>CM068296.1:11361315-12684145 GCA_034768395.1 Linum lewisii | reverse complement strand
TAAATTATGCAAATTTCTTAAAAATGTATGCCCGGGCTCACTTTTGAAAAAACCTTTTGCTCTCCCTCTTTCGGGAATTTTGACAACACATTTGGGGCCTGAAAAACTTTGACCCGGGGGGCGTTGACCATTGAGTATCGCTGCACAAAAAAAAAACACCGGGCATTAGTACAGGAACCCTTCTCAAACTTAAGAAAAAAAAACGCAGGGGGGAAAAAGCCGGGGGACCGTTCTTGAAAAAAAAATCATTTGCCCCTTTTCTATAAAGCACATAAAAACTAAGCATTTTTAAACTTCCACTCGTTAACATTTTAAAAAATTTAGAAGAAACGAATTCCACCCAAAAATTTTTTTCCCCCCCTTTTTTCCAACACAATTTTTTTTCCTTCCCCCAAAACCCTCCTGTTTTTCTTTTCCCATCAACATTGCAACTTCTCGAAATGAATTCCTGCAAAGACAAAAAAATTTTAGTCAGAAAATTCTGAAAACCCCTGCCCCCCCATAAAAATTTTTCCCCATGACAGCTTTTCACAGCCCAAAGAGAAAAAGGGATTGAAAAATATTTTTCCCCAGCAAAACGAGATTTTTTTTGGCCTTTTTTCCCGTTTTTTGGGGCGAATGAAAAAATTTTTGGGGATCTTTTGGGGACATCGGTCATTCATTTTGAAATTCCCAAAATTCGGGTAAAAAAAAGGGGATTGGAAAAAAAGGGGGTAAAAAATTTTTGAAATTTTCGAAAAAAATTAAAGAAGAGTGGGTGATGATGATACGATGGAAAATTAGTAAAAAAAAACCACTTCCTGATTTGAGATCAATGACATTTGGACGCGGACACCCCAAATTTTTTCCCCCACAGTTTTAATCTTCTACTTTCCAACTAAATTTTTTACCCACCCGAATTTCGCATAAATTGTTTTATTTTTTTAAATTTTTTTCCCCCTTTTTTAACCCCATAAAAAAAAAAAACCCCTAAAACAACATTCACCCTATTTAACCCAAACCAAATTTTTTCAAGTAAAGGTCCACAAATTTTAAAAAAATTATACCAAATATGCAAAACAACTGCATTTTTAAATACATACAATGACCCTTTTTAAAATTGATAAACCAAAAACATACAAAAATAATAACAAGGGGGGGGTGAATGAATAATCAAGCCCCAAAAAAATCTAAGGGGGTAAAATTGGGAAAAATTAAAAACAAAAAAACCAAAAAAAACTAATTTTATGCAACGACCCAACAGAAAAATACTTAATTAAACCAAAATTTTTTCAAAAAAAAAATTTTCATTTTGAAAATAATGAACCACAAAATTTTTAAAGGTATAAAAACTTCCCCAATTAAAACTCAAATAAAAAAAAAAACAAAAAAAATCAAAATTTTTTTCCCCCAACACCCCCAAAAATTTTTTATAAATAAATTTTATATTTTTTTTTAAATCAAAAAAAAAAATCCCAAAAAAAATTTATCTCGAAATTAAATTTAATCAATTTAATATTTTTTTCCAAAAAATAAAAATTTTCTTTATTATTGTCCATTTTTATAAAAGATAAATAAACATGTTATAGGAAAAAAGATGTTTTTAAAAATTGAAAAATTTTTTTTTTAAAAATTTCATTCTGAATATGAAGCATAAAAAAGGGCATATGTTTTAAATTTTTTTTTTTAACTAAATTTTTAAAAATTAAAATTTTTTAAAATTTTTAAAAAATTTTAAAAAAATTTTTTTAAAATTTTTTTGTAATTTTTGTATTAAGAAAAAATTAAAAAAATTTTTTTATTTGAAAATTTAAAATTTTTTTTTAAAGTTGAAGAAAATTTAAAACATTTAATTTTTTAAAAATCGAAAAAAAAAAATTAATTTTTTAAATTTTAAAAATTTTTAGGGTGTGGGGGAAATTTTTAAGGGGGTTTATCCTTGGTCAAAACCAAAATACCAACCACCATTAAATTAAATTTAAAATTTCTCGATTAGTCCAATCATTTTTGTCGAGCCAATTTCAAATTTTCCCCCAAAAAACCCCTTCTTTTTTTTTTTAAATTTTTTAACCCCCTTATTAATACTTAAAAACAAACGCATCGGGGTTTTAAAAAATTTTTTTAGTAAGGGGGGGTCTCTTTCCCAAATTGATGCCCCAAAAAAAAGCAAAATAGACCCCGCTCATGAGGAGACTTCCTATCTTCTAACCCAAACAACCCATAAAAAGGGGGATTCCCATTAGGGTGGGAACTCCCCGGAGCCCCCGGGCCCCAGTTGACCGGTTTTTGGGGGCCCCCCCGGGGGGGTGATTTAAGAACCCGGGGGCCCCCCGGGGGCCCCGAGGTTTTTGACCGGGGATCCCCCCAAACCCCCCCAACGCGACCCAATCGACCCCCCTTTCCCGGGTTTCACCTGAAATTTTTTTAAAAGAAACAAAAAAAATTTGGGTTTTTTTAAAAATAAGGGGGCCCCAAGGGGGTTAACCCTGCTTTTTTTTCCCAAACCACCCTGTAACCTAAAAAAAACCCTTTATTTTAAAAAATTCCTTGCAAAATCAAAATTTTGAGAGCTTCTATCAAACTTACCCTTTTCCCCTTAAACTGGCTAATAGTAATATGCTAATGGGTGGGTTTCAGCACGGGGGTGAACCCTAAAAGCCCGCCCCATGAACGTACGGTGACGGGGGGAGTAAACCACGAGGGGGTTTTTTTTGGTCATTTTTCCCTTTTAATATTTTCCGCGTATTTGAAATTTTAATTGCTGATTTGGGCGGGGGAAAAAAATTTTTCCCCCCCTTTAAAGCAATTTCCCCCCCGCATTAAAATTTTAAAAAATTTTTTCGCTCCAAAATTTTTCCCCTCCTATTTTTCCCCGCTCTCGTTTTTTTCCCCCCCTCTTACCAAAAGTCCGGGGGGGCAGGGATTCGTAATATTTTTAAACCATTCGTATTTTCAACCAAACGTAAAGTTTATGTGCAACGAAAAATTTTTTTGCCTTTTCGTCTTCATGATTATTTTTCCCTTTTTAACTCCCGGGGTTATTTCTGGGGGGAAACCTTTGGGTGTTCCGATTTTTTTTAAAGAAGTTCAAAACACCGGGCAGGTTTTACGTAACATTTCCCCCCACACATTTTTTTATGCTTTCTTACATACCACAACATTTGTAAAAGCCCCTTTTTTTTCTAGACTTTTACTACATTCCCTTTTTAAAGTGTGTAAAAACTTTCATCCCCCCCAAAATTCGAAAAACTTTTAAAAAAAACAGGATCGAAAAGGGGAAACCACAAAAAGGGATATATTGACAAATAAGATATTTGGTACCTAAATGCATATACTAATTTTTTTCTACGTTGGTTCGTTATTTAGATGCATGGTACGTATGGAGTTCGAATTATCTTTTTTTTTTTTTTCTTTTAATTACTACCTTTTTTTGCAAGAATGTTCAACAAATGGATTTGAATGGGTTAGGATTTAATGGTGGCTGCCCCCTCATTCCTAACCTAGGTTGGATGAAATAATGACGACACATGTCTTCAAAATTTATACAGGGCTCTAAAAAAATAGTTTCTTCAGTTCCGTAACAATTTGTAAATAGTTGGTAGTTATATTAAGGTAAGTGTAATTTTAACACTTACCTTACGTAATACCTTATTTCTTATTTTGTAACATATATACTAACTACGTGTAACATTATTAACATTTCGTAATATAAAGCTGCATGTACTTGTACTTAGATCTTTATCCACGTAACAGCTTTAACCTCCGTTACACTTTATACCACATTTTCGGGCGACCACTCCCAATGTTTGACAACATGGAAGAAGCCTATCATTTCTACGAGGATTACCTCATCTTGCTGGTTTTGGTGTGCGGATAAGGTACCAGAAAAATATAAATAACCCTAGCTCCTGGAAAAAACAGCCACCGATGGAGAGCTCATAGTCACAGATCAAGACCCTCCATGTATATACCTTAGGTTCGTTTGCACGCATGAAGGAAAAAAAGAGAAAAGGAAGACAAACAAAAGCGGAATAGACCGGATGAACGACTAGGTTGTGAGGCGGAAATAAAAATGAAATGGGACAAATCTCTCAATAAGTATTACAATACGAATGGATAAAAACTCATGCACCGCATGAACTGCTCCCAGAGAAAGACGCACATCTTTTCCGGTCAAACAGGGTGTGAACCGAACAAGTGCACATATTGCCCTCATAACACAAACTGGCTGGGGTAACTTCCCGAAATCTTTCGACATAATGAGCAAATGGCAGGGTGCCAAACATGTTAGGTTTCTTAACAAGATCTTCGAAACCACAACAGGGAAAGACCAGATGCTGCATTGAGCACCGCTGAGATCCTCACTGTAGTGCTATTTAGAGTCCGCTCGAGAGAGGAAAAAATTTTCTTCTATGAGGCTTCAGGAAGACGATTGCAGTGAAATCTTGAGTGTCTTTTGGGCAGACAACAGGATGCGGGAAGAATTCTCGGGTTTGGGGACTCATCAGTTTCGATACCACGTACCGCACAAACAAAGACTACAGGCCCCTAGGTAATACTTATTGCATATTTCGTAACATATATATCTTCTTTACGTATCACATTTTTTGATCTTACGTTACACACTGATGTCATTACGTTGTACTTATTTGTAAATTACGTAACATATATCTATTCTTACGTATCACATTTTATCATATTACGTTACATACTGATGTGATTACTTATACTTGATTGTATATTACGTAACATATATATATTATTACGTATCATATTTTACATATTTCGTTACACACTGTGTGCTTACGTTGTACTTATTTGTATGTTACGTAACAGCTTTATTCGTCTGGTACAACCACCATATAGGTATGGTGATATTCGGTGTTGCTCTCTTGTTTGACGAGACGTCACTACTTTCGAAATGGTTGTTCCAAATGTTTGACAAGTCATGGGGGAAAAACCAACAAGTATTGATGATGCAGTTTTAGCGGTATCAAATAACTAACCTACCGAAGTAGACAAGAACGTATTCTACTCGAGGTCTCTTCTTCTTGTCTACTCAAATAGTGGCAAATTACTCAGGTTTAAACGGTGTGTGTGGTGTGAGTTCCACGACTTCTAATCTAAATAAAGCAGGAAAATAAAAGACAGAAAGATTAAAAGGTTGACTAACAGGACGATAGACAGCTTAGATTTTGAATCCCCCTTAGATCACCAAGGCAAAAGACAATCACAAGACCAGCGGTTTTCATTCTCCATTCAATCGGTTTTTTATACACCACCATAACTCCTTACCCTTAGTTTAAGACTGGCGACGTTCGCTCTATCCGATCTGCTACCAAATTAATTAGTCGCGCCGGGTACGATCGCCTCTCGCAACGACTTAACTTAACTGGTGAATACCAACGATTTATGAGTTACTCTTGCAGTGGATTAACCCTAATCGGTTCCTTTACAAAGGCACACCCAATTATAAGGTTAATTGTTCGATTTGATGTTTAAAGTAAGGCGAGCGTTTCGCTTCTATCCTTGCTTAACCAGAAATCTAATCTAGGTGATCAATCCAACAAGAAACTAAACAACAAAGAACAAACCAAACAGAAAAGAGAAACTGATTGAACTTTGAATCTAATCACCGCCGATTCGTGACCGCTTTAAAGCCCTGGGTCACTTAGGGTTCATCTTAATCAAGCTCTACAAGTTCAGCTACTCATAACGATAACAAAAGAATCAAAGGCAACAAAGAAGATCATCATACAGAGGAAGAACATATAAGAACTGAAAAATGTAATTCTGACACTCCGACGAAGCTTCAATCTCCTGGATCTTCAACTTTAAGCCTCCGAGCTCTTCGAGGTGGAAGGATGGCGTCACGATCTCTCCACGGATCTTCGAACTCTCTAAACTCTATCTATCGACCCTAAGTCGTGCTAATCAGCCAAAATTCGTGTATCTAATCTGGCTTCAAAAAGTCTATATATAACCCCAGAAAAACCCTTTACAAGTTGAAAAGGCGAAAATTAGGGTTTCTGCCCGATTTTCAAAGGAATTTTCGTCGAAAACATCATCAGATTTTCGCCGAAAATGTTATTAAAAACCACCCAACTTGTTTCGATGATTCCCGCTCCGTTTGAACTCCGATTGGTCCCGTTTGAAGCGCTGGACTCGTGAGAGAGTCCTCTATAATGTGGTTAAACCTGGAGGCTCAACATAAAAGCTCACAAAAGGGGTAAAAATAGCCAATAAATGGACAATGTATGCACTAGGAGCCAAGAATTACATAATAAACACATTTCTACCAAATATTCATCAGAATGGCATCAAAGGGGCATGAAATGTCGCTTAAATGGGGATGAAAATCACGTCAAATCGAGTGTCATCAGTTATTTCACAGACCAAGCAGCGACGATTGCTGCTGATATTAGGGCCATATATCCAATGTCGGTTAACATACCATGGTCTGTGTACATTCCATATTCTGAATAATGCTGCCAGAAACTTGGGATCATTGTGTGACAAGGAACCAAAATCACCTGTGGCTGCGTAGCCCCTAAATACATTCACTCTACTATATTTTGCTACGTTTGATATCAGGTATTCGTAGCTGAACTGCGCTACCTGATGTTTGGGGTTGACACTAAAGCTGAGTTTGAGGTCCACTGGGGCTATTGAAAAAATTTGCTTCCTTGATCGGAACCAGAAGACACTCATGGCTCACTCAGATCACCAAAAGAGGACACATGGTCTAGAGCATGGATGCAATCACATTTCACCTGTGGCATGCGTAGCTCACAATAAGTGAGACGTGCAACAGTAACATGAGGCACTACCTGGCTCAAACCTAACCCTTGAAGAATTTTTCCAGCAGTTTAGCCGGCTAGTGGAGAACAAAAGAGAGGAGGAATTGAAGCGGGACTTCAAGATGAAAACATCCAAACCGTTCAATAGGTGATACTAACATACAATTAATCTAGTGAATTCTTAACTTGTTTGTAATACATTACAACTTCCAAAGTTATATATTTGGTCCATCTACGTAACATGTTTCTATTTTGAACAGGTTTGAGCACAGCGAACTGACAAAACAACTAGCAAGAGTACACCCCAAGAAGTTTAAGAGGTGGTTGTCTGAATACGAGCAGACTTTAGCCTACGCGTGCTGGCGTTGGAAGAAAAAACAAATGAGGGTGAGATAACATTCAACGTGTTCAAGCAGGGAGTTAATGGGTCAAGAACTGATGAAAAAATCGTGACATGCACAAGAGATTGTTCAAACATAGTCTGTGGGTGCCACATGTTTGAAATGGAGGGCTTAATGTGCATACATATTATACGATCAGGGAGGTACGGGTAGTAACGGAATCATTTGCTCCTGCTATACCTAAACCATTGATCCTACAAAGGTACACACTTAATGTGTTTATTCATATCACTTTTCATCTACTTTCGGATTTATCTATTCACAATGTTCGTTATATATGCTATGACTTTTAGTAATACATTATACAATAAATCGATAGGTATTTTTCGGACAAACAAAGATGGGTTGTGCATTGCAGACACAATCCCCGAAGTATCCCACCAATGTTGCCCAAATGTCGGAGTTAATTACTGCGATGGCTAAGCTTAAGTCTACGGTACTTTCCGGTTATATGATAAATGTACAATTACGTATTTCGTACTGTATCAATACGTAATAATTAACATGTCTTCATATACTTCTATTCAGGTTAATGGAGATACAGCCAAGACTGCTACACTATACAGTGCATAATTGAACCTGGAGAAGAAGATGACACTATAAACGGTTATCAAAGGGAAGTGCCCTGCCAAGCAACCAAAAAAAATTGAAGAAACGAAAGAGACGTACAAACCGAAGAAAAGGCCAATATCTCAAAGGGACCGGAATGCATTCTTGCACCAGTTCGAAAGGACAAAAATGTAATTTTTCGGAACCACGAAATGGTGGCACTGACCTCGTCTTTAAGAAAAATTGTAATAACAATTAATCGTAATACTTTGGTAATATTACATCCTCGTATTCGTATCTGTTAAACGTAGTTTTTCGTAATATTTACTTTTCCACCGCTACCACCCAAAAAGCATTAAATTAAAATATTTACCCAAAAAGCTTACTATAAAAAATACTTTCTCCCTCATCATTTCCAGAACCAGACATCTATTCTTCCAGATCTGAAAAAAACATGTCGCCACTCATCCCCCACTGTAGATGCAACCTGCCCGCTTATGTCTACTCTGTTGAACGGCCGACGATATCTTCTCCGTTCATGTACTTTCTGGGTTGCCAAAAACCACCAGCTGAGAGATGCAAAATGTTCGTCTGGTGTATGGAGATGGACAGGAGTCAAAATGAGAAGTCGCGCGGATGTACAGTCTACCTCATGCCAATATCGTGGCTAAGAGCTCATACACCAGATGAAGTGTCAACCTCATCCAACATCGGAGCGAGCTTGGGTGGACATGTATATATAACCTTCGTCATACTTTCATCTTTCCTTAGTTACACTTTTATAATATATATAACATAAGCCTAATATTCGTAATATATTTACTCTGTGTGCATGCAAGAGTTACGGACCCTAGAGCTGTTGGATGAGTATCAAGTCTTCAATCAAGGGTGGAATTCCTTGAGGCCAAGTTAGAAATATGAGGTTGACCTAGATCTTGACATAAGTGGCTGTTTCTTAATTGTTGTGTATGTTTGATTCCAAAATCAATTAATATAACGTATTATTTTATCAAATGTTACGAATTTGAACCAAGTGTAACTGTATAGATTTCCTAAGAATACGAATACGCATATATTATCTATATGATTAAGTTGATAAGTGTTACGAGTGTACTTTCCGTAATACATTACATTAGATCTCATTCTTATTCTCCGTATTTGTGATACCTTGCATTCGTAATTAATGCAGGTCAAACTGGTTTGGTAACATTATTCGATTCCCAACAACCAGCATTAAATAAACTTATAACCCCAACAAGCCTCACACACCACACATATTAAATCTATCTCATGGGTCCATATCCTCCTCTCTGTATTCCAAGATCCAAAAACACAAAATGCCAAGCTTCATCCCATACTGTAGCTGCAATCTCCCGTGTTACATTTATGAGGCTGACAGTTCGATGATGACTTCTCCGTATCGCTTCTTCATGGGATGCCAGAAACCAGCAGTTGAAAGATGCAGCATGTTCATGTGGTGCATGAAGACGGGTAAGAACGAGATTGATGAAACTGAACATCTGTTCAATGTGAACCCAAACACGTCCACAAGGCTTCCGAACAACAGTCAAAAAAATTTAACGTATTATTGTAAGTTCTTTTTTGTAATTATATAGGGTTGTATTGTTAATAATTATAAATCATCTTCCTACAGGCGATAACAACATCTGACCTTGTAGAGAGAGCCATAGAACGGAGTTCAAGGGTTAGAAGAGAAATCAATGCTTGGCTCGAGGGAGAATTAATGGTGACTCAGGTTAGCAAAGGGATGGGGGTTTGATTTCTGTAAGAGAATATTGTGATATCAACATGCTGATTATGTGTTACGAATTAAATGCAAAATCGCTTAAGATATATGTACTACTTAATCCAAATGTTAGTACAACAAATTTACACACAGACAAA
Organism: Linum lewisii; assembly: GCA_034768395.1. Classification (NCBI taxonomy): domain Eukaryota; kingdom Viridiplantae; phylum Streptophyta; class Magnoliopsida; order Malpighiales; family Linaceae; genus Linum; species Linum lewisii. Next base: position 12,674,511 of record CM068296.1, on the reverse strand, counting down.
AGTGAGCATTACCCTTCACTTTGATGCGTAACTCAGATGTTACGTATCACCGTGAAGGGTATTACGCTTTGATATCAACATGGTGATTATGTGTTACGAATTAAATGCAAAATAGCTACGAATTAAGTTATATGTACTACTTAATCCAAAAGTTAGTACAACATAATTACACCCAGACAAAAGAGCATTACCCCTTCAATCTGATGCGTAACTCAGATGTTACGTATCACCGTGAAGGGTATTACGCTCTGATTTCTTCCCCAAAGCCTTATCCCCCCCTATTCCTCCTAGCTTCCTCGTATGCCTTCGCTAGCACTTGATCAACGATAACGTTATAAGGCGATATTAACATAAGTAGGCAAACTTCCAGCCTCCTCCTTTCACCCTTGTCTGGATCTGACCAACTTAAGATCTAAGCCGTCACTACTCCTTCCATGTCTCCATCAAGTTCAACGCAAAAATGCCACATGAAGTGTTATCTGGCTGTTTTATACGGCGATGGTTAACCCAGTTATTGACATCGATTGGCTCTGATGGTAATGATGTCCGGAACATGGGAATTAGATTGTTGGCCAACTCCATGATGTTCTTTGATGCCCGCATGAAGATCTCTGGGACTTCTGCTCGGTCCAGACTATCCAAGTAGTCACCACACCGGTTCTTCATGTTCACACAAAACACAACAAAGTGTTCTTCGTGACACATCGGGAAGAACCACTGCAAAAAGTTGAGGGAAACTAATAATATCAATAATGTTACGAAATCATGAAGTTACTTTTACGAATACAAAAGAAAACTGTAACAAATGCTAAAAAATACTATACGAAATATCATGACAAATATAACGATAAATAATAATTAGTATTACTCACGTAGTCGACTTTTTCCCAATCCATATCCTTGGTCCAATCCTTCCCCTGAATGTATTCTAGGGCTTCACTGAGGGTAAATTCCTCATTGCTGCACATTGTCTATGGAACAAAAACAACAAAGTTAGTTCATGTTATATAATAGTCGTTATTCAACTGAATAAAATAAATAACAAAACACTTACAGCGCACTCCATCCCGAAAATGAACCTATCGCAGAACCCGGTTTGCTTGAATAGAATATTTATGCACTGTTCATACGTGTGATAAAAAAATTTGACAACATGCAGCCGGGTCTATATGTCATGAACTCTTGCCTGTTCAACCTTCCAATTTCATGTTGGGTATAGAAAGCACTTCGCTCCTGAATGACGATATACATGGAAATCCAATCCAAACGTACAACTTAAAAAAGTATACGAGTGCATTATTAATCATAAACGAAAAACTGTGATAAAATGATAACTCACATGTCATAACCCTCACTCCACATGTACATTGTGAGCGCGTTGCTCCTCTCATTGTCCGCCCAAACATCAATGTTGTATGCGTCGATTTTATCCACAATCGAGACCATTTCCTGCGTGATAGGTCCCGGTGAATACCTGATCAGTTGTTGGTCCTGCGTTCACGAAGGTATTGACCATGAGTTAGTAATACATAATCGATAACGGAATAGTGTGATAAGTATGACGAATGGTATAGTCATCGATTACGAAATCATATATTTCTGTATACGAGAAGACGTACTGATGGCGTTTGCTGAGATCCTTCATTCCCATCTGCTGGGATTTTACACCTTATTCTAGTGAATTTCTGCGCTTCGTAGGGAGACTTGATATACTTGGACTTCGCCTTGATCCTTTTGGATGCTGACCTAGCTTCTTTTTCTTGTTCTCCTGTGAACAAAATATCAAAAATAACAAAACACTTAATATTAAACAAATATCTAACCATGATAAAACATTAAGGGGATTTATAAAAATCTGTCCCGTTAAATTTAAACTAAATAAATCCATAACAAGTTATTGTAACGACCCCCCATGTGAAGCGGACCCACAAGTGTACAACATATACGAAACACCCCCCATAAAGATAACGAAGGTGGTATAAAAGGTATAACTAAACAAGTTAACAAATATAACAAAAGAGTACATAAACCTATACGAGATTTGGTTTTCAACTATACCGCAGAGTCCACCTTGTCCGACTTCTTCAATTTCTCATCTATGAGAGAAGAAATTGGCATTTCATCCTGTTGCTGAGAAGAACTATCATGTTCCTCGTCAGCTATTCCTTCAACCAACGACTTGCCAATATCTACTGCAAGGTTGAAATAAAAAATTCCACCTTCGACATCTCCCCCCTCATCTCCACCTTTCCCCTGGTCCATCATATTTTCCTGCCCCTTGGCGACTTCAACCTCCTTCTGACCCTCCTTCTCCTTCTCGATGAGGTTTTCACCTCCTGAACAATCCCCCAGTATTGCTTCAGCATTATCCTCCTTCCTTGGCACCTCCTGCCTTGGTGACTTCTGAATTGGCACATTGACAGGCCTCTCCTTGCTAATTGGCACCACCTTCCTTGGTGGCTTCTGTTTTTGCAACTCCTGCTCACCCACAACCAACCGACCACATTTGGTCAACCTCCTTCTCTTCTGCCCAGACTTATGTGGTCGAGAGTCCTTGTACCCCGACCATCATCTTCCTCTGCCACATTGACGGGCCTCTCATTGGTAATAGCTGCATCGGGTACCTTCTTTTTCTTCTTCTTCTTCTTCTACTAGACTGCATCCTGGCCAAAGCATGGTTGATGTCTGCATCTGTGTAGCTTGCCAAAGCGATATCCTTAGATATTCGACGATCAACAGATAAGTTGCGCTCTGGATCACATGCGATGCGATCATCACATTGCTGCTTCATGTCCAACAGAGTAGCAATTGCACCCCTGTGGAAATGGATGTAGGTATTCAACTATTCCCTCCTCTCCTCGACCTGTATGAAGAATTATAAATATAAAATAGTATAACGAGAAAGGAAATAAAGTATTACAAAAGGAATGATAAAGTGAGACGAAAAGTGGATTACACTGTTATGTAAAAATAAAGTGTAACGAAACAACAATCTAGGTTACGCATAACGCCAGCATGTATTACGAACACATGTATTATAAAAGTACTTACCTCGTCCAGGGACATATGATCGATGTCGAGTCTGGTGAATGACATGGCTGATGGGTAGACATCCTCCAGATTCAGCCGCGTCCTAGCCCCTGCCTCCTTCTTATTCTTCTCACCTCTTTCCGTTTTCTCTTTCTGTCTCAACACCAATTGTCCTTTGCCAACAAATGGCCTCTCCGGTGCATTGACAGGAGTATCATCCTGGGTCAAGTACTGCCTAATGTCGGCATTGACGACTCACGGGGCAATGGCCGCAACTTCCTCTTCCTCAGGGTGCCATTGAATAATGGTGCCTGTGCTCAGGCCTACGTTTCCCTCCAACCTTGATGTATGGGTATTGACAGCCTTCTGGGTCCAGTTAATGACCGTAGGTCTGATTCTCGGGACTGAGTCACCGACCATTCCCACCATATCAAGATAGAACAACTGTTTTTACAAACAAACAATGGACAAAAACAAAAATAAATTAAACATAATACTAAACAACTTAAAACGTTATATTTTAATGAATCATATGTAATACTTATTTAAAGCTAACCATCAGAAGACACATATCTGCCTCAATGTACCCTTTGTCCGTCCGACCTACTTGACGGTATATCTCCATCAAGAACGCGCACCAGTTGTACTCTTCGAACCTATGTGCTCTTCGACCATATATAACACCCAAGTATTGATGCGGGACTTTCTTGCTGGATTTTGGGTGGAACATATTCCCAGCAACACTAGATAAAACAACGAGAACCACTTCTCGTCGTTTGTTTCGATCGACAACTGATGTTCGAGCTCACCCAACTGACCGGAGGTCGCCTTGCCTCTCTGGATGTCGGGTCCAGACTCTCACCTCTTCCATAGAGTAGTTCAATGGTCAAAAAACAGATGCATGACCCCTTGGTAAGTCATATATCCTTTGAATATGATCCTCGGTCAGGGTGATCTGAGCACTGGGCCGCACAGTGAGGGTTAGGTTTGTAAAATCGAAGTGATTAATCAGCCATATCAGTTGATGAGACTTGAAATTTGTCACATTGAGGTGTTCTACAAACCATAACCCCCTTTTCTCCAGCATTTTCTTCCGGGCGGGGGTACCAGCATCCCACCATTGGCGCATCCTCGACGGACTGCAACGACTTTGTGTCCGCCTAGGAGGCACTGGTTGCTGCTGCTCACTTCGCTCTCCCTGCTCTTCCATTTTAAATATTACGAATAATCTACTCTGGTGTTACGAAAGTCACCGTTGCCTATTAAAAGTGTTACGAATAACGTTGACTATTACGATAGTGATTTGTTTCTGTAACGGTAAGATAGAGAGAGGTACACTTTAAACGAGAGTAAAAGCTGCGTGCAGAGAATGAATTTCGAAATTCGTTACCTCTCTCCTGATAATTCGTAAAAGATTTATATATAAGCCGAAAAGTAACCACTGAATCGACGCGACGGCTGCACAAATGCCTATGTCTGCAACGCTACAGTTACACGCCTTCCCATTTCCCGCCCATTAATTTCATTAAGTGCGAAAAACCAATTATACCCCTTAAAAGTGTCCCCCCACTAATATCAAATCTTGTTCGTCTATATGTGGGCCATATTAAACCAACGGCCCGGATGCCGTTCAGCACGGATTCAGCACCCATCCGGTTTGGCGCCTAACTAATTTCCCCATGATCTGATCTGAAACATTTTAATAATACAAAAGTAACCCAAGTCTTCTCTTCTTCCTCTGCATAGTGCAGACAACAACCTCCATCTCTTCTTCCGCTATAACAATTCGATTCTATGTAGAAACCTCTCTTCTTCTTCTTTTTTTCTTTTCCGTCTTCTTCTTTCTTCTTCTTCGACAGCTGCTGCAAACAATGCCTAGATTTGTTTTTATATGCAAGAAGATGGAAGTGAAGATGAATAGATGATGTCGGCAGCAGCCCAATAGATGAATAAATGATGATGTCTCTATTAGGTGTATCTGAAGAGATGGGGGATAATTTGTTATCGAGGAAAAGGGAAGATTGGGATTATGGATTTAAGGTTACGGTGAAGAGGATGAGTTTGAAACGGCTGCTGAGGAGGCGGGAATGAAAATAGATTTGAAAGTAGGGTTTTTTATGTGTCGGTCAATTCATATAACACCCAACAACTCACTCAATGGGGTAATGGGCGAAGATGTTGAGTTAATTTATTTATTTATATTATCGGGTCGGGCTGGGTTCGGGCCCGGCTTGACCCGAAAAACCCGAAGCCCGGTCAGGACCAATATATACAACCCGAGCCCGGCCCGCTATTATTTTGACCGAGTTTCGGGTTACCTGGAACCCGGTTTGATCGGTCCGGGCTGGGTAAAACCCGACGGGGTCGGGCCGGGTCTCCCACCCCTACTCCCAATGAATTGTCTCACTCCATGATAGATCTCCTGAACCGATCTGTTACGTCTGAGGCATCTCCATTTATCGCCTTCGCCACCTGCAAACTATCTGTCTCGAATATCACTCTGTCATAACCCATACTGTCAACCCACCGCATACTCTCCAACACTGTCGTGGCTTCCAGCTCCCGTACAATGTTGTTACCTCTCAATTTCTCCATAGCATAATGTAGTACATGTCCTTCGTCGTCTCTGATAATCATTCCTACCCTATAGTGAGTTCCAGCTTCGAAGATTGCAATGTATGTGTTACACTTCACTTGATTAGGTGCTGGAGGGTGCCAGCTTAAACACCCACGCCCAGCTCTCACTTCCAATCTGGGCTCCTTCTTGTGAATCTCCAACCACTCTCGCAACTCCTCCTCACCTTGTCTCACAATTTGTGAGCTTGGGCACACTTTTCTTTGACATGGTCTCGTGTTGCGTTGTCGCCACAAGGTCCATAGTGTCGCCACTGTCTTCTGAGTTTGATATTTCACCCCCGAGTTGATTAGCTCAAAGATCCACTTTCTCTCGTCAACGACAAAGCCAGAGAGTCCCTCGATCCAGTGCCGAAGTCCGCTCAACTCCTAGCTTTCCTCCACCAACCGACACCTGAAGAAAACGTACTCCAAGATTTCCAGCTCAGTTGAGCAACAGACACATGAGTTCTCAATTTGTATACTCAGGTGTGGAGTGCACGATGAGTCGACAGAATACCTCTCGCCATTCTCTAAAGGTGATGTTTAGACTTTCGCACGTCAATTTTATCATATAAATAATAAAAATTAATATAAAAATTTTCAAATTAAAAAAAAAAAAGTATGCCTGTTAAGACTGGATAAACGGAACAAATACTCATACGGTACCCATTAAACTTGGGATAGTAGGTAATCAACGAAATCAGTTTGAAAACCAAAACGGCAAAAATGGGTTAACTGTTTAGGCGTAAATTGTAAAAGTGGGAAAGTGTCGAATTTCATTTCGGTTGGATGGTTTGGATGAATGTGGACTACAAGACTTTGGTATGTAATGGGTACAATGATTTCAAGCCCGAGTACTCATTTGGCCCTGAACTAATCTCAACCCCCAAACTCATTTTAAATTAAGGATACATGTTAAATGGTGGAAGCGGATCCAGATCCAGGATTTTCCTGGTTTGGAACTCAATTTCAACCATTAGATCTAGTTTGATCCTTTGACTAATCAATCTAATGGTCCAGATTTACTAAGGGTATTTAGGACTTTACACAAACAATTTAATTATTATATTTTATTTAGATATTTTATTATTATTATTTATTTAAATATTTTGTGTTTGTTGACAATCCCGGTGGCAGTCACCGGTCATCGTTGCCTGCGACTTTTTCGGTGACCATCGCCGGTGACTTTTTTGACGACTTTTCCGATGATTTTTTTAGTGACTTTTTCGGTAACTTTTCCGGTCATGACAAGTTAACTAGTTAACCTGATTTTTACTAATAACTTGTTAACATAATTTTTTATTGATAACTAGTTAACTAGTTAACTTGGGTTTTTACATCAACTAGTTAGTTAACATGTTTTCTGACGACTTTTCCGGTGAGGACTAGTTAACTAGTTTACCTGAGTTTTTACAGTTAACTAGTTATCCGCAGTTAACTAGTTAACATGTTATCCAATCGAGTTAACTAGTTACCAAGTTGTTAACTAGTTAACTTTTCCGGCAACTTTTTCGAAGATTTTTTTTTTCGGTGACTTTTTTTGGCAACTTTTCTAGCGAGTACTAGTTAACATGATTTTTTATTGATAATTAGTTAACTTGGGTTTTTACAGTTAACTAGTTTAGTTAACATGTTTTCCGGCGAGGCTCCGGTGACCGACCAAATTCCGGTTAACATCATGATTTAGATAACTAGTTGACTAATCGAGTTAACTAGTTAACGAGATTATTAAATAACTAGTTAACAAGATTATTTGATATCTAGATAACATGTGAATTAGCTGATAACTAGTTAACATCATGATTCAGATAACGAGTTAACTAGTTATCCAATCGAGTTAACTAGTTATCCAATCGAGTTATCTAATCGAGTTAACTAGTTAATCAATCGAGTTAACTAGTTATCCAATCAAGTTAACTAGTTTACTAATCGAGTTAACTAGTTTACTAATCGAGTAAACTAGTTAACATTATGTGGGTAACTAGTTAACATCATAATTGGAGTAACTAGTTAACGAGATTATTAGATAACTAGTTAACCAGATTATTTGATAACTGGATAACGAGTGAATTAGCTGATAACTAGATAACATCATGATATAACGAGTTAACTAGTTAACCAATCGAGTTAACTGGTTAACCAATCAAGTTAACTGGTTATCTAATTGATAACTAGTTATCGAAATTGAGTTAACTAATTATCAAGTTATTAATTAGTTAACCAATCGAGTTAATTAGTTAACCAATCTAGGTATAAGAATTTTATAATATAATTATAACATTAATTATATATAACAATAAATATGGCCCTGATATTGGACTTTTGATTCAACCACGTGGATTGTGAGTAGTCCGGGTCAAAACTTGGAAAAAGGCAACTTATGGGGATGTACCATTGGATGGGTTGAGTAAGTACTAAGTACTCAATTTGGAATCCTTAAACCAAGGCTACAACTTGACTGTAGTCACGAAGGTTCCTTCCTTGTTGGGTGGTGGGGTCGGTCTTTTAGAGTGCACATCAAACAAAACGTTTGGTTGGTAAATCTAAACCTAGTGGGTGGTCTTCTTTCTCAAGTTTTCTTTTTAATTAGAAAATTTAACTAGGTGTTTACTTGTTAGAACTTGAATACAATATCTTCTCTAAGGCAACACTTTCTATTATTAGGGCATGACCACATCATGAATTTTTTTTTGACGGACTTCCTATTGTGACATTTGACAATACACTTAACAACATGCACCATCAGATACCATTGGTTTCAATAGTGAAGATAAATTGTTGAGATCAATACGGTAGATTTTGGAAAATTGGAACCAAAGTAAATATAGGGTTTTAAACCTCTCATTGTCCCCCCCCCCCCCCCCCCACAATCCATTCTCCTTCCCTCCATCTAGATTGATCCAACCTGAGACGAACTCCAACTACCGGTCCTCAATCACCGTCGACTACCTTTCGTTCAGGTTGAGACGGTGATTTTCTTTCTAATTTAAATAATTTCCGACTGGGAACATTCCAAACAACGATAAGGTGTACAAATAATATGACGTGGCACGTACAATCAACACATCGGATGAATAATAGATGAAAAAATAAACAGAGGGGCATATTTGTTAAAATTTTCAAAGTAGAGGGTGTTAAATCGGTTAAAAAATAGTAAAGGGGTATGTTTGTTAACTTTGCATAGTAGAGGGGTAAAAAGGTGTATTAACCCTTTAACAAATATACTCTTTCATCCAAAATTTTATCCAATTGTCGTTACAGTTGCTGACTGTACGCAACACCTCATCACGGGTAGCTAGGAATTCCACCAACTTAAAACTAGTAATAAAAAATAAGATTATGTAATCAAAGTTCAATGACTGATTGGGTAATTTGGATGTCCAACCAACAAATCCTCAATCAGCACATTGAATCCCAAATTCCCAAACCAGAGAGAAATAAGGTGAAGAGCAGCAGAATCCGAGCTAAAAAAATCAAACTGCCGCTATCTGAAAAACTCCACTCTGACCTCGTGCGAAATCGTCCGGAATCATGTCACCGACTCACCGGCGATGGCGACGACAACGTGGACTCACATCTCCAGGAGACTCCTCAATCCTAGCCTTCCTTTCTCCTTTCACCAGATTTTGTACGGGAATTGGAATTTTGTAGCACAATTTTAAAAAATATGTACCGTCAGTAGCCAAATGTGTAAAAAAGTCCAGAAATAGCACAATCTGACTGGCAGCCAGCTACGCGCCAGCCAGGTAGCGCTGCGCCACCCAGCCAGCGCATCGCTACCCAGCAAGCGCAGCGCTGGCTGCCTAATCAGATTTGATACCGTCAAATGCTCCGTTAGGGTTTCATCAATCCCAACCAGCTATGCGCTGGCTAGGTGGCGCATCGCTTCCTGGGACTGAAGAAACCCTAAGCCCCTCAATTTTTAGTATAAATACCCCCTCTATGATGCAGTTTTGCACCACTCACCTCCCTTGAAGCCCTAAACTTAGAATTTGAAGTAGGCAGCCGTCACCAAGCTTAGAATATGTCGTTCTTCAACTCTGGCTCTAGGTCTCGGAAGAGTAAGCGTAAGTGAAATTCGTTTTGGGTGCTTTGTACTTATCTCATTTATGCGTTTAACGAATTAATCTTGTGTACTAATTACTGTTGTTCTGTAGTGACAGATACTGAGAGGGTAATGCACAAGTTGAAGAAGCCAGTGGAGGAGGACTTGTTCATTTATGAGGCAAGTGTGGTTAACTGCTAGTGTGACTTAAGGGCGACTAGATCCGTTCGACCGAGTGATCTGGAACGCTATTTTGGCTGCCCTCTCTGAGAGAGAGGTAAAAAAAGGGTTCGAATTTAATTTTATTCATTTTCCTAGTTCTCAAAACCCTCTACGTTTGTTTTCTGGTCTGTAGGAGAAGGGGTGTGGTTATTATGAAAATCTGGAGGTGCGGGAGGCCGTGGATGCTGCTATTAAGGAGAAGGACGAAATCATTCGGGCGAAGGACGGACAACTTGTTCGAGCGAATAGGGAGAAGGATGACATCGTTGAGGAGAAGGACAACATTATTCGAGACCTGAGGGAAGAAATTTCATGGTTGCACGTTTCAATCAATAGGTTGCTCAGGGAAGGGCCTTCCTCTCCACCACCCGGACTTTGTCCTTACAATTGACATCCATGTTGGGCCTAGTGTGTTTGTTATTTCTATTGTTGTTATTGCTGTTGTTGTTGTTGTTGCTGTTGTTGTTGTTGTTGTTGTTGTTGTTGTCGTCGTCGTCGTCGTTGTCGTTGTTGTCGTTGTTGGCGTCATTATCGAAGTTAATAAAATGACTGGTCTGTAGTTGCAGCCTTTCTTCATTGTGTTGTCAAATTTAATTTGTTTTTTATGACATAGTTGCAGTCTTTTTCAGTGTGCGGCCAATAAATGTACACCATTTCTGAAGTGTGCGGTCAATTCTGAAGGATGGACTAATAAAAGTAACTTCATAGTACAACTACAAAACAAAAATTACATTGAAACTGAAACATGAAATTGACAACCAAACATTTGAAATAGAGATTACCAAACACAGACTACCAAAAACATAATACTAAACATTTCATAGTGCAATTAACCGTTCCTTGTAGGGTTTGGATTTCTGCTGCTTCGCCTCGCACGTCGGCACGTCCTCCTATTGTGCCCTTCTTGCTGGCAGTAACTGCAGTGAGGCTCAATATCTTCAACCCAGTCCATCTCGTTGCGTATGCGAAAATGTCGTGGTCGCCCCATCTCCCTGACCCTTCCTGGGTCAGGCATCAACTTAGGCCCTCCATGAGGCACCCAATCGTCTTTCGAGCCGATAGGGAGGAAACTCCGTCCGTATATCTGTCTTACTGTTTCCAGCCTGTAATGGGCGTTGGCCTAGTATAAGGGATCTTGATTGGCGGCGTTACACGCGGCCACGACATGTGAACAAGGCATCTTCCACTGTTGGAACTTGCCGCAGGAGCAATGCCTGTCCCCCTCCTCGTAGTCCAAACGAACTTCTTGCCTATTGTTTCCCTTCCCGTTGCTGGGATTTATCGCCGTCTGTATTTCGAATATCCCAGCATCATAATCGAATTGCCTCACTGTGTGGGAAGTGGCCTTATTCACTCTTTTTTGCAGGCGCTTAAGACACTTCTTCGTCCAGATTGTACCGGCCGCCTGTTCTTCTCGAACCCTCTTCCGTCGATCTTTGAAATACGTTTGCAGCCTGTAGAAAGTGGATTCCACCAAAGCTGCAACAGGGAGAGCCCGGATTGACTTGAATGCCCCATTCACGCTCTCCGCCATGTTTGATGTCAATTGGTTCCATCGTGCCCCGTCGTGTTGAGCGTCTACGGCTCTTGACGAATATAATTGATCTTCAAGCACCCACTTTTTATTCACGGGGTCGTCCCTTGCGAATCTTGTTGCCCCCTTTGTGAACTTTCTCAAGGACCGACGTTTAGCTTCAGGTAAGGGAGAATGGATTACAATGATATACGCTGAAATTGTTAAGTACTTGGTGGAGTGTCATGATACTTACCTAAATTCATAAGGCGGTTTTTCATTTTTGGGTTCTTGGCGCTTTTGTTGTAATTGCTTACATAGTGTCTGGCGCACCACCGCCAATGCCATCCAAATTGGATTTTCTCCATTGCACTCACGATGCCCACATGTCGGTCGGATATGACACATACTCCGCGTCTCTGTGTGACTCGCTGTTGTATGCAATCAAAGAACCATTCCCAAGTCTCCTTGCTTTCAATGTCCACAATTGCGAAAGCCACAATGAAGATGTTCTCATTACCATTGAACGAACTAGCCATGAGTAGTGTGTGCTTGTATTTTCCTGTCATGAAGGTACCTGATGACACTCGAATTGACGTGATTATCAGCCTCATTTAAGCGACATTTCTTTGCTTAAGACATTGTTTTTAGGGTAGAATGGCGAATAATCAATCGATTGCCCTATCTCATGCCACTCGTGTTACCGTGGCCCGTTTCGGGTCTATTTGATGGTTTTCTAGTGTTTTTACGTAAGCACAGGTTTTTGCCGTCAAATAAAGTAACCATGGATGTGTCTGAAGCATTGGAACCTCGAGGAATTGAACCGGAATCGGTCAAAGAAGCCATTCAAAGTCGAACAAATTCTGCCCAGTTCATACACATATTTTCGGCGAAACTACCCTTTGGTTTTCGCCGAAAATGGAAGAAGAAACCACTGGCCGATTGATAGGAAGATTTCGGCGAAGATACCATGGAGATTTCGCCGAAACCGTAGGAAGGAATCAACCGATTCAAGTATGAAGAAATTTTCGCCGAAATCCCTTCACTATTTTCGGCGAAAATTCCAGTTGAATTCAGGAGAATATCGGGTTGGTATAAATAGAGAACTCGGGGCTATTATCGAAAACGCCCATCACTTAAAACACATCACTTTTTACAACACACAAAAAGAACGACGAGAGAGAGAGACAGGAGGAGTAACAAGAGTTCGAGGAGCAGGAACGGATCGTGACGCCATCCATCCATCTCGGAGAGCCAGGGTTAGGAGTTGAAGATTCAGCAGATTGAAGCTGTCAGGAAGCATCGAAATTAGGTTGTCTTCCTACCTGAGATGTATTCTTTGTCTGCCTTCGACTCTTCTGGATTGGATATGAGTAGCTGAACTTGTGTAACTTAGATTAGATGAACCCTAAGTGACCCAGGGCTTAAAGCGGTCATGGATCGGCGGTGATTAGATTCGAAGTTCATTCAGTTTCATCTTGCATGTTTGATTTGTTCTTCGTTTTCTGTGTTTCTTGTCTGGTTTGGCCACCTAGATTAGATTCTTGTTAAGCTAAGGATAGAAGCGAACGCTCGCCTTACTTTAAAACATCAGATCGAACAATCAACCTTATAATTGGAGTGTGCCTTTCGTAGGAACCGATTAGGGTTGATCCATTGCTAGAGTAACTCATTAATCACTAGAATTTGCACCAATTAAGTTAAGTCGTTACGAGAGGTGACCGTACCCGGGCGGCTAATTAATCGTGGTAGCTAGATCGGATAGAGCGAACGTTCGCCAGTCTTAAACCTAAGGGTCAGGAGTTATGATGGTGTCTGTGAACTGAATGAACTAGAATCGAAAATAGCTGGTCTGTGACTGTCGTTGCCTTGGTGATCTAAGGGGGATTCGAAATCTAAGCTTATCTGTCATCTTTCTAGTCAATTAATCAATCTTCAATCTTTCTTCGGTTTAATTTTCATTTCTTCTTATTTTTGCATTCTTAGTATAGAAGTCGTGGAACTCACACCACGCACAACTTGTGTTTGAACTCGAATTAAAACTGTCAACTCCCTGGAGTAAGGAGGTAGAGGAAACCCTGGAATACGATCTGCTATAGCCTTTTATTAGCATTAGTAGTTATTTGGTTGAACGCATCACAACGACACGTTCATCAAATTGGCGCCGTTGCCGGGGACTCTTCTACTTCGTTGAAAGAAGAGTTGACATTTTTATTCTTCTACCTTTCCATCTTTCATCTTCCATCACACTTCGATTTTACACCGGTTGTGTTTGTTTTTGTCTCGTGCAGGTCGTAGCAGGTATAGAAGCAGATCACTTCCGTTTCATCTTCCTTTACTACAATGATTACTCTTAAAAGTGTTGCGGACTACAGTAGGCCGCGTGCATCTAGCCTCCGTTCACCCATCACCGTGCTTACTAATGACGATGATCCCGATTATGAGATTCAGATTCCTCTCTTGGAACTAATCTCAAGGGACATACAATTCGAGGGAAGACCAGATGATAATCCCTGCGCACACATAACCAACTTTTTGGTTGTCTGCGACACCTTCAAGTCTGGGAATCTCAATAAGAATGCATTATATCTCCGAGCTTTCCCGTTTTCTCTCAGAGGTGCAGCTAAACAATGGCTTAACAGCAAACCGCCAGGTCATTACACTGAATGGGAGACATTAGCTCAAGATTTTGTTGAGGAATATTTTCCTCCTGCAAGAACAACTGCTTATAGAGACCGTATCTCCAGGTTCACACAGAGAGAGGATGCAAGCCTGTATGACACTTGGAACGAATTTCAGTCTCTTCTCTTCGACTGCCCTCACCATGGGTATGAACAGAGACAGCTGGCTGACTTCTTTACTCGAGGAATGCGCAAGGAATCTGCAAACTGGGTCAACACCTTAGCCGGTGGAGATTGCACTGCTCTCACTCCTCAGGATGCTCTTTTGCATTTTGCTGACTGTGCTTCGAAATCTAGAAACTGGGAGAGGCACATAGAAGGAACCAAGAGCCAGAGTCAGAGCCAGAGTCAGATAAATGTTGCAGAGCAGATCAAGGTGGAAGTTCAGAAGCATCTGCAAGCAGCTGGTATCCCTCTCGACTCTCCGTCAGCTACCGTCTTTTCAGTTGACTGTGGTGGTGTGGGTCATGTGCTCATAGCGGCGAAAGTTGCCTCAACTTCGGTGCAGTAGAAGTCTTGTCTACTGAGGAGGTAAACTTCATTGATCAAGGTTTTGCCAACAACCAGAAAGGCTATGCCGGTTACAGAAACTACGTGCCACGGAAGCAAAGCAACCGGTTGGTAGATCCTTATTATAGACCTCCGGGATTCATTGGAGGGCAACACCAGTTTCAGGCAAAGCCGTGCTACAATAGAGATATGGACTATGAGAGGAAGTTTGATCAGATCATGAGCCGACTTGACGACCATGACATTCAGTTAAAAGCCCAAGCCACACTTAATCAAGGAACAAAGGCTCAAACCCAGAGGATAGAAGACGCGGTACTCAATATGGCGAAACTTTTTACTAGTAATCCTCTCTTTAATCCAGAAGCATTTCAAGCAGACTCCGATATAAGGAGTGAACACGCTCAAGCTATTACCACTAGGAGCGGCAAGCAAACAACTGATCCAAAAGCTCCGGAACCTGACATAATACCAGATACTAGTGCTGCCATGGATATGCCAGAAATAGAAGATATCACAGAAGAGGAAGAAGAAGCACCTGCTCCTCCTTCGCCGCCCAAGACAGCCACTGAACCTGTCTTGGCACCATATGTACCTAGGATTCCTTTTCCAAAAGCTGCAAGGAGCACGGCCAAGGATCACGACACTCAGTATAAGAAATGGTACAATGTTCTTAAGACTGCAGAAATCAAGATACCAGTGACGGACGCTGTAGAGATTATACCACCACTCGGGAAGTTCTTTAAAGACCTCGTGAAGAAAGTGAAGAGTGGCGAGGTGTACTCTATCACGCTCACTAATGAATACGCATCTATTCTAGGTGCGCCATCTCCCATTCGACAGCCGCCACCACCCCCAGCTAAGTGTCCTGATCCCGGTTCTTTTACATTACCGTGCATTATTAATGGCATTCAAATTGATCGCAGCCTGGTTGATTCTGGTGCTTCTATTAATGTTATGCCTGTCTATCTATATGAAAAGCTGAATCTAGGGCAATTAAAACCGATTACTCTGCATCTCGTTTTAGCCGATAGGTCTGTCAAACGGCCTAGAGGTATAGTAGAAGATGTAACTGTTTGCTGTGGCCCGTTTACTATACTAGCAGATTTTGTTGTTTTAGATACTCGTGAGCTAGACGGAACACTTATCCTAGGTCGACCTTTCTTAGCAACTGCTGGTGTGAATATAAATTGCAAACAAGGCTTATTAACTTTAAGTGTAGGACAAGAGAGTGTTGCATTCCGCATTAAAGATAGCATGAGATATTCCATTGCTCAAGATGATAAATGCTATGCTATTGATCCCTTAGAGACGGCCTCGGCCGACTCCGTTACTAATGCTTTATCTAGTGATCCGCTAGAGTTGTGTTTGATTTCAGGGATTGATAATGCGTTAGACGACCCAGAGCAGCGCTTATGGCAAGATGAGCTAGATGAACAACATGCAACATTCACACCCTTACATGCGCCTCCACACATCGAACCAGCTTCGAGTCGGATTACTACTTCATATGAGAATCCATCAGAACTAACTCTGAAGGAGCTGCCTGACCACTTAGAGTACGCATTTCTGGGAAAGGATCGCCAGTTACCTGTCATTATCAATGCGAATCTATCTCCCGAGCAGAAAGAGCAACTGATTGGGCTACTCAAGAAGCATGTCCGAGCTATTGCCTGGCAGTTGGCAGACATCAGAGGCATCTCTGAAACCTTCTGCAAACATCGGATAGTTGTTGATGAAGAATTCAAACCAGTTAGACAACCGCAGTGCCGACTTAACCCTCAGATGCAGGAAGTCGTAAAGAAAGAAGTACTCAAACTTCTAGATGCCGGTATCATCTATCCCATCGCCGACAGTCCTTGGGTCAGTCCAACTCAAGTTGTTCCGAAGAAAGGAGGAATCACCGTCATCCCTAATCCAAAGGGTGAACTCATTCCCACCCGAACAGTTACAGGATGGAGAGTCTGCATTGATTATCGACGACTAAATGATGCCACCAAGAAGGATCACTTTCCACTGCCGTTCATTGATCAGATGCTTGAACGATTGGCGGGTCATGAATACTACTGCTTCTTAGACGGGATGTCCGGTTACTTTCAGATCCCCATTGAGCTTGCTGATCAAGAGAAGACAACCTTCACATGCCCGTTCGGTACGTTTGCTTATCGTCGTATTCCCTTTGGATTATGTAATGCTCCCGCTACTTTTCAGAGATGCATGCTCGCAATATTTGGAGACCTGGTAGAGAATGTGGTAGAGGTGTTCATGGATGACTTCTCTGTCTATGGAGATTCATTTTCAAAGTGTTTGGCTAATCTGGATAAGGTGTTAGCTCGTTGTGAGGAGACTAACCTAGCTCTTAGCTTGGAGAAATGTCACTTCATGGTTACAGAAGGTATTGTTCTTGGCCATAGAATATCTAAGACAGTATAGAAGTCGATCGTGCCAAGCTTGAGACCATTGTCAGTCTACCACCGCCGACCTCAGTCAAGACAGTTCGAAGCTTCCTCGGTCATGCTGGATTCTACAGGCGATTCATCCAAGACTTCTCCAAGATCGCTCTACCAATGACCAAGCTACTCGAGAAAGATGCTCCGTTCGTCTTTGACAAAGCCTGTCTTGAAGCCTTTGAGACTCTGAAGACTCAACTGACCACCACACCGATTCTTACAGCACCAGATTGGAATCTCCCATTCGAAATCATGTGCGATGCTAGTGATTTCGCCGTTGGCGCAGTTCTTGGTCAGAGAAAGGAGAAGAAATTTCATCCTATCTACTTTGCGAGCAAGACACTCAATGATGCTCAGAGAAACTACACTACCACGTAGAAGGAACTCCTAGCTATCGTTTTCTCCTTTGATAAATTTAGACAGTATCTGGTTCTCTCACATACCATCGTCTACACAGATCATGCTGCTCTGCGCCATCTCTTAGCTAAGCAAGATTCGAAGCCACGTCTCATCCGGTGGATCCTTCTCCTCCAAGAATTCGACATAGAAATTAAAGACAAGAAAGGAGCAGAGAACTTAGCAGCAGATCATCTTTCTCGACTCGAGGAATCACAAACAGGTAAGTCTGCTACCCCTATCAATGATTCTTTCCCTGACGAGCTGTTGCGTGTTGAGACGTATGAACAGGTTAACAGCATAGCTATTGAGCCCTGGGCAATCCCTCACGCTCAAGATTTGAGTAATGCCATCGATTCGGAAGAGCCATGGTATGCTACCCTGGCCAATTATCTTTCTCACGGCATTATCCCTCCTGAGCTGGATTATAATGCACGTAAGAAATTGCTTAAAGAAGCCAAGTCATACTTCTGGGATGAGCCTTTCTTATACCGCATCAGTCTTGACGGGATGATCCGGAGATGTGTCTCTTACAATGAAGCAGCGGACATCATTCGCAAATGCCATGAAGGACCGTTCGGAGGACATTTCGGAGGCAACCGCACGGCGAGAAAGGTACTCGAAACAGGTTTCTACTGGCCCTCAATTTTTAGTGATTGCGATGTTTATGCTAGACGTTGTGATGCTTGCCAGCGATCAGGTAACATCTCTAACCGTAATGAGATGCCCCAAACTGTTTCTTTAACTGTTGAAATCTTTGATGTCTGGGGAATTGATTTTATGGGTCCGTTCACGCCCTCCAACGGAAACAAGTACATTCTCGTCGCCGTTGATTATGTTTCTAAGTGGGCCGAAGCTGAGGCTTTACCCACTAATGATTCTAGAGTGGTGGGACGGTTCCTTACTCGTCTTTTCACGCGTTTTGGTTCACCGCGCTTCATCATAAGCGATAGGGGTACCCACTTCCACGGACAATTCGACCGGGTGTGCAAATGCTTTGGTGTCACCCACCGAATGTCCACGGCTTATCATCCTCAAGCGAACGGCCAAGCGGAAGTGACAAACCGTGAGCTCAAGCGGATTCTTGATAGGACGGTTGGCCGGTCTCGCAAGGACTAGTCATCTAAGCTCAATGATGCCTTATGGGCATATCGTACTGCCTACAAGACTCCCATCGGTACCTCACCGTATCAGCTGGTCTATGGCAAGTCATGTCATTTACCAGTTGAGCTTGAGTATAAGGCATTCTGGGCTAACAAAGAGTTGAATATGAGCTATGCAGTAGCAGGTAATAACCGCCATGACCAGATCACTGAGCTTGAGGATCACCGACTCCACGCATATGAAAGCACGAGGTTATATAAAGAGCGCACGAAGAAAATTCATGACTCTCAATTGAAGACGATCAAGCAGTTCTATCCCGGAGAACAAGTGCTTTTATATAACTCTCGCTTGAAACTGTTCCCGGGTAAATTAAAATCCCGGTGGTCTGGCCCTTATACCGTGGTCCGCCAGACACCCTTAGGCAGCGTCTACATTCAAATGCACGATCAGGAGCCGTTCGCGGTCAACGGACATCGGCTTAAGCAGTATCTGCAAGGGTTAGCCGTATCATCCATAGACGTGCACTACCTCGTTTTGGAATCCTGACACGAATCCAAGTATCGTCTGGCTCACGGACGTTAAACAAGAGCGCTTTGTGGGAGGCAACCCACGGCTGGAGTCAGTTATTTTCGTTTTCAGTCGTTTTGCTTTAAAACCCATCATTCAGTTTAAAAAAAAAAAAACCCCTCCGCCGTTTTCAAAACAGTTTCGGCGAAAACATGTCCACATTTTCGCCGAAACCGCTGTTCAAATTAGACCTGACCCTCTTGTCCATACCTTTCGAACCGAAGACCCCACCATTCTCGCCGAAACGATTTCTTCCATTAACCATTATTTTCGCCGAAACTGTCAACCTGTTTTCGCCGAAATTTTTGTTTGATTTCAACCTGATCCTCCTATCCTCACTTTTCGATCCGAGAATACCATGACTTCGCCGAAATTTTTTCTTCATTTAACTTGGAATTTTCGCCGAAAATTTTTGGTCTTTTCACCGGTATTTAAGGCCCCCCTGGGTTTTCGTTTTCGCGACATTCATAAACCCCCCCACCCGAAAACTTAAACCATCCTCCCTCTCTCCGTTTGTGGGTTCCGCCGCGCGCCTCACTGATCGCCGCCGCCCCTTGCCCGCCGATCAAACGCCGCCGCCGTCTCAGTAGCCGCCGCCACACCCCCTTTTCCTAGCCCTGTTTCAAAACCCTAGAATCGGAGCTTTTCAGCCCCGGTTCCGCCCGACCTAGTTTTCACGTTTTCCCTATTTTTCGTGGATTTCCAATCGTTTTCTCGAATCATGTCTTCACGGTTAGTTGTTCAACCTTTGATTGTGCATCATTTGGCTTGTTAACCTTCAGTTTTGACGTGGTTGACTGTGGTTGACTTTTTGGTTCTCCCTTATTCGTCTTGACTGCTTTGTTGGTATCAATTGGCTAGGTTCTGGTATTGTTTTGTAGCCTTTTCGGAAGTGTGACATGTTGTCTGTGCGTTTGTGTTCTTGCCTCATTCCGTTCTTCTTGCTTGCCTACTGAATTGACAAGTTCTTCAATGATATATCTTGATTCTATGATCTCTCGGTTGATTAGTCTACCCCCACTTCTCCCATTAAGTGTGGGGTAAGAGTCTTGTAATCTAATGCTGGTCGTCTCTGAGTTGTATTTTACAGGGCTCCCAAGCGTTTTAAGACTACCAGTGCAGATAGAGCACAGCGATCCTCAACTCGCCAGAGTAGGACACCACCCCCTCGTCGTCCCGCACCAGCTGCACAGAAATTGACGGTTGTAGCCATCATTCCCGAGGATTCGCCTACCCCTGCGACTCCCATCTCCTCTATTCCTACACCTGCCAATGGAGCCGTGCATCCTTTCATCGCCGCCCTGGAGCCGCACCAGTTCGAGGTCTTTCAGAAGATCAAAGACATCCCTCCGGCTAAGGTGGCAGTTCTGTCTCTTGACAGTCTCATAGCGCACAATCCGGCTTGGCACTCGACAATTGACACCGCTCTTAATAAAGCCGGATTGCGAGTGCTGACCACTCATGGATCCCCGTACCCGCTCGTCGCCCTCCAGGAGTTCTGGAGTTCATTTCGGCGCCTCACCCCGAAGCCCTTTCGTGAGCAGAAATTCGTTTTCTTTCGCCTCGGTGGTGTTCTTCATGAGAAGTCCCTTCGCGAGTTCGGCCGCTTGCTGGATCCACACGTCAATTTCGATACTACATTAGCTGGCTTTGAGGACACATACTCCATCACCAGTGCTCCTTACCCGGATGTGTGGAAATGGGCATGCTGCGAGGATGAGAGCTCACCTATCGTCCACCCCACGGTCGGTGACATCTTTCACCCTGTTCTTAAATTCTTGCATTATGTTTGGGTGCAATCTTTGTGTTTTTACAGCAAGACGAGCCGCCACCACGTTTCTCTGGAGGAGCTCGTTCTATTCCGTGCTTTAGAGGAGGATGCCAACCTGCACCCCGGCTGGTGGCTTGCACGATTCTTTCACAAGCGCACTACCACCAAGAAGCTTCCTAGTGAGCTTCCAGGAGGCCCCTTCATTTCTATTCTGCTCGACAACCTCCACTCGGTGATAAATGGGGCCCCGATATTCCTCGTATCCCGATTGAGCATGTAGGCGCTGAACTTGCCATAGCACGGCGCATCGACCTTTCAGAAACTATTGAGCATTGCACTTCGCTCCCTCATCGCACGGCCCAGCCAGTTGACCGCCCACCGTCGCGAGCACAGATCACCGCGGAAATGAACGAAAGGCTGGCGCGCATTGAGAATTGGCAGCTAGACTACTCGGCTGGTTCGTTGCAATGGCAGAAGGACCGAGTGGCACATGAGGAGACTCAGAATGAGCGTTGGTCCACTCTACAACAATTCATGGCTGACCAATCAGCCAGACACATGGACGAGCTCGCATGGCGACGGCAGATGGAGCAGCGGTTCGCCATATCATCCATTCCCACTACACCTCCACCTCCTCCTGCGGAGCAGTGATCAGGTTGTTTCTATCTTTTTCCTTTCTTTTCTTTCTTCTTTCCGGGTCTCGACCCAATTTTATTCTGTGTGGATCCGGGGCACTTGTCCCGGTATCCTTTTGATTTTTTGTTGTTTTTGTGTCTGTAGAACTTGAGTAGCTACTCCGCTCCGCTCCGGACTCTCCGTGTTCATCCTCTACACCGACCATCACCTTCCAGGTTCTTCGTATCACTCTACTCTAGTTAGTTCTGTGAGGACACAGAACAGTTTAAGTGTGGGGTAGGGTGTTAGATAACCATGCATGATCTTGATTGCCTATATCTCTGTGTGTGCCTCGTGATTCCTATCCAGTTCTCTAGCATCGAATTGCTCAATTCTTGACTTTGGATGTTAAATTGACTTCAATTTTGAACAATGACGTCTAGACTGTTCCACTTAGAACCTGTAACCAACGTGTCAGAACTGATATTAAATGAGTCTAGGTCAGAACAGATCATAAATCACCTCTGTAGTTGGAACTGGAATTAATTGAATCAATTAACTTGTTAACAACAAAGCTCGATAACACCGTTCTAAGATGATAAATGCTAGCTTCTTCCATGTTTTCACTCCATATTTGATCACCTATGATTGTGGCTTGAGATTAGACGGAAATCCAATTCGAAATCTCGTGTAAAAAGTTATAACTAGCTAGGATTAAATGGCTAAATGGTTAAATCAAGTAATTGAGTTGTTCAAAGTAATTGTTAAGTTCCTTAAAGTGCTGGAAATAAAGCTAGGCAAGCCCGACACCTAAGTGAAGTGTTCGGGTTGAGCACTAGCATAAGCACAAATACTGTGAGCTAGGCAGGTCCAACACCTAAGTGAAGTGTTTGGTATCAAGCACTAGCATGCAGTAAATAAATTAAAGAAAGCTTGAATCTTGAAAGAAATTGTTGTTTAAATCAGTTCTAGCTAGAACAGGTAACGCACAGATCTAGAAAAGGATGAAGTCGAGTCGATAGCCACGTCATTTTTTCCTACCTCCGCATCCACATCATGGCTAGAGCTTAAAGTCTTTTTGATTAGAATTGGTGTTATCATAGTCGGTTAATTGTGATTAATTGTTTTGCCAAGAAACGAGTTTTGTTAAAACCACTACTTGAAGTGTGCAGAAATTAGTGAGATCGAAAACTTATTTCGTTGATGTTCTTGCATGTGTAGGTCACTCTTTCTACGTGGAACAGTCTAAACCAAATTGTTGGAATTGAATCTCGGTTTAATCTCGTGTCATTTGTGAATTTGAGTGGTTCTATTCAGTTTGCTTGAGGACAAGCAAAAGCTTAAGTGTGGGGTATTTGATGACACTCGAATTGACGTGATTATCAGCCTCATTTAAGCGACATTTCTTTGCTTAAGACATTGTTTTTAGGGTAGAATGGCGAATAATCAATCGATTGCCCTATCTCATGCCACTTGTGTTACCGTGGCCCGTTTCGGGTCTATTTGATGGTTTTCTAGTGTTTTTACGTAAGCACAGGTTTTTGCCGTCAAATAAAGTAACCATGGATGTGTCTGAAGCATTGGAACCTCGAGGAATTGAACTGGAATCGGTCAAAGAAGCCATTCAAAGTCGAACAAATTCTGCCCAGTTCATACACATATTTTCAGCGAAACTACCCTTTGGTTTTCGCCGAAAATGGAAGAAGAAACCACTGGCCGATTGAGAGGAAGATTTCGGCGAAGATACCATGGAGATTTCGCCGAAACCGTAGGAAGGAATCAACCGATTCAAGTATGAAGAAATTTTCGCCGAAATCCCTTCACTATTTTTGACGAAAATTCCAGTTGAATTCAGGAGAATATCGGGTTGGTATAAATAGAGAACTCGGGGCTATTATCGAAAACGCCCATCACTTAAAACACATCACTTTTTACAACACACAAAAAGAACGACGAGAGAGAGAGACAGGAGGAGTAACAAGAGTTCGAGGAGCAGGAACGGATCGTGACGCCATCCATCCATCTCGGAGAGCCAGGGTTAGGAGTTGAAGATTCAGCAGATTGAAGCTGTCAGGAAGCATCGAAATTAGGTTTTACAGTTCTTATCTGTCTTCCTACCTGAGATGTATTCTTTGTCTGCCTTCTACTCTTCTGGATTGGATATGAGTAGCTGAACTTGTGTAACTTAGATTAGATGAACCCTAAGTGACCCAGGGCTTAAAGCGGTCACGGATCGGCGGGTGATTAGATTCGAAGTTCATTCAGTTTCATCTTGCATGTTTGATTTGTTCTTCGTTTTCTGTGTTTCTTGTCTGGTTTGGCCACCTAGATTAGATTCTTGTTAAGCTAAGGATAGAAGCGAACGCTCGCCTTACTTTAGAACATCAAATCGAACAATCAACCTTATAATTGGAGTGTGCATTTCGTAGGAACCGATTAGGTTGATCCATTGCTAGAGTAACTCATTAATCACTAGAATTTGCACCAATTAAGTTAAGTCGTTGCGAGAGGCGACCGTACCCGGGTGGCTAATTAATCGTGGTAGCTAGATCGGATAGAGCGAACGTTCGCCAGTCTTAAACCTAAGGGTCAGGAGTTATGATGGTGTCTGTGAACTGAATGAACTAGAATCGAAAATAGCTGGTCTGTGACTGTCGTTGCCTTGGTGATCTAAGGGGGATTCGAAATCTAAGCTTATCTATCATCTTTCTAGTCAATTAATCAATCTTCAATCTTTCTTCGGTTTAATTTTCATTTCTTCTTATTTTTGCATTCTTAGTATAGAAGTCGTGGAACTCACACCACGCACAACTTGTGTTTGAACTCGAATTAAAACTGTCAACTCCCTGGAGTAAGGAGGTAGAGGAAACCCCTGGAATACGATCTGCTATAGCCTTTTATTAGCATTAGTAGTTATTTGGTTGAACGCATCACAACGACACGTTCATCAGTACCGTCGACGACGAGCATAGGAGGACAATGTTTGAAACCTTCAATGGACGGGGCGAAACTCCAAAACACACGGTCGAATTGGGTGATTGTATCTCCATCATCCGTTGTGATTTCTTTCGTGACGAATTCAACTTCCGTCCCATAGTTCCGATCTTGTATTGCCTTCATTAGGGTAGGTAACGCGTTGTATGATTCCTCCCAATTACCATATATCCGCTCCATGGCACGCTGTTTGCCGTTCCATGCCTTCTTGTACGAAATTTGTCGTCCGTACATAGTATGTATCTCTGTCTGAAGAAGTTTGATCTGAATATGGGGGCGTGCTTGGACAAAGGGTGTGACTGCATCAGCTATGACATTGACGTCCAACTGGGTCGGACTGATGTTGTTCTGGCTCCCCAAACACGTATGGGCCGGATTGAATTGTTTTACCATCCACACATCGCTCTCATCTGTAGTGAGCCTTATCCTCCACGGGCATCCATTGCTTTGATATCCATGACATCGTTGCTCAAGCAACCATTTGCTAGACCGTGTCGTGCATAACATGCGGTTATTCCTGAGTGCGTATTGCTTCAGACTAGTTTGAGCCAAAAGTTTGCTTTCGAATTATTGCCCAATCGCTAACCCTGGCCCGTCAATGTGCCACCGTGGAACGTTATGAATGCCGTACTCGTTGTTGCTTGTAGTCATCAGGGCACCGATATCTTCCGGTAAATGTGTGAAATGGCTCGGGGGGGTGTAGTCTCTCGGAGGTTGCGCATTCACAAAGGGTTGCGTTTCAATGTCCGGCTCAGATACATTTGCTTCGTCCTGCTCCGAGTTGACGTCGCTTTCGGACGAGTCTCCTTCCATCTCATTTCCCAAGTGTGCTACCATACTTTCTTGCCTACTATCACCACGCAATTGTATCGGGTGTGTTTGATTGCTCTGACTGCTCTGACCACTATAACAGGCACTCGCTCCGTCACCCATGAATATTGATTCTCTCTGGGCCGGCGTCCCAAGGTGGTCGAACTAAAAGTATAGCTCTGCCACTCGGTAGTCCGACTGTGTTGCCATGATGTTGTAGATAACCTCCAACCCAGTAACGTCATTAAGAATGAGTGGGTAGTGTGCCACAATTTGGTCATTCGCAAAGACTGGACATCGATACATGACAGTCCTCAGAACCGCCGAAGATCCTACCTCCATCTTTCGCAAGAAAACTGGACATGCCTGTTGTAGTGAAGGTTGCCTCGTCATTTTGAGGTGACATAATTTCCCCCGCTGTAGAACACCCCACCGTGTTGTCCGTGTATTATTTCGCCATCCCATCAGAGCCAAAACGCGAAATTCATTTTCTCTAGTCAGAAGATATTGAGAATTGTAGTAGGTTTCAAGTAGTTTGGAAGAGTTAGTATGGTGGTTGTGGACTCACGCCTCTATATAATGTAAGGAAGACAGTAGTCAATTATTAGTTGTTTTTTTCAAGAGCTGCAGATTGCCACAATTAGTGGATGCCACAATTGCAGAACACCAACTTTTTTCACGTGTGATCTCAATTATACGGTACAGAACTTACATCATTGTGTCGTCAATAATTGGTTGACTTAATGAGGAGCTGCAGCTTTAATCACGTGTGTTGTCAATTATATCTTGCAAAAATTATCCCTATCTATGTGAATTGATGTAGCTTTTTTGAAGTGTGTGATCAATTATATGTTGCATTTCTAGGGTGTTGTGAACTCATAAGATACAATGAAATATAACTTTGAATACCATGAAACAAACGTCTACTATGAATTACTCTGAAATACGAAATACAATGAAATAAACATGCACTACCACAACTACTCACGACCCCTCCCATCACGACCCTCCCCTCCCGACCCCCACCCTCTCGACCCCTACCCTCCTGACCCCTACGCCGACCCTGTCCCCTCCAATGTGCCCCCAGCTCATGGCCTCCAGTAGCGCACATCCTCTGCGTAGGCTCTCGCCTCAGTCCATATCGATGCTGCCCGTCGGCGGGTGGACTATCATCATCATCGAACGATGCCTCATATGTCACTACGGGTGGTGTGACATACTGAGACCCAGACGAACCTGCGTAAGATGTGGAAGGACCCCACTGAGACCCGTATGGAGCGGCGTAAGATGCATAGCGTCCAGTGGGGACTGTAGGAGTGGTGAGTGGCTGGGTCGGGTCCGGATGCTGTGTGTAATCCTGATGCTGTGTGTAGTCCTCCGGCTGGGTGTAGTCCTGACTCCCCATATAGTCGAAAGTCGGTCTCATGTAGTGTCGAATGGATAGTGCTCCGAGTATCGTGTCTGCTGGTGATGTGGATCCCACTGCGGCAATGCCGGCTCCCACAACCGCGGGACAGGGGGAACATCTACATGTGTAGAAGGAATCCTGGCAGCTGGCGGGTCAGGTACTGGGTACTCAGCATGTCGTGGATGGGTGGCCTGCCGGGGTGCCCTCCTAGACTCAGCCGTCCTATGGATCCCGCCTGAAGCATGCATCATTGACCTCAATGTAGCATGCATCTCCTGCTGCTCCTGAGGCGTGATATGTGACTGACCAGTAGTCACGTATAGCCTCTCCATGCCATCAAGCTACAACACATAATAAGAATGGTTAAACATGTAACTAGAATTAGTTGTAATAATTATGACGAAGCCTACCTACCTAAGACTGGTCCACGGCTCCTCGGCGAGAAACTGTACGTCTAGTGATGCCATGATACCACTGGTTGATCTCGTCGTGGAAGTGATAAGACTCCCTCTCCTCGCTCCGCAGCCACGGGCCTGAGGCGATGTGGTCAATCCGAGTGGACCAAAGTTCCCGATATCCAGCAAATCTAGCTACCACATCAGTACGATGCCATCCACGCTGTGTCAGCTCCAGGTTACTGATGACCTCACCTACTGGCTGATCGTACGTAGGGACAGGCTGGTCCATCCCAAACTGACGCAGCACTCTATCAGGTCTATGCCACATAGCGCTGAAGAAGCAGATGAGAGGTGCGACGACGCGATGGTTGGGCAAAGTCCCTGGACTGTAATGCTCACGGTCCGCCGAATACGGACACCACTATATGAAACAAATTTGACAATTAGACAACTACGAAACCTAAACTGTAAGGGAAAATGACATTGATTTTGTAAGAATACAATACCACGAATGGAGTCCCATCGTCAAACAGCTGGCGGTACCCCCCAACAAGGATGTATCTGGTCTTCGCGTGATACCATTCTGTCCAGCTAAAAAATTGCAGAATGAACCACGTCATTCATACAACTTGATCAGATGGACTAAACTATGAAAATGGAAGAAAAAGTCGAAGCCCGAACCTAGTCATACGTGGAATGGGGGAGTGCTTCGGTGCAATCTGTCGACTCTTGTGGACTCGACGCGCAATGGACGTAAATCTCTCCAGGGCCCACGCCTGAACCAGTGCCATCCAACCTCCAATGTCACCTACGTGGTCGCGGGACGGGCTGCTCTCTATGCGGAAAGCACACCGGCCAAGCTCCCTATATAGCCAAGAAAGTGCGGCAGCCCACCAAGCGTACTCGCCTATCTGGCTCATGTCCTCGAGCAGTGGAAGGAAGAAGAGTGAGGCGTGGGATCCTGACCGATCAGCAAAGATGCAGCTGCCGAAGAAGTCCAGAATGTATGCGCGACAGTGCTGCTCGATAGTCTCCTGATCGGCGTCTCCCCTGATGGTGCCAAAGTGGTTACGCAACCACGTCATCTTCACTCTGCCAGCAGAAAGGTCAGCAGTAGATGGTTTCTTCCCAAGAAGCTGCTCAACGTAAATCTACAGATCAGAATCCACAGTCGGAATGCGCCTCTGCGACTCCACAAGCACACCATCGATGCTCAGACCAGTAAGAAAGTGCACGTCCTCGAGTGTTATGGTTGCCTCACCGTGGTACAAGTGAAAAGTACTCATCTCGGGACGCCATCTCTCGACCAATGCGGTGATCAGCTCAGGATCAGGGGTAAAATCCAGGCAGTCACGCAACTTATCTAGACCAATGGGGGCAAGGTATGCCTCGAACCTAGGATCGTACTTCACGATCTTCTTAGAGAAGCGACAATTAAGCGTCATATGTGGGTCCTAATAGTTGGGGGAAGAAGATGTAACAAAATTAATAACTAGTACTCAATTTCTGAGTGCACCCTAAACATTTAAATGTAATTAACATTCAAATATAATTAACATTCAAATATAACTAACATTTACATGTAACAAACATTTATATCAATTACATTTCAAATTGAAGTAACATTTCAATAATTACAATATACTAATATGAACAATGGCGGAGATAGGGGGAGTTAGGGGGAGCCATGGCGCCCCCCTCCCCCAGTATCGAGTGTAAAATTATATGTAATATTTGGTGTTTTCGAAGTTTGGCGCTGGGGTATTTGAAGTTCGGCTCCCCCACTACGATGTTTCGGTGAAATGTTGTCTTAAATTTTACAAAATAGTTACTCAGAATCAACTTATAATATGTAATAATTATAATATGTGATCATAAATCATCCAAATTTGAAGAAAAAATTGCCGGTGGCACATATAATTCTTTTTTACTAACTAAGTAACTTATAATCAAACAATTTACTGTGTAGTTTTACGTAGTATTAGATTCATGAAATTTTTCTACTACTATCCAAATTCGAAGAATTTTTTTGCCGATGGCACCCATTTTCAGTTTATAATTTGGCTCCCCCCTTATACCAATCCTGGTTCCGCCATTGAATATGAATTAGGACTTACATTATTTGTAATTATATCAATTAGTATTATAATATAAGTAACATTTAAAAATAATTAGTAATCACTATTAGTAGTCAATATGTAATCTTTTAGGTTACTACTATTTACTACTTTTAATCCCCATTAGTAGTCAATTAGTTTTAGTGATTTAAATCCAAGTTTAAAATTTATTAATATTAGGTACTACTAATTATCATTAGTAGTCAATTACTAAGTATATTTAAATTTTTAAATATAATTACTATTATTTGTTACTTTTTCACTTTTTTACGTAACTAATATTCGTTACTAATATTCAGAACTAATATTCGTTACTAATTACTATTATTAGTAAATTTGTAAGGTACCTAATGTTCGCTACTAATTAATATTAGTGGTCAACTAGTATTTAATTTATATTTGATCCTAATATTACAATATAATATTCAAATTTGATCCTAATTTGTATTTGATCCTAATAGTACAATATAATATTACACTAATTAATACTAATTAATGTTCGATCAAAACCGTTACTGCTATTAATATTCAAATTTGATCCTAATATTACAATTTAAGTAATTAAATTATGAATATTATTAAAATAAATGCAACATTCAAACATAAATACCTTGTAAAAATAAATAACATTTCAAATGTACCAACCTGAGCTTCAAAAATTTCCGACGCTCGATGTCGGTCAGCATCACCCCATAAAATCGAAGGGTTCTCGGGACTACCACTTCGTACCCCAACCGGCACCTCTCCAAACATGTAATCCATCTACAATTTAATATCCACAAGCAATGTTAAGTACATATAAAATAGTAAAACACAATTCATTTGGATATAATTTATAGCATGATACCTTTTAAGGGAGGGTTTAGGCCTTCTTCAAATGAAATTTCATCGCCGGACAATTGCTACGAACCTACAAATAAAAGACGTTATTAGCGTACAATAATAATAACAAGAAACTTATGACAAACACAAACTATCAAAAATACCTTAGAGAATTGAATTTCAGAAAGTATGAGAGGAGGTGTGAAGATGGTATGGGGGGTAGGGGGTATTTATACAAGCTTAAAAAACGGTAATATTGATCCCAGGCAGCGATGCGCCACCCAGCCAGCGATGCGCCACCCAGCCAGCGCAGCGCTGCTTGGGATCAATATTACCATTAAGTAACAGATACTATTGTAACGACTATTTTGCCACATGGCGCAGCGCTGCAACGGCACAAACCTGATTAGGCAGCCAGCGCTGCGCTAGCTGGGTGGCGCAGCGCTACCTGGCTGGCGCGTAGCTGGCTGCCAGTCAGATTGTGCTATTTCTGGACTTTTTTAAGCATTTGGCTACTGACGGTACATATTTTTTAAAATTGTGCTACAAAATTCCAATTCCCATTTTGTACTACGGTTGCTTCCTCGACTTGGACCTAGACTCGCCCGGTTGGTCCCCAACCCGTAAGTCAATCAAAATTCAACTCTCCATTGTAAACTCTATTTACCGAGCTCTATAGTCTGAATACAAGCCATGGTTTTAGGAAGCTTGATTTCCTTCTTATGCTCCTTTGAATAGACTCCTAATTAGTAATTAAGTTGGAAGGGAATGTTAATCGATTACTTTGTTAGCTTGTAGTAGAGCTTTAAGTTTCTTTCAATTGATTCATCTCGCTGGTGCTATTCAATTTCACATGCTAATTGTCAAAGTTTGAAAGAAAAGGAAAATTCTCAAAAGAGAGTGAATCTGAGGAGCAAGTTCGTCGTAGTGGACGTCACCGTCAAAGTAGATCACTTCCTCCATTAGAGGCTTCTTGGGCGGCTTCGATGGTTTCGATGTACTTATTGGGGATTTGTTGGTTAGAGATGAGACGTTGAGTTTGAAGGTCAGAATGGGGTGGCGAGGGAAGAGGGTTTAGAAATCACCATTTTTGTCGACTTCCTTTTACATTACGGTTGTAGATTTGAAAAGACGATGAAGAGTCGTTTGCTCTCATGGTATTCGTTTTGAACTTGAGGAGCAGAGCATGATATTGAATTCAGAACTTCGATATGAGGAGGAGACCTTCAAATTACCTAATCAGTCACTAAAGTTTAATTATAATATTTTATTTTTTATTACTAGTTTTAAGTTGGTGGAAGTCCTAGTCGTCAGCGATGACGTGTCGCGTACAGTCAGCAACTATAACGACAATTGGACGGAATTATGCAGGGGCGGATCTAGGATTGAATCATGCACTGAGCCGAAATTGAAGAAAAATATTTAAAGTCACGACAACAAATTTGAATAACATAAAAAGACTTCAAATCTATACCTGCGACTTCAATTCTACAATTCTAATTGAGCTATTAGTATTTGGACTTTGATTAATTAAATTTGAAACTAAGGCTAAAATTAATCCACGATTGAGTCGAACTAATACAACACTGAGCTAATATTCAAAAATGCACTGAGCCGAATTCGAAATACAAAAATATATATACTCAATTTTCAAGGACGGGACCGAAAGAGGGATGAGCCGGGGCTCACCCGGGCACCCCTAGAACCGCCCATGGAATTATGGACGGAAGGGCAAGTTTGTTAAACGTGACAAAGTATAAGGATTTGAAACGAAAGAAAAACTGTAAAGGGGCATATTTGTTAACTTTGCATAGTAGAAGGACAAAAAGGTATATTAATCCTTTTAGAAATGTTTTGATAGTAAGGTTGTAAAGGTCTAGATTGAAACATGATGAACCCATATTTATCATTTTTTATATTGTTTCTGTAGCAAGTGTTACAATTATGTAGTTGATTATCATGCGAGTCTGACACACTAACAACAATTCCAAACATTTTACATATTTTAAAGGCCTAATACCATTGTACAACATAAACTATTGGCTTATTGCGAGTCTATACATGTCCTTTTCGTAATTCCAATTATGTCACGAAAATGGGATGCCGTCTGTTTTCGGGGAAAATGACTTAACGCCGTTTGCTGACTGGGCTTACTGCCCATGTGGCGCTAACACATGCACCACGTCAGACGCTGACAGTGCAGGCCACTGCACTACTTCTTTATTGAAATTGAAATACAGCACGGTTCCCAATTATTTTTCACACTTCCCCACCCATGCCTGCACTCTTTCCCATGTATTATTTATCTCTTTCTTTTTTCTCTCTTTCTTATTTCATTTCTCTCTTTCATTTCCCCATGTATCATTCTTCCTCCATTTCTCTTCTTCCTGAAACTTGTTCTTCCTCTCGCTGCTGATTGTAGTCAGAAAGCCCAAGCTTTGAAACAATGATTTCGAATGCTACAAGCTTGAATTCGACTGGAACCTCGAAGAGTGCTAATGGAATAAGAGTTCAAATTCTTCATACATTCAATACCATAGCATAACATTCAAAAGAAGTAGTTTGTCTACAAACAGAACCCTAAATAGCCAGAACCATATCAGATTCGGCTTCGACACCACAAACCACAACATCCTAAAATCCTAAAATGTGGCGTCCTTGTCGGTTTGTTGGGGAGATAAATGAAACAATACCCTTTTTTCTGAAGCTTAGCAGTGTTTGGAAAAGCTTGGTATGGTGAGGATGGAGCTTGGTATGGTGAGGAAGGATATGAGCGGCGTGAGGATGGTGATTGCCAATGAACAAGACGAACAGTATTTTTTGTTGGGAAGCGAAATTTTTGGAAAGGAAGATGGAGAAGGAAGAGGGAGAATAATGGGTATTTGGGGAAGTGTGCAGGTCAGATGGGGAAAGTGGATCGGCACTCCGACGTGGAATCCGCCACCGTGGCCATACGTGTGATGCCACCTAAGCACGTAATCGGCGAAGTCGTCAAATGCTCCACGTCGTCTTAACGGTTCCAGACGGAGCCTAACGGCATGACATTTTGGTGAACGGGTCTATAAGGTCGTGACATAATTGGAATTACGAAAAGGTTATGTATAGATTCGTAATAAGCCAATAGTTTATGTTGTACAATGGTATTAGGCCTATTTTAAAACTGGTTTAGTCACAAGTGCTACGGTAAATAGTTATTGTATCTTGTAACGCATCTGATCATAACATTTTCCCCAGATTCCTCGTACTTGTCACATAGTTGTCAATGTTGTGAGGAAAATTACTTTCACGATTACCCGTGAAAGATTTTTTATTAGGCTTGGCAACGGGTACCCATAGATCTAGATATCAAGTATCCATCCCACGCATTTATTAAACATGTATTACATGTACCTCCCCCGTGAGACTAAATGGGTACAAAATACAAATCATCCCCGCCCAAAAATGTGTCGGGTAAATGATGCACTCAAATATTGGTGTGTTAAATCCCTCCTTAGATGACATTTTTGTGATGATTTTATGATATTTGGGTGATTTTAAGTGAGTTTAGTCCTCTTTCGGCCTTAGAGCCATTTTACGTCATTTGCATGTTTTTTATGCATTTTAGGTAATAAACGACGTTAGGGAAACAAACCGGGAGTGGAGCACTAAGTGACACGAAATTCTAGGCCCATAGAGTGATCCAGGTTGAAGGAAGAAAGCTCAACCACAAGGAAAGAACCGGTCCGAAGAAAAACTCAAAATGCTGGATTTTGGAGCTTACACACCGTGTAAGCTTCCTAGACAAGAAAAAATTTTCTATTTCAAAAAGGAAACGGTTTTTTATGGTATAATTAGTCTTGGACATATTTTGGACAAACTATACACCATTGGAGAGAGTTTTTGGAGATTTTCGAAGCATGATTGAGCGGAAGGAAGCTAAGGATTGGTCAGAGGTTAGATTGGTCCATCAAGATTAGTTTATTCCGGAGCAAGTTGACCTTTTCTTCAGGATTCTTCTCTTTTGTATTTGTGATTTCCTTTGAAACCATGAGCAGCAAAACTTTCAGGTTTGTTCATATTAGATGAAACCCTAGGGAAGTTTTGTATGGATTATCTTGGATTTTTAACCATTTGATGTTAATTGAGGTTACTCATAAAAAAAGATGTTAATTGAGGTTTATTCAGACATTTGATGCGTTCTTCTTAAACCCTAATTTGAATCAGTTTGAAACTGATTAATTGACCGATTGTTAGTTTAATTGTTCATCTTTGATTTCGTGGGTCTAACCAAGAACGTGAGTCATTGTAGAGTTTAGGAAGTCGTTAGGTTCTGCTGGTAGCTTGACCATAGGATCGATAGACCTAATCTCTTAAATGTTGTTTTACCGGCGGTTTTTTAAAACTCCTGCTAATCCGTTTAGCAATGGACGGAATAACAGTAGTTTCTAAACCGATGGTAAACCATTTAACATGGGTTTAAACTCCCTGTTAAACGGCTTTTAAAACCCCTCCTAAACGACATTTATGTTGTAGTGCTTTGTATTAGCATTGCGACATTTCACCGAACACCTTGTATGCGTTCTTGAAAATTTGTAGGTTAGCTTGACCATAAGAACCTTTGGATCAGCTTGACCATGGAGTAGAGACTACCCTAGGGAGTGTCGAGTCATCAAGCCTGAGTAACCGAGATTGTATTGCATATATCCGTAGTTCACAAATCACTTTCAAAACGAAACAAAGAAATCCCAGATTAGCTGAATTCACTTTGTTGAGTAATATAACAGAAAGACCATAGGGAAATATGATCTCTTTGGTGAAATTCATTGAGTAAAACTAGGTGTGCAATAATTTGTGCATCAATTTTTTGGAGCCGTTGCTGAGGATATTTTCTAGTTCTATGAAAGGCATTGTGCGTTTAAGGTTTTCATTCATTTTCTTATAATTTATTTACCTCCCCCATTGTTATATTACTTCCCCATTGTTATATTACTTGGTATCTTCTTTTTTTGGTGTTTCAGACAAGATTGCAGGTACGGAGGATTAACAGGTTAGCAAGCGTAGAGCTGAAAAACTCAAGGTCTTCTCCGTTTCTACACCAATTCCTCCGAAGAAAGCCTCCAAGTCTTCAAAGGCAAAGAAGAGTTTGTTTACTTCTCTGCCTTCATCTTCATTTGTTCCTCCCTCCCTTGATACTTCAATTCCTGATGTGGAACAGGAAGATAGTCCATTAAACATAGATAATATATTGTGACTAATACGACATTGTTTCATACCGTGTACCCGTAGGGTTGGGTATGGGCGGATAGCTTCATTCCCGTTATCCACTGGAACCAGTATTGGGTTTACCCGTACCTGTCAAATTTTACCTAGTCAACGAATAATCCCCGTCCAAATCAGTCAGATTTTGGGTGGATAACCGGTTTTTATATCAATTGCGAAGTGTAATTTTTATTTTGTTCCGTAAACACGTGTGATTCATGGTATAAATGAAGATACCCTTGAAAAATAAACAATCTGAATCAATTAATGACATACTAAAATATAAAATCGTATTTAATGACTTTCCATATCACACACTTTTTTTAGTTGTCTTTTTGTAACCAACCACTCATTAAAATAACTAGAATACCACTCTTTCATTATAGTTTTGCATCATTTAATTTTAGTTCGTTAAAATATGTACTAGTTCCAACACTAAAAAAATGGGTGTTTAGCGTCGGTTAGACCGGGTATATAGCCGACGCTAAATCCATCTAGCTTCTGTTAGAAGACCGAAGCTAGAATCGGTGACGCTAATCCTTAGCGTCGGTCAACAAACAGACTGATGCCATTTGCTATACTGAATCGACACTAAGGTTTGTTGACCATCGACTGAGTCAATTGATCGGGTGCACATTTAGCGTCGATTGCTTACCAACCGACGCTAAATCAAAAAATGGATGCCAAATCTGGCATCCAGCTTAGCGTCAGTCTTTAGCCAAGCGACGCTAAAATAGACACATTTAGCGTCGATCATGATCGACGCTAAATGCATGACCGACAATATATTATGGGTCTATTTAGTGGCGGTCATGACCGGCACTAAATGCATATTGATCGACATCATTTACAGGTCAAAAGAACCTTTTTTTTTGTTTTTTGTGTTCATTTTCATACTCTTCTAGTGTCGATACCTACATACATTTTCCTGCATACAAACAACATTTTTTATATCATATTTCACTAACCAAACACAAAAATGAAATTAGTGCACATTGTACTAATGAAAACACAACGACATAACATCCAATATATCTAAATGTACCAAAACACATCGTAAAAACATATCCAAATGCACGTCTTCATTATCGTCGTCATCCCCCGAGTGCAGGTCTGTGGCATCATCATCTAGTGTCATATTACCCTTCCCCTTCTCATTGGATGATAAACCTCCAACCAACTGGCTCAGGCGTAGAACCTCTGCCTCAAGCTCGCTCAGACGCTGAACCTCTGGCTCCAGCAACCTCATGCGATCCTCAGCAGGGAAATGGTCGAAGACGTGAGTTGTAGTAGCTGGACTACTACTCTGGCTGGGTCCACCACGCTTCTTACTCATAGGGGTCGTTTGGTATGGGGGATTGAGAATTAGTGGAAATATGAAAATAGAAAATGGTGGAAAAGTATTTGTTAAAAGTTGGAGGATGTTAAATTACATTATTTGGTATGTATATTGGTAAAGAAAATAGGAGGGGAAGACAGTGGGTCCCATTATTCTATTTGGGGGAAGTCAGAATTTCTGATAAAAGTAGAAATTGTCAGAATACACATTCTGGAGACAATAAGAAACTCTGGATATCTGAAATACAAAACCCCAGCTCCTTTAGACAGTAAACAAACAGGGATATCTCAGAATACAGAGTTTCCAAGAAACACAGCTGAATTTCCACTATACCAAACGACCCCATATTGACCTGCATCCAAATTCAAGAAAATCATACAATTAGGAATTAAAACGTTAGCTAACTACAATTTCAAAATATCATATACCACAATACATATCATAGAGGGGGTGACACAAAATCCCATCCCGTGAACCCCACCATTATGCTCCTTCAAGCAGACACGACCAAGTGCATCATCGAATGAAGGCTCTACTATGAACGAGGGATCACGGGTCAGCTCCAGAATTTCGGGTTACACATTGTTGAAAAAGAAAAGCAATTTTCAAAACCTTATTCTCATTAGATACAGGCTACTTGAAACAGATGAAATAATACTCACCACTTTGGGATCGATATAAGTGTCATCCTTCTTTGTGTGATGATAGCATACAATTCACCATCGGAGGGCACTCTCCCCTGTTCAACTGCCTACATTTTCAGGCACTAAACAAGTTTAGCTCACTTTCTATAATCATAGAAACAGGAGAGAAAAAACTAGCAATCAGTTTCCATATAAACCGTGACGAATTAGTCATAGTTCCATATGAACCGTGACTGATTTATCACAGTTTCAAAAGAACCGTGACCAATTTAGTCACGGTTCTAAAGAACAGTGACTAAATTGGTCACGGGTCTTTTGAAACCGTGACCAAATTATCCAGGCTGGCAATCTGTTATTCACTTTTGGCAATCCCAGGTTATTCTTCTTCAACTTCATCTCCCCCGACGACTTCTTCCTCTTCTCTTCTTCAATCTTCTTCCTCTTCAATCTGCTCCTATTCAATCTTCATCCTCTTCAATTTTCTCTTCTTCAATCTTCTTCCTCTTCAGTCTGCTCCTATTCAATCTTCTTCCTCTTCAATCTTCTCTTCTTCCTCTTCAATCTGCTCCTATTGAATCTTCTTCCTCTTCAATCTTCTCTTCTTCCCTCTGCTCCGATTCAATCTTCTTCCTCTTCAATCTTCTCTGGTTCAATCTTCTTCCTCTTCAATCTTCTTTCGATACAATCTAGATCCCCGATTCAATCTTCTCCTCTTCCGAAACACCGTTGCCGACGCCGAGTCTTCTCCAGGGTTCTCTTCTCCTCTGTCGAGGCACTCCCCGCCGTCGAGAACCACTACAAAAAACATGGAATTTCGCGTCATTTGAAACGAAAGAGGATGGCGTCGGTCGGTCAAAGACCGACGCCAAATACGGTGTGTGTGTTGACCCGCGTAAGTAGCGTCGGTCAATAAATGACCGACGCTAAATGAGGTCACAAAAACCAACGCTAAATTTCGACCGACGCTAAATTCTACAAAAACCGATGCTAAATTCGGTTTTGGGTCGGAAACGAAGCCCTTGCCCAAAACCAGATTTAGCGTCGGTCATCAACCGACGCTAAAATCATGTACCTATTTAAACTCTCTCAGCCGCCACCCTAACCCTACTCTCACCTCTCTCTCTCCGTCTCCTCCTCAAACCCTCATCCTCCTCCTCCTCAACTCCTCTCCTCAACTCCTCCTCCTCAAACCCTCACTTCCTCCTCCTTAAACCCACCTCCGGCCTCCACATCCCAGCCGCCTGCGCCGGCGCCGCCAACCGCTTTCACTTCCTCCTCCAGCCATCCTCATCACAGCCACCGCCGGCGCCGCCTTCACTTCCTCCTCCATCCATTCGCATCCCAGCTGCCGCCAGTCGCCTTCGAAACCTCGAAACTGGATCCCAAACGACTTGGATGACAACAAAATCTGGAAAAAAACCCAGATCTAAAAAAAACCTTGATCTGAAAAAAATAAAAATAAAAACTAAAATAAAAAATGAAAGTAATATAACAAAATAAAAAATGAAACTAAAAAATGAATATCAAAAAAGAAAATAGACAAAAAAAACGAAAAATTGGGTTGGTCGATTAGGGTTAACCGACCCGTGGGTTGCTGGGCTGAAACTGCGTCGGTCAGTAGTAATTTTGCGTCGGTTATAGTTTCGACCGATGCTAACATTTAGCGTCGCCGTTATTCCCGTCGGTTGAATCGACCAACACAACATGTTTTTAGCCTCGGCTATGACCGACGCTAAAAACCCGGTCTAACCGACGCCATATGTATATTTTTTTGTAGTGAACCTCCTCTCCTCCAACGACGACGAAGCACTTTCCAGATCTGCCGCCTCCAACAAATCCTGAGTCGACGAAGCACTTTCCAGGTAGAGGCGGATTCAGCAACGACGGAGTCGTTGGCGGCGGCGTCTCAGTTGACGGAGAAGATGATTGATGGGGAGAAGACGAATGACTAAACCTATAACCTACAAAAATTAAGTGACCAAAAGGACAAATTGTTAACACTGAAAATTTACAATCAGTACCTACAAAAATTTAAATGACAAAGTGGGCAAATGAAAATTTATGGATTAAATTGCGTAACGGAATGAGTTGGGGGTTTGATACTATAATTCACGAAAATTATAACTTCAGTCACTAGAAAGTTTGAGCTTGCAATTTGGTCACTAGGATTTGTCACGGTTGCTTGAAGAACCATGACTAATATTAGTCACGATTCTTTAAGAAACCGTGACTAAAATTAGTCACGATTTCAATAAGAACCGTGACTAATATAGGTCACGGTTCTTTATGGAACCGTTATAAAAATTGTTAGTCATGATTTCTAAGGAAATCGTGACAAAATATGCTCAATATAGTCACAATTTCTTAAACCGTGACTAATTTTTTTAGTCACGGTTAAAATCGTGACTAAAAGGGTAAAAAAACTGTGACATATGCATTTTTCTTGTAGTATGTACCCACATAGGAAGAGGGATCTTGCTCGGCTAGTGATCTAGTGCACATGGCCTCATGGGAAGCACAAACTCACGCTCGTCGTACTCCTCGTCGTCGGCTTCAGTTGTTTTCCTCCTTTCTCATTGAAGCGTGTTAACAGCATAACTATTCCACAAGCGGGGTTTTTGGTCTCGCCACTTCTTGCCAATATCCGAGAAGATGTACTCACATTTTGTTTCTTCCATCACCTTTTGACTTCTTCTTAGGCGGTCCTCCTTTGTCACTCTCCTTCGTCTTCCCAAAAGTGACATTGATGTTCTCAACCTGGCGCAAAATTTCAGAGCCAGGTAAAAGTTTTGTTGGCCCCTTAAATCAACATCATCATTGAATTTGTTTTTCTGTAATCGAAAATGGTTCTACTATAGGCAAAAAAAATGACTTCCTATGAAACAATTCTTTTCAATCCCCGCCAAACGCTCCCTTAATTTCATTTTACTTCGATACAAACCCTAATTCAACCATGTCTACCAATGAATTACAAATAACAAATAATTAATAGAAAATGCATAACATACCAATCATATAATTTTAATCTCTTTCAACAATAATTGAACAACAACTAGCAATTACAAACAATGTGAAAAACAAAAATTACAAGTTGCATATCACATTAATTAAATTAGACCTAAATAATCATACTAAGTAGAAACATTACAATATTCACGATAATATACATATTACCATACAAATTAAGTAATCGTACTATTACAAATATTACAATAATTACCTAAATAATCATACTATTACAAATATTATATTAATTAAATTCAACAGTCATTTTATCATTCAATTAATTTTCATGCATGATAGAATGATAAAAAATGCATACCTTACACCAAGATAAAGAACTTAAGCGTGGGAAAAGACAGTAGACAGAAAGTGCAACACCGAGTTAATGCGGTCACTGATAAAATAATTATCCTAAACACAATTAGAATTCAAAACCCTAATTAAACCATATAGGGAATGGCCAATTCCACACATTAGCACATTCAGTTTCTCCCAAATCACAGTTATAAGCAATATATGGTACTAACATATATGAATTCACTATTGTTTTATCAACACAGAAATCCTAACTTTTTAATCAAATTCTCTAAATAATATTCAAAATATAATTTACAAACTGGAAATATAAAATAAAAAAGTTTACACGGATACGGAGGAGTTTCGACGGAAGTGAGAGAGTTGGGGGGGGGGGGGGGGGGGGGGGGGGGGTAGAGAGAGTTTGGAGATGGGAAAAACTAACAAATGAAGTCTGCAGTCGGAAGTCTGCGTCGGTCGATGACTGAACCTAATACGCGTCATGATCGAAGCCATATACGCACTTTTCAACGTCGGTTAGGACCGGCACCATTTACTTTCGTAAAGCCGACGACAGCCCGTCTGTTGGGTAAACTAGTGGATCCTGACCAGGACTGCATTTGGCGTCGACTCTAACGTCTCGAATTAGTGTCGGTTGACATTTGACTGATGCTAAACACGAGGTCAACATGAATTCTACATTTAGCATCGGTCTTTGACTGACCGACGCTATTTACTTCCGTCACAATTAACGCTAAATGCCATGTACCTTTTGTTCAATTAGTAAATTATTGACACGAGTATCATATTTAGAATGAATTAGAGTATTAACGCATATTCTTAGTATTTATAGCTCGATCTTGAGACAAATGTCATCACGGTCGGTTAGATTATCAATGAGCACATGTAACTTTCTAGCATACCTTAGATAAATGCATATGAATTGGATAACTCATTATCAATTGATTGAATAATGTCTTGTGAATCAATCATCACTGACTATAAGCGTCAAGATATAATGGATATGTAACACATTTACTTCATTCACATTTGGTTTTAGAAGCGCCGTCATAGTTATACTTAACTCATCTTCTCATCAACAATATCAACACTCTTAGGTTGTCACTAACTACGTATTGTTTTTACAAAGTGTAAGTTTGAGAAGTTCATTCGTATCAAACCCAAATCAATGTAAATTCACTAATTAAACCAATAAATTTGTCAAACTAGAATACTATAACAAGGAGAATTGATAACTCCTAGAAGTTAAGAAATTGATTATCTAATTGCTTAACAACATCATAACACATAATTACTATAAAAAATAGTAACTAAGATACTAATATATCCCAATTTGAAAACGCATACACAAATGTCGTTTAGGGTTTACATGACTCCATATTATTTAACAATAATTAGAGGCGAAGCGCCGCTATAGACACATGGGCCTCTTCGGTGAATACTTGGGCCCGCTCTGAAGGTTCTAGACTTACTTCTCCCGTTTACGGAAACTACAATATATATGGTTAACCTTTACCAATAAATGGACACAAAGTTATAAGAAAAAAAAACATGATATAGATTTCTTTTGCTAATTCGGCTTCAATAGAAATATCCAAAATAAGAAAAAACACAAAAGGAACAAAATGAAAAGATTGTGGTGTAAAAGAAGGTAATATACAAAGTGTCCCCTCATTTTTCCTTCTTCCCATTTCAATCCATCTATCTTCCCTAGCGCGCGTGAAAGTTACGTGACTTTAGCCTATAAATAGGTTGCAATATCTGGTTTTTCATTTCACATTACTTTTATTCTCTCATTGTTAAAAGTGTGATTAGGAGAGAGTCATAGCCCATTGAAAGGAGATTAGGTACTATAAAGTATTTTTTAATACTTATAATCAATTATCATATTAATTTATTTATTTTTAGTTCAATCTATATACACTTTTCTCTCTGACTTTAGCTCTAGCTATTCATGATTCATCCTTGTTGGACATGAGTAGGTAGAGTCAAATAACTCGGGGAGGAAGTGTTAATAGTCACATTCTGATTATTTTACACACTCATGTATATGGTTTTGTTTTGTTTTTTTTTTTTTTTTTGTTTGGATCTTGGTGTTTATGAGACAATTAAATCGGAGTCAAGGTGTTGGTAGTGAAAGTTTAATGACTATGCACACCTTTGCATACGTATATCTCATATAATACATCTAATCTTTGTTTTCAGTTTTGTGATATATTGTTGGATAAGCGAGAAAAGGTGTTGATAGTGGCTCCCTCATTATGTTGCACACTCGTGTATATAGTTTTAAGTTTTGTTTGGATCTTGGTGTTTGTGAGACAACTAAATCGGAGTCAAGGTGTTTACAACGACAGTTTAATGACTATGCACATCTTTGCACACATATGTCTCATCTAACACATTTGATCTTTGTTTTTAATTTCGTGATATATTATTGAAAATTTACGTTTTCGTTCGACTTTCTCTGATTATGTCATCATATAAACTCAGATCTGACTCCTAATCCTTTTTATATGGATTCAATACTATTAATCCCATCAGTTCTGAATAGTTTGTAGACAGTCAAATCAAAGAGAGTAAAAATGTCGACAATGAGATTTTAACAATACATTTTTTTTCTTTGATATTAATTATTTGATTCAATACATCATTACAAAGTCCATAAGAATATTATATTTGATAATTTATTTAACTAATGCAATCATCTAACACTATATTTTCATATTAATATTGGCTTTGACTTTCATATGACATATGTCGTTCTCTTCAGTTCAGATTTGACTCATTTTTTAAAAAATAAATAATTAAATAATTTTTCCGTAGATAGTCGAATAAGCACAATATTTTGTGCATGCATCTTATAATATATATTTACTCGTCAATTTTTTGTAAAAAAATCATCAAAAGAAGTAGCTCAACTCATTTATGTTCCTTTTTTGTTTACATAATTGGATCTCGTTTAATTGAAACTACTTACAATCATTTAATATCTCCACCAACTTAAAGCTCAATAAAATTTTGTTCGAGTTAGATTTGAGTATGTTTTCACGGTTGTACGATTCTCCGTGACATATATATTTTAAACATTTGTCTGAATGTTACGTGCTTAATAATAACCCATTAAAATCGTATGATCTTACCGAGTATTTTAGATTTTACCCAA
Source organism: Linum lewisii (assembly GCA_034768395.1). Taxonomy (NCBI): domain Eukaryota; kingdom Viridiplantae; phylum Streptophyta; class Magnoliopsida; order Malpighiales; family Linaceae; genus Linum; species Linum lewisii. The sequence continues at coordinate 12,630,743 of CM068296.1, read as the reverse complement.
AATTTTGATTTTTGCCGGTCGTATTTTGATCCATTTTTTGTTTCGGTGGTTTGATTCATTGGTTCATTGCAGAAAAAGCTTATCAGAGAGATGACAAGAAATAGAACTGAGCTTAACATTGTTGCTGATGTTGGTGTCCAAAATGGTCTCGTCCCTCAAGTTGATGTTGTTGCTGCTGATGATGTCCAAAACGTTGTCGTACCACAAGTTGATGCTCATCTTGCTTGTGGTATTCAAAACGTCATCGTCCCACAAGTTGACTTTGTTGTTGCTGTTGTTCAATACGGCGTTGTCCGTCAAGTTGACGTTGATGGTGTCCCAAATGATGTTGTCCCGCAAGTTGATGCTCCTACTGCTGGTGGTATTCAAAATAGTGATGTTCCACAAGTTGATGTTATTGCTGCTTGTGACCAAAATGACACCGTCCAGCAAGTAGCCGCTGACGTGGAACCGACCGAATCGAGCGACGATGATGAGATGTATGAAGTAGAGGATGAGCGGCGTGGTAAGAAGAGGAGGTACCAACGCCACACTCAGGAACAATATAGAGAGCTTGAAAAGTAAGTAACCAATCGAAAATCAATTTTTTTTTGTTTTGTTTTTCAGTCTCAGATTTTGATTTTCGGTTTGGTTTACTGGTTTTGGGTTAGTTTCTTCCTTGAGCATCCTCACCCCAATGAGAAGCAAAGGATCGAGCTCAGCATGAAGCTTGGGATGGAGATGAAGCAGATCAAGTTCTGGTTTCAGAACCACCGCACCCAAATAAAGGTACAACCTAAAAATTGTGTGATTCGTTGGTCAGTTTACGGCTTTTGTACATTTGAATCGACATGATTTAACCGGTTATAATTTCTATTGCAGACTCAACTGGAGCGTCACGAGAACATACTCCTGAGGAATCAAAATGATGAGTTGATAGCAGAGAACGCTATCTTAAGGCAAAACGTGACAGAGCCCAGGTGCACCTCCTGCGGTGGTCCAGTCGTCCAGTGGTCCTGTCAAATAGTGGGTACAATTGGGAGGTGTACAAACAATACGTTCATAGGGCTACGGCTGAGGTGATGAGCATGACTCACATGGGTGAGCCACTATGGGTGAAGAAAAGCGACGGGGAAGAGGTGTTGAATCTCAAGTACTATCCCCTCATTTCGGCACATGGCTTCGTGGAGAGTGAAATCGAGTTTGTCACTGAGGCCACAAGGGCGTCAGACATTGTTTGCATCAATGGCTTGGCACTTGTCAGAATAATGATGCACGTGGTATGTTTCTTGGCCTACAAGAAATTTTATTAGTCGCTGTTAAATTAGACAGTTTAATTTTTGAGTTAAAATTTTATTTAAAAAAATTGTTTATGGACTTTTTTTAATTTGATTAGGACCGTTGGATGGAGGCTTTTGCTGGATTGGTGGCTAGCGGCACCAAACTTGACATGTTGTCTTCTGGCGAATTACTAATGGTAGGTAACAAACTAATTTTGCATTTAGTTAGTTAGATTTGGTTTAATTGGTTAAAATTATGAACATTCATGTTTGTGAGAACTAGATAAAAGCCGAGTTCCAACCGATTTCCCCTTTGATTCCGGTTCGCACAACAAAGTTTATCCGGTCCTGCAAGAAGGAGATGGAGAGTGTTTGGTCCATCATCGATATTTGTGTTGATGCGAACGAAGGGTTGAGTTCGAACTCGGATCCAACCAGTTTGAGGCTCCCATCTGGTTGTATCATCTATGACTTAAACAATGGTTGCTCAAAGGTAATTAAATACCATAACTATCGAGATTAACAGTATGATTTAATGAATATATCATGACTTAGCAGTGCAATTGTTTTTTTTTTTGGAGGTGACATGGGTGGAACATGTCCAATACAACGAGAGCTTGGTTCACCCAATGATGCGACCCATGGTTAGGTCGGGTATGGGTTTTGGGGCCAGAAGGTGGATAGCTACGCTCCAAAGATATTGTGAGTGTGTCGCTCTCCTTCTGGCATCTTCTAGCATGCCCCAAGACCCTTCGAGTAAGTTTTAAACACAATTTTTTAAACACATTTTAACCAGATTGATCGAGTTTTTCTGACCGAAATATTAAAATTTAAGTGTTAAGCATGGACGGGAAGAATAGCTTGATGAAGCTGTCCCAAAAAATGGTGAACAGTTTCTATCGCGGAATCTCCATCGGTTTGTCGAACTCTATCTGGGAGAAGCTATCACCGATGAGCGTGGGCGAGGATGTTACGATTATGTCGAGAAAGAACTCAACCGATCCAGAGGAGGCGGTGGGAATCGTGTTGAGCGCCTCAACTTCCTTATGGCTCCCTGTCTCGAAGAGGAGAGTGTTTGAGTTTTTGATGAGGGAAGATACAAGGAAGGATTGGGATTTCCTAATCAATGGCGGGTCCCTCGAGGAGGTTGTTCGTATCCCCAAGGCTCAAAATCTTGGGAACTCGGTTTCCATCCTTCGTGTTGCGGTAAGTACACACATTGGTTGAACCTTTATTTGACCCAATCTGGTCAAAATTTCTCTTTGGTTTGACCTTTATATCTTTTTGGGCAGCAAAACAGCTATAGTGATTATAATGGCACGTCGTTCATCCTCCAAGAAACGTGGAACGACACGACTTCTTCCTTGTTGGTCTACGCCGCAGTGGACGCTCCAATTTTGGATTTAGCGATGAGTGGAGGAGACAACTCATTTGTCGCTCTTATGCCATCAGGGTTCACCATATTCCCTGATGGCAAGGGTGGTGGTGGTAGAGGCGATGGTGCTAGTACTAGTACTGGCATCGGTGGTAGTGGAGAAGGGGGTGTATTACGACAGCAGAGTTCCAAATACTAGCGAGCACTGACCCTGATTCGATGGTGACAATAGATTTAGTGAGCACCTTAACCATCCTTCTCTCATGTACATTTCAACGCATCAAGGACGCCTTTCAAATTCCTTGAAGCATTCACGACTGGCATATATATGTTAAGAAATTAATTAATTTCAAATTGCTTAAACAAAAATTTTATTGGTAAATTAAGAGATACAATTGTCATTGTATTTATGTGAATTAATTTATTTCTAATTGCTTAAACAAAAATTCTATTTGTAAATTAAGAGATAGAATTGGAAAAAAATTAAATAATTTTAATTTTAGCTTATATACATATCTTAATTGTGTTATGATGGGCCACCTCAATGATTCAAACCGGTTTAAGATGACTCGTCCAATGGGTCTACTCGACTACTCGAGTCGAATAACAAACGGTCTCCTTCGTTCCTTTCGACTCTTTCGCCAACACAAAAGGTTGAACAACAACTTGCAAATTAACCGATTTAAATCGTGAATCGAATTAACAAGAATTTGAAAGATTCGTCGAATCGAACTAACTTTAACCAAACCTATCCATAAACGGTGAACCGGTACTTAACAAACCACTAGAAGCCATAAATACGCATTAAAGATACCAAAAAAGCGAAAAGTAATTAGTTAATTACAAAAAAAAAACTAATCACAAAACGATAAAACTAAAAATAAATTAACAAATGATCTCCTGCTCTCTTCTCCATTTCCCCGCCATGTCACTGTCGAGCTATAATCAACAGTGGCGAAGAAATCTATATTTTAATGGCGAATAAAAATTAAAAGAGCTACTATGCAAGTTTAGAGAAGTTTGAATTGCTGGTTGGGGAATTTGTGTTTCACGGTGGAGGTTTAGATAGAGAAATGGGGAATTCGTTCGGATGCTCGGCTTCCGGCGAGAGGCTAGTGTCGATGACGAGGGACGATGATTTGGTGGAAGCGAAGATGCTCATTGATTGCAATCCTTGCCTCGTCAAGTACTCCACCTTCGGCGGCCTCAACTCTCCTCTCCATTTCGCCGCTGTTAAAGACCACAACGAGCAACGAGGTAAAATTGGGGGTGGGGGGGATTAGGTCAATGCTAGTGATGTGTGGGTATGTTGGGGTTTTGTGGATAGATAGTGGATGATTCCATATTTAACGTGTTTATCTCGCCATATTGAGCGGCATTTCCCTCGTTTGACTCCTATTTGTCGTAGTTTCTAGGAAATTTCGTGCAAATTGCGTGATTCTTTCCCTTTGGCCCTCTTTAGGACTGTTTGATGTCGTTTTGAGTTTTTTTTTATGAGATTTCAAGTTACCACGTTGTGGAGGCCCTTTCTATGAGCTCGGCGCTTCAAACAGGGACCAATTCGGAATTCGGACGAAGCAGAAATCATCAAAAATTGAAAAAATCCCCCGTCAAGGAAACAGGCGAAAGTGTGTCTAGGAGGAGACAAAAGTGCACTGGCGCACTTTTGCCCAGAATCCGGATTTCTCCGGATTTTGGGGTATTTAAACCCCAAAACAGGTATTATTCAGGATACACTCGTTGTTCCAAACTTTCCCACACATAGGAGAGAGGTCAGAACATATTTTGGAGTTCTTGGAGAGATTAGATCATAATCTTTTCATCCTGGAAGACGCTCGGAGCTAGGAATTGAAGATTTCTCAAGGATCGAAGCTAGGTTTTTCAGATCTTCTCTGTTCTTCTTATCTAAGATGAATTCTACTATAGTCTTTGATTCTTTTGTATTGAATATGAGTAGCTAAACTTGTCAAGCTTTGATTAGATGAACCCTAAGTGACCCGGGACTTTAAAGCGGTCACAGATCGACGATAATTAGATCTTAATTCAGTCTGTTCTTATTCATAATTGATTTATTCTTCATTTGCGTTTCTTTTCTACCTTGATCACCTAGATTAGATTCTTGTTAGAATAAAAGATAGTTGGCGAACATCCGCCTTGTTCTAGAACGTCAAATCAATTAGTTAACCTATTCAATGGAATCACTCCTCTAGTAGGAGCCGTTTACGGTTAATCCGTTCCAAGAGTAGCTCATATAATCAATTTAGGTGCACCAGTCAATTATCCGTTGCAGAAGCGAATGCACGGACGGATAATCGATCTTGGTAGCTAGTTCAACAGTAGTGAATGTTCGTGGACTTAGACCTAAGGGTAAGGAACTACGACGGTGATTAAGAATTGAATGAATTAAGTCTGAAAACTGTTGGTCTTGTGATTGTCAATGCCTCAGTGATCTTAGGGGAATTGAGTTTAAGCTTTTATTTGTTAATCGAAAACCAATCCAATCAATCAACCTGTTAATCTTAGTTTTTAATTTAATTTCCCTTGCATGATTAGCATAGAAATTCTTGGAACTCACACCACACAACTTGATTAAACTTGAATAACTACCAATTACTTTGAGTAAACGTATAGAAGAAACCTTGTGAAATACGATCTACCCTACTCTAGTGGGGTAGTATTTGGTCACTGTTTTTATCGTTATCAAATTGGTGTCGTTGCTAGGGACTCCTCTTACACGCTTGAAAGAAGAGTTGAAAATTATTCTTCTACCTTCCATCTTTTTTTATGAAAAGGTAAGGGTTTCATTTCATCAAAATCAATGAAGAGCTGTACAATTGTTCAAGAACAAGAAGAGAAAACTATAAACTATAAGCCTAGATGAAAGCTAGAATTGCTGCTTCATCTAATCTACCTAAAGCAAAAAACTTTATATCACTTCTAATTCTGTCTATAATACTCTCTATAGTAGTGTGATTATCCCCATAAACGCGAGCACATCTCTCCCTCCAAATAGAGCTCGAAATCGTGCACCAAAGAAGCATGCACACTTTACTCCGCAAGCCATCACCTTTGAAATTAGATCCCACAAAATCAATCACAGCCCCCCAAGATGTGTCTTGTATCCCTGGAAGGAAAATATATCAGAAGCTGCAACTCCAGAAAAGAAGAGTCTTGCTATCTATCCCACTGTCACATAAAACGCAACCAGTGTCAATAAATACCCCCAGTTCACCATAATATCTTTAGTTGTGAGCCTCCCTTTCATGATTAGCCAGACAAGGAAACTGTTGCTTGGAATTGTAAACTCTGTCCACACAGAAGGAAACCAAGGCACAATAACCTCTTTTGGCCTAAACTATTCCCAGACCAATCTAACATTTACCTTTCCAGCGGCTTGCCAACACAGTAAACAATACTGTTATTAATAATGAAGACCTTGGCTGCAAGAGGTCTCAACTTTAAAAGTTTCTTCCATATCCATGATCCTGAACTTGATTTAACAGTCCATAAATCTTTATGCTTAAGCCTATACTTGAGAATCCAGGAAACCCAAAGAGACCCTCCCCTTGCAATATGAGACCAAATATGTCTAAGAGAATTAGCAGCATTCCAGCTATGGAGATCCTTTAACCCTAGGCCACCTTCATCCTTAGGGAAAATCAGATGCTTCCAAGCTATTTTTGCTCTCTCCGGCCTGTTTACCCCAAAGAAACATATTGCAAGCATTCTCAACCTCTTTTAAAATATACTTTGGAAGCAGAAAAACTAACTTCCAGTATTGCAAGATACCACCAATAACAGACCGAATTAATTGAACCTTCCCTGCATACGTTAGTGTTCTAACATTCCAATCAGATATACGAGTTGTGATCTTACCCACTAAGAGTTCTTTTTAGCTTGCCAGCTGTAAGGGGCACACCAAGATATCTGAAAGGTGGAGTCCCAAGGGTCATACCTGAAGTAGAGCTCAAAGCAATCGCATTAGCATGATAAACTTCTGCCATAAACAACTCACTTTTTTCATGGTTGAATTTAAGACCTGAACAAGCCCCAAACCTCTCAAGGACAGTTAAGAGTCCATCAATCCCTTGCTTGGTGGCTTTTGTGAAGACAATTAAGTCATTCGCAAAGCAAAAGTGAGACAGATTCGTCCATTTGCATTGCAGATGCAGCAGGAAAGTACCATCTTTGACAGCCCTTGCAAACATACTAGCCAATACCTCCACAGATATAACGAAGAGGTAGGGAGAAATAGGATCTCCCTGCCTTAAACCCCTCTTTGCAGAGAAATAACCCTTAAAATCGCCATTGAAGTTAACTGAAAGCATTGAAAGCATTGAAGATGGAAAGCATGCTTCAATCCAATGAATGAACAAGGGAGGAAGTCCCGTAGCAGCCATTACATTCAGGATGAACCCCCATTCAACAGAATCAAAGGCCTTCATGAGATCTATCTTTAATACACAATGAGGAGAAACATGGCTCTTAGCATGTCCTTAAAAGTTCATGGGCTAATAACAAATTATCCCCTATCAACCTTCCTTTGATAAAAGCTGACCGGTCCAATCCAATTAAAGAGGGCAAAACTGCACTTAATCTGTTAGCAAGAATTTTTGAAGCAATCTTGTAAACAACATTACAGCAAGATATTGGCCGATAGTCCCTCATGTCAGTTGCATTTTGCTTCTTAGGAATTAATGCAAGATGGATCAAGTTGACAAACCTTGGCATTTTCCCTGAGAATAAGAAATACAAAATAGCAGAGATAACATCATCCTTGACAATCTGCCATCAAAGCTTGAAGAAATGAGCAATGAAACCATCAGGACATGGCGATTTATCAGAAGGCATTGAGAATAGAGTTGTTTTGACTTCCTTTTCAGTAACTGATGAAGACAAAAGATCACTCTCTTCCTCAGTTATTTTTGCTCGGATGAAAGAACTCCAGTCCAAGTCTTGAGTGGGAGAGCTAGACCCCAACAACCTTTTATAATAATATACTGAGACCTGTGCCATAGCATTAGGATCATCAGTCATAGATCCATCAGGGCACCTGAGTTGTTTGATTGTATTTTTCACTTGTCTAGTACTGACATAGTTAAAAAAAAATTACTTAGTACGGAGATCCCCTTCCTTAATCCAGGTAGCTCTAGCTTTCTGATACATGAAATTTTCCTCTGCTAGCTTAAGATCAATATAAGTGGATGTGGCTTTATCAACTGCCTCAAAAGAAGATGAAGCAGGACAACAGAAAGCATGAGCTCTTGCTTTCTCAACCTCTTCACCAGCTTTAATAACCCTGTCATGAATCTGAGAGAAGTGCTCCCAATTCAGCATTTTCATCTTAGCTTTCACTGCCCTCATCTTACCATATAAATCAGCAAAAGGCTTACCACTTATCTTAACATTCCAAGCCTCCTTAACTAAACTCATAAACTCAGGGTGCTTACTCCAGTAATTGAAAATTTTGAAAGGCTTGTTTATAGGCTTATCTCCAATGTGTGGTTCCATCATAATGGCACAATGATCAGAGGACTTACAATGCATGATTGAAACTTTGCTCATATTAAACTGTTGATGCCAGCTAATACTCACAAAAGCTCTATCAAGTTTCCTAGCAAGCGCTTCATCCTCTCTGTTGTTAACCCACATGAACTCCGAGCCTTGAACTATATTCTCAACAAGCTCACACTTCTTGATAAAATCCTGAAAATCTGTCTTACTTCGAAGATTTGAAGGCAATCGAGAGGAGTCAGAAACATCAAGAATAACATTGAAGTCTCCTAAGACCATCCAAGGCATCCTAGGGACAACAAGCTTGGCAATCTCTGAATACATTGTCTCCCTTTCTGAAGCATAATTATAAGCATACACAATTGTAATAAGATAAGCTTTAGGCATGTCAATAAGACAATGAATCCAGTGATCGAGCAGTCTTATCCAAAACAACCAGGGGAATATTGTTCCTCCAGACTAACCAAATCTTTCCCAAAGTTCCATCAAAGTAGAAATCTGCCTTCCAGCCAGGGAAATGATCCTTAAACAATTTATCAGTATTTTTGTGAGGAGTTTTTGGCTCAAGCACAACAAAAACATCTATATTATGAAAGGAAATATAAGATTTTAACTATACATATCTAGCAGCCGTATTAAATCCACGCACATTCCAAACCCAGAACTTCATTTTCTTCTGTTTTGGGGTCTGGTGATCACTCCTTCTGGAGATAACATTTTACCTTGATTCAGAAAGTCCACGAAGCTAGGTTTCTGGAGTTGCTGAGCACCAATGTTCACCTAAAACAATGTTCAGTCCTTGAGTACTAGAAGAGCTAGGGCCAGGGCAAGTCTGCTCAACCACATCAACAGCTTTATGTTTCCCATCAGAGCACTCCTGGTGTGGCACTTTATCCACAACTATTTCCTCCATACTTTCATCACCACTCACTGTAACACCATCTTCTGTCTCCTTAACATGTTTAGGGCTCAAGTCACAAAAGACTTGTTGAATGGGTGGATCCTCCACTTCAGGAGAAGCTTTGGACCCATTGCCCATTCCCCCTCTAGTCTGACCCTTAGGAATACTTTCAGGTGCTTCCTCCCCCACTAGTGGTTTGGTTGCATTACCTGAAGAGGTACCCTTTGGGACGTAAACAATTTACTGGGGAACAACATCCTTCACTATAGCTGTTCTAACATAGGTTGTCTTACGATTGTATGACATTGGCTAAGGGTACTCAATAGCAATAGTACATTGTTCGCCACCTGCCAAAACCACCTCCGTACTTGCCTTATAATCATCATCCACATCTTTGATTACACAAACTTTAACATCTAAGCCATCTTTGGCGAATTTGTTTATCGGTTTCCCCACCTGATTGGCTAACCAACTTATCCCCTTAGGAGTCATTAGAGTCGGTGGGAAAGCCTTGAGAACAATTCAGGTTGGAATTTCCTTTGGCGTAAAATCAATCGGCGCTATCTGAGGAGCCCAACGACGAAGAATCATGGTCGAGTGATGGATATGCCAGGAGCGAGTGAGTATCCAATCACACAGTTTCACAAACGGAAGCTCAATCGAAAAAAACCAATAGAAAGAGTTGACAAGACAACTTCACCTTCGTAACCCCATAGTCGATTGAGAACACCATTGATAACCTTCACTGGGAACTGTGCTACGACTGCAGAACGAAGCTTCACAATACCCATGTCAACAACATCTTTAGGGATGTGAAGGATCCCACCAACAACTGCTTCTCGCGATTCAGCAACATACTTCAAGTTGGAGGTCTTATCGGCAACTATGGCGGCCCAAGACAAGAGTAAGGGGGAGGGGACGGAGATGCGGAGAAAGCCATGGCATTATGATTGTTCATCTTTGCGTCAAAGCATGAGTTTATTGACCAAAAAGAGTTTGGGTCGTTTGGTATGGGATATTTCAAATAGCTAGCTATTTGAGATATCTAGTTATTGGGAGATATTGATATTTGAGGTGAAATTCTTGTTTGGTATTGAATATGAAATGGAAATGGTTTTTCTTATGCAATTACACATTTGACCTTATTTTTCGTCAAAGTCATATGTAAACACCATCATCGAAAATATATCGAGAGCGGTCTTGTTGGATTCGTTTTCGTAAAACTAAGATATTGACATAAAAATTTTCCAATTCCGAGTTCATATGTAAAAGATATGACTTTTATACAAAAATTGGGGGAAAAATAATTTTTTGTGTGGGTCCAGTGGCATATAATTCAGTTGAATTGCAAGGGGTAAAATTGGTATACAGAATGATATTGGGGGTGGGTATTAGATATCCACCTATTTAGGTGGATATCTAAAAGGTGCTATTGATATTCAATATAGCACCCAATAGCTAGCTATTCGGAGCAACGAAAAACGATGATATTTCGAATAGCTAGCTATTGGGTGCTATTAATATCAATAGCACCCATACCAAACAACCCCTTTGTGTAATTCTTAAACGGTTGGGGTATTTGTTAATTCAGTTAATCCAAGGTTAATCATAGGTTAGAAAAGTCGACATGTCTTCTGTCTTTCCACATCGTCCTTACGTAGTTGCCATCTAGTCATCCATGATACCCAAACCGTCTGCCCCCATTTCAGTATTTTTTTAATTTGTTTAATTGTTTTCTATTTCGACCGACCTAAAATTAAAGACCTAATTCTTTTATAACTCTTTCAGTTTTGTCCCTTTTCAAGGTATCCCCCTCTACTTAAAATCACTGCAAATTATCCCTTTTAATCACGGTAGAAATTAGAAATTCTAAGGTGTTTGAAAAAAGTTGATTTGCATTTAGAATTTGAACTTGATATTTGTTTTAGTACGTATTGATTGGGTCACATGAGAATGAAAGTCATATATAGTAGTTAGGTTTTGACTCGGGTCTTTGATCGACGATTCATAAGACAGGAAGGTGAGACCTGCAAAATGAGACAAATTCTGGGTGGGGCATTACTTTGTGTTTGACTTTGATATGTTATTCACCATATTTCTAACAGTTGTAAGAAGAATGGGCTAGAGAGACTAATATAAGACAATGAGATGAGTGTATCACTAACCTCAATGATGATCGTTGAGTGGTTTATTAGGCATGCTTGTCTCGTGTTGATTCTCTGTAAAACAATTAGTCTTTAATCATCATGGAAATACATCATAGGAAATATCCTTAGGCAAGTCAAATCTTATTAGGGACATTCCCTTCAACATGCCCCTGACACCTGTCACCCGCATATGACTAGGCCTCCATCTGACAACCCAGATTTCACCACAAGAAAGAACCACTTAGAGGTCGACATGTGGAGCCCTAACCTATGCCACAATGGCTCTATGAATACCAGGTTGTCCACTCAGACCAATCGTCTTATACTACACGCCCACACGTTGTATGCCAAAGGCTTGATCACACGCCCTTTGGATACACCCCCGATACTTCTCTGTTTTCTGCTCATATAACCTTACCCCTTAACACTCTCATATATTCTTCATGGCTATTCTCCTTCGCATGCCTTGCAAGGAACCGCCCTTAAGAACCTCAAGGCCGACAAGTAGCTCACTCACTAACTTCAACCCTCAAGTTGAACCATTTATTGATCCACCAGACCATTTGGGTGGATCAATTGGCGCGCGAGAGCTACGTTTTTTAGAGAGGAGATCACCTTCATTTGAGAGTCTAGAAGACGATTAGACCATATCTCTGAAACACTTTGTCGCCAACTTATAAGTCGACTCATGGCTCATTTATGGTGGGGACAGGTTGGATTAGAAAGAAAGATAAGATGAATCTCTTGGTCTCGCTTTTTGTACCCCAAGATTTAGGTGGGTTAGGTTTCCGTCACTTCTCATACTTTAACCAAACGCTTCTAGCCAAACAATGTTGGCGTATCATAACTAATCCTAACCCACTATTATCCCGTGTCCTCACAGGAAAATATTATCACTCCAACTCCTTAAATGCAAAGGATGGGTCGCGACCATCCCATGGATGGCAGAGTCTGTTGCATAGGCAAGAACTTCTAAAACTAGGGTTGCGATTAAAAATAGGGTATGGGTTCAATCTGCATCCCCGCACCACAAACTGGGTACCTTCAATCCAGCCGACTCCACCGACCTTGATTAATAACACCTACACTGCCCTCTGTTGGCAACACTTAGTAAATATCAATTGGAAATGGTTCCATTTTGGGTACTAGCATGATGGAGCATCTAAAAAAATCGAAACAATGTTATTTTCATTTACACCCAATTCCACCCCGAAGTCATGATCCGACACTTCAACTCCCACATAGCAGAACCATCACTTTTCCCGCATCCTCTACTATTCCAGCATCCTCCTCTCCGTCTCACTTCATGGCGTCGACAATTTGGTTCCCTCCAATAGGGAATATAATCAAGTTGGATGTAGATGGAGCTGTTTCAGAATGGGTTGATGGCACTACTAGGAGGGTTCTACGAGATAGTTTTCGTTTCGTACTTCATGCTGTGGGAACTCCATACCTAGGTATTTCTAACTCATTTCTCCTAGAAATTTGTCATGTCAGGATGTTGCGTCTTGGTGTCATTTTTCCGTGTAATTTGAATTCGGACATCAAAGGCGATGTGGATCAGAGCATGTGTTTCGCTCTGCGAATGCGTTATTGGCAAATGGAGGTACAATCGTTCAAGAGATTCTTCAATGTTAGCAGCGACACCAACTCTCCGTCTCTATTTGGTCCATCATTCAGCAAATCGAGTCGTCCATTCTGTGATACACCTGACTCTTACATGTCTCACAGAGATATTGCAACTAGTCTTTACCTCTTGAGCAAATGACTTTCTATCTTTTTATCTAAGAAATTAGCCATTAAGAAGAAGAAGAAGAAGAAACAGAAAATTGCCACCTAAAACAGTCCTTATCATCATCATGAAAGTTCCAAATTTGCTTCTATGTGAAATGTGATGCCTTTATCTTTTTTTTTTTTTTTTCCATTAATGGGACTATTGGAGTGAGATATATGCCTTTCATTGTTATGATATTTCAATAGTTTCGTCCATTTTGCTTTTTTATTTCTATATTGTTAACGACCCCTTTTATTTAAGCTAATTAGTTTAAAGTAAGTCGTACCAAGTTGTGGATAAATGACCTTGAAATGATTCCCATCCCCCAATTTTATATGACTTGTTCATTTTTAAAATTAAAAAAAAAATTAAAAAAAAAAAGGGTTGTGTGCTTGTGATCCAATCTTGACTGAAACCCATGCCCACCAATTCCGTCTCTTTTTCGCTTTTTCTTATTTTGTCAAAATTCTCTGCTTCTGCTGTCTGCATAAATGCTTCACTTCTCCTCTCATTTGCCTTCAAACTGGAACCTGTTTTTTTTTTTTCTTCTTCTGGGAATTCAAAGTTCTTTCAAATTGGCGCAGAGTTTTTGGGGTCTTTTTTTCTTTTCTCCTTTCCCACATCAGTCAGTCAAATTCGTTGGGTTCACAGATTTCAAACAAACCTAGTGAACAAATTCAGAACAAAATATATATATATAGATAAAAGAGGGGGAGATCTTTAAAGGGTAGATAAGAAATTGGTAGCCCAGATTTTTCTTGGTTTGCTAGTCACGGGAACTCACAAGTTCATCCTTTTTCTTTGCTTCTTCCCTTTTCTTATCTTCCTCACAAGACAAGTGTGTGGAGAAGTAAAAGCTGGAAAGGTAAAATGGAAAGTTGCAACCTTTAGCACAGGTTTCTCTCGTTGAAGCATTTTGGGTTTCTGGGTATATAGAGAGCAGAGAGCAGAGAGCAGAGCAAGTCTAGTAAGCATAAAACAACAGTGAAAGAAAAGAGCCTTTTTCTCTTACATTATTCCCTTCCTTTCCCTTGTTTCTCTTGGCCATGAATCATTCTGGAGCAGTTGAAATTACAAAGGATAAAAATGGGATTGATCAGATTCTGCTTCGTAACATTCGAGGAGCCTCAGTAAGGGTTAGCTTGCATGGTGGACAGGTTTTTTCCTGGAGAACTGACCAGGCTGAAGAATTGCTCTTCACTAGTAGCAAGGTGATGAATCTGAATCTGAATCTGAATCAGAATCCAAATCCAATTTGGGGGGGTTTTGTCTTTTCAATTCAGTTTGTTTTTTCTTGACTTTTTGTTGCTGAAATTGATGTTTGGTTGCAGGCTATATTCAAGCCACCTAACCCAATTAGAGGTGGAATTCCTATATGCTTCCCTCAGGTAACTTGCTTTAGTTTCACTCTTTTACTTATCTTCAATCCTGTGAGCACATTTGCGTTTTCCATATATTAAATTTAAAAGCTTTACCAACTCTCACACACACTTTTAGAGTTTACATTGGATTAGATGATAATACTTGGGAATACAACTATGGCAGTCATGGATTAGCAGAACTTGAGCCTGAAAATGTATGTTTTTCTGTGTAGTTTGGAAATCGAGGAGCACTGGAGCAACATGGATTTGCAAGGAAGAAGCTGTGGGTGGTTGATGAAAACCCACCACCATTACCAGCCAACGATTCCAATGGCAAGACGTACGTTGATTTGCTCCTGAAACCAACTGATGATGACCTGAAGAACTGGCCTCACAGCTTTGAGTTCCGGCTGAGGGTAGCAGTAACAGCAGAAGGGAATCTGACCATGGTATCACGCATCAGGAACATCAATTGCAAGCCATTCAGTTTCTCAATTGCATACCACACTTATTTCTCCATTTCAGACATCAATGAAGTAAGAGTGGAAGGATTGGAAACACTTGATTACTTAGACAACCTGCATGAAAGAGAGCGATTCACCGAACAAGGGGACGCCTTGACATTCGAATCTGAGGTAGTTATTGTTCCCTTTTGAATTGGTTCTTTTAATCCACTTAACAACTCTGTATTGAAATGAGTTGGTTTTTTCTTCCCGATTTGCAGGTGGACCGGGTGTATCTGAGCTCATCAGGTGTGATTGCTGTGTTCGATCACCAGAAGAAGAGAACATTTCAGATAAGAAAAGAAGGGCTTCCGGATATAGTGGTGTGGAATCCATGGGAGAAGAAATCAAAATCAATGGGAGACCTTGGAGATGAAGAATACAAACAGATGCTGTGTGTAGATGGAGCTGCAATAGAGAAGCCTATAACGTTGAAGCCTGGTGAGGAATGGACTGGTCGCCTAGAACTCTCTGTCATACATTCCAGTTGATATTGCTTTGCTTACCATCACAACGAACTTGAACAAAATAAAAGTAACCTTTGTTTTGGGGAAAACTATTTCCATAACTAAAGTGACCACGACATTAACGATGATTATCTTTAGTTGTGGAAATAGACACAGATATTAATTTCAACTAAAAAAATGAGGAATTTAAGAGTTGTTTCTACAATAAAGTTGGGAGATATAGTAGTTTGTTAGTCTGCTTGGAGATATGAAGGTCTTTTTAGTTCTGCATATTATCAGCAGCAGCAGCAGGGAAAGAAGAATGTATATTAGAGCATTTCCTTTACCCTGTTATGATTTTTTGTTTTTTGTTTTTGGTTTTGTTGTGCTAATTGTAAGTGAATATAATTGTATATTTGGATGTGGATCTATTTCCCTCCATAGTTGTTTTGGTTGTTTGTGTTCCAATTGGCAATTTGGCATTGGGGGCTAGGACATCTCTGTAATAGCAGAGCTAAACTAGTGAGTACATGTAATGAGAATGTTGTTTGTGAGAGGCTTCAACTTATCAATATTGTCACTTTGCTACAAACTAAAGGTCGCGAGTTATAAAAAGCACAAGTGATGTTATAGCTACTTTTGGTATGATTCATGTTGATAGCTAGAGTTCTTCAATTAGCATGGTATAATTTATGAGACGGTTGTTGTAATAAGTTTAAAGTTAAATGTGTTAATGTTAAAGTAGTTACGAAATAGGTAATATTTTGAGAAGTTTTCATCTTGCACCCCTAAAAAAGTCGGAGAGGGTAAGGCTCAAAGTGGACATCTTTGTGAGGAAAAGGTTAGAATGTTATCAGTGGTATCAGAGTTTGGTTGTCTTTTACCTTATAGATATGCTACTTGCTCCCTTGAAATATAGTGAACCTCAAATAGAGGAAGGTGCTCATACTGATATTGGAATGTATGTAGTTGTGGTGTCGTTGAGTTTGGTTGGTTTCATAGTCTTTCATTGCTTCTAGTTTTGCGAATAGTTTTTAAAATTTTGAAAATAAAAAAAAAGAGATTTTTAAAATTAAGAATGGGAAAAGGAAGGATTACTAAAATGTCGCACTCTTCCTAGCTCAAAAAGAACCGCAGTAAACGAAATCATGGAGACGGAAACTATCCTCTCTTATTCTATGACAGAATCTCTCCTGCTTTGAAAGGACCTATCCCTCTATTTTTATAGACACCTTCCTAACAGGACTTTCCTTTTCAACCTCTTCTATCTCAAAGATGTCAATTTGCTTGAGATGTGAGCCAGAGTAGAACAGCCTGAAAGCCTTGAGTTAGAAGGTAGAAGGACTCAAAGGTGGAAATTACATTGTCCATGTAGGAATGAAGATCGCCAAAAGTGTGGAAATTGCTCTAGTGGCATATGAATCCCATTGAATGTCAAGTGAGCCGAAGGAAGCTTATTGAGAGTTGCAACTCGCTATCAGACATAAAGTGGAACAAAAGTCCCATCTCGGGGGAAGAACAGAGTAATCGACTAGAAGTGGGATCGCATGTGTGGTGCGAAAAGCTAAATGAGTAATTTGGTAAGGATCTAATGGGACAAGAGTAAGAAAGCTTATGTATAGAATTTGAAGTGAAGCTGTCAAACCATATGATGGAGGTGATTAGGAATATGGTGTAGAATGAGATGTGAACCAAAATTAACATGTACTATTGAAGTTAGAAGATGAGTTTTTAGGATCTTGAACACTATTCTTGAACACTATTTTTAGGATCAGAAGATTTCAACCGTTATTGCTTTGCTACAAAAATTCCATCGTTAGAGTTCTACTAGCATATTTCCATTCCCAAAGTTTCGCTATCGAAGTTTTGTCGGCATAGTTCCATCATCTAAGTTCCACTAATAGATTTTCAATGCCAGATTCTCGTCACTAGAGTTTTGCCAATAAAATTTCATTGTCGGAGTTCTACAACTAGAGTTTCGCCATCATATTTCCATATGTAGTGTTCTGGTGATAAATTTCTCTCGCTAGAGTCAACCGTCAGAGTTCCCCGATATATTTCTGATATCAAAGTTCCACCAACATATTTTTGAGACCGAATTTTCACTTTCGTATTTTATTATCGAATCTCACCGTTAGATTTTGTTATTGAATTTTTCTGTTACAATTCTACAATCAGATTTTGCCGACAAATTTTCATCGTTGGATTTTGTTGCTGAATCTTTGCTACTAGATTTTGCCTCCATATTTTTTATGTTGGAATTTTACAACTATATTTTTCCCACTAGGTTTCCTCCTCAAATTTTGCTATCATATTTTCCTTGAATGTTTTGTATTGCCTAGTGTGAGATAGAACACCTGCTCAACGATCTCGTATTTTAGGTCTTCGAAGGCGATCTTAACAAGCTTGAAGTAACTTAGAACATCCCTCATCACTCCAACTCAAACAACTAACCCTCCAACATATTGCTGACCTCTCCTAGCTAGAAAAGACCGACCTCCCCCATGATGAACAATGAACTCTCTATAATATCTTTCGTATTACATGAAAACAAAAATGAAATGGCCCATTGTCAAACCTAGAACCCATGTGTTGCCAAAAAAATCAGATGGTACACAACAGAAGAAAGCATATAAAAGGGAACCAAATTTGTTCGGGTTTTTTCTCTTAACTCTTAGGAGAGCCTCAGGCCTCCATGTCTCGCCCCTTTAGGGTGCATGTTTCTCCCTGGGGACTTGATTAAGAGCTATAACGCTCTTCCCAAACCAAACTGGCAACTCATTTCCACCACCCCCATTACCACTTGCCACAAACCCAATATCATCAATTACTCCCCTGCATACAAGAATTGCATATCTGCCTTAATGATCAAAGAAGGAGCTAAGCATTTATGGCTGCCAGCAGATTACCCCCTCCAGCTCCACACGCCTTCTGCATGCACTTCTAATCATTTGAACAGGACTCGCCTGGCCAAATATAGGAAGCGAAGAGGAAGAATAAAAGTAGAGATCAGGAGAAGCATTACATTTATTAGAGGAAGATTTGCCATATCTACCTTTGTCAAGTCAATTAAAGAGGAGGAGAGAAGGAAATTAAATCTGGGTATTACCTTAAATGGGAGGGAAGAGGAGAACAACCCTCACAGCTCTTACACCCACAAACAAACCCAAAGCAAAGAAACTCCCCATCTCAGTTCAGTAAAGTTACCTTCTAGAACCCACCCGACCCCATCCAGTGTTATGGACATGCATGAGCTCATGCAGCGAGCTGAGAACCTAAACATCCACCCAAACAAAGTTCAAGTGAAAATCCGCCCTTCTACCACGCAGTCCAAAAAGCCCACCGTCCTCATGGTCGGGAAGACCATCGGTACAAAGATCATCTCCCTTGGAGCAGTCATAGGATTCACCAGGAGAGTGTGGCCTCAGGAAAAGCAGATCAAAGTACAGATGGTTCCCCACAAGCCTAAGTACTTTGTCTTCATGTTTAAGAACGCCACCCAACGCAGTGAAGCATGGAAGCAACAACCGCTGGTGCTCGGAGGGACACTTCTGAGTTTCCAGATGTGGGATGGGATCGGAGACCCAACGAAACTCTGTTTCGACTCCATCCCTCTGTGGCTTAATCTCATTGACGTGCCGCCGAGCTACAAAACCGAAACCAACATTCACGCCATCACAAGCTCATTTGCCTATGTTCTCGACATTGAGAAGGCGGGACTGGATAACGAGAGCTGGAGAAATACTATTAAGGTTTTCGCAGGTGTCAACATTAAAGAACCCCTAAAAGATGGGATCGTAGTCTCAGATGATACGGAAATCGGATCGGAAAAGACACATAACATCCGGGTGAAATATGAGCGCCTCCAGGAATATTGTATTTTATGTGGGAAGATTGCCCACACCATTGATAACTGCGCCCAAAGGAGACGGGATTTGGAAGCAGGAGGAGACGGACGGCCATCGGGGGTTTTCAAATACTCCATTAAAGTTGGGATCGACTCGGACTCTTCCTCTAGCTCGGAGTCAGGACGGGAAGGAGGATCAGAGAACTTTGCATCCAGTGGCACTCTGAGAAGGCTCACATCTCCGACTTACGACGGTATCGCCTCTGCCCTCGCCGATGGAATCAGGCATCGACACGGAAACAACCCAACCGAATCGGAGAGCTCCCAAACCAGACTCGACCCCAGGACGATCCGGGCCAACCAGGAACCCAACTCCCGAGACTCTGACATCCATTCCTTGGCCCCAACGGCCCAATCCACTCTAAACCCCAACGGTATTATCGTGTCCGCAGATTTTCAAACTACTAACCAAAATATCTTCTTCACTCCTAGCTTCTCAGATATCTTCCCACGACAACGTCCGGAGCCCACGCGCTACAACTCATCCCCCCTCAATCCCCGGAACCTCTTCTTGGACCTCAATGAAAACCCGGTTAACCCCATCCAGCCCACTATCCCAAACTCGGCCCACAACAACCCACCTCCAGGCTTTGAAACTTTCGCCAGAATCCAACCAAACTCCCCCAACCTCCAGAATGTCATGAGCAAAGACCCCTATCTCTTCAACCAAATTGTATCCCCCTCACAAAATATCACCAGTCCTACCAACCTGACCCACATCCACAGCACATCCGGTGACCCTTATACCGGAACCACAACCACTAACCCAGCCCCTGAACCCCATACGAATAACCCGGCCCAACAGTTCCGCCAACCCACCCAAGAAAATACCCCCCCAGCAGCTTCCCTCTACCCTAACACAATTATCAACCTCACTCAGTACCAAAATGCTATTTGGTCACCTATCCACAACCCAACGACATCCTGGTCTCCCAATTTCAACCTAAACCCCATGGGAACTCCAAACCCCGATTTCGGAACCCCAAGCAACCTGAACCTCTTCAACTCGGAGCTCCCCCCGATGTCGATGACCCTGGACTCCTCGGACAACATTCAGTCTTTCTCCTTTGAAAGCATCTATCAGGAAAGCAACCCTAGCGAGTCAAACCTCACTCTCTGACTCCAGCCGACAGTCTCCAAGAAAAGGAAATCGAACGATGGACACCCACTACTCATCTCAACGGAGAGGGAGCAACACCTGGCGTTAATCGGAAGAGGGAAAAAGAAGGGAAGAGCTCGGGGCTCCCGCTTCCCAGGGTCCTCATCAAAACGCAGTTTCCATCCCCATCCTAAGGGATCGCCAGGCAAGTACACACAAGGAATGGGGTTCGACACCGATGACCCGAGCTCGACGGAAGCGGCGGCACAGGAGCTGCCACGCCAGAAATGAGTCTCATGGCGTGGAATTGTCGTGGTGCGGGCCAACACCGGACAATCAACTACTTGCGAGACTTGAATCTCCATTATCTTCTTAATGGAGACCAAACAAGACTCAATCTATCTTAACAATATCCGTAACTCGTTTGATCTTGCTAATTCCCACTACGTTGATCCAATTAGTCTGTCTGGAGGATTAGCTTTGTGGTGGCTTCATAATATCCCTATCACTATTATTAGTTCCAACAAGCACTTTGTTCATGCGGCTATAAGCCTTGATCGTGACTTTTTGTGTACTTTTGTTCATGCCCCGTGTAACCTTGCTGATAGAGATGAATTATGGGGGGAAATTGGGAATCTTCATGTGGGTAGAACCGACCCCTGGTTGGTTTTAGGAGATTTCAGTGCAATCTGTTTTGACTATGAAAAGGTAGGCGGAAATTGCCCTTCGGTCTCGTCGATTAACTCTTTCAGGGACTGCATTAATGATAATGAGCTCATGGACTTGGGATACAACAGAGACCCTTTTACCTGGTCGAACGGGCAAAGAGGACGAAGCCACATCAAAGAACGGCTAGATAGGGCCCTAGCCAATGCTGAATGGAGAATTCATTTCGAGAAAGCAATGGTGTTTCACGAGAGTAGAATTGGGTCAGACCACAGACCTTTTCGTATCAAATTACATGGGATCCGAAACAACATTAACCATCCGTTCCGTTTCGATACGAACTGGCTCCAGAACTCTGAGTCCCGAGACATCATTGACAGACACCTCCACCAAAACAACCGGGGAGATGTGAGCAACATCCTCAATGAGTGCTCCAACGACCTAAGGAGCTGGGCTAAAAACAACACCACTGATTACAGGGCGGCAATTGCAACGATGAAAGCGAGACTTGACGCAATCTCGCTTCTCCCCCGAACGGATGACCTAGCCAATGAAGAAACAATTCTTTTGCAGAATCTCGATAGAACATGGGAAATGGAGGAAAGAAATTGGAGTCAGAGGGCCAACATAAGGTGGTTAAACCAGGGAGATAGGAACTCATCCTTTTTCCATGCCTCGGTGATTCATCGAAAGCACCGCAACAAAATCACAAGACTCCAGGATATCAACGGAAGATGGGTTACGTCCGACCCCGCGCTCAACACTATGGCTCAAGAATATTTCCAAAACTTATTTACAAGGAGGAACAACGACCATAACATCCACGACATCGGTCAAGTTCCCCGAATCGTGACCGATGAGATGAACAACTCTTTCGACCTTGAAGTAACGGACGAGGAAATCCGAAGAGCGGCCTTTGATTTAGGTGCAACTCAAGCTCTTGGGCCGGACGGGTACCCAGGTCATTTCTACCGCACTTTCTGGCCTAGCATCGGACCTCGTTTATGTGAAGAAGTTAAAACTTTCTTCCGTGATGCTACAATGCCCCCGACCTGGAACGACACTCACCTGGTTCTAATCCCTAAATCCAAGATCGCTACTGAAATGTCTCATTTCCGCCCTATTAGTTGCTGTAATTTCAGGTACAAGATTATCTCGAAGATCATGGCATCTCGACTTAAACCTTGGATCGCTGTACTCATCCCCGAAAATCAAGCAGCGTTCACAGGAGGTAGACAGATACAAGATAATATCATTGTGGTCCACGAGGTCCTGCATTCTTTTAAAACCCGAAGAAACAAGAAGAGAGACCTTTGCTTAAAGATGGATATGCGCAAAGCTTATGATCTAGTTGACTGGGAGTGCCTCGACCTGTTACTTAGCACTTATGGTTTCTCGACCAAATGGTGTAATTTGGTCAAAGCCTGCGTCAGAACAGTACGATTCTTTATCCTCTTCAATGGGAACCCAACTGATTTCTTCACCCCATCGAGAGGAATCCGACAAGGAGACCCAATGAGCCCTTTCCTCTTTATCCTCATGACAAACGCCCTGTCCTATCTCCTCGAGATGAATGTTTCTAGAGGATCTCTCCATGGAATCACGCTCACTAGAAATGGTCCTAGACTTACCCATTGCCTCTTTGCGGACGATACCATTATCTTCAGGAAAGCATCTTTATGT
Source organism: Linum lewisii (assembly GCA_034768395.1). Taxonomy (NCBI): domain Eukaryota; kingdom Viridiplantae; phylum Streptophyta; class Magnoliopsida; order Malpighiales; family Linaceae; genus Linum; species Linum lewisii. Next base: position 12,608,108 of record CM068296.1, on the reverse strand, counting down.
GAAGTTACCAACATCCTTCAAATGATTAATGATTACGGTAACATCACGGGACAAGAGGTTAACCAAGCGAAATCCGGGGTATACTTCAGTAAAGCGGTCCCTTTCACCCTAAAATATGAGATCCTTAACTTTATCGGATGCTCCAAGGGACACTCAAATTACCTAGGAGTCCCAGCCGAATGGGGTCGGTCTCGCAAAGAAACCTTTGGCTTCCTCATCGATCGTATGGAAAAAGTTGCTCAACCGTGGAAGAGCTCAACTCTTTCTGCAGCAGGCAAGGAAACTCTTATAAGATCAGTCATACAAGCAATCCCGGCTTACATTATGAGCTTGTTTCTCCTCCCGAAGAACACAACAAACCTGATGAACTCAAAGCTCCGTAATTTCTTCTGGGCGGAGGACCAAAATAAGCGATCCATTCATTGGTCTCATGCTGACATCTTGTGCGCACATAAATCATCGGGCGGACTAGGGTTTCGAGACTTTAGATCCTTCAAACTGGCCCTTGTTGCAAAACAAGCATGGCGGCTTTCCACCCTTACTGATCCATTATGGGTTCGCGTCCTCAAAAACAGATATTTTTCGAATAACTCCTTCAGGACGGCAAGTAAGGGATACCGCCCTTCATGGATTTGGGCGAGCCTTTGTGATGCTCGAGCTACCATCGACTTTGGAGCAATTAAGATCATTGGAAATGGAGAGACGACGAACTTCAATACCGACCCATGGATTCCTACTATCCCAACCTTCACGATTGACCACAACAGTACCTCTCAGCTTCGCGTCTCTGACTTCATATCCAATAATCCCAGAGGATGGGACGAGGCGAGCCTTCGAACTCATTGCACACCCCTCCAATTCAATGAAATTATCAAAATCCCAGTCGGCCCACAGAACTTGGACGACGAATGGAGGTGGAAATTCTCAAAAAATGGCTCCTTCTCGGTTAAATCCGCATATCATGCCACTCAGGGTAGAATGTCAGACCTGCGACCCCTGAACACAAGCCTTCAAACGATTGAGGCCCATCAATGGAAATGGTTATGGAACCTGTCACTACCTAGGAAAATCAGATTCTTCATTTGGCGTTGCACCCACGACACCCTAGCCACGAAAAGGAATCTCCACCGTAGAGGATGTGCTCCCAACCCGCAATGCCCTATTTGCTCAAATCAGGAAGAATCCCTAAAACACTGCCTTTTCGAATGTGACCATGCTCAAAACACCTGGGCAGCATTAAGGATAACACCTACTGATCAGAACTTTACCTTATTTGGCCAATGGTTTTTTAATTTACAGGTCACCCACACAGCCGATACGATTAACCTGTGGATGGCTACGACTTGGAACATCTGGAAAGCGAGAAATGGGCACATCTTCAGAAACAATCTTCCTCACCACACGGTGGTTGCGGCAACTTCTACACGGGATTTCAACGCCTGGAAGAGCATCAATACCCCCATCACTCCAAGACAGATCATCCACCCCCTTCAAATCATGTTCCACCGCCAAGCACCACTACTACGATGGTGCACTGTGACGCCTCCTTTGTGACGGACTCACTTCAGGCGGCTTACGGGGTTGTCATTTCCAACTCCGCCGGGCATGTAATTGATGGGAGATCTGGCCTTTTCTTCTGTTCGTCACCAATTGCAGCAGAAGCTCGTGCCTTACTAGAAGCAATCTCATTTGCCAGCGCAACCCAACTACGGTGTACGGTTTTATCTGATTGTTAAGCGCTAGTCCTTTGCTTGACCACCCCAAAACACCAATGGCTGTGGGATTGTTTCGGTTACCTTGGTTCAATTATTAATGCCCTGTCAGCGGCCCCTTTTGTTAATGTTAGTTTTACCCCCAGATCGTTAAATAGAAAAGCCGATTGGGTAGCTAAATCAACTAGGCTCGGATCCCTCCCTTCAAACTGGGTGGCATTATTGTAACCTTGGGCTTGGCCTTTTCCAAGATGTACCTGCTCTTTCGTTGATGAAATAGATATCTGGAATTCCTTTCAAAAAAAAAATATAAAAGGGAACCAAAATAAACCATAAATCCCAAATTTTGGTGGTCCCATAACAATTGTGTCGAAATCAAAACCTTAAAATATAATCAATTTCCAGAAACATACTTGTTGTTAATGCGCCCTAGGTGGTCCAACAACTTTCACTCTCTTCAACCACCACTTGAAATCGACAAAACCTCTTTTCTCTTTCCTCAATCTAGATGCCGACATCGTTGAAAGTCCAGAAAAGCCTTTGTCGTCCATTGTACAATAACACCGAAAATATCTGAGACATGAATGTCGAAAATCCCACATGACAAGGTCTTTCGTTCAGCCATTAGAAGCTTCTTCTCCGATCACTATGAGCACTGATGATCTAGGGTTTTAGAGAGGGAGTGAGCAACAGAGAGAAAAAGACAGGATAAGTGGACGGTCATTTTGATTTAGGGGGGATAATTTTGAGGGTTAAAAAAATATTTACTAATATTGCCATGTCATATACTAATCTGAGGTGGCGATTATAAAATCACCACGCATTCGGTTCAGCTGACACTTATACCAATTCTAGTTACCTTGCTAACGGAGACTAACGACGTTCTAGTTTCTTAAAACGTATGAAAAGAGCCTAGGTGACATTTGGGAGTATTAAACCAATTTATTATTCAATTTGCTTTGTCTAGATCAACAACAATTGCTAGGTTGGTCTAGTGACCTGAATGTGAAAACAAATTTCTGAAGGAGTAACTTTAGGGAAAAAAAACACGTAAAGGAGTAAAATGCAAGTAATGGCCGGACTAGGGACTGATTTATACAAAATTTTGGTATATCTGTTGTCTTGGTTTGGGCTTCTTCAGAATCTAAATCACTGCTGATCAGGAACACAGCACGATCTCTCTGGTAATCTCGCGTTTACTTCTCTCCCTTTGACTTCCCTCTCTGTCTTTCCCTACTCTCTCCTGTTTCTGGTTTTTGTTACACTGTTGATCCCGGATTCGTGTTTGGACTCAACGTGTTTAGGGTTTACTGGTATATCTTCAGCAAGAGAGAGAGAGACGCTCTCTTTCTGGGTGTTTAGAGTTCTCAGCTCTGTTTTAGCTGCGGCCATGGCTTCCAAACGGATCTTGAAGGAGCTGAAGGATCTCCAGAAGGACCCTCCTACCTCTTGCAGCGCAGGTTCTAGATCTGTTCACTTGTCATCTTCGTTCCGATTGCCTGTCCTACTATTTTTTTAAACATCGCGTAGCGTATGAACTTAAAGAATTTAGCTTGTTCTAGTCATACTAGATAATTTTCAGCCTATGTCTGCGGACTTCACTTCCTATTTGTCTCTGTGGGTGTGTAATGATAAATACCTTTTGATCTTTTAGATTTCTTTCTAAAAAGGTGAAATTGATGGACTTTTTTCTCGGTTTTAGCGAGCTTTTCTGAAATTTCATGCTCCACTTTTGAGCTAGCCGTGTGACTCTGGTGTATTCATTATACTGAGTGACCATGCAGCTGCAGTAGATGGCATGCACTAATGCTAACAGCTACAATTGTTATATATTGTTCTGTGGCAAGCTTGACTGATGTAAGTAGTCGGAGAAGGTTGCAGTTGATCTAGATTTTTCAGAGTTTGCAGCCAAGGCTTTTAGGCTTTTATTCTCTAATCAACTAGCTATCTTTGTGGTTAACGAATAACATGTGTATCTGCATATAGTGATTTACGCACCTTCAGATAATTTCTAAGTTTCCTGACTAGCTTCTTTCCTCCAACTTACTTAAGTTAAGCTTTCTCAACTAGATCTTAATTCGTGTCCCAGAGGACGAAGGTGAGTGACTCTGTAGTACGTGACTTATTATCTGACTATCTCGCAAGGAAATAATTATGTTACTGGTTAATGTTTAAGGACAAAAGTTTGTCTGTGTCAGTCCATTACTCTTTTCTGCTAACAGCATCATCAGATCATCTTGATGTGTCTTTGCTTGATTTGGTTATTTATATATCCCTCTGAGTAAATGTGATATCATTGTTTGTGTTTTGGTTCACTCTAGGTCCTGTTGCTGAGGACATGTTTCATTGGCAAGCAACTATTATGGGCCCTCCTGATAGCCCATACGCTGGAGGAGTGTTTCTAGTCAGCATTCACTTCCCACCAGATTATCCATTCAAACCACCTAAGGTATGTCCTACCACTTATAGTTCATTTTTCAATCTGGCTCACATAAGTTTTATTAATGGCTGCAATGGCCTGGTTGGTTGGTTTAGTCAGTGAAATTCACCTACCAATTTAATGGTGGGTGCTCATATAACTACGCTGTGTATTGGGTGAGTTTCACTTGGGCCTAGTGGAGCGTCTGATGATTAGAATACATCCATCCATAATTTAATATGAGAGTAATCATTATGTTATTTTTAAGTCCACGCCTTCAACGTTACATGTCATGCAAGGCTGCAAGAACACATATACAATAATCAATTATCAAATTCATGAAATTACTATATGTTGCTAGCCCAGCTCCCATTGATGATAGCCATCACTCATTCAACTCCAATGGGTGGGTTAGATCGGGTTTATAACTGGTGGATTGGGTGGGTTCTCCCGCCGGAACCATCCGTTGTACACCACTAAATTTTATTGCTGATATCAATGAGATTATGGAAACTCAGCCTTTTTAAAGATCAAAAGCTGAATTGATCATTTTAAAATCTTGAAAATGAAAGACAGTTTTATTTTGGTTTAAGAGCTTTGCTCTGGCTTGGGTCAAGCTGGTCTATGTTTCTGGATACTCTTAAGAGAAGCAAATTTTGGTTAAGCGAGTTTTCTTTCTTTACTGCATTGCACCTTAGGGTGGTGAGCTCTATTGTTCAACATTACAAATAACCTGAGAATGCCCATTTCTTCATTGATATGTTGGATGATCAAATCTGATATATGCTCTGTTTGTAGTCAGAGTGGGGATGATATTATTATTTGTGGGCGTTGTCCATGTTGTCTATGTTCAATTTGTGAAGCCTTAAAAGCGAATTTAGGATACTGTTGACAAATGTTACCAAACCTTTATTGAAACTAAAACCTTCATCAGTTCGGTTGTCTTATTCCTACAATGATATCCCCCCTCCCTTTCTGTTGGCCTTGTTACAGGTTGCATTCAGGACAAAGGTCTTCCACCCAAATATCAACAGCAACGGTAGTATCTGCCTGGATATTTTAAAGGAGCAGTGGAGCCCTGCCTTGACCATATCAAAGGTAAAAGGCATTTTTGCTTTCATATCTTGAAGCTTGGCGTTTTCTTGCTTTACGTTACACTGTTCAATAGATATGTCAAAGTAAGTAATTTGCAACGTTGCTATCCTCCAAGGTCTGCCCTTCCTATCTGGAAATCATCTCGATTTTTGTCAATTTGTGAATGCCCACGATAAGAAAACTGCTGATATTGTCTAGTATTGCTCAGGTGTTGCTGTCCATATGTTCTCTGTTGACAGACCCAAACCCAGATGACCCATTGGTGCCTGAGATTGCCCACATGTACAAGGCTGATAGGAACAAGTATGAAACAACTGCAAGGAGCTGGACTCAGAAGTATGCCATGGGCTAAAGTGGCAACATCAGCAGCAGTGATTGGTAGTTGGTATGTGTTTTTAAGGAAGGTGAAAGGGGAAGCTTATTTGATTGAATGTTTGGTCATGGAAAAATTTGGTTTGAAGTGAATGAATGGAAGTGTAATCTTCATGTTTCTGTCGTGGATTCCTGACTTGCTGAATTTGTCTTCCCTTCCTCAACAGCTGTTGATGTGTTAATCGCTTGTATAAGGATAAAAGTATACAGATACTACTATATATATCATTCGAACCCTAGACGATTGTCTCATCATCGTGTGATCTCTATGCTCAACATTTTCAAATTGGTATTTTTTATTGTGGCATCAGTCATGTTCAATTTTTTTCTATTCAAACAAAATCTAGATCATTAGATTTAGGTTGACTCTTTTGACTAATATAAGAGTGAATATTTTAAGGGTAGTTAGGTTTTTTACTAAGTAATTTAATTTATATTTATTTTTAATTTTCTCCCCTACTTCCTTTGGCCACTGGATGGCTTTACCGGTTGCTGGTCAGCGACTGGTGTTGACTTTTTCATTGACCGGTGTTAACTTTTTTTGTTGACAAGCGATTGCCTTTTTTGTTGACCAACACTGACTTATTTATGAGTCTCGTAACTAGTTACAAAATCTTATAACTAGCTACATCATCATTAACAAGGATCCTTGTCTTCCCCAACTTAGCTTCACTGCATCAATACTGGTTTGTTTGTCATAGCAGCTTACTCGATCCTAGAGTCACCAAAGGTGTGAGATCTTTATACCATCTCTCTTTACTAAAACGACAATCAAGTTCATGCTATCCGTCAAACCCAAACCGACACACCTGAAATGAAGGACTAGTGGAGTCGCTAAGGGTGTGAGATCTTTAAACTATCTCTAGCCATGAATAGTAACCTATTTGAGATAGGTTATCTCATTTTCTTCCTCGAGAATTATCTTTGGCAAAACAAAAAAACAAAAGTTCATCTATATTTAAATATAAAAGTTTACATATTATTAAAATTCTGAAACTGAAATAGGCTGTCAGGAGGGCTTCTGCATCGGCCACAATTCCTAACCCATTCCAAATAAGCTTCTGTATCGGCCACCATAAAACTTCTGTAAAGCGGCCTGTTAAGCAAATGGGTTGGCTTTATTATGCGGTAGTATTATGTTTGATGGAAATGGCGTTGGCCCAACACGCATTAACAACTTTATCAACCCCAATCTGTAGGCTTATAGTAGGGTGCTTATAAGGGCCATTAAGCATGGTGCTTAACCCACTATAGGCCGTCGGATCAATCGTGCGGTTGGGGGTGTAGCAAACGCGCGAGGGGATTTTTGGACATTTCGCGTCCGTAATATTTTGGCGCCGGATTCGTATTTTTCAAATTCAAATTTGACAGGAGAGATAAAATATCTCACGTATAAAAGTCGAGGAGGGGGGGCGTCATTAATGCGAAAATTTTCTCGCTCCTTTTTTCTCGCTCCTAGATTCTCTCTCCTCGATCCCAGTTCATCGTAACAAAATGCCAGTCGTTATTGCAGGTATTCGTAACGGTTTCTGCCCTTTTACGTAATTCTACGTCCTTTCGTAACTTCTTGGACTGTTTTCCGTAATAGTAATTTCTAGCCATCTTTTACGTATTGCAGGATCACCTCCGAATGTGCAGATAGATTTAAACGAAATTTCTGTCGCTCATGCAGGTATTGTATTTACAAACATTTGGCTCGTGTGATATCTTGTACTACGAAACCAGCATCCATGCTGCATCATGACGTAAAACATCGATCGCAGGTGTTATAGGGGCATCTCCGAATTTGCCGATTGATTTAGATGATATTTCAGTCAGTCACGCAGGTATTCCAATTCGTAGTATTTGCGCCCTACAATTCGTAACCTCTAATTATCCTCATCCGTGATACATCAGTCTATTTCTTTCAGTTGTTGAAGGCGAGCAATCAAATATGCCGGTTGGGCCCCTAGGGACTTTATTGAATCATGCAGGTAAGGCGCGTAACACACAACAAGCTAGTGAATTCGTAAAAATCTATCGCTTACGACATCCGTTCAATTCATCGTAACATCTTCTGTTCCCATTCGTTGTATCTTTATATTTGCATCGACTGATACGTACTTGTAAATGTCTTCGTCCGTGGTACGTCGGTAATATACGTCTCTCTCCCCACGTTATACGAGACAACCTGCAATATAGAGTTTTACCAACTTCATGGAATAAACTACAAATAATAACAATGAAAACTACGACATAATAATATAGGTATTACGTCAATGTTCACATAAAAACAAAAACTAAATCAGAAGGCAAAGGTAGGGTCTTCTTCAAAGTCCGACATGTCGCTTTTGGGTGGCTTCTTGTCAAGACTGGAGATAAATTTCTTCTTCACTTCTTCAGCAAGTTCATATGAGCCAAAATATAGATCTCCAAGTTCTTGAATGCTCCAGTCAGAGCGATTCTCCATGAGTTTGGCGAGCTTCTTAAACTTCTTGGTAACCTTTTTGATCAGCTTGTTGTCTGCTGCGAGCTTGAATTCAACGAAATCAAAGGAGACAGGTGACATGAGATCATCTTCGGGCTGCTTCAACTTCACTGAACGCCGAAACCAGTCAAGACGGTGGCAAACTGCATGAGCTTCACAACAAAACACGTTAGAATGAATTACCTGAAAGGCAATTCGATCACAAATGTCTGAGGAAGTTGTTTCTCCCCCCTGAGCAATGTTTGCAATGTTATACGGCGCTCGACCACAACTAACACGGTGGAGCACATGTTGAGCCTTCAAAGAGTGGGTCGGAGTCTGCATAATATGATCTCGCAGGTTGACCCCCACACGGTCCATAAGGGTGGTGAGAAGAGGTCCATACGGCAATTCACCAGGGGGGGAGAAGAGAAGCAGCCTCAATGATGGAATGTAATATTACACTACAAGAAAACATCTTATTAGTCACGGTTTTTTTGTGTTATTAGGCACGGTAAAAAAATTAGTCACGATTTGAAAAACCGTGACTATATTGAGCAAAATTCGTCACGGTTTTCCTTGAAACCGTGACAAAGGATTAGTCACGGTTTTCCTTGAAACCGTGACAAAGGTTAGTCACGGTTCATTCGAGAACCGTGACTAACCTTTGTCACGGTTTCAAGGAAAACCGTGACAAAGAGTAGTGACCAAATCGTAAACTCAAACTTCTCAATGACTGAATTCATTATTTTCTTGAATTATAGTATCAACCCCCAACTTCTTCTGTTACGCAATTTAATCCATAAACTTATGAGGTTAACAAAAATTCCCAATTTTATTCCTTCCGTTACACAAATCAGTCACTACATTTTTCTAATTATGCATCTTAATCTATACATTTTTATGAGTTAACAAATCAATCCCATATCTTCTCCGGTGACTCTCCCGTCGCCGGTGAGTCTCGACTTCAACCGGAGCTAAGCTCCCTCCATCTGGTGAACTGTTTGGTGGTTACGGTGGTAGCGGCGGCGCGGCTGGCAGAGATCGAAGCTGCAACGGCAGCCGTGTTTCGAGTCGAGGAAGAAAGCTACAACGGCGGTCGTGTTTCGAACCGAGGAAGAAAGCAGCGTCTCGCCTCTGCTACCTACGTCCAGCCCTTCGTCGGAATCGACTCAGCTACCTCCAATGAAATCAACTCTGCTACCTCCGATGAAATCGATTTGTTGGATTTGTGGCCAGGAGCCTTTCGCCTCTGCTACCTATGTCCAGCCCTTCGTTGCCGGTGAAGGAAGAACATGAAGTTGAAGAAGAGAAGAGGAAGAAATCAGCAGGGAAGAAGAAGATGAAGTTGAAGAAAAGAAGAGGAAGAAGTCATATGGGAAGAAGAAGATGAAGTTGAAGCATAGAAGAGGAAGGGATTGCCAACGAGGCTACAATTGGATCGCCAGCCCTTTGTCCAGCCCTTTGTCACGGTTTCTTAAGGAACCGTGACTAAATTAGTCACGGTTCTTAAGAAACCGTGACAAATTAGTCATGGTTCTTAGAAACTGTGACAAATTAGTCACGGTTTCTAAGGAACCGTGACAAATTAGTCACGGTTCACAAAACCGTGACTAGAAAACCGTGACAAATAAGGATTTTTCTTGTAGTGTTAGGTGGGGAAGACTGACCGGCACTTTACGAATCGCGTTGGATAAAATCCACACGTCAAGTGGAAGTACAACATCCCGTGACTATATTGAGCAAAATTCGTCACGGTTTTCCTTGAAACCGTGACAAAGGATTAGTCACGGTTTTCCTTAAAACCGTGACAAAGGTTAGTCACGGTTCATTCGAGAACCGTGACTAACCTTTGTCACGGTTTCAAGGAAAACCGTGACAAAGAGTAGTGACCAAATCGTAAACTCAAACTTCTCAATGACTGAATTCATTATTTTCTTGAATTATAGTATCAACCCCCAACTTCTTCTGTTACGCAATTTAATCCATAAACTTATGAGGTTAACAAAAATTCCCAATTTTATTCCTTCCGTTACACAAATCAGTCACTACATTTTTCTAATTATGCATCTTAATCTATACATTTTTATGAGTTAACAAATCAATCCCATATCTTCTCCGGTGACTCTCCCGTCGCCGGTGAGTCTCGACTTCAACCGGAGCTAAGCTTCTCCATCTGGTGAACTGTTTGGTGGTTACGGTGGTAGCGCGGCGGCGCGGCTGGCAGAGATCGAAGCTGCAACGGCAGCCGTGTTTCGAGTCGAGGAAGAAAGCTACAACGGCGGTCGTGTTTCGAACCGAGGAAGAAAGCAGCGTCTCGCCTCTGCTACCTACGTCCAGCCCTTCGTCGGAATCGACTCAGCTACCTCCAATGAAATCAACTCTGCTACCTCCGATGAAATCGATTTGTTGGATTTGTGGCCAGGAGCCTTTCGCCTCTGCTACCTATGTCCAGCCCTTCGTTGCCGGTGAAGGAAGAACATGAAGTTGAAGAAGAGAAGAGGAAGAAATCAGCAGGGAAGAAGAAGATGAAGTTGAAGAAAAGAAGAGGAAGAAGTCATATGGGAAGAAGAAGATGAAGTTGAAGCATAGAAGAGGAAGGGATTGCCAACGAGGCTACAATTGGATCGCCAGCCCTTTGTCCAGCCCTTTGTCACGGTTTCTTAAGGAACCCTGACTAAATTAGTCACGGTTCTTAAGAAACCGTGACAAATTAGTCACGGTTCTTAGAAACTGTGACAAATTAGTCACGGTTTCTAAGGAACCGTGACAAATTAGTCACGGTTCACAAAACCGTGACTAGAAAACCGTGACAAATAAGGATTTTTCTTGTAGTGTTAGGTGGGGAAGACTGACCGGCACTTTACGAATCGCGTTGGATAAAATCCACACGTCAAGTGGAAGTACAACATCCCTGTCCAAGGAGCGCGAGAGGAAGATCCGTGTGATGTACCAGTGGAGAACGCGAAGAGTTTCTTCCAGATAAATAATCGGAATATGAACTTTGCAAAGGGGGGGTGACGGTGCACATCTTCAATGCTTCTGCTTCAACGTCAAATTCGGGGTCCTTTTCTTGAAGACCTTCTGTGGGAAGATTCCCCATAGGTGGGCAAGATTCCCCGAGGTACAAAATGTTATCGAAATGTATTTTCAACCTCTAAAGACCGATGCATAGGCCCGACGTAAGGAGCAAGGGGGAAGGGGAAAGCCATTGACGTGAGGATTGAGTGAATGAGAACAAGATGGGAACGAGAAGATGAGGGAAAATGGACGGTTTACTATTAACTGGTAATAAATTGAAGCCAAAAAGACAGTGAACGGTTTACTTAAAAAAACGCAATTTAACTCACTTCCCAATTCGTAACATTACGAGTTCGTGTCATAATACATGTAATACGAAAGACATTTAAAAGTAATGTAAAAAATCGTCTGATATGCACTCCTCTTGTATAAGACGTAATACTTTGTTTTAAAAACTCAACGTCATACTTGGAATGCGAATTTAATACATGTGCTCTGGATTGGTTGCATTATCCAAATCCCAACAACCAGCATTAAATGACAAAAAATTAATGACACCTATCCTCCCCACTATATCTTAAACTATATTTTATCTCTCTCTCATCATATCTAAATCTCCTTCTCTATATTCAAAGATCCAAATACACAAATGCAAACTTCATCCCATACTACAAACTGCAACCTACCAGCTTGCGTTTATAAAATAGACAGAGCGACTATGACTTCTCCGTATCGCTTCTTTCTGGGATGCCAGAAACCACCGACTGAGGGATGCTGGATGTCCATGTGGTGCAAGTATATATGTGATTTGACGCTGAGCTGTTAAACGATGTGAAGCCAAACACTTTGAGAGATGATGGAATGTAATATTACACTACAAGAAAACATCTTATTAGTCACGGTTTTTTTTGTCTTATTAGTCACGGTGGTTTTAACCGTGACTAAAAAAATTAGTCACGGTTTGAAAAACCGTGACTATATTGAGCAAAATTCGTCACGGTTTTCCTTGAAACCGTGACAAAGGATTAGTCACGGTTCTTGAACGAACCGTGACAAAGGTTAGTCACGGTTCATTCAAGAACCGTGACTAACCTTTGTCACGGTTTCAAGGAAAACCGTGACAAAGAGTAGTGACCAAATCGTAAACTCAAACTTCTCAATGACAGAATTCATTATTTTCTTGAATTATAGTATCAACCCCCAACTTCTTCTGTTACGCAATTTAATCCATAAACTTATGAGGTTAACAAAAATTCCCAATTTTATTCCTTCCGTTACACAAATCAGTCACTACATTTTTCTAATTATGCATCTTAGTCTATACATTTTTATGAGTTAACAAATCAATCCCATATCTTCTCCGGTGACTCTCTCGTCGCCGGTGAGTCTCGACTTCAACCGGAGCTAAGCTCCCTCCATCTGGTGAACTGTTTGGTGGTTACGGTGGTTTGGTGGTAGCAGCGGTTTGGTGGTAGCGGCGGCGCGGCTGGCAGAGATCGAAGCTGCAACGGCGGCCGTGATTCGAGTCGAGGAAGAAAGCTACAATGGCGGTCGTGTTTCGAACCGAGGAAGAAAGCAGCGTCTCGCCTCTGCTACCTACGTCCAGCCCTTCGTCGGAATCGACTCCGACGAAATTGACTCAGCTACCTCCAACGAAATCAACTCTGCTACCTCCGACGAAATCGATTTGTTGGATTTGTGGCCAGGAGCCTTCCGCCTCTGCTACCTATGTCCAGCCCTTCGTTGCCGGTGAAGGAAGAACATGAAGTTGAAGAAGAGAAGAGGAAGAAATCAGCAGGGAAAGAAGAAGATGAAGTTGAAGAAAAGAAGAGGAAGAAGTCATATGGGAAGAAGAAGATGAAGTTGAAGAATAGAAGAGGAAGGGATTGCCAACGTGGCTACAATTGGATCGCCAGCCCTTTGTCCAACCCTTTGTCACGGTTTTTTATGGAACCGTGACTAATTTAATCACGATTTCTTAAGGAACCGTGACTAAATTAGTCACGGTTCTTAAGAAACCTTGACAAATTAGTCACGATTCTTAGAAACTGTGACAAATTAGTCACGGTTTCTAAGGAACCGTGACAAATTAGTCACGATTCCTTAAACACCGTGACAAATTAGTCACGGTTCTTTAGAAACCGTGACAAATTAGTCACGGTTCACAAAACCGTGACTAGAAAATCGTGACAAATAAGGATTTTTCTTGTAGTGTTAGGTGGGGAAGACTGACCGGCACTTTACGAATCGCGTTGGATAAAATCCACACGTCAAGTGGAAGTACAACATCCCTGTCCAAGGAGCGCGGGAGGAAGATCCGTGTGATGTACCAGTGGAGAACGCGAAGAGTTTCTTCCAGATAGATAATCGGAATATGAACTTTGCAAGGGGGTGACGGTGCACATCTTCAATGCTTCTGTTTCAAGGTCAAATTCGGGGTCCTTTTCTTGAAGACCTTCTGTGGGAACACCAGTGATGAAGGATATCATCTCAGGAGTGATGGACACAAGGCGTCCAAACACAACAGCTTGCCCCTGAACATGGGGCAAGTGGGAGGTTTCCCTGAAGTTGCAGTAGAAGACCTTAACCGCCTCTTCGCAGTAAGATGGCGGTTGAACTCCGCGAAATCCCAACCACCCGAGACCATGGATTAACGGGACAGGGCTCATCCCATACTTGATAAATCCATCAGTATCAACCACATAGGTGGGCAAGATTCCCGAGGTACAAAATGTTCTCGAAATGTATTTTCAACCTCTAAAGACCGATGCATAGGCCCGACGTAAGGAGCAAGGGGGAAGGGGAAAGCCATTGACGTGAGGATTGAGTGAATGAGAACAAGATGGGAACCGAGAAGATGAGGGAAAATGGATGGTTTACTATTAACTGGTAATAAATGGAAGCCAAAAAGACAGTGAACGGTTTACTTAAAAAACGTAATTTAACTCACTTCCCAATTCGTAACATTACGAGTTCGTGTCATAATACATGTAATACGAAAGACATTTAAAAGTAATATAAAAAATCGTCTGATATGCACTCCTCTTGTATAAGACGTAATACTTTGTTTTAAAAACTCAACGCATACTTGGAATGCGAATTTAATACATGTGCTCTGGATTGGTTGCATTATCCAAATCCCAACAACCAGCATTAAATGACAAAAAATTAATGACACCTATCCTCCCCACTATATCTTAAACTATATTTTATCTCTCTCTCATCATATCTAAAACTCCTTCTCTGTATTCAAAGATCCAAATACACAAATGCAAACTTCATCCCATACTGCAAACTGCAACCTACCAGCTTGCGTTTATAAAATAGACAGAGCGACTATGACTTCTCCGTATCACTTCTTTCTGGGATGCCAGAAACCACCGACTGAGGGATGCTGGATGTCCATGTGGTGCAAGTATATATGTGATTTGACGCTGAGCTGTTAAACGATGTGAAGCCAAACACTTTGAGAGATGGTGTGGGCCAACAAGTATGTATTATAAAACTCCCAATAACAAAAAGTCTTTTATTCATTGTTAGTAGTGACAGATGCATCAGTCAGTAAATGTTAATAACTTTATTCGTGATACTTAACTTCCAGGCCCTGACAACTGCTGACCTTGTTGAAAACTCATCAAGGGTTAGGAGAGAAATCAGCTCTTGGCTCGAAGGTAGAATTCATGAAGTCTCAGGTTAGGAAAAAAATATAGGGGGGGATTGATTCTGAACGATATATTTATGTTTCAATCTCGATTCATAAGTGTTACGGCTAATGTCTAATTCCATTACATCTGCCAAAATATTGTTAATAGTCTTGAATACAATATACATGAAGTATTTAGAGTTATACATCACCCCAAAAAATGTCCAAAAAAAAACCTTCACTCTGATGCGTAAACCAGCTGTTACGTATCATCATGAAGGATATTACCCAAAAGTTAATATTATCATTCACAGGATTGCCTAAATCCCTACCGGCCCCCCTTCTTCTTCACTTCAGAGTATGCCTTCCTCAACACTGAAGGGCCAATCTGATTGAAAGGCGAAATTAACATAATTAAATAAACTTGCATCCTCCTCTTTTCAACTTTGTAATCATCAGTCCAACTTTTGATATCATCTGTTACTGCACCACGCCAGAGCTCCATCAAACTCAAGGCAAAAACACCGCAAAAATTGCCGTCAGGCTGTCTTATACCACGGTGGTTCACCAATTCATATTCCACTATCAGCTCGGTGGGTAACTTTGTACGGAACATTGGGATCAAGCTGTTGGCCAATCTCTGGATATTCGCTGCAGTCTTCTTCATAATATCAGGGATTACTGTGGATCAAAGCTGTCAAGGTAGTCACAACACTTGTCCTTCAGATTCACACAGAACAGCACAAAGTGTTCTCCGTAACACATTGGGAAGAACCACTGCACGATTAACCAACGAGGATGTACCAATAATTAGACCACCAACGTACCAAAAAGTGTTACGGATAAAACCAGTAACTACTACTTCAACTAATATTTTATATTACGTAATAGGATAATAAATGTTACGTGGAAACGACTTCTGTAATACTTACGTAATTCACCATGTCCCAGTCCATACCCGGTGTCCAGTCCTTTCCTTGAATATATTCCAGTGCTTCCAAAGGTTGTTTTCATAACCATCGTTGCTGCACAACGTCTACGTTCGGGGGGAAAAAGAGTTATATGAAATTATATAATACTAAGTTGTTAAAATAAATCAACACTTACAGCCCACTCGTGTCCGAACATGAATCTGTCACAAACACCGGTTTGCTTGAATAATATGTTTATAAACTGGGCATAGGTGTCAATAAAGAAATTTGACAGCTTCTCCCCCGGTCTGCATGTGATAAACTCTCCCCTATTCAAACTGCCTATGTCGTGTACCTTATGAAAGAGGAGTTCATCCCTGAAGGTTGAAGATAAAAAAAACCAAAAATATATGAAACGTGTTATAAGTATTACGGATATGAAGAGTTAACATGACGAAAAAAATTACAAAATATCACTCACTTGGCATATCCCTCTCCCCACATGTACGAAGTGAGCGCGTCGGCCCTACCCTTGTCAGCCCAAACATTAAGTTTTACGAAACCATCTTCGAAACCCTGTAAGCCTCTATTTTATCCACCAGCGAAACCATCTTCTGAGTAAGAGGTCCTGGGGAATAGTTGATTACTTATTGATATTACAGAAGATGAAAATGTGTATTACGAATAGCAATGTTAAGTTTTATGAATTTGCATGTTTTTTTTATACTGTTAAATAGTACCGATTCGGCTTTCTGATCTCTTGGCAGTGTGATCTTGCACCTTATTTTTTTAATTGGAGGGTTCTCATATGGATACTTGGTAAACTTAGAACCCAACTTCAACCTTTTTGACGCTGACCTACGCTTGGTGACCTTTTCCCGCGGTTGAAAAAAATTTAACAATTACAAAATTTAACTACTAAGCAAGAGATGTTCCAACAAACAATTGAAAAAAACTACAAATCTGTCTCGTAATTTCAAACCAAAATTAAAAACCATAAACAAGTTATATTGTCTATCAACCCCCATGTGACGCGGGCCTACAAATGATAACCATCTACGAAGCCCGCCCCCAAATATTACGAAACTCATAACATTGTACTACGTCGCATAATCATATCTAATACGATATCGTCTGAAAACTTGTGCGAAACGTAATATCCAACTATACAGCTGTTCTCTCCTTGTTCATCTTGTCCTTCAGTTCATCTCTCAAATCAGCAATAGGTGCGCCATCCCGATGCTGAGAGGGAGTCTCCGGTTGCTGGTCTTGCTGGTCAGCTTCTTCTTCAGCAACAGCCTTCGCAATATCTGCTGCAGCCTTAAACCCAAAAATTTCGTCATCAGCATCAGCATCATCATTCGCACCTTTCTTATCCTGCACATTTTTTCCAGCTTCGGGGTCAGCCTGATCCTTGGTGACCGCCACATCCTCCCCACTCACCTGCTTCTCACCCCTTACCAACTTACCCCCTTTGGTCAACTTCCTTCCTTTCTTCACATTCTTCCCTATAATCTTGTCCTGGGCTCTGGGTACCTGATCAGCCACAGTCTTACCATGTTTCATCGTGGCCAGAACATGGTTGATGTCTGCCTCGTCGTACCTTGCCAAGGCAAGATCATCAATAAGTCCATGAACCGCCGACTCGTTGTGATCGGGATCACCAGCAATGCGATCATCGCATTGCTGTTTCTGGTCCAACAATGTGGCTAGGGCACTCCTGTGGAAATGGATGTGTGTGTCCAACCATTCCCTCCTCTCCTCGACCTGTGGTCACATAGAATAGTATTACGATAGACAGAGCTTAAGTGTTACGCCAAAAAAATCCACGTACTACCTATAAGATATATGCTCCACACACATAAAAACCTACTCCGGAGTATGACGAAAATAGTATTACGAAATCTCGTACCTCAAATAGGGACATATGATCTATGTCGAGTCTGGTGAATGGCATGGCTGAATGATACCCAGCCTCAGCGTCCCTCTCCGCCCCACCTGCTTCCTGCTTCTTCTCACCTTCTTTCCTTGACTTCCTCTGCTTCTTCACTGTTAGAGTAGACTGACCTTCCTCGCCCAATGACCTCTTGGTTGCCTTCACAGGAGTATCTCGCTGCGGCAAGTACTGTCTTATATCAGCATTGACAACGCGCGGGGCGAGGATGAGGTTCTGCTCTGACTCCGGTTGCCATTGAATAATGACTCCTTTGGCCAATCCCCCGATCTGTTCCAGTCGGGCCGTGTGGTTATTGACTGCTTTCTGTGTCCAGTTCATGACCGAAGGTCTTATCTTGGGAACTGAGTCTCCCTTCAGCCCGACCATATCAAGGAAGAACAACTGCAAAAAGATGAGACTCGATTACTAATCAAGTCCGTAAAAAACAAATTACTTATCCGTTACACTTGAGCTAAATAAACGTAAGACTTAATAGGTTTTACCATCAAAAGACACAAATCGGCCTCGATGTTCCCTTTCCTTTCCGGTTCAACTCGACGAAACGTCTCCAGCATGAACGAGCACCAGTTGTATTCATTGAACTTGGGTGCTCTACGACCGTAGATAACACCAAGGTATTCATGCGGTACATTTTGACCAGATTTGGGGTGGAACATGTTGCCCAACAACACAAGGAAGAACAATGAAAACCACTTCTCGTCGTCGTCAACAATCGATAACTGATACTCTAGATCACCCAACTGCGCGGTAGTCGCCTTGCCTCTCTGAATGCCCAGATGCCGGGTCCAGACCCTAATCTCATCAAGAAAGTAATCCAACTGTTCAAAAAACAAAGCCTGGCCCCCTGGGTAATCCATAAATTCTTTGAATGTGATCCTCAGTCAAGGTGATCTGAGCACCTGGCCTCAAGGTCAGGGTTAGGTTTGTGAAATCGAAACTGTTAATAAGCCATTTCAGATTCTCTACGTTAAAATTTTTAACGTGCAAGTGCTCCACAAAACCTAACCCCCTTTTCTCCAACAACTTCTTGTGCGCTGGGGTACTAGCAACCCACAAATTGCGCATCCTAAGAGGACTGCAACGCCATTGCCTCAACTTGGGTTTCTCCGGAGCATGAACCATCTGCAGTTGCATTTCGCTTTGATCTCCGCGCTCTCCCATATTTTTATATTACGAATAGATTGGTTTATTGTTACTAGAGAACTTAGCAACTAGTACGCTGCGATGTACCTATTACGAATGCTTAGAGAGAAGGTTTTGCAGAGTAAAGAGACTAAAAGCTGTGCATGCAGGGAATGAATTTCGAAAACTGTAACCTCTCTCCTCTTAATTCGTAGGGGATATATATCGGAAAAGACTTTTACGAACCGACGCGACGGCTGCACTTCTACCGATAACCGCAACGCTACAGTTACACGCCACCTTTTCACTTTCCCCAAAAAAAATTCCCGCCCAAGTATTTCCCCCATGCGAAAAGCCTCAAATACCCCCTAAAATGTGGGCCCTTGCATAAATCCAATCTTGTCCGTTAGATCTGTGGGCCATGACCAATGACCGGCCCAGATGCCGTTCAGCACGGATTCAGCATGAATCCCGTTCGGCACCTGACGATTTTCCCAATCTGTATGACTGGGTTTGAGGGACAAGGCAGAAGCACTGGCACACAGAGAGACAGAAAAGAGGCAAAACCCCAGAATGTGTAAGTTTAAGATTAGGTGGCCAACAAATAATGCTGTATCTGCTCTCAAACATTAGACTGTACCCGCACCAGTTTTGTGCCTTTTATGATTCCATCTTTTGTTTGGGTTTTCTTGATTAAGCTGATAGGTTTACTTGGATTGTTCATCTCAATAAAAGCAGCTCTAGAAAGGTAAGAATATATAGGGTGGAAGAACTTGCACCAGAGGTGTGCATGGTCCTATGACTTCAATTCGAGAAACAGTAGCATTCAGTTGGCCAAACTTCATTGTGATTATTGGAAGTATGAAACAAGCCTTTCCCAACTCTGGCTGTGGTCAGGACAGGTCGATATGAATATGAAAACTCACTTTCATTGGTTTTCTAAGTAGCTTAATATGATTCTTGATTCATAATTTCTGGGTATATTGTGGTCACCCACAATGCAGAAAACCCAAATGGAACAATGTCTGAATGGTTTCCAGGACATTTCAAAAATTGATGCGTTTGATTCTAATGGTTTAGAGCAAGATATGATATGAGATGGATAGATAGATAAGCCACCAAACAGGATGATAACATTAGCATTCTTCCACTCAGCCAATACAACAAATTAAACCACAAATTCATGGTTGTCCTACCCAGGAAAAATTTCAAACAACAAAACCCATCTAACTCCCCATTTCTGATTCATATAGACAATAATTAGGGGTTTAGCAGCTCAGAGGCATATGAATATCCGCCGCATGAATAATGTAAGTCAGAACCAAAGCCAGCAACATCAGCACATACGCAATTCCTTGGTCAATTGAAGTCCCTGCTTCAATTCGTAAAACCCACATTATGAATCCCACGAAATACTCAAATCACGAAACCCATTTCAGATCTAGTTACAAAAGAGATCTCTGGGAGGGGGGAGTGAAAAAGAAACTCACCATCGCTGGTTGGTGCAGGGGCGGGAGCCATGATCTGAGCCTGAGCTACAGCAGGCAAGGCAATGGCGAACATCAGGACGACAGCAACTGCGGCCACGGCGATTCTTGAAACTGCCATTTTTCCTCTTCTTTGTTCTTCTTTTCCTTCTCTCCGCAGCGCCGCCGTCTCAGACAGGAATCGGATCAGGGTTTTCAACCCTGCAGAGAGATGGAATGAAGTTTGATTCCCTAAATCGAAGCGTAAAGCAAGGGATGCGTTTGGGAGGATGAACAGGGACCGCCGTGGTGTGGGCTATTTTATAGTGCTTTCATCCCTGGCTGCTGCGCTGTCTACAGATTAACAAAAAAAACCAAAAAGACCGGCTGAGGCTGGAGTTTTTTCGGTGACAAAGTCTAAACTTTGTCACCTATACAAAGTCTAATCTCCACCCTTAATCTCATTCTAACTACCTAATTAGTTATTTAATTAAATTTAAAATTGTTAATCAAACCTACTCCGGCTGCCACATTATAACCGCCTGCATTGTTTAATAGGTAATTATTAATGTTTTTTTGATTATCTCCTCCTCAAAATATGGAACAATATATTTTCTTAACTAATTTACCTAGGATTAATCTTCTTCCTCTTATATTTACGCCATGGATACTTAAAATTTCAACCATCACTTTGAATTTCTTTCAATTATTAATTAGATATTTATGCAATATCCTTCCTTCAAATTTGGTAACAGAATATTTTATTCCCTCTTCCCTGTTTAACTACGTTCACCTTCTTCTTCTTTGTTGTATGATTAAACCATAAAAATTCCAGCCGCCCATTGTTTTGGTTTTTCAACCTCCATTTTTAATAGTATTCAACATAATACAAGAAAATTCAAATATCTTTAATATAGTATTCTGAATGCAATACTAGTATTCCGAATGCAATACTAGTATTCCGAATGCAATACTAGTATTCCGAATGCAATACTAGTATTCCAAAAAAGAAATCGATGGATGAACGCCGGCCAGGGACAGCCTAAATGATTACTGGCGAGGGAGAAGATAGAGACTCGCCGGCGCCATCAAGTGCTCCCGGGAGACCACGATGGCAGAGGAAAGAGCAGAGGAGGCAATCGATCCGCTCTCGAGAATCGAGCGAAGCCGAAGATCTGCCGCACCGGAGAGAGCAAACCGTCCATGGAGAGCTCGCCGTCCGGAGAGAGGGCTAAATCGATTTTCGCGGTTCAGAGGAGTGGGTGGCGATGAGGATAATAGAGTAACGCCGGCGCCGTCAAATAGCACCGGGAGTCAGCCGACTGCAGGGGAAAGAGCAGAGGCGCTCCAAAAAGATGTCGCCGAATGGGATATAGCGGCGCTGCACCGGAGACTGCCGCACGGGATATAGGCGCCGGACTGGACAGAGCCTGCCGTCTGGAGGGAGATTGCCGTCCGGGAGAGCTTGCCGTCGGGAAAGAGGCGCCGACTGGGAAATTAGGGTTTAGAGTACTGGGGGGCTGCAGCGAAATTACCTAGGTCGTGGGTCTGCTGGTAAAAAATAAAAATAAAAATAGTAATTTAGCCCCCTTATATACTAGTAATATCATCCGTTAGATCTAATTGAGGAGATCTGATAGCTATAAACGAACTTTGTATAGGATACAAAAGTTCCCCTTTGTCACCTACTTGTCACCCACTGCGCTCCCGGCTGAGGCGGTAGTCTGGATTAGTTTAGGGTTTTTTTCGGAGAGAAACTGAAGATGTGGGGTCCATCAGGCGTGGCGTGGCCCATGTGACCGTTCCCAGTGCGTTTCTTTTGTTTTTTCAATTTTGGGATTTGGATTCCCGCCACTGACCGCCTGCCCCTGCCCTGCTGCCCGACTTTACAGTTTCTGGTTCTCTCTCTCTCTCCTTCATTGGCGCCATATGCAGGGCTTGTGATTCGTCCACGTCTCTTTCTTTGGGTTAAGTACAGAATCAGTTTCCCAACTTACCCAGTAATGCATTTCGCTCCCTAGATTTAACATTATTATGATAAATAAATAGACCTTTCAAAAATATACATGTTGCTAATACTCATTATT
Organism: Linum lewisii; assembly: GCA_034768395.1. Lineage (NCBI taxonomy): Eukaryota > Viridiplantae > Streptophyta > Magnoliopsida > Malpighiales > Linaceae > Linum > Linum lewisii. Next base: position 12,585,857 of record CM068296.1, on the reverse strand, counting down.
AATAATCAGATCATATTGGGAGACCAAATGTTGGATTTGGGCTACTAGACCAAATCCATATCAGCCATCAGATCTGAATGAATGACCAGGATTAAACTGGAGATATTTAATATAATAGAAAAATAAATAAAGAAAAAAATCGGAATAATTGGACAAAATCTCTTAATTTTGATTTCCCAGATTTCACGCCAATTACACAATCTCCCTTTGGATTTCCAACATAGCCAAAAACCCACTTTTCCAAGCCGCCGTTTTTCTCCCCACAGCTGATCGGCGATTCCAAGAGACCGCCGCTCATCACCTTGTTCTCAGCCGACCCGCAACCGCCAGCCGCCGCCGCTCTCATCCCAAGTTGAAGCCCTCCAGCCGTCGCTCATCTCCATCAGTCTCGCAGGGACGAAACCCACCAGCAGCCGGCGTCGAACTCCTTCAGCAGCCAGGGACGAACACCTCCAGTAGCCGTCGGCGAAAACCTACCAGCAGCTTGTGACGAAACCTTCCAGTAGCCGTTATCCTCAAACGTTCTCCTAGGTTAGTTTCTCGTCTGCATTAAGCTCTGTATTTTGATTTCCTTGAGTTGATTGCTTCGTGAACCGATGTTCCTCGTTTTCAGTAGATGGTTTATCTTCAATTACATTAGACGGACCTCTGTTCGTGTGTTTAATTCGATTTCGATTCAGCCTAGATTGGGTGACTTGATTGAAACACATCATGAACTTGTCGAGTACTGATTTCGATTCAGCCTAGATTGTGTGACTTGATTGAAACACATCATGTTGAACCGAGATTTGTCAATCTTTCGGTAGAAACTTCGTGTTCGTGAACTTGCTTGCATACCCTCTATAGTCCAGAGAAGCTGTGAGATGCAATGTTTCGATAAATCCATTTGTTTCATTTATTCGAAACTGGATGGTTTGATGTTTGTATTAATTAGTGAAACATACTTTTTGTCTTGTTGCTCGATTGATGTATGTTGGCATGCTCGATTGTTGTATTTTGTATTAATTAGTGAACCATAATTAGTGAACCATAATAGGCAGATTAGGTCTCGTTGATCGATTGCTGTATTTTGAAGACTAGTACAGTCTATGCTCACTGCATGCACTAGGACAGTTTGGGGTCTATGTTACAGGGAAGTTTTGATCATTTGGCGTATATGATCAGTGCATGTACTAGGACAGTTTGGGTTCCATGTAACAAGGACGTCTTGATCACTTTGGGGTCTATGATCTGTGCATGTACTAGGACAGTTTACACTTGTTTATGATCAATTCATCTAAACTAGTTTCACTTGTCCATGGTATATTGGGGAGCATGTACTAGTACAGTATGTGATCAAATGCATGTATTAGGACAGTTTACACTTGTAGTTTTGTCCAAATTAATGTACTAGGACAGTTCACAAATTACATTCTTGGTTGAGTGCATGTACTAGTACAGTCTTGCAATGATGTCTGCACTAGGACAGCTTCTATTGCACACTTGACTATGTTGAAGTTAACGTTTTTTTTTTTTAAACTTTGCAGGAATTATGGACAAACATATGTAACTATTAGGCGGCCATTTTTCATATAATTCAAAATGCAATGATCAAGCATCGTGTAACTATCCTGATTAGAAAGTAAGTGGAATGTACTAGTACAAGCAAGTAACAAGGGTAACGAATTAAAAAAGCATGCACTTCTCGAACAACAACAAAATTTAGCATCGAGATCGAAATTAAGTGATTAAAAACAAACATTGCCCATCAATAGTTTTCTTCAAATCGGAAGATGCATCCGCCGGCGGAACATTTGAAACTAACAAAAAACACGAGGCTTTCAGTTAACTGAAAACATAAAGCATGACAAAATAAGACGATAAAAAAGGAGTAGAAAATACATCGAACAATTAACAAACCTTCTTCAGTACCGATGTCATTCCAATCGTCATTATTTTGAACTTCGACATGCTCGTCATAATCTTTGTCTTACGTGAAATCTGGCGATATGTTAAGGTCGATTTCAGGAGACTTGTTGAGATCGAAGAAACCATGATTATCCATGGTTGATTACTATATTACCAAGATTGTAAAAGTAAGAAGAGCAAGAGAATGAGATTTTTGGCCGTCTGGAACAGTTTGGTGGAGTTTGAATTATAATGAAAATAGAATTCTTGTTATGGAAAGATAAAGAAATGGTAAAAAAGAAACAAAATAATTAAATAGGATTCCCCAAATATTTCGCTGGATTACAAGTATATTAACTGTCCTAAAAATTAAATGATTGTTAGAATATTTAATATTAAATGATTGGTTGTGGTTGATTTGGTTTAGTGGACCAAATTGAGATTTGGTCACTGAAAAAATTGCCCAGTAGGTAAACATCTCCTACATACATTGGTAATTTATTAGGAACAAATCTGATCATTAAAATTAAGGATTTGAGTTATTTAATGAACTTTATCAGAAAGGACATTAGTTATTAAGAACAAATCTGATCATTAAAATTAAGAATTTGAGTTATTTATTGAACTTTATCAGAGTATGAATTTTAAAGACAAAGAAGGGAAAAGCTAGTCTAAAAAATGTGAAGGTATCACAGGGTAACAAAATTACATTAAAACTATAGAAATAATCATGTTTCAGTACTATGAAAATTTATTTTAGGGCACTTCACCGTAATAAATAGAAAAATAAAACTTATTTACACAATTAAATACGTTCTCAAATTATTAACAATTATAGTAATTTTCGCCTCATTTCTAGGCAAATTCGCCCAGAAATGGGACGAAGTCGCCTACCAATTAGGTGAAGTTGTCCAAATGACATTTTTCATTTCATAATTTCCTTTGCTAATTAGTAAACTGGTTTTTAATAATTATAAAATAATCACTAACTTATATAATTTTGTAAAATAATCATTGAAGTTTGAATTTCTTGACGAATCGAGCAAGCTAAGAAGAAAACAAACTATGATCAAATTCCTTAGATCAAACCATTTATTTATTCCTAAAACTATAAGCAAAGGCATAATAATGTTGATAAAGTTTCCATTATCTTGTGATTGGATTAATTAAGAGTGGATGAGTTTTGCCGTTTCTATTTCAGCAGTAAATGTGGTATCTAGCATAAGCACAAAACAGTAGCCAACAATTATATTAATTAGGTGGAATGAATGGTTTGTTTGACAGCTGAAACCAACGAAGGAATCCTCTTTGTTTTATTTTAAAAGATTGGACAGCCAATGCCAATAACATACATTCCAAATCATTGAACATTGATTCTTTGTTTCATCTTACTTTGTTTAATCGGTTCAGCCCCAAGCTATTGGATAACTACATTTAAACTATATCAAATTTTTTTTTTTTTTTGTTGGAAAGTGATATTAAGCGTCTTAGTTATTAATTAAAATATAATGAGGTTCAGTAATTTCAAGGTAATCAAGTCGAATGAAGTAACCAAGATTATAATATAAAAACGGAACGAAATGACATATGATAGCAAAAAACATGCCCACAATTAGTAAGGTAGTCTGCAACTTTGTTTCCCTCCCGATAAACATGACAAATCTTAATTCGCCAATCCTTCGAAGCATCTTATGGCAGTTGAGTACCTCTGTCGCGTTGTGGTGGCAAGGCTGCTCTAGATTAGTTAGAAGCGCTATGGAAACTATAGAGTCAAGCACAAAGAGAGATACATGGGCTATGAGGAATAGTTCAACCTTAACTGATAATGACATGACGCGTTTTGGGTACAATGATAAGAGTTTGATTTTGAGAGTAGGAGGTCATGGGTTCAAATCCAACCAACACCCAAAAATAAATCTGTGAGGGTTTAAACCCAAAGCGGACAATATATTGTTAGAAAATGTTGGGATGTTACACTTTTCATGTTCGATCTAGTAAACTCGACCATCAATAGTATAATTGCCAACCATTGGCTTCGAGTGATCAACTTCCACACATACTTGGGCGTATCTAGCTCTCGGACCCTCTGCAGTTATCAGGTCCGTGCAAATCATCTTGCTGATGTGGTCATTGATCCTCTTCACATTTGGATGGGGGTGCTTAGGGAGACGAACCCAACTTAGGATCTTCCTAATCGTCGCTTCCTGATTAAAATTTAAGGTCCACCTAGCGACTGTGATATAATCATAGATTTTTCATTGCCCTCCAAAAACAGCACATTGGTAATCTTCATCATTCAAGAAATGGACGAGGAAGATTCATTCATCATATTAAAGTCATGAATATGACCTGCTCGTGCCCACAAGAACTCAAGGCAGTCTCTTAATCATCGGGAACGAGAAGGATCTCTTAAGAACTTTAATATTGTGGCCCTTCGACCAAGGTTTGTAGAAGCTCTAAACTTCCTCCTCTGAAAATAAAATTCTAGGGCATTTGGGGTTGAAACTGTAGTCGTCTTGCATGGGTTTAAAAGTACCAAAGATCGATTCGACATTATCTTCAGTTATCCATTGATTCCCTCCCGTAACCAAGCTATATAATTTGGGATTCTTTGAGGTATTGGGTGCCTCATGCGTCGGGGTTGGAGACACCAACTGGCCATGACCACACTCCAAATCCGGCTAATATATAACATAGAGGGTTTGGGAGCATCTCACTGGGAAGCTTCCTAGGAGCAGAAGAAGGATTAGGGGAAGCCAATTGAGGATCAGGAGGCCAGACATCGCCGCCTCAACAGAGATCGCCTCCGAGTTACTCAGAGAAGTCATACTAGAACTATGTCAACTTTATTAGGTGCTCTATATTCACAATCTGGCCCAAATTCAATCATGTCTATTAGGCTTTAGTTCAATAAAATGCAATATTATAGATATACAGATTGGAGAAGAGTATGAAGAATTGATACGTTGATTCATGACCATGATAATCGACAAGCAGAAAAGAGCAAAGAAAGATCACTTGTCTGAAGGCCAAAGAAAAGCTACCATGGCAAATTTCCTCTTGTGATCAACATCTCCAATAACTGGAAGACCATAAGCCCTCAGCAAACAGTCCACTCTCAATTCAGCCATTCTTTCATACTCTTCCTTCTTGAACCTCGGATAATGCAGTGGCATCTTGAATCCCGATGCTGCTGATGCCGACGAACCCTTGTTTGTTGCACACCGGGAAGCAGAGCCAGTAGAGCAGCTTCTGATTGCATTAATTCATATTCAAACTACTGCATTTCTGTTGGATCCCCCACATTGTTTTTATAGAAGCCAAATTGAATGCCTTGAAAGTGAAGGCTTGTAATGTCGTTGCTGCATGTTGGTGTGCAACTTCAGCCCATGCTTTGTATCTGCAAATTACTTGCCACACAAGTTAATTGTCACAGTCGCTGGAATTAAATGTCACCTCAACAAGAATGGTAATATGTGGCTGCTACCTACTGTTCTTCTAATGCCTTGTTAGACCATCCGCACTCATGCAATTCACTTACAATTGCAAAAATGGTCCCCACTGCCACCTCATTCATTTTTGCAATCTACTCACTTTTAATTTCATTCACTCTACACCAATGCAATTCATTTGCAATTTCAATTGGTGGGACCATACTCTCTTTTCATTTAATTACTTTTATCTTCATTATTTTACTTATAGTTAATTATACATTTAATGAAACTAATAAATATTAATTATAATATTTATTTAGAAATGATGACATTTATAATTTATTTTATTCATACAAATTAACATTACTACGAATAAAAATATTGTACTTCACAATTTCACGAGTCTGTGACTTTATTAATAACTTAAACACAATATTCATACAACACAAATATAAATAGCATACGAATAATACAAGTACATATTAGTCATCATCCTCCTCGTCTCCAAATCGGTTCCATAGCTCTTCTATCAAATCTGCTTGAAGTTGACTATTTGTTGACCTACTATGTATCCTTGTATGATTTCGAAGATACTCCTCGTACGCGGGAAGACGATTTTGAGAAACCCGTAGGCATGGATACACTAAAGTTCACTTCATTATTATTTATTTATTATAATTATAAATTTATTAAATCTAACTAATACATATATAATATATATCCAATATTTATTTAAGGTTTTATATTTAAACTTCACAAACTAATCTTTTGTTTAGTTTATAAGTTAACAAATTATATAATCAAATTATGTAACTAATTCACATATATCATATTATCATTTAATCATTAAATCCTAATATAGAATATATATAAATATATATATTATATATATATATATATATATATAAAATTATTTAATATTTATATATAATTATAGGCTTGGCAATGGGTACCACGGGTCCGGATACCACATATCCACTACCCACCCGTTTATTAAATGGGTATTACCCGTACCCGCCCGTTGATACTAAATGGGTACAAAATCCAAACCATCCCCGCCCCCGCATGGGTATCGGGTAAACCCGCTACCCATTGGGTGAACCCCAAAATTCTCTCATCTGGATTGCAAAGAGTTTTTCGAGATGGAGCTACGTTTTTTAGAGCATTATGATTTCGAGAGGGCACGACAGACTGCTCAATCGATAAGTTGGTGTGAAGAACTTAATGACTGAAGGAGAAATTGGGTTTAGTCCGTTAAACATAGATGATATATTATGACTAATACAATGTTGTTTCATACTGGGTGCCCATTGGGTTGGGTATGGGGCAGATACCTTGAAACCCGTCCCCACCCGTTACCCACTCTAACTGGGTACTGGGTTTGCCCATAAACATAGATGATATATTAGGGCTAATACAACGTTGTTTCATACTGGGTGCCCACTGGGTTAGGTATGGGGCAAATACCTTGAAACCCGTCCCCACCGTTACCCACTCTAACTGGGTATTGGTTTGCCCATACCCGTCAACTTTACCCAGTCAACGGGTAATCCCCACCCATTTTGGCCGGATTTTGGGTGGGTACCCAATTTCCAAGTACCATTGCCAAGCCTATATAATCTTATGTTGGCTTAGAGTTAACAAATTGTATAATTAAATTATTTATCTAACCAACTACATTTAAATGACCACTAATCATTCAACTACATTAAATATTCATTTAAATCATCATGGGCCCACACTTGCAATTGCAGAGTGAATTGCTAAAATAGCAAGCTTGCATTATTTGGAGAGTTCCACACACCAATGCAATTCACTTTGCAATTGCAAAGTGTTGCCATGTCACCTTGCAATTCACTTTGCAAGTGTTGGTGTGGATGCTCTCAGGGACCTACGTGTTGTACCATTTATTAAATTAAAAATTCATGTCTTTGTATAGGTTGGTTGGTTCTCAAAAATTATTATGCTATTATTTTATTAAATTTGCTCATTTTATGCACTGGCCCAAGTGGTGACCGAAAAATTATTAATTTACCGAGTATTAAATTATAGAAGTTTTACGGTAGAATTATAGTATTGAAACTAAAAAAGGTCTAATAATTAATATAAAAAGTATAATAATTTTGAAAACCGTAATTTGGTCCCCTGTACTTTTTCAAGTTAACAAATGACCCCATGTACTATAAATTACTTCCCCTCCTACTTTGCCAAGTTAACATATAGCCCCTTCCGTCATAATTCCATTAAGTAGTGACACGGAAACACGTCATGTCATCCATGTGTATGATGACTCATTTTATTAAAAAAAATAACAATTTTTATGTGTTAATAAAATAGATGGATGACGTGGCATGCTTCCGCGTCACTACTTAACGGAGCTATGACGGAAAACATAACAGAAGGGACTATATGTTAAATTGGCAAAGTAGGAGGGGGAGAAATGAGTAATTTATAGTACAGAGAGTTATTTGTTAACTTGGTAAAGTATAGGAGCCAAATGACCATTTCCCCTAATTTTTATCGTTAAAGTTTTAATTTCAAGGATAGGCCCTGCACCGGTTTGGCCCGTTGTACTTCAAAGGAGATTAGTTAAAAGCACGAAGGCCCGTGGTCTAGCAAAAAAGGCCTAAACATAAATGAACAAAAAGGCCACTGCCCACTGGTTTAGCTGATTAGCTCGTTCTAGTAGTTACTGCAATGGGTTTTGTCTAGGTATGAAGGCCCACGATCAAGTAAGTTAGGCCCAGAAAAAAAATAAGAAAGATAGCAACGAAATTAAAAAACGCTAGAAGGAGGGGTCGAACCTCCGACCTTGTGGTTAACAGCCACACGCTCTAACCAACTGAGCTATTCCAGCTTGATGTTTCTAAAACCCTATTACACATTTAATAAAAATATTTCTGAACGAAAGTTATTGCAACAACCCAATCTCATCTCATTAAAATTTCAGTATTCACAAATGAATATATAAGTCAATTTGGTGATTAGTCTTTGCGACTAACCTGCCATACATACAAGATCCATTTGCTGGCCAATTCTTGGTTCAATCGGCCGGTTTGGTATGATTTTGAGATCATTGGTCTTAAACTTTGAAAAATAAATATAGAATGAAAATTCTGAGAAGGACTATGTGTTTGACAACAAAATGATTTAGAAGATAGCCCGATTACTGACTGGGTCAACCCTTCAAAAATCAAAACAGATGTTACCTCGATTGATCATGTTGTAATGAACAAATAAGTTATTTTGACCAGGCCCTCCAAGATTATTGGTTTTACTTTTTAGTACAAGTCAACAGCTTACATGACAAATCATCTATTATCGTTTTCTCAGTTAACACCACTGAAGAACAGTAAATACTGACAAATGTCAAATACAAATATATATATAAATTAAAACATAAAAAAATAGTAAAGAAAAAAAGACAATGCCATTAATGGAGATTGGTATTGGTGGTTGGTTGGCGGTGCTTCACAGCTTTCATGGTCTTGACAGAAAGCCATAAACAATGGATAATTAATGCCAATTTCTTAACTGTAGAATCACATTTAACTCATAAAAACTTCTTCATTAGGCTGAAAACAACAGCCGACGTGAACAAGCTAAGCGAATTGGTCAGACATAGAGCTTCTTCTTCTAGAACTGCAAATTGATAAACAATGGTAAAGATAAAAAGCATGCATGGATTTTAATTAACAAACCAATTACCCATTTTTAACCATGGATAGAGATTTTTATTAAATGAACAGAGAAAAAGCTATTCCATTTTTGTCTCATTACTTTTGACTTACTGGGGAAGATATGATGGTGGGAGCAGTTTGATATTACACTAGCTTCGTCCTTCTTCTGGGCTTCTCTCCTTATTCATTCATTGATTCATCTGGCTGTAAAAAGCGAGTCAGGTGGTGTCCCTCTCAATCTCAACAGCAATCTCCTTCTTCTTTCTACCACTTTGACCTTTAGCTAGCAGCTAACTTCTCTTCTATGCCGTGTTGTTGGACATTTTCTTCCAAACTCACTCTTCCTTTGACATTTTCCCTCAACATTTCTTAGCCTTTTAAACCACACTGCTTCTTCGATTCTGTTTTGGTGGGCAATTTCATTTCTCTCTACTCAGATTCTTCTGTTCCCTTTTCTGTTTGTTTCCCGCGAAATCAAAGATTTTGGTCAGCTCTCTCGAACTTTGAAGCTTTCCCCTTTGTCTTGTTCTGTTTACTTGTATACCCAGTTGCAGCTTTCTTGGCCTTTTACGAATTCAACCTAGTCAATCTGCAATTTTTTATTGAGGACATCTGTCTCTGAGGCTGTTGACATTTCACCTCATTCTTTATTATTAGTTTTCCCTTGTGGAATCCGGGTTTTGATATTGATAAAGTTGCAAGTAATAATGGCGGATGGGTCAAAAGCTCGATTAGTTCGGTGCCCAAAGTGCAGAAATCTTCTCACCGAGCTCCCTGACTTCTCCGTCTACCAGTGCGGTGGCTGCGGTGCTGTTCTTCGAGGTACCCTCTATGTATTATATTATAACTCTGTTTCTAGATTCTGCAGTAGAATGGAAAAAGAAGACACATTTGAAATCATTGTGTTGAAGCTTTTAGAGAATTATTATTGATTTGCAGCAAAGAAGAAAGCTTTGAATGGGAGAGAAAGTGACGGGGATAGTTATGATAAACTGGAGAGCTTATCAGAGAGCGAGGAGGAATTTCAATGATCCCATCTGTGACCCACAAGGAAGATTTAAAGGATAAGTCCAGCACCTTCTTTTCCAGGGAAAAAGGTCGAGCCTTTAGGCAAAGAGCTTCTGATATGATGATCAACACTTCTTCAGTTGACAGTATTGGCAACAGAAGGAGGATGATCATGAATGAGAAGCAAAAGGGTTTCCAGAGTAATAATGGAGTTCCTCATACTCGTCGTTCATATACGAGACCTTTGAAGCATCAGAATGTTGATGAGCTTGTTCACAGAAGAGGGGTTGATAGAATGGTGGTTGGTGATGCCCGAGACGAATGCTCTACGAGTAGTTCATATGGTTATGGGAGGATTAGGAGGGATCATGATCATCCTCTTGATGGAGCTGCTACCACTACTAGAATTGCTAACCTAGAGCATGATCGAGCTGAGTTGCTGAGGAAGGTGGATGAGCTGAGCCACCAACTCAACAATACTTGTGTGCAGTATACTGTTCCAGGCAGTGACCATGTCTGCGATTCCAGTTGTTTGAAGCAATATGGGCATCATATGCATAGGAGGGAAACTGGAGAGTTTCAAATGCCTTCTCCCTTGCATAATAAGGTGGTGATTCCAGCACCATTTTCTCCTTCGCGGCAGCAATCCCCTCGTGGCTACTTCTCGAGCAATTTCTCTCAAGAACAAAGGTTCAAGTCTCGTCCTCATGAAACGTTGTACCATCAGCAGCCTGCTGCTTATTCTAGTTCCATAAGGCCCTCTTCACATGGTTATAATGCAAGAGGCAATGGTTATGGTTTCCATACGCAAGATCCACCAATTCATACTCGGTGGCAAGGTGACGCGAGTGGGTTTCATGAGGATCACCATCTACAAAGGAAAGTTGCAGCACAAAGGAATAGAAGACTTTGTCGTCCCATTCTCTATGGTGCTCCATTTATTGTCTGTTGTGCTTGTTTTGAGTTGCTTAAGCTGCCAGGAAAGGCTTCAATGAAGGAGAAGGATAAGCTGAAATTGAGATGTGGATCCTGTTCAGCGGTTTTGATGCTTGAATTCGAGAGCAAGAAGTTAATGGTTTCTCTTTGTGAAGAAGACACAGAATCACAAGTCAAGATTGTTGATGGCTCATGTGATGTAGTGAATGAAGTCCATGGAAATGGTGTGAATGTTTGTGAAGATTCTGGTGATCTTGGTCACGTTGAGGTACAATCAACTACATTAAGAGAAAGTATTCCAGCAGAAGAACAGGTGCTAACTTGTCAATCCGAGAAGAAGAAGGACTATGCTTCTTCATCATCGTCGTCATCATCATCATTTTGCAGTCATTCAGTTTCTTCTGAGGAAGAGGAGAGCTTGGATGATGTTGTTGTCCCTCGAGAAGTCTCTTCTGCCACTGATCTTGCTGCAAAAGATGATGAAGCTCCATCGATGAGGACACTGCAATACGAGGAGAATTCAATTGATTCAATAGAACCACTGAGCCTACAAAGGAAAGGGGACAGAATCACACACACCAGAGATCAAACCAGTGACAGCAGAATCACTTCGCGGCAGAGCTCAAGGAAGGATGGATCAGCTATAGAAGCAGCTCGGGAAGAGGAGGAATTTTCTTTCAATGACTATGTAAACATGGATTCATCTGCAGACTCCATAGACACGTCAAAATCAAAACCAGCCCCAATCCACAGGTGGATTGAAACATCCTTGGCTGGAGTGTTCAAGAAAAGCTTGAGGGATCTTGCAAAACCTCCTCAACAAGCAAAGAACATCAACAACAACAAGAAGGCTAATGTGTTTGTGAATGGGCAGCCAATTCACGAGCACGCATTAAGAATGGCTGAGAAGCTAGCCGGACCAATTCATGCCGGTGACTACTGGTTAGTCTGACAAGTACATTAGCTCATAATGCTTTTTCGGTCTTTGTCATGATGCATGCTAATCTATATTATTAAATGTGGCTTGTGTTACCAGGTATGATTTTCGAGCAGGGTTCTGGGGCGTAATGGGACAGCCTTGCCTTGGCGTGATTCCTGTGAGTCCCATAGAGTTAGTTGTACATATCTATCTATCTATCTATGTCTTTGTGATTTTAACGAAGTGATGGTGAATGCAGGCATTCATAGAAGAGTTCAACTACCCAATGCCTCGAAACTGTGGTGGCGGGAAGACAGGGGTGTTTGTGAATGGGAGGGAGCTCCATGAGCAAGACCTGGAATTGCTTAGCAAGAGAGGTCTGCCAACCTTGGAGCACAAGTTCTATACACTAGAAATAGATGGCAGACTATATGACAATGACACAAGGAAACAGCTACATGGGATTGGCAAACTTGCTCCAACGTAAGCAACCCAGACATGATTGCTTCTTTGTTCTGTTTTGTTTGTTTGTTTTGTTTTGTTACTGAAATTGGGTGCTGCTGTTTGTGTGGGCACAGGGTTGAGAAGGTAAAGCGTGGATTTGGAATGAGGGTGCCGAGTGAGAGTGATGTTGAATGAGATGTTGTTTTTTTTATTTTATTCATTGGATTCAGTAATATATCATTTTGCTTTTCTTGAATAGCTCCTTGTACCTTAGATGAGGAACCTCCATTATTGGAGAGGATCACTTTTTGTAAAGTAAACACAAAGCAAGGTTTTTTTTATTTCGTTTCTTGTATACAAAGAAAGTAGTAATAGTAATGATTCAAATTATTAATGTAACCTAAGCAGTCTAGGTTGACTCTATCCTGATGATATCATCATGTCGATATCCTCATCACGAAGGTGAAACTTCATCATGAACTAGAGCATCCGAGATCAGTGATGATTCGATAATTTTTTAGCACTAGCAATTGTGGTCAATAGAGAAGTAGAGAGGAGAACCTCCTCAATCCACAAAATCAAATCTGAGTTGCAAGAGCGAGAGAGCTCAAACTCGACCTCAAACAGCCACAAAGAGTTTGCCCGAGAATGTCTCCTTTTTTTTTGGGTAGAAGTGAATGTCTCCTTTAGATGTTGCCATACTTCAGCGGTTGAGGCAAGCATTCAATGAGTGAGCGCGATATCCGACTCCACCGAATTAATCAACCAAGACAAAACGTTGAGATTGCTAGTATTACAGGTCTTGTTTGTGGTCGTAGTAGCGTCATCGACTAGTTTAACAGTCGAACAACAAATCTTTCCCTTCAATAAAATACCAAAATTGGAACTCTCACAAAGAGCTATTAAACTTGACAACAAGGAGATTCGCAACTGAGGTTGACATTGCAAAGAACCGAACACCAACAGGGAACATAAAAGCTGGAGAAAATTGACTATGAACTCATCAGAGATAGCGTAGACAAGAAACACGGAAGCAATCGTTCAAACTCTGATACCATGAACGTAAAACGAAAGCAATAGCACTAACATTTAACATGTTTCGTAAATACTACTCCACAAGGAAAAATCAGAGAATTATTATTATGATGCAACAAGAAGATAAGATAATTTGAAATTGTTGTACCGAGAGAGATTACACAACTTTATATTCATTAAGGTCAGAGATTGTTGAAAAACAAAAAAAAAAGCGTCAGAGACGGAACCCTTGTGAATTTACAATTATATCATCACTCATCAACATAAGTAAATTATTGTTTACTGAAAATTTGATATGATTACTTGATTAGTCATAAATCATGACTAGATATTGGTCCATTCGATGTGGGTGAGCATATATATGAGTTATTTTGAATAAACAAAAGTTCAAATAATGAAAATTCGTATATTTTGATCTAAATGCTACTGGAACTTGTGAAAACTTGGAGACAACCAAAACAAACTTTAATTTGAATGTTAGTGGAACCCATGAAATATATCTAGAACCCTTAGAAAATCCACAGATAGTCCAAACAAACTTTGATCCAAAGGTTACTGAAACCCGTGAAAATTTGACCAAAAATTAATGACTCTACGTGACTTGACGAACCAAGATTTGAAAACCCGTGTTGTCCAACTTATAACTCTTGATAAACGACATCGTGTCCAACTTACGACTCTTAATAAACCAACATCTAAGTGTGGATCCACGTAACTCGTGAACATACCAATCTATCTAAAACTAAATAAAAACATAGGGTCAAACTACCAAAAACAAAAAAATTATAAGGACCAAAAGTAAACATAATTGTGAAAGATCAAGTTGTAATTACTAAAAATTTAGGGTTTATCTGAAACTAAATAAAAATATAGTGTTAAAATACCAAGAAAATAAAAAAATTCATGACTACCAAACTGTAAACAGAATTATTAAGGACCAAATTATAAATAAAATAACTTAAGTTATTAAAAAGAAATATTACAAAAGGCGTGCAAGTGTTATCATATGGTATAGGGGATTGAGAATTAGGGGAAATATGAAAATAGGAGATTGGTGGATAACTATTTGTTAAAAGTTGGAGCGGATCATATTGGGGAACCAAACCCTTCCTTTGATCTAGTAAACCAAATGAATAAAGGTCATTAGATCTTAATGGATGGATATGATTCATTCTATATATTTAGTCATAAAAATAAAAGAGGAAAGAGAAACCCTAATCCTAATTAACCTATCCCCACCACAGCCGACAAAAAACACTTCCCCGTCTCCACCACGTCGTCGTTCCCCTCCTCGACTACTTCTGAGTCGTCGTTCCCTCTCTGGTGTCTTCTAATTCATCTCTCCAACCCAACCGACACTTTCGCGACTCCTACAAGTCGTTGTTCCCCTCTCCGATGACTTCTGCGTCATCATTCCCCTCTCCAGCGACTTATGAGTCGTCATACACCTCTCCAACGTCTTCCACTTCAACTTTCTGGTCCAGCAAGTCCGACAGGGGTGTTATAGTCGCCGAAATCCCTGCACTCGGACAGTTCAACCTCAGAGAATAAATCATTTTCCGAATCTTCCTTGCCATCGTTCTCCTCCTGACGAATTTGAGGTAAGCTTATCTTTTTTGTATATAGGTTTTAATCAGAAATTGGGAGTTTGGCGGGAGGATAGTTTTGGTTTGAATTGCAAACCTATGGTGCTTTTACTAGGATTATGGTTTTGATTTGGATTGAAGTACTATGCCTTTTGGTTTGGATTGCAGCTCTGTTGCAGGATAGTTTTGGTTTGAATTGCATGATCTGTTGCTTGTACTAGGACATTTAACTAGGATGGTTGTGTGTTTTTACAATTCATGCTTGTACTAGGGCAGTTAACTACGACGGATTGTAATAAGACAACTAATTAGGGTTGCAAGATCTGTTGTAATATACCTACACTAGCACAGCTAGCATAGGTTTATGAAAAGAGAATTGCACTAGGACAACCTATTATATAATTGCACTAGGACATCCTATTATATAATTGCACTAGGACAGCCTATTATATAATCGCACCAGGACAACCTATTAGTCCTATTATAAACTTGTACTAGGACAATCAACTGTCTTTTTTGCTTTGGATTGCAGTATATGTGTTATGTTGGTTGTGAGTTTTGTTAATTGTACTAGGATAATGGTTTATGTTTGGATTGTAGTATGTGTTGCTTGTGCAAGATTATGTTGTTTGTTGCTTGTGCAGGATTTGGATAACAGGATGTTTTAGGATTGTCGGATGTGTCACTTGTAGGTTGTGATGAACATGATGTAATTTTGGAGTGGAGAATTTGATTAGGCAATTTTAGAATGTTGATTATAATGTCGTTACCAATTTCCAATTTAACATCAATCTCACACTATGGTATCTTTATAAAGCACAATATATTAAAATCAGGCCCGCCCAACACCCTGTGCTGGTCGGCCCACCAGCACAGGGCCTCATACTGTTGGGGCCTCCACTATTAGGGTAAGTTGTTTATATATATTATCTATTGAAAATGAGAGGCCCAAATTCATAAAAAAAAATGAGGCCAATTTTTTACTCTACAATCCACTTTCAGTCTTTTACCATACCTGGTCACTGACCGGACTTTTGGAATTATGAAATAGTTTTTTAATTTAATAATGCTCAAAGTTTATTAATATTATATTCTAGAATGATTAAATAGTTTTTTCATTTGGTCTCCTTCACAGCTTTATGCTATTTCGACGAAGAAATGTTCTGAATGAGGATTATTTCATTGTTAATATCTTATAAAGTTGATAATGTTTTCACTTGCAGCACCCAATTAAAGTAAAACTAAATCCTAATTAATAACTATAAACCTTCAACCAAAATTATTATTCTTAGCCTCTAAATTTTATCAATGTTATAACATATTGTGTATAGAGTGTAAATCATTAACGATTGCGATCCGTAAACAAGCTCTTAAATCGAGCCTTTAACGGACCAGCTTGCGAGCTATATTATTCGATCCAGCTCGGGAGCAAGACTCAACGAGTCGACGAGCCGAGCCAACTCGTGAGCCTACCGAGCTAAGCTTGGGTAGGCTCAGGCTCAGGCTCAGCTCATTTATTATCGAGCTGGCTCATTTGAGTTTCGAGCGAACGTTTTAGCCGCTTTTTCGAGTCGAGTTCCGAGCTGCTCACGAGCGGCTTGGCTCATCAACAACCCATTTTATCCGTTCAATTTACTATTTTTATTTAATTATATATATATGGAAAACACTCTGGTGCACCCGCTTGCGTGTCGCGATCTGATCCGTCCGTTCAATCAACGGATCTCAAGCCTTTGAATTAAATAGGATTAACCCAGCTGAAGGAGGAGTTGATCTCGATCTCGTAGCGTTTACTGAAATTGTTATTACCATCAACATCACCATTACCACCATTGCTGCTGCTACAACATTAGTACTATTGTTCTTCTTGATCTTCCTGCTAATTATGGGCATGATCTCCCTGTTGATTTTATGATTATTAATTAGTTTAATTATGTTGGTTCATCCATTTTGCTAGAGCTGAATTAGTTGCTATTTATAATTAGTTTATATATATTACCTATTTAATTCAAAGGCTTGAGATCCGTTGATTGAACGTACGGATGAGATCGCGACACGCATAGCTGGGTGCACCGGAGTGTTCACCATATTTAATAAAATTTATTACAAAAAATTGAGCCACATAAATATGTGTTGGAACAGGGCCTCCCAAAACCATTGGGCGGCCCTAATTAAAATTACATTGTATCTCTCTAGCTATTTGTAATTTCTAGCACATATTATAGATGAATGTTGTAGAACACATTATCTCTGTATTTGTAATTTCAATCGCGCACTAGGGTCACTTGCCAAGACACATTATAAAATGAATGTCCTAGTACACCCAACTAGTGTTTGCATGTTTTAGTACACCCATCTTTGTATCCTAGTACACCCACCTTTCGTCATAAACTTGTTCGTACTCAAATCTTGAGATATTTTTATTATAAGACTGCCACTCGAAAAGAAAGATAAGACTTAAGATTCTGGATTCTTATTTTATATTATATTGAAACAAAATTAGGATTCTGCTTTGATATTATGTTTAATATAATAACTGTCGCGGGAGAAACAAAACTAGGATTCTCATTTGATATTATATTCAAATTAGGATTCTTGTTAGGGAAACAAAAAGAAACGGCAAAATTAAAAAAAATCTATAATAATTAATTTCTATAACAGCTAGATTACATAATTAAGACAACATAATTAATACATTAATTGTCCAAATAATTAAATGATTGTGTGAATATTTAATATTAAATGATTGGTTGTGGTTGATTTGGTTAAGTGGACCAAATTGTGATTTGGTAAAAAATTGCCAAGTTATAGAATGTTAAATTACCTTGTTTGATATGTATATTTGGTAAAGAAAATAACAGGGAAAGATAGTAGAACCATTATTCTATTTGGGGAAGTCAGAATTTCTGATAAAAGTAGAAATTGTCGGAATATACGCTGGAGACAATAAAACTTCTATGTATCTGAAATACAAAAACCCAACTCCATTAGACTAAAAAATAAATAAAAATATCTTAAAATACAGAGTTCCCAAAAAACACAATTCAGACAGCTAGATTTCCCGTATACCAAACTACCCTAATTAATTGTACAAAATAGAATATTGAAGGAGGTGGGTGGGGAAGAAGAGGAGGAGAAAAAGAAATATAAATTGAATGAATCTCGCCGAGTTACACGAAATGACATTGTTTCATGAAAGTTTTCATCACTGTACGACTGTGTCTGCTCCCTTTTCTCCATTCTTTACCTTTTCCTTCGTTATTTTGGTGTCGGTCACCACTGTCCCAACCTTAGAATGCAGGAACATCTTCTTCCTCTGGCCCCTGAGATGAAACAAACCTGCCTCTAAGGTGAAAAATAAACCAAAGGGGACAACTGAAATGAAGCAAAGTTGGAAGCTTTGGCCGCTGAACAAGCCCAACCAACGGGTATTCAAGCTGGGTATCTCGCTTCTTGTGTTGATTCTTGCATTTGGACTTCTCTTCAATCACTCCACCAGAATCCATCCCCAATTGGCAGATGGTTCATCCTATAATATTGCTTCAACTTTGTTGCCGATTCCTCCATCTGCTTCAGTTGAAACGCCCCAACCCCCGTCGCCGGAGGTTACTTCCATACTATCTTAATGTCTCCGCCGATGCCCCAACCTTCTGCTTCTTCTGCTGTTGCTACAGAAGGTTCTGATTAGTTCTGGCTGTAGATGGAAGACCAGATCCAAATGATGATGAAGCACCTGATGATGGTAAGAATTGAGATTCTGGCCTTTTTGGTTGTTTGTGTTGTCCTGTTTCTTCTTTTGAGGATGCGATCTCATACTGTATATGAATCGAAAGAATGCAAATATTCGGTGTGTGTTTTCCTTGGATTTGATTAAAGTACCTAGTTGCTCAGTTATGGAACTTGCAACTTGGATTTGGGTTCCTATGTAACACTGGCCTGCTTGAAACAGCACAACTAGTAGCTTTTAGTTTTTGAGAGCAGTGAGGTTTAGCTAGTCTGATGAAAGTAAACAATGCAGGGAAATGCGATCTTCTTGTTGGTGATTGGGTACCTGAACCATCTGCTCCAATCTATACAAATGATAGCTGCCACTTGATCGATGGACATGAGAACTGTATGAGGAATGGACGCCCTGATTCTGGTTATCTCTACTGGAGGTGGAAACCCAGGCGCTGCGAGTTGCCTGCATTCGATGCACGTAGATTTCTGGAGGCTATGAGAAGTAAAACTTGGGGTTTGATTGGTGATTCGATTTCACGCAACCATGTCCAGTCATTGCTGTGCATGCTTTCAACGGTATGTCTTTTGATTGTTACAAGTTGGTTCCATGTGTTTAGTTGACTACAGAGTCTTGCTATATCCCACGATTTGTTCATTGTATTTCTTTATTCCATTTATGTTGGACATGATCTACCGTATGAAGCTTGATTGTGCTTCAGTCATGAACTAAATTTCTCAACCTTCCAGCCTTGTCCTTTGTCTGCATCACCAACGTTATACTGAGTGAATCTTGTCCCTTTGGAGAAGTAATCACCAATCTGTTTCATTTTTAACTTCCATCCATGGTTTTGATTCAGTTGTAGGCATTTTCAGTGTGTGATCCTCATCACAGCATCTCTGTTGCTGGTTATTTCTCCAATTTCGTTTGAGAAAATTTGTCGTATGCTTTCCACTGTAACACTGCTTGTGCCTGTTTATGCTATGCTTTTCTCAGGTAGAAGAAGCTGTGGAAGTTTATCATGACGCGGAATATAGATCCAAGAGATGGCACTTCCCTTCTTACAATTTCACCATATCAAACATTTGGTCCCCCTTCCTAGTACAGGCAGAAATCTTTGAGGACTACAACGGTGTTTCAACGTCTGAAGTTCAATTACATCTCGACAAACTTGACAAGAGCTGGGTAGATGTTTACCCTAGCTTGGACTATGCCATAATCTCAACTGGGAAATGGTTCCTCAAGGCCGCAGTTTACCATGAGAACAACACGGTGGTAGGCTGCCACTTCTGTCCAGCTGGAAAGAACCTCACAGATACAGGATTTGTCTTTGCCTATGAGAAAGCCCTCAGCTTTGCGATGAACACGATCGTTGGATCAAAGCACAAGGGACAGATCTTCTTCAGGACATCCACACCTGACCATTTCCAGAACGGAGAATGGCACAACGGAGGGACATGCCCACAAACAGAACCGGGTAAGAAAGGGGAGTTCGAGTTGAAGGAGGTAAACAAGATCCTAAGAAGAGTGGAGCTAGCCGAGTTTAATAAGGTATCGGCGAAAGCAATTGAATCTGGGGTAAACCTTAAGCTCATCGACTTCACTAATCTGCTGTTGACAAGGGCTGATGGCCACCCGGGTGCATATAGAGAGTTCCAACCATTTGCACAAGACAAGAATGCAACAGTTCAAAATGACTGCCTGCATTGGTGCTTGCCTGGTCCAATTGATTACTTCAACCATGTGATCATGGAGATGGTGGTAAGTGGTTGAAGGAAGAATGGTTACAGTTTCATGTCATTAATTCTATATGGAGCTGTTTCAATGCAAAACGAAAGAAAAAGATCTGCTTCATCGAAGACTAGATTTCATATGTATAGCTGTTGCTGCCATCCAGAAGTTTGTTTCATTCTGAGTTATCTGAAATTCATCTTTGCATAGGTCCCAGCTATGTTTGAGTATAGAGGAAGTTATAATTCTAAGTATAAATTGTTAAGATTTACTGTATTGTGAAACCGTGTTTGAATCACTCAAACAGAATCTTGAGCCACTTGATATAACTCAGACTGAGGCAAAGAAAGAACACCAGTATGATGATCAATGAACAAAGAAAAATAGAGATATCTCAATCTAGAAGCAACAGGGGCGCCTGGTCCCTACATGTCTATGAATCCTAAGCTAAAGACTTCTTACTTTGAGTCGTGCGAGAAGGTCAAGGCTCCTACAATACATAGCCGAGATGTGTTCTTTTTCACAACCATCTGAACCCCATTTTGATGAATCTACAACTACCACATCTCCTGGAGCTGTACCGAGCACAATTCCGGAGACAGCAATAATAATGCTGTCTCCAAAACAGCATTAATCTCAGCCCTTCATTTAATCTAACGGTCGATATTTTTTACTTGTTCTTTTTAAACTTTTCATCTCATATGAATGGGATCTCTTTTCGGCAAATTATTTTCTCGGTCGAATAACGAGTTGGCCGGAGAGAGATCCTAATTTTTGGGACATCATTTATGTATGGGAGCGTCAATGATGACACACTGAATTTTTTCATCTTTACAGTCTGTACGAATTTCATATAAAGTGTATGTCATATACAGGTTGTACAATGACATACAAAGTGTACGAATTTCATATAGAATGTATACAATTTGTATGAACTATTTACAATCCTAATGTACGGAAAAAAAACACAAATTCTACAAAAATAAATACAGAGTGTATCACTCTCGTAGAAACTATATATAGTTGGTAAACAAATTGTACAAAAATAAATACATAGTGTATAATTCACGTACAAAGTATATACAGTTCCCCTACAGAGTGTACAACAATAAATACAGAGTATACAAGTCTCGTACAAAGTGTATAAAGTTTGTATACACTGTGTATAAATCGCATACAAACTGTACAGACAGGGCAACAAGAAATTTGTGAAGGAAAATATTTTTTTTTCAGAAAAATAAATTTTTTCCAGAATCATAGATCTAATGACGACGATCACGTGGGTGGAAAAATTTTTGTCAACGGAGGCTCGGTTGATCGAAAAATTAGTCGAGAAACTTTTCGGTGATGGATAGTGGGCGGAAACTCCAACAAACTAAAATAACTTGGAAATATAAACATATGATTGAGACCGCATGATTAAACAACTCAGATCTAACGGTGGATGATAATTATTGCATTGGATGTAATAAAATTGCACCATTGTCATGGGAATTGTAGTCGAGCTGTACCCCTGTTTGTTCATCAATCCAAATGACGAAATGAACATCTATTATTGCCACATGAAAAGATTACAATATTTGTATCAACAATCAGATGGCAAAAGTGGAAGGCAAAAGTGGAAGTAGATATGTCCGAGTGGTTAAGGAGACAGACTTAAATCTGTTGGGCTACGTCCGCGCAGGTTCGAACCCTGCTGTGGACGAATTCCATTTTCCTTCTTTTTGTATATACTCGGTAAAAAGAGCGATTTATAGCATAAGGGACTATTTGTTAAGTTGGCAAAGTAGAGGGGATAAAGTGCTATTTTTCCTTGAAAAAAAAGATAATGGGGTTGGTTAGACAATATTCACTGACCTTTGGCAAAATAACCCGGACATCACCGAATTTTAAATATTTTCTCACCCATTACTGAGTTTTTGCCAATTATCGTAGAGGTCACTATCATCTATGGGCATCCAATTTTTCGTCCATCCACCTACGTGGCAGACATCATTAAAATTGCCACGTCTGATTATCAATCCGTAATCAACCTAAAAACCTTACCCAATTACTCACCCGACCCAATTACCAAATCAGATCTGTCTCTCTCCTTCTCCCTCCTTCTCTTTCCGCCTGACTTGCCATCACCGTCGCTGGAATTCCGGCGTACATCACATATACACATATCGACGTCGCCAACACCCTCGTGCATGCGGGCTTCACGGCGGCGATTGTGGATCTAATCGTCAGAGATTTCCTTCCTCCTCCACAGCCTCTGGCGATGGCGTCGACGACGACGATGGATGTCACTACCGCCACGAGGTTGGCCGAGATGAGGTATATCAGCTTGATCCTGAGCAAGGAGAGGAAGACTTCGTGAGATTCCTTCTAGATCTGGCGATATTCATAGTGGGTTGGAGCTACGGTGGCAAGGAATTTGAGGTGGAGGATTTGAGATGTTGTAAAAGAGACGACATTCTTATGGGATGTTGAAGAAGAGACGGAAGAAGAAGAAGAGGAGGAAGAGGATGATCAGCAATTCCAGAAACTCACTGGCGGCGGAATTCAACAGACACATCAACAGTTGTGGCAACCTAGATTGGCGAGGATTCAAAAGTGGATTAGGGCTTCATCCATTGGCAGCTACCACATGAACAAAGAAAAAGAGACGAGATTTGATTGATTCTGAACAACAGCATCAAACCCCCCCAAGCTCGCTCACCATTCACAATCTCATCAATGGCTTATCTTTCTATTTTCTATTTTCTTTTTTCATTTCTATTAACTCTAAAGGGACTTTGAGAAACTAGAGGGGAATCTGGAATTCCAGCGACGGTGATGGCGATGGTGTCAGACGAAAGAGAAGGAAGTGGAAGGAGGAGGAAAGACAGGAAAGAGGGAGAGGGAAAGAATGGTTTGGGCGAGTAATTAGATCAGGTGTTTGGGTTGATTTTGGATTGATAAAATATTACGTTACAATTTTAATGATGTGGCAGTTGACTTGTCATTGCCACGTAGGTGGATGGACAGAAAATTAGATGTTCGTAGACGATAGTGACCTCTAGAATAATCGGCCAAAACTCAATAATGGGTGGGAAATTATTTAAAAGTCGGTGATGTCCTAGTTATTTAGCCAAAGGTTGGTGATTGTTTGTGTAACCAACCGAAGGATAATGATACTTTGTCCTTCTCTGCTTAACCAAATTAACAAATAATTCCTTATACTATAAAATGTTAATTCTGCCCCCTTCAACTTTGGTCAACTTGACAAATTCAGTATACTTATAATTAATTTCTCTTAGAAGAGCGTGTCATGTCATCAACAATATCCATATGTATGATTACTCTGGTTATTATTTTAATATATATTTACTAAATATGATATATATTCACCCAAAAGTACCCAATACCTACCACATATACTATATAGTCTACTTCATACAGTTAATTGATCGCCACCCTCAATCCATCGACAATCCTTGAATCTCTGTCAACACTTCATTCTAACATGATCTACAATGATATGTTCCCCGTCACAAGTTAATGACAAGTAGATTAATTTTTTAATAAAAATGGCTAATTGTCAAATTAACCAAAGCGAGAGGAGAAAATTAGCATTTCATAGTAGATGAGACTGTTTGTTAACTTGATAAAGTAGAGGGTGTAAAATAAAATTATCCTATGAAAAACTATTTTATTGTTTTTAGGGAAAATAATATTTTGACCCCTCTACTTTGCTAACTTAACAAATAGCTCCCTATACTATAAATCACTCTTTTTACTCCCTCCTACTTTGACCACTTTGCATTTTGGGTTCCATTCTAACTATCGTCTTCTTAACATTAAATTTGGACACGTCTGCACATAGACGAAAAGAGATATTAGAGTTAGGAGACTAAGAGTTGGCTAGAGAGGTAAATTGTGGAGGTATCGCGAAGAGTATGATGAAATACGAATCACACGTTTTATTTGTCGATGCCATCCTATGTAATGATATATACTTTCATTCTCAATTAAAAATGTTTAGTAAGCTAATACATGACTATGGAGCTAACGTGATGTAATGAATGCGCACCAATTAATGTATGAAGACGATAGTTGGAATGGAAGGACCCAAAATACAAAGTGGCCAAAGTAGGAGGGTGTAAAAATAGTGATTTATAGTATAGAGAGGCTATTTGTTAAGTTGGTAGAGAGAGTCAAAGTGTTATTTTTTTTTTTTTAATGAAAGGCGAGTATATATAAATAAGAAGGAAAATGAGATTCGTCGACAGCAGGGTTCGAACCTGCGCGGGCATAGCCCAACAGATTTCAAGTCTGTCTCCTTAACCACTCGGACATATCGACGTGTTCAGAAATTATTGTTTCAGTAGTCTTTGTTTAGTTGCGATGTAGTCTATAATCAATCTTACTTATTAGCAACTTGGATGCAAGGTCCATGAAAATGTATCGTAGCTATAAGGTGAAAAACATATTTATTCATACCTTAAATGTATTTACTCCTACCTTAAATGTACTTATTTTTGTGAAACTCGAAGGCATGTATTCCTACCTCAAACGTACTTATTAGCAACTCATATGTATGTATGTCCATGAAAATGTATCATAGCTATAAGTGGAAAAACGTATTTATTCATACCTTAAACGTACTTATTTGTGAAACTTGAATGTATGTATTCCTATTTCAAACGTACTTATTAGCAACTCAAATGTATGTATGGTCCATGAAAAATTTATTGTAGCTATAAGGGGGAAAAACATATTTATTCTTACCTTAAACATATTTATTCCTACCTGAAATATACTTATTTTTGCGAAACTCAAAGGCATGTATTCCTACCGCAAACGTACTTATTAGCAACTGCTCGCAAATCCTCACCAAGGAACGCCTATCAGTACGTCCAGTAACGGGCAGACCTCTGGTAGGAAGACCGGTCAACACCTCGATATCCTCCAACGTGATCATTGCCCCACCCTGGATCAAGTGAAATGTGTTCGTCTTCGACCGACACCTCTCGAGAAGTGTCTTGACGAGCTCCTTACACGGCGTGGCACCAACAACACGCACTACATCCCGAAAACCGCACGTCCTAACAAAAGGCTCGTAAGCTGTGTCCTAAGTAAGGGAAGAGTTGTGCTGCCGCATCTTCAATGGCTTTCAAGCAGCATGGTGACTCCAAACGTAAGAAGGACTATGTTTGTTTTCCCCCATAGAAGGGAAGCGTCCTTCAGTTGAGGTACACTACAAAAAAATCCTAGTTTAGCGTCGGTCGAAACCGCGGATTAGCATCAGTCATCGACCGACGCTAATTATGGCGACACTAAATTTTAGCGTCGTTTCTTTGGTGATCGACGCTAAAACATCGGGTTGACCAAGCCAATTTTTTTCTTTTGTTTTCATTTTTTCTTTTGGTTATTTTATTTTCGTTTTTCATTTTCGGGTAGATCTGAGTTTTTTCATCCCTTCGACTACCTTCATCTACTCTGAAAACCCCATCTCCACCGTAATCTACACCATATAGAGCTGTAGATCTGGGTTTTGAGAGGGTTGATTTCTAGATCTAGGTTTTGAGAGGGTTGAGTTGTAGATTTGAGTTTTAAGAGGGTTGAGCTGTAGATCTATACAGCTTGATGGTGGAGGAAAGGAGGAGGAGGAACTGCCGGTGGAGGAAAGGAGGAGGAGGAACTGCGGGTGGGAGGAAGGAGGAGGAGGAATTAACGGCGGAGGAAGGAGAGGAGGAAAAGACTGAGGAGCTGAGGACGAAGGAGGAGGAGGGTTTTGTTCGGGGGAAAGAGTTGAGAGGTTTGAGAGGGTTGAGAGGTTTGAGAGAAAGTTGAGAGAGGTTTAAACTGAAGTTTGTCACCGTCCAGGGGGTTTAAATAGGTTTGTGTTTTAGCAAACAGACCAAACCGATGCTAAATCACGCGCGGGTTTAGCATCGCTTGTGACCGATGCTAAATCCTGGCGTCAGACCGACACTAAATCAGTGGTCAGGTTATCTATCTGGTTCTAACAAAAAATAAGATTTAGCGTCGCTTTTTCTCTAGGGTTTAGCACAATGGCGGAGATAGGGGGAGCTAGGGGGAGCCACGGCGCCCCCCTCCCATGGTATCGAGTGTAAAATTATATGTAATATTTGGTACTTTCGGAGTTTGGCGCCGGGGTATGGAAGTTCGGCTCCCCCACTACGATGTTTCGGTGAAATGTTGTCTTAAATTTTACGTAATAGTTACTCGGAATCAACTTATAATATGTAATAATTAAAATATTTGATCATAAATCATCCAAATTTGAAGAAAAAATTGTCGGTGGCACATATAATTCTTTTTTACTAATTAAGCAACTTATAATCAAACAATTTATTATGTATTTTTACGTAGTATTAGATTAATAATTTTTTTCTACTACTATCCAATTTTGAATATTTTTTTTTTCCGGTGGCACCCATTTTCATTTTATAATTTGGCTCCCCCTTATACCAATCCTGGTTCCGCCATTGGTTTAGCATCGGTTGGCAATTGACCGACGCTAAACCGTTAGTCAACGGTTTAGCGTCGATCGTTTTATCGATCGATGCTAAACCCTTCCGCTTTAAGCGACGCCTAAACCGTTATTTTTTTGTAGTGGTACCACCCTCGGGGATCTGGTCAACGAGTACATTTACGGTCTAAACTAGAGGAAATTGTTATGTTAATATACAAGTTAATATCTGAATTTATCCCTAGATGTCTACAATCAAACTAACTTACTACACAATGTCATGCGAGGTTATGTTTTGTAAGTCTAAAACGTAATATTCTACAAATAAACTACCCTAACTCACAATGTCATACGCAGTCAGGTTCATTAACCATAAATCATAATATCCTATAAACACACTACCGTAATAATTAATAGTCTAGTTCACAATTAGGGGTGTTGACGAGCCGAGCACTACAAGAAAATTGATGATTGGTCACGGTTTTTAATGAACCGTGACTGATTTGTCATGGTTTACGATGAACCGTGACTAATTTGTCATGGTTTAACAAAAAACCGTGACTATTTTTAATGGCCTAATCCACGCTGGCGATCCCACGCCAGCCCACTTCCTCGATTCCCGTGATTTCTGCTGAACCACTCCTTTCTTCCCTCTTTCCCACCTTCCTCGATTTCTCTATTTAACCCACTTCTCCTTCCCTCTTTCTTCCCATCCACTCATCTTCGTCTCCCCTAACCCGATAGCTTGGCCTTCCGAAGAAACCACCCCTTTTCTTCTGCTCCATCTTTTCTCTTCTTCAACGTCCAAGGAATCTTGCATATGAAGACAGACCCGTCTTCATCATCAGTCAGAGGACCGTTCCTCCGCCGCCGCGGAGGAGTGCCGGGAAGCGATTTGCAGCCTGGATCGGAGTTCAAATCGTCGGATGAGATTAGGTAGAGATTCTGATTTGGCCGGGAGGTTCATCGTTTTTAGCATAGGCGTCGAAGCAGCTGTCAATTGATAATCCGGACAATCCGGACATGAACATCCGGCTCATGGACTCTTCGTCGTCGTCGCCATCGCCGTCGTCGGTGGTGGTGGTGTACATGGAGCTGGTGCAGACGGAGAGACGTGAGAGGTTGTGGGAGGAGAAGTCGTGGAATTCGATGTCCGGATCGAAATCGCCGTGGTGGACGTTGGAGGAAAGTGCGGCGGAGGTCTCGTCGGACGCCATTGAAATGGGAATTTAGTTTGAGAGTGTGTGTATAGAGAAAGGTAAATTTGATCACTGAATCAAAGTCGACAGCGACGGCAATGGCAGCGTCGACGACATAATTAGAGCATTATAGTTCGTAAATATATTTTAATTGTTCCCTTATACAATAATTGTAATATTTTACATTTGTTCCATTAATGACACAATAAATAAATTGAGTGACTAGTTCGTAATTAATTGAGACATTTTGTTAACATTTTAATTTTGTGGATCATTTTGCATAACGGAATGAGTTCAGGATCTGATCCTATAATTCGCAGAAATGATAACTTGGTCACTAAACCTTTTTTCCAAAACAATTTGATCACTAAACTTGGTCACGGTTACAAACTGAACCGTGACTAATATTAGTCACGGTTCTCTTAAAAACCGTGACTAATATTGGTCATGGTTCACTTACAAACCGTGACTAATAATAGTCACGGTTTCTTCATAAACCGTGACAAAATAAGGCCATTTTTTTAGTCACGGTTAAAACCGTGACTGATGGTGTAAAAAAACTGTGACTAATATACATTTTTCTTGTAGTGGAGCCGAGCTGAGCTTTGCCCAGCTCGAGCTCGGCTCGTTTGGTTTGAACTCTGGCTCGAGCTCGGCTCGACTAATTTTTTTTGGCTCGAGCTCGGCTCGGTTCGAAACTGGCTCGTTAACAAGCCTAAACGAGCTCGAGCTCAATTGCAAGCTCAGCTCGGCTCGAAACTGGCTCGTTAACGAACCTAAACGAGCTCAAGCTCGAATTGAGCTCGTTTGCAAGCTTTCGAGCTCGAGCTTGGATCGAGCTCATTTACAAGGTTTCAAACTTACTCAATTTTCTAAATTATTACTTATCATTAATTTGTAGGCTTCAAAATGAATATTATTGTTTACCAGACCTAGAATTTTTAAAAATAATCAAGCCAAAATCGAGTCATTTCACGAGCCAATCGAGCCAGTTCGCAAACTCCGAAATCGAGCTAGCTCGCGAGCTCCAAAATTGAGCTATCTCACGAGCTACTTAATCGAGCCAGCTCACGAGCCATTCTCGAGCTGTGTAACGAGCTCTAACGAGCCAGCTCACGAGCTGCATTGTTCGAGCCAACGAACCGAGCTGGCTCGCGAGCCAGCCGAGCCGAGCAGGCATGAGCTCGAGCTCGGCTCGTTTATAAACGAGCCGGCTCGCGAGCCAGCTCGGTTCGTTTCGAGCCGAGTCACGGGCGAGCTTTTTCCGAGCCGAACGCCGAGCCGAATACAAGCAGTTTGGTTCGTCAACAGCCCTATTCACAATCATAGAAAATTATGTATGAACTACATAGTGTGAAAGGTATGTTCGAATAACACTGCGTGCCACGAACATCCGATGTGTAAACAATCCTACCGCGTCAATAAGACAGTGTTAGTAAACCTAAACACTAAATTGAACAACATTAAATCCCTAAACTAATTCTCTAACCTAAAATTCTCTAACCTAAAACCCTTAAACTAAATTCTCTAACCTAAAAAAAATCAAGAGAGGAAATGGGGACTTACCTTTGCTTTGGAGAGACGTACCTTTGCTTTGGAGAGACGTAGGAAGTGGTGTGAGGTGGGAAATGGTGGAATTCCAATTTTTATAAGGGCTGTCAGGCAAATTCGCTCAATCAGATGATTTTCGCCGAGGAATGGGGCGAATTCGCCCAGGTCCTAGGCTAAAATGGTTGTGTTCTGATCGGCTGAACCATTTCTAGACGAAAATCACTTCAAATATCAATAGTTTACGTATTTATTTAGGTACATAGTTATATTTTTCTATTTATGGTGAAATCTCCCATGAATAGGTGTCTCTAGTTGCAATGTGTATTTTACTAAACCCAATCCATATTATTTATAAATCGACTAATATACACTCAATATAAAAATATTGTTTTTTTTTATGAAACAATATAAAAATATTGTTTATATGGACTTTGTTAGTAAAACACGGATGGTATGAGTAAATTATTTATTTTTTTACCCACTTTTTTTTATTGAAACCTAATTTCGTCATTTTAAATTTGATTGGTATGTTTTTATATAGAAAAACTAGTTTTTCAAAAGTGAATCTAACTGGAGTTTTTGACAACGATGAAGTCAGGCTTCCCCCCAGCTCGTGATTGCGAAGCGCTTGTGGTTCAAGAGGCCATTGTGTGGCTGAGATACAAAGGCCTGACGAACGTGCTCATCGAGACAGATTCAGAGACGGTGGCAAAAGCTTTCAACAGTGAGGTGATTGACGCAATCATGAAGAGTTGTCGAGAGTTGAGTCATCCCTCGTTTCGGATTGGTTTTGTTCAGAGAGATAGAAATGTTGCTACCCATGTTTTGGCTAGGTACTCTAGGTTTCTTGCATCACCCATTCTGGGTAGTGCCTCTCCAGGTTGGTTAGTGGATGTAATTTGAGCCTCGTGCTCATACTTATCCCATACCTGATGAATGAAAATGATGATATTACCTAAAAAAAGTGAATCTAACGAAATTAATTTTGATAGTATTAGGACGACATTAAAAAATATATTTGAAATTATTCTAAACACATAAATATATAAATCATTGAACGAGTATATATATATATATATTTTGGGCACAGCACTTTGATGACACTCGATTTGACGTGATTATCATCCTCATTTAAGCGACATTTCCTTGCTTAAGACATGGTTTTTAGAGTAGAATAGCGAATATTCACTCAACTACTCTATCTCGTGCCCTTTGTGTTACTTTGGCCCGTTCCGGGTCTATTTGATGGTTTTCTAGTGTTTTCATGTTAGCACAGGTTTATGTAGTCAAATAAAGTAGCCAAGGACGTGTCTAAGGCGTTGGAACCTCGAGGAATCGCATCGGAATCGATCCAATGAGTCAATCAAGTCGAACCAAATTCTGCTCCCATTTACAAAGAGATTTTCGGCAAAAATCCCTTGGAGTTTTCGGCGAAAACTCATGAACAAATCGGCAGTGCATTCAAGAAGAAGTTTTCGGCGAAAATGTCAAGTTTTCGCCGAGAACCCGACGTCCGAAAATCACAGGAGAATTCAGCCGGCGATCACTAATGTGCAAGATTTAACTCACAACTATCAAGATCGTATTCCACGAGGGCTCTCTCAAAAGCTAATACTCACACGGTTCATGGGCGGTCTATTCATTTAAAATAAGTTTTGGTTTGGAAAGGAAATAAAAACATAAAAGAAACTAAACAAGAAAGCAAAACAAAATGGTGCAAATCAAAGGTAAAGGAGGTTCACTTGGAAAGATAGCTTCATCATGCTCAAGAGGAACAAATGCACAAACAAGCCAAACATGATCGAGGTTGCAATCAAATGACCACGCAAATCCCTTCTATAGACTCAATCCCTTCTTTAGAGAGTGGTGAGTGATCGTGATGTGGCTATCGACTCGACTTCGTCCGCTTCTAGATCCGCACTTTACAGGCTCTAGCTAGGATCATTACAACAAGGGCCACTTTCGAGAACTTTTTTTTTCCTTTTCCATTTTTTTTCTCTCTTTTTTTTTTCTACTACATACTAGTGCTCGATCCAACACTTCACTTAGGTGTTGAACCTGCCTAGCTCACAGCCGTAGCCTTTGCTAGTGCTCAACCCGTCACTTCACTTAGGTGCCGAGCTTGCCTAGCTTTTCTTTTCTTTTGAGCATTTTCTTTTGCAAATTGGCCACTTGATCCTTAGCCCCTTACAACTTCAATACAAGATTTCGAATATGATTTAGTCTAATCTCAAGCCACAATCACGAGGGATAAAAAAGGGTGATGAAAAACATGGAAAAGGGTGAAAATTCTGATTGCCTTCATCATCTTAGACCGGTGTTATCGAGTGGTACAAAAACACGTATCAAACCAATCAACCAACATACAAGAGTGATAAAATCTCTGTTCTGGCCTAGACTCATTTAACATTAGTGCTAACATGCTGGTTATAGGTTCTAAGTAGGACAGTCTAAACGTCATTATGAAAGCTTGAAGTCAATTAAACACCAAAAGTCAAGAACCGAATGATTCTACAATAGAGGAATTCGACATTCAATTAAGATCATGCAACTCATCAAAGCATAGCCTTAGACTTCTACTGACAAATAATCACACCAAACCTCAAACTCCCCTACGACTAACAGGAGCATTGTCCTCAATGATCAAGAGAGAGAGGGTAAGGTGGAACAAAGTTACCGCGTTGGTAGAGAGGAGCATAGAACGTAAAAGTGGTGAAAGAATTCCATGATGATCCTTGGTGAAGAGTGATCCCAAATGCTTGCTAAACCTTATTCAAAAAGCTAAAACAACACAAAAACCTCAAACAACAATTAAAAGCAAAAAATTAAAGATAACATGGGGTGCCTCCTAAGAAGCGCTTGGTTATCGTCTTAAGCTCGACGATACCTGTGCTATGGTGTCCAACTTAGTACCTCTTTGATGTCAAGTAGCTTCTTCCATGATGAAAGTTGAGCTCCAAGAAACATCTTGGGAGAATGGTAGACTAGCCAATGCACATTGATGCTTGTATTACACTTGGTACCTTGGGGTGGCTTGCTACCTTTAAAATTTGGAACTTGAGGAAGAAAGTATGGTAGGGGGCCACCATTGAGCTCCATCGTCTCCAAGTTGGTGATGCCACTCGAAGAGTCTTCCGGTTCAAACATGGGCGACTCCTCTTCCATTATCACCTTAGGGGCGGTTATGAAGCTTGTGTCCGTCTCTTGACACAAGTACTTCATGATCAAGCAAGAAGATTGAAGAGTACTCACAATCCTTGGTGGGACCGTAATAGAGTGGTGTTGTTCACTTTCGTGCTCCACTCTCGATGTCACATCTTCTTGATGCATCTCCAAATCATCTCTCACCTCCTCCAAAGGGTCATCATCCTCAAGTCTCCTTGATTCTTCTATCTTCACATCATCGTTACTTGGTGTGTCCTCGGGTAGAACATGTTCCTCAATCTCCTCCACTACCAACTCTTCTTCCGTTTCAAGCTCCTCGGATTCACAAGTGTCATCTTCATCATCATAAACTTGCTCCAAATGATTGGGATGTCGTTCATTCTCAAGAATCTTCGTGACGAGCTCTATGCTTTGGGATAAGCGGTTAACTCGGTTTGCATTTTCCTCCGCAATTCGTAACATCTCTAGCATGAAAGGAGGTGGAAGAGGTTTCTCGTGGCTCATGAAATCCTCTTGGGGAAACTCACTTTCTTCTTCTTCCATGACAAGCATTTCCGGTTCAAAGGTGTCGGTGATGAGCTTCACACTTTGAGTTATAAAACGATCCAACCGAGCCGCATTATCTTCCGCAATTTGCAACATCTCCTCAATTGTGGGGGGAGGTGGAGAGTGTTGTTCATCCTCTAGAGCTTCCTTGATGAGCGTCACGCTTTGAGCTAAGCGATTAAGTTGGTTCGCATTGTCTTCCGCAATCTTCAAAGCTTCCTCAAGCGTGGGAAGAGGTGGAGAAGGCTCCTCATAGCTTACAAACTCCTCTCGAGGACGCTCGCTTTCTCTAACCATCTTAAAGAGCTCCTCTAGCATGGAAGGCGGTGGAGAATGTTGTTCATGACTTGTGAAATCTTCTTGATAATACTCCGGCAAGACTTGATGGTAGGGTGGAGATGGATAGGGACATTGCTCATTCCACATGGGTGTTGAAACTTGTTGTTCTCGACCCCACCATTGGCTATCTCCCTCAAAAGTTTCTTGGTAGTAGTTGGATGGAGTAGGATGACCATAGTATGGGTTAGGAGATGGATTCCACCCTTGATAGGGACCATAACCTTGATTTCCATGCCACGAGTTCATCGTACTTGCAACCTTGCTCCCATGAACTAGATAGGTGGATAAGGGACCTACAAACACGCACAACAAACACAACCAAGTAGTACAACAATGCGGGATAACAAAACCACAAAAACAAATAACAAAGAAGAAAAACTAAAATGGAAGGAAGTGAATAGAACGGTCCACTACTAAATGCTTTCAAAGGATTGAGAAAGTTCCCCGGCAACGGCGCCAAAAACTTGATGTGCAAGATTTAACTCACAACTATCAAGGTCGTATTCCACGAGGGCTGTCTCAAAAGATAATACTCACACGGTTCATGGACGGTCTATTCATTTAAAATAAGTTTTGGTTTGGAAAGGAAATAAAAACATAAAAGAAACTAAACAAGAAAGCAAAACAAAATGGTGCAAATCAAAGGTAAAGGAGGTTCACTTGGAAAGATAGCTTCATCATGCTCAAGAGAAATAAATGCACAAACAAGCCAAACATGATCGAGGTTGCAATCAAATGACCACGCAAATCCCTTCTATAGACTCAATGCACTCTCGTCGCACTAAGTCCCTATCCTAGAACCACTCAACCTAGGCTCTCGCTCTCAAGCTAAGTGACTAAGGATGCATTAAAGGTGTTTGATGAAATGCCAAGCTACAAAACCCTCTCCTATGACTCTATGACCACTAGGATAGACACCACACTCTCATGTCAATGTCCTAACACTAAGAGAATCATCAAAAGACTAATAAAAGCTCAATTGAATGAAAAACCTAATGCACGCCAAGTGTTCGATAAAATGCACAAGTGAGAAATCATGCAACTATGGTTGAATTGAGATGATCTAATCTCTTAGAACACACTCCCTTCAATCCCTAGACCTACAAACCATGTAATCTAAGCACTCTCATGCATTACATTACAAATGATAGACCAAATCAAGCCATAACACAATTTGGAATTAACAACAAGTCTAGAGACCATCTTCTTACAATCCAAGATCAATCATGGCAAATTTGTACAATCTACCTCTATCCTAGCATAACTATCTATCAATCCAAGGAAACCTAGGAAATCAGCCACACATGGCCAAGGGTACAAAAGAGAAAGAAAGAGAGATGGTCACCAAGAGCTCCATGGCAATCCTCTTCTTGCAAGCTCCTCTCCCCAAGGCTGTGGGCTTCAATCCAAGCTCCTTACTCCAATTTGCACCTTGCTCTAGGGTTGATGATGGATTGGTTGAGAAGAGAGAGGAGTTGATTGGCAATTGAGAGGAAAAAGAGAGTGACGAGTGTGTGTAAAAATCAGAATGGATTATTCCCTTTAAATTACGTCCGCTTCCACTTTATATACTGCGCTGATTCCTCTTCAAATTTTCGGTGAAAACTCTTCAAAGTTTTCGCCGAAAATATCTTCACAAATCACCGAACATTCTTGTATTTCTTCATAGGTTTTCGGCGAAAACTCACTAAGATTTTTGCCGAAAACTCCTTCATAAATCGAATGGCCGTCTCCTGTTTGTCTCCTGTTTGCACATGCCGAGTGTTTTCGGCGAGAACTATAAGGTTCTCGCCGAAAACTTAAGTATGGAACCGTGCATTTTTTCTCGATTTTGCAACGTCCATATCTCCTCCATCCTAGCTCCGATTGACCTCCCGTTTGATCCTACGTGCTCCTTGTCACCAGTACAACAATGCCAAAACCTGAAAATGCAAGGAAAACAACTCCAGTAGGCATAGAATTGGCCTCAAAGTAGCAACCGGGCAACAAAAGGGCACTTTGCATAAAACATCCATAAAGGCCTATAAATCATAGCAAAATGAGATCAAACATGGGAGATCCTTAGGCTAATCAAAGGCTTAAAATGCACCAAATATAGTCACATCAATCATCTCATTTACAAAGGAATTTTCGGCGAAAATTCTAGGCTAAACCGGCGGTATTAGGGTTAAGTATAAATACTTAAACGGCGACCCTAAATCAAATATACCTCATAATTTCAACTAATACCAAATACTTCATAATTCATCTTGGTAGCTAGATCGAATAGAGCGAATGTTCGCCAGTCTTAAACCTAAGGGTAAGGAGTTATGGTGGTGTCTTAGAATTGACTGAACGAGAATCGAAATCCGCTGATCTGTTGATTGCCAATGCTCTGGTGAACGAAGGGGGATTCAAAGTCTAAGTTTGTCTGTCATCTTTGTTTTAATCAACCAATCTTTCAATCTGTTTTTAGTTTTTTTTTTTCGTGCATTTCTTAGAATTAGAAGTCGTGGAACTTCCACCACGCACGAAGTGTTTAAACTTGAATAACTTGCCTTTATATTTGAGTAAACGATCATTAGAAGACCCGTGGAATACGATCTACCCTAGCTTCTAGCTTGGTATTTTATTTGATACCCTGTTCTACAGTTCATCAAATTGGCGCCGTTGCCAGGGACTTCTTTTGATTGTTCGAAAGAAGAACTGGCATCTTATTCTTCTACTTTCCATCTTTCACCTTTCCATCCACTTCGATTTTACACTGGTTTTTGTTTGTTTTTGTCATCTGTAGGTTGTTCACAGGTTTATGCAACGGCGTCCTCACACGCGCTCCCAAACCGACAAGGCTAAGAGTGTAGAGAGGCCAGAAAGTTCTGCTCCACCGAGACAATCACAGATTCCGAAGAGAGGCAGAATCAATCCACTTCCATCCGTCACTCCAATCAAGATCGAGGAACTGAAGGAGAGTTCCTCATCTTCATCTTCACCGTCATCTTCTTCCGCTTCATACACCGAGTCACTTTCACCTCCTCCATCTCCTACCATGGATGATCAGTTACCACCACCACCACCACCACCAGGCGGTCAACCACTACCAGTTGCACAGAAGAGTCTAGCTGACTACAACAAGCCAAGCGCGACTAGCGTTCGATCTTCTATCACCGTGCCGCGCATTGAAGGATATCCTGACTATGAGATCAAGATTCCATTCTTGACTATGATCTCTAGGGATCTACAGTTTGAAGGCAGGCCACTAGACAATCCGTGCACACATCTGGCGGATTTACTTGATCTCTGCAGCACTTTCAAGAACGAAAATCTCAACAAGAACACTCTTTGCTTGAGAGCTTTCCCGTTCTCTCTGAAAGGAGCAGCTAAGAGGTGGCTTACTGGCAAACCACCTGGCTACTATACCGACTGGGAGACTCTTGCTCAAGACTTCGTCGAAGAGTACTTCCCTCCTGCCAGAACAACAGCCATCAAGGACAATATCGCCAGATTCTCTCAGAAGGAGGGAGTAAGCTTATATGATACTTGGAATCAATTCCAAGAACTTCTCTACAACTGTCCGCATCACAGTTTCGAGCAGAGGCAGTTAGCTGAAATCTTTGCTCGAGGTCTTCGAGAAGAATCTACCAAATGGGTCAATTCCCTAACTGAAGGGGATTGCACTACGCTTACACCTGAAGCTGCTCTTCTTCATTTCGTGAACTGCGCTTCCAAGTCGAGGAACTGGGAACGACAATCTGAAGGGTCAAGAGGCAAGATCGA
Organism: Linum lewisii; assembly: GCA_034768395.1. Lineage (NCBI taxonomy): Eukaryota > Viridiplantae > Streptophyta > Magnoliopsida > Malpighiales > Linaceae > Linum > Linum lewisii. The sequence goes on along the minus strand of CM068296.1, from coordinate 12,548,463 downwards.
TCTCGAAGCTACTATCAAGGCAGAAGTAGAGAAGCATCTGAAGAAGTCTTCTACACCCATCAAGCCGCCGGCAGCCGCTGTCTACATTGCCGATTGCGAGTGGTGTGGAGCTTGTGCGCATAATGGAGGCCGATGCCAGAATTTTGGTAAGACAGAAGTCTGGTCTACCGAAGAAGTCAATTTCGTTCAACAGGGCTTTATCAACAATCAGAATGGTTATACTGGTTACCGCAATTTAAGGCAACAGGGAAATTATCAAGACAGACCTCCCTACAATGCGGGTGCCAACCAGAACCAGAACAACCGACCAACTGGTCCAGCTCAGGATCAGAAGCCGAACCATCCACCGGAAAGTGTCTACTAGCCGCCACACCGCAATCCGGGTAACTATGGAACTGCTCCTGGCAATCGCCAGAATCAATATCTGAATAATACCTACACAGGGCAGCAACATCAGAGGGAAAACAACGTCAGTGAACTGGACAAGAATCTTAGTCAGATCATCACCAGACTTGACGATCATGACAGTCAGTTCAAGGCTCAAGCTCTTCTCAACCAAGAACAGATCGCATCCGGTCAAAGAATTGAGTAGGCTGTGAACCAGATTGCTAGCATCTGGTCGACCATTTGGCCAACTTCCGAGCCAAACCGAGCCAAATCCGAGAAAGGAGCAAGCTAAGATGGTATCCGTTCAAGAACCGTCATACTCATCTACTAATGCTCCTTCTAATTTATGCAGGACTGATGAATCTCCTAAGGAAGCACTGAAGGAGGCGCCTAGGAGTATGATCCTCCTCTTGCTCCGTACTACGTAAAGCCTCCTTTTCCAAGAGCATTGCTGCCGAACGCAAGGATCGAGACTGGCATGTGGGGAGGTAAAGAAGGATATCCTGCCGCTCATAGCAAGAAGCCTTCATCGCCATATCCAGCTAAGTGTTCTGATCCTGGTTCTTTCACGCTTCCTCTAGTTATTAATGATGTTGAGATAGAAAATAGTTTGGTTGACCTAGGCGCGTCTGTCAATGTTATGCTTATGAGTTTATTTGAAAAATTGAACCTAGGAGAACTTGAACCGACTAGCATGCAACTTGTCTTTGCTGGTAGATCACTTAAAACTCCTAGAGGAGAAATCAAAGACGTTGTTACTAAATGTGGTCCTTTCACGTTCTTAGCTGACTATGTGATCATTGATACTAGTATGGATGATTCTACCATTCTCATAGGACGTCCCTTCATGGCTACAACTGGAATGCAAATTAACGTGCCAAATGGTTCTTTAACTTTGAGGGTTGGCAAGGACACAATAACGTTCCGCCTTAAAGACGGAATGAAATATACCCCTTTGAATGAAGAACTTCACTGCCTAGCTGTTGAAACTGAGGAGTTGACTCCGGTCAACTCCGTTACTGACGTCTCTTCTAGTATTCCTAGATCAATTGTTGTTGCAGGTGTTGAACAGATTACAAGGCAGAAGCCAAAATCTGCTGTTCAGAAGCCAAATAAGAAGGAACTGAAAGCCTCTTCTTCACCACCGAGCAAGGAACCTGGCAGGCCCCGGGGAAGAACAAGAAGACGAAGACTCACATGGTCTGGAGACCAGTTGTTCCACCACCTTCTACCAAGCCAGCTGCACCACCAATTCGTTCCGATCTACCGGCGCCGGAACAAGTATTGAAGGAGAAGCCAAAAGCATCTCCTAAGGAAATTCCGACGATCACCGATCCTGGTGATACAGAGCCGGAGGATAAAGCGAAGACGAAACTGATCATTCTCATCCCTACCACCATCTTCCTTGTAGAGGACGATCCCTCAACAGAGCTATTTGGTCCGTTCAAGATCATTGAGCACCTTCCCGACAGACGTACCAAGCTCCTACATGCTAACGGGAAGAAATTTATGCTTAACGGAGATGCCCCGAAGCTCTACTTCATGAACTCCGATGCTAGCATTAAGGAGAACCTGAGTTGGGATGTCTCCTAATACCGTCCAGGTATCGTCCAGCTCAAGGACGTTAATAAAAGAGCGCTTCGTGGGAGGCAACCCACGGCTGGAGTCAGTTTTTCATTTGTGTCAAACTTAGTGTTTTAGAGTCGGTTAGGGGGAGCCAAAAGTGTCAGTTTGCATGATTTCTTATTTTTCGTTTGTAGTCTGTGTGTCATCGTTTCAATCGCAAGTTGTTTGAGGTTGTTCCGGTTTTTGTGGATTTAATTGTGATTTTCTGAAGTTTGTCGGGATTGCGAAAATATTTTCAATCGTACACGTCAAAATTTTTGGTGAAAACTGTCCCAATTTTTGGTGAAAACTCCTTTGAAAATCCCACTGTGTTTTCTAGTCAATTTTAACTAGACTTTTCGGTCGGCGAAAACTTATTTGAAAATCGGCAGACCATTTTGCCTTGGGTTTTCGGCGAAAAATTGCACACATTTTCGACGAAAACTTGAGTGAAAAGCAACAAATTTTTCCCCTTTAATTCTCGATCACTCTCTCTCTCCCCTCACTTTCATTTTCGAACAAAACTCAGAAAACCTCCCCTGTTTTAAAAATCCGTCGTCGCCGCCACCAATAACCCGACCGCCGCCCGTTTGCCGCCGCCACCGCCGTCGCGGCCGCCGCTGCATCCCTCCCCTTCTTTATCCGATCAGTTTGAGCTGTAGAACAGTCGAATCGGAGCTCTAGAGCTCCCGTTCAGCTAAACCCTAATTTTTCAATTTTTCACCGATTTCTCTTCCTCCGTTCATTTTCAGCACCCATGACTTCAAGGTAAGTTGTAAAACTTTTCATTCTGAATCTTTTGACATGTTGAATGCTGAATTTCGTCAGGGTTGACTTTCGGTTGACTTTTTGGTTTACCTCGATTTGCGTGCAGACTGTTTCGTGTGAACTGGGTTAGCTGAATTGCTCTTGACTGATCTAGCATGCTTAGGGAGTGTTGTGCTGAATTATAGTATCATTTGATCGTGTGTTTGCCATGCTTAAAGATTGATTATTTGCGGTGTTGACTTTTGTGAAATGTCGGTTTGACAATGAGTTGTCTATGCTTGTTTGGCTGCCATAAGTGTTAATCCACGTTCGTATTATTGTGCTAGCCATCTGAGTTTATAATTATGCCGTCATTTCCCGCTTTGAACTAGTATTGCCATGATTAGGGTTCAATGTGCTATGATGTTGACTTTTTGAATGTCGGTTTGACTTCTGATCCCTAATTATGTTATGAACATTCCGGCTAGACATATGCATGATTTGTGATTTATTGTGATTACCAGTTACTTGATTTGCTTACCCCCACTCGGTTTTCCTCATTTCTTTGTGAAATTGAGTTTTTCTACTAAGTGTGGGGTGGGTTTTTAGTTAACTAATCTGGTTTCGTTTCTGGTTTTAGGAATGTCACTCATGAGCGCAGGACTATGGCGCGCCTTGACACCGGCTCTAGCTCCCGAGCTCCCGCTCCCGTCACATCCGCCATCTTCGGTCCTCCACCAGCCTTTCCTGGCAGATTCGAGTACCACGCCACTGTTGCCTGCCTACCGGTGCACTACTTCGAGCGCTACCAGCGGCTCGAGCATGTTCCTGGAGCTGATGTTCGTCCCCTATCTATGGAGTCACTCTTCGAGCACGATGAGGACTGGCACCGGAACGTGCTCGATGCATTGGTACCTGCAGGACTGCTGGAGCTGACCACGCTAGCCGCTGACTTCCCAGACGTCGCTCTCCAGGAGTTTTAGGCGACATTCGATCTGGACGAGCACAAGAGGAGGTAGTATGGGAAGGTCGTCACCTTCTATCTGGGCGGGGTGCACAGGACACTCACCTATGATGAGTTTGCAGCTCATCTCGGGATCCCCCGCGAGCACTACGAGGGTCATCACCTCGGTTGGGATAACAACGATGGCGACGGCGAGGAGTACGACGCGCTCTGGAGCCACATGACAGGAGTGCCCGGCGATCGTACCATGAAGCATAACTCAGTTAAGTCCCTCTCTCACCCTCTCTATAAATTCATTCACATGGTTTGGCGTCGTTCTCTTTTGTTTGCTCCAGAGAAGGACCGCCACCATATCAGCAGAGAGGAGCTTCTTCTTCATCGCACCATCTGGGAGAGTTATCCTCTTCATCCCGGATGGGTGCTTGCACGCTTACTCCGCCAGAAGACTCAGAAGCCGAGGCCACCTCGCTCACTCCTGGGAGGTAACTTCGTGGGCCAGCTCATCATCTCTTTCGGTCTTAGCCAAGCATATGGCCCGGACGTCCCACGACGCAGAGTACACACCGTCGGAGGTGATTTGGCGGTCGAGTACGACCTCGAGCTGGACCTCAGTCTTCAGGTAGCAGCAGATCCTCCCCTCCAGCATATGGAAGAGTCGGAGGAAGATGATGATTCTGAGCAGCCGCAGCCCCGGTCAGAGCCGGAGTTTCATGATCATACACCCTCGCCACATCATCAGGCAGGGTATGCACACCAGACGCCGCCGCTCATTCCATATCCATATCAGGCGCCTTACCATCAGCACCGACCGCATCCCGCGTATGTTGGAGAGCTGTATGAGCGACTCCAGGAGTGGCGCATCACTGACAACGCCGCTCAGGAGGCGAGATGGATTATTATGCAGCAACACATGCACCGCTCTGACGAGCGGTATGAGGCACAGCTGGCGTGGCAACGTCAGGTCGGCGACGCCCTCCACATTCCACCCCCCGACGCCCCTGACCAGCCATGATCGGGTGATGTCCTTTTCCTTGTCCTTTCTTTTTATTTCTTCTTTTCGGATCTCGATCCAACTTTTTTTTGTGTGGATCCGGGACACTTGTCCCGGTTTCCTTTTTATCTTTCATTTGTTTTTGTTTTGCAGGCAGTTACGAGATTCCCTTTGCTTCGTTTTGGTAGATTGCCTCTGCTTCAAGGATCTGTGCTCATCCCCTACGCCAACCATCTCGGTCCAGGTTCTTCTATTTCACTCTGAACTCTAGATTTAGTCCCGTGAGGACACAGTCCGATTTAAGTGTGGGGTAGGATGCTAGAGAACCTTGCATGAACTTGATTGCCCTTGATTGTGTTTTTGTGTGCCTCGTGATTCCTGTCCAGTCTCTCTAGCATTAGAATGGCTCAGTTCTTAATTTTTGATGTTAAGTTGTTGTTCAATCTTTCATAATGATGCTTAGACTGCTTAACCTAGAACTTGAGAACCAACGTGTTTACTTTGATGCTAAATTGCCTGGTCAGAACATAATTTTTGAAAATCACACTTGTAGTTTGTAGCCTTGATTGCATGAAAATGACCGAATCCGACTAGCAAACCAACTGTGAGCTTTTGATCCATTGCACGTAACTTGCAATTTCAATTCTTTTTGAGTGATTTTCTATTTGCTTGAATGAGTTAGAATTTGCATGAGACCTACTCGAGACCACACGATGACACGAGTTCTAGAATGATAGGGGCACCTAGATTCAGCTACTAAGCCAGATAGCCTACCAAACGATAAATCCATTAGGTTTAAACCCTTGAGCTTGGCCTGTTCTTTCGGTTCGATAATACATTACAGTCATTTCCCATTCTTTCATTCCCCGTTGATCCCCTGTGGTTGTAGTTCTAGATTGACCTACCGGAAGTCAGTTTGTGGTAACCTGCCTATAGCCATTAAACAGGTGGTCTTAGCTATTATGTCCAGACGTGTAAACCCCTCTAGCAACTAAAAGAAAGAATCGGCACAAAGAAAAAAAAAAAGAGAAAAATAAAAGAAAATGTCGAAAAAAAGAAGAAAAAAAAATCAGAAAAGTTTCAAGTTTTTAGTTCAATAAACCTTCTTCTCCCTACAAATAGAAGAACAAAGTTAAAAGAAAAGTCAAAAAGAAAAAAAAAGTATAAAGAAAATAAGTGCTAGGTTGCTTGAGGGTATCATAGGACGAGCATTCACTATTCCACCCGTGTCTGGTTAGACGGTAGGAAACCATAGGCTAGATTCGAGGGAAGTTAGTCGAAAGCTACACCGCACCAAAGCCATCATCATACATTCCCATCATCCATCGCATCATAAACCCTTGTAGTGTAGAATTCGTTACAGTTCTAGCAGGGTAGTCCTTCTTGACTGGTTACTCGTGTTGTCACAGTGGTGGAGATGTGGTCAAATTGCAAACTTATGACAGAATTCAGTAACAGAAAATGATTGAGAGCAGAAACACGTCCTTAAACACAGAGAGTGAGAGTTCCCCATTTACTAAATATTTCCTGTGTGAGGAGTCTAGTCGGTCATGTCAAATTCGTGCATAATTGGTTGCGATTACTCGTCGTGTGCAGTTTATTAGTGAGACCAGGTTGTTTGGCTGATCAGTATGCATGTCAGGTTCTAGGAATTATCTGTCTAATAATTCATTGTGTTGATTGAACTCCAATTTGATAAATCTTATCACTTGTGAACATGAGCGTTTCTATTCAAGTTTGCTTGAGGGCAAGCAAAAGCTTAAGTGTGGGGTATTTTGATGACACTCGATTTGACGTGATTATCATCCTCATTTAAGCGACATTTCCTTGCTTAAGACATGGTTTTTAGGGTAGAATAGCGAATATTCACTCAACTACTCTATCTCGTGCCATTTGTGTTACTTTGGCCCGTTCCGGGTCTATTTGATGGTTTTCTAGTGTTTTCATGTTAGCACAGGTTTTTGCCGTCAAATAAAGTAGCCAAGGACGTGTCTAAGGAGTTGGAACCTCGAGGAATCGCACCGGAATCGATCCAAGGAGTCAATCAAGTCGAACCAAATTCTGCTCCAATTTACAAAGAGATTTTCGGCGAAAACTCATGAACAAATCGGCAGTGCATTCAAGAAGAAGTTTTCGGCAAAAATGTCAAGTTTTCGCCGAGAACCCGGCGTCCGAAAATCACAGGAGAATTCAGCCGGCGATCACCTCATTTACAAAGGAATTTTCGGCAAAAATTCCATGAGATTTTCGGCGAAAATTCTAGGCTAAACCGGCGGTATTAGGGTTAAGTATAAATACTTAACTGGCGGCCCTAAATCAAATATACCTCATAATTTCAACTAATACCAAATACTTCAGAATTCTCCCGAGTTCTGGAGCAGAGAGTTAGAGTTCGAAGAGCCAGGAAGAGATCGTGACGCTATCCCTTCATCTCGAAGACTCGGAGCTAGGATTGCAGATTACCGAAGATCGAAGTTCTGCCGGAGTCGTCTTAATTAGGTTTTTCAGATCCTTTTCTGTTCTTCCTCTGTTCAAGATGAACTCTATCTTTGTCTTTGATTCTTTTGTGAAAAACATGAGTAGCTAAACTCTTAGAGCTTAGACTAGATGAACCCTAAGTGACCCAGGGCTTTAAAGCGGTCACGGATCGGCGGTGATTAGATTCAAAGTTCAATCAGTTTCTCTTTCATGTTTAATTTGTTCTTCATTGTTCATGTTTCTTGTCTGGATTGATCACCTAGATTAGATTCTGGTTAAGCTAAGGATAGAAGCGAACGCTCGCCTTACTTTAAAACATCAAATCGAACAATTAACCTAATCATTGGAGTGCATTTCGTAGGACCAGTTAGGGTTAATCCACTGCAAGAGTAACTCATAAATCATTAGTAATTGCACCAGTTAAGTTAAGTCGTTGCGAGAGGCGACCGTACCCGGGCGGCTAATTAATCTTGGTAGCTTGATCGGATAGAGCGAACGTTCGCCAGTCTTAAACCTAAGGGTAAGGAGTTATGGTGGTGTCTTAGAATTGATTGAACGAGAATCGAAATCCGCTGATCTGTTGATTGCCAATGCTCTGGTGAACGAAGGGGGATTCAAAGTCTAAGTTTGTCTGTCATCTTTGTTTAATCAACCAATCTTTCAATCTGTTTTCAGTTTTATTTTTTTATTATTTCCGTGCATTTCTTAGAATTAGAAGTCGTGGAACTTCCACCACGCACGAAGTGTTTAAACTTGAATAACTTGTCTTTATATTTGAGTAAACGATCATTAGAAGACCTGTGGAATACGATCTACCCTAGCTTCTAGCTCGGTAGTTTATTTGATACCCTGTTCTGCAGTTCATCACACTTCTAGGCGGGAGCGTGCTATAGAATGTGAACAACGAGTTTATTATTAATCTAAGGTGATTTAAAAAAAAAAAAATTTAATCTAAGGTAGAAAATGTAAGAAATTCCAAACCAAGTCCAACGGTCATTTCTATTTTTAAGCATCAGCCAAATTCACGAACACAAATCCACTGTTTGAATTGAATTTTTGTACCGTTACTTTTACAAGGCCAGCGCCGTGTCCTCCTTTCCCTCTTCCTCCATATAAATTCCTTCGTTCTCCCCTTAATTTACCCTAACACAATCCATTTCTTTCTCTGTTGCCTCCAACTCTCTAGCTCGATCCACTCTCTCAGCAATGGCGGACGTTGCGGCAAAGAAGTCCAGGAAGCCAAGTAAAAAAGTTCTGAAGCCGAAAGCAGCTTCGACGAACGATGCCAACATCTTAGCTCAGGAGCTCACTGACTCCTCTCCTGTGGTTCCTTCTGCTCCATCGGAGACTTCCGATCTAATGAAGGAGAATCACCAGAGCGTCTCTTCCGCTAAGAAGGGAAAGGGAAAGGCAGCCAAAGGTGCCAAACAGCAGCTGGCTTCCTTCGACATGGAGTTGGAACAGATGCAGGAAATGCTTGAGCAATTGAAGCTGGAGAAGGAGAAGACCGAAGAGATGCTGAAGGAGAAAGATGAGATGTTGAAGGCAAGAGAGGAGGAGCTCGAGAACAAGGGGAAACAGCAAGAGAAGATGCAGGCTGAGCTTAAGAAGCTGCAGAAGTTGAAGGAGTTCAGGCCTAATCTCGTGAGTACCATTATTATTTAGTTACTGGGTTTTTTTCTCTGCCTTTGCACTCAAGGTGTTTGTTGATTTTACTGACAGAACTTCCAGATCTTGAAAGACAACGAGCAGCCAGACAAGAAGAGTAAGAAGAAAAAGGGCGGGTCTGAAACGAAAAGGCCATCTCAGCCATATATACTCTGGTGCAAAGATCAGTGGAATGAGGTAATTGCCTATCAATTGCTGATGTGAGGTTGTTGCCAATGATGTATCTGCAGATGGTGATGAGAAATTTGTTGGCTTTGGTTGTTTTAACATAGATCAAAAAGGAAAACCCTAATGCTGACTTCAAAGAAGTATCCAACATTTTGGGAGCGAAGTGGAAGACTGTTAGTGCCGAGGAGAAGAAGCCATATGAGGAGAAGTACCAGGCTGAGAAGGAAGTCTATTTGCAGGTGGCAACAAAGGAGAAACGCGAGACTGAAGCCATGAAGCTCTTGGAAGAGGAGCAGAAGCAAAAGACTGCCATGGAGTTGCTTCAACAGTATCTTCAATTCCTACATGATGCTGATGACCAAGGGAGCAAGAAGACCAAGTAAGAATAACTATGTTCTATTGTTCTGTTCTGTGAGCTTGTTTGATTATGAGAAGAATTACTAATCTGTTTTATCTGTTATTCAATCGTAGGAAAGAAAAAGACCCATTGAAACCAAAACAGCCAATGTCTGCTTTCTTCATCTTCTCTAATGATAGAAGGGCTGCATTGCTTGCTGACAACAAGAATGTTACGGAGGTAACAGAATACTATTTCCTGCTTCTTTACTTTGAAATTGATGTCTTTTGGTCTTGGCTTTGCTTTAATCTCAGTATCCAACATTGCAGGCTGCAAAGATTGCCGGTGAAGAATGGAAGAACATGACAGAGAAACAGAAGTCGCCTTATGAAAAGGTGAGTTGAGGATGGCTATAGAGAGAACTTATGTAACAATGTTGATGGTTTTATTATAGAAATCACCTTGTGAAAAGGCTTGAATAAGCATCCCTATCTCTGTGCAGATTGCTAAGAAGAATAAGGAGAAGTACTTGATTGAGATGGAGGCATACAAGCAGAAAAAGGAAGAAGAAGCCATGAATATCATGAAAGAAGAGGAAGAACATCTGAAACTTCAGAAGCAGGAGGCTATGCAATTGCTCAAGAAGAAGGAGAAAACAGATAACATAATCAAGGTTTGCCCCTAACTAAATCTTGTTTAATATTCAAGTCAAGTATTGGTTTTAGTGAGAAGCTAAGCCAAATTTGTTCCTGTTGTGCAGAAAACCAAAGAAGAGGAAAAGCAGAACAAGAAGAAGAACCAGAACACAGATCCAAACAAGCCAAAGAAACCTGCATCCTCTTTCTTCTTATTCAGGTATACAATCTCAAACATATTCTCAACTCAAATATATTGAAGTTATCAAAACAAAGGAGCTGACTCTTGAATCGACCCTTGATGCAGCAAAGAAGCGAGGAAAAGCATAATGCAGGAGCGCCCCGGAGTGAACAACTCTACAGTTACTGCACTAATCTCTTTGAAATGGAAGGTAACAAGCTCAGAATTTTGATAACACTACCAAATATTGTGTGTTTAAAATTTTTGACCAGCCATAGACCATGAAGAATACAAATGAGTAATGGTTTGTTGTTATATATAGGAACTGAAGGAGGAGGAGAGGCAAATCTGGAATGCCAAAGCTGCAGAAACCATGGATGCTTACAAGAAGGAAATAGAAGAGTACAACAAGTCTTTAGCTGCTGCAGGTGCACCAGCTGAGGATTAGTAGTAGTATTAGGGGTAGTGCTGTAGTGGTAGTTTGGCAATTACGATGTTCAAATTGTCGGGTTGAACATGGTAATGCTGTTCTTGGTTGGTTCACTTTGATTTAATGAGTTCCAATTTCTTTGAATCATCCTAGGGCACAATTTCTTTTTACTCCTCTTAGTCTCTAACTGATGAGCAACAATTCTAGTGCTCTTGAGACTGAAACAACTTCAGACCAGGTCACCAATAAATTAAATCAAGCGATCAATAAATCAAATCAAGTAATCAAAATTAAATAATTATCATTCCTAAAAATAAAAATTATGGCTAAATCCTAGATGGCAGCTCCGAAACCTCTGGAGATCCTGGTCCCTCTCTTAGAATCCCCTCAGGCGGAGACTTGATCGGAAGGACTTGTTGTCCTAGAAAGTGCTCCAATCCGATTTGTTTTCAATCAGATCTTGAGAGGAGTTCGCCCCCTGCCACTTCTCAGAACCAGATACCATCTAAGCTAGTAGAGCTGTCAAACGGGCGGGCTGGGCGGGCCACGGGTCGGGTTAGTCGGGTTGCGGGTTAGTCGGGTTGCGGGTTCGTCGGGTTGCGGGTTCGCCGGGTCGCGGGTTCGCCGGGTCGCGGGTTCGCCAGGTCGCGGGTTCGTCGGGTCGCGGGTTCATCGGGTCGCGGGTTCATCGGTCGCGGGTCGGGCGGGTCTCGGGTTGCCCACGGGTTATTACTTACTAGTCTCAACTCTCAACTACAATTTGCAAAATTTTATGTAAATTTTTTTATGTGATAAATAATTTAAAAATATATTAAATTTTTAATCGCGAGTAGGCTTAACTCTTAAGGATTATAGCAGTTGTTCATGTATTAAAAATAATAATTCATTTTATAAATTAAATATACTTATAATAAATGAAATGAAATTGAATATACTTTAGCTTTTAAGGTCTAGGAGGGTTTAACATTGGACTCATTTATAAATTTAGTCAATTCTTTCAAAAAAGTATCAAATCTAGCGACTTTCTTTTTATGACATTTTTAGACCAAACGTTTTGATTTTATGTTAGATGACAAATATAGTCAACGTTCTTAAGATTTTTAACACTGTTACTGATGGTGCTAAGTGTTACTGATGGAGAAGACGTGAGTCTTGCATAGATGCATTCTAGTTTCTGGTTGCTGCAGGATTCATTGTTGTTGAGTGTTGACAATGCAGAATGAATATTTTGTTATAACACTTTTTCTTTATAATTTTGGTTTGAAGGTTGAAGTATGGATGAGTGGTTTAAACTTTAATGTTCATCAGTATTGTGTTTCTATATATCAACAGGTTTGAAACTTGACTTTTGGATTATTCTATGAATTATGAATGTTTGGTGTCGAATTATGTAGTGTTGCATACTATATTAGTTGCTTGTATTGCTAATTGGTGAAAGAACTTAAAAACATGGATATGGACATATGGTGCAGAGCAGTCGTGCTCGTTCAGGTAGATGGAAGTATTTACAACTATGATTGTCAATGTTATATATAATTGATTTTAATTATTTTGGAAATAAACTTGGTGAAGTCAGAAGTAGATTAAATTTTTTATATCTTCAATAATGACATAATGTTGATATTTGAAGCACTGAATATTATGAATTGTGTGACAATCGGGTTATTCGGGTCGGGCGGGCGGGTTGCGGGTTAGTCCGGTTACGGGTTCGTCGGGTTACGGGTTAGCCGGGTTACGGGTTAGTCGGGTTGCGGGTTAGTCGGGTTGCAGGTTAATCGGGTCGCGGTTAGTCGGGTTGCGGGTTCATCGGGTTGCGGGTTCATCGGGCTGCGGGTTGGATTGTTGACTTTTTGGTCAATCGGGCCACGGGTCGGGCTGGGCCGGCCGGGCTGGGCGGGTTTATCGGGCCGGGTCAGCATTTTGCCAGCTCTATAAGCTAGGTCCCAAAGTGTCACTCCCTGGAAGAGTTCTCCGGTGACCGGAATCGAGTAGGTGAGAAGAGAAAGTAGAAAAGGAGACGAGAGAGGAGAATTGGTATCAAACCAGCAGAGATATTTCATTAATTGATTCTCCCAGAATAGCAGGTCTGTCCTGAAATAGGCAGCCTGTTCTGTATCAGCTGGAAAACGATAAAACAGCTGATAGTGACAAAATTACAAGGAGGTCACTCCGAATTACATAATTAATATTACTACTTAATGTTCTGATAATTAATAAAAGGTCACTCTGTGACAATCTCCTTCCCTTAGCACAGTCTTGTCTCAAGACTGAAAATTCGGAAACTGAGCTTGGAAGGTAATCCAGTCTTCCCAGCTAGCATCAGCTTCTGTTTGGTGAGTCCAATGGACTAGAACCTGTGTCACAGCCTTGTTGTTTTCCTTAACGAATCGTCGTGCCAAGATAGCTTGTGGTTCAACCTTAAGAGTTCCTGCATCGTCAACTCCTGGCAAGGTAGGCTGAACAACAGCACTGTGTCCAATGGACTTTTTGAGCAATGAAACATGGAACTCAGGATGTATAGTTGAAGAGCTTGGTAATCCCAGCTGATAAGCCACTGTGCCGATTCTCCTCGTGATTTCGAATGGTCCATAATAGCGTGACGAGAGCTTTGGACATTGCCTTGGAGCCAGACTTGTTTGTCTGTATGGATGGAGCCTCAGATAGACCCAATCGCCAGTAGAAAATGATCTTTCAGACCTTGACCTATCTGCTTGTTGTTTATGACGATTCTGAGCCTTTGCCAGGTTAGACCTCAGTAATCCAATAAGCTGATGTTGAAGTTGCAGCTTATCTTCCACTGCTGCAATTGAAGTAGAAAGTGGGTTCTGAACCCCAAAGTATGATGGTGGGTATCCATAAAGAGCTTCAAAAGGTGTCAATTGCAAGCTGGTATGATAATTCGTGTTATACCACCATTCAGCCATTGCCAAGTATTGATTCCACTGCTTAGGTTTGCTGAGGATCATACAGCGTAAGTAGTCCTCAATGCACCTGTTGAGCCTCTCAGTTTGGCCATCTGTTTGTGGATGGTAAGCAGTAGAGAATAGGAGCTTCGTCCCTTGCAGTTTGAAGAGCTCTTTCCAGAAAATGCTAGTAAAGACAACATCTCTGTCAGATACTATTGTCTCTGGCATCCCATGGAGTTTAAATATCCCATCCATGAATGTTTCTGCTACTGAAACTGCTGTGTAAGGATGGCTGAGTGCAAACAGGTGAGCATATTTGGTGAACCTGTCAATTACCACCATATATAACTCCTTCCCTCCTGCCTTTGGTAAACCCTCCACGAAATCCATCGAGATGTGTTTCCAGGCTTGGTCAGTTACAAGTAAGGGTTGCAGTAGTCCGAGATAGGGTATGTTTTCTGCCTTACATTGTTGGCAGATGGCGCAAGCAGCTACCCAATCCGAGACGTTTTTCCTTTGACCTGGCCAATAGAAGTACTTTCGAAGCCTCTGCAAGGTGGCCTGAGCTCCTGAATGCCCTCCCGTTGGTGAGCCATGGAACAAATCCAATAGCTTATCTCTTAAATCACTAGTGACACCTACATAGATGGCATTCTTGTGCCTGAGCAGTCCTTGGGAGTATGAATAAATGTTGGGGCCTCCCGTTGCTGCAGTTGTGGCTACTATGAGCTCTTGAGCTTGAGAGTCATGCTCATAACTCCCTTCCACCTCAATTAACCAATCTGGAAGAACTGAAGCGATGCTAGCACACTGGTTGATGCTCTTCTCTTCCTCATACACCTTGGAAAGTGCATCAGCCACCTTATTTAACCTCCCTTGCCTGTATTTGATTTGAAAATTCAGTCCCAAAAGTTTCACTAGTCCTTTCTTTTGAATTTGTGTGTGGACTCTTTGGTCTAGGAGGTGCTTGAGGCTCTCATGATCTGTAAGGATAGTAAATGACCTTCCCTCCAAATAATGCCTCCATCTAGCAACTGCCATTAGCACATCAAGGTATTCCTTCTCATAAGTTGAGAGTCCTTGGTTCCTAATGCTCAATGCTTGACTGAGGAAGGCAATAGGTTTCCCTTTTTGTGACAGTACAGCTCCAATTCCTGAGCCTGATGCGTCTGTCTCTAATGTGAAAGGCTCGGTGAAATCTGGTAGAGCAAGGACAGGAGCTTGGGTCATGGCCTCTTTGAGTCGATTAAAGGCTGCAGTCGCTTCTGGATTCCAGCCAAACCTGTCTTTCTTTAATAATTCAGTGAGTGGCTTGCTGATGATGCCATATCCTTTGATAAATTTTCTGTAATATCCAGTGAGCCCTAGAAATCCCCTCAAAGCCTTGATATTCGTTGGTATTGGACATTGAATCATTGCTTCTATCTTACTAGGATCAGTGGACACCCCTTCTGCTGTGACCACATGTCCCAAATACCCCATTCGGTGTTGGAAATTAGCATTTGGTTTGTTTAGCAAAAAGCTTGTGCTCCCTTAGTGCTTCTAGAGTGAGGGTGAGGTGTTGCAGGTGAGCAGATTGAGTAGGGCTATATATCAGAATGTCGTCAAAGAAAACCAGCACAAACTTCCTCAAATATGGTTCCAGTACATGGTTCATCAAGGATTGGAACGTGGCTGGAGCATTGGTTAAGCCAAAAGGCATAACCTTAAACTCGAAATGACCATGATGTGTTCTGAAGGCAGTCTTGTTTTGATCAGCTGTCATCATCCTTATTTGATGGTAGCCAGCCCTTAGATCCAATTTGGTGAAGTAAGCTGAACCAGCCAGCTCATCTAGCAGGTCATCTATCATGGGAATAGGAAATTTATCCTTAATTGTGACCGCATTGAGTTGTCTGTAGTCCACACAAAACCTCCAAGAACCATCTTTCTTCTTGACTAAGAGCACAGGAGAAGCATAAGGACTGTGGCTAGGTGTAATCACCCCTGTGTTGAGCATTTCCTTAACCAATCTTTCAATCTCATTTTTCTGATCTGGTGTATATCTGTATGGCCTCAAATTGATGGCCTTGTGGTTTGGTTGTACTGGTATGGCATGGTCACATACCCTTGGGGGTGGTAGTGAGGTTGGAAGGGCAAAAACATCACTGAACTTAGTTACAGTGGCCTTGAGAAAGGCTGGTATGTCCTTAATCTCATCTTGAGCTACAATTTGCAAGAAATGTCCAATTGAGTATGTATTCTTGTGTAAGTACCTTTGAAGATCCTCTCCAGTGATGAGTTTGCAAGTTCCAGGCTCCTCCATGCCCTTAAGTACTAGAGGCTGCCCTTCCCATTGAAATGCCAAGTTCAAAGCATTTAAATCTAATTGTACAGGACTGACAGTTCGCAGCCAGTTAAATCCCAGCACCATATCATTTCCTTCCAAAGGCAAAATCCTTACAGCAAATGTGAACTTCTGCCCTTGCATATACCAAACAAAGTCCTTACAAATGCAGGTGCTGACTAATGATTCTCATTAGCCACCTTAACCCTCATAGGAGCAGCAGGTTGCAGTGGTGATTTTAACCTCTCTGCACACTCTTGACTCAAGAAAGTATGGCTGCTGCCCGTATCCAGCAATATGATTAAGGTAATCTTGCCCATTTTCCCTTTTATCTTCATAGCTGAAATGGGAGAACCTCCCAACGCCAACATTGTTACCTCTTCCTCCGGTGCAGTATCATCGATTTCTGCAGATTCATCCTCAGTTTCTTGGTCCTCGTTGGAGGGTTCAGAGGTTTCTCATTCCATCATGTTGAGCTTCTTCTTCCCACACACATGACCATAAAAATATTTGTCACCACATTTGAAACATAGCCCTGATCCTTTACCAGGAGTTGCAGAAGGCTTATTCATAGGGTTAAGCTGTCTTCTACCCCCTCCTCCAGGACCATTCGAATCTGGCAGCCATCGGGATTGTGTTCAAAACTTCTTCTTCCTAGCCTCGATGGAGGCTTCCTCCATTCTTGCTTGTACAAATGCTGTGTTGAGAGTTGCAGGACCCATCATCAATAAGATTGGTTGTATTTCCTCATCCAGCCCACTTATAAAGCTGTTGATGAAATAAGCCTCTCCCAATGTAGGGTTCAGCTTTACCATTTTTGACTTGAGCTCCTCAAACCTCTCCCGGTAGTCAAGCACAGTTCCTGTTTGCTTCAGCTTGTTGAAGGCTCCAACAACATTAATGTGCAGAGTGTCACCAAAACGTTGTAACAGGTCAGCTAAAAACTCCTCCCACAAAAGTACAGCTCTATTTGCAGACCACCCTTGGTACCAAACATCAGCCTTGTCCTCAAGGTATAAGGAAGCCAGATCTACCTACTGAGCCTCGACTATGTGGTGAATGTGAAACAACTTAGCACATTTTCGAAGCCAAGAAGAGGGATCTGTACCTGAGAAGTAGGGAAAATCCAGCCTTGGCAGAGGAGGTCCTTGTTGGTCAGGCCTGGCAAAGAGTCCAACTCCTCCTGGTGGGGGAGGTGGTGGGGGAGGTGGATCGTTTCGTACGTTGCGAGTGAGCAATTCCTCTAGGCGTTGCACTGAAGCGACCAAATCATCATGTTGTGCTTGCTGTCGTTCTTGTTGTGCAATGAAGGTGTCCAAATGATTCTCCAGCCCTGTAATTCGTTGAGTATTGTTAGCCATGAGTGACCGGAGTCAAGCTCTGATACCACTTGTCACTCCCTGGAAGAGTTCTCCGGTGACCGAAATCGAGTAGGTGAGAAGAGAAAGTAGAAAAGGAGACGAGAGAGGAGAATTGGTATCAAACCAGCAGAGATATTTCATTAATTGATTCTCCCAGAATAGCAGGTCTGTCCTGAAATAGGCAGCCTGTTCTGTATCAGCTGGAAAACGATAAAACAGCTGACAGTGGCAAAATTACAAGGAGGTCACTCCGAATTACATAATTAATATTACTACTTAATGTTCTGATAATTAATAAAAGGTCACTCTGTGACACAAAGCCATTAACATCTCGTATGCGGAGGCTACTGTGGGTGGTGGAAGAAGATGTGTTCAAGACGTTTGGCTCGAGGTCATCGATGCAGGCTGATAGTTCTCCAAATCCTCTTTGCCCTGTGATCTCATTCATTGATGAAGAAATCATTTTCTTCTACAAACACTGGTCCAAAGCTTTGGTTGTCAAAACCCTTGAGAAAGTGTTTTTCGTACCCGGTTGTCAAAAGAAGGATTCGTGTGGGCTCGTAGCGTACATATCCAAGTTTCTGACTTGACAAATTCCTAGTTCGTTTCTCAAACAAGGAAGACTACCAACGTGCTTTGTTTGGGGGACCTTGGAAGATTTTCGATTACTACATCATGGTCTCACGATGGACCCCCAGATTTAATGATAATGCCCCGATTCGGAGGATTTTCACGTGGGTTAGACTACCCAAACTGTCAATCCAATACTTCAATCACTTGGGAATTGAGCATAATGGACATCGGTAAAATCGTTCGTCTTGATTTGGCAACTGCAGAAGGTATTAGAGCGCGATATGCCCGAGTGTGTGTCAAAGTTGATCTCGACCGTCCCCTTCTTGAAAAGTTTATTATTGTGTACGAGTCACTCGATGATATCTGCTTTTCTTGTGAGTTTTACGACCATAAGGTGGAAAATTGTCCAGCTTCTTGCCCATAAAAGGAAAACATTGCCCTGACTGTTGTACTCGAAACAAAGACTCAAGAGGTTGCTGAAGGAAACAGTGGAAGCTGAATGACTGTTAAATGACGCCAAAGAAAACTTGCAGCGAAATTGAGCCTTGACCCTCAGAAGGAGATGAAAGCTAAATCTCGTTTTGAAGTGCTTGCTCCTGACGAACCCCCAGCAGATTTGCTTTGGGTGCATATTGGTGACTTCTCAAGAGGTCACCCATTTCGCAATTCTCCAGCCTGAGCACATTTAACTTTAAATTTCTTACAACAACTCCACCATTACACCCTAAAACACATCTTGTCAGTTAATGTTGAACTATTCATTATAGCCCATAGATCTCTCTCGTGCTTTGTCGATGTGGTATTTGCCTAGGATGTCACAAGGGCCCTCAATGGCGGCAGACATACATTGGTGGTGTTGTAGCGGGTTGAGACGGGGAGCTTCTGTGCAGCGTTGGAGTGGGCTAGGCACATGGAGCTGTGGGTAGAATAGGTAGTTGCAGGGGCAAGGTGGGTCGTGGAAACAATGATGTTGCAGCTTGACTCGGGGCTTGAGGCATGGTGTTCGTTACATGAAAAAGGAAGATAGAGTTTCGTCAAAAATAACATGTCTAGAGATGTGAACCTTCTTTGTGTACAGTACAATGTTCAAGTAGTAGTACGAAGACTGTAATCAAGAAACACAGTTGGATTGGCATCTAATTTGTGTTTAGCATAAGGCTTCACCCAAGGGAAGCAAAGACAACAACAAATATGTAAGTGAGCATAATCTGGACGAGAATCAAACAGACGATGAAAAGGTGAGTCAAAACGGGGGAAGTCAACAACTGATTAATGCGATATGTGGCTGTTTGGAAAGCATAGGGCTAGTATTCACAACATAATGTAGAAGGAAGCGACCAGTTTCATTATTAATGATGAACCGAACAAAAAGTGTTTACATAGTATAAAAGCTAGCCAGGGGGCGTCGAAACTGAAAGAAATGATGCAAGATACCGTGACTTACGAGCGAGCTCATGGGCTGCCACGTTACAATTTCTCCTCACCCAAACCACTTTAAAATGCGGGTGAAGCTCCATGAGGGATCGGCAGACCCCGATTAAACTTTCAAACTCTTTGACATCAATCTTCTAACAAAGAATTGCTTGAGTTACCTTGAGGTTATTGGTTTCGAACAAAACCTTCTCGTATCCCATGTCTCAAATCCATTCCATGCTCATTAGCAAGGATTTTAATTCTTATTCTCTAGCTTCTAAATAGCCAGCCATCCTCTGTGAAAAGATGTGAAGGACGTGGCCCATCTCGTCCCAGAAAACAAATCCCACGCCATGACAGTGTAGGTTGTTGAATGTAGCAATGTCCACATTGCATTTTATGAACCCTTGTTCCGGAGGGTGCCAGGGTGCCAAAGGCTTGCCAGTCCTCGAGGTCGTCAAAGCTCAAGCTGACCACTTTCTCTGCTGTTGTGGCCGTCGACTGCCACAAACGATTATTGCGTTCCCACCAGATACCCTATAAGAGAGACGCAACCTTCTAGATGAGATGGGTTGCACCTGTGTCAACCATTTTCAGAATCCAATCGCCTACATCTCCCGATTGACTCCTTAAGCTCGTAATCTACTGCCACATGACTACAACAAAAACAAGCTTTTGCGACATTTGTTGAGTAACTTATAACGACAATTTTATTAAATGCCGCTAAAATGCTATATTTTGTAACTCTTGCGACATTTTGAGTAAATGTCACAAAATTATAATTTTTAGCGACATAAATCAATGACATTTTTTTTATGTTACTATATTATTAGATATATATTTTAACTTAAAAACATATTTTTAAGTTTGGTGCATTCTATCTAACATAAATATCATTTCAACATTCATAGTATAGTTTAGAAAAAACATTTTATGGTCACCCATCTAAGTTTTTGTTATTTTTATCTTTAAAGGTCGAATTTAAATGAAATCAAATTTAACGTGTAAATCTCTTTGTACTCATGTAAATACTTTTCGTATTCATGTACACATTTCGTATACACGAGTATAATGCAAGTTATGAATGTCCTTTTGTACGTGATTTTACACGTATTCGCCTTTTGTAGACGGTGCATGTATACACACTTGTTGTAATCGTATAGATACACATTTTTTGTAGAAATATAGATACAAATTATACACACTCATGTGCAAACACCCTTAAACAAATTAAATAAATATGCTATATAAAAACTAATTATGATATGTGGCATAATGGTAAGGGCTCAATTTTATAACATTGAGGTCAAGGGTTCAAATCCCAACATCAACAAATAGTAAACATTCTTTTCCAGGTGCTCAACAAGAGAAAGTAGTTGGAGGGGCGCGGTGGAGGACTACCTGGGGGCCAGTGGTTAGCGAGAGACAATGACTAAAGGTTCGACGGTGGAGGACTACCTGGTGGTCGGAGAGGGAAGGCCGTTGGAGACACTATCCAAGGTTTGACGACACATGATAGGAGGTGGTTAGTGAGAGACAATGGCTAAAGGTTCGGCGGTGGACGACTACCTGGTGGCCAGTGGTTAGCGAGAGACAGAGGACTACCTGGTGGTTGGAGGGAGGCTGTTGGAGACGGTGTTCAACAAAATATATACATTTAAGTAACATATATAAGCGTTACAACACTTGGTGACACATATAAACATCGCAAAAAATACACACCAACATTTATTATAAATGTCACAAAAAAACATAAAGCGACACTAATTTAAGCGACATTATTACGACACTTAAACAAAACGTCGGTGAAAACTTTTAGCGACATTATTTACCTTTTTAGCGACACATTAAAAGGTCACAAAAGCTTATTTTTGTTGTAGCCACTCCGCTCCCAACAATCTTTCGCAAACACACAATCGAAAATGAGGTGCTCCAAGGATTCAGTTGCAGATGAGTAGTTGCCACATTGATTCGGAACTTCAATTCCTCTCCGTTGTAAAGTGTATCGAGTGCGTACAATATTTCGAGCAATTCTCCACAATAGGTGTTTGTGCTTTGGCGGCAGCAGTGCTTCCCAGATTCTATTCCACACACCTTCGACTCGCAGGTGCTCCTCTGCTCCTTATAATTCCACCGCCATTCTGTACCCCGTCTTCACCGAATATTGGCCATTTTTCTCATGTTTCCATAATCGCCGATTTTCACCTTCTCTTGATAGCGATGTCATATTCTTGATGATGTCGATATCTCTGTCACAAAAAGAGTTTGTTAAAAGTTCATCCCAAATCCTGAGATTTGGAACAACAAGGTCATGGACCGTTAAATGTGCAAGTTGCAGACTAGGGGTCGTTTCGAAATAACAATTCACATCGTTTCTCAGCCACGACTCCCTCCATACGTTAATTTTTGTACCATCTTCAACTCTCCAGCGAAAACCCTCCCAAACAACATGTTCAGTTGCATGAATGCTTTTCCAGACGAAGCTCGGCCTGTAATCAGACTCAGCTGCAAGGAAATCCTCTTTAAAGTATTAGGCTTTGAACATTCTTGTAACCAAAGCATTAGGGTCGGTCAGAAACGGCCACCCTTGCTTACCCAACATGGTGAGATTGAACTCGTGGAGACTTCGAAATCCTATGCCTCCGTGCTCCTTACGTACACACAATCTATCCCACCACATCCAAGCGATACCTCCTCCCCCGTCTCGCTTTGTGCCCCGCAAAAAATTGTTGAGCATCCTCTCTAGTTCCTCAACCATCGAAGGAGGGATGCAGAAGACATTCATGCAGTAAGTAGGAATTGATTGCGCCACAATTTTGATTAGAACCTCGCGGCCACCCATAGTGAGGAAGCGCTGTCTCCATCCCTATATTCAGCGCCATATTCCCCTTGAGGAAGTTCAACGTTTCTTTCTTCTTCCTCCCAGTGATCGAAGGCAGCCCCAAATACTTGCCCGTGTCAAGCGGATTGTGGACGCCTAGTATGGAGCTAATTGCATCTTTCAGCATGACGTCAATCTCTCTAGAGAAAAAATACCAGATTTATCATAATTTATGAGCTGGCCGGAGACAACTGCATATGTATCAAAAGCCTTCCCAAAATACATATAGTAGCTCTAGACTTGGAAGTGGGGTGGGCTGGGGTCTGGGAAACCCCACCCACAAATTCGCCCCTACCGAACGAACCTAATGGTTAATCGATATCAACTGTTAATCATGACTGATGGATTGTCCACCCCTCTTTTGTGGTGAACAATTCAACCCTCAACGCAGCAGTCCACTTTGACAACACTTACGGGTCGTTTGGATGGGTGATTTAGGAGGAGAAGATTTCAAATGTCTAGAGACTTGAAATAACATGAGAATTGAGGTCCCCTTGCTATTTGAAAAATAGATTGTTTGGTTAAGTGATTTGAAAGATTATTGAGGGAAGAAATTTAGAAAATTAAAAACTAAAAATTAAATTCACATTACAAATGACAAAAATATCCTTCATTAAAATTGTGAATAAGGAAATTAGTTGAGGGCAACTAGTAAATTTGCCTCAAATCTCTCTCAAACTCCCCAAATCTCTACTTTTATGTGGTGATTTTAAAATCACTCTCAAATCTCTATGGGCCCACCAAAGAGATTTAAAATCTCTCCCAATCTCCCTACAATTTTGTAACCCAAACAAGTAATTTTATTGAAATCTCTAGGGAAGGGATTTTGGCCCCAAATCACCCAAAATCCCCCCCCCCCAAATCTCTAATACAAACAACCTCTTAGAAATCGATTGACTCGTCGTCAATTGTTTGTTGCTCAACTTTTTGGAATTTGCTGTTAAGAATTTCTGTTTGCTGCAGCAAAACTAATTAAACATTACAAATGGTTAAGAGTTTTCCAATCAATGGTGATTGGGGCATCAAATTGACAGAATGACAAGGACTCGGTTGCGGATGAATTTCGAATTACCACATTACACATTGGGAAATTCCAAACTCTCTTGTGCTTTGTTTTGACAACTTGCAATTGATGAGTAGTATTTTACCTTCTTGCCCCTCTCATCATTTAATAAAAAGAAAAAAGAAAAACAAATTCAGGATCAAGAGGAAACTGCAAACAAAATCATCAAATCCTTCTTCAGAGAAATCTCTCTATCTGGCCTATGTGCTGCACACAGAGCTACAATAATCAAAGTCTCTCTTTCTCCCGCTTGTCTTCTTTTGGTCTTTAAGAGTCACAACAACATACTGTGTAGCAAGCAACAGCAATGCTCACACCTTCATTTAATTCCCCAATTTTATGACATTACGGGCACAACCCATTTCTCCCCCCCCCCCCCCCCCCCCCCTTCAAACCCTGCTAACCTCTCTTCTCTTCTGGTTTCCCGCAAAGTCTTCCATCCCCTGCCAAATTAATTACTACTATACATCTAATGGCGGAGCCTCCTAAGCGTGATTCATTCCCGGAATCCTCCCGTGACAACGACGCCGGCGCCAATTTCGTCCTCGAATCCAAGGGTATACTCCGCCTTTCTGATTCTCTTTTATCTTCTCACCTATTTTTGTCTTCACTGGTTAATTGATGATATGTGATCTTCAGGGCAGTGGTGGCACGCCGGCTATCACTTGACGACGGCGATAGTGGGTCCTACGATCCTGACGTTGCCGTACGCTTTCAGAGGGATGGGATGGGTACTGGGTGTTTCGAGCTTGACGGTCATGGGTGTGATCTCCTTCTACTCATACTACCTGATGTCGCTGGTGCTGGACTTCTGCGAGAGGGACGGCCGCCGCCACATCCGTTTCCGGGAGCTCGCCGCCGACGTCTTGGGTAATTAATTTTGCTCCACTTATTAATTTACTCACACGTTTTTTATGGTACCCTCGTTCTTCGGAGAGCGGAGGTAAAACTGAATTAAAGGGAAAATCATTGACCGAAAAATGTATGGGTGAGGTCACGTGTTATTTTTCGTAAGGAGCGTGGATTGAGTGGGCATAATTGGGATTTTTTCCAAAAATAGGCTTCGGCCAAAATTCAATTCCAAAAATAGGCTCGTTCTACGGTTAATTCCCAAAGTAGGCTTGTGTGTGCTGACTGGACGCGTACATCGCCAAATTAAGTGGCGATATCAGCTCAGCCCCAAAATCGCCACTTATAGTGGCGATTTTCAGAGTAAAATCGCCACTATAAGTGGCGATTTTGAGGCTGACAAAAGCAGCCCCAAAATCGCCACTTATAGTGGCGATTTTGCTAAGAAAATCGCCACTATAAGTGGCGATTTTGGGGCTGCTTTTGTCAGCCCAAAATCGCCACTTATAGTGGCGATTTCAGCTTTCCATTCTTCTGACACTTTTATTTCAAATATAGTAAAATAGCATTTTGGTCTTTCTACTTTGTTAACTTAACAAATAGCCCCTTATTGTATAAATCGCCATTTTTATCTCTCATACGTTGACCAATTTGTATTTTGGATCCTTCCATTTCAACTATAAGAAGGATCAACTATAAGTATGAGAGATAAAAATAGCGGTTTATACAATAAGGGGCTATTTGTTAAGTTGACAAAGTAGAAAGACCAAAATGCTATTTTACTATATTTGAAATAAAAGTGTCAGAAGAATTGGAAAGCTGAAATCGCCACTATAAGTGGCGATTTTGGGCTGACAAAAGCAGCCCCAAAATCGCCACTTATAGTGGCGATTTTACTCTGAAAATCGCCACTATAAATGGCGATTTTGGGGCTGAGCTGATATGGCCACTTAATTTGGCGATGTACGCGTCCAGTCAGCACACACAAGCCTACTTTGGGAATTGACCGTAGAACGAGCCTATTTTTGGAATTGAATTTTGGTCGAAGCCTATTTTTGGAAAAAATCCGCATAATTGCGGAGTGATGAATTGGCAAGCAATCTTGAATTTCTTCTGGAGAAGAGATTGTGCAGAGTTGACTGTCTGCAATGCACAGTGGGGTTGTTTGTTGACTTGTTGTTCATCATTTGGATTTTCTTTATTTTTTTTATGGGGAAGGGAAGGGAGAATAAACCGGGTCGGGTTAAGGAGGACCGACCGACCGATCAGTTTTCACTTTTCGGTTTCTGGGTTGGGGCCCGGGATTAACGTGTAAATCTAACATTGTGTTGTTTTGTTGTGTACGAAAACGCAAGGATCTGGATGGATGTTTTACTTCGTAATCTCAATACAAACGGCGATCAATACTGGGATCAGCATTGGCACCATTCTGCTTTCTGGCGAATGCCTTCAGGTTTATTTATTTTCCCCTTTCCTCTCTACCTACTTTCTTCTTGTTGCAATCCTGATCTATAATTCTGTAATTAATCTGTTAGATTTTGTTCCATAAAAAAAATTATGCTTTTCTTTGTAACGGTTTTTGCAATATTTATTTTTTTAATTTTAGGGAAAATAACATTTTGGCCCCATTCTACTTTGTCAATTTAATATATAGCCCCTTAAACTATAAATCACTCATTTTAGTCCATTATACTTCGGCCACTTTGCCTTTTAGGTCATTCCGTTCAGACTATCGTCTTCTTAGCGTTAATTTACATGCATTCAGTACGCCACGTTAGCTCTAGTAGTCATGTATTAGCTTACTAAGCATGTTTTTAATTGATAACATAAAAATGTATATAATTAGATAGGATGTGTGGTTTTAAAATCCTTCGTATGTCACCATACTCTTCGCGATATCTCCCAAATTTACCCTTTATCTCCGACCTCCGATATCTCTCTCTTTCAGTGTGCGGATGTGTCCAAATTTAACGTTAAGAAGACGATAGTCTGAATTGAATGATCCAAAAGGCAATGTGACCAAAGTAAGAGGAGTAAAATGAGTGATTTATAGTATAGGGGACTATCTGTTAAGTTGACAAAGTAGAAGGGGTGAAAATACTATTTTCCCTTCGAATGACAATCTTAATTTAACTTTTTACTAAAAATAAAAGGTAACTGTATTATTTATGGAAAATCAAAGGCAACCTTTCCAACGTAATTGGCAACTTTGGGAGATTTCTTAGCTTTTTTTGAGCTCGGTGAATTTTTTTTTGGTAAAAAGATGAAACAGATTTTTTGCAGGTAAATGAATAATGTAGAATTAATGATGAATTCACTCCTAATTACTCGAATTATTGTAATGTAATAATTCATTAGAGTATTTGATTGAGATGTTTTGATGTTTTATACAAGACTTATCAAATTTGTACAAATTCATACTATATCAACAACTTTCGTTTGAAAAAACGTGTAAAATAAGTATTAAACATTTTCTCAATAATTTGAGTTGTTGAGTTACTTGGACCAATGAGTTCATGTTCATGACAAGGTAACAATTATGCAATAAGTAATCTTTTATTACTATCATCCAGCATTGGGCGGAGCTAGCTCTAAAGCAGGGTGTCAGTTGACACCCCTGACCTACAAAAATTAAGAACCCCATTTACTTATATGCATTCTCTATAATTGAACCAAACATGAAATGTAAATGGTTAATCCTTACCACTTACCACTAAGCAAATGGTTAATTTCTCTGTATTTATTAGGAGTGAAGATTATATATTTATAAAACGTCAACAACCTATTCTATTTAATTGGTACGTGTAAACCTCCTTTTACTATTAAAAAAATAATATCTTAGTAATAGTGAGAGAGATATGATTGATAGGTAAAATGTAAAGTATGTTATACAATTATGATTTTGATAACCGTACGAAACCTAAAGACTTGGCCCAGATCGTCTACCAAGCGGGTCTTCACTCAACAGTCACACGGGTCAACTCGACCTGAATCTTGAGGTGCTATGAATAGTCCTTGACCACAACATTGATGGAACAAGACATCATCATCACACCCCCACTTAAACGCCCTTGGACGTATGCTCTACAACTCATACGCCCAAGGCCCCCAAACATCTAAGGGCAACCCCTAATACGTCTTTGTCTCCCTCGTACTTCTACCATAGGCTTAGACCCTCCCTCACTCTCCCTAACTATATTCATATGCTTTGTGAGGTACCAATGTCGGACCGAGCAACAATGAATTTATCACTTTTCTAGTCCACAATCTCGATCCCCTAGGGCAGACCACTCTATTGGACCACCATGACGCTCTAGGGCTAAAATGTTATTTATATTTTAGTTTATTAAGACTTTGATCGACACCCATGAGTTCAAATCCTGGCTACGCCACTGAGTGAGCAAGAGTCCAAGCGGGGTTTAAATTAATAAGTAGGCCTCATCTATCAGTAGTCGCATTCACATTCGGACTTGATCTTCTTGCTTTCACAACACTACTACTATATTCAATATTTCATCACTTCGATTTTCTTTTGGAGCTCGAATATGTCAATATGTCCACGTAGGACCACTCATCTTCTGGAATATTGTAGTGGGAAACTGCTAGTATTAAATTAAATGTGCGGATTTCTCAATCTCAAGTGTCATTTTAAAGAATACAGCCACAAAAGTTGGAATATATATGGAATCATCTGATTCCCAACCTTCTTTCTTTCCAGGTGCTGATCTACTTAGTTTCTATGACTTGATTAGTATGTCCTCCTAACTTTTGCCTTTTTTTTTTCTGTTGGTGGGGGGGTGGAAAACAAATAAGATAATGTACTCAGAACTTTCTCCACATGGATCAATGAAGCTGTATGAGTTCATAGCAATAGTGACCGCAGTAATGATGGTTCTATCTCAGATGCCTTCTTTCCATTCCCTCAGACACATCAACTTGGCTTCTTTACTCCTCAGTTTTGGATACACTTTCCTCGTTGTCTCTGCTTGTATCTATGCAGGTACCACTACTTTTTACATACATAATTTGAACATAAAACACTACAGAACGGACGTGTAACTATGTATTATTATGTGCAGCTGTGTCCAAAAATGCACCTCCAAGGGACTACACTCTAGAGTCACAAGACTCCCACAAAGTCTTCAGTGCTTTCACTTCCCTTTCCATTATAGCTGCCATCTTTGGAAATGGCATCTTGCCTGAGATCCAAGTAATTATTACTATATCTCTGCTCTTAATAGTTAATTGGGTTTCTAGAAATTCAGATTACAGATTAGTTTGGCTTATTGTTATGACATAATTAAGTTGACATGAATAAAAACAGGCAACTTTGGCTCCACCGGCCACAGGCAAGATGCTGAAAGGGCTAGTAATGTGCTACAGTGTGATCTTAGTCACATTCTACTCTGTTTCTATCTCTGGATACTTTGTGTTTGGTAACAAGTCAAGTTCCAACATCATCCAAAACTTCATCCCTGATCAAGGCCCTGCTTTGGCCCCAACTTGGGTTCTTGGTGGTGCAACTCTCTGTGTTCTGTTCCAGCTACTCGCCATTGGTCTGGTAAATAATCAATTCACTTTTGTTTCGCCAAGGAAGTGCTAATCATGTTACTTAGGTTCTTAATGGTGTTGTTCATCTTGCAGGTGTATTCACAAGTAGCATTTGAGGTGATGGAGAAGAAGTCTGCTGATCCGAGTAAAGGGATGTTTTCGATAAGGAATTTGATCCCTAGGATTATCCTTCGTTCTCTTTACATGGCGGCATGCGGGTTTGTGGCAGCGATGCTTCCGTTTTTCGGAGACATAAATGGGATAGTTGGAGCAATAGGGTTCATTCCACTGGATTTCATCCTCCCAATGCTCCTCTACAACATCACTTTTAAACCTTCCAAGTCCTCAAGCACTTATTGGATCAATATGATAATCATGGTAGTGTTTACAGGGGTAGGACTTCTGGGGGCATTTGCTTCTATGAGGAAGCTTGTCCTTGATGCTCACAAGTTCAAAATTTTCAGTAGCGATGTAGTTGATTGAATATGTTATAGAATTACCAGAAAATGTATTGGAAAAGTACCAGGATTCTGGAAAGGCGTAGTCCATGCTTGCAACATATTGAATTATGTGTAAATAGCAATTAGTTAGAATGAGGAAAAGAGGTCCCCCTATTTTGAGATGAAGTGCAGAACAAAGGATTGCGAGCCGCTGCTGTTGTTGTTGTCGTCATGCATGTACATTAGTAGCAAAGATATTATATTGAGCTGTTTCTTCTTTTTTATGGCTTCCAAGTGTACTTTTCTTGACCGGAACCAAATTATTAATTCAATCTAAATTCAAAGCTCCTCATGACCTTCATCACCTAGTCATCGTGGCCTTCAACATTTTGCGAACACCCTTGCAAGAACCCAACTACTAACACTTAATAATCGTGACGGGTCAAAAACACTGGCGGTCATCTAAGTATGGGTCATGTAACAGCGTGGTCACCTAACTATGTTTTGTAACAGCGTGGTTACCTAAGTTTGTAAATCATAACCGACATGCATCTCCGACGATTTTTCACCGAATCTCCTTTGAATTTGCTAGCTCAGAGGGCAACATCAGCCAACAAAATAATATTTTTAACATGAAGAAGATGGAATAAAAATATTTTGTTGCTGAAGTGACCCTCTGAGTTGGCAAACTAACTGGAGATTCAGTAAAAGATCGAAGGAGATGCCTATCGGTTACGATTTAGAAACTTAGGTGACCACGCTGTTACATGACCCATACTTAGGTGACCGCCAATGCTTTTTACCCTAATCGTGACATATCTAACACTTTGAGAGAACTCTATATGCTACACTTAATATTGATGGGCCCAAGTCTAGTTGCCGGGCGCCCGAGACCGGCACACATCTCTGCGGACAGATACATCAGACCTGAACCCTAGGGCCAGCAACCACCTAGGATTCCGGATAAGTCACTTGGGCAGCACGGGTTCCCTAGCCCACCACGGGAAGACGGAAACCATCCACATGGTCTCATAAGTATATTTAAAATTTAAAATAAAAACCTTAAAACTAAAAAGACTAAAATTAATTTTATTCTAGGACAAAAACAAATTTGTAGCCAAACCTTTTGGGAAATGTTAAACATAGCCAAAACTATTTACGTCACACTTTTTAGACCAAATTTAGCCGACATTCGTTAGAATTTAACACCGTTAGTGACTGTACAAACGGAACTGACGTGGCATCTACTTGACCGGTCAACTAGACGCCACGTCAGATGCCATGCCATTATTTAAAAATAAATAAACAAAATTAAAATAAAATTTAATTTAAAATTTCTTCTTCTTCCTCGCTCCAGTCACCGTCGCCGTCGTTCCAGCCACCGCCGCCACGTTCCGCACTAAGCTGACTCACCATCTTCCTTTTGACGAATCTAGAGAGCGGAGAATCCACCACTCCAGTGTATCACTTGCTACTCGCACTCCTGGTGTAGATACGCCAGCGCCGACACCAGCCCCACCGCCACGTCCCGCCTCTGCGTCCACGACAGCCCGCAGCCGGAGGAGGATGAGGAATCCTGGTTGTGGTGGAGGAACTTGTCTAGGCTGCTATGTGGCATGAACTTGTACACCAAGAGAAGCTCTCATTTCTAAACACACCAGCCGAGTAGCTGTACGAGGTTCTTGTGGCGGAGTCCAACGATGATTGATAACTCTGCCAGGAACTCTGTTTTCCCTTCGTGGGGATGTTTCGATCTCTTCACGGCAGCGATTGTTCCCGTGGACACGAAGAAAGCCTTGTAAACGTTCCCGAACGCTCCCTTCCCGATTATTCTGCTCGAATGGAACCCTCTCGTCGCCGATCTCAGCTTTATGTAACTGAATTGCTTCGGACGTCCAGTCACAAGATCTGCTTTCCGGCTACTTCTCATCCTCTGCTCGCACTAAGCCCAATCGACGGATCTAGAGATCTAGAAATCAATTGACGCCTCCGCCGACCTTTTCTTCCACATATGAATCGTTGATTCTGGGTTTGAGGGGAGGGGAAGGTGTGGAGTCGTGGCTTAGTGGTTGGAGCGGTGGCAGAGGAGGTGTGGTGGCGGAGGAGGTGTGGCTGATGAAGGTGTAGTTAGGGAAATTAGGGTTAGGGAAATAATTATTTTTTTTGAAAAAATTTTAAGTAAAAATAATTATGTGGCAAATAGTTTGACACATCAGCTGACACATTTTTTTGGGGTTAAATTTCCGTTAACTTGGACGGAAAAGTTAACGGAAAACAAAACATTGTCATTTTTTGGATTACGAATAGTTTTGTCTATGTTTGACATATCTCGAAAAGGTTTGGCTACAAATTTGTATTTGGCCTTTATTCTATTTGTGACCGATATATTAATAAAATATTTTGAAATGCTAATTGTAACATTCTCATTTCTATTTATTAATTTTGTGAAATTTTACAGTGATAACTATGGAAGGAAAGAAGAGTTTGATGAACTGTCTCAAAAGATGGTGAACAGCTTCTACCGTGGAATCTCCCTCGGCTGGTCGAATTCCGTCTGGGAGAAGCTAACACATTCAAGTGTTGACGAGGATGTGAGGATTATGGTGAGGAGGAACTCGAATGACCTAGGGGAGCCTTTGGGAGTCGTGTTGAGCGCCTTGACTTTCGTGTGGCTCTCTGTCTCACGGACATTGGCGGAGTCAGAAATTAAGTTAAGTGGGGTCCCGTTAGAAAAAATGTAAAAACTATATATATTGTGCTAGATGTATATTTTATTGTTAGTATGCAATATTTTTGCTACTAATTCATTGCAACCAATATCTTTTCTAAAGTTTATTAACATTCCTCCTGATAAAATGAAAATCAAATGTGCCACTGGCGATTTTTTATATTATTTGAATGATTCAACATCAAATACTACATTCTTACTCATTCATAAGTCGCAATAAAACAATTGGACTTACTGAATCATCTACACATGTTGATAAGATATTACTATAAGATAAAGGTATGTTAAATATAATTAAATCTATTAACTATATTAGGTTTTCTTAAAAATACAAGGTTTTTAAAAATAAATTTGGGTTTCAAGTCGTCGAATTAATATAACATTGAGCCATATTTAAAATTTGCACTGAACCGAATTCCAAAATATCACAAATTCATACTTGATTTCACGCTCGGAATCGAAAATGGGGTGAGCTGGGGCTCGGGCCGACTCTCTCTAATTCGGGATCTACTATTGTGAGGACCCTTTAAGAGTCCTTATATGAGGACACTGTTTACAGCCGTTGGATGATGATCTTAATCTAACTGCGGGGAACTAGGTATGGACATAAGGGGAAAATGGGATAATTAATTTAAAGTGAAACCAAAACATGAACTAAAAAAAGCCGTACCAATACCCTAATACTCATTTCATATTAATCATTGGATCTCTATGATATAAATTAAAATGGTAAATTAGTGTCCTTATATAAGGACACTTGAGGAGTCCTCATATTAGTAATTGCCCCTAATTCCCCAGTCAAAATGTTCTAAAATATTCGATGCATAAACTACTTCAATTTGATAATATGCAAGTTTGTGACCTTGTTTGCTTATTCTATTATTAAACAAACGTGTATTATATTTGCAGAAATTGTTGTTTAGTCTGATGGCTAATATTTCTATCTAATATAGAGGGGGTTGTGTGTTTGAAATTGGGAGTTGTAAACTTTATTTTTTTTTTAATTCCCAAGTGGGGTCCAGGACCCCATAATACACCATGTGGCTCTGCCACGGCTCACGGAGGAGGGTGTTCGAGTTCTTGATGAGTGAGTGGACGAGGAAGGAATGGGATCTTCAAATGAATGGCGAGACACTATACGAGATTGTTCGTATCCCCATGGCTATGGCTCGTGGGAACTCTATTTATGTGCTTCGTGTTGGGGTAAGTACTTACCTTGGTTGAACCATTAAATCTTTTTATTTTAACCTGATTGAGTCAATTTTTTATTTGGTTTGACGTATGTGTCTTTTTTTAGGAGAATAATTTCAGAGGCAATGATAATGGAGATTCATTGATCCTCCAAGAAATGTGGAATGACACGACCTCTTCTTTGTTAGTGTACTCGACGGTGGACATTCTAATGATCGAGCTGACAATGAGCGAGGAGAGAGCTCCTTCGTCACTCTCTTGTCATCAGGGTTCGCCATCTTTCCTGATGGCTACAATGGTGGTGGTGGCAATGGAGGCAATGGTGTTGGTGCTAGTATTGGTTGTGGTGGTGAAGAGAAGGAGGGTGTATTATGACGGCAAGGTTCCAGTTTCTTGCGAGCATTGTTCCTGGATTGAGGGTGA
Source organism: Linum lewisii (assembly GCA_034768395.1). Taxonomy (NCBI): domain Eukaryota; kingdom Viridiplantae; phylum Streptophyta; class Magnoliopsida; order Malpighiales; family Linaceae; genus Linum; species Linum lewisii. The sequence continues at coordinate 12,515,167 of CM068296.1, read as the reverse complement.
GGAGGAACTCAGTGAGCACCGTGAACAACCTTTTAGCATACACCATCCATCTTATCAAGAACACTTTTCAAATTACTTGAAGTATTGATGATGGAGGACCCCACTTGATGGAATTCCTAAACAATATTTGAGTTTTTATATTGGTTTAATTTATTTATCTTTTTAGAAATTTTGTAAAATTTATCTCATTCACTATTGTTTACGATAGGTAGTTGAATGTGTGTGTTTTCTAACTTTGAATAAGGATGACAACTTGAAATTTGCTTTAGGGTGTGATTACTCTACCTACTCAAGATGATACCTTGTGTTGACTTGGTAAGAATGGGTTGGTAAGATGACTATATATCATTCTAATTTAAAAAATAAGGTAAAAGTATGACCAAAAATCTATTTGCAAAATACACTTACCTTTTCACTATAGAATTACATAATTTCTATATAAAGTAACCAACCAAAATCAAAACCCACAATTCGATGATTAACCCTTTTCGATTCAATTTTGATAGTTACGAAAAAATTCAAACCACACTAACTTTATTGGTACTTAACGTTTGGACGAAATCTCATTTTGGTACACATCGTTCCAAAAATTTCATGTCAGTCATTAACGTTTCAAAAAATCTCGAAATGGTATTTCCGTCCAATTCCGTCCAAATTTTCTGTTAAGTGATGACGTGGCAGCTGAGTCACACATCCCAGTCATCTTATATATTAATAAAATAATAATTTTTATTATTTTAATATTAAAATTTAAGTTTTTATTAAAATAATCAATTTTTTAATTAAAATTTTAAAAAAATATTTTTTCCCAATTATTTTTCTCTCCTCCTCTTCTCTCTCCTCTCACCTAGAAAATAAATATCCAAACGTTTCAGGGTTTCAGTACTCAACGTTTCGCCACTTTTTCATTTTGGTAGTTTTTGTTTGTAGATATAAGTTTTTAGTATGTTTTCCACCTCCGACCCTCCTTCTCTGTTCCTCCCTTCTTTCCTATACTTCCTCCTCCATCCGCCTCTTCTCTCATCCTTCTCCCCTATGCTTCCTCCTACTTCCTACTACTTTCTCCATTCGTCTCTCCTCTGCTTCCTCCTACATCCTCCCTCCGCTCTCCTGATGTCTTCCTCATTCCCTCTGTTTTCCTCTGTCTTCCTTTGCATGTCCTCTCTACTCTCTTCCTCCTTTCCTCAGAAACTCATATATGTTTTTTTAGGAGGAGGGGGAAGGGAGGATAGAGGAAAGGCGGAGGAAAGCAGAGGTGGAAGTAGAGGAAATGAAGAAGAGGGAGGAGGAGGTAAGAGAAAATAGAGGGGAGAAGGGAGAGAGGAGAGGTGAAGGGAGGAAGTAGGATGAAGCATGGGAGAGAAGGGAGAGAGGAGAGACAGAAGGAGGAGGAAGTATAAGAAAGAAGGGAGGAATAGAGAAGGAGGGTCGGAGGTGAAAAACATACCAAAAAACTTAGATCTACAAACAAAAAGTACCAACAAGTTTAGATCTACAAACAAAAACTACCAAAATGAAAAAGTGGTGAAACGTTGAGTATTGAAACCCTGAAAACGTTTAGATATGTATTTTTCGAGGTGAGAGGAGAGAAAAAATTTGGGAAATTTTTTTTTTCTAAAAAAATTAATTAAAAAAATAATTATTTTAATAAATTTTTTATTTTTAATATTAAAATAATAAAATTATTATTTTATTAATATTTTAGCTGATTGGGATGTGTGACTCAGCTGCCACGTCAGCACTTAACAGAAAATTTGGATGGAATTGGACGGAAATACCGTTTCAAGATTTTCTGAAACGTTAATTACTGAAATGAAATTTTTGGAACGATGTGTACCAAAATGAAATCCGCCGAAACGTTAAGTACCAAAAAAGTTAACACCTCCACTCCACCCATAAACTACAACAAACTTACTTGGAGCAGCTAAAGATATTTGATTATTTGTTATCATGCTAATCTAACACACTAAAGGTACTTGATTAGAATCATTAATGTCGAAGGGCTTGCATGTAATTAGTTTTGTGATGTAGTTGGTTATCATGTCAGTCTAACACATTCAGGGTCTCTAGTTCAATCTCGAGCAAAGCTATGTTTTTCATATTTTAAAAATGTTTTGGTAGCAAGTGTTACAATTGTGAGTTAATATGGAAGACCTTATAACCTACTTAGGTTAATAAATAATTGATTGTGTGGTGTACTTGTTGTTATCACGTAACACAAGTCTTTGGTTTAAACTCAAGCAATTGTTTTGATATTTTAGAAAGGGTTAATACACATTTTTGTCCATCTACTATGCAAAGTTAACAAACATACCCATTTACTATTTTCTAACTGATTTAACACCCTCCGCTTTGAAGTGCTTAACAAATATGTCCCTCTGTTTAATTTTTCATCTATTTTCCATATGATGTGTTGATTGTACGTGTCACACCATATTATTTATACACCTTATTGCTGATTGGAATGTTCACAATCTAAAATTATTTAAGTATTAATATACCTTTTTGCCCCTCTACTATGCAAAGTTAACAAACATACCCTTTTACTATTTTCTAACTGATTTAACACCCTCTACTTTGAAAATTTTAACAAATATGCCCCTCCATTTATCTTTTCATCTATTTTTCGTCTAATGAGTTGATTATACATGCTAAATCATATTATTTGTGCACAACATCGCTAATTGGGATGTCCACAAGGTGAAAATATTTAAATTAAAAAGAAAAGATAAAGGAAAAGCACATTATAATCACTATTATGTACAGAGGTGTTTGTGGTATTCCTTTATATTTTTCTTTCTAATTTAAATAATTTTCGATTGGGAACATTCCAAAAAGCGATAAGGTGTACAAATAATATGACGTGGCACGCACAATCAACACATCTGATGGAAGATAGATTAAAAATTAAACAAGGGGCATATTTGTTAGTAGAGGGTGTTAAATCGGTTAGAAAATAGTAAAGGGGTATGTTTGTTAACTTTGCATAGTAGGTGGTAAAAAGGGGGATGAGATCAGCGTCCAGGAATTTTTGGGTTTGGAAAGTTCCAAACCCATTTTCAACCATTAGATCTAGTTTGACCCTTTGACCAATCTAATGGTCCAGATTTGATAGGGGCATTTAGGACTTTACACAAATAATTTAATTATTATATTTAATTTAAATATTTTATTATTATTTATTATTACCGTTGGCAACAACTTGTCGCCGTCCAATGTTGCCGGCCACCATCGTTGGCCGCCGTCTCCGGTCGTCGGCCGTCGACCGCCGTCTCCGGTCGTCGGCCGTCAACCGCCGGTGACTTTTCCAGCGATTTTTCCGGCGACTTTTTTCCGGTGACTTTTTTCGGTGATTTTTTTAGTGACTTTTCCAATCACATTTCCATCGACTTTTCTCCGGTGACTTTTTTCTATGACTTTTCCGATGAGGACAAGTAACTAGTTAACCTGATTTTTACTATTAACTTATTAGCATGATTTTTTTATTCGTAACTAGTTAACTAGTTAACTTGGATTTTTATAGTTAACTAGTTAGTTAACATGTTTTCCGGTGAGGCTCCGGAGACCGACAAAACTCCAGTGACTTTTCCGGCGAGGACAAGTTAACTAGTTAACCTGTTTTTACTAGTTAACTAGTTAACTTATCGAGTTAACTAGTTAACATCATGATTTAGATAACGAGTTAGCTAGTTATCTAATCGAGTTAACTACTTAAACAATCGAGTTAATCTAGTGAATCAGTCGAGCTAACTAGGTAACTCGATAAGTTAACTAGTTAACCAATCGAGTTAACGAGTTACCAAGTTGTTAACTAGTTATCTAATCGAGTTAACTAATTAACATCATGATTTAGATAACGAGTTAACTAGTTAACCAATCAAGTTAACTAGTTATCTAATCGATTTAACTAATTACCAAGTTATTAACTAGTTAACCAATCGTGTTAACTAGTTAACGTATCGAATTTAGTTATCCAATCGAGTTAACTAGTTATCCACTCGAGTTAACTAGTTAACCAGTCGAGTTAACTAGTTAACCAATCGAATTAACTAGTTATTCAATTGAGTTAACTAGTTAACCTATCGAGTTAACTAATTACCATCATAACTAAAATAATTAATAAACATCAAAATTGGTAACTGGTTAATATATGTTATTAACTGATTATACACACTAACCCACTCACACTCACACTCACACTCACACTCGCTACAAATTGGTAACTAACGGACAAATCAATAAAGTACATATTCCTTTTCCCTTCTTCCTCTGCATCATCATTCCATTCCACCATTCCATTCTTCACCTTCTTCCTCTGCATCATCATTCCATTCTGTTCTTCACCGTCGCCAAAAGAAACAGCTCACCATCACCTTCATCAACACCGATTGAGCTCCTCGATCCTCATACTGCCCAATCTCTCATCGAATCTATTGAAGCTTTCCTCTTTGATTGCAATGATTTCTCCCACCCTCCTTTTTTATTTTCTCCTTCAATTTCCGTGTAGGCGTGATCTGGATCGGGAATCGGCTGGTGTAGAAGGCTGCCGTATCGGAGGCCGCCCCAAAGCTTCTATTCGGGTTCCGAACTTGCGGCGGGATGGCATATGTGCGGAGATCCAGGCCATCGTCAACCTTTCATCATAGCCTTGTCGATTTGGAGCTGTCAATTTGGAGCTATTAATTAGTGAGGAGATTTTGATCGGCGATAGTGGGCACAAACTTTATCTCTATTGACCACGAGATCCAACCGATGGAAGCTTTTTGGTGAGAGGCCGATAGAAGCTTTTACATTGATTTTCAGGCAGCGTTACGAGGAGTTCAAGCGTAAGTAGAAGGGAGAAGAACAAGAATCGCCTTCGCCTCCACCGTCTGCGTGCAGAGCTCCGGACGAAGATCGTCGGCACCATAAATAATCACGGTGACGGTTCATAAAACGACGACGGCGGCAACGATTCCTCCGACGATAGCGTGGAATTCCCCGGGGAGGAGAGTATCAGGCTACAGTTGAGCTATTAGGGACACCGGAGAAGAGAATGGATTTGTGCGGCGTGTTTGAAGAATTAGATTAGGGTTATTATATTTTTTAAAAGTCAAAACTACCCCTTCCTGTATTTGGTTTGGAAGGTTCCAAACTTTAAAGTTTGGACGCAGATTCTTTGCCGTAAAAAGGTGTATTAACCCAAAAGAAAAAGGAATACCACAAACACCTCCGTACATAATAGTGATTATAATGTTTTCCCCTTTTCTTTTCTTTTCAATTTTAATATTTTCACCTTGTGGAGATCCCAATCAACGATGTTGTGGACAAATATTATGACGTAGCACATATAATCAACTAATTAGACGAAAAATAGGTGAAAGGGTTAATACACCTTTTGCCCCTCTACTATGCAAAGTTAACAAACATATATTTTTACTATTTTCTAACCGATTTAACACCCTCTACTTTGAAAAATTTAACAAATATGCCCCTCCATTTATCTTTTCATATATTTTTCGTGTAAAGACTCGATTATACGTGCTACGTCATATTATTTGTCTACAACATCACTGATCGGGATGTCCACAATGTGAAAATATTTAAATTAAAAAGAAAAGGAAAAGGAAAAGCATTATAATCACCATTATGTATAGAAGTGTTTTTGTGGTATTCCTTTTCCTTTTTCTTTCTAATTTAAATAATTTTGGATTGTGAACATTCCAATCAACGATAAAGTGTACAAATAATATGAAGTAGCACGTATAATCAACTAATTAGATGAAAAATAGTTGAAAAGATAAATGGAGGGCATATTTGTTAAACTTTTCAAAGTACAGGGTGTTAAATCGGTTAGAAAATAGTAAAATGATATATTTGTTAACTTTGCATAGTAGAGGGAAAAAAGTGTATACATACCCCTTTACTATTTTCTAACTAATTTAACACCTTCTACTTTGAAAAGTTTAATGAGTTGATTATAGGCCAAAAACAAATTTGTAGCCAAACCTTTTCGGTAAATGTCAAACATAGCCAAAACTATTCGTAATCCCAGAATTGGCAATGTTTTATTTTTCGTTAACTTTTCCATCCCAGTCAACGGAAATTTAACCTTCAAAATGATGTGTCAGCTGATGTGTCATTATTTTTAATTAAAAATTAATTAAAAAATAAACATTAAAATTAAAATTAAAAACCCTAATGTGCAGCCTCATCTCCTGCCTGCCGATTGATAAAAAAGAATTCATCTCCCTGCTGCCTCATCTCCTCTTCCTTTGTTTTCACCACACCGCCGCACACATCCAACACACCACGCCGCACATCCAACACCACCACCACCGCACATCCAACACCACCACCACCGCGCATCCAACACCACCACCGCCGCGCATCCAACACCACCACCGTCCCATCTCCAATCCATGCTCTCCGATCCACCGTCCTTTCTCCAGATCTAACGCCGCCTAACCCCACGACCTCTCCCTCCTGTCTATCGGCGTCATCGTATCGCCGGCGAATCCTACGAGCTCCAAGCAGGAGATTCTCCACCTGCTCAACTTGTCCAAACCTAGAATTGCATTGCGACATCTGGTACAACTCACAAGATTCACTCCTATCTCAAGTCTCAAGACTGCGCTCTCAACTGCCCGACCACAACCCCCCCCCCCCCCCCGGCGGACACAGGCAACAGCTCCGCCGAGACCAAACCGAGCCCATATAGCAACTCTGCTGCAACTCGAATTTCCCAGCCACCCAAACCCGAAATCATCCTCTCTCACACCTTTAGGTCAGTTTCTTGAGTCTAATTCGACCACCAGGTATCTACATCGATTCCCCTACCGTTTAGAACATTATTTCAGTGATTTGCTTCATCTATTTTCAGTTTGCAGGTACAGATTCGAATTGGATGTTCTTGAGCTCAAGAACCCTAATTTTTCAAGTTTTTATTTTGTGAAATTGGGCTGATATAAATGAAATTGGTGGTATGATTGATTGATATTTTGTGGTGGTGGAGGTGCGGTGGTGGTGGTGGTACGGCGGCGGCCGTGGTGGTGGTGGTGGTGCGGCGGCGGCCGTGGTGGTGGAGGTGTTGCCGTCGCTTTTTTTTAAATATTACATTTTATTTTGTTTTAGTATATTTTGTTATTATTTTGAATAATGATGTGGCATCTAGTTGATAGGGCAAGTGGATGCCACGTCAGCTCCGTTTGTACAGTCACTAACGGTGTTAATATTTTCACAGATATCGGCTAAATTTATCCTAAAATATAAAGATTTGGTCTAAAAAGTGTGAGGCAAATAATTTTGGCTATGTTTGACATTTTTCGAAAAGGTTTGGCTACCAATTTGTTTTTGGCCTTGATTATACGTGCTACGTCATATTATTTGTCCACAACATCACTGATTGGGATGTCCACAAGGTGAAAATATTTAAATTTAAAAGAAAAGAAAAAGAAAAAGTATTATAATCACCATTATGTACAGAGGGTGTTTGTGATATTCGTTTTTCTTTTTCTTTCTAATTTTGGGTTGTGAACATTCCAATCAGCGATAAGGTGTACAAATAATATGACGTGGCACGTACAATCAACACATCGGAGGGAAAATAGACGAAAAATTAAATAGAGGGGCATATTTGTTAAACGCTTCAAAGTAGAGGGTGATAAATCGATTAGAAAATAGTAAATGTGTATGTTTGTTAACTTTTCATAGTAGAGGGGCAAAAACGTGTATTAATCCTTGTCAAAAGCTTGAAAGAAAAGGAAAATTCTGAAAAGAGGGTGAATCTGAGGAGCAAGTTCGTCGTAGTGGACGTCGCCGTCAAACTAGATCAGTTCCTCCGTTAGAGGCTTCTTGGGCGGCTTCGATGGTTTCGATGTACTTATTGGGGTTTTGTTGGTTGGAGATGAGATGTTGAATTTGAAGGTCAGAATTGGGCGGCGAGGGAAGAGGGTTTAGAAATCACCATTTTCGTCGACTTCCTTTTACATTGACGGTTGTAGATATGAGAAGACGATGAAGAGTCGTTTGCTCTCATGGTATTCATTTTGAACTTGAGGAATAGAGCATCATGATATTGAATTCAGAACTTCGATACGAGGAGGAGACATTCAAATTACCTAATTAGTCACTGAAGTATAATTATAATATTTTATTTTTTATTTCTAGTTTTAAGTTGGTGGAAATCCTAGTCAGTGATGACGTGTCGCGTACAGTCAACAATTGTGACGACAATTCGACGGAATTATGGACGGAAGTGTAGGTTTGTTAAACGTGACAAAGTATAAGGATATGAAACGAAAGAAAAATTGTAGAGGGGAATATTTGTAAACTTTGCATAGTAGAATGACAAAAAGGTATATTAACCATTTTAGAAATGTTTTGATAGTAAGGTTGTAAAGGTCTCGATTGAAACATGATGAACCCATATTTATCATTTTTTTATATTGTTTCTGTAGCAAGTGTTACAATTATGTTGTTGATTATCATGCGAGTCTAACACACTAACAACAATTCCAAACATTTTACATATTTTAAAACTGGTTTAGTCACAAGTGCTACTGTCAATAGTTATTGTATCTTGTAACGCATCCGATCTATAACAATTTCCCCAGATTCCTCGTACTTGTCACATGGTTGTCAATGTTGTGAGGAAAAATACTTTCATTATTACCCGTGAAAGAATTTTTGGTTAATACACCTTTTTGCCCCTCTACTATGCAAAGTTAACAAACATACCCATTTACTATTTTCTAACCGATTTAACACCCTCTACTAACAAATATGCCCCTTGTTTAATTTTTAATCTATTTTCCATCAGATGTGTTGATTGTACGTGCCACGTCATATTATTTGTACACCTTATCGCTATTTGGAATGTTCACAATCGAAAATTATTTAAATTAGAAAGAAAAATAAAAAGGAATACCACAAACACCTCCGTACATAATAGTGATTATAATGTGCTTTTCCTTTATCTTTTCTTTTTAATTTAAATATTTTCACCTTGTAGACATCCTAATTAGCGATGTTGTGGACAAATAATATGACGTAGCACGTATAATCAACTCATTAGACGAAAAATAGATGAAAAGATAAATGGAGGGGCATATTTGTTAAACTTTTCAAAGTCGAGGGTGTTAAATCGGTTAGAAAATAGTAAAAGAGTATGTTTGTTAACTTTGCATAGTAGAGGGGCAAAAAGGTGTATTAACCCAAGAATTTTTATTAGTCTTGACAACGGGTACCCATAGGTCTAGATATCAAGTATCCACCCCACCCATTTATTAAACATGTATTACATGTACCTCCCCCGCGATACTAAATGGTTACAAAATAAAAATCATCCCCGCCCAAAAATGTGTCGGGTAAATGATGCACTCAAATATTGGAGTGTTAAATCCCTCATTAGACGACATTTTTGTGATGATTTTATCTTGTTTGGGTGATTTTAAGTGAGTTTAGTCCCCTTTCGACCTTAGGGTCGTTTTACGTCATTTGCACGTTTTTTTATGTATTTCAGGTAATAAATGACATTAGGGAAACAAACTGGGAGTGGAGCACTAAGTGACACGGAATTCTAGGCCCCATAGAGTGATCCAGGTTGAAGGAAGAAGGCCCAACCACAAGGAAAGACCCGATTTTGAAGAAAACTCAAAATGCTGGATTTTGGAGCTTACACACCTGTAAGCTAAATACATTGTTTAGTTTACACACCGTGTAAGCTCCCCAAACAAGAAAAATTTGTCTATTTCAACAAGAAAACGGTTTTTTATGGTATAATTAGTCTTGGACATATTTTGGACGAACCATACACCATTGGAGAGAGTTTTTGGAGATTTTCGGAGCACGATTGAGCGGAAGGAAGCTAAGGATTGGCAGATGTTAGATTGGTTCAATAAGATTAGTTTATTCCGGAGCAAGTTGACCTTCTCTTCAGGATTCTTCTCTTTTGTATTTGTGATTTCCTTTGAAACCATGAGCAGCTAAACTTCCAGGTTTGTTCATATCAGATGAAACCCTAAAGAAATTTTTTATGAATTATCTTGGATTTTTAACCATTTGATGTTAATTGAGGTTTATTCAGATATTTGATGCGTTCTTCTTAAATCCTAATTTGAATCTGATTGATTGACCGATTGTTAGTTTCATTGTTCATCTTTGGTTTCGCGGGTCTAACCAAGAACGTGAGTCATTGTGGAGTTTCGGAAGTCGTTAGGTTCTGCTGGTAGCTTGACCATAGGATCGGTAGACCTAATCTCTTTGTATTATCGTTATGATATTTCACTGAACACCTTATATGCTTTCTTGAAAATTCATAGGTTAGCTTGACCATAGGAACCTTTGGATCAGCTTGTCCATGGAGTAGAGATTACCTTAGGAAGTGTCGAGTCATCAAGCCTGAGTAACCGAGATTGTATTGCATATATCCGTAGTTCACAAATCACTTTCAAAACCAAACAAAGAAACCCCCGATTAGCTTAATTCACTTTGTTGAGTAATATAACAGAAAGACCCTAGGGAAATACGATCTCTTTGGAGGAATCCATTAAGTAAAACTAGGTGTACAATAATTTGTGCATCAATTTTTTGGAGCCGTTGCCGAGGATATTTTCTTGTTCTATGAAAGGCATTGTGCTTTTAAGGTTTTCATTCATTTTCTTATAATCTCTTTACCTCCCCCATTGCTATATTACATGGTATCTTCTTTTTTTGGTGTTTCAGGCAAGATTGCAGGTACGGAGGATAAACAGGTTAGCAAGCGTAGAGCTAAAAAACCCAAGGTCTTCTACACTCACTCCATCCCTACACCAATTCCTCAGAAGAAAGCCTCCAAGCCTTCAAAGAAAAAGAAGAATATGTTTACTTCTCTGCCTTCGTCTTCATTTTTTCCCCCCTCCCTTGATACTTCAGTTCCTGCTGTGGAACAGGAAGATAGTTCATTAAACATAGATAATATATTGGCTAATACGACGTTGTTTCATATAGTGTACCTGTAAGGTTGGGTATGGGCGGATAGCTTCACTCCCATTATCAACTGGAACCAGTATTGGGTTTACCCGTACCTGTCAAATTTTACCTAGTTAATGAATAATCCCTGTCCAAATCAGTCAGATTTTGGGTGGATACCTAGTTTTATATCAACTACGAAGTGTAGTTTTTATTTTATTTCGTAGACACTTGTGATTCATGGTATCAATGAAGATACCCTTGAAAAATAAACAATCTAAATCAATTAATGACATACCAAAATATAAAATCATATTTAATGACTTTCCATATCACACACTTTTTTTAGTAGTCTTTTTGTAACCAACCACTCATTAAAATAAATAGAATACCACTTTCTCACTATAATTTTGCATCATTTAATTTTAGTTAGTGAAAATATGTACTAGTTCCAACAATAAAAAAACGGGTGTTTAGCGTCGGTCAGAACTGACGCTAAATCCATCTAGCTTCTGTTAGAAGACCGATGCTAGAATCGGTGACGCTAATCCTTAGTGTCGGTGAACAAACAGACTGATGCCATTAGCTATACCGAATCGACACTAAGGTTTGTTGACCAACCAATTGAGTCAATCGATCGGGTTCACATTTAGCATCGGTTGCAACCGACGCTAAATCGAAAAATCGACGCCAAATCTAGCATCCAAAACTTAGCGTGGGTCTTTAGCCAAGCAATGCTAAAACATACACATTTAGCATCGGTCATGACCGACGCTAAATGCATGACCGACAGTATATTATGGGTTCATTTAGTGGCGGTCATGACCAGCGCTAAATACATATTGACCGACGCCATTTACAGGTCACAAGAACCTATTTTTTCTGTTTTTGTGTTCATTCTCATACTCTTCTAGTGCCCATACCTGTATACATTTTCCTGCATACGAACAACATTTTTTTATATCCTATTACACTAACCAAGCACAAAAATGAAATTAGTGCACATTTTACTAATGAAAACAAAACGACATAACATCCAATATATCTAAATGTACCAAAACACATCGAAAAAACATATCCAAATGCACGCTTCATCATCGTCGTCATCCCCCGAGTGCAGGTCTGTGGCATCATCATCTAGTGTCATATTACCCTTGCCCTTCCCCTTGGATGATGAACCTCCAACCAACTGGCTCAGGCGTAGAACCTCTGCCTCAAGCCCGCTCAGGTGCTAAACCTCTGCTTCCAGCGACCTCATGCGATCCTCAGCAGGGCAATGGTCGAAGACATGAGTTGTAGTAGTTGGACTACTACTCTAGCTGGCTCCACCACGCTTCCTACTCATATTGACCTGCATACAAAGTCAAGAAAATCATACAATTAGGAATTAAAACGTTAGCTAACTACAATTTCAAAATATCATATACCACAATACATACCATAGAGGGGGTGACACCAAATCACATCCCGTGAACTCGACCACTATGCTCCTTCGGGTAGACACGACCAAGTGCATCGTCGAATGAAGGCTCTACTATGAACGAGGGATCACGGGCCAGCTCCAGACTTTCGGGTTGCACATTGATGAAAAAGAAAAGCAATTTTCAAAACCTTATTTTGATTGAATACAGAGTACTTGAGACAAATAAAATAATACTCACCACTTTAGGATCAACATAAGTGTCATCCTTCTTTGTGTGATGATAGCATACAATTCACCACCGAAGGGCACCCTCCCCTGTTCAGCTGCCTACATTTTCAGGCACTAAACAAGTTTAGCTCACTTTCTATAATCATAGAAACAGAAAAAAAAAACTAGCAATTAAAACTGAATTATTACAAACTCAAATCCTCTGACCCGCTATTTCTTTCAACCTCCAGTGTGGGGTGTCTTGTGGTTCCTCTTAGCGGCAGATTTCTTGCGAGACAGCTCCTACAAATTGAACAATCAATCCATAACAATATAAAATAGATTCAATGTCATAAAATACATTTACAACATATCCAAATTCACTACAACAGAACGGGGATTTTGTCACAGGCGAAATCGAACTTTGTCGCAGGCGGGCCTGTGACAAAGCACAAACTTTGTCGCAGGCGGCGCCTGCGACGAAGTTCGATTTTGTCTGCGACAAAATGAGCCGCGACAAACAGATATTCGTCGCGGGCTCTGTCTGTGACAAAGTTTGTCGCAGGCAGTTGTTTGTCGCAGGCCGCCTGCGACAAACGTTTGTCACAGACGGCCTGTGACAAACGACTGCCTGCGACAAACTTTGTCACAGACAGCCTGTCGCAGACACGACCTGTGACAAACGTTTGTCGCAGGCAGTCGTTTGTCACAGGCGCCTGCGACAAACGTTTGTCACAGACGGCCTGTGACAAACGACTGCCTGCGACAAAGGATCTGGACGGGCCGACCTGCTTGTTTCTTGGGCCTCCGGCAGGGCCAGCTCGCCCGTTTTTCCGTGGGCCTCATACTGGACTGGTTTCGTGGGCCTGCCTTTTAGTGGGCTTTTCGTGAGGCTTATACATAAAAAATGGTAATTTACATGCATATATTTCACTTATACATAAAAAATGGTAATTTACATGCATATATTTCACTTATACATCAAACTGTTACACATGCATAATTTAAATCATTAACAATACTTTTTCATAATCAAGATTATTATATTAAGATTTGACATATTTATCAGTATCATGATCATCATCTTAAGAATTGGTATTAACGTACTGTAATCTTAAGAATCGTACTAGGAAATTGAAGCAAGAACTCTATAACACAACCAATGAACGCTGGAGAACCCAAATATAATACAAAATCTGATACAAAAAATGAAAATAATCGTATTAGAATACAAAAAAAAATAGTTATGCAATATGATGAACAAGAACAGAAAATTACCAAAAAAAAATAAGAACGAAATTCCGGAAACAATCCGACGCACTGCCGCAGAAAATGAACAACCACCAAATCTCCACGAAATCTATGACCGAAGGAAACCAATCAGAATCATGCTAAAAAAAATTGAACAAGATAATGACGAACTGATGATTTTTACCTTAGAATATCGATCTGGCCTTGATGATCTGACCCTGATGATCTGACCTTGATGAATCTGGGGGAAAGAAGCCATCAGAAACTCGTTTCATATGAAAAATCAAGAACTCGATTAATAGGAAAATTGATCGGAATAGATGATACTCACATGGAGATGTCAGAGATTGTCGGTGGAAGCGGCAGTACGTCGGAGGGGTTTCAGTCGTCGGAGGGAGGCTTCGCTTTTTGGAACGGATGCTTGGGAGGGGGCTTGGGACGGCGGACGTGGGCTTGGAACAGCGGACGTGGGCTGTCGGACGTCGGCGGAGAGAGGTTTGGGATGTCGGACGGCGGATTAAGACGTCGGACGGGGGTTCGGGATGGCGAAAGTAGGCTATCGGACGGCGAGTTGGGCTGTCGGACGTCGAAAGAGAGAGAGAAGAGTTTGAGAGAACTAACGAACTGAATGGCAGACCTGAACTTCAGGGTAGTCATTCAGTCGTTTGTCGCAGGCATAGGCGCTTTGTCGCAGGCGGCCTGCGACAAAGCCCGTCACAGACAGTGCTTTGTCGCAGGCTGCCTGTGACAAAGTGCGTCACAGACATTGCTTTGTCGCAGGCCGCCTGCGACAAAGCGCGTCACAGACAGACGCTTGTCGCAGGCGGCCTGCGACAAACTTGTCACAGACAGACGCTTGTCGCAGGCCGCCTGCGACAAACTTGTCACAGACATGGACCGGCCTGCGACAAAGCCCTCTGCCTGTGACGACGTTTGTCACAGGCCGGTTCTTTTGTCACAGACAGCCTGCGACAAAATGACTTTTCTGTTGTAGTGATTCAACTCTACTTACCACCATATCCAGCCTCAGTCTCAGATCCACGAACTGTACCCACATAGGAGGAGGGATCTTGCTCGGCTAGTGATCTAGTGCCCACGCCCTCGTGGGCAGCACAAACTCACGCTCGTGGTACTCCTCGTCGTCGGCTTCAACTGCTTTCCTCCTCTCTGATTGAAGCGTGTTAACTGCATAACTATTCCGTAAGCGGGTTTTTGGTCCCTCTACTTCTTGCCAATATCCGACAAGATATACTCACATTTTGTTTCCTCCATCACCTTTTGACTTCTTCTTAGGCGGCCCTCCTTTGTCACTCTCCTTCGTCTTCCCAAAAGTGTAACATCCCCGCCCAACTGGATGATTTAGAACTTAAGTTTGGGTGATTAGAGTGCTAGAATCAGTGCCTCTGAGGTCCCAGTGAGGTCTGGGACGTTCGTGTGTAAGCCGGGTTGAGGTTACAAACGAGCCAACGGTGTAGTGTAGAACACACGGCCGTGTAGTGTGATACACGCCGTGTATTCATAACACACGACCGTGCTCACATATCTTGGAAATTCGTCGAAAGAGGCAGTAGATAGTACACGACCGTGTATTGTAGATACACGCCGTGTATCATGGCCTGCATATAAAAGACGGTTTTGGATGGGATTTCATAACTTTCAACTCCTTTTTCTTTCCACGAAACTCACTTGACGAACCAACTTTGGCCAAACTTCAGAAGGTGATTCCGGGAGTTGTAGAGGTCAGATTGACGATCCATTTGTTGCTATGCGTTCCTAGATACAAGGAGAAGAGATCTCTAGTCTCAATTTCTGGTTTCTCAGTGTAGGTCACAGTCAGTGAGAAGGGGTTAGGATACGAGTTTGGAGTTGGGAAAACCGATATTCTGGGGAACTAGAAGACGTTTAGAGCCTCGTCTTCTATTCCAGGTGAGGGCTTAGCGTTGTTAGGTAGTTTGGATAGCGAGAGGAGTTATAATTCAGACTTAGATGAAAGCTAGGTGTTGCATGAAAATGATGAGAGTAAAAAGGGTAAATTGTTCTGTGAATGTGTTTCTAATTGATTGCTTGATGATTGATGTGGTTGGGGGTTGGGATGAAATGAAATGACTAATGAATTATCATAGAATTATCATAGAATTGAGAGTTAAGATGAATTGGGGATATGGATGCTAGTGATATGATATTGTGAATTGTTAGTTGTGGATGTAGGAGAATGACCCTGCCAATGTGGGGTCGTTCTGAGGAAGAGGAACAGGTGGGTGATCCCTGGACTCATGACATGGCTACCCCTGTACTTGCAGGTGGGGGTGGTCGGTGAGCTAGCCGATTACCCTATTGTGTGTTTGTATTGATGAGTTGTGAATCGTGATCGGAACGTGGAATTATGAGGATGGTTGGAATCATGTGTTGATGTGGTGCGATGGATAGGAAGTGTTGTGATGAAATTGTTGTGTTGTGAATTGCATATGAAAGTAGAACCGGAAGGAGCCCACACTACCCTACCAGAGATACTGGTTGATTGAGTCTGATCCATTGGGGTGGATCCGCTTGACATGGGTGTCAAGGGTATTGTCGTTGTCTCATTGATTGTTGTGCCTCTAACAAACGTACGTGACCTCGGGATCCGTAATTCAAGAGATTGTAGAGGATAATACAACTTTCTTTAATTAATCCTAACTTATATATATTATCATTTTATGAAGGCCGATTTATATGATCAAATTAATAATAATAATACTAATAATAACCTATCTGTAAATAAGTAAAGAAAAGTGACCAAATTGCAATTTGACTACATTTGGACCAAATTGCAATTTGGCCACATTTGCAATTCATTTGCATTTGACGTGTTATGCTGAAGCGAAGCTGTACAGGGATGCGCTTGTGGCCAGCGCTGGGCTGGCTGGCTGGCAATGCACTGGCTGCAGGTTACATTTGTTTATTTTTTGGATATTTTTATATATTTTGCTATTGACGGTACATAATAATGAATAAAGTGTTATAAAATTTCAAAATCTCAAAAAATGTCAACTTCCTAAGAAATAATTTTTCCCATTCCCCGCCAAACGCCACTCCCATAATTTCATTTTACTTTGATACAAACCCTAACTCAACCATGTCTACCATTGAATTACAAATAATAAATAATTAATAGAAAATGCATAACATACCATCATATAACTTTATTCTCTTTCAGCAATAATTGAATAATAACTAACAATTACAAACAATGTGAAAAACAAATATTACAAGTTGCATATCACATTTAATTAAATTAGTCCTAAATAATCATACTAAGTAGAAATATTACAATATTCACGACAATATGCATATTGCCATACAAATTAAGTAATCGTACTATTACAAATATGACAATAATTACCTAAATAATCATACTATTACTAATATTATATTAATTAAATTCAACATGCATTTTATCATTCAATTAATTTTCATGCATGAAAAAATGCATACCTTACACCAAGATAAAGAACCTAAGCGTGGGAAAAGACAGTAGGCAGGAAGTGCAACATCGAGTCAATGCGGTCACTGATAATAATAATCCTAAACACAATTAGAACTCAAAATCCTAATTAAACCCTACATAGGGAACGACCAATTCCATGCATTAGCACATTCAGTTTCTCCCAAATCACAGTTATAAGCAATATATGGTACTAACATATATGAATTCACTATAAATCCTAACTTTTTAATCAAATTCTCTAAATAATATTCAAAATATAATTTACAAACTGGAAATATAAAA
This sequence comes from Linum lewisii, assembly GCA_034768395.1. Classification (NCBI taxonomy): domain Eukaryota; kingdom Viridiplantae; phylum Streptophyta; class Magnoliopsida; order Malpighiales; family Linaceae; genus Linum; species Linum lewisii. The sequence continues at coordinate 12,497,588 of CM068296.1, read as the reverse complement.
TAAAAAAACTTACACGGATACGGAGGAGTTTCGACGGAAGTGAGGGTGGTGAGAACAACATCACAACAGTTCCTAGCTCGAAATTCAGAGAGTTTGGGGGGAGTAGAGAGAGTTGAGAGAGTTGGAGATGGGAAAAACTACCAAATGAAGTTTGCAGTCGGACTGAGGGGTATTTATATGTTTGCGTTTTTGTGTCGATTGAATACTGAACCTAAAACGCATCATGATCGATGCCATATACACATGTTTTAGCGTCGGTTAGTACCTGCGCCATTTACTTTCGTGAAACAGACACCAGCCCTTCTGTTGGGTAAACCAGCGGATCCTGACTAGGACTGCATTTAGCGTCGACTCTAACGTCTCGAATTAGCGTCGGTCGACATTTGACCGATGCTAAACGCAAGGTCAACGCGAATTCTACATTTAGCGTCGGTCTTTGACCGACCGATGCTATTTACTTCTGTTACAATTGACGCTAAATGCCATGTTTTGTGTAGTGCAATGTGATCACCTTTTGTTCAATTAGTAAAGTATTGACACGAGTATCATATTTGAAATGAATTAGAGTATTAACGCATATTCTTAGCATTTATAGCTCGCTCTTGAGACAAATGTCGTCATGGTCGGTTAGATTATAAATGAGCACATGTAACTTTCTAGCATACCTTAGATAAATGCATATGAATTGGATAACTCATTATCAATTGATTGAATAATGTCTTGTGAATCAATCATCACTAACTATAAGCGTCAAGATACAATGGATATGTAACACGTGTACTTCATTCACATTTGGTTTTAGAAGCGCCGTGATAGTTATACTTAACTCATCTTCTCATCAACAATATCAACAATCTTAGGCTATCACTAACTATGTATTGTTCTTACAAGTGTAAATTTGAGAAGTTCATTCGTATCAAACCCTAATCAATGTAAATTCACTAATTAAACCAATAAAATTGTCAAACTAGAATATTATAATCAAGGAGAATTGATAACTCCTAGACGTTAAGAAATTGATTATCTAATTACTTAACAACATCATAACACATAATTACTAACAAAAAATAGTAACTAAGATACGGAGATATCCCAATTTGAAAACGCATACACAAATGTCGTTTAGGGTTTACATGACTCCATATTATTTAACAATAATTACAGGCGAAGCGCCGCTACAGACACATGGGCCTCTTCAGTGAATACTTGGGCCCGCTCTGAAGGTTCTAGACTTACTTCTCTCGTTTACGGAAACTAAAATATATATGGTTAACCTTTACCAATAAATGGACACAAATTTATAAGAAAAAAAATATGATATAGATTTTTTTTGCTAATTCGGCTTCAATAGCAAAATCAAAATAAGAAAAAACACAAAAGGAACAAAATGAAAAGATTGTAGAGTAAAAGAAGGTAATATACAAACTGTCCCCTCATTTTCCCTTCTTCCCATTTCAGTCCCTCTATCTTTCCTAGCGCGCGTGAAAGTTACGTGACTTTAGCCTATAAATAGGTTGCAATATCTGGTTTTTCATTTCACATTACTTTTATTCTCTCATTGTCAAAAGTGTGATTAGGAGAGAGTCATAGCCCATTGAAAGGAGATTAGGTACTATAAAGTATTTTTTAATACTTATAATCAATTATCATATTAATTTATTTATTTTTAGTTCAATCTATATACACTTTTCTCTCCGACTTTAGCTCTAGCTATTCATGATTCATCCTTGTTGGACATGAGTAGGTAGAGTCAAATAACTCGGGGAGGAAGTGTTGATAGTCACAGTCTGATTATTTTGCACACTCATGTATATGGTTTTGTTTTGTTTTTTTTTTGTTTGGATCTTGGTGTTTATGAGACAATTAAATCGGAGTCAAGGTGTTGGCAGTGAAAGTCTAATAACTATGCATACCTTTGCATATGTATATCTCATATAATACATCTGATCTTTGTTTTCAGTTTTGTGATATATTGTTGGATAAGCGAGAAAAGGTGTTGATAGTGGCTCCCTCATTATTTTGCACACTCGTGTATATAGTTTTAAGTTTTGTTTGGATCTTAGTGTTTGTGAGACAACTAAATCGGAGTCAAGGTGTTTACAGCGGCAATTTAATGACTATGCACACCTTAGCACACATATGTCTCATCTAACACATCTGATCTTTGTTTTCGATTTCGTGATATATTGTTGAAAAATTACGTTTTCGTTCGACTTTCTCTGATTATGTCATCATATAAACTCAGATCTGACTCCTAATCCTTTTTATATGGATTCAATACTATTAATCTCATCAGTTCTGAATAGTTTGTAGACAGTCAAATCAAAGAGAGTAAAAATGTCGACAATGAGATTTTAACATAACATTTTTTCTTTGATATTAATTATTTGATTCAATACATCATTACAAAGTCCATAAGAATATTATATTTGATAATTTATTTAACTAATTCAATCATCTAACACGATATTTTCATATTAATATTGGCTTTGACTTTCATATGACATATGTCGTTCTCTTCAATTCAAATTTGACTCATTTTTTTAAAAATTAATAATTAAATCATTTGTTCGTAGATAGTCAAATAATCGCAATATTTTGTGCATGCATCTTATAATATATATTTACTCGTCAATTTTTTTGTTAAAAAAATCATCAAAAGAAGTAGCTCAACTCATGTCTATTCTTTTTGTGTTTACATAATTGAATCTCGTTCAATTGAAATTACTTACAATCATTTAATATCTCCACCAACTTAAAACTCAATAAAATTATGTTCGAGTTAGATTTGAGTATGTTTTCAGGGTTGTACTATTCTCCGTGACATATATATCTTAAACATTTGTCCGAATTTTACGTGCTTAATAATAACCCATCGAAATCGTATGATCTTACCAAGTAATTTTTATTTTACATAGAATTTTTATTTTCGTCGGTCGTATTTTGATCCATTTTTTGTTTCGGTGGTTTGATTCATTGCAGAAAAAGCTTATCAGAGAGATGGTAGGAAACAGAACCGAGCTTAACATTGTTGCTGATGATGGTCTCCAAAATGGTGTCATCCCTCAAGTTGACGTTGCTGTTGCTGATGATGTCCAAAACGTCGTCGTACCACAAGGTGATGCTCCTCTTGCTTGTGGTATTCAAAACGGCGTCGTCCCGCAAGTTGACTTTGATGTTCCTGCTGTTTAATACGGCGTTGTCCCCCAAGTTGGCGTTAATGGTGTCCCAAATGACGTTGTCCCGCAAGTTGATGCTCCTCCTGCTGGTGGTATTCAAAACAGTGATGTTCCACAACTTAATGTTATTGCTGCTTGTGACCAAAACGACATCGTCTTGCAAGTTGACCAAAATGACACCATCCAACAAGCAGTCGCTGACGTGGAACCGACTTAATCGAGTGACGATGACGAGATGTATGAAGCAGAGGATGAGCGGCGTGGTAAGAAGAGGAGGTACCAACGCCATAGTCAGGAACAATACAGAGAGCTTGAAAAGTAAGCAACCAATCGAAAATCAATTTTTTTGTTTTTTTCGATCTTGGGTTTTGATTTTGGGTTTGGTTTACTGGTTTTGGTTAGTTTCTTCCTGGAGAATCCTCACCCCAATGAGAAGCAAAGGATCGAGCTCAGCATGAAGCTTGGGATGGAGATGAAGCAGATCAAGTTTTGGATTCAGAACCACCGCACCCAAATAAAGGTACAACCTAAAAATTGTGTGATTCGTTGGCCGGTTTGAGACTTTTCTACATTTGAATCGACATGATTTAACCGGTTATAACATACTCCTGAGGAATCAAAATGAGGAGTTGATAGCAGAGAACGCTGTTTTAAGGCAAAACGTGACCGAGCCCAAGTGCACCTCCTGCGGCGGCCCAATGGTCCCCATGCCGCTCGCCTTTCAAAACGAGCAGCTCAGAGCGGAGAACGCCCGCCTCAAGGATGAGGTTGGCCGCCTCTATGCCCTGACCAATAGGTACAACCGACCTCTAATCTCCCCATCCGCAACAACATTGGCACCAACTGTTCCAACACTCGACGAGAACAACAACAACAAAAGAAATCCCGTGGGACCCAATCTTGGACGTAACAAGAACCGCAACGACAACAACACCAAAACCAACAACACCACCACCAACAGAAATCCTGCAAGGCTTGGTATCGGCGCTCCCACCAAGACCCGCCGTCCAGTGGTCCTGTCAAATAGTGGGTACAATTGGGAGGTGTACAAACAATACGTACATAGGGCTACGACTGAGGTGATGAGCATGACTCACATGGGTGAAGAAGAGTGACGGGGAAGAGGTGTTGAATCTCAAGTACTATCCGCGCGTTTCGGCGCATGGCCTCGTGGAGAGTGAAGTCGAGTTTGTCACTGAGGCCACAAGGGCGTCAGACATTGTTTGCATCAATGGCTTGGCACTTGTCGGAATAATGATGAACGTGGTATGTTTCTTGGCCTACAAGAAATTTTATTAGTCGCTGTTAAATTAAACAGTTTAATTTTTAGGTTAAAATTTTATTTTAAAAAATTGTTTATGGACTTTTTTTTAATTTGATTAGGACCATTGGATGGAGGCTTTTGCTGGATTGGTGGCTAGCGGCACCAAACTTGACATGTTGTCTTCTAGCGAATTAGTAATGGTTGGTAACAAACTATTTTTGCATTTAGTTAGTTAGGTTTGGTTTAATTGGTTAAAATTATGATCATTCATGTTTGTGAGTACTAGATAAAAGCCGAGTTCCAACCGATTTCTCCTTTGATTCCGGTTCGCGCAACGAAGTTTATCCGGTCCTGCAAGAAGGAGATGGATAGTATTTGGTCCGTCATCGATATTTGTGTTGATGCGAACGAAGGGTGAGGCTCTTGATGTGACCTTATTTGGTGCATTTTAAGCCTTTGATTAGCCTAAGGATTTCCCATGTTTGATCTCATTTTGCTATGATTTATATGCTTTTATTGAAGTTTTATGCAAAGTGCTCCCGTGTTGTCCGGTTGCCACTTTGAGGCCAATTATGTGTCTATTGGAGTTGTTTTCTTTGCATTTTTAGGATTTGGCATCGAAGTACTGGTGACAAGGAGCGTGTAGGATCAAACGGGAGGTCAATCGGAGCTAGGGCAGAGGAGATATGGCCGATGCAAAATCGGAAAAAAAATGCACAACCTCATAACTAAAGTTTTCGGCGAGAACCTTGTAGTTCTCGCCGAAAACCCTCGGTTGCATATTCGGCGGATTTCCAGAAGATCAACGTTCGATTTATGAAGGAGTTTTCGGCGAAAACTTCCAGAGTTTTCGTCGAAAACCTATGAAGGAAGCCACAGCCGCTCGGTGTTTTACAAAGAGATTTTCGGCGAAAACTTGTACAGTTTTCGCCAAAAATTCCAGGTATTTCCGGCGTGCTATATAAGGAAGAGGCGGGCGAAAATTAGAGGAGATAATTCATAAAATTTTACAACACACTCGTACTCTCTCTCAATTCCCCTGAATCACCGATCACTTCCTCTCTCTCATCCAATCATCCCTCTCCCTCAATTGTTGATCAACTTGAAGATCAAGGATCTAAGTAAAGTCTTCCTCACCTTGGATTGAAGCTTGAAGAGCCAAGTTGCAAGATCCTCCATGGAAACAAGGATGGTCTCCTCTACTCAATTTCAGGTTTCTTCCATGGTTAAGCTAGGCTAAGCTTAGGTTTAGTTTAGTGGGGGATGGATCAAGCTAGGATAGATGATTGATTGTATGGATTGAGTTTCTCATAGCCATTTGTGTAAGATGATGATCCTAGACCTTGTGCTTTGTAGCCATTAGAACTTGATTTGTTCTTTTGGTATTGTTTATGTCTTTCAATACATGAGAATGATTGATTGATGTTGATCTAAGGTGTTTGGATTGTAATTGAATGATTTGAGAGATTGGATTATGCAATTGCAATCATTTTGAGCTTATTTTTCCTTGCTGTCATTTTATCGAACACTTGGTTTGCATTTAGTTTTCTCTCATTTGAAGGTTTAAAGACCCTTTTGATTGCTAGACTAGTGTTATATGATTGACATGAGAGTGTCTTGCATCATTTACCTTGTTTAGATGAATGTTAGCATTGAGATCAAGTGTTGAGCATTTCAATGAGCTAGTTAAGGCACTCCATTCCCTTTGTTCATATAGCGAAAGCATGGTGCATTTGGTCTAGGAGTAGAGAGTCAATTGTGCGAGAGTTCGTTGATTCTACTTGAGTGATTTGCATGGTCATCGGTTTACACATCGTTGCTTGAGATTCAATTCAGCTTTCATGAACCTTGAGCTTGAAGAAACCCTTGCTAAGCTAAACTCCTTTCTCTCTTGTTTGATCCTCAATTCTATTTGTTATTTTTACCTTGTTTGTTTATGCTTTTGATTTGTTCTCTTTCAAAACCAAAACTCAATTTAAATGTTTAAACCGTTCATGAACTTTGTGAGTATTAGCTTATGAGAGGACCTCGTGGAATACGACCTTGTATGCTGTGAGTTAAATCTCGCACATCAAGTTTTTGGCGCCGTTGCCGGGGAACTCTCTCATTCCAAAGAAAGCAATTATTAGTGAACCGATCTTTACACTTCCTTCCGTTTTACTTTTGCTCCCTTGTTACGTGTTGTTTGACTTGTTATTACACATTGTCGTATTACGTTGGTATTTGTTGTTTGATTTGTGTATAGGAACCGTGCACTAGTGCATGAGGCGGATCACCCGTCTTCAGGCACGACTCCAAGGTATCAAGGCCGTGATTGAACCACCAACTCGTTCTCTTCCTCACTTAGTTCATAGCACCACACGCAACAACATGGATCACCATGAGGATGAAGATAACCACTCGGAGCATTCACATCACACTAATGAAGACGATCAATCGCAAAGAGGTGCGAGGCGCACACTAGCTGATTAAGCTCGCCGAACCCTCGAAGGGGCAGCCTCGAGCATCGTGCGAAGACCGGTAAATGCAAGAAACTTCGAGCTAAAGCCTAATATGATTCAGATGGTGCAAAATGGAGTGGTGTTCAATGGCATTGATGGAGAATGTCCATCAAGGCACCTCAAAGACTTCCTTGAGATATGCGACACGGTGAAGAATGACCAAGTTCACCCGGATTGTGTGAGACTAAGGCACTTTCCTTTCTCTCTCAAGGGTAGAGCCAAGTCTTGGTTGGAGAACCAACCTAGTAGAGCATTCACCACATGGGAGGGCCTAGCCGAAGCCTTCCTCGAAGAATTCTTTCCTCCTTATATGACGGATGCAATCCGAGATCGTATCAACCACTTCACACAACACAAGGGAGAGCTCTTCCATGAGACTTGGAATAGGTTCCAAGCCCTTCTTCGGTCTTGCCCTCAACACAACTTCGCCGAATGGAGCTTGGCGGATATCTTTGCTAGGTCCCTTGATTTTGAGAATACAAGGATGATCAACCAAGCTGCTGGAGATGCTCTAGAACTCTTCGCGGAGATGGCCAACAAGACAAGGAGTTGGTCTCGACAACAACCTCCTAGGTCCAAGTATGGAAGTGACACTCACTATGACTCTAGAGCAATAAGTGTTGATGCACCAAAGGATTCGTCTAGCTATGGGAAGAAGCCTAAGTTACCGGGACATCGTGATGAAGATGACCCCATGATTGCGCTCCTCATGTCCAATATTGATGCCATGGCCTCTCAAGTAAGCAATCTTAGTATGCCTAAGCTTCCCTCTAAGGTTCCATCGTCTCGTTTGGGTAATCCACCGGTGGCCTCAATATATTGTTGTGAATGTTGTGGGGGTCAAGGCCACGATGTGAGTGCTTGTCCCTCCGTCACTCCTGAGCTTGGCCAAGGCGATCACAATGAGGAGGTAAGCTTCGCACAAGGTCAAGGATTTCATGGTAATTTCAATCCCCAAGGGAACTATCATGGGGGTAACTACAACCGTCCTTGGATCCAAGGAGGTGGGTACAACAAGCCTAACCAAGGGTACCAAGGTCAAGGAAACCAATGGACTCAAGGAGGTAACCAAAGCCAAGGTAGCCAATGGAATCAAGGGGGAAATCAAAGCCAAGGTAACCAAGGTGTGAGCCAAAATCAAGGTAACCAAGGTGGTGAGCAAGGTTCTAATCCACCGGGGATGTATAATCATAAGGGTAATGGACCGCCCAGCTTCAACAAACCTTCTCAACACGAAGAAGGTAGTTCTTCAATCTCCCAAGAAGACACCAATGCGGCAATGATTCAACTTATCATGAATCAACAAGCTTCAATTACCAATTTGAATACTCAATTGGGTCAAATATCTAAGGCACTCTCGGAGAGACCAAAAGGGTAGCCTACCCTCCAACACCGAGGTCAACCCCAAGGTTCCTGAAGAGCTTATGATGGTAACATTGAGGAATGGTAAGCAACTTCAAGATTCTGCACCTAAAGTGGTAAGAGCTCAAGTTGATGACTATGTTTTAGTTGAGGATTGTGTTTCCGATGATGATACGGACAAAATTGAAGTCATAGTGAAAGAGGCGAAGACTAAAGAGGCTTCTAAGACTACCACCAAGGATGTTTCTCAAGAGGCTACGAAGAGTGCTACTCCGGTCTCTCCTCCCGCACCGGTGGTGCCTCCGTACAAGCCTAAACCACCTTATCCTTCTCGCTTGAAGCTGGATTCCATGGAGAAAGATTTCAAGAGGTTTGTTGAGATTCTTGACAAGGTGCAATTCACAATGCCTTTTGGAGAAGCAATCACCAAGATGCCTCAATATGCGAAGTTCATGAAAGAGATCTTCACCAACAAATGCAAGCTTAAGGATGTAACTTCGGCAAAGCTCAACGAACAATGCTCCGCCATTCTCTCTAAGCAACCACCAGAGAAGCTTAAGGATCCAGGTAGCTTTACTATTCCTTGCACTATTGGTGAGCATGCAATTAGTAGAGGCTTAGCCGATTTGGGTGCTAGTATCAATGTTATGCCATATTGCATGTTTCAGAAGCTAGGCCTAGGGAAATTAAAACAAACCCTCATGAATGTTCAATTAGCGGATAAGTCCATGAAATCGCCTCGTGGTATTGTTGAAGATGTGTTGGTTAAGGTCGGTGCTTTTGAATTCTTTGTGGATTTTGTTATCCTAGATGCGATGGGTGGTACCGATGTGCCTTTGATTCCAGGACGACCTTTCTTGGCAACCTCTCGTGCTTTAATTGACGTCTATGGAGGTAGACTTACCCTTAGGGTCGATAATGAATGCATGATCTTTGACCGCTCAAATGGCATGGAGTTTACTTTGTCTTATGCTAGTCACCATGATCCTAAGAATCCGCATGAGCTTACTTCGGCCTCTAATAGCACTAACCTTGTCCGTCATAGTCTTGCGGAGTTTTTTTCCATTAGTGATGTGCAGGAGAAGACGGATGAAGTAAAGGAGACTCCACCTTTCTTACTCCCAAAGACACCACTTAAGGCTAAGAAGAAAGGTGTGAAGAAGCCAACTGAGAAAGGCAAGGAAGCCGCACCAATGGGTGAAACGAGCAAGCCTAAGAAGCCACCCGATGAAAGGCTCAACTCCAACTGGTTTGGCCCCTTCTCCATTGCTCCCACTTCACCATCCAGGAAATCCATGCTCATTCCACCCGAATTTGGTAAGGTACAATTCAAGTTTCGTGTGCCATGCGAAGGTAATGACATCGACTTCAAGGAGGTAATGAGTTGGGATGGTTTTGCTTAGCTTACTCTTTGTGCTATCTTCTAGCTAGAGACGTTAAAGAAGCGCTTCATGGGAGGCACCCCATGTTATCCTTACCTTTTTGCTTTTATGTTTTTGTGATGTTTTAGCTCTTTGAATAAGACGTTGGCAAGCACTTAGGCGGATCACTCTTCACATTGTGCGTCATGGGACTTTTCCTCTACTTTAGCTTCCTATGCTTCTCTACCAACGCGGTAACTTCGTTCCACCTTACCCTCTCTCTCTTGATCATTGAGGGTAATGCTCATGTTAGTCGTAGTGGGGAGTTTGAGGTTTGGTGTCAATATTTGTCTGTAGAAGTCCAATGCTATGCTTTGATGAGTGCATGATCTTGATTGAATGTCATATTCCTCTATTGTAGAATCGTTCAGTTCTTGACTTTTGGTGTTTAATTGACTTCAATCTCTCACAATGACGCTTAGGCTGCTTCACTTAGAACCTATAACCAGCATGTTAGCACTAATATCAAATGAGTCTAGGCCAGAATAGAGATTTTATCACTCTTGTATGTTGGTTGATTGGTTTGATACGTGTTTTTGTACCGCTCGATAACACCGTTCTAAGATGATAGAGGCAATTAGAATTAACCCACATTCAGCCAAAAAGCCTACCCGAATCAGTTCCCTTTAGGATAACCCGTTGAGCTTTGGCCTGTTTGTTGGATCATACACATTTTCACCCTAATCCATGTTTTTCATCACCCTTTTTGATCCCTCGTGATTGTGGCTTGAGATTAGACGGAATCCTATTCGAAATCTTGTGTGGAAGTTAAGGGGCTAAGGATCAAGTGGCAAATTGGTGAAGAAAAGAGAAAAAAAAAGAATGCTCAAAAGAAAAGAAAAGCTAGGCAAGCTTGGCACTTAAGTGAAGTGTCGGGTTGAGCACTAGCAAAGGCAAAGGCTGTGAGCTAGGCAGCTTCAACACCTAAGTGAAGTGTTGGATCGAGCATTAGTATGCAGTAGGAAAAAAAAGAGAAAAAAAAGAGAAAAAAAAAGAGAAAAGAGTTCTTGAAAGTGGCCCTTGTTGTAATGATCCTAACTAAAGTTGGGTAAGTGCAGATCTAGAAGCGGACGAAGTTGAGTCGATAGCCACATCACGATCACTCACCACTTTCAAAAATTTTCCTACCCTCACCTAATTCGTTCCTTTTCCCGAGTGCAAGTCTTTTTGATTAGAGTCAGTGTTGTCGTGGTCGGTTTTGCTGTGTCCCAATCAACCACTACTTGAAGTGTGCAGAAAATAGTGAGGTCTAGACTTGTTTGGTTGACGTTCTTGCATGTGTAGGTTAAGTTTGTTCGTGGAACAGTTTAAGCCAAATTGTTATTGCTTGAATCTCAATGGGACCGATCTTGTCATTTGTGAACTTGGATGTTTTCTAATTCATTTGCTTGAGGACAAGAAAAGCTCAGTCGTAGGGGAATTTGATGTGACCTTATTTGGTGCATTTTAAGCCTTTGATTAGCCTAAATATTTCCCATGTTTGATCTCATTTTGCTATGATTTATATGCTTTTATTGAAGTTTTATGCAAAGTGCTCTCGTGTTGTCCGGTTGCCACTTTGAGGCCAATTCTGTGTCTATTGGAGTTGTTTTCTTTGCATTTTCAGGATTTGGCATTGAAGTACTGGTGACAAGGAGAGCGTAGGATCAAACGAGAGGTCAATCGGAGCTAGGGCAGAGGAGATATGGCCGATGCAAAATCGGAAAAAAATGCACAGCCTCATAACTAAAGTTTTCGGTGAGAACCTTGTAGTTCTCGCCGAAAACCCTCGGTTGCACATTCGGCGGATTTCCAGAAGATCAACGTTCGATTTATGAAGGAGTTTTCGACTAAAACTTCCAGAGTTTTTGCCGAAAACCTATGAAGGAAGCCACAGCCGTTCGGTGTTTTACAAAGAGATTTTCGGTGAAAACTTGTACAGTTTTCACCGAAAATTCCAGGTATTTCTGGCGTGCTATATAAGGAAGAGGCGGGCGAAAATTAGAGGAGATAATTCATAAAATTTTACAACACACTCGTACTCTCTCTCAATTCCCCTGAATCGTCGATCACTTTCTCTCTCTCATCCAATCATACCTCTCCCTCAATTGTTGATCAACTTGAAGATCAAGGATCTAAGTAAAGTCTTCCTCACCTTGGATTGAAGCTTGAAGAGCCAAGTTGCAAGATCCTCCATGGAAACAAGGATGGTCTCCTCTACTCAATTTCAGGTTTCTTCCATGGTTACGCTAGGCTAAACTTAGGTTTAGTTTAGTGGGGGATGGATCAAGTTAGGATAGATGATTGATTGTATGGATTGAGTTTCTCATAGCCATTTGTGTAAGATGATGATCCTAGACCTTGTGCTTTGTAGCCATTAGAGCTTGATTTGTTCTTTTGGTATTGTTTATGTCTTTCAATACATGAGAATGATTGATTGATGTTGATCTAAGGTGTTTGGATTGTAATTGAATGATTTGAGAGATTGGATTATGCAATTGCAACCATTTTGAGCTTGTTTTTCCTTGCAGTCATTTTATCGAACACTTGGTGTGCATTTAGTTTTCTCTCATTTGAAGGTTGAAAGACCCTTTTGATTGCTAGACTAGTGTTATATGATTGACATGAGAGTGTCTTGCATCATTTACCTTGTGTTAGATGAATGTTAGCATTGAGATCAATTGTTGAGCATTTCAATGAGCTAGTTAAGGCACTCCATTCCCTTTGTTCACATAGTGAAAGCATGGTGCATTTGGTCTAGGAGTAGAGAGTCAATTGTGCGAGAGTTCGTTGATTCTACTTGAGTGATTTGCATGGTCATCGGTTTACACATCGTTGCTTGAGATTCAATTCAGCTTTCATGAACCTTGAGCTTGAAGAAACCCCTTGCTAAGCTAAACTCCTTTCTCTCTTGTTTGATCCTCAATTCTATTTGTTATTTTTACCATGTTTGTTTATGCTTTTGATTTGTTCTCTTTCAAAACCAAAACTCAATTTAAATGTTTAGACCGTTCATGAACTTTGTGAGTATTAGCTTATGAGAGGACCTCGTGGAATACGACCTTGTATGTTGTGAGTTAAATCTCGCACATCAGCTCCTATCTGGTTGCATCATTTATGACTTAGACAATGGTTGCTCAAAGGTAATTAAATACCATAACTATCGAGATTAACAGTTTATGATTTAATGAATCTATCACAGAATCTCCATCGGTTTGTCGAACTCTATCTGGGAGAAGCTATCACTGACGAGCGTGGGCGAGGACGTTACGATTATGTCGAGAAAGAACTCAACCGATCCAGAGGAGGCGGTGGGAATCGTGTTGAGCGCCTCAACTTCCTTATGGATCCCTGTCTCGAGGAGGAGAGTGTTCGAGTTTTTGATGAGGGAAGATACAAGGAAGGATTGGGATTTCCTAATCAATGGCGGGTCCCTCGAGGAGGTTGTTCGTATCCCCAAGGCTCAGAATCTTGGAAACTCGGTTTCCATCCTTCGTGTTGCGGTAAGTACACACATTGGTTGAACCTTTATTTGACCCACTCTGGTCAAAATTTCTCTTTGGTTTGAACTTTATATCTTTTTGGGCAGCAAAACAGCTATAATGATTATAATGGCACGTCGTTCATCCTCCAAGAAACATGGAACGACGCGACTTCTTCCTTATTGGTCTATGCCGCGGTGGACGCTCCAATTCTGGATTTAGCGATGAGTGGAGGAGACAGCTCATTCGTCACTCTTATGCCATCAGGGTTCACCATATTCCCTGATGGCAAGGGTGGTGGCGATAGAGGCGATGGTGCTAGTACTAGTACTGGCATCGGTGGTGGTGTAGAAGGGGGGTGTAATACGACGACAGAGTTCCAAATACTAGCGAGCACTAACCCTAATTTGATGGTGACAATAGAGTTAGTGAGCACCTTAACCATCCTTCTCTCGTGTACAATTCAACGCATCAAGGACGCCTTTCAAATTCCTTGAAGCATTCACGATTGGCATATATATGTTAAGAAATTAATTAATTTCAAATTGCTTAAACAAAAATTCTATTGGTAAATTAAGAAATACAATTAGCATTGTATTTATGTGAATTAATTAATTTCTGATTGCTTAAACAAAAATTCTATTTGTAAATTAAGGGATACAATTGGAAAAATAATTATGTTAATAAATTAAATAATTTTTATTTTAGCTTCTATACATATCTTAATTGAGTTATGATGGGCCACCTCCACAACCAATGATTCAAACCGATTTAATATGACTCGTCCAATGGGTCTACTCGATTAATCGAGTCAAATAACAAACGGTCTCCTTCGTTCCTTTCCACTATTTCGCCAACACAAAAGGTTGAACAACAACTTGTAAATTAACCGATTTAAATCGTGAATCGAATTAACAAGAATTTCAAAGATTCATCGATTCGAACTATTTTTAACCAAACCTATCCATAAACGGTGAATCGATACTTAACAAACCACTAGAAGCCATAAATACGCATTAAATATACCGAAACGGCAAAAAATAATTAGTTAATTACAAAACAAACTAATCACAAAACGATAAAACTAAAAATAAATTAACAAATGATCTCCTGCTTTCTTCTCCATTTCCCTGTCATGTCACTGCCGAGCTATAATCAATGATCAGAGGACTTACAAGGCATGATTGAAACTTTGTTCATATTAAGCTGTTGATGCCAGCTAATACTCACAAAAGCTCTATCAAGTTTCCTAGCAAGCGCTTCATCCTCTCTATTGTTAACCCACATGAACTCCGGGCCTTGAACTGTATGCTCAACAAGCTCACACTCCTTGATAAAATCCTGAAAATCTGTCATACTTCCAAGATTTGAAGGCGGTCGAGAGGAGTCAGAAACATCAAGAATAGCATTGAAGTCTCCTAAGACCATCCAAGGCATCCCAAGGACAACAAGCTTCGCAATCTCTGAATACATTCCCTTTATGAAGCAAAATTAGAAGCAAACACAACTGTAATAAGATAAGCTTTAGGCATGTCAATAAGACAATGAATCCAGTGAGCAGTCTTATCCAAAACAACCAGGGGAATATTGTTCCTCCAGACTAACCAAATCTTTCCCAAAGTTCCATCAAAGTAGAAATCAGCCTTCTAGCCAGGGAAACGATCCTTAAACAATTTATCAGTATTTTTTAGAGGAGTTCTTGGCTCAAGCACAGCAAAAACATCTATATTATGAAAGGAAATATAGGACTTTAACTCTAAATATCTAGCAGCCGTATTAAATCCATGCACATTCCAAACCCAGAAATTCTTTTTCTTCTGTTTTTGGGTCTGGTGATCACTCCTTTCGGAGATAACATTTTACCTTGACTCAGAAAGTCCACGAAGCTAGGTTTCTGGAGTTGATGAGCACCATGTTCGCCTAAAATAATGTTCAGTGCTTGAGTACTAGAAGAGCTAGGGCCAGGGCAAGTCTGCTCAACCACATCAACAGTTTTCTGTTTCCCAACAGAGCACTCTTGGTGTGGCACTTTATCCACAACTATTTCTTCCATACTTTCATCATCACTCACTGTAACACCATCTTCTGTCTCCTTAACATGTTTAGGGCTCAGGTCACAAGAGACCTGTTGAATGCGTGGATCCTCCACTTCATGAGAAACTTTGGACCCATTACCCATTCCCCCTCTAGTTTGACCCTTAGGAATACTTTCAGGTGCTTCCTATCCCACTAGTGGTTTGGTTGCATTGCTTGAAGAGGTACCTTTGGGACCTAAACAGTTGACTGGGGAACAACATCCTTCACCATAGCCCTTCTAACATAGGTCGTCTTACAATTGTATGACCTTGGCTAACGATACTCAATAGCAATAGTACATTGTTCGCCACCTGCCAAAACCACCTCCAAATTTGCCTTAGAATCATCATCCACATGTTTGATTACACAAACTTTGACATCTAAGCCACCTCTGAAGAATTTTCTTATTGATTGCCCCACCTGACTAGCTAACCAACTTATCCCCTTAGGAGTCACTAGAGCCGGTGGGACAGCCTTGAGAACAATCTAGGTTGGAATTTCCTTTGGCATAAAATCAATCGGCGCTATCTGAGGAGCCAAAAGACGAAGAATCATGGTTGAGTGATGGATATGCCAGGAGCGAGCGAGTATCCAATCACACAGTTTCACAAATGGAAGCTTCGTAACCAATAGAAAGAGTTGACAAGATAACTTCACCTTCGTAACCACATAGTCGATTGAGAACACCACGATAACCTTCACTGGGGGCATGGCACCAAGGAACTATGCTACGACTGCAGAACGGAGCTTCACAATACCCAGGTCAACAACATCTTTAGGGATGTGAAGGATCCTACCAACAACTGCTTCTCGCGATTCAGCAACATACTTAAAGTCGGAGGTCTTATCGGAAACTATGGAGGCCCAAGAGGAAGGGGGATGGAGACGTGGAGGAAGCCATGGCGAAAGCCGCCGATGACGAAGAACGTAGGGTTGCAAGCAATGGAACATGGATTTTTCAGAGCATCTCATGTGTTACACGCGCTCAACTTTTGAATTGTTAATTACCTTCCATCTTTTCATTTTCCATCATACTTCGATTTTACACCGGTTGTTCTTATTTTTCTTGAATTGCAGGTTGAATGCAGTTATATGAACCACCCAGCTAATCGTTCTCAGCTAAGCTAATTAAGACTAAGAGCATAGACGTTCCTAACAGTTGTCTACCGGCAAAGCAACAACAAGGAAAGAAGCGAATGATAACCGATCCTCTTTCCCCCATCAAAATCAAGGAGACTAAGGGAGAATTACCCTCATCTCCTAAGTCTTCCGGTTCTCCGCCACCTACTCCTCACACCGCTCCACCACCACCTCCCAAAATGGCTGCTCCACCCACCATGGCGGACTACAACAAACCGAGCGCAACTTGCCTCCGGTCAAGTATCTTTGTTCTAGTAACTGAAGAAGATCCAGATTGTGAGATCAAGATTTCGTTCCTGGGCATGCTTTCTAGAGACATCCAGTTCGAAGGGAAGCCACACGACAACCCTTGCACTCATCTGGCAGAATTCCTTGCTATGTGCGCCACTTTCAAGAGCGGGAGTCTGGACAAGAACACTCTTTAGGCATTCCCATTCTCACTAAGGGGTGCCGCCAAGAGATGGCTCAACAGCAAGCCACCTGGCCACTACACACAATGGGATGCTCTCGCCCAAGATTTTGTGGAGTATCCCTCCATCCAAAACCACAACATACAAGGACAACATAGCCCGATTCTGACAAAAGGAGGGAGACAATCTTTATGATGCTTGGAATGAATTCCAAGAGCTCCTCTACAACTGCCCTCACCACAATTTTGAGCAAAGTCAATTGGCCGAGATCTTTGCTAGAGGTATGAATACTGAATCTGCCAAATGGGTGAACTCCTTGGCTGAAGGAGACTGCACCGCCCTGACTCCAGAAGTTGCCCTTCTACATTTTGAAACTTGTGCCTCTAAATCTAGAAACTATGAGAGGCAATCTGAAGGTACTAATAATCAGTTAGGCCTCGAATAGCAGATCAAAGCCGAAGTTCAGAAACACCTAAAGAAAGATAGCGCGCTCATCAATCCTCGTTCATCTTCTGTCTTCATCGCTGACTGTGAGTGGTTTGGCGCATGCGCACACAATGGAGGAAGCTATCAGAATTTTGGAAAAGCATGTGTCTGGTCCGTGGAAGAAATAGATTTTGTTGGTCAAGACTTTACTAACAATCAACAAGGCTACTCTAGCTATCGCCAATATCGACAATCTCAACAACAACAGAACAATAGGGAAGCTTCCAAGAACATCCTCCTTACAATTCTAGAGCAAATAAAAATCAGAGTGGTCGACCATCTGGGTCATTCCACGAAAATAAACTGGCAAATTAATTAGGTGGAGCCAGCCACCACACCGGAACCAAGGAAACTATGGCCCAACACCTGGCAACCGCCAGAATTAATATGCCAACACCAACTATCAATGACCACCTGGGTTCACCGGAGGAAAACAACCCCAAAAGACGGTGCAACAAGAATCCAAGGAGAGCGAGATAGATAAGAAGCTCAACCTGATCATGGCAGGACTTGATGATCACAACGCACAATTCAAGGCCCAAGCAGCCTTGAATCAAGGTCAGATAGCCCAAGGACAGAGGATGGAGAACCAGCTCAGCAACATCGTCAGCCTCCTCTCTAGTGGTCATCATATGGGTCTGTTGTTGAGCCAAATAAACCTGAACCCTAGGAATGAGCATGTCAATGCCATCTGGACAAGAAGTGGAAAGCAACTAGTTGGTCATACAGCTCCTGATTCTACTCCAGTCATGATTCCAGATGATATCGTCATCGACATGCCAAAAATCAATGATATCACGACCGAGGAAGAAGACAAATAAGAAGAAGAGAAAGTGAATGTACCACCTACTCCACCACCAGTTCCTGAGCCGGTCCTCCCTCCTTATCAGCCTAGGATCCCATTTCCTCAAGCAATGAAGCTGAAGACCTACGACTCCCAATTTAAGAAGTGGCACGTATTCTTAAGGAACATGGAGCTTTAGATGTCGCTCACTGATGCCATAGCTTGGGAAGTTCACGAAGAATAAGAAGAAGGGAGAGGTGTCTTCTATCTCCCTTAACGAGGAGTGCTCAGTCGTCCTATGCCACTCACTATCCATACCCCCTCCATCAAAGTGTCGCGATCCTATTTCTTTTACCTTACCATGCACCATTAATAGTATAAAAATTGATCATAGCTTAGCTGACTTAGGTACCTCAATTAATGTAATGCCTACATGCTTGTATGAAAAAACTGAATTTAGGAGAATTGAAGCCTATTAGTTTGCATCTCGTGTTAGCTGATAGATCTGTAAAGTCACCTAGGGGGGATGATAGAGAATGTGCTTGTTCGTTGTGGCTTGTTCACCATTCTAGCTGATTTCATTGTGTTGGATACCCGAGAGGTAGACGTTATCCTCCTCATAGGCCGACCACTCCTGGCAACAACCGGCGCGACCATTGATGTCAAGCATGGCTCGTTGACTTTAAGGATCGGAAAGGATAGTGTTACATTCCGCCTCAAGGACGATAATATTCTGCTACTCAAGAGGCGCATTGTTTATCTATTGATTCTGTGGAGTTGGTCTCGGCCAACTCTAGTACTAATGAAAAGTCTAGCGTTTCTTCAAAGATTTGTATGACAGGAATTGAGCAGGCTACCCATCCGAAGAACAAGCCTATGGTGCAGAAGACAAAGGAGAAAGAGGAACAGAAGGTACCCACTAGTGGCACTCGGTGAGTTAGAAATCATGGAGGTGCGAAGGAGGCGTCGAAAACGAAAAAAGAAAGTGACTTGGAAGCCAATTGACCCTCCATCATCCGCCAAGCCACCGAACGAAAACATGCACCTAAAGGATTTGTTTGGGCCATTCAAGGTCACCGCAACCTCCCTGACGGTAGAACCCAACTGACTCACGCCGATGGGAGGCGATTTCTCTTGACTAGAGGTGCACCTAAGCTATACTTCAGGGATGCCAATGCTAGCATGAAGGAAGTCCTGAGTTGGGACGCCTCTTGATCTTTATCCAGGTATCGTCCAGCTCAAGGACGTTAAACGAGAGCGCTTCTCGGGAGGCAACCCGAAGCTGGAGTCTTTTGAATTTTTCAGTCGAGTATGTGGTAGCGTCGTTTATCACTCTGATGGCACTATAATTATCGTGATTATCTTCTCATGTTACACTATATTTTATACCCATTAATGCAATTATGATGAGTATTTGGTGTAAATGTGTTAACTATCTAATTCTCGGCTCCAAGTGTGTACATTGTCCATTTATTGGCTATTTTTACCTTGGTTGTGAGTTATGTTGTTGAGCCTCCAGATTACCATATTGTAGAAGACTCTCCCACGAGTCCAACGCTTCAAACGGGGACCAAACTGGAGCTCAAACGGAGCGGAAATCATCGAAACAATACCCAGTACTAAAGTTCTCGCGAGAACTTGCTCACAAATCCAAGCCAATTCTCGTTGGAAATTAATCAAAGTTTATAAAGAAGTTCTAGGGAGAACTTCCCAAGTTCTCGCCAAGAACTTGTTAAGAAATTAAAGAAAATTTACGTCGTTGATCCGAATTAGTTTTAAAAGGAGTTCTCGGCGAGAACTTCCAAGTTCTCGCCGAGAACTTCCCTTTTCCAGATCCAACGCAGACAACGATCAGTCTCAGCCCTATATAAGCAACCCTTCATGCCCAACTTCAAAACATTCAATTTTCAGAGGAGAGCCACGACTTGGAGAGTTTTTAGAGTATCCTTCGGAGTCCGGGAAGATGCTCGGAGCTTAGGAGTTGAAGATTTTTCAAGATCGAAGTTGCCCGGAATCGTCGAAATTATGTTTTACAGTTTCTCTCTATTCTTCCTTTATGAGATTAATTCTTTTGTGATTTTGGAATCTTGTTTATTAGATATGAATAGCTAAAACTTTTCTACCTTAGATTAGATGAACCCTAAGTGACCCAGGCTTTAAAGCGGTCACGGATCAACGGTAATTAGATCTTAATTCAGACATTTTTTATTCATAATTGATTTGTTCTTCATTTTATTGTTTCTTTTCTAGCTTGATCACCTAGATTAGATTCTTGTTAAAATAAGGATAGTTGGCGAACGTCTGCCTTGTTTTAGAACACCAAATCAATTAATTAACCTATTCAATGAATTATTCCTTTCGTAGGAACCGTTTAGGGTTAATCCGTTTCTAGAGCAGCTCATTAAAATTAATCAGGTGCACCAGTTAGTTATCCATTGTAGAAGTGAACGCACAGACGGTTAATTAATTTTGGTAGTTAGTTCCGATAGAGCGAACGTTCGTGGACTTAGACCTAAGGGTAAGGAGCTGTGACGGTGTCTAAGAACTGAATGAATTAGGATTGAAAGATTTTGTGATCGCTAGTGTCTTGATAATCTTAGGGAGATTCGAGTCCAAGCTTTTGTCTGTTTTTCGTTAATCAATCAGTCAATCAATCAATCTTTCTTTTAATTCAATTTCAATTTTTTTTGCTCAATAGATTAGAAGTTGTGGAACTCACACCACACAACTTGTTTATACCCGAATAATTTGCGAGCTTCTATGAGTAAACAATTTGAAGAAATCGGTGAAATACGATTTATCTTACTTTAGTGAGATAGTATTTGATACCCTGTTCTGCAGGGTTATCACACTCATTGTTGTGTCCGTCTCTGATTGTCGAAGTTTTGGGTTCTGATCGCCATGAAATTTCATTTCCAAATTATTGGTGATTTTTATAAAAAATCCGACGAAATTGCATAATCTCGTTCCCGGAAAACAACAAAAAAGGCGCATGGGAGCCTCAAACAGTGCGTCGGCGCACTTTTTGAATTTTTTTGGAATTCTGAAAAAAAAAATATGTGCGCCGGTGCACATTTAAGTGCTGCCAGACGCACTTTTCACCCTGACAAACACGTTTCGGCCGTCTCTCCCCATTTTTCCGATCAAACCACCATTTTCCCCATCTTTTCCTACCAGGGGTGCGGCGAAGCCCCTACTATAAATCGCTCATTTTACCCCCTCCTATTGTGTCGTTTTGGTCCTTTCGTTTCAACTTTTGTCTTCTTAACATAAAATATGGATACATCCACACACCGAAAAACAGAGATATCAGAGGTATGATATGAATAGTTGGTTAGGGAGGTAAATTTGGGAGGTATCACGAAGAGTATGGTGAAATATGAAGGGTTGTAAAATCACACATTTTACTCGTCGATTTCATCCTATCTAATTATATATAATTATGTTACATATTAAAACACGCTTAGTAAGCTAATGCATGGCTATTTGAGCTAATGTGGTGTCCTGAATGCGCATCAATTAACGACATGAAGACTAAAGTTTGAATGTAAGGACCCAAACGGCAAAGTGGACAAAGTAGAAAGGGGTAAAATGAGCGATTTATAGTATAGGGGGCTGTTTGTTAAGTTGGCAAAGTAGAGGGGGGCAAAATGCTATTTTCCCTTTCTTTTATAAGTTATATGATTAAATCTTTTAGAGACGGATAATTTATAAGTTATTCGAAAAAATTATTTTAGAGGCAGATAATTTAGAACTGTCTTTATAGGTTGTTATGATTACATTTTTAGTGGCAGATAATTTGCAATTGCCTATGTAGGTTGTCTGATTAGCTGTTTTAGAGGCAGATAATTTATCTGTTGTTATATATTGTTTGATTAAAATTTAGCCAAATACACAAATCTAGCCAAATCTTTCACGTTTGTGTCAATTCTAGCCACTTCTATTGAAAATCTCATTTTAGGATGTCCTCCGTCCAGTTAGTTTGACGGAACTTAACGAGAGAAGATACTTTTGCTGGTGTGGCCTACATGTGGTACACTCAAGTATTTTGAATACACGTGGAGAGAAGAAAATAGAAATTCTTTACCAGGGTTATGTTAAAATTACACAGCCTTCCACTTTCCCAAATTCGTCAACTTCCTTATATGAAGAGTGAAGACAGAGTTCGCGATTGAAAACATAAATCAATCTCCGACTCTCGAATCGTGCAGGATCGAAATGGTGAGTGTTCATTCAAACTTAGCATAACCCTGAATCAACTTTGCAAGCAAAGAATCCAAAGGCATATACCCTCGACCAGTCTACAAGGTGCCCACCGGCCGGGTCTTCCCGCTCAAGGTGATCTACGGCAACCACGATGACCCGATTGAACCACTAGTTCAACTCATGCATACTCGAACCGGCGCTACTAACTTGCAAAAATCAATCATAAACACAATCGTCATAAAACACATTAATTTCCGGGTAATTTGTAAACACAACTCTTCTCCAGGTACGGTTTGGTCATTAGACTTTCAAAGGGTACAAAAAGGTCCATCTTCTTCTCCGGTCGACCCGTTGCCGCCGCCGAGGTCCCCCTGCGGCGTTCGCCTCCACTGCCGGCCGTTCCAACATTCTTGGTATTCATCTTTCGACCGCCGTTCGCCTCCAAACTTCATCCCCGACTCCCCTGGCTCTCCTCCGCCTTCGTTCTCGCCAATCTTCGGTGAGCCATCGCCATCGGTTTCCTCCTCTTCTTCCTATCGTGTCGTCGGAACAACCGACACCCAGCTGCCACTTCTTCTTTCCGTCTCTACGTACACAGGGCACCTACGCCCCTTCCCGATCGGAAGCTCCCGATCTCCCTTGCTCCAACCATCACCCGCCGCCAACCTTCCTCTGTTGCTCTTCGACTTTCCCATCAGTTCCCTCCGCTAAACAAGAAACCCTTCCTTCTCCTCATGGTCGGGCTTAAAGCCTCTTCTCCTATTTCCTTGGGTAGGATTTCGTCCAATCCCTGCTTCCTTTACTTCTTCACGGCTGCACAAAACAACCATAGTTGGGCCACAGGCCCAACTCCCTCCTCTCTATAACCGTTGTATTAAAACATTTGGGCCAAACTTTAACTCATAACTCCAATCCAACTCTAATTCCAAAACGGAATAAATCCTCACGAATTAATTATCCTTAATCAATTCGCTCAAGCCATTTTAGAAATAATAAATTTAAAGATAAAAAAAAAACAAATTTAGAACCAACTGGTTAACCAGAGTCGGGTTATTACAATACATGTAATAAACGCTCATGATTTTCTTTTCTAATAATGAGTAAGTAAAATTTACGTTTTTTCAATTTGATTTCTTTTTCTGACAATATAGTTTGTGTGTATCATTTAGTTTTGTAATTCATATTTAAAACTAGATAGAAAAAAATCAATAAGACCTTCTGAACCAAGTGAAAAGAACTTATTAGCACATTTTCTTTAATCACTGGAGTTCAAACCGTCCAGACAACAAAAAAAGTAGAAAATAATATTTGTAAATAGTGAAAGAATCCATTAGAGACATTTAGCGATAACAGACAAAAAAAATTATCTTTTAGAGGCAAATACATTATATCGTAGCTCAATTTTCTTATAGTGGACGTCCCATGTGAGGAGCAAATGCACTATTTGCTTTTCCTCTTCTGCCACCAGAAGAGATTTGATTTACCACCACCACCTTCTTACGATGGCCAGTGATCAAGTACTATCATTACCCGACTTGTGTAAAAAGAAAAAATGTTATGAATATTTGTATTCATTATACATATGAATGCTCATTGTGT
This sequence comes from Linum lewisii, assembly GCA_034768395.1. NCBI lineage: Eukaryota > Viridiplantae > Streptophyta > Magnoliopsida > Malpighiales > Linaceae > Linum > Linum lewisii. The sequence continues at coordinate 12,473,699 of CM068296.1, read as the reverse complement.
AACCTCCCATTTTGTAACCTCCCATATGTGTAACCTCCTCCTCCTATTCATTGTATTTTATCTCATATTTATGTGTAGTTATTTTAGTCTTGTATAGGTTATGATCTCTTGAGCCTATAAATAGAGTTCTACTTTGTAACCCTTGAGACACACTAATAAGAATAAGAAGCTCTACTCTTCTACTCTCTTTCTCTTATTCTCTTACTCTTGTTTTCTTGTTCCATATACATTAGTAGTTTTGTAACACGTTGTCAGCACGAGCTCTGCCTTCTCGGAGATTCACGAAGTTAGTACGTTTCGATGTGTTTTTGCTCTAAGCAAAGGTATGAATATCTTTCCTATCCTAGTTTTATTTTATCTCTAAAACACCTTATAGCAGAATACATTGTTGATTTCATATATATCTATATATACCTCGTAGCCTGATATATTCCATTAATTATATTACTGTCACTGTTCCGTTGTTATTTTTCCTATCTCATGTTCTAATTTTATACCTTAAATCCTTAAGATGTCTTCACGTTGTTAATTTCATTTTGCTATATAATGCTTTTCAAGTAAATATCATACACAACTAGCATTGTTTACATATCAGAACATGGTGCTTACTATAATTGTCATATAATACATTGTGAATATATATACATATATATTTTTTTGTTTTCTTCTTTCTCAACATTAAAAATGAAATGAATGCATACGTTTTTTTTTTTAATTTGAATGCATTCTAATTAAAACAATTATTAATGAATGATTTTTCAAGTTTTGTTTGTGTACGTTTTTTGTATGTGTTATGTTATTAATACTATTGATTATGTTATATTATTACTTCACATAAAAGCTTACGTTTTTTTAAATAAAATAATGATTAATATGTTTTGTTACTTTGCTAATTATTATTTTCATACTATATGAGCTAATTTATTTATTTATTTTTATAGTATGTCCAATCTTACCAAACTTGACTTCATGGCCCTTGATGTCACTGGAAACAATTATTTATCATGGGTGTTGGATGCTGAGATTCATTTACAAGCAAATGCTCTTGGAGAAACGATCAAAGAAAATAATAAGGCATCCGATCAAGACAAAGCCAAAGCTTTGATCTTTATTCGCCATCACCTCAGTGAAGGGCTGAAAAATGAATACCTCACCATAAAAGATCCTCTTATCTTGTGGAATAATTTGAAAGAGAAATACGACCACCAAAAAACGGTGATTCTCCCAAGAGCTCTAGATAATTGGGTCCATTTGCGCCTACAAGATTTCAAATCCGTGAGCGAGTACAATTCGAAGCTGTTTAAAATTGTCTCTCAATTGCGTCTATGTGCAGAAAATATAACGGATAAAGAGATGCTTTAAGAAACATTCTCCACTTTCCATGCATCTAACTTGGTTCTGCAACAACAATATCGTGAAAAAGGCTTTACCAAATATTCACAATTGATCTCTTGCCTTTTGGTTGCTGAGCAAAATAACTATCTGTTACTGAAGAATCATCAATCACGACCAACCGGCACTACTCCATATCCAGAAGTGAACGTAACAACGTATGGTCAAAATGTGGATAGATATCGTGGCCGTGGTCGTAATTATGGTCGTGGTCGTAGTAATGGCCATAACTGCCATATTGGTCGTGGCCGTGGACGTGGTAATGGTACCAATTTTAATAATTCATATTTCCGTCCAAATTTCAAAAGTGAAGGAAGAATGATTAAGGACCAAAGTGGGCCTAGCAATCAACATCATCAAAATATGTGTAATAGATGTGGTGGAAATCATTGGACTCGCATTTGTAGTACACCAAAGCACCTTGTCGGAAGAGCTAATATGTTATTACATGGAGGAACAAAAATGCATATTGAAGATGCATTGTATTCTAAAAAATCTTGTAGAAACTTATTGAGTTATAAAGATATTCGTCGGAGCGGATATCATATTGAGACAATGGAGGAAGAAAATAAAGAATATATTGCCATCACAAGTATAATATCGGGCAACAAAAACATACATGAAAGATTACCAGCCATTTCTTCCGGTTTGTACTACACATATATATGTACAATTGAATCTCATGCAACAATAAACTCAAAGTTTATGAATCATGAAAAGTTTGTTGTTTGGCACAACCGGTTAGGCCATCCCAGATCTATAATGATGCGAAAAATACTTGAAAATTCACGTGGACATTCAGTGATGAGCAATCAAATTCCACAATCGAAAGATTTAGTTTGTACGTCATGTTCTCAAGGAAAGTTGATTATTCGACCATCACCAACAAAAGTGAGACATGAATCTCCCACATTTTTAGAACGCATTCAAGGTGATATATGTGGACCAATACACCCACCATGTGGACCTTTTAGATATTTTATGGTTTTGATTGATGCATCAACAAAATGGTCACATGTGTCCTTATTATCTACTCGCAATATGGCATTCGAGAGATTACTTGCTCAATTATTTAGATTACGAGCACATTTTCCTGATTACCCAATCAAGAAGATACGCCTTGATAATGCTGTTACTTCTCAAACTTTTAATGACTTCTGTATGTCCATTGGAATAGATGTTGAACATCCCGTAGCACATGTTCATACACAAAATGGTCTAGCGGAATCACTTATCAAACGTTTACAATTGATAGCAAGACCATTGCTAATGAAAACAAATCTTTCCACTTCATGTTGGGGGCATGCTATTTTACATGCTGCATCACTAATTCGCATTAGGCCAACAAGTTATCATGAAATTTCGCCCTTGCAATTGGTTTTTGGTCAGGAACCAAACATATCCCATCTAAGAATATTTGGATGTGTTGTTTACATCCCAATTGCTCCACCACAACGTACTAAGATGGGTCCTCAAAAGAGGTTGGGAATTTATGTCGGTTATGAGTCTCCATCAATCATAAAATACTTAGAACCATTAACAGGGGATTTATTCACAGCTCGTTTTGCTGATTGTCATTTTGATGAATCAGTTTTCCCAACATTAGGGGGAGAAAATAAAAAGCTGGATAAAGAGATCAGTTGGAATGAATTATCAATATCTCATTTTGATCCTCGCTCTAGACAATGTGAACTAGAAGTTCAAAAGATAATTCATTTGCAAAGTTTAGCAAATCAACTGGCAGATGCTTTTACTGACCTAAATCGAGTAACTAAGTCTCATATACCAGCGATAAACGCACTACAAGAAAAAGGAACTCTAACAGCGGATTTTTATTTAGTCTAACAGCGGATTGGCCGCTGTTACTTAGATTTAACGGCGGACGCATGTCCGCTGTTAGGTTGACTAACGTAAGCCTATCTAACAGTGGATAAGCGTCCGCCGTTAAACCTAACAGCGGATATCTCTATATCCGCTGTTAAATGTAACAGCGGATCAAAATTATAACAGCGGATGTTATCCGCTGTTAGAGTTCCGATCAGAATAAAAAAAATTGCAGAAACCTGCTCGCCGGAGCAGGTTTCTGCTGGTCTTCCTCTTCTTCTTCTTCTTCTTCTTCTTCTTCTTCTTTCTGCTTCCTTCTTCTTTCTTCTCTTCCCTTCTTCTTCTTCTTCTTCCTCCTCTGCATGTATCGCACAACTGAAAGATGGATATATCAAAGGAGATAGAACAAAACACATATCACCCAAATTCTTTTTCACTCACGACCTTCAAAAGAATGGTGAAATAATCGTTCAACAGGTACGTTCAAGTGATAACTTGGCTGATATATTTACCAAAGCTCTTCCTACGTCAACCTTTGAAAAACTTGTCCGTAAAATTGGAGTTCGACGACTGAAGGATCTCAAGTGATATCATCATGAGGGGGAGTCAATACGCATCGCACTCTTTTTCCCTTAACCATGTTTTTCCCACTGGGTTTTCTTGGTAAGGTTTTTAATGAGGCGATATTAGGTAGCGTATTAGAAAATATGATGTAACCAATGGTCAAGGGGGAGTGTTATGAATATTTGTATTCATTATACATTTGAATGCCCATTGTGTAACCTCCCATATGTGTAACCTCCTCCTCCTATTCATTGTATTTTATCTCATATTTATGTGTAGTTATTTTAGTCTTGTATAGGTTATGATCTCTTGAGCTCATAAATAGAGCTCTACTTTGTAACCTTTGAGACACACTAATAAGAATAAGAAGCTCTACTCTTCTACTCTCTTTCTCTTGTTCTCTTACTCTTGTTTTCTTGTTCCATATACATTAGTAGTTTTGTAACAAAAAAGAACTTTTAGAGTTCTCAAACCATCATCTATGTGAATTTGAAACAGTGCATCTAAGAAGATAAGGTCTTTGAACTACTTAGCCGTTACGTAATAGACGTGGAAGTTTGACATCCAGTTAGTCTGTGTAAACCCTATGACTCTATGAGAGTCTTTGACAAGACATGAAAATATGCGTATCCAACTACTATAAAAAAAAAAAAAAAATTGTATTTTCATTATTAGAAGGAGAAGGAGAGTGTCCGTGAGTGCAAAGTAGTGAATGCAGGCCAAGTTGTGCATTTACACCTTCATCATACCAACCCATCTGTACGTATCTTTTTCTCCCATTAATGGTTGAGACGATGAGCTCTCAACTACTACAACTACTGAGTGGCTGAATTTCCGCCACATAGAAGTTAGAACTAGACTTTGGATTCTTATTTTGTTTCACTTTATTCCTGTTTTGCCCCGCGCTTCCTGAATCCAAAACGCAAACTATCATATATTTTAGTTTAAAGACTTATCCGGACAAACAGTAGATATCAAATTTGTTTTGGTAGACAAACGGTTGCGGGAGCACCCTAAGTTTTAATGGAAATCATACGGGCAAGGAGCTCTCAATACAATCGCTAGTAAGAGCACTTCTAATCAGGACCACTCAGGCATCAAATAGGGTGTGTTGGCAAGCCCTATGCCCCAGGGTTTCATAATTTTGAGGGCCTCAAAATTTTTAGGTTAAGTAGAAACACAATAAATATTTATTATAAAAATACTATGCAAAAAGTAGGCATTAATGTAGTGTTGGTCTAGTGGTTTAGTTTGTTTTTTTGCTTTGGATGGAAAGGGGTTCAATCTCTTACTTTGACAAAATAAAATAAAACTTATGTTTTAACTAATATTATTTGTGATTTTTTTTTGTTTTCTATTTTTATTATCATTTTGGTCTCTCTGTTTATTGATATGGTATCAATTTTATTATTTGTATATAAATATATTATATTTTCACAATTTTTTTTTTGTTTTAACAGAAATTCATACAGGTTAGGATGACAATGGGTCTAGGTTAGGATGAGTACCTCAATATCCAAGTCAAACCCGTAAAAGTTAGATTCCGAGTGGGTATTTATTATGGATCATAGGTTGAGGGTAATACCCACTATGACAAATGATTCAAAAAACATAAACATGAAAATCGACTTTTGAAGTAAAATTAGTAAAATACATTTTCAAAAGACGTAGTAATAATTAAAAGATGAGTTATATTATTAAGATGGTAAAGTGAATTTAATAGTTATAAGTATAGACAAAATATGTAGAATTTAATAAATATTACTATAAGTTTTATATACAACAATTTGAGAATAGGGTGAGACGATGTGTAAGAAAAAAAACAAAATATATCATAAACCTATTGCGAGTCAAGTTTTACATGACCCAAATCATGTCGGGTTATATTGATACAAGCATAGATCATACCATAATTTTGGAACAGGGCCTCTAAAATTTATTGCGCGACCCTGCTTCTAATGTTAGAAGGGCATGAAACAATACGATGAGTATCGAGCTACTTCGTGTGGCTGATGTGGGCAAGAAGTTCCGCCACTCAGTTAGCCTCTCAAAAAACATGGATCACATTAGTCTGCCAGTTCTTGTTTCGCAGTTGATGTATCTGAGTTGTAATGGGACTATGTCTGGAATCCTGAACGGGTCGTCCTTCAAGAGCAAGGATGACGATGAGGGACTCTAATTGGAGGATAACTTTCCTGGCGACCAACTCCCAAGCCATGGTAAGGCCAATCACTACAGCTCTCAGCTCTCAAAATAGAGTAAGAGCCGAAGTTGGAAGAGAAAGTAGCAATCAAAAAGCCATTATTGTCCCTAATCACACAACTGGCAGAGGCGAGATTATTTGGTTGTGTGACAGATCCGTCTATGTTGATAACAACCCAATCTGTCGGTGGCGAAATCCACAGTAGATATAAAATATATCAACATCATAATTATTTAAAATTTGAGTTAATGGTATATTAATCAATTTACATTTACAATTTCCTACGTCTATAATTATTTGTCTTTATTTTCCTTACTAACTGCTTATTTATTCACCAGTTTTTTTACCTACCTGTCCTATAGGCGGTGTTGTTTTATTTGCATATTGTAATCATAATAAGAAAAAAAAGAATACAATTAGTTATTGTTAATTTTATGCTTTAAGTCATTCAATGTATTACAACATAAAATGTCAATGCGTGTTTTTGGTCCCGTAACTTAAATAAATTTTTTTAGGGTTAATACACCTTTTTGCCCATGTACTATGCAAAGTTAACAAACATACCCTTGTATTATTTTCTAACCGATTTAACACCCTCTACTTTGAAAAGTTTAACAAATATGCCCCTCCGTTTATCTTTTCATCTATTTTTCGTCTAATGAGTTGATTATACGTGCTACTTCATATTATTTGTACACCTCATCGTTGATTGGAATGTTCACAATCCAAAATTATTTAAATTAGAAAGAAAAAGAAAAAGGAATACCACAAACACATTTGTACATAATGGTGATTATAATGATTTTTCTTTTTCTTTTCTTTTTAATTTAAATATTTTCACCTTGTGGACATCCTGATCAATGATGTTGTTGACAAATAATATGACGTAGCACGTATAATCAACTCATTAGATGAAAAATAGATGAAAATATAAATGGAGGGGCATATTTGTTAAACTTTTCAAAGTAGAGGGTGTTAAATCGGTTAGAAAATAGTACAAAGGTGTGTTTGTTAACTTTGCATAGTACAGGGGCAAAAAGGTGTATTAACCCATTTTTTTTTTATGTTTATTCATGTATTGATTTAGAGATTAGTTTGACTATGATTGTTTTATTATTTTATTTACATTAAAGGGGTAAGTTTATAGTCCCAAATTTGCAATCAATAGTTAAAGATATTTATCAATATTTTTGCTTAGAATGAATATATATTATACATATTAACGGTTACAAATTTTAAATAATATAAATGTAATTAATTAGATATTAAATTAAATTAAATTAAATAATTTTAAAACCAATTTAACTTTATTTAAGCGTCAGTTATTCATTTAGTTTGTTTTCAAATGATCAAACTCAATATTCATAAACTTCTTTCATGCCCTAAATGTTGCTTAGAGGTAAATTAGTTATAAAAATTCTAAAACCCTAAGTTCAAAGCAATAACTTATTTAAAAATATGCCATTTAACAATAGGAAATGTAATATTTGAGGATGAAAAGTTTTAGCATAGAAAGCTCATATAGTTCGTAAAGTGTTCTGGCAACACGCACTTTTGCCGTATACTAATATAGTGTCTCACTAAAATAATATTGTCACAAAAGACCTAGTTGATACTCATTATTATAGATTGACAAATTTATGAATAAAAATAGTGTATTGTTTAAAGTTTAAAGCATGAGAATTTGAAAAATAAATTTTAGTGATATCTAAAATGTAACATTAAATTTTTATATAGATAATTTTTTTTATGAATGATGTAACTATATATATAAACGGCCCGAAGGCACACCCAAAAGGGAAATACAAAGGGAACTTTGCTCCCCAAAAACGTCCCCTGTACACAAGCTTCCATGAGCCAAAACCCCTAACTCACCCACAAAAAAACACTCCTCTCTAGCTTCTCAAACAATGATTCAAAAGTCCCTTCCAGAAACAGGAGGAAGACCCAAAAAATCCCCCAAATGAAACCCGCCACCCAACACATTATAGCAACCTAGTGCTACTGCAGGGGAACCAAACAGAACAGGGTCCCTACCACCATTTTGGTTAGTCACCCAGTATCCCAAGGGCGTAACCACAACACCATTCACTCCCCAAACTCAGTAGAAGTCACTTTTTTGGCTGCCCAGAGCCATCTTCCAACTGCTAACGCGATTCGCCATTCAACACTAGCTCTATCAAAGACATATCTCTAAAAGTCCTACTATTCCGCTCCCCCAAATATACCACAAAATGGAGTGCAACAAACACTTCCTAAACAACTCAAACTCAACCAAGCAGTTCCTAGTTTGCCACCTATTTATGAAAGCCCGAGTTTCCAACAATGTCGGACCATAGATGGAAATCTTGGAACCGAATGACCTCCAAATCCTCTCAGAAAAACTACACTCATAGAACAAATGTGACACCGATTCTAGATTGGCTCTGCATAAAACACACAAATTGGGCCTAATAAACCCTCTTTTGGTCAGGTTATCAAAAGTAGAGATGTTCCCATGATAAACCTGCCAAACAAAACCACTAATCTTGGAAGGAGCATACTTACTCCATATCACTGAAACCGGAACCTCCAACACACGTGGACACCTTTTACCTCTCAGAAAAGAGCACCACGAATTGACCGAGAAGTCCCCGGAAGTCGTTAAAGTCCATGACGCCATCAGTGGCCCTTGAGAGATCCGAGCAAATGGAATGTCTGCAAGCATGCCGAGGAAGTCTCTCCTTTCCTCCATCGTGCCTCCTCTCAACTCAATGGACAACGAGACGTTCCAAATGTACTACAACCTGTCATCCACAGAAACACGGTCATATAAAACAACTTCCTGAGATTGGGCAGCTGCCGCAATCCTGGGAAACCTCACATCAAGGCACTCACCCCCAACCCAAAAATCGTACCAAAAAGACACCCCCACCCTCGGGATCAAGTAAAGCGTACTCCTAGAATATAGAACTAACACCTACAATGTCCCGCCACACAGACCAGCCCACTCCATGACCTTTCCAAACTGGTTTCCACTCCGAAGCTCCAACGCCATTTTGCAAATAATTAGGTCCCGCCACCAAGCATTCCTATCGACTGCATACCGCCATACCCACTAACCTAATAACTCCTCATTCATACAACGCAAATCCATAATGCACAGTCCCCCCCCCCCCCCCGGCTTAGAGGCGATTTCACAATTTCCCAACAAACCAAATGGGGTTTTCTATCCGTCCCACACTATAAAAAAAGGCGCTTTAGCGTTGCTTGAAGGGGAAGCGTTTAGCGTCGGTCGATCAGAAATCGACGCTAAACCCTTGACATCGGAATACAAAGTTTTTTCACAAAATCGCTAATCAGAATAGACGTCGGAATATGATTAAATGAGATATTATAGTTAGCAATATCTATAATCATATGAGCTAACAAATAAATTATGCATGATACCATCATTGTATCCAACAAAACAATGTTATCAGCTATCACCACCCTCTAGTCATCCTCAACTCTACATAGTTCACTTATCTCTATAACCACAAAAGTGTTGGGGATTTGATGTGTGAATGAATGAATGAGCTAAGTGGTGTTGAATACCACATTGCTAATTGATGGGAAAGTGGAGTTAGATATAAGAAATCAAGCCCACTAAGGTTGGTAAAAGGCTTGAGATGGTGATGGGCCCTCGCGCCGTCGTTGTCACCTCACCTCGGTCTCGGCTTCGGATTCGGTCAAAAGATTTGATTCAATTCTTTTGCTACCCGGCCGATTTGGTTGACCGAAAAAGTCTTCCAGAATCTGCGGTTTAAATCCAAACCAGAATCGGGTTGTAAACTGGTTCAGAGGCGGACCGACATGTCTGTTCGGTTCAAAACCGGTCAACTGCCTCCTGAAGAGTTGTGTCTTTTCAGAAGGCACCCCTTCATTTACTATAAATAGCAAATCAGTCCCTGCACTTTCTCCTACAGATTTTTCCCCTCTCTAAACTTATTCTCTACACGAAAAAGGCTTTATGCATTCATTCTCTCAAAGAAATCGAGTCATGTGATTGCGCCGTTCGTTGAGTTCGCCGATCACTTGTGTTTGCATCACCACTGCGCATGTGAGTATCCGTTTTATCCTGGGAGAATTACCTTGGGTGACGTAGAGGGGAATAACAATTCTAAGGACAGATCGTGAAGTCGATCGACTCGGATTGTCCTTTTGTTTGCATGTTTGCTTGTCGCACTTGTGTTTGCAGTTTACGGTACCAATAAAAAGCTCTTCCTTGCAAAGTTCTGGAGTTAGATGCAAAGCGATCGAGGTGTTAACTTTATTGAACTTAATGTTTAGACGAAATTCCATATTGGTACACATTGTTTTAAAAATTTCATTTTAGTACCGAATGTTTCATAAAATCTCAAATCAATACTTCATCCAAATTTTCCATTAAATGATTATGTGGCAGTTGAGTCACACATCTCAATCGGCTAAAATAATAATAAAATAAATTTTATTCTTTAAAAAAAACTTACATTTTTATTGAAATAATGATTTTTTAATTTAAAAAAAAAAATTCTTTTCCTTCTCTCTCCTCCCACCTCGAAAATATAAATTGATCTAAATGCTCATAGTTTCAGTACTAAATGTTTCGCCACTTTTTCATTTTGGTACTTTTGGTTTGTGAATCTCAGTTTTTTTATACTTTTTTCACCTCCGGTCTTCCTTCTTCTCCCCTCTACTTCCTCCTTCCTCCCTTCTCCAATATGTTACCTCCTCTCTTCCTCTCTCATCTCTCCCTCCTTTTCCTATGTTTTTCCTTTGCCTCCCTCCGCCTCTCCTCCCTTTCTCTTCCTTCCTCCCCCTAGACCCTCCTCAAAAACGTTAACCCAAATCTCTATTTCTGAAGAGGAGGGAGGGGGGAGGAAGGAGGTAAGAGGAAGCAAAGGGAAGAAGGGAGAGAGGAGAGGAGAAGTGAGGAAATAGGAGGAAATATAGGGGAGAAGGGACAGAGGAGAGGCGGAGGGAGGAGGTAGTAGATGGGAGAAGGGATGAAGGAGGATGCAGAGGGGACAAGGGAGGAAGGAGGCAAGTGGGAAAAAGAAGGAAGGCCGGAGGTGGAAAAAGTATTAAAAAAATTCAAATCTACAAACAAAATGTACCAAATTGAAAAAGTGGCGAAATGTTTAGATCAATATATATTTTCGAGGTGGGATGAGAAGGAGGAGAGGAAAAAATATTGGGAAACTTCTTATTTTTAAATTAAAAAATTAATTATTTTTTAAACATTTAAGTTTTAATTTTGAAATAATAAAATTATTATTTTATTACTATTTTTCCTGTTTGGGATGTGTGACTAAGTTGGCACGTTAGCATTTAACAGAAAATTTGGACGGAATTGGATGGAAGTAATGATTCGAGATTTTATGAAATGTTTAGTATTAAATTGATTTTTTTTGAAATTATGTGTACCAAAATGAAATCTCGTCAAACGTTAAGTACTAAAAAAGTTAACACATCCAAGACGATCATATACACTTGGTTGGTCATGAAGCTGCTTAATTATGTTGGTGGTGGCTCCTAAAATTATTGGTACTCTCAATTTAAATGGTTGTCCATGGAGAATGAACCCATCAACCAATTATTGCAAACTCAATGGAGACGTTGTTGTTGCTTTGGACGCCACGGCCAAAATAAACTCAAATATTAGTATCGAGTAATTGAACACAATGGCTCGATCACTTTTGTTGCATAGATCTAACTCACCAGATTTTGACTCGTCATAGATTGCGATGGTTGGATATTGGAGAATGATAAACTTATTTTTTCACACATTAAGCTTGAGAAGAAAATGGAGCCTACTAAAAATAAAAATTACATACCAAGAAGATAAAGAAAAGGAAAACTTCAATCATGTTGAAAGGGTTTGGTTGGACCGGGTCGGATCTAATGAATTAATGATTGAGTGATTGATGACATGGAAATTTAAAATTATAATCTTAGTTGACATGGTAATTGAACAGAAATTGACGAAACATTGATTGTTGGCGTAATATTTTGGACTGAAAATTGAACAGAAATGGACGAAACATTGATCATTTTCTAACACACTTGAGTCATTGATGTGTTAAAAATGAAAGTCGAGTAACCAAAATGTTATAAAGCCTTAACTTAAATGACCAAAAGTATTATTAACCTAATTATTAATTAGTTTTTAATGTGAGAGCATTTATTAAGATGTAATAAAATATTTAGTTTTTATTTAAAAATTATAAATAAGATGGAAATTTGAGAGAATAACTTTGTCCTAATTGACAAAAGATGTTTAATGATCCTCATAGTATAACTTAAGAGGATTAAGATGTATGCATGCCCAGGTTAACTGGCGTGATAACACTACAAAGTGTTCTCACATGAGAACATAGCTAAGAACCCTTAGATTTGATATTAAAATCTAATGGCTAAATTAAAAGGGTAAAATAGTAACAATAGTATATATAACTAAATTAGGGTTTTGTTTTATCATATAACTGTCGTCATATCCTTTTGTTCTTCATATCCCATATAACTGTCATCATTAGGGTTTCTATGATGGAGCCGCTGTCAGAGCTGCTTCCCACTGCCGTTCGCCCGTTGTCGGAGCTTGGCCGGAGATGGAGCCCGCTTCAGAGCCACTGCCCCACTACCGTTCTTCCTCGCGATGAAGCCTGTTCTCAGAGCCGCTTCCCACCGCCGTTCGCCCGTCGTCGAAGGTTGGTCGGAGAGGCTTCTTCCTCGCGATGGAGCCCGCTATCAGAGCCCCTTCCCACCGCCGTTCGCCCGTCGTCGAAGCTTGGTCGGAGAGGGTTCTTCCTCGCGATGGAGCGCGCTGTCAAAGCCGCTTCCCACCGCCGTTCGCTCGTCGTCGAAGCTTGGTCGGAGATGGAGCCCGCTTCAGAGCCGCTGTCTATCGTCGTTCTTCTTCTTCTTCTTCTTCAGATCCGTTGTACCAATCTAGTATATTAGGTACAGAGTTAAGTAAATTTTGATTCTTCTTCTTCTGTACCTACGGAGTCGAGTAGGTACCAATTGTACATGTTTTGTAAATTTTTTTCAGATACAATGTCCCAATTTAGTATATTAGGTACGAAGTTTCTAAATTTTGTTTTGGAACAATGTTATAATTTAGTGTATTAGATGTTGATTACAATTTTATCTACTTATTGTTGATTTTGTGTCCTGATTTCACTGATTTGGAACAAATTCCTTGTTTGCCTATTGATTCCATCATGGGCAATATACTAAAATGTGTACTTATAATACGAATAAGGAACATATATGTGTACCTATTATAAGAATTAGGAACATAATTGTGTACCTATTATAAGAATTAGGAACATAAATGTGCACTTATTATAATAATTAGGAACATAAATGTGTACCTATTATAAGAATTAGGAACATGTTCATGCGATGAAGGTTCCACGCAAATGTAATACTAATAGGCATCATGTACCTAAACAATTTGCAGCAAAACTTGTAAATTAATGGTGAACAGATGCAATTTAGGGAAACCGTTTTGGAGAGAAGAATATAGAGACAGAATCTCCCGAAATCATGGGATATTAAGTATTTTATGATTTAATTAATTAAATTATTAAAATTACAAAGATGCCCATGTATTTTAAGCCATTAGATTAGATTAAAAGAATAAAAGGTGGAGATTAGTGTTCTCATGGTGAGAACAAAATGAGTGTTCTCATACAAGATTTTCTGATGCATGCCATCCTTTGCTTTTCTTTTTCTATTTTGTAACAATTGCATCTTGCATGTGTTTTCTTTTATTACACAAACATAATATGTGTTTTATACTAATGAGTCATATAATCGAGCTAGTATTCACATTGGAAATCTAGTTCAAGCGCGCTCACAAGCCTAACGATTTAAGTATTTTTGCTCATTTAAAATCGAGTGGAATCACAACGAACTTTTTTTGGGTTGAATACTGAACAACTCGCGAACGGTTTGGCTCATGAAAGGCCCTACTTATCACTAGCTATGTTACCATTTTTTAGAAGACCTAATATTGTGTTATGAATTCATATTTTCGATTCTACTTTTATTGGGGGAGGGTGAGATCACACACCAATACTCTTCTGTAGATGCTAGTTTTTGTGAGATGCTGGAAAGGGACTAGATGATCAAAGTTGACCACATCTGTCAGGAAGGCAACCAACCAGCTCACTTCTTTGTTGGTCTTGGACATGATTTATCTGTTAGTGTTCACTCTATTTATATTTCTAATTATATATTATCTCATCATCTTATTTATGATTTACTTGGAATTTTCGAGTCGTATTTGATTGTGAAGGAAAGATAGGCGTTGACGCGCCGAGATTTACCTGATGAACAAGAAATTTTTAATTTCTTAAAGTTCATCGGCCAAATACAAATACAAACGTTTAAATATTTTCAAATCTAAATGATTACAATGTACGTAATTCATATTTTGCTAGAAATTAGACTATTTTTTAATATTTAAGCAGAGACAGATAAGAAAGCAACGTTGCAAAGAATTCTTTTTTAGCGTGTTATTCAATAATCATCATTATTGTCAGAACTGGCCGAATATCGAACCGGTCAAGTGAGAAGATCAAGATTTAATGATCCAACTGAATTGGATCGTTAAAAACCCGCTTTAAAAACCGGTCATATTTTAACATACTAAGTGTAGATATCTATATTCCAATGTCCATAACTCAACTTACAAAAATTCAAACTCAAACATCCAACCTAACGTTCAACATCAAACATCCAACATGTATGGAGAAACAAACCCAAAGTAACTCTTTTCAAATGTGAAAACCGACGCCTTTGTTCAACTTATTTAGGTGGATTTATGATTCAACTGAATAAAAACCGTTGATTCCTACATGCTGATTTAAATTTAGTAATTGGACCATGTCCTTTTTGTTAACAATTGATTATTTTATCAGTCAAATCACTAGTTAGGTTCGGTCTTGATAACACTGACATTACCATCCAATATTCTAATTGATGGAATAAAATATGCTAATTCCTAATGAGAAATCAATCTCCGGATGATTTTCCATAGTCAAATCAAATACATTGAAATATAGTAAGCTTATTCAATAATATTATTAATTTAGAGATAGGGTTATTTAGGTATTTCATGGCGCAGTCGCATTGGACGAAAATTGGGTGATTAAATTAAAAAGGGTTAATACACCTTTTTGTCCCTCTACTATGCAAAGTTAACAAACATACACATTTACTATTTTCTGACCGATTTAACACCCTCTACTTTGAAAAGTTTAACAAATATGCCCATCTGTTTAATTTTTCATCTATTTTTCATCAAATAAGTTGATTATACGTGTTACGTCATATTATTTGTCCACAACATCACTGATCGGGATGTCCACAAGGTGAAAATGTTTAAATTAAAAAGAAAAGAAAAAAGAAAAGCATTATAATTATCATTACGTACATAGGTGTTTTTGTGGTATTTTTTTTTCTTTTTCTTTCTAATTTAAATAATTTTGGATTGTGAACATTCTAATCAACGATAAGGTGTACAAATAATATGAAGTAGCGCGTATAATCAACTCATTAGACAAAATATAGATGAAAAGATAAATGGAGGGGCATATTTGTTAAACTTTTCAAAGTAGAGGGTGTTAAATCGGTTAGAAAATAGTAAAGGAGTATGTTTGTTAACTTTGCATAGTAGAGGGGCAAAAAGGTGTATTGACACAATTAAAAATTAACGATGATTATGGTAGCCGCCTTGATTGCTCCCTGTGATCAGCATCATTAATGCTCCCTGATTGATTATAAATCTACTAATTTAATTTCTAAGAGTTTATTTATAATCTTCTATACATTTACTTCATTTTTTTTTTATGAATGAATATGTATTAAAGCTTAAAAGTAAAGGGTTATACATAAGGACTCCAAACCATCCAGCCAACCAAGGAAACAAAAACCGCCCAGCCACCCAAAAAACTAACTCTACACCCAGAGCTAATCACAAACCTACTGATCATACACAAAACAGAGAGGTCAAAGGCAACAAAAAAGCCACAGACCAAACCCAACCCAATTACAAGGCACTGACCAAAAACAGAGCCCGCAAAAAAACAAGCCTACAACCCACTAACCAGGATCGAAAACCGTATTCCACAAAGACATCCAGACTTTGAACTCATGGTCCGAAATCGCACCCTTCGCTTTCAACCAACGGCCAACCATGGACGCCATCATCCACGTCAACCAAGGACGAGTCTTTGCACAATCCTTAAAAATCCTATTGTTCCTTTCTATCCAAATCCCCCACAAAAAAGGATGAATCAATCTATACCTATACTCCCTCATACTACTAAAAGAGTTCCTGGATTTCCATTCCTGGATGAAATCCCGAGCATCACCGGGATTCGGGCCCCAAATGGAAAGTTTGGAACTCAGAGTAGTCCAAATCTGCACAGAAAATGGACAAGCCAAAAACAAGTGCGACACCGACTCAAGGTCGGCTCTGCACAACACACAAACACTTGGACCGATAAAACCTCTCCTTCGGAGATTGTCAAAGGTCGAAATAGACTTGTGAAAATTTGCCAAACAAACCCAGAGATCTTGGTCGGGACATCGACCAACCAAATCAAATCAGAAGGAAAATCATCAAACCCCGGCTCTCTCCGAAAATTCAGAGCGCAAAAAAGAGAGCTCACCGAAAAAACGCCCGAGGGAAGGAGCTCCCAGCGAGGGAAGGGAGGACCGTGTTACTTCATTGACCCTACCCGCGTTTGCTTTATACGGTTATACCATCTTCCTTCACGTCCAATACTTTTAATAAACCTTCAATTAAATTAAGCCCCAACCATGTAAATGCCGTGCCTCTCTGGCTATTTCATGTGGTTTATTCCTAACACAATCACCACTGTTTTAAGGTATCAATAGGGAAGTCATCTGAATTGCAACATTTAACAGAATGGTAATAGATTTTAGAGGTAATTACTGGAATAGAGAATAAAGATTGGTAGTCCCGGCACATGAGGTATAAATGAAACAATAAAGGAAAATAGCATTCTCCTCTCTTTCGAAGCAAATTTTTGTCATATGATTTTGTCGTTTGTTGCATTCGTAGGTCATCGTATTTGTAATACCACTACACGTTGACGGAATATCTTCTATTGTGAGAGAAATAACAATTTTAATCAACATTAGGTATCAACAGAAAAAATAATTTTCTTTTAGGACAAAACATGGTTCAAATTTCACAAGTTGGTATATTCATATGTTTTAAGAATTACGTCGCCCGCATGATATATCTTTTATGCACTTCAAGCATGTGGTAGTAGACACAATTAACACAAATATGTTAACTATGCGGGGCTAGCTGGCGCAACGCGCCACACGTGTCACCATTGTCTACATTCGAATTTATTCACAATGTAACGATACATTGCTCGAATATTTTGTATACAGAACTACAAAATCGCGGTAATAACAACTGGATCATTGCACCTTATATCATTGATGGCTTCAAAAGAAAAGAGTAGCCACGTATGGTAGAGTGACCATATTCGTAGTAACCTTAAAGGTTGATGACCTCTTAATCAGTATCCTGTAATATAGTGGTTGATTATGTGATTAGTACGTGACTCACAGCAACAACTCAGCCTACCATAAAAAAGCCTTCTCTCTCTCTCTCTTCTCATTTAATCTATTTCCAAATAACTCGCTCACTATTCTTATGGAGAAGCCAGCACCTCGTCGACCAAACAGCTCCAATACCAATAATAATAATAATAATAAATCGATGAGGCAGCAGAGGTCGCCGGCGGCGGTATGGGACTGCGAGAGCAACCTCTACGATTCATTCGAGCTCCGATCATTCGAAAAGCAGCTCTCCTCCGCCATCACATCCCGCACCCTTTCCATGCCCCATTTATCTTCCGACCGGGTCCGGGTCGCACCCGCCCCGCTTCCCTCCTCCAAGACCGGTGATGATCCGCTCCCCAAGAAGAAGATCAACAACAACAACATCTCCTCCAAGTTTTCCAAGTCGGTCACCCGGTTTCTGAAGTCGGTGTTCATCCTACGGTCTAATACCAATCATCATCGCCAAAATAAGGAGAGCTCAAAGGACAAAAACGGTGGGGCCTACTTGCGTGTCAAGGAACGCGCCGCAGGGGATCAAGAATACCGTTACGTTGTGTATGATAAGTCCGGAGCGCTTACCACGATTCCAGAAGGTCCGGAAAGTGATTTCAGGTTCTCGCCGGATATCAATTCGCTGGTGAGAAAGACTGCATCGGAGAGGTTCACGGCGGCGCGTCCACCAATAGCTGGATATGGTATTTAGCGTGGTTAATAAGTTTTGTGTTTTTTTTTAATTTATTAGATGATGATCAGTCAGAGTAATGATAAATAATTAGAAAAAAGCTAGTTATGTTGTGCTTATATAGTTTTGATAATGTGTGTAACTATTATACGTAAGTCATAACGTTTTGTTGTTTCTTTGTTTCGTTTAGTGTTATGTCATATGGAATTTTTCAGTATTTTAATCGTGAATTTAATCTATTTTGATATGGGTTGGTTGATGATGATGTGATTTTATCAATTGATTTAGAGTTGATGAAGTCTGACTGTGGATTATTTCCTCCTAAGGTTTTCATATGGAAATGGAATAGAGGGTCAACACGTTTAGTTTTGATGATTAAAAATTATATGCAGAATTCCTTGTAAAGGGTTACTAAACGTGTAGTTCTATATGTTTGACTGGTACTATACTATATCTAACATCAGAAATTAACACATTAATCAACAGAAAATTAAGTCCTTCTGTAAAGTTATCAGTTAGTCCTAGGAGTAAAATGCAATTGATCATGTCCCAGGCTTGGAGTAATTAATTGTTTTATGTTTGACTGGTAATTTTTTTGGTAAGTTTTAATTCATTGTTTTTCTGAAAGTTTTTAATAATAAATAAATTTATTATATCTATAGATAAATTTTTCATAAAATTTGGTAATGATAACAATAAACAACTCGTAGTGATTCTAAGAATAATGGTAAGTTATTGGTGTAATGATATTCTGCTATGTATAATAAGGCTTCGGATCCAAGTCCAAACTTTTAAGTTTGGAAGGATCCAAACCAAAAGGCAGGAGGGGCAAAATCGGAAAACTAAAAATCTCAAGTCTTTCCCCTTCCTTTTCCGATACCGCATCTTCACCCGTCGACTTCCGAAACAAGCCGGCCGCCACCACCACTCAAATCTCGGAGAGCTGAGCTTTCCTTCTTTTCTCTTCCCAGATTCGTAATCCTTGCCACCCTGACAGGACAAAGCGTCTTTCTTCAATCCAGATCCACGCCATGTCACCGCCGCCTAGCAAAAAGAGAAAATAGATCTGCACCGCTGAATCCTTCGCCGATGAGCCCCGGGTCCTGTCGTCCAAATCCATTCGAGTCGTCACACCGTCCAAAACAGCTGCTGCTCGTCAAACCTCTCAAAAATCGCGATGGTTGCCGACGGAGAAGGAGACGGCGGAACTCCCGCCGGCAATAGGATCTGGAACGGACTAGTGATAGGCGTTGTTGGAGGAGTGTCCGGAGACGGGAGTTGCGAGGACTGGCGATTGGAGTCGGCGCAAGAGTGGGAGGAAGACCCCCTGCGAATTGAAAATCAACGCTTGCCGGAGACCCAAGGTTGAAGAGGAGTGACTGATTTGTCACATATTCAAGCTCAATGACTGATTTGTCACATATTCAAGCTCAGTGACTGATTTGTTACATATTAAGTTTAGTGACTAATTTGTCACATATTAAGTTCAGTGACTAACTTGTAGTTTGAGAATTTTTAATATTAAAACGTTTCCTGTTTCAAATTTTGGTATTGTTGGGATAAGCTGTTGTTATATAATCTAGTGTCAAATAACCTGTATAATTAGTTAACTAGTTTTGATAATTAGTTATCAACTAAATAATTTCGTTATTTATTTAAAAATAAATAAATAATCTCGTTAACTAGTTATTCAATCATAATGTTAACTAGTTAACTCGATTAATTAACTAGTTAACTAGTTATCCAATCATAATGTTAACTAGTTAACTCGATAAATTAACCAGTTAACTAGTTATCCAATCATAACGTTAACTAGTTAACTCGATAAATTAACTAGTTAACTAGTTAGATAACTTGGTAATTAGTTAAATCGATTAGATAACTAGTTAACTCGATTGGTTAACTAGTTAACTTGTCATCTAAATCATGATGTTAACTAGTTAACTCGATTATATAACTAGTTAACAACTTGGTAACTCGTTAACTCGATTGGTTAACTAGTTAACTTATCGAGTTACCTAGTTAGCTCGACTGATTCACTAGATTAACTCGATTAGATAACTAGTTAACTCGTTATCTAAATCATGATGTTAACTAGTTAACTTGATAAGTTAACTAGTTAACTAGTAAAAACAGGTTAACTAGTTAACTTGTCCTCGCCGGAAAAGTCACCGGAGTTTGGTCGGTCTCCGGAGCCTCACCGTAAAACATGTTAACTAACTAGTTAACTATAAAAATCCAAGTTAACTAGTTAACTAGTTACGAATAAAAAAATCATGCTAATAAGTTAATTGTAAAAATCAGGTTAACTAGTTAACTTGTCCTCGTCGGAAAAGTCGCAGGAAAAAGTCACCGGAGAAAAGTCGACGGAAATGTGATTGGAAAAGTTACCGAAAAAATCACCAAAAAAAAAGTCACCGGCGACCGGCAGCTGGTGGCCGGCGATAGCGGCCGGCAAAATTGGACGGCAACAGTTTGTCCCGTTGCCAACAGTAATAAAAAAATAAAATATTTAAATAATAAATAATAATAAAATATTTAAATTAAATATAATAATTTAATTATTTGTGTAAAGTCCTAAATGCCCCTAACAAATCTGGACCATTAGATTAGTCAAAGGGTCAAACTAGATCTAATGGTTGAGAATGGGTTTGGAACTTTCCAAACTCAAGAAAGTCTTGGACGCTGAACCACTCCCGTATAATAACAGTATTTCAATTTTATTTATTGATATAATAAGATTTTGTAATGATACTTGTTAAAGTTGGCTTATTGATAAGAATATACTTTTCTTTCAAGAATCTTGTCTACCCTTTCACCCCCAAATCTCCCTCTTTTTTTCCCTCTTATAGCTCCTAGGAGAGTAAAGTATACGAGATATCATCAAACTTTCATTTTCTTTCACACTCACCACTCATCTAACTTTCATACACCTTATACCATCAAAATATACTTTTAATTTCATAGAATACCATTGTATCCTTTTTTTGTTTTGGACGGAGTAATGATGTGTTTTGATGTTATGATGGTACTGTCAACATATATTGTTAAGTCAGCTGCCAATAAGGTATTTATGCAGCCAAAAAATTGGAAGGATGTATTTTAAATGGTTCATGTGTTATGATTTCGAACCACCTTGTTTTAATTTTTTAGCTACATAATACCATGTTGGTAGTTGACTAAGCAATATATATATATTGAATGTGACATCATTTCATCAAGACACGCCATTATTTCGTCTAAAAATGGTCGAGGTGGTAATCATTGAAATAGAAAGTATAATTCAATGGTATAAGGTGTAGGAAAATTAGTTAAGTGGTGAGCGTGAAATAAAATAAAAGTTTTATGGTATCTCCTGTGTTTTACTCCTCCTAGGATGGTCACAATCTATATGATCTTTCTTACAAAGGAGTTGTCACGGCAAAAAATAATAATAATAATAATAATAAATGTTATTGATATCACTAAAAGATCCGGACCCAACCTTTAAAGGTTGGGCCGGTCCAATCAAAACCATGCACCCTATTAATCCCCTGCTTCGCGGGCCAAAGCCCAGCCAACTAAAAACCTACCGGGATAAAATCGTCCAAAAATGCTGCAGCCACTACTAACCCTAAAAAATCCACAACCCGCCTTCTTTTCCCCTTCTTTCTCTTTCTTTCTATTCTTTTTCCAGCCACAAAATTCTCACCTCCCCAGAAATCTTCAATCGGTCCCCGGAGCAGCAAGGATGACTGCGGAAGCACCGGCGTTTGGTGAGACGTGTCGGCGGAGCATCCCGCGAAGTCGGAGCGTCGTCGGAGCATCTTCGGAGCAGCGGCAAGGGCGGACTGCCGTCTTCGAAGCAACGACGAGGTCAGACTGACTGGAGAGTGGGTCGTCGACTTCGCTCCTTCTTCGTCTTCCGATCCGTCTCCCGTACCTCTCTCGCTGCCTCTCCCTCTACGGCCGCCGTCTCCCGTTCCTCTTCCTCTCTTGCCGCCTCTCCCTCTACGACCGCTGTCTCCGTTCTCACTCGGTGTAGGGGTGGCGTCATGGCCGGGGGTGGCGTCGTGGAGCAGTAGCCGAGCCGAGCGGCACCGTTGAGCAGTGTGGGGATGAAGAAGAAGGATCAACTTGCAGTTTAAAAAAATTAAGTGACTGATTTGTAATTATAAAAACTGTGAAGATTGTTTATTAATAATTGAAAATTAACAACAGTCCGTTTGGTATTATTGCAGCAAATATTTTGAAAATCTACAGTTTCAGTCACTAAAATTTTATGTTGTTGACAATATTGGAATAATCTTTGAACTATATAATTGATTGGTTTGGTTGACTAGTTAACTTATTAAATAATTAGTTAACAACTTGATAAGTAGTTAATCCGATTGGTTAAAACTAACTTTGATAACTAGTTAACAACTTAATAACGGTTATCAAGTAAAAAATGTTAACTAGTTATCATGTTTTTAAAAATGTTAACTAGTTATCAGGTTAAAAAAATGTTAACAAGTTATCAAACAAAAAATGATGTTAACCAGTTATCAGGTAAAAACCATGTTAACTTGTTTTTAGTTAAAAAAAACACTGTTAACTAGTTAACATACACTGTTAAATAGTTAACTAGTTAACATACACTGTTAACTAGTTAACTAGTTAACGTACACTGTTAACTAGTTAACACGATTGGTTAACTAGTTATCACTATTGGATAACTAGTTAACTCGATTGGATAACTAGTTAACTCGATTGGTTAACTAGTTAACTCGATTGGTTATCATTTTTAAAAACGTTACCTAGTTATCATTTTAAAAAAATTAACAAGTTATCAAACAAAAAACGTTGTTAACTAGTTATCAGTTAAAAACCATGTTAACTAGTTATCAGTTAAAAAAACACTATTACTTTTGGTAGTGTTGTAGTAGGCGTTTTTTGCCGTTTCTTGTTGGGGCTTTTGCCGACTCATGACTCATGGTTTATAGTTAGCTTGATAAGTTAACTAGTTAACTCGGTTGGTTAACTAGTTAACAAAGATAACTGTTATCAAGTAAAAAAATTTGTTAACTCGTTAACAACTTGATAAGATAACTAGTTAACAAAAATAGTTGTTATCAAGTAAAAATTTGTTAACTAGCTAACTAGTTAACAACTTGATAACTAGTTAACATGGTTGGTTAACTAGTTATCAGGTTAAAATTTATTAACAAGTTATCAAACAAAAAATGATGTTAACTAGTTATCAGTTAAAAAACAATGTTAACTAGTTAATAGCAAAAAAAGTTTTAACTAGTAGTTTTTTAAGTAAAAAACAAATTATTGAAAAAAAAATTGAAAGAAAAAAAAAATTTGAAAAAAAAATTTTTCGCCGGAGCCTCGCCGGCGACGGCGGCCGTTCGCCGGAGAAGGCTGCCTGTGGCCGATTGCCGAAAAGAAGTGGAGGTAAGACTTGGGAAAAATAATGGATCTTTTTTTTGCAAAGAAAAAAAAAAGAAAAAGAATGGATCTGAACTGACGAAAATACCCCTAAGTTAAATGAATTTAATCTGAGCCGCTGAATTCAAATCATTAAATCCAACGTCCAGAAAAGGTTGGACCGGACTCCAACCCAAGGAAAGGGTTGTAGCCGGATCCGAAACCACTTATGTTTGGTATTCGATGCATAAAAAAATTAATTTTTTTTCCAGGATCTAATGTCACTTAAGTTTGACTTTAATAGGAAGAATATTTTTTGTCTATCTTAGTCACCAAAATTTTTTTTTAATTATTCCATTGTCACATTAGGTGACATGTGAGATTTCATACCTCATCGGACGCTTATGTGACATTAGATTGGGTTCACCAAAAAAACTAGGATTCAACTTTGAAATTACTTTTTTAACAAAAACATATTGTGCTTTGCACAATTGCACGTGAGACCATCCGCACTCATGCAATTCACTTGCAATTGCAAAAATGGTCTCCACTGCCACCTCATTCATTTTTGCAATCTACTCACTTTTAATTTCATTCACTCTACACCAATGCAATTCATTTGCAATTTCAATTGGTGGGACCATACTCTCTTTTCATTCAATTACTTTTATCTTCATTATTTTACTTATAGTTAATTATACATTTAATGAAACTAATAAATATTAATTATAATATTTATTTAGAAATGATGACATTTATAATTTATTTTATTCATACAAATTAACATTACTACGAATAAAAATATTGTACTTCACAATTTCACGAGTCTGTGACTTTATTAATAACTTAAACACAATATTCATACAACACAAATATAAATAGCATACGAATAATACAAGTACATATTAGTCATCATCCTCCTCGTCTCCAAATCGGTTCCATAGCTCTTCTATCAAATCTGCTTGAAGTTGACTATTTGTTGACCTACTACGTATCCTTGTATGATTTCGAAGATACTCCTCGTACGCGGGAAGACGATTTTGAGAAACCGTAGGCATGGATACACTAAAGTTCACTTCATTATCTGTATAATCAAATTGACGAATATATGAATCTCGCTCATCTTCCACTATCATGTTATGCATAATTATGCATGCCCTCATTACTTCGCCATTATATCTTTACACCACATGCGTGATGGACCATTAATGATAGCAAATCGTGCTTGAAGCACCCCAAATGCTCGCTCAACATCTTTTCTTGCCGCCTCTTGCTTCTTAGCAAACAATTTATGTTTCGGTCCTTGAGGTAATGCCGCAGGACAATTTTTCGTAAAAGCCTGTAGTGACTTTTGTGTTAGTATTAATAATTGTAGTTTGTTGTTTATTTATATTTGAAGATGGGTGTGATATATTTAATATATATTTGGTTTTAGTATTATTTTTATTTATTTATGTATGAAATTTATTAAATCTAACTAATACATATATAATATATATCCAATATTTATTTAAGGTTTATATTTAAACTCACAAACTAATCTTTTGTTTAGTTTAAAGTTAACAAATTATATAATCAAATTATGTAACTAATTCACATATATCTTATTATCATTTAATCATTAAATCCTAGATTAGAATATATATATATATATATATATAATTTATTTAATATTTATATAATCTTATGTTGGCTTAGAGTTAACAAATTGTATAATTAAATTATTTATCTAATCAACTACATTTAAATGACCACTAATCATTCAACTACATTAAATATTCATTTAAATCATCATGGGCACACACTTGCAATTGCAAAGTGAATTGCTAAAATAGCAAGCTTGCATAAATTTAAGGATTTCCCACACCAATGCAATTCACTTTGCAATTGCATTTAGCTTGCCATGTCACTTTGCAATTGCAAATGAAAGTTTGGTGTGGATGCTCTGACTTTGTTGCAAATACAATCAGATGCCACGTAAGTGTCCTACATGGAATAAAATCCAAGATGTCATATGACATGGCAGTAAAATAATTAAAAATGAACTCTGATGACTGAAATGAACAAAAATTGATTCGTGTTATATATTAAAAACGAAGTTAAGTGGCATCAGGTTCTTGGGAAAATGTTAGTGATTAGTATGAATCGAATACCAAGTCTCTAAAAAGTTTTCATATTGCTACTGTATCTAGTTCAGATATTGCGCATTGGGCTCGAAGGATGTGTTTTTTCCCAAGTCTCTAAAAAACTTCTTGAAGTAAATTAATCAAATTTGAAATTACTTTTTTAACAAAAAACATATTGTGCTTGCACAGTTGCACGTGACTTTTTTAACAAATACAATCGGATGCCACGTAAGTGTCCTACATGGAAAAAAATTCAAAATGTCATATGAATGGCGGTGAAATAATTAAAATGAACTCTGATAAGGTTGAGATGTTTTTAATGACCCCTTCAAAAGGCGTTGCAAAGCCAGTTATACCAGAGGTTCTATGACCAACAACATGGTGCTTCATAGCCTCATTCATTTTGTCTTGGGTTTGAGTAAATGAGCTTCTATATTTAGCCCATTTAATGTTTAGGCCACGATTGTCCTAGACTCTAAAATCTTGGAAATGGCATTTTGCACAAGGTGAGTCCAAATCTAGAGGTCCTCCCGAATCTCAAAGCATGAACTATATGGACCCCTCTTTTCATTTTCTGCCAGATACCCCTACTAGGGTAGGGGGCTACGCACGCCGCATGACCACTGATGTGACTTTATTTAGTGCATTTTGAGCTTATGATTGACCTATGAAATGCCCGTGTTCGATCGTGAAATGCCATAATTAATATGCTTTTATTGAAGTTTTGCACAAAGCGTCCATTTGTTGTCCGGTTTCCACTTTGGAGCCAAATTCGTGGTCTATTGGAGTTACCTCTGTGCATTTTCATGTTATGGCATCGAAGTACGGATGACAAGGAGCACATACGAGCAAACGGGAGGTCAATTGGAGTCCGGACGAGGGATCTATGGCCATTGCAAGTTCGGGATTTATGCAGAGTGCAGGTAGGGCTGGCAGTCGGTTGCCGGTTTTTCGGTCTAAACCGAAAACAGAACCGAAACCGGCGTGACCGAGCCAAAAATAAACCGAGGCGGTCCGGTCGTCGGTTGATGAATTTGACAAAATTCGGTTTTTGCCGATTTTCAGTTTTTTTGCGGTTGAAACCGAAAAACCGGTGGAAGACCGATGAAATTATAGCTCCTGGGCGAGAATGAAAAACCCTAGTCGCCCCTCTCCCACAATCATCCCCTCCGACGACCTCATTCCCCCGCCGTCCTCCTCCTCTCCGCTGTCCTTCTCTTTTTTCCTCCGCCGTCGCCGAACAACAAACAAATTACCACCGCCGCTGACCTCCTCCTCGCTGCCGTCCTTCTTTTTCTTCCTTGGCCACCGCCGAACGACAAATCAAATCATCACTGCTGCTGACCTGCTCCTCGCCACCATAAAAAAAAGGAACCCAAAAACAACACTCTTCCGAAATCAAAGCTCCTTCTTTGTTTCTTGTACTGCTGTCGATCAGGGTTCTCCTCCACTCCATCTCCCGAAGCTTCGGCGGCCTCCACTCCATCTCCTGGGAGCCTCGGATCCGAGACCGGATCTGAAGGATTCTCCTCCGTTCCTTCGTCCGTGTCCGGCGATAACGACGAGGAAGGTGAAGAAGAGACGAAGGAGGAAGAGAACGTTATGGATGCGCCGCCGCCACCGCCGACGATGCAGAAGTTTGACATGGAGGATCTCCGCATCGAAATCGCTTCCTACAACTAGGTCGTTTCCTCCATCGATTCCTTCACTGGCTATCGGGACTCTCCACATGAAGCCGCATCGCGACAACGGCAGGCTCGTTCTCGAAGCCGTCACTTGCGCTTCTCGAAACAATTTCCGCGCTCAACGAGAGGACGGCCGCCTCGTCCTGACCTTCGCACCTACCGAAGCAATTGAACAGATAAACGACGGAGAAGCCGAACAAACCGCCGCGGAAGATCAATTCGAGGTCGAATTGGACAATCCGGCCACCATTGAAAACCTAGACCAACACGAAATTGAAATGGAGGAAGAGGACGAACCAGATGAAGAAGAAGAAGAAACAGAGGAGGTTCGGTCGCCGGTTCTCGGTCACGGTTCGGCTTCGGACCGAAATCGGCCAGCTCGGGTCGGCTAAAAAACCGAGTAAAATTGGTTCGGTCGCCGGTCCCATGTTTGACATAATTTTGGTCCCGGTCAACCGAAAATTCGGTTCGGTTTTTGACCGAACCGGGTCGACTGCCAGCCCTAAGTGCAGGGGTGCACACCGTGCACTGCCCCCTGCACTACAAATACCCGCATTTTTCACTCTTTTGGGGAATTCTTTCATCTCCCTTGATTCCCAAACACATACCTACGACCCCATAAACCCTAGGACTCATTTCTGGAGCTAAGTGGAGCAATTGGAGCTTGGATTGAAGTCCACAACCTTGGAGGAGAAGCTAGAAGTGGAGGATTGAAGATTATCCAAGGATCCAAGCCATGGTGTTCTTGGTGATCATCTCTCTTTCTCTTTCCTTCATTTTCTTGGCCATGTGTGGCTGATTTCCTAGGTTCTTCTTGGATTGATAGATAGTTGTGCTATGATAGAGGTTGATTGTGTAAACATGCTATGATTGATCTTGGATGTAAGAAGATGATCTCTAGACTTTTTGTTAATTCCATTGATTGCTATGATTGCTTGATTGGTCTATTGATTATGATGTAATGCATGAGAGTGCTTAGATTACATGGTTTGTAGGTCTAGGGATTGAAGAGAGTGTGTTCTAAGAGATTAGATCATCTCAATTCAACCATAGTTGCATGATTTCTTTCTTTGGGATTTTATCGAACACTTGGCGTGCACTTAGTTTTTCATTCATTTGAACTTTGATTTGTCTTTTGATGATTCTCTTAGTGTTAAAATATTGACATGAGAGCGTGATGTCTAGCCTTGTGGTCATAGAGTCATAGGAGAGGGTTTTATAGCTAGGCATTTCATCAAAACACCTTTAGTGCATCCTTAGTCACTTAGCTTGAGAGCGAGAGCCTAGGTTGAGTGATGCTAGGATAGGAACTTAGTGCTACGAGAGTGCATTGAGTCTATAGAAGGGATTTGCGTGGTCATTCGATTGCAACCTCGATCATGTTTGGCTTGTTTGTGCATTTGTTCCTCTTGAGCATTATGAAACTATCTTTACAAGTGAACCTCCTTTATCTTTGATTTGCAACGCTTTATTTTGCTTGTTTAGTTTTGTTTATGCTTTTGATTTCCTTTTCAAACTAAAACTCCTTTTAAATGATTAGACCGTCCATGAACCCATGTGAGTAGTGACAATTGAGAGAGCCCTCGTGGAAATACAACCTTGATAGTTGTGAGTTAATTCATGCACGTCAACCACCCTACTGATTGTCACTCCATCTCATGTTTACTGATGGGATAGTGGCTTTTCACCTTTTGCTCCTTTTCTCCCTATAAAACCCTGACTCCATCTCTCTTTCCCATTTTATTGCTCTCCCTTCTCACTAGATTCTCTGGATTTGATCTGATAAACCCCTTCCTTTCAACATGTCTTCATGGAAGCAATCCATGGTATTTAGATGGAAAGAAATTGCAAGGCGGGCATGCCTCTTCCAACATTCCTTCCTACGACGGGAACCGCATCCCCTTGGCAGTGGTAAGTAGCTGATGCGCAAATTAATGCGCACTAGTTTTACTCACTAGATCGCTCTAGCGAGATCATTATTTCCCAAGGGTTTCTCTTTCTCTATTACTCAACGGTCGTGGAATAAGCAATTCGGGTTTTTGTCGTAGGTTTTGAATTGGTTAATGAAATGAATTAATCTAAGAAAGCAATTAAATCAAGCAAAGCAAGTAAAGCAGATTGGGGTTTTGAGTTTAGACTAAGGCGGTTGTTCAGACTCGAATCCACGCTAGTTCGGTTTAGATGGATGAAACTATGCAATCGACGAAATTCAACAGACTAGACGACTCGGTAAATCCTTTTGTAATCTCTACTCCATGGTCAGGCCGTAGAGATTCTATTCTATCAAACCTACAAGCTCCTATGGTCAAGCTAACTTGCAAGAATTCAAGAACGATCAAGAACAGTGAAATGACACAAAATGATGCAAAGAGATTAGGTTCTGACAATCTTATGGTCAAGCTATTGGAGAACCTAACGACCTCCTAAACTCTAGAATGAAATGCATTCATGGTCAGACTCGCAATTCAAAGACAAACTCAGAAACTAACAATTGATCAAGTTGCCAGAATCAAAAAGCTTAAATTAGGGTTTAGGAGAAATCGCATCTAAGTCTGAAAGATCATCGATTAACATAAACGGGTTAGAAACCCGAAATCATCCATACAAAATCCTATCTAGCGCTTCATCTAATCTAAACAACCCTAAAAGTTTAGCCAGACATCGTTACAAAAGAAATCTCAGAAACAAAGAAGAAGAAAACCGGAGAAGAAGACATCTTACTCCGAGAAAACCTAATCTTGATGAATCCTTGAAACTCCTGAGTTAATCCTCGCTAATCCTTTCTCAATCGTCACTTCAAAGCTCTGAGTTCTCCCTCCGAGAGTGTCTGGTTCATCGGGGAAGAAAGAAGAATGAATTGTACGTTCTGTTTTTCTCCCAGGAAAAAATAGGATTAAAAATCCCGTCAGATGATGGTACACGGCCGTGTATCATAATACACGGCGTGTTTCCTTAGTACACGACGTGTTTCTGGTACACGGCGTGTATTGTAATACACGCCGTGTATTGCTTCAATTCCAGCTCCAGCATTTTGCAGCCTCTCCCGATTCATCCGTAATCGTCATGGATCACCTGAAATGAACCAAAAACGTGCAAAACACATAAAACGGCCCCAAAGGGCCAAGGGGTACGGAACTCACTCAAAACCATGCAAATTGGACATATAAATCACTAAAAATGTCGTCTAATGCGAAGATGAATACGCCAATAATGAGACGCATCAAATCACCTCACAGTTAGACTTTTGTTTGTCCTCAAACAAATAAAACTTGGAATCACACTCAAATTCACAAGTGAAAAACTCAACCAAATTGACGCTCAATCTCTAACAATTCAACCCATACTGTTTCGTCTAGAAAGCGTAACCTGCACATGAAAGAATGTCAACCAAACAAATCCATGTCTCACTATTCTCTGCACACAACAAGTAACAATCACCAATCATGCACGATTCTGACCTAACCGACCAGACTTCCAAACACAGAAAATATTTAGTAATAGGGAACTCTCACACTCTGTGTTTAGGGATGAGTTTGTGCTCTCAATCACTTTCTCAACCGAATTATGTCACAGGTTTGCATTTCGACCACAATCTACACCACTGCGACAACACGAGTAACTAGTCAAGAAGGTCTTCCCTGCTAGGGACTGTAACGATCCTATACTACGAGGGCTTATGATGAATGGATGAAGGGATAAATGATGATGAAAGGTATGGTGCGGTGCAGCAATCGACTAACCTTCCTCGAATCAAAATCTATGGATTCCTACCGTCTAACCAGACACAGGTGGAATAATGTACGCTCGTCCTATGACACCCTCAAGCAACTTAGCACTTTATTTGGTTTTTTCCCACTACTTATTGCTTTCGTTCTTCCTTATGTAGGGAGAAGAACGGTTTGAACTAAAAACTACTAATACTTGAAACTTTATTAGAACTTTTTTTTTTAAGTGCTAAATTTTTAAGTTGCTAGAGGGGTTTACACGTCTGGACATACTAGCTAAGACCACTGGTTAACTGGCTATAGGCAAGTCACCACAGACCGACTTCCAGTTGGCTAATCTCAGGCTACTACCACAAGGGATCGACGGGGTGAACAAAAACATGGAATAAGCTGTAACGTAGTATCGAACCGAAAGAACAGGCCAAGCTCAAAGGTTTACACCTAAGGGAGTTAATACCGGGATGGCTTCTGGCTTAGGTAGCAACTCTAAGTGCCCCTATCATTCTAGTACTCGTGTTATCGTGTGGTTTCAAATAGGTCTCATGCAAATTCTAACGCATTCAAGTACAAGAAAGTCACTCAAAAAGAAACAAGTTGCAAGTTTACGCGCAACGGATCAAAAGCTCAACAATAGCTGCTAGTCCGGTTCGAATCATTTTCATGCAATTCAAAGTGAAGCTACAAGAGTGATTCTAAAATATGTTCTGACCGGATTCATTTAATATCGATTCAAGCATGCTGGTTACAGGTTCTAGACAAGACAGTCTAAGCGTCATTGTAAAAAAAAATTGAAAATCAGTTTAGCATTGCAAGTCAAGAACAGAGCAAGTTCCAATCATGGATAGCACATCAGTAAGCAACCCTCAAAAGTAAACACGTCACCTCACACTTAAAATCGGACATTGTCCTCAATGGACCACACAAAACAGTGAAGAAAAGTGTTAAGGGGTACCGGGAAACAGAGCATGAGGATGCTAGAGATGGCATGAGTGAGTCATCAGAGTGCATTTCTTGATCAGAGCCTAACTCATGGAAAGTGGAACAACAAATTCTGGAAAACAGTACACGGCCGTGTACCTTAGCTTCGTTTTTCATCCGAGATTTTGTAGATTCTGGGACACGCCCGTGTCTTACAAGTACACGACGTGTACTATGATACACGGCGTGTATCATTGGTACACGGCCGTGTATCAAGACATGTAGCACTCCATAAATTATGCTTTAATTTGGACGAATCATGCACACACTTAGCACCCAAAATCAACTCCGGACGACCCCGGGACTCTATAACACTCTCCAGACATGATTGACTCGATACATGACTCTACCACGGACTCGACTCAACAAAATGAAAAGACTCCAGACTCGGGTTGCCTCCCGAGAAGTGCTCTTTATTGTACGTCTTTGATCTAGACGATACCTGGTCTAACGTGCGGCATCCCAGCTCAGAACTTCTTTCAGACTGGCATCCGTGTCATGAAAGAATACCTTCATCGCTCCACTCTGAAGTACAAATTTCTTCCCGCTAGCATGGTAAAGCTCCAATGAACCGTCGCCACGCAATCCAGCTACCTCAAAGGGTCCAAATAGCTCCACTTTGTCCAGGACCACATCTGGGGGTTTGGTAGGAGTACTTTCATGGGGCGGCGCCTTATCTTTCTTAGGAGGCTTGTTCTTCTTCTTAACTCCACCTGTATCTTTGGTAGATACCATCGTCGCCACCTGATCCTGCAAAGATGAAGATGAATAAGGAGTATCCATATCGGTAAATACTGTATAAACTGAAGCATTTTCAAACACTAACGACATGGGTTTCTTAGCGGAAGAGTGCACATTAGGATCAGGTGGAGGGATTTCAAATGTAATAACTTTTTCCTTATCCCGAAAGGTCAACCTCCCAGCCTTTGCATCTATGAGTGCACCAGAAGTGGCTAGGAAGGGTCGTCCAAGATAAGGGGAATGTTAACACTCTCCATGCAATCAATAACCACAAAATCAGTCATGAAGTAGCTATCATGCACCTTAACTACAACATTTCCAGCAATACCCCTAGGATGTCTAACAGTTTGATCAGCTAGGTTGATATTCATGGTGGTAGGGGTTAACTTAGGCAGTCCTAGACGCTCAAACAACGAGTAAGGCATAACACTAATGCTAGCCCCTAAATCCGCAAGAGCTCTATCAATCAAATAAGTGCCAATAGAACAAGTAAAAGAAAAACTACCTGGATCAGGTCGCTTTGGCACCACGTGGTTCTGCTTCGTCATGGATCACCTGAAATGAACCAAAAACGTGCAAAACACATAAAACGGCCCCAAAGGGCCAAGGGGTACGGAACTCACTCAAAACCATGCAAATTGGACATATAAATCACTAAAAATGTCGTCTAATGCGAAGATGAATACGCCAATAATGAGACGCATCAAATCACCTCACAGTTAGACTTTTGTTTGTCCTCAAACAAATAAAACTTGGAATCACACTCAAATTCACAAGTGAAAAACTCAACCAAATTGACGCTCAATCTCTAACAATTCAACCCATACTGTTTCGTCTAGAAAGCGTAACCTGAACATGAAAGAATGTCAACCAAACAAATCCATGTCTCACTATTCTCTGCACACAACAAGTAACAATCACCAATCATGCACGATTCTGACCTAACCGACCAGACTTCCAAACACAGAAAATATTTAGTAATAGGGAACTCTCACACTCTGTGTTTAGGGATGAGTTTGTGCTCACAATCACTTTCTCAACCGAATTATGTCACAGGTTTGCATTTCGACCACAATCTACACCACTGCGACAACACGAGTAACTAGTCAAGAAGGTCTTCCCTGCTAGGGACTGTAACGATCCTATACTACGAGGGCTTATGATGAATGGATGAAGGGATAAATGATGATGAAAGGTATGGTGCGGTGCAGCAATCGACTAACCTTCCTCGAATCAAAATCTATGGATTCCTACCGTCTAACCAGACACAGGTGGAATAATGTACGCTCGTCCTATGACACCCTCAAGCAACTTAGCACTTTATTTGGTTTTTTCCCACTACTTATTGCTTTCGTTCTTCCTTATGTAGGGAGAAGAACGGTTTGAACTAAAAACTACTAATACTTGAAACTTTATTAGAACTTTTTTTTTTAAGTGCTAAATTTTTAAGTTGCTAGAGGGGTTTACACGTCTGGACATACTAGCTAAGACCACTGGTTAACTGGCTATAGGCAAGTCACCACAGACCGACTTCCAGTTGGCTAATCTCAGGCTACTACCACAAGGGATCGACGGGGTGAACAAAAACATGGAATAAGCTGTAACGTAGTATCGAACCGAAAGAACAGGCCAAGCTCAAAGGTTTACACCTAAGGGAGTTAATACCGGGATGGCTTCTGGCTTAGGTAGCAACTCTAAGTGCCCCTATCATTCTAGTACTCGTGTTATCGTGTGGTTTCAAATAGGTCTCATGCAAATTCTAACGCATTCAAGTACAAGAAAGTCACTCAAAAAGAAACAAGTTGCAAGTTTACGCGCAACGGATCAAAAGCTCAACAATAGCTGCTAGTCCGGTTCGAATCATTTTCATGCAATTCAAAGTGAAGCTACAAGAGTGATTCTAAAATATGTTCTGACCGGATTCATTTAATATCGATTCAAGCATGCTGGTTACAGGTTCTAGACAAGACAGTCTAAGCGTCATTGTAAAAAAAAATTGAAAATCAGTTTAGCATTGCAAGTCAAGAACAGAGCAAGTTCCAATCATGGATAGCACATCAGTAAGCAACCCTCAAAAGTAAACACGTCACCTCACACTTAAAATCGGACATTGTCCTCAATGGACCACACAAAACAGTGAAGAAAAGTGTTAAGGGGTACGGGAAACAGAGCATGAGGATGCTAGAGATGGCATGAGTGAGTCATCAGAGTGCATTTCTTGATCAGAGCCTAACTCATGGAAAGTGGAACAACAAATTCTGGAAAACAGTACACGGCCGTGTACCTTAGCTTCGTTTTTCATCCGAGATTTTGTAGATTCTGGGACACGCCCGTGTCTTACAAGTACACGACGTGTACTATGATACACGGCGTGTATCATTGGTACACGGCCGTGTATCAAGACATGTAGCACTCCATAAATTATGCTTTAATTTGGACGAATCATGCACACACTTAGCACCCAAAATCAACTCCGGACGACCCCGGGACTCTATAACACTCTCCAGACATGATTGACTCGATACATGACTCTACCACGGACTCGACTCAACAAAATGAAAAGACTCCAGACTCGGGTTGCCTCCCGAGAAGTGCTCTTTATTGTACGTCTTTGATCTAGACGATACCTGGTCTAACGTGCGGCATCCCAGCTCAGAACTTCTTTCAGACTGGCATCCGTGTCATGAAAGAATACCTTCATCGCTCCACTCTGAAGTACAAATTTCTTCCCGCTAACATGGTAAAGCTCCAATGAACCGTCGCCACGCAATCCAGCTACCTCAAAGGGTCCAAATAGCTCCACTTTGTCCAGGACCACATCTGGGGGTTTGGTAGGAGTACTTTCATGGGGCGGCGCCTTATCTTTCTTAGGAGGCTTGTTCTTCTTCTTAACTCCACCTGTATCTTTGGTAGATACCATCGTCGCCACCTGATCCTGCAAAGATGAAGATGAATAAGGAGTATCCATATCGGTAAATACTGTATAAACTGAAGCATTTTCAAACACTAACGACATGGGTTTCTTAGCGGAAGAGTGCACATTAGGATCAGGTGGAGGGATTTCAAATGTAATAACTTTTTCCTTATCCCGAAAGGTCAACCTCCCAGCCTTTGCATCTATGAGTGCACCAGAAGTGGCTAGGAAGGGTCGTCCCAAGATAAGGGGAATGTTAACACTCTCCATGCAATCAATAACCACAAAATCAGTCATGAAGTAGCTATCATGCACCTTAACTACAACATTTCCAGCAATACCCCTAGGATGTCTAACAGTTTGATCAGCTAGGTTGATATTCATGGTGGTAGGGGTTAACTTAGGCAGTCCTAGACGCTCAAACAACGAGTAAGGCATAACACTAATGCTAGCCCCTAAATCCGCAAGAGCTCTATCAATCAAATAAGTGCCAATAGAACAAGTAAAAGAAAAACTCCCTGGATCAGGTCGCTTTGGCACCACGTGGTTCTGCTTCGGAGCAGACTCGCCAACTTCATGGAGGGTAACTGACGCTATCTCCTCTATCTCGTCTGCTCTTGTCTTTTGAGAGGAGTTCTTTGGAAGAGGATTGACAGCCTTGTCTTTCTTGTCAGGAATCACGCTTCTTAGCTCCTCCACCACAGCAGCAGCTTCTGCATTTTTCAGCTTCTTCTTCTTGGAGAGAATTTCTTTCATATGCCTCGCATAATCCGAGTTTGCCAGAATTTCTTCCAATAATGCAACTCCCATCTTCTGGTTATTAATTGTCACCAGAGTCTTCCCCAAATTCTCCTTGTTTAGCACAGGTCTGTTCAAGGCTGCAGGATAAGGTGCTTTTGGTCGGTAAGGAGCGACTGGTGGAGTAGCTTCTTTCTTTGTTGCTCCTTCTGACACAACTGCTCCATTGGCTTCTCCAATTCCTCCGTGCCATTATGAAGAGAAACTGCTCCACAGAATTCTTCCTTAGTTTTGCTTCCTCCGGCATTGCTGGATGAAGAGGAGGGAGTTGTGCTAGGTAGAATACAAACTCCCTTCTCCTTCAGAAAGTTGGTTATTGCCGTCACTCGATCATCTAGCTTCTTGATAGAGGTCTCGGTGAGTGAGATGTCCTTCTTATTGGATTGAGTTTCAGCAAGAATCTTTTCCAACATGATATTGGAATAGGACTTAGGCGCAGAAGAGCTCAAACCATCGTTGTTGTTCTGATTTTGGTTCTGGTTCTGATTGTTATTCCAGCCTCCTCTGTTCTGCCATTGGGAATTTTGATTCTGATTCCCATTATTCCTTTGATAACCCCCTTGGTTCTGGTTATTGTTCCAGTTCCCTCTGTTCTGCCATTGGGAGTTCTGATTCTGATATCCTCCCTGGTTCTGGTTATTCCCTTGGTTTGGGCCACCAACATAAGCAATCTCTTCTTGTTGCTGGTCTTGGTTACTCTCAAACTTCCAAGTACAGCCCTCTGCTGAATGTCCTGCACCACTGCAATTCGAACAGGGAGTAGATACAGCTGATACATTCTCTGTCCGAGTAAGCACCTTGAACCCTAGCGTTGGAACTGTAGGAACACCCGGTGAAGGAGCTATCTTAGCCCTTTCCAGCTCATGTTTTAATCTCTGCACTTCCATCTCCAAGTTTGAGTTATCCAACTCCAACTGACTTCTAACCGTATCCACTGGTGCAGGAACTGTGGGAACAGGGTATGATGAATCAATAGAGAACCTCTTAATCTCTGAATGTCTGTTGTTCATCTTCAATGGGTTAGCTTGCATGAGAAATTTGATTTTCATGGCAAAACTCTTGCAAGCATCCAAAGCCGCGGTCGCGGTCATGTCGTTTAAGTCCATACTCAGCTGCAAAGAGAAATCCTTTCTCTTCTCATAGTCCAGGCCTCGGAGGAATGTAAAGACCTTGTTGTAGTCATCCCTTCCATAGTGAGGACAAGCCCGGAGAAGCCCTTGAAATCTCTGCCAAGCCTCATAGAAGTTCTCCTCCGAACCACTCTTGAAACCTGCTATCTGTGCTCTGAGTGCATCTGTCCTAGAAGGGGAGAAGAACTCTTCCAGGAATGCTTTAGCTAGACCATCCCAAGTAGTGAAGTGATTCGTCGGGTGATCATACAGCCACAGTTCTGCTTGACCCTTCAGAGTAAAAGGAAAAAGTTGAAGCTTGACTGCACTATGATCCGCTTCATTGTTTGAGACTGTATGAGCTAGTCTTAAGAAGTTTCTCATATGAGCATTCGGGTCCTCATTGACACCGCCAGAGAAAGTGTTCCCGTTTGCTTGAATCATGTTGATCAAGTGAGATGGGATGTGCAGATTCCGAGTTCCCGTGTTGGGAATCTGAATGCACGAAGCTGTCCCATCTATGGTCGGTCGATCATAATCCTTCAATGTCCTCTCCGCCATAATTTCTACCTCAGGAGGAACAGGAGGATCTGTGGGAGGGTCTGTAGTAGCAATGGTGGATGGTGAAGGTGAAGATGTAGATGAGGATGCAAGAATGGTCTTCCTTGCCTTAGGTGTCTTTGCAGGAGGAGGTACATGAGTAGTGCCGAACTGAGTGTTGAAAATTTTGCCCTTGTCAGCTATGCGCTTATTCTGTCTTCTTTCTTCCGTACCTGCAATCTTGCCTGAAACACCAATAACAAGAAATACCAAGTAGTATAAAAATGTGGGAGATAAGAGATGATAAAATAGTGAATGAAAAGGTTAAATAAATGCACAATGCTTTTCCTAGAAAAAGAAAAGGTCCCCGGCAACGGCGCCAAAAACTTGATGCGCAAATTAATGCGCACTAGTTTTACTCACTAGATCGCTCTAGCGAGATCGTTATTTCCCAAGGATTTCTCTTTCTCTATTACTCAACGGTTGTGGAATAAGCAATTCGAGTTTTTGTCGTAGGTTTTGAATTGGTTTATGAAATGAATTAATCTAAGAAAGCAAATAAATCAAACAAAGCAAGTAAAGCAGATTGGGGTTTTGAGTTTAGACTAAGGCGGTTGTTCAGACTCGAATCCACGCTAGTTCGGTTTAGATGGATGAAACTATGCAATCGATGAAATTCAACAGACTAGATGACTCGACAAATCCTTTTGTAATATCTACTCCATGGTCAGGCCGTAAAGATTCTATTCTATCAAACCTACAAGCTCCTATGGTCAAGCTAACTTGCAAGAATTCAAGACCGATCAAGAACAGTGAAATGCCACAAAATGATGCAAAGAGATTAGGTTCTGACAATCCTATGGTCAAGCTATTGGAGAACCTAACGACCTCCTAAACTCTAGAATGAAATGCGTTCATGGTCAGACATGCAATTCAAAGACAAACTTAGAAACTAACAATTGATCAAGTTGCCAGAATCAAAAAGCTTAAATTAGGGTTTAGGAGAAATCGCATCTAAGTCTGAAAGATCATCGATTAACATAAACGGGTTAGAAACCCAAAATCATCCATACAAAATCCTATCTAGCACTTCATCTAATCTAAACAACCCTAAAAGTTTAGCCAGACATCGTTACAGAAGAAATCTCAGAAACAAAGAAGAAGAAAACCGGAGAAGAAGACATCTTACTCCGAGAAAACCTAATCTTGATGAATCCTTGAAACTCCTGAGTTAATCCTCGCTAATCCTCTCTCAATCGTCACTTCAAAGCTCTGAGTTCTCCCTCCAAGAGTGTCTGGTTCGTCGGGGAAGAAAGAAGAATGAATTGTACGTTCTTTTTTTCTCCCAGGAAAGAATAGGATTAAAAATCCCGTCAGATGATGGTACACGGCCGTGTATCATAATACACGGCGTGTTTCCTTAGTACACGGCGTGTTTCTGGTACACGGCGTGTATTGTAATACACGTCATGTATTGCTTCAATTCCAGCTCCAGCATTTTGCAGCCTCTCCCGATTCGTCCGTAATCGTCATGGATCACCTGAAATGAACAAAAAACGTGCAAAACACATAAAACGGCCCCAAAGGGCCAAGGGGTACGGAACTCACTCAAAACCATGCAAATTGGACATATAAATCACTAAAAATGTCATCTAATGCGAAGATGAATACGCCAATAATGAGACGCATCAGTAGCTATGTTTTGGACAAACTCGGAGGAGAGAACACATAGTGTAGGCAATATTCGTAGGAGATTTCAGAGCTTCAGAGAAAGGGATTCATTCCCGTTCATTTCATATTGATTGGATCAAAGGCCAGAAGATAGAAATTGTAAAGATTCTCGACCTTAGGTCTAAGAGTAAGAGAATTGTGGCGACTTATGAATATTTGTCATGAATTACATGAAACTTTATTCTGTTAATCATCTATTAGAGTATCTTAGTAATCTAGGGGGATTTGAATCTAAACCTCTTCCTTGATTGTTTTAACCCGTTTCCAACATTTAGTGCAGATTGTTGCAACCCTTGTTTGATTTCCTTGATTCATAGTTAGTTTAGACATAATCATGGAACGTCAACCACAAACTTGGAAAATTGGTTAACTTAGCACGGCCGCACGAATTGAGTAGGTATAATCTAGAGGCCCTAGGGAATACGACCTAGTCTGCTTAGGTAAATTAGTTTATCTTTTCTCAACCCCAATTGAGGTGTGATCGAAGTCCCAAGAAATTATGTTAGTTGAGATTCTTTCGTCCACCATTGTTCTTTCAACAATGTTATTGGGTGTGATGACGCGAATAACATTTTCCTCCAGACTAGGTCCTCCTATTAGCCGCATAGCTTCCTTAGTGAGGTAAATAAGGGAACCTTGATCCTTCTAATCAATCATTAGCACATCAACAACCTTTTCCTCCCTTCTCTTTTTTGTTGGGTAACTTTTTTCTCCAAATATGGTCTGATAAACCTTCGTCACTTTGGGAAACACCTCCTTCTTTTGATCACCTTCACTTTGCGACTCCTGCAATCAAAGAAAGACCCCTTTTCTAGATTTACTTTCAAGCAACATGCTCCCGTTCCTGTTTGTCCTTTGAAACTAATTACATCATTGTTTTAAATTGATAGGGAATTATGGAGAAAAACAAGGAGAACAAAGCAAAGCAAGTTAGGAAAAACAGGGGAGGGACTAGGTCGTATAATACAATGCAAGCACAACTGACGACTCAGTTTGGTTATACGTCATCCAGAGGCTTCATTTGGCTGCATGCACACAGATTATCAGATGGAAGCTTCACCCTTGATTGTGCCGAGTTTACGGTAATTATCTTTGTGTCTTAATCGGTTGGTTTGAAGAGTTTTTTTGCTTTTATAGAAAATGGTTGAATTTTATGAGAATCGATGAGACAATCCTAAGCAGCATGGGCTTGGTGACTCTTTGGATTCGGCGCACCAAGTTTTTGGTGCGGCTTATGATGGAGAGCACTCTGGTAAAGTACGTGGAAGAGTTTTGGCTATTACCCACGAGTGGTAAGAATCTCAGCTAATCTTCATTTTCCGTTTAGGTTGTGATTACATTATTGATGAAAAGTGTTTCATTTTTCTTATTTTGTAGTTTGATGCTGCATTTGGTTCTTCTGGACAATCAATGGCCGCAACTCAGCATGATGTCGACGCCTCTATTTCTGCTCTTGTGAGAGAGGAGATGGATCCAGAGTATGGGGAGAGGATGCAAGTTGAACTTAATCGAGTCAAAGAAGTAGAGGAGAATATTCAGAAGAAGGTGGAGAAGACGATGGAAGGAAAATTCAAGAAGTTAATGGCAAAATTAAAGGGTAATAAGAAAGGCTCTTCATCAGGTGAGAAAAGGAGAAAGGTAAGTTTTATATACACGTATCTGAGTTAGTCAAGATAACTTGATTTTATGAAGTTTGCATAATACTATGTTACATTCTGCAGGTGAGTGGAGGCGATACTAGATCGGTGATGATGTCAGTCCTGATGATTGCATAGTCACGCTCTTGGATAAGCATGGAGCTACATGTGGAGGTGGAAGTGGAGGACAAACATGATACGTGCCACCAGTTATGTACGCGTTTGGATATCAATGTGGCGTGCAAGTGGAGGACAAACGGGATATGTGCCACGAGTTATGTAATCGTTTGGAGCGGTTACTACCTTTCCATGAGGCTTGGAAGCAGGTTACAATCCCATCACACTTCAGGGTGGGATTGTAGGATTTGCATATGGAGACTTGGTTGCAGGAGGATTTGCAGCTAGAGGCTTGGGAGGAGCCCATTCCTATGGCCATTTAGGTGGAGGTGGCTCTACAACTGCCGGTAAAGGTGCTGAGGATGAGGAGGATGAAGATGATGAGCAGGCTCAAGATGATGAGGAGGATGAAGAGGATGACCAGGCTGATGATGATGAGGGGGATGGAGATGATGAGCAGGCTGATGAGGAGATGCCTTACCTCGAGGGATCAAATTCGGATGATAAGTACATGTGCGATGTTGAAGTCTTGAAAAAGGACTAGGATTGATGCTAGTAAGTGTTGGATTAGTGGTGTGTGGTAGTATTAGTAATAAATTATTTCGAATTGATGCTTGTATCGCACAATATTGCCTAGTATTATGTATTGTAATTGCATTCTGCTTCAGAATGATGTTTGTTTAAGATTGAAGTTAGTTTAATTGCATTTGTGGTGTTAGTAGTATTTCAATTGCATTATTGTTCTTGATAATGAGTTGTTGTTGTTTAGTATTGTCAATGTGAATTGCAGGTGCCATTTAATGGATGAATTGATTAGCAATTAGGACAAATTATGTCCTCAAAATAACTATCAATATTGGTGGTTATAATCGCCACTATATAAGCCCACAACAACCACTATATCATGAGCCCAGTGACATATTCAGAAGTCCAGAACCGCCACAAATATCCACATTAGTGGCAATTATAACCGCCACTAATGTTATAAAAATTGTGGCGGTTATAACCGCTACAACCAAAATTGTCATTATATTAATCAACAGTGGCGGTTATAACCTCCACTATTGGTGGGGGGGCCACCACTTTTTGTCGTTTTGTTGTAGTGCAAAAATTGTCGGGAAAGTCGCATGCCCTTTACATCTGCATGTTGATTTGAAAAGTTTGAAGGTGATCGTTTTGTGTCAATTTATGTGGTGTACTTATCCAAATTTGGTGGTTCGATGCCGAAAAATAGTTGTTCACCGTAGATTTCTCTTACGAGCGATTGTCGAATATCTACCGATCCTAGTCCCACCTCAATAAGAGGTTGGAACAGCTACATCATTTCCATGTTTTGGGCGTGTACCACCATTTTGCGCTCTAGTGCCCTAAGGGTGGTTTAGGATCCTTAAGTGATTATCGATTCTAAGAAG
This sequence comes from Linum lewisii, assembly GCA_034768395.1. Classification (NCBI taxonomy): domain Eukaryota; kingdom Viridiplantae; phylum Streptophyta; class Magnoliopsida; order Malpighiales; family Linaceae; genus Linum; species Linum lewisii. Next base: position 12,430,505 of record CM068296.1, on the reverse strand, counting down.
CTTTGTCAACCCCATATCCATATCTCTCAAGAGTAGCGAACCTTTGTTCCAAAGTACGATAGGATTCTCCGACTAGTCATCCCGCAACACCCACTTTTCTTGGTCGCTTGTTGCAGCTTGCGACATAGTTTTAGTATTAGTGTCGTGCATGGGTACAAGATCCAGACCCTCTTACATGTTCCTTCCTTTTCCTATTTCCGCGTGTATGTCTAGATTTACATGTTTTAGAGGGGTCTCCCCTCCATCGTCCTCATTTTCGTTAGCCCATGATGTCATTTCCTGTTGCATTGTGTAGAAGATGTTTGTGAAACACCCCTATCTGGCACACCTATTATTCCAACCTGGTCACCTAGAACAATGAGGTATTTTCTTGCTCAGGTTTAGCGGGTTTCCTGATCCATTCAGATGTCCCACGCAAGGTATATGCAAATGGGGTATTAAGTTAACGGGGTGATAAGGAGAGGGGGTTTAGTACGTCCTAATGAAATATTTCTCTGCCAAAGTGTTAGTTTGTCATTTTGTAGTGGGACTGTGTCGTATTTATATATACTCTGGAGATTATGGTGAGATCTGAGCGATCCCCATCGTTGCAGAGGGGTGACTTGCCCAAATTTTACCAAAGTGTTAGTTTGTCCTTATGCTTCTGTCTAGCGAAACCTTAGCTGCTTAGAGTTTTGTGTGGGCCCTTCCTCAGCCCAGGAGGCTGAGCTAGGCGTCGAGCCAAGGGATTCTTTCAATGAGTGTCAGATGATCCGGTTAATTGTAAGTAGTCCAGGTTGAACTGCCTAACGCGAATATGAAGCGCTCGCCTTAACAAGCCCATCAAAATCTTCTTTTAATTATTGGAAAAATGGTTTAGTTATTGGAAATTTTGCCAATTCGTGCCACCTACCTTCGTATGTTTCAAAAATATATATCTATGTGTTTTAGGGGTGGGAGACCCAAATCGGTGAAACCGGGTTCCGATAGCCTGAAACATTGTTAAAATTATAACGCGTAGGGCCCGGGTTATGTACATAAGTCCTGACCGGGTTTCGAATTTTTCGAGTAAAGCTCAAACAAAACCCGACCCGACTCTATAATATAATGAATTAATTAATTCAAAGTTAGATCCACATGATGAATTATTGGGTGTTGTGTTAATTGACCCAAATCTAATTCGATCTTCCTAAACCCTGCGTCGAGATCTCTCTTCACTCTCTACCTCCTTAGCCTCTCTTCACCTTTTCCACCATAACCAAATAACCAATAAACTAACAGCTAAGGCACCTAGTGCCGTCTTCCCACAAAAAAAAAAAAAAAAAAAAAAAAAAAAAAAAAAACCAATTTGCATTCCTTTCCCACCACTTCTAACCAGCCCTCCTCTAATAAGATCTCTTTCCTCATGATCAGTCTGTCTTCTCCAGCCTACAACTCTCTCAATTCCAAACATTTTCATTGAAGAAAAAGAAGAAGAAAGAAGCACAAGTGTTCGGGTGGCCCGAAAGATCGGTTGACCAATACATACTTAGCCCGGCCCAACCGGTTCCACCCCTAGCTGAAGTATTTACATATAATTGGACTAATAAATGAACCTGGTTTCGGTCTTGACCCAACCCAACTCGAACCAATCAACTGGACTTCGGGTTGACATCATTGTGACCCGGAAAGCGCAGTTGACCGACCGGTCCGAGCTTAGCCCGGCTCGACCCCCACCCCTGTATGTGTTTTTCTTTTTCACCGTTCAATGTGTTTCAATATTTAGTGAAATGCCAAAGCCATCCAATTACTACGGTACTACCCTATCCCTTTTGCCAGCCATTGCCAGCCTCATCAAATCTCATGACCCCCACCCATGTCCCCATTAAAGTTAAAATTTATTTATTCATATTCAGTAAACAAGTTGGTTGGTTGGGAATTGTGATGAGAAAGAGAACATTAATACAGAATACCAAAGATATTTTCAACATCATACTAGTATTGATGTCTTAACACGTTGCTAATCACACTTCATATTACATACACTTATTTCTAGTTCAAATGATACGTGGTCATAAAATTAGGAATACAAATCATTGCTTATAGTTTTCTGTTTTCTCATTCATTTAATAACCGTGGCCAATTTAGGATGAATTATGACATCCGGCTACTTGGACAAATAATAATAATAATAATATGTATTGAACTAAGTTTGAAAAATCATTGGTTATGTTTATGTAAGTACCATTAATCCGCCACTGTTTAATACTCTTTTTTAACAAAAATATATCAGGTAGAAAGAAACTATATACAGCAATTTGGTTAGGTTAGGTAGCAAGTGTAAGCGAAACAACTACCATCTCCAACTTGTATAAAGCCAATCCCTTATAGCTGATTGATTATATCACTTCACCACTGAAACAAAAAATGGAAGATAATGTTGCCGCCGCCGTCGCCGCTTCCCCGGAACCTAATCTCCGAGTGGTCATGGTGCCTTCCCCTGGCCACGGCCACCTAATTCCCTTCGTCGAGCTATCAAAACGCCTCCTCCTCCGCCACAATTTCTCCATCACTATTATTGTCCCCGACAACGGCTCCGGCATGATACCCCAACGCCAGCTCCTCAAATCCCTCCCACCCACCGTCACCCCTCTTTACCTCCCTCCGGTCACTTTGTCCGACGTCCCCTCCGACGCCAACGTCATCACCCGCGTCACCCTCACCATGATTCGCTCTCTCCCCGCCATCCGCGAAGCCTTAATTGGCCTCCAGCAAGGCGACGGCGGTCGACTGGTGGCCGCCGTCGCCGATTTCCTCAGTGCAGACTCCCTCCAGGTTGCCGCCCAGCTTCAGATCACTCCTTATGTCTTCTACACATGTAGCGCCTTTCACCTGACTCTGGGTCTTCAATCCCCTCGACTCCACCTCCATGAATTCAGAGACTCAACAGAACCTCTGAAGCTGCCGGGTTGCGTCCCTCTTTCGGGTCCGGATTTTCCTGACCCGTTTCTCGATAACAAGAAGGACGCTTACAAGTGGATGATCCACGTCCACGAACGCATCTCATCTGATGCCGCAGGAATCCTAATCAATAGCTTCATCGACTTGGAGAGTGAAATTTTCAAAGCTTATCGAACCGGATCCGGGCCAGCGGTTTACCCCATCGGACCAGTACCGCGGCTGGAAACAGATGAGGAATTAGCCAAACTGAGTAACGAGTCAATTGAGTGCTTGAAATGGCTTGATAAGCAACCAGAGTCCTCTGTTCTCTTCATTTCATTTGGAAGCGGAGGGAAACAGTCACAAGCTCAATTCGACGAATTAGCCCACGGATTGGCAATTAGTGGGAAGAGATTCATCTGGGTGGTTAAACCACCAGGTAACAATGTGGTGGAAGTGACCGATTCGATCGATCCAGAGAGCTTCTTACCAGAGGGGTTTTTGGAAAAGACGAAAGGGGTGGGTTTAGTGATACCCGGTTGGGCACCACAGATTCGAATCCTGAGTCACGGTTCAACAGGTGGGTTCATGAGCCATTGTGGTTGGAACTCGAGCTTGGAGAGCATAACGAATGGGGTGCCGGTGCTGGCGTGGCCGAACCACGCGGAACAGAGGATGAATGCGGTGTTCTTGTCAGAGGATGCTAAGGTTGCTCTGAGGATTGATGAAAGTAGTAGTGGTGGGGTAGTGGGAAGAGAGGAAATTGCTGGATATGTGAAGGCAGTGTTGGATGGAGAAGAAGGAAAGTTGCTTAGAAGGAAAGTGAAGGAATTGAAGGCTGCTGCTAACAATGCAATTGGAAACGATGGGTCGTCAACTAAATCGTTGGATGAGGTGGCCAACCTGTGGAAGAATCAGAATCACCAAGCATAATTTGGTTTAATGAATTGATCATATCATCCTATTTGCTTGTGATGGTCTTTAATCAGATGTGTTCTACTTGTTCGGACGTTTGGTTTCTGTGAGTGTGCATTAATTGCTGAATAGAGGTGGCCTGTGGCCAGTGGGTCACGTTTTCCTTTTTCCATGGATATCTCTAATCTCTGAAAGAGAACCGAATAATGAATAAATAAGACATTTTAGGTCACGTTAGACCGTTTTCTGATCTCTTTGGTGAGCTCAACTCAACTATGGTTCGATGTTTATAGTTGACGAAAGAGCGGCTGACGCCACTATATCATGAACACATCACTCAAATCAATGTGCATGGCAAGTAATATCCAGACTCGATCAAATAAACTCTATTAAGAAACTGCAGAAATCAAATCAACTTTAATGGTATCTTGAAGTGGTGGGTAGGTAGCGATAGAAACAATGTTACCGTCCGTGTCATATACTCAGTAATGTCATTTTCCCATGCATATAATAATTAATTATATTAGTAAGAGTGTAAGACAACTAATCATGTCCATAACAGACTTTCTGGAAAAAAGAAGAACACAAAGGGGGACTAGCTATTATTAAATATTAATTGGGAGATGACTTGGAACCATTTTGAACATGCTTTTATTTTTATATATATATATATATATATATATATGTCGGTACAGATTTTTGTGGTTCTCACTTCTCTGCAGGTTACTTATTTCTATTTTTTCTATCTAAAACAAAGGGATAAGTTTGTAGGTAAATATAAATGGGATTTTTTTAAAAAATAGGCTTGGGCCAAAATTCAATTCCCAAAATAGGCTTGTTCTACGGTCAATTCCCAAAGTAGGTTTGTGTGTGCTGACTGGACACGTACATCGCCAAATTAAGTGGCGATTAGCATAAAATCGGCAGAATGTTTGGCGACAATGAGCTCAGCCCCAAAATCGCCACTTTTAGTGGCGATTTTACTCTGAAAATCACCACTGTAAGTGGCGATTTAGTGCTGACAAAAGCAGCCCCAAAATCGCCACTTATAGTGGCGATTTCAGCTCCGAAAATCGCCATTATAAGTGGCGATTTTGGGGCTGCTTTTGTCAGCACTAAATCGCCACTTACAGTGGCGATTTTACTCTGAAAATCGCCACTGTAAGTGGCGATTTAGTGCTGACAAAAGCAGCCCCAAAATCGCCACTTATAGTGGCGATTTCAGCTCCGAAAATCGCCACTATAAGTGGCGATTTTGAGGCTGATTTTCAACTTCCCCTTCGCATCAAATGTTTGGCATGATTTGGCGTGGGAATCCTTCAACAGCAACTAACACAGAATTTTAGGGTTCACACAAGTGGAATTTTAATGCTTTATGTTGACTCAAATGCATTATTTAAGTGGTTGTTTTGTGAGTGTTTTTTCAAGTGGTGGATCATCAGTCCGGCTATTGGGCTGATAGCCTAATATCTCAGATGCATCTGAGATGGGCTTAGCCGTAGGATGGGTTTTGGATGACATCTGACCGTTGGAGGGAAATACAAGCAAAAGCACGTGGGTTAGGGGCATTTCCGGCAGTCCACTACAAATTATTTGTGGCGGGAAAGGTACTGTGCATGGGGAAGGGGAATTACGTCACATCAACTGTACACACCTATCCCCTTACTTTTTCCATGTATTATCTCCCTTTCTTTTTTCGTTTATCTTTCGCCGGAAGCCTTCCCTGTATCCCAACCCTACTACAGTATATCACCGGAAACGAAATCATGAAGATGAACGTCGGGTCTGCTGCATCTTCCTCCCGTCGCGCTGATATCGAGGATGAGATGCTGCGAAAATGGGCTGAGGGGGACAGGGTAATGCGTGGTTGTAGCTCCGACGAGGATGAAGATGAGGACGGAGATTATTTCGAGGACGACGTAGTCCCCGAAAATGTAGAAGTTCCTGTTGCTGAAGTTCCCCACGTTTCTGAACACGTGCATGAAGGTGAGTATTGTTTGAATCTGCTACTAACAAACAAACAAACGAATGTCCAAATATTCTCTGACTTTTAATGCGTCTCAAAAGTAGTTTTTTGGCTGCACACTAGCATTGAAAGCATTTCCGTTCCACTTGCTGTTGGGAAACCAAAACCCTAAACACCAACATATTGTACCAGTTGTGTACGAGTGTTGTATGACTTTATTGAGTCCCATCATGTTATGTTCGATTACTCTAATATTCAGCTCGTAAGAGTTATGTATGAGTGTTGTCTGCCTTATGTAAGACCCAACTGTTTTTCAGGTGAATCCTTCCACCCACAAAACGTGGAAGGTTGGAAGAAGTTGTGGTTCCACGATTTCAAACATGCGTACAACGCTTACTTCAACTACGCGACACGTGAAGGTTTCGCCATAAAAATACAATATCGAAGTCGTTCTGGCAGGAAGGTTGACACTAGTGGCAGGCTAATCTACGTTACACTATCATGCCGTAGGGAAGGTTTCAAGAAAGGCAGCAAGTTGAAGCCCAAGGTCCAAATTGGAGAAGCTGTAATGGACCCAGAGCCGCTAGTGCAGCAACAACGAGTGCACGCTGAGAAACGGATAGGTTGTTTAGCCAAAATTCAATTTCGCATGAATGAGGTACTTGACATGTACAAGATTACTCAGTGGATCGGGAATCACAACCACCCCATGAACCCCCTTCAAGATCAACATTTGATGAGAGGGAATAGGCATTTGGATAGTTCGGTAGGGCACATGGCATCTATTAATATGGCAGCCGACATCGGATTACGATCGTCTTTCGAGATTCTTTGCAAACAGCTAGGTGGCGAACGTAATGTTGGATGCACAAAAGTGGACATCAAAAATTTCTTGAATAAGTTCAGGCAGAAGAAGTTACTCTTTGGCGAGGAATCCGCCATCAACGAGTACTTCCGTGCAAAGACTGAAAGAGAGTTGGACTTCTTCTAGGCAACCGAGATGGACCTTGAAGAGCGTATTACGAACATCTTCTGGGCCGATTCAAGGATGAGAGATGACTATGCGTGTTTTGGCGACTCAATCACCTTCGAGATAACGTACAGAACCAACGACAAATGTAGACCACTCGGTAAGAACTGTAGTATTTGTGTTGTATGACGGATGTATTGGTGTTGTCTAAGTGTTGTCTTAGTGTTATATCAGTGTTGTTGTTCAACGGCTCTAATTCTTGAACTTTTTCATGCAGCTTTATTCGTCGGGTTCAATAATCACCACCAGAGTGTAATATTTGGAGCATGTCTGATGTATGACGAGACAGCGGAGTCATTCCAATGGTTGTTCCGGACGTTCCTACGATGCATGAAGGGGAAGAAGCCGGAGACCATCTTCACCGACCAAGATGCTGCAATGGCAGAGGCCTTAAGAGAGGAAATGCCTGATGTGTTCCACGGTCTGTGCACGTTCCATATACTTCAAAACGCAAAGAAGAATCTTGGGTCACTTTTCACTCAAGAATTTGTGCGTAGACTGTTGTTGCTGTTTTACAATGTGGACACTGTACAAGATTTTGACTGTGTGTGGGCGCATATGATCAAGGAATGCTTCCCTGGTCATGGGGCATCGGGCCATCGGTGGTGTGATTACATACTTAGGTTTCGGACACAGTGGTCTTCGGCTTGGGTTAGGAATCATTACACTGCTGGAATGGTGTCGACGCAGTTAGTTGAATCGTGCAATGCGGTTGTACGGGGGTTCCTGAAAGCAAATATCAGCTTGATCGACTTCTTCCCCCATTTTGAGAGGTACGAGAACCCTCGCTGTTAGGATTGTACTACACAACTGTTACACAACTCTGACACATATCTTACAGATGTCTTACGCGCTTTGTACACATGTCTAACACATGTCTGACGTTGTCTTCATCAGGATGGTGGACAGCAGGCGCCGTGCCGAACAGGGGGCTGAATATGCTGCTAGGAACTCCGTGCCTGCCATCAATTTTGCGTACAGTCCTGTCGTAAGTAAGGCGGCGACTGAGTACACGCCTACATTGTTCGCCATGTTCCAGGAACAGTATGGTAGAATTATGGAGTACCGATTGGAACTCGTACAAGGCAGTGCTAGCTCAACCACTGTATCCTTCATAGCGTACAAGATGCATGACGGACAAAGGCTAGATGATCGGGTGGTCAATGCCAATGGGGGGCTGGAGAGGTTGCATGTGACTGCAAGTGGTGGGGGACAATTGGTCTTCTATGTCGCCATGCTCTGACAGTGATGCACCACTTAGCGACCTTTGGTTGTGTGAAGTTCCAAACGTTGCCTAGCATATACATCAAAGATAGGTGGAAGAGATCAGCACGAAATGCATTTCACATCGTCATCCAGAGACCTCTTTCTCGTGTGGAAAATGAGGAAGAGTGGTTTGTACGTGCGAGTGCAGAATTTGGCGCTATTGTGCGGAAGGCAGTTAGGTTTGAGAGCCTCAGGCCACTTATTGATTTGAAAGCAAACGAGTTAGCATGCATGATACAAGAAAGTTTGCTCATCATTGATGCCCATAGTGTGGTCAACCCTAGCCAAGGTGAACAAAACAGGCCAGTCCCTCGTACTACAAAGGGGAAATCAATAGCTACTAAGAATCCTTTGCAACCTAAGCCAAGCAAGAACACACCTTGCTTCAAAGCTGCTGCAGACATATCTCGGATGAAACAACGAAAGAAGTACAAGACCATCCGAGAGAAGGAAGCCGCGGATGAACAAGCTGCCAAGGAGAGAGCACTTGGGGATCAACTTGTTGCCGCTTTCGCCGGTCGACAAACGACATGATTTGGTTATGAAGTCAGTTTTGAGAGGCCATGTGTCGCTACTGTTACACCACCACTACGTCATAGGAATGGCGTATGGGTTGTTTAACAGTAGTTGTACATGTACTATCAATACTTTGACGTCTCTATTTTGTTGTTTTTGAACTGAAGCGTTTCACGGGGCGCACTGTCATGTACTCGGTATTAGAGTGAAGGACTTGTACTGAACCCGTATTAGTTCTGTAACACCTGTGTATCAGCTCAACTGTCATTAATGATATTTATGAGGTTAGTTGCAACTAACCTCATTAAACTCTTACCCTTATTTTCCTATATATGCACACCATATCGCCACCAAATAATCTCATCATTTTTCGGAAATTAAACTCTTACCCTTATAATGGCATACCTAAACGTGCCTCATGCACCCGAGAAATTACTCACAGCGGCTGAGATCGATGACATGACTCCGGGTTAGTTCATTTCACGTATTAAGATACTGCTTTTCCTTTCGTACTCCCTTCTCATTTTTTATGTTTTCCTTGCAGATAACTGAGGAATGGGAGTCATTCCAATGTGTGATTGCGGTCTCCCGGCTAAGGTTCAAGCAGTCCACCCCACTTTTTTCCAGAAACACACAACACACCAGCACTTTCTTGGCTGCCCAAAGGAAGAGGGGAAATGTCGCATGGCCATGTGGTGCCAACTGATGGACATGCATGCACAACCAGAACAAAGGGAAAGAGCTCAAGTGTACGATGAGTTGGTTGTACGAAATCTGGAACTGGAGAGCCATGTAGCTAAGCTGGACGAAGAGGCCGAGGGGTTGCAGTGGGAACTAGACGAGCTTACGGCCGCGTTCTTGGAACACCTCTAAAGAGCTTATATCTTATCGGTGTGGTAGTACCTCTGTCTTGATGATGTATTAGGGTTGTCGTGCCTGTGTCATTCTGTTCTTCTACCTATGTCTTGATGTTGTTGTTTGAACGGCAGCCTATGCAATAGGGTTCCACTCCACAGTCATTAATGAAGTTAGTTCCTAGATGACTAATGTTATCCATGTCATTAATGAAGTTAGTTCCACCTAACTAGTGCCAACTACCCGCATTTAATGATGCCTATTATATATGGACACCACAACACTAAACCCTATCCCTCAAAAGTTTCATACTACGCCTTATCTAGTTCAAGACCACCACACATAAGTGTTTATCAATGGCAGACCGCGAAGCTTTGAAGTTCCCGGGTTAGTAGATACTACCCATGTCGTATGTGTGCTCTTCCCTTATCATATCATTCAAACCTTGTTTCTTGCAGATACAGAAGGGAAGATTGTCATCCCACTTTGTAACTGTGGTCTCCCAGCTACAGTGCAAGTCGTGCACCCCCTGCCACCCAGAAGCACACCCCATACCAACACTTTCTTGGTTGCTCGAAGAAAACTAGGAGATGCCGCATGAAAATATGGTGCAAGCTGAAGGATCAAAAGAGGCCAGAAGAGGAGGGAGCAGTTCAAGTGTACGACGAGTTGGTTATCCGCAATATGGAACTGGAAAGCAACATTGGTGCGCTAGAGGACCACATTGAGGCCATCAAGTGGAAGACGGCAGAGTTGAAGGCTTCCTACTTCGACGGATGTTGCTTGAAGGCTTCCTACAGGTTCGGTTAGGTTGGTCTATTTTGTTCAAGTCTTAGTACCTATGGCGTTTAGTTGTCCTACCCTACTCGTTATGTTGTAATACCTGTTTCGTTCTGTTGTTGTACCTCTGTCGTTGACTTGTACTACTGATAAAAGCGATTTTACCAAGGTCGTATTCCACGGGGTCCTCTCATAGGCCAATACTCACACTTCTCATAGACGGTCTAGACATTTGAAATTGGTTTGGTTTGATTGAGAAATTCAGAAACAAAGGCAAAGAAATGCAATACTAACAAAGATTAAGCAAGAAGAAAGGTGGTTCAAATCAAAGACAAAGGGGGTTCTCTTGGTGGGTAGTTTCATCATGCTCCGGAGGACTAATTGAACAAACAAGCCAATTAAGATCGAGTTTGCATTCGGATGACCATGCATTTCACTTCTATAGACTCAATGCACTCTCGTAGCACCTAATCCCTATCCAAATACCACTCAACTTAGGCTCTCGCTCTCAAGCTAAGTGAAAAAGGATGCATTTTAAGTGTGTGATGAAATGCCAAGACACAAGACCCTCTCTTAAGACTCTATGACCACAAGGCTAGGCACAACACTCTCATATCAATGCCCTAACACTAAGAGATTCACCAAAAAGCCTTTTCAAATTCAATTGAATGAAAATCCACATGCACACCAAGTGTTCGATAAAATGCCCAAGAGAGAAATCAAGTGAAAATGGTTGAAACAAGATGATCTAATCTCTTAGAACACACTCACTTCAATCCCTAAACCTACAATCTATGCAATCCAAGCACTCTCATGCATCAAATCACATTGAATGGACCAAATCAAGCAAACATGGCATAAAATGGCATTAAGAACAAGTCTAGGAATCATCCTCATACAACCAAGATCAATCATGGCAAGTTCTATACAATCATCCCTCTATCATAGCACAACTAATCTACCCATCCAAGATAAACCCTAGAAACTCAGCCACACATGGCCAAGGGAGTAAAGAGAAAAGAAGGAAGAATGGTCACCAAGAACACCATGGATGAATCCTTGAGATGATCTTCACTTCTCCACTTGTAAGCACTTATCCCAAGGTTTGTTGGCTTCAATCCTAGCTCCAATGGCTTCAAATTGCTCCAAAAATGTGTTGTAGGGTTTGAGGGTTCGTGGGTATGTGTTTGGGGTTCAAGAGAGATCAAAAGAATTCCCCAAAATGGCCAAAAACAAGAGTATTTATAGTGCAGAGGGCAGTGCATGGCGTGCACCCATGCACGGCGTGCACACCTGCACGGCGTGCACCCCTGCACTCTGCAGAAAACTCGATCTTGTAATGCTCATATCTCCCTCGTCCGGACTCCAAATGACCTCCCGTTTGCTCCTATGCGCTCCTTGTCATCCGTACTTTGATGCCATAACCTGAAAATGCACAGAGGCAACTCCAATAGACCACGAATTTGGCTCCAAAGTGGCAACCGGACAACAAAATGACACTTTGCACAAAACTTCAATAAAAGCATATAAGTCATGTCATTTCACGAATAAACACGGGCATTTCAAAGGTCATTCATAAGCTTAAAATGCACTAATTAAAGTCACATCAAATTCCCCTACGACTAAGCTTTGCTTGTCCTCAAGCAAATGAATTAGAAAACATCCAAGTTCACAAATGACAAGTTCGGTCCATTGAGATTCAAGCAATCACAATTTAGCTTAAACTGTTCCACGAACAAACTAAACCTACACATGCAAGAACATCAACCAGACAAGTCTAACCCTCACTAATTTCTGCACACTTCAAGTAGTGGTTGATTGGGACACAGCAAAACCGACCACGACAACACCAACTCTAATCAAAAGGACTTGAAATCGGGACATGGATCGTAAGTGGTGAGTGATTATGATGTGGCTATCGACTCGACTTCATCCGCTTCTAGATCCACACTTTACAAAACTCTGGCTAGGATCAAGGGCTACATTTGAGAACTCTTTTTCTTTCTTTTCTTTTCTTTTCATTCCCATTTTCCTTTCTCTTTTTTTTTTTCTTACTGCATACTAGTGCTCGATTCAACACTTCACTTAGGTGTTGAACCTGCCTAGCTCACAGCCTTTGCCCTTTTGCTTAGTGCTCAACCCGACACTTCACTTAGGTGCCGAGCTTGCCTAGCTTTTCTTTTGAGCATTTTTTTTTTCACAATTTAGCCACTTGATCCTTAGCCCCTTACAACTTCACACAAGATTTCGAACTGGATTCCGTCTAATCTCAAGCCATAATCACAAAGGATCAAAAAGGGTAAAGAAAGACATGGAAAAGGGTGAAAATTCTGATTGCCTTCATCATCTTAGACCGGTGTTATCGAGCGGTACAAAAACACGTATCAAACCAATCAACCAACATGCAAGAGTGATAAAATCTCAGTTCTGGCCCAGACTCATTTGATATTAGTGCTAACATGCTGGTTATAGGTTCTAAGCAGGACAGTCTAAACGTCATTGTGAAAACTTGAAGTCAATTAAACACCAAACGTCAAGAACCGAACGATTCTACAATAGAGGAATTCGACATTCAATTAAGATCATGCAACACATCAGAAATAGCTTTAGACTTCTACCGACAAATAATCACACCAAACCTCAAACTCCCCTACGACTAACATGAGCATTGCCCTCAATGATCAAGAGAGAGAGAGGATAAGGTGGAAAGAATATACCGCGCGGTGAAGAAGAGAAGCCGGAGATGGAATCCCGGGTCAAGTAACCTGTTCAGGACGAGGACCTGAATCAGGGGTACCTGTAGAAAACAAGGGAGGGCACACCACTCAAACACAACCCACAGTCGACAAGATGAGAGTACGGATGAGATGTGTGATCCAACAACATGACAAGTGCAAAGCCAGAAATGAAAAGAGAAAATCAGAAGTCAAACACAACAAAACATGCAGTCATAAACAGAAATAAAAGAAAGGAAAAATCCAAAGTCCTGAGAAGTGGTGAGTGATCCTGCGGCTCTCAGTGGGGTGGTGGTCGTGGGTGCCCAGGCCACTGTGACCATGGATGGTAGCCGTCAAACGGGGGAGGCGGTGGAAAGACTGCCCAAGTGCTGGAGGGGCCGGACTCAGAGTGGAAGCTCTCCTGGTAGTAGTAGGACTGATGCTGCTGCCAGTTGAGAATGCTGAATCTGAGTAATCTGGATACCCTGAAACTGCTGAACCTCATGCACATGAGCAAGCTGCTGTCCATAGAACTGCTGGCTCTCAAAGTCCCTAGCGTTGTACGCCTCTAGGTTCTGAACTCTTCTGTTAAGATCCTGTATCGCCGCACTGTCTCTCCTCTGTCCCTCACGAATATCCTCCACTACAGTCGTGAGGCGACCCATCCCCGAGATAAGCTCATGAAGCGAAGTAGGGTCGATCTCTACATCCTCCTCATCACTGTCATCATCTGAGACCCGACAAGTCGGAACCAGAAGGTCTGTGATCTGAGCTGTAGGTAGGACAATCCTCAAGAGAACTGGTCGAGGCTCGACAAATGCTGGAGCAGGACCAAAAGCATCAAGGCACTCATACCCACGCACCAACCTGGTCACAAATCCTCCTCCCAGCAGAACACCAATAGTGTCATTAGCTTGTATCTGAAGGAGGGCTCCTAGCACTAAATCACCTAGATGCAGCTTGATGCCCCTCTCCAAGCAATAAAAGAGAAACAAATCTCTGACTGAGACTACACCTGGAGAGGAGGATGACTTCCTGTGGGTGATGGAGTGCCGGAAGAAGTGATGGAGGAGCTTCAGCATAGGCCGATTCACTTCTGTGACCTTGGATGAGCGAGCTGAATAACCTCTAGTCCTCGGTGCAATTTCCTTGAAGAATGCACTCTTGGCGTCCCCCGCAAGAGAAGATATGAGAGCCAACCCAGAGAGCTCGCCACTTTGAACCTGCACCCACTCATAGAACCCAAGGCGGTATCCAAACTCGTCAATGGAGCACACACGCGCCATCCCGCCGAGCCTGAAGCGCACACAAACCTCACTAGTGGTCTCGTGACACTCCACGGTGAGAGTGCTCAAGAACTCCTTTGTAGGCCACTCATACGCCCTCTCGTCAACCTCCAAGAGCGGCCAAATACCGGCTCCATCAGCCAAAGTCTTCAAAGCATCCAACCAACCATCATGACTCTGCAACCCCTCAAAATCAAATCTACCCTGCCTCGCCATAGGCCATCTTGCCATAACCTGATAACGACTGTAAGCCCGATCCCTGGGGTCGAAGTCGAAGATCCTCTGAACCACTGACTCAGGAGGGTCGACGCCACGAGGAGCTGGAGGCGGCGAAGGTGACCGTGGTGGAGGAGCAGAAGACTCCCCAGTCTGTCCCTTCCTCTTCTTGGAAGCTGGTGCCTTGGATCGCTTGGGGGTGGAGGATGAAGAAGCTGCTTTACCCTTAGGAGGCATCCTGCAAAAGAAGTGCAAACAAAGAATCAACAAGAAGGGCACACTCCTAACACAAACCCTATCAAGGCGCCTAGTCATAACACATGATCAAAACATTGAGCACAACATTGAGCACGATTCAAGATCATCAAGTTCAAGTGCAACAACCTATGCTAGCAAAAATCAAATCACGGAGATCCACAGTTAAGCAAAAGGCATGCATAATGGATCAAAAACACGAATCGATAACATATAAGCCTAAGTCCACACAATGTAAGGAGGAATATATAAAAATTAAACCAATGAGTGGTGATAAACCACACCCCTCCTCACACAAAGAATGGAATTCAGCCCCTGAATTCAGAACCAAAAGGATCAACTGATAGACCACAATGAAATTCATGGAACATGAATACAAGTCATATCATAAGAGCATTATCAGGAGCACAATCAACACAAATCAATCCAAACCTGAGACACACCGCACCACAATGATTTAAGCAAACGAATAAGCACAAACGAGTCGGACTATTCAAAACCTTATAGCTGAGCGAACACCCAACACCACAACACCACAACCTGACTTGCAACGCAGCACTTAAACTCAAAATCCCTAGATACCCTGCCCAAAACCCCCAGATTAACCCAGATTAAGCACAAGGCAATGAGAAATCTCAGCAATAAAACAAGTACCACACTGTCCAAAATCCCCACTTTTCAAGAGCAAAGCACCCAAACACCATTAGGCAAAAAAAAAAAAAACACAAAATTCCCACCATCTTCACAATCCACACAGCAAGGAATTAACCCCAACATTAGTCAAACCACTTAGCCAACCCCAACACGAACACCAATCTGCCAATTGAAGCAATTAACCCAAGAGAAACGAAAGAAAACCTGGCTGGGATTGAGTCGGGAGATTTGGTCGAAGAAGAAGGTCGACGGGTCGGCAGTTGGGAAGCCGGCAGCTGGATGCGGGTGGGCTGGTGGTCGGTGGGCGGGTTGTTGGCAGTTGGGAAGTCGGCGGCGGGATCGGTGGGGATTGGGAGTTGGCGGCGTCGGGCGGTTGGTTGGAGTTGCTGGTGGTCGGCGGGCGGGTCGGCAGGCGTGTACGGGTGGCGGCGGCTGGGCGGGTGTGGTGGCGTCGGGCGATTGAGGAAGCTGCGGCGGCTGGAGTGGGAGAAGGGAGCGCTGTCGGGTGGGGCTGGGGTCGGGGGGGTGGTGAGGTGAGGGATAAGGGGGGGGGTTGGGTTTAGGTTGGTGGGTCAGCGGGTCGGGGAGTAGGTGGTTGGTGGTGGTTGGGTGGGCAGGGTAGTGAGTGGTCGGGTCGGACCAGCTGGGTCAAGTTAGCTGGGTGAATCAAAACCAAACCGAACAATGACTCAAACCGGAAAAAACAAGAATCAGATGACTCAACCACCAACCAAACCGAAATAAAGTAGAGGTGAAAAATCAGGTGCACGGCGTGCAAGTGTGCACGGCGTGCAGGGTGCACGGCGTGCATGGGTGCACGGCGTGCACCTTGGAGCTGAAATTTGTTTCGAAACCTCCTGGACAGCACGTGCACCAAACCGTGCACGGTGCACGGCGTGCATCATGCACGGCGTGCAGTGGTGCACGACGTGCACCTCCTCAGCCTAAAATCAACTTTTCACCTCGACGAAAAACGACCAAAACACCATCAAATCAACCCAAAACGGACCCCGAACTTCAACACCTACGAGACCACAAAGGACACCACAACAACTCAAGGACCTTGAACACCACAAAAACACACAATCACGCAATCAAATCAAGAAGAAAAGACATGAAAAACACTCGGGTTGCCTCCCGAGAAGCGCTTGTTTAACGTCGTAAGCTCGACGAAGCAAGGAACACTCAAGGCAGGACCAAAGACAAGACCTCAACAGCACCTATAGTATCACTAACAACATAATGCTTAAGTCTATGGCCATTCACCTTAAAAGGTTCGGTTTGGGATGGAGAGATTACCTCGATGGTGCCATAAGGAAAAACATGAGTTACCGTAAAGGGGCCGGACCAACGAGACCTCAATTTCCCGGGAAAGAGCTTGAGCCGAGAGTTGTATAGGAGAACTTGATCACCAACTTTGAAATCCTTGCCCGGCTTCAAACGGGAATCATGAATGAGCTTTGTCCTCTCCTTGTAAAGCTTTGCATTCTCATATGCATGATGGCGATACTCCTCGAGCTCATGTACCTGAAACTTACGCTCTTCTCCTGCGAGACTCATATCAAGGTTTAGAAATTTCAATGCCCAATAAGCTCGGTGCTCGAGCTCTACCGGCAAATGGCATGCTTTTCCATAGACCATCCTATAGGGAGTAGTGCCTATAGGGGTCTTGTAGGCCGTGCGGTAGGCCCATAGAGCGTCATCAAGCTTCTTTGACCAATCTTTCCGTGATTGGTCGACCGTCTTTTCTAAGATTCTTTTAAGTTCCCTATTGGTCACCTCGGCTTGGCCACTAGTTTGAGGGTGATACGAGGTGGACATCCGATGAGTGACGCCGAACCGGTGGCATACTCTATCGAATTGCCCTTGAAAATGAGTACCTCGATCACTAATGATAGCACGAGGGGTACCAAAACGGGTGAACAACTTAACAAGAAACTTCCCTACGACTCGGGCATCATTGGTAGGCAAAGCTTGTGCCTCCGCCCATTTAGACACGTAATCTACCGCGACTAATATGTACTTGTTACCATGCGAAGTAGGAAACGGTCCCATGAAATCAATACCCCATATATCAAATATTTCTACCACTAACGAGACATTTTGAGGCATTTCATTACGGGAAGAGATGTTACCTGAACGTTGACACGCATCGCAAGACTTGACAAAGTCTTGACAATCTCGGAAGATCGAGGGCCAAAAGAATCCGGACTCAAGTACCTTGCGAGCCGTGCGATTTGCTCCATGATGTCCACCCGTAGGACCGGAGTGGCAATGTCGCATGATGTCCTTAGACTCTCCATAAGTGACACATCTTCTAATCATACCATCCGAGCCAACTCGAAATACAAAAGGATCGTCCCAATAGTAATGTTTCAAATCCGCAAAGAACTTCCTTTTGTCTTGAGTGGAGAGGCCCTCCTTCAAGTCTCCACTAGCAAGATAGTTAGCCAAATCCGCGAACCAAGGTTCCTTGAACTCTAAAGTTGCTATAGCGAATAATAGCTCATCGGGGAAGTTGTCATTGATCTCTTCATTACCATTGTGTACCATTTCTGCCTCTTCCAAGCGAGACAAGTGGTCGGCGGCTACATTCTCGGACCCCTTCTTATCTCGAATCTCAATATCAAACTCTTGCAATAGAAGGACCCATCGGATCAACCTTGGTTTAGCATCGGTCTTAGATAGAAGGTACCTCAAAGCTTGGTGGTCCGTGAAGACAATAGTGTGAGAAAGTACCAAGTAGGACCTAAACTTATCAAAAGCAAACACTATGGCCAAGAGCTCCTTCTCCGTAGTTGTGTAGTTCCTTTGAGCATCATTGAGAGTCTTACTTGCATAGTATATTGGATGGAATCTCTTGTCGATTCGTTGGCCTAGAACCGCTCCAATGGCGTAATCGCTAGCATCACACATCAACTCAAATGACTTTGACCAATCCGGAGCAATGAGTATAGGGGCATTCGTGAGCTTACCCTTGAGGAGTTCAAAAGCTTGCAAGCACTCTTCATCAAAACGAAATTCCACATCCTTCTCAAGAAGCCGAGTCACAGGAGTAGTTATTTTCGAGAAGTCTTTGATGAAGCGCCTATAGAAACCGGCATGCCCCAAGAAGCTTCTCACGGCTTTCACGGATGAGGGTGGAGGAAGTTGAGAGATGGTCTCCAATTTTGCCTTGTCAACCTCAATGCCCTTTTTAGAGATCTTATGACCAAGAACAATCCCCTCATTGACCATGAAATGACACTTCTCCCAACTTAATGCAAGATTGGTCTCTTCACACCGACGCAAGACATTCTCAAGGTTCCTCAAGCATAGGTCGAATGAATCCCCAAAAACCGAGAAGTCGTCCATGAACACTTCCATGATATCTTCCACGAAATCATAAAAAATGGCAAGCATACACCGTTGGAAGGTAGCGGGAGCGTTGCACAACCCAAAGGGGATCCGTCGATAAGCAAAAGTACCGAAGGGGCATGTGAATGTGGTCTTCTCGATGTCCTCCGAGGCAATCGGGATTTGGAAGTACCCGGACATACCATCCAAGAAACAATAGTACTCGTGACCGGAGAGACGCTCGAGCATTTGATCCATGAAGGGTAGAGGAAAGTGATCCTTCCTAGTGGCATCATTGAGTCGACGATAATCTATGCAAACACGCCACCCGGTGATCGTCCTTGTCGGGATAAGCTCATCCTTGTCATTAGCTACCACCGTGATCCCTCCTTTCTTGGGAACAACTTGCACGGGGCTAACCCAAGGGCTATCCGAGATAGGAAAGATAATCCCCGCATCCATAAGCTTAATAACCTCTTTCTTCACAACCTCCTTCATGTTAGGATTTAGCCTTCTTTGTGGTTGCACAACCGGCTTGAAATCTTCCTCCATAAGGATCCGATGTGAGCAAAATGTGGGACTTATACCTCGAATATCCGAGATGCTCCACGCAATAGCTCTCATGTACTTCTTGAGGAGCTCCACTAGACGGTCCTTTTGCTCGGGTAGAAGCTCAGAATTGATGATGACCGGTAGCTTAGAATCTGGCATGAGAAAAGCATACTCCAAATGTGCGGGAAGAGGCTTGAGCTCAAGAGTAGGTTGTTCTTCATAGGAGGTGTAACATCCCCGCCCAACCGAACGGGTTAGAACTCAAGTTTGGGTGACTAAGGTGCCGGAAACGGTACTTAAGAGGGTCTCTTGAGGTTCGGGACGTTTGGGTGTGTGCCGGGTTGAAGTTGCAAAAGAGGGGAACTGTGAACAGTACCAAAAGTGCTCATTTCGGGCCCTAATGTGCGCAGGCGCACATTTAGAAGTGTCAGGCGCACTTTTCAATTAATTCAGCAAACTTTCGGCAGAATATTCAAAATGTGCGCCTTTCGGGGGTCAATGTGCGCTAGCGCACATTTTGACACTTCGGGCGCACATTTCGTGCATATAAGGACGGATTTTGCACGGAAATTCACAATTTCGTTTCCCTTTCTCTCTCCCCGAAAATCCATTGACGAACCAACTTCAAGCCAACTTCGAAGGGTGATTCCGGGAGCTGTAGAGGTCGGAATTGAGTTCCGTTTGTTGCTATGGATTCGTAGCGACGAGGAGAAGAGATCGCTAACCTCTATTTTGGGTTTCTGGGTGTAGGTCGTGAGCAGTAAAGAAGGGTAGAGCTACGAGTTTGGTGGTTGGGAATCGAGTTTCTGGGGAACTAGAAGACGATTAGAGCCTCGTCTTCTATTCCAGGTGAGGGCCTAGCGTTGTGTAAGTAGTATGGACAGCGAGAGGAGTTTCAATTGGACTTAGAGCAAACCTAGGTTATGCATGAAAATGATGAGAGTAAAAGGGGTGAATTATTCTGTGATTGTGCTTCTGACTGATTGTTTGATGATTGGGTTCGAATTGATTGCTTGATGATTCCTTTGGTTGAGGGGTTCGGGATGAAATGAAATGACTAATGATTGGACTTAGAATTGAGAGTTAGGATGAATTGGGGTGTGGATGCTGGTGATTTAATAATGTGAAATGTCAGTTTGTGGTTGCAGGGGAATGGCCCTGCCAATGTGGGGTCGTTCCGAGAAAGAGGAACAGGTGGGTGGTCCCTAGACTCATGACATGGCTACCCCTGTACTTGCAGGTGGGGGTGGCCGGTGAGCTAGCTGACTACCCTATTGCGTGTTGTGTGGATAGATTGTGAGACGTGATCTGATTGTGAACTGTGGAAGTGGATGGTGAAATGGGATTATGTGTTCATGAGTGTTGTGATAATTGTGGATGGATGTATCGTGCTGGCATCGTACGAATTGTGAATTGTATGTGAAAGTAGAACCGGAAGGAGCCCACACTACCCCACCCGAGGTACTGGTTGTTGAGTCTGATCCATTGGGGTGGATCCCCTTGACATGGGTGTCAAGGGAGTGATGAGATTGATGATGAGATTGATGATGATGATGATGGTTATTGAGAACGCGTTCCCCATGCGGTAGGGGAGCGCGAGGACTTCCCATGCGGTAGGGAAGTGCGTCGGCCGGCCGGTGGTGGTGTGGATAAGCTCCTTGGCGCCTAATAACTCACCTAGATAATATGAATGTGAATGTTTGTGTGCTTGTGGTTGTGGTAGTGACTTGGTTGATGGATGTGATGTGATGACGCTGTGTGTGCCGTGGATTGATGTATTATTTATGTGTAATTCTATCGTTATGAGTTGTGCATGAGAACGAGAACTGACCAACGTGATCACCTAGACTGCTTTTAGGGAATTAAAATATGGAAAGGGGGGTGGGGATTGGTTCCATTGTTGGATGTCTTGTGCGGAGTTGGGACCGCTCCATAGAGTAGGACAGCGTGTAGGTAGGCCCAGTGGGTTCACTCAATTTCAATAGGAAATTGATCCCTTTTCCCCTTTCAGGATCTCGTGGCTAGTAGAGGTGGCTGTGGAGTTGAGTTCGAGGTTGACATCGTGAAGTTCTGGACGGAAGCCATGAGGTGAAGACTGGGATTACACGGAGTTGACTTTTCTGTTCATTTCAGTTGACAATGGGATTTTGGGGGTTTTTATGTATTTACTGGTTTATGGTTGGATTGAGGGATTTATGATGGTTTGGTTTGTACCCGGATTTCGGTTTCACGTGTTTTTGAGGCCTCTTATGCTTTTACTGTCTTTTGATCACCGTCGATTTACCCTTGTTTTTACTCGGTAGTACCTGGGACCGGTTCAACCACGGGTTCACTCGGGTTGATTTGGGTCGGGTGTTACAGGAGGTCTTTACCCTTTCCACCTTCGGGAGAGCAACAAAAACCGTTTCACCCTCTAACTTGTCTCTCCCTTCATCAAGGTAAGCCACTTGAGCTTTTAACTCCGGGGTGCCTAAATGTTCCTGCACATCCGTTCTAAGGCAAACATCCAAAGAATCTCGACACACGAAGTTAGAAATACTACACACACTAGCCGAAGCAATAGTATCACAAGAGTACTCTAAATCATCTTGTGAGTGAGCAAACTTCATGCCATCGGCTATGCAAAATGTGACACTCTCTTGTCCTACTCTCAATGTCAATTTTCCGTCATGCACATCAATCAAGGCACGAGAAGTAGCTAGGAATGGTCTACCAAATATCAATGAGACATCCACATCATCGGTATCTATGACCGCAAAGTCAACTAGGAAGACAAAAGGGCCTACTTTAACTAGCACATCATCAACAATCCCCCTAGGACTCTTGGTCGACTTGTCCGCAAGTTGAATGTACATACGAGTAGAACGAAGATTAGACAACCCTAGCTTCTTAAATATGCAATAAGGCATGACATTGATACTAGCACCTAGATCCGCAAGACCATTAGCAAGAGAAATATTACCAATAGCACAAGGGATAGTAAAGGTACCCGGATCCTTGAGCTTTTTGGGTGGACTTTTGAAGAGAACGGCGGAGCATTCCTCATTAAGGTGGACTAGAGATGTCTCCGGTAGCTTTCCTTGTTGGTGTAGAGTTCCTTCATGAACTTAGCATATTGGGGCATCATAGTCATTGCTTCGGGAAACGGAAGAGAGAATTGCATTTGACTAATCCGCTCCACAAACTTCTTGAAAACCTTCTCAAGGCCATCCTTCTTCAATCGAGATGGGTATGGAGGCTTAGGCTTGTATGGAGATACAACCGGTGCGGGAGGAGAGACCGGTGGTGTACTCGATGTAGCCTTACTAGGTTCCTTGGCAACCTTAGTGCTCACATTACCCGTAGGAAGTTCGACTTCAACCTCAACTTCATCCGAAGGAGGATCATTAATATCATCATCATCAACCATTAGATTAGGATCTTGTACCTTTTTAGAGTCAATTGGGGTAGAGGTTGCATCTTGCAAGGGTCTTCCACTTCTCAAGGTCACTACCTTGCAATGCTCCGGACCTTTGGGGTTGATCTCGGTATTGGAAGGTAAAGAGCCCGAAGTTCTCTCCGAAAGTGCCTTAGCAATATGACCCATTTGATTCTCCAAATTTGCAATTGAAGCTTGTTGATTCTTGATAAGTTGAATCATTGCCGCATTGGTGTCTTCTTGGGAGATTGTAGAACCACCCTCTTTGTTTTGAGAAGGCTTGGTGAAACCAGGCGGCCCATTACCCTTATGATTATACATCCCCGGTGGATTAGAACCTTGCTCACCACCTTGGTTACCTTGATTTTGGTTGCCTCCTTGGTTACCTTGATTGTACCCCTTGTAACCTTGGAATCCTCCTTGATAACCTTGGTTGTAACCCTTGTTATAACCACCACTTTGATTACCTTGGCCTTGGTACCCTTGGTTAGGCTTGTTGTACCCACCTCCTTGGTTCCAAGGACGGTTGTAGTTACCCCCTTGATAGTTCCCTTGAGGATTGAAGTTACCATGGAATCCTTGACCTTGTGCAAAGCTTACTTCCTCAATGTTTTCATCTTGGTTAGGCTCGGAAGTAGCGGAAGGGCATACATTTACATCATGGCCTTGGCCTCCGCAACATTCACAACAAAATACCGAGGCAACCGGTGGATTACCCAAATGAGATGATGAAGCCTTAGAGGGATGCTTAGGCATACTAAGATTACTTACTTGAGAGGCCATGGCATCAATCTTGGACATAAGGAGAGCAATCATGGGGTCATCTTCATCTCGGTGCCCCGGTAACTTAGGCTTCTTCCCATAGCTAGACGACTCCTTTGGTGCATCAACACTTACGGACCGAGAATCATAGTGCGTGTCACTTCCATACTTAGACTTAGGAGGTTGTTGTCGAGACCAACTCCTTGTCTTGTTGGCCATCTCCGCGAAGAGTTCTAGAGCATCTTCGGGAGTGAGCGTCCTTAAGTCACCTCCGGCGGCTTGGTTGATCATCCTTGTATTCTCAAAATCAAGGGACCTAGCAAAGATGTCCGCCAAGCTCCATTCGGCGAAGTTGTGATGAGGACAAGACCGAAGAATGGCTTGGAACCTATTCCAAGTCTCATGGAAGAGCTCTCCCTTGTGTTGTGTGAAGTGGTTAATGCGGTCTCGGATTGCATCCGTCATATAGGGAGGAAAGAACTCTTCAAGGAAAGCTTCGGCTAGGCCCTCCCATGTGGTGAAAGCTCTACTCGGTTGATTCTCCAACCATGACTTAGCTCTACCTTTGAGTGAGAAAGGAAAGAGCCGGAGTCTCACACAATCCGGGTGAACTTGGTCATTCTTAACCGTGTCACATATCTCCAAGAAGTCCTTGAGATGCCTAGATGGACATTCACCCTCAATGCCATTGAACACCACTCCATTTTGAACCATTTGGATCATATTAGGCTTGAGCTCAAAGTTCCTAGCATTGACGGGTCTTCGAACAATGCTAGAGGCTGCCCCTTCAAGAGTAGGACAAGCATAATCCGCCAAGGTACGTCTCGCGCCCCTTTGTGAGTGATCATCATCATTGGTATGGTGAGAATGTTCCGAATGGTTATCTTCATCCTCGTGATGAGACATAGTGTGGTGTGAGATGCGATCAACTTCTTCTTCTTCAACTGTAGGAGGTGGGGAAGTGGTAGGTGACTCGAGCACTTGTTCTAGTCCTTGGATTTGTGCTTGAAGACGAGCTGAACGCCTCATGCACTAACCCAAAATCTCCTGCAAACAAGCACAACAAACACACCCGAGTAATACAACGATGCGGGATAATAAAGTAAACAAAGAGCAACAAGGAAGCAAAAAGTAAAGCGGAAGGAAGTGAATAGATCGGTCCACTACTAAGTGCTTTCAAAGGAATGAGAGAGTTCCCCGGCAACGGCGCCAAAAACTTGATAAAAGCGATTTTACCAAGGTCGTATTCCACGGGGTCCTCTCATAGGCCAATACTCACACTTCTCATAGACGGTCTAGACATTTGAAATTGGTTTGGTTTGATTGAGAAATTCAGAAACAAAGGCAAAGAAATGCAATACTAACAAAGATTAAGCAAGAAGAAAGGTGGTTCAAATCAAAGACAAAGGGGGTTCTCTTGGTGGGTAGTTTCATCATGCTCAAGAGGACTAATTGAACAAACAAGCCAATTAAGATCGAGTTTGCATTCGGATGACCATGCATTTCACTTCTATAGACTCAATGCACTCTCGTAGCACCTAATCCCTATCCAAATACCACTCAACTTAGGCTCTCGCTCTCAAGCTAAGTGAAAAAGGATGCATTTTAAGTGTGTGATGAAATGCCAAGACACAAGACCCTCTCTTAAGACTCTATGACCACAAGGCTAGGCACAACACTCTCATATCAATGCCCTAACACTAAGAGATTCACCAAAAAGCCTTTTCAAATTCAATTGAATGAAAATCCACATGCACACCAAGTGTTCGATAAAATGCCCAAGAGAGAAATCAAGTGAAAATGGTTGAAACAAGATGATCTAATCTCTTAGAACACACTCACTTCAATCCCTAAACCTACAATCTATGCAATCCAAGCACTCTCATGCATCAAATCACATTGAATGGACCAAATCAAGCAAACATGGCATAAAATGGCATTAAGAACAAGTCTAGGAATCATCCTCATACAACCAAGATCAATCATGGCAAGTTCTATACAATCATCCCTCTATCATAGCACAACTAATCTACCCATCCAAGATAAACCTAGAAACTCAGCCACACATGGCCAAGGGAGTAAAGAGAAAAGAAGGAAGAATGGTCACCAAGAACACCATGGATGAATCCTTGAGATGATCTTCACTTCTCCACTTGTAAGCACTTCTCCCAAGGTTTGTTGGCTCCAATCCTAGCTCCAATGGCTTCAAATTGCTCCAAAAATGTGTTCTAGGGTTTGAGGGTTCGTGGGTATGTGTTTGGGGTTCAAGAGAGATCAAAAGAATTCCCCAAAATGGCCAAAAACAAGAGTATTTATAGTGCAGGGGGCAGTGCACGGCGTGCACCCATGCACGGCGTGCACACCTGCACGGCGTGCACCCATGCATGGCGTGCACACCTGCACGGCGTGCACCCCTGCACTCTGCAGAAAACTCGATCTTGTAATGCTCATATCTCCCTCGTCCGGACTCCAAATGACCTCCCGTTTGCTCCTATGCGCTCCTTGTCATCCGTACTTTGATGCCATAACCTGAAAATGCACAGAGGCAACTCCAATAGACCACGAATTTGGCTCCAAAGTGGCAACCGGACAACAAAATGACACTTTGCACAAAACTTCAATAAAAGCATATAAGTCATGTCATTTCACGAATAAACACGGGCATTTCAAAGGTCATTCATAAGCTTAAAATGCACTAATTAAAGTCACATCAACTACCTTTATCGTTATGTTGTATCACCTCTGTCGTTTAGTTGTACTACCTCTATCTTTCAGTTCTAGTACCTCTAGCTTTTCAGATGCACGAACAAAGTCATAATTACTTACACATAGTTCAACATTTCTATAAACTTGTAAATACACGCCACAACTACTACGACAACCTCACGATGCCACTACGACAACCGCGCGACGACACTACGACAACCCCACGACGCTACTACGAGAACATCACTGCCTTTGTCCAAAGTAACAACTGTTCTACGACAACACAAACACAAACAAAAACCAACGAAATAGTAATAATTAAAGTCTGGACATAGCAAACAATCGCTAGTTTCCTTTCTTTCCCTTGCCCAACCCTTCAAGAGACGTGGCAGCAACTAAAACCTCCCCCCGCAACTCATTGGCCTCGGACAAAAGCAGTCGAGACATGTACCTCAAGTGATCGGTGTCCATAAAGGTTATGTCATCAAACTGATTCTTATGCTCGACAGTGAACCTCCCAATATATAGCTCCATGAACCGCACGGTGTACAGGCCACAACTGTTGATATCTTGCTGCACAGGGGCAGCTACCACCTTCCACTTGAAGCTTTTGATGTCCACACCAACAGTGTCTAGGAAGAATGTCCTGGCGTATTGCATCAGTCTTGTTCCAGATGGCTTGTACCACCTCTTCGATTCGAAGTCCTCACGGCACGGAAGGCTGTTCAGAATTGCCTTTTCTTTCTTCACGAAGTCAACCAAAAACACATAAAAATGCTCAAAATCCTCACCAGCTTGAGTAGGGAAAAAAGCCTGTACAAGTTATGTATAGTACTTGTCATGGATATGTACCACTACTACAAAGCACCAAAATGCACACAAAAAAAGCTTACATATTGCAAGTCCTTCCAAACCAACCGCTGCACGTATGAGACAAGAGATTTATCCATGAAGCGGCGAAAACCAGCGGATACAAGAGACGAATCAGGCTTGTACGGGGCTCCAACTTCAATCTCCTCCCTAGCTGAGTTCTGTATGGATACATTCAGCACAGGTACACGTTAGAGATGTAAGGAGTACATTACAGCCATATGCAGTGTTACTTACGGCAATTCCGATTGGGAAGCAAACACGGGTCATCTCCTTCTGCTCTCTGTTGATCAAGTGGGAACATGAGTTTATGACGCTGCTGGCAAAGCGTTGGCCAACATCCATTGAAGCTAGCTGGAATTTGTACAGGTGATTCCTATGTTCTGGGAACTTACAGACTAGTATCGTACTGCCATAACACATCCATATGAGTAACATCAGATACACGTAGGCCAACTTTAAATTTAGTTTGGAAAAGGTTAGTGCAACATACTCTCTGCCATCAACAGTCGATAGGGCATAAGTCACAACCAGACGTCTTCTCGGGGGAGTTGAGCTCCTTCAGACGCTTAGACGACCTTGGAGTGTCAGCATGTCCCTTCTCCGGCCCCTTCGATCGCGCCATTACTATCCACAAACTGGAAATGAGTAGAGAAATAAGAGCAGATATTAGTAACATTGCATCTGTTGCTCCACCGCAAGAAGCCTATTTGTAGGATACATGGGGTGTGACAGTTACATACCTAGGGCGACGGTTTATCTACGACAGCTGCAAGCGGTTATCTGCGCCGGTTTAGGGATAAGGGGTATTGGCGGTTATCTTTAACGGTTGGAAGGGATAAGGGTATCGGCGGTTATCTTTAACGGTTGGAAGGGATAAGGGGTATCGGCGGTTATCTTTAACGGTTGGAAGGGATAAGGGGTATCGGCGGTTATCTTTAACGGTTGGAAGGGATAAGGGGTATCGGCGGTTATCAGCGACAATTGCGGGTTTATGGTGGTCAGCGGCGGTTGCTAAAACACAAAGAAAACCGTCGGCGATGGAGACGAAAAAGAAAATAGTCGACGTCGGAGATAGGGAGAAACAGAGAGATAGGGAGAAAGAGAGAGGGGGGGAGAACACGTGTGTCAGTCGTATTAGATAGATAGGGAGAGAGAGAGAGATAGGGATAGAAAGAGATTGACGGCGTGTGTCAGTGGTATAAGACATGCATTCGGAGAATTAATAAAATTAAATAAAATTAAATAAAAGTCGTTTCCGTTTACCGAGCTAAAAAATTAAATAAAATTACAATTTTAATTATTGCAAACTTCCCCCAATACCCCCGCATTCACCCCAGCCTTAGGATTCTCTATCTAAGATGAGAATGATTCTGGGCCACAGGATGGCCGTCTCAGATGCATCTGAGATATTAGGCCTTCAGCCCTTTAGCAAATTTGGTGGATCATAGTGGGAAAAATAATAGTGTCGATTTGATGCATCATTTCAAGTGGTGGGGAGTTATAGGGGCTATCTCATGCATGATTTCAGGCGGTGGAAAATCATCATATTGTTTCCCTATCACGAGCCCATTATTGTGTCGTTTTACACGCAATTATTTGAGCAATGTTGTTTCAATCAGTCTATATGAGTTATGACGAATTTGCTTGGTAGCTGACTCCACAAATATGAAGTTATATATATTGTCATATTTCGTATCGAAAGAACCACTAACTCCTCCAACATTTTCCCAAAATTATTAGTCCTCCGACTTCGTGAGAGATTTTCCCTCAACACCATTTGTAGCATTCTGCAGTAAGTTTGTGTTAAATGTGTACTATTTGCTATTCATGTTGTTTGACGCTTTGGTTGTTTTTATTTTGTAATTGATAACCCATACAAGATGAATTTATCTCTAATGCTTTTAATAGTAAGTTTGATACATGTCCATAGTTATTTGTAAAGAATGGGAGGAAAGTATGTGCTCATTGTTCGTTGGGGAGGGGAGACTAACTTCACATCAAACGGAGTGGAATACAAAGGTGGCCACGTCAAAAAAATTAACGCAACTAGGAAGCTTAGTTTCAGTGAAATGCTAGAGTTAATTACCGAATCTATACACTTCGATGAGCATGAAAAGCCAGCATATCTAACGTATAGAATGCCAGCATACAGCGATCATACCCGTGCACACATCCCGATCGCTCTCAGTCACGATGATGACGTGTAAATGATATACGAGACACTACAAAATAATCCAGATATTGAATATGCCGAGATTTATGTTGATACGATTACAAGGTGATAAAGCATTACTTCTTAATTTCATAATGATGGCTCCTAGTCATATTTCGTACGTAACAACTATTTGGCCGATGCAGTGAGTCGTGGGACGATATTGTGGAGCGTGTTACCGAGATTGGGAGGACATCCAGTCATGAAAACGTCGGACCCTCATCGCAAAATGAAGGATTGTACAACGTTCATTCAGATTCGAGCCCACCACCGAGCGAGCGATACGACTCGAGTGACGAGTCTGAGGACGTTAGCACTGATGACTCAGATGGCGATCCTGAGGTTGCTGAAAGGCAACATATGCCCCCCACTGAGCATTACACGATGATCGCCCAGCCCATGTACGCCACAACCGATATGCCCGAAATTCCAGACATCCCATATTGGGACCCTTGAAGGGACTTCATCAAGGGTATGATATTCCAGAAAAGGACGTTCAAGCGACACTGAAACAATATGCGTTGCAACGTAATTTTGAGTACATGGTATGTGACTCGAAGAAGCGATTACTCGTTGTGAAATGCAAGAATGCTGATACATTTCAGTGCAAGTGGACCGTACGTGCTGCTCAGTCAAAAGAAAAAGACTTTTGGTCCATACGTACCGCGGAGATGCACCATGCATGCTTGCAAAGTACCATCGTCCAAGATCATCACCAATTGGACAGCTCATATGTCGCTAGCCACATACTACATCTAATACAAGCAGATCCAACTCTCAAGATTAGCGCAATACAAGCTCAAATCACTGAGTCGGTGGGTTTCAAGATCTCGTACAAGAAAGCTTGGCATGGAAAATAGAAGGCATTAGCTGAAGTTTACGGCGACTGGGTCGGTTCGTACAAAGACCTGCCCCGCCTTCTACGTGCAATCGAATATTGGAATCCTGGCACAGTGTACCGATTTTTTACGAGACCACTAGTCACAGAAACGGGCATGACAGTCCCAGATGTTTCCGTTTTCCAGCGTGTATTTTGGTCATTTGCCCCATGCATAATTGGGTTCAACCACTGTCTCCCCGTGATTCAAGTTGATGGCACATTCCTGAAAGGCAAGTTCAAAGGGATGTTGCTCGTCGCCACTGCTATTGATGGAAATCGACAGATCATGCCTCTCGCTTTCGCAATTGTCGAGTCCGAGAACACTCGTAGTTGGCCCTGGTTCATTCAATGTCTACAAATGTATGTCACCCAACGTAGGGGGCTGGCCATAATATCCGACCGACATGCTAGGATAAAAAGGGCGATGGAGGATTATGGACCCCAACTTGAGTGGGAGTGGCGATGGTGTGTGCGACATTTCATGAGCAACTACAACGACACTTTTCACAACACTGAAATAAAAAAAAGAATCTGGAGTGTTGCCCGTACTTTCCAATTAGTGCAGTGATGAGGTCGTGATCCAACCTCATCCGCACAAGCTCGTGAACGCCGTACAACCCCACAGTTCTTAGATGTGGGGTGTACAACTCGTTGTAGGGCGGTACAATGGTAGCTCGTCTACAGTGAAGCAATCTCTGTTGACCCTGCAAAGAATAAGCACGAAACCACTATATTAGCTATGTGGTCAAGAAATGACCACATATATAATAAAGAAATCAACAGTAAACAGAACTACAAGTGAACATAATATCTAAAATCCATATGATAACCAAGTAGACACTGAAACAAACATACCACATTTAAAATGACCATGGATTTAAAATGACGCATGGCCATGGATTTAAAATGACGCAAAATTGTCAAAGTGTAAAACTAACAACCAAATTTCCCATTGGTTGTTAGTTTGGCGTACTAACCGGATTTTGCCATATATATTTTCAGATCGGTGATTGGCTTGATCATGGAGTACGCTGTCCTCTTCGGGCCCAGGGCCAATGAAATGCACGGGGTCATATGGTTCACTCATTGTAACTGCAAACTGGACGAAAACATATGTATGAAAAATGGAAACATAATATACTTAATTGAATTTGGCCAACGAGTAACTCGGACAACGTGCCAACAAAAAAACTAGTATTTACATATGAAATTATAATAATTACTAAAACAGATATGTTGAATGCGTATTACGTAAAAATGTTGCTTTTATTAAGAACGCACAAACAATATAAATACAGAACTTTCGTGCATACCTTCAAACTGTGGATAGTTAGAATGATATACGTCACCGAGTAACTAGATAATATTAATGTTCCTTCAAGAAAATAGTACGTAATTAGTGATAAATATGTAAGGAGGTAGAATAGGAAACGAACTTGAATATTAATGGAGGAGCTTACTTGCTTTGTTTATTGCATGCATGAAAGAGGAGTGAATGAAAAAATGGGAAGAATGAAGGAACATAAATAGAGGAGTCTGACCCTATCATTTTATTTTTCTGTGTTAGTTGCTGTTGAGGGATTCCCACACCAAATCATGCCAAACATTTGATGCGAAGGGGAAGTTGAAAATCAGCCTCAAAATCGCCACTTATAGTGGCGATTTTCAGAGCTGAAATCGCCACTATAAGTGGCGATTTTGGGGCTGCTTTTGTCAGCACTAAATCGCCACTTACAGTGGTGATTTTCGGAGTAAAATCGCCACTAAAAGTGGCGATTTTGGGGCTGAGCTAATTGTCGCCAAACATTCTGCCGATTTTATGCTAATTGCCACTTAATTTGGCGATGTACGTGTCCAGTCAGCACACACAAGCCTACTTTGGGAATTGACCGTAGAACGAGCCTGTTTTGGGAATTGAATTTTGGCCCAAGCCTATTTTTGGAAAAAATCCATATAAATGTTCAGTTACGTCACAGGTACGTGGTATGGTAGGGACCGCATCCGTATTAATGGCTTTGCATCCAAGTTTGTTCTGGTCCATTGAGAAAATGATAGGTGTCCAATTTGGCCGGATTATATTGGGAGCCCAAGGCTTAAATTTGGTCTACTAGACCAAATTAATATAAGCCATCAGATCTGAATCAAGGGCCTAGATTTAGCTGAACAAATCCAATGCAATAAAAAAAACAAAAAACCAGAAAAAACAAAATAAATGAGGGAAAACGAAAAAAAAAAAGGATGAAATCAATTAGATATCCCCCTCCTGATTTCACTCCAATAACATCTCAGTAAAAATTCTCTTTTTGGATTTTCCCCACAACCGCACGTCTTCTTCTTCCTTTTCCCAAAAGCCGCCCAAAAACCCTCACCGATTTCACAAAGTCGGCGCCGGCGGCGAAATAGCTGCCCACGACGACCTCTCCCCGATTGACTTCCCACGCGTGAGCCGCCGATTCTGCCAAGCAAATCGGTCCAAAAAATACCCCCAAACGAGGCCGCCGATTACAAACCCTATCCGACGCCTTTTCACCGACGGTCACCAAGCCTCATTCCATCGACAAATCAATTCACTCCGACAACCGCATTCTTTCCACTCTGCTGATTAGACCACCAGGCCGCATTCCACACCCCAAACAAATCCGTCGACGAGTCTATTCCCGTCTTCCGATTAGTCCCCGCTACAGGTAAGAGTTCGTTTGGGATCCAACTCTACTCCTCTACGTCATAACGCCCGATATAGCGTACCTAATACTAACTCGAGTTTTTGTTCGTCCAATTCTTCCCCTGTTTCTGATTTTCAGTTCGGACGAAGTTAGCCGACTTGGAATCCCTCGTTGTATTCTCAAAATCATCACTCTAACCCTGGGTAGAAGTTGTCTGAGGTAAGTAGAGGCTTTCCCATGTTTGTAAATCGAACCGTAGTTACTGGTATTTGTCAATAAGATTCTGCATAAATTTCAATGTACTAGGACAGGTATATTTGGTTAGGTGTATTAGGACAACTTAGATATAGTCTCAAATACGATTTTGGTTTGCAATTGCACTTGGACAACCTATGTAGTCTTAATTTGTTCGCTATTACATAGCTAGGTTAATTAATGAACTAGGACTGCTATTGTTCTGAAGGATGGTTCAAAACAGTGTTTTCAGTGTTTTATGTGGTATTTGGTGTTCAACTAAAGATTAGCTGCTGTTTCTTAGTGTTACTATTTCTGAATTTGGTTTTTGGTTGTTCAACTAAGTGTTCAAAGGAAGTTTAGTAGCTGGCATTTGGTGTTCAACTATGGTGTTTGGTGTTTTGTGTTAAACTAAGTGTTCAACTTGGTGTACCAGGACAGTTGGCTGCTGGTGTTCAACTAAGTACTAGGACAGTTAGATGATAGTAACTAGGAGAGCCAGCTGCTAGTAACTAAATGTTCAACTAAGTGTACTAGGACAGTTAGCTGCTATGATGATTTCACAGCTTCTGTACTTGGACAGCTTATGTTATATGTGATATGTTGTATGACAACCAATTTTACTAATTTTTTGAAGAAAAAAAAAGTATGTGAAGTAGGACAGCTTATGTTAGTTGAATCAGGACAGCTTATGTTATATGTGTTATGTTGATTTCACAGCTTCTATACTAGGACAGCTTCTAACCAAATTTTATATGTGCTATGCTGATTTCACAGTTTCTATACTAGGACAACTTCTGATTTCTCGGCTTTTGATCACTTTGGGGTCTATGATCAGTGCATCTACTAGGACAGTTCATACTTGTCTATGATCAATTCATCTAAACTAGTTTCACTTGTCGATGGTATATTGTGGAGCATGTACTAGTGCAGTCTATGATCAGTGCATGTATTAGGACAGTTTACACTTGTCGTTTTGTCCAAACTAATGTACTTACAAATTATATTCTTGGTTGAGTGCATGCACTATGACAACTTCTATTTGAACTATGCCTATTTTGAAATTAACTTTTTAATTTGCACTTTGCAGGAATAATGTCAGAAATTCTATACAGTAAATATAGTCTGAATAGCATTGTAGAAGTGATGAAAAAGGTTCTCCAAGCGAGAATTTAAGTACCTGAAAGGAAAACATCATTTTGATGATATTATCTGATGCTTGTACATGTTAAAAACAAGGACCACCTTCCTTCCTAAATTGTAACAGAGTTTGATGTGCGAAAGAAAGGAACATAAGAGCTTACGGCTTGGCAGACGCGTGATAAAGTAGTCTCAATGTCAACTACATTGATCTGCCATAGAGATTGAAGCATAACATCCTTCCTGTCCTCAGCCTTCATCAAGTTCTCTTCTTTGTTTTCTTCTTGGTTCAATTTCTTCAGTTTCTCCTGTATTTGAATTAAAGAGACAACACCTACATGCTCATCAAAACAAAATGCTCATCACACTCTGTTTATAATTATATATATATCTTGTCAAACATGAGTGCTCTAAGGATTGTTGTGAGGGTTACGTCAACTACACAGAGTAGATTCAAGATTTTCTTAACTGCACATAGCAAATTCAAGGTTGTGTAAGATAGGATTGTTGGGTGTACTAGGACATTATTAGGATAGATGGATGTCCTCGTACACACAAATTGGCTGGAACATCAATAACCATCAACTATGGGGAGGTCAACACATCAGAATATAATTGAAAACATAAATAAACCTATAAAAAACAAAGGTAATTAGGGTTGATCGGCTGGAATTTCTAATATGCACTGATTTCTAATGGGCTGTGAAAATTATGAATGAAAGGGATGATGAGAAGAAAGAGAATGAAGAGAAGATTGTTGATGGAGAAGAAATAGATGACTTAGGATTCTTATTTTATATTAGGATTCAGATTTTATATTATATTGAAATAAAATTAGGATCTGATTTGATATTATGGTTCATAACTGCCGCCGATGAAACAAAACTAGGATTCTTTTTTGATATTATACTCAAATTAGAATTCTTGTTAGGAAAAAATTAAAAAAAATCATAATAATTAATTGCCATAACAACCACCTCCGGATTGCATAATTAATACATTAATTGTCCAGATAATTAAATGAGTGTGTGAATATTTAATATTAAATGATTGGTTGTGGTTGATTTGGTTTAGTGGACCAAATTGTGACTTGGTCACTGAAAAAATTGCCCAATTCGGCTTTGGTGCAGGTAATTTGGCTAGTCAGTAGAAGCATTTTTTTCTCAGCTCCAACTGAGATTTTCTCGACTAATAAAAACAAGCCAAGTGGCTTATGGGACCACCAATAAATTAAAACAAGCCAAGCATTTTTTTCTCAGCTCCAACTGAGATTTTCTCGACTAATAAAAACAAGCCAAGTGGCTTATGGGACCACTAATAAATTAAAAATAAAAGAAGAAAAGAATTGAATTTACATTTGGACTTGCCCGCACGTCTCCCAAAGCTGCCCCAAATGTCCCATCTGTTTTTTTTATTTTTTTTTCTCACACACTCTCTCTCTTAATTATTTTCCCCTAGATTTAATTATTTGCTAATAACTCTTTATACAAAGTTTAAAACTATATTTTTTCATAATTAAAGTTGTTTATTATATTTTTTTCGAGTCTAATGACATCAATTTTGATATATTTTGTTGATTTTTTTGAGGTAAAATTCAAATATCTACGTAAGTGTTATGTCAGTCATATAACATATAAAAACATGTAACAGTTGCATAACATGTATATAGTATCAATATAACAGTCATATGACACTGTTATAACATAATTAAAAACATATTAGTGTCATAACACTGATGTATTAGTGTCATAACAGTTGACAGTCTATTTCCTTCATATTCTCTCTCCTCCTATTTACTCCATTTCTCTCTCATCTGCCCAAGTCTCTCAGCTTGAGCTGAGATTTTAGGGTCTCAGCCCATTATCCAGATCGTGGTGCAGATGGGTTATAGTCCGCCTTCAAGTGTCATTGGTGTGGTAGGTTTGTGTTTTATTAAGAGCGAAACACTTCGTACAAATGTGGAAATGGACCCTCATCCGGGTGGAAGAGTCTCCAACCTAGCTTACTTAACTTCCCAATTTGCCTGCGAGTTGAATCTTCTGCGAATGAACTAAAAGGAGATAGAAGAGTAGGATCGGAGAACTCTGAATATGCATCCAAGAGTTCCAAAGCATTCTCAAGGCCAAAGACTTTCGGGTCCATGGAGGCAGTCAATGAGAATCTTACAGTCCGAGAGAATCACACAGGTGAGGGGAGAGGAGGAAGCATAGATAGTGGCTTCCAGAAGGGTTCTTTAGAGTTGATAACAACAACACTGAATGCCGCCATATGTGTTCTGTTCTGGCAAGAACCATCACAGTAAACCCTTAATTGGGGTCTTGGCGGGGAGAGGTCTGGTGACAAGGGCACGGGTTCTGGGTACGGGCTGACTCAATGGTCGGAAGAGAAGTTCTAGCGGTCGTGGCAGGAAACGTAGAGGAAGGGGCCGATCTCCAGTCTGCAATGTCTAAGTCAATATTTTCTGAAGATAAAGACATTTCTCGCTTTCCAAATATTCCAGCACGCAGCAGCAATACAACACATCTCATCCGTACTAGGGGCAATCTGCAAATTGAAAAACCAGTTTGCAAAGAGGTCAGATGGTCTAGGGAGGGTGTGGAGGCTCCAGAGTTAGTTCCATTGTTTGGCGTTGATGGAACGGAGGTGCCGGTGCCATTGTTCTTTCTTCCGGCATGGTAGGCGGATCTCACGGTAAAAGATCCTTATTTCGTGAATTCCCATCTCCACTCGTCTTCCATACTGGGAGGCCCGATTGGAATAGTAGATATCGCATACGTCTGGTCCTCATTGTAAATGCGGCTGATCGTCTCTGTATCACATCGACGGGGATGATCGATGATCCAATTGCTGACTGGTTGCAAAGGATCAGAAAGGGCTCCAAGTCTGAAAGAGGGATGCCAGGAATCCAGGAGTCTCTAGAAATCGACGTTGAAGAACCGTTCCCGATAACTATGATAGCTCCAAGGTCCAGGATATTTCTGAAATCGCGAAGAATGGCCCGAATCTAGGACGGATGGACACCTTTTTTGCTTCCAAAAAGGAGGACTTGTGAAAATACTGGCTTTTCAGAAGACAAGCCTAGGTGGCATTAGTTAAAGTCAGTAGTCTCCAGGCTTGCTTTGCGAGGAGGGCTCGATTGAAAGTGACAAAGTTAGGGAAACCCAGTCCTCCCTCCTGTTTGGGTGCTCAAAGGATGTCTGCATGGTTCCAATGGATGGTGTGTTTGTTCGTTGAACCCAACCAGAAGTTCCTGGGCAAAGAATTCATTTTATTGGTGATCGTCCGCAGGAGCAGAAACAGAGTCATGATATAAGACGATGGCTTGGATGACAACCTTCAGCATAATTTCCTTTCCCGCATGGGAGAGGAGGGAACTCTTCCTGGTTTGAGAAACCTTCTCTTGGAGGAGGAAATTAAATGTCTCTTTTACGGGATCGCCCCCACTAGGTAGGGACCCCAAGATACTTTGAGTTGCCAACTTGGCAACCCATAACTCTCAACATGTCAGATTTGTGGTGTCGTCCACATTTCTGCTAAAGAAGATGGAGGATTTCTCCGGGTGGATATCTTGGCCTCTAACACTCCCATAACTGTTAATGATATTTAAGATTCGAACGAGTTCGGATGTGGAGGCTTCCCCGAAAACAATCGTGTCGTCCGCGAAGAAGCAATGAGTGAGGATGGGTCCTCTTCTATTTAGCCAGATGTTGTGAATCCACTACAAGAAAAAGGAGGTTTAACAGCGGATTTTTATTTAGTCTAACAGCGGATAGGCCGCTGTTAGCTATCCTAATGGCAGACGCGTGTCCGCTGTTAGGTTGACTAACGTAAGCTTATCTAACAGCAGATACGCGTCCGCCGTTAAACCTAACAGGGGATAGCTTTATATCCGCTGTTAAATCTCACAGCGGATTAAACATATAACAGCGGATAAAATCCGCTGTTAGAGTTCCGATCAGAATTAAAAAAAAATTACAGAAACCTGCTCGCCGGAGCAGGTTTCTGCAGTTCTTCCTCTTCCTCTTCTTCCTTCTTCTTCTACCTTCTCCTTCCTACTTTTTCTTCTTCGATCTCCTTCTTCTTCTTATTCTTCTTCTTTTTTCCTTCTTCTTCTTCTTCAATCTTCTTCTCCGATCTCTCTTCTTCTTCTTCTTCTTTCTCTTCTTCTTCTTCTTCTTCTTCTTCTTCTTTGATCTTTTTCTTCTTCTCCGATCTTCTTTTTCTTCTTCTTCTTTGATCTTCTTCTTCCTCTTCTTCTTCTTCTTCTTCGGCTGATGCTTAATTTTGTGTTCTGCTTCTTCGTCTTCTTCTTCTTGATTCTATGTTCTTCTTTTTCTTTATTTTGTGTTCTTCTTCTTTCTCTATTCTTCTCCTTCTACTTTGTTCTTCTTCTTCTTCAGCAAAATCAAACAACAAACCCTAACTAAAACTCTAATAATGAATGAGAAAGAGAAGAAGAAAATAAGGAAGAGAAGAGACAAATTCGGAAGAGATATCATTGGTTGGGGCTAAGCACACAGATTGCCACATCAGCTAAACTTAACAGCGGACAACTTAACAGCGGTTTATATCCGCTGTTAGGTTCCCCCCCCATATTTTTGCATTCCCGCGGAGGCGGGACCTTTGGCACCCCCGTGAAATTTCATTCTAACAGCGGATGACTAACAGCGGATAAGTGTCCGCTGTTAACTAACAACGAATTTTTTTATATCCGCTGTTAGACAGTTTAATCTAACAGCGGTTTCCTGTCCGCCGTTAGAATTTTGATGTTAAATTGTAATTTTCTTGTAGTGATCTCTTTATGGTTCACGCTTCTTTCCACCGGAAAGGAAAGAGCATTAGTCATTGAATAAAGAGGAAAGACAAGAGAGGGTCACCTTGCCGAATCCCTCTGGACGGTTGGAAAGGCTTGACGGCTCTTCCATTGAACATCACCGGTGGTCCCGAGATTTTAACAGGAACAGGAACATCACCGAGAAACAGCAAAGTGGTAGGTTTGTGTTATTTGATGTTTTTTCATGTGGTATATGCTTTGTCTCAGTAGATTGTTTTTTTAGAACAATAGAATTTGCTATGTCCTAACTCGAGGTTCTAATCAAAGATCTTCAAGGAAGTAGATGAGACATGTGAAATCGGATAAATCTCAGGTGAATCTCAGTTTTTTTGGAGTGGACATGAATGAGAAAATATATTCTAAGTGAACGAATCGAGGAGATAAGATTAGAAGTTTATGATTGACCTCAGCAAGAGGCCACTGAGAAGCTTGTCGAGTGTAGCTTGTCTCAGTGTGGTTCTCTAGTCTATGTGGGGGGTTGGTCCCTTTGGAGGTTGTTAGCCTTGGCCACCTATGTGTAGGGGGCGGAACTAAGGCAGAGCCGGCCCATTTTCGGTCTCGAGTGTTGAAATCGAGTATAAATTTGTGATATTTTCGAATCTGGCTCAGTGTTATATTAGTTCGACGACTTGAAAACCAATTCTATTTTTAAAAACCTTGTGTTTTTCAGAACACCTAATATATTTAATAGACTTAATCATATTCAACCATAAATATCTCATCAATATGTGTGATGGTTTAGTAAACCCAATCATTTTATTGCGACTTATGAATGAGTAAGAATGTAATATTTGATGATAAATTATTTAAATAGAAAAAATCATTGGCTGCACATTCAATTATCATTTGATCAAAAGGAATACTAATAATTTTTAGAAAATATATTGGTTGCAATGAATCAGTGGCAAATAATATCGCATACTAAAAGAAAAAAATATATATCACCATCCAGTGCTATATGTATTCTTGTAATATAAGTAAACTTAACTCAAATTTTTGTTCTGATTTCGGCTCAGTGCATCTTTCAATCCTAGTTCAGCCCTTGCCAATGTGGGTAACAAAGTGTGTTCGCCTTACCCACCTATGTGGGTTGTGGAGGTTGTTCACCTTGGAGCCTATTGAAGTTTGGTGATCCAAATTCCCCAATTTTTGGATCGAGTCACTTTAGGCCCATTCGGGAATTAATCGTATTACAGTTTTATACCTCTATCCTATCTATACATCTGGTTAGCTGACAGGGAAAGATAATTCACATATTGTAAATCCCCACGTTTGTACTCTCTGATCATAGTGGAGCTTTCATTGCCGCCCTCGTTCATGTTTTTTTCCGCAATGGTTTTTCACGTTAAATATTTATATAGTTTGTCGATTCTATTCCTGTTTCGTTTATTGTTTGTCGATTTTTAACAAGTGGTATCATAGTTCTTGGTTTCTTGAAATCAAGGTTTCATCGACATGGCTTCTTTGAAATGCAATCATCCTCTATTGGAGACCAACACACGATATTCTTAGGATATGTGTAAACCCGAAAATCATGACGCATGAGTAAGGATAGAGTATGGATATTAAATTATTCGAACCAAACTTGAACTAGTCAATTTACCATCTATAATAGCTAAATATTTTTACAATATTTATGACGTGATCTTTTATGTTTGTAATAACTAAATGATTTTACTTTCTACAGTTCTATATATAAAGGGAAATCCTACCATTAGGACACCCCAAAGTGTCCTCATATGAGGACACCTTTTAGAGCCATAGGATTTAATCTTAAAGATCGGAAGGCCTATATTAATTGGACATAAGAGTAATTTCAATATTTTATTTATTGCAGATTTTTAATTATTGTTTATTAATTTTCGGATTTGCAGTTACACTGCTGATTTTTTATTCCTTTTTCTGCTCCATTTTTGCTCCATTTAATTTATGATTAAATTAATTATATTTTTAATTACTTCTTCATCTTCTTCTCTATGCTCGCCGGTTTTTGTTGTGTATTCCGGTGGTTTTTATTTTAGATTAGTTTCTAACACTTTTTGTGGAAATTGTTTCGAAACAGTTCCTTTTTTATCATTTCGGAACAGTTCCTCTTTTATCATTTCGGAACAGTTCCTCTTTTATCATTTCGGAACAGTTCCTGTTTTATCATCTCGGAACAGTTCCTCTTTTATTGTTTCCGTAATAGTGTTTAAGAACAAGTATTATAATTGATTAAAACTCGTTCAATCATACATTAGATTCAAAAAACCCAAACTCGGAACAACTTTGTATCAATAGATAAAAAAATGGAACAATAAATGGAACAAAATCTATAGCTTGTTACAAAAAAAAACTAGAACAAGATGAAAATGTTCCTAAATCCTTAACCCGGAACAACTTGTCATGATGTTGTCATGATGTTTACTGTCTAAAGAAGCTTTCCCAGAACAGTTCTTCAGGGAAGTTGTCGATATCATGTGCTCTCAAATCTCAAATGCCCTTATTCCATTTTCATAGGCTGTCTAAGAAGAATAACAATCCAAACTCAAATAAATAAAAATCAATAAACAGTAACTCAACAAAAGAAGCTTTTTGAAACAATCTATAGATATTAACTAACCAAAAGAAACGGTTGATGAAATTCACTAGAGCTTTGTCTTCCGTTGGTGAGATGGTGCTCGATTCTGCTGAGAATCTCGAAACTCACAAAATCATACGAGTTTTCTGACTCAAACAAATCATTTGAAGCAGATCTCGAAACTCGTAAACTTAGACGAGTTCTCCGACTCGTTGACTCGAGTTTATTGTGCTTTGACTGTTTCGATGGGTGTGGCTCCGTTTCAAGGGATTAATCGTCGGGGCAACTCTTGGTGCAATCGACATCAACAATCAATTCCAGCCTCCCGAGCCAAGGAAGACAAAACCTCGTTCATATCGGCATGCAGTGGGAGAGGGAATTTATTACCGTACTGCCTCATTCTAGTGAGCATGAGGCGGGTGACAGCACGACGATGGTGTTCACGGAGCTTTGCTCGCGGAATCAGTAGGCACGACATGGGACTTGACGACGTGGGGGAATCGCTGCGGCGGAGGATCTATCTCATGGTGGATCTGGCGGCGGGATAGGGTTTTCGGCGAGAGAGGGAAAAAGAGGGTTTTTTCGGCGGCTGTGTGTAGAATGAAAATTGATTAGGGTTTGTGTTGAAACCCTAATTTTCTTATTATATAGTTGTTTCCAAATGACTATTTTGTCCAATTTAATCTAATCCATTGAATCATGTTTCTAATTTAATGGTTCTTAATAGTGTCCTTATATAAGGACACTAATAGGTGTCCTAATAGTAGTAGATCCCATGTATAAAGGGAGAAGGGGAGTTACTATTGAATGAACAGTGTTTTCTTTCCTCCATTAAGGTATTTAAGGCTTGAGTCATTGGTTTTGAAGGGGGCCTTTTGTGGGTCACTTGTGTTGGGTGGGCTTGTGAGAGTAAGTGTTTGGGCTTGTGGGATTCTTATCTCAACAATTGAGAATGAGAAAACAACACTAATCAATCAACCCTTTTTTTATTTTGTTTGTGTTCTTATAGGGATTTGTCAAAAATTCTATATATAAAGGGAGAAGGGGAGTTACTATTGAATGAATAGTGTTTTCTTTCCTCCATTAAGGTATTTATTTATGGCTTGAGTCATTGGTTTTGAAGGGGGCCTTTTGTGGGTCACTTGTGTTGGGTGGGCTTGTGAGAGTAAGTGTTTGGGCTTGTGGGATTCTTATCTCAACAATTGAGAATGAGAAAACAACACTAATCAATCAACCCTCTTTTTATTTTGTTTGTGTTCTTATAGGGATTTGTCAAAAAAAAAAAAGTTCTTATAGGGGTAACAAAATTGAAAGACTCTTATATAATGTATTGTATACTTTATAGGCTTTATCACTAGACACATGCATATT
The DNA here is from genome assembly GCA_034768395.1 of Linum lewisii. NCBI lineage: Eukaryota > Viridiplantae > Streptophyta > Magnoliopsida > Malpighiales > Linaceae > Linum > Linum lewisii. The sequence continues at coordinate 12,387,610 of CM068296.1, read as the reverse complement.
TTCATATTTCAAACAAAGTTTTCAACTTTATCGTAATTCTGCTTGTAATAAAAGTAGAGATCATCAACCCCAAATTCTATATATAAAGGGAGAAGGGGAGTTACTATTGAATGAATAGTGTTTTCTTTCCTCCATTAAGGTATTTAAGGCTTGAGTCATTGGTTTTGAAGGGGGCCTTTTGTGGGTCACTTGTGTTGGGTGGGCTTGTGAGAGTAAGTGTTTGGGCTTGTGGGATTCTTACCTCAACAATTGAGAATGAGAAAACAACACTAATCTAGGGCTGGCATTACGGTTAAGGTTATTGGGCAAACCCGATTAACCGACCGAATTCGGTTAACCGTCAGTCAACCGATTTAATTTTTGGTCGGTCAGTGGTTAAGGTAATTTAATCAGGTCGGTTATCGGTCAAACCACGGTTAACCGTCGGTTGATCGTCTTTAACCGACCTGACCGATTCCATTAATTCCCTCTCACTCGCTCACTCTCTCTCACACACACGGAACCAATTTCATTTCATTCAATTTCAATCTGTATCTGACCTAATTTCTCTTCCTTCTCTTCCTTCTCCTTCTCTTCGTTCTCTTCCTTCTCTTCTCTTCGTTCTCTCCCTTCTCTTCAAATCCAGTCCAATGGTTCGGCCTCCGTCGCGTCTCCACCTCATCTCTGCTCCGAGGCTCTGACGAAAACGGAACTCCAACACCGAGTCCGACTCCGACGTCTTCAGTCCTCCGTTCTTGGCCACTCCACCCCCGCGTCTCCACTCTCCAATCAACCTCTCCTCCGGTGCAAATGATTAGGTATACCTCCACCGCTGTCCATCTCCAGTCTCCTTCTCCAGTTCAACCATCCTGATTCCTGACCTAATTTCAACCTAATTTCAGAAGATGATGTTGTTCAAGCTCTTTCATTAGTTTGCTGTAATTGATTCAAGAGATAGGATTTTGGGAGGTGGGTTGTTTGAACTTTGAATTGAATCTTACTGTTAGTGTTAATGAGTTCTATTCTTCATTCCATTTCCTGATTTGGATTGATTTCTGATTATGGGTTGTTTTTGTTGGTGCAGGGTTTAGCTGGGTTGAGGGTTGTGAATTGTGATGGGGATTTGCTTAAGTGCTCACATTAAAGGTAAGAGACAATTCAATTGTGGTAAACTAACTCCTTGATTCTTAAATTTGATTTCTTTTACATGATTGTGAGAAAGTGGAAGTGAGCAATAGCATAACATAAATCAGTAACTATTGTTTATTCTGAATTCGATAAATGTTCTAGGTCAGGTTTATATTGTTCAGGAGTGTTTGCTTTATAACGTTTAGGCTCACATGTGGAAATATAATGAAGAATGTTTGAAAAACAAAGCAAGTGAAATGCTTCTTGCTAAATCTTACAGTCATCATGAATTCTCTGGTCAATGTTTGCTTGGTACTCATGACTCATAAGTGGTTTTCATGGTTGGGGTTAAATCAAATGGGAAGAAAGAGTGTTACTTGAGTAATTTGGTGACTGATCAAGTTTTGTGGAGGTTCCATTTTCTAATTAGATATAAGTTGTCATTGCAAAAGAATTTTAATTTTTGAACCTGGATCTACCTTTGATAATAGAGTTGAGAGACTTGATGCTTACTGCTCTATGCTTTATAAGAACATATGGCCCCAACATTTATCATTGCTCACTGTTCTCTTATAAATGATAGATTTCTAATGTTCTGATGGAATTGAACTAACATGAACTGCTGGACCAATTTCTCCTGCAGTTACTATTCTATGTATGGACATGTTGAGAAACTAGCTGAAGAGATTAAGAAAGGAGCTTCAACTGTGGATGGTGTTGAAGTGAAACTATGGCAGAAATCAGAAAGTGGAATGTGAGCAATAGCATAGCAGAAATCAGAAAGTGGAAATGAGCAATATCATAGCAGAAATCAGAAAGTGTAAACATGGAAATAGGATAATCGGTTGATTTAGGTAATTCGGTCAGAAAAAATCGGTCAGAGTGTAAGAGTTGGTCATTTCGGTTAATAGATTATATCGGTCAGAATTTGAATCGGTTAAAAAATTGGTCGGGTAATTTCTGTTTTAAAAAAGTTGGCCAAATGTATGGTTAACCGAAATTGGTCGGTTAACCTACTATAAAAATTCGGTCGGTCAGCGGTTAGATATCCTATTAGGTTGGTTAAGAATCGGTTAACTGATTAAAATCAGTTAATGACCGATTTGACCGACTCCCACCCTTACACTAATCAATCAACCCTCTTTTTATTTTGTTTGTGTTCTTATAGGGATTTGTCAAAAAAAAAAAGTTCTTATAGGGTAATAAAATTGAAAGACTCTTATATAATGTATTGTATACTGTATATAAGCTTTATCACTAGACACATGCATATTTTCATATTTCAAACAAAGTTTTCAACTTTATCGTAATTCTGCTGAATAAAAGTAGAGATCATCAACCCCAAACTTTTTCTAGGGTATATAAATGCATAATCATTGTGCCAAGAAGAGTGATTATGCTATGGAAACTAATTAACATCATAATAGGCAATGTCATGTGATGGAGCTTGGATATGAGCAAAGAGGAGATGGAGAGAATAATGGTGATAAACTATAATAAAAATAAGTGGTGACTATTGAGAGGATATTTAATTGGATAATATTTATTATTCTATTTTATGTTCCTTTTATTTGATCATCCCTTTTTCAACATTTTTCATTCATTTTCATTTTAAATTTTCTATATATATTTTTTCATTTTGTCAATTATTTCACTCCTAGCATAGCCTTTCCTGCATTTATATTTTTCAACAAAATGGTTCATATCAGCTTTCATAGCAGAAACAAAATACTCAGAACTACCATTACTGGTCTTCTGAAACTTTTCGCTACATCGTGCGGGTAATTCTAGTTAGAATAATAAAAGGATAATAGGGCGGAAGACCCTTGTACTATTGAAAGATAACAAACAGGCTCCCCTATTATTAATTATAACAAACAGACCCTTCTACTTAGAACATATAACAAACAAGCTCTTCCGTTACAAATGTGACAAACGACGTTACTGAATTGCTGACATGGTTGACACGTCATTGACCCGTAGGTTGTTAAAGTTTACACGTCAGCCGATTGGAATGTCAGCAACCCTAAACGGCTCTGTTTTGACTCAGGGTTATTAGCAACAGATAATCCAAATAGTAAAAAATGACACCGTTTTAGGGTTGCTGAAATCAACTGATGTGTAAACTCTAACAACCTACGGGTCAGTAACATGTCAATTGTGTCAGAAATTCAGTAACGCCATTTGTCACATTTGTAACGGGGGAGCTTGTTTGTTATATGTTCTAAGTAGGGGTGGGAATCGGTTTTCGGTTAATCTGGGTTAACCGAATCTGAACCGGTCAACTACGATTACCGTGTAGCCGAAAACTGGTAGCTGTATCGGTTCCGGTGTATGGTTTTGGCTGGAATCGGGTAAACGATTATTGCGGTTACTTGTTTGGTTAACCGACACAAACCGGTATACTTAAATTCTAGAATTTATGATTTTACGTTAAGGTTATTATGGTTACATTTTATCACTTGGATGGTTGAAAACATTATTTTATTGTTATTTTTTAGTGAAAAGGACAAAACCCTTAAAAACTTAATACCTTAAACAAATAGTTTAAACATTATTATTTTTTAATTTTTTAATTATTGCTTATTTTGCTGCTGAGTTTGAGATTCTGCTGATTTTGCTACTTAGTGCAAGTAACATTTGGCTACAATAAACCTAGACTACAATTTTGGAGTTGTACCATTAAATCTGGATTAGTTGCAGATTTTGGGGTAGCCGCATGGATTCAAATAACATTTAACTACAATACTGTGCATGTCGTAGCAAAAGTGATGTTGGTCAATCGGCTAACCGATTTAAATCATAACCGAAAATACCGGTTATGGTTACCGAGTTCTCTAGTTAGGGTACGATTTCGGTTTGTGTTTTGGACAAAAAGTGGTTACGGGTAACCGGTTTGACCAGTTATGGTTAACCGCTAACCGACCGATTTCCACCCCTAGTTTTAAGTAGAGTGGCTTGTTTGATGCAATTAATAGTAGGGGGTCTGTTTGTTATATTTCAATAGTACAGGGGCCTCTCGACCTATTATCCCAATAATAAAATATTTGAGTTAGTAATTTGATAATGGTTGATTAGTGATTATAAATTTTAAATATTTTTAAAATGATAAAATATCTGAATTTTTATATTTAAAATTTAAAGTTTTTTGCCAAAAAAAAAAGTTTTTTCGGTTATGATTATATTCGAAACCCACCAGAAAATCTACTAGCATGAGTACTGTATAAATTTTACTATAAAAAAAAACTATTTAGAGTGGTTATTACCCAAACCCAGTACTACAACGAGTGAGGAATAAATATTAACTATCCAAACCCGAACAAACTAGTCGCAAAGTCTATATGTAATTAAGGCCTCAACATTTTTGTTGGGAGTTGTAGATTTCGACTATGGAGCCGGTGCTTTAGTTTTGTTGCATTTATGACAACATCAAATATTCACGGTTAGATTTTAGTTGTTTAATCTTCCTATCTCAGTTTTTTGTTTATAATTTTAAGTTATTTTAGTTTGTTGAAGTTCCCTCCCATCTTTAATCACCGAATTTTTTTACGATGACACAAGTCTCTGTTGGCAAAAAAAATTTACACCCACGTGATCACCGTCATTAAATTATGGGAAAAGTTTTTATTTCTAAAAAAATTCTTGACAAATTTTCCCGCTGCTAGTCATACAGTTTGTACAAATTTATACACTTCGTACATGGTGTACAGTCAGTATTTGTCGTACATGTTCCATTTATGTTTGTAAAAATTGTATACATATGACGTACACTCTGTATAGAGTTCGTACATATTGTATAGATAAAGTAATTCAACATGCCATTATCGGCGAAACTGCCATGAAGTAACAATGTCTCAATGATTGAAATCTCTTTCCAACTAACCTTTTTCGGCCGAAAGTGCCGAAAAGAGATCCAATTTATATGAGATATAAAAGAAGGAACAAACAAATGTAAGATGATAACCGTTAGATTATATTAAATGAACGACTTAAATTAATACAGTATTGAAGACTGTAATTTCGGATCCAGACTCACTAGTTGCAGCCTAACCACAGATTCAGTCCTAAATTGGGCCACCCTTACCCGCCTGGGCCAACGTTTACAGCCCAAATTACTTTAGACTTTCCATGACCCGAACCCGAAATGCACTTATAGGGTTTAGTCTACTGAGCTCTGCAACTGACAAGGCGGGAAGGACTTCACTCGGCGAGACGGACACAGAAACTCATTCACAAATATGGAGAAGTCACTTGCAACGTTAGATATAGGCACGACCTGCTCCTCTTGGAACTACTCCGGTCAGCGGTTAGCCACCGGATCCATCGATGGAACGCTCTCTATCTTCGATTCCGAGAACCCAGTTTCTTCCTCCTTCAAATGTACCTCCAAAGTTAGGGTTAGTACATTCGCGCTTTGAAATTTTTAATTTTACGATCGACTACTTAGCTGCCTCAGTATAGCCATCTACAGTTTTATTTCGTTTGATTTATTTGGGGATTGAAAATGGTTCAGGTGGGTGAGGGTAGTGTTGTGAAGGTCGTATGGATTCCGCCACTATTTGGCGACGCAGTGGCTTGCATTGACGGGAATGGAAGCATGTATTTGTGGGAGGAGGTGGCTGAAGGTTTGTCTCTTATTCCGACTTTTTTGTGCTTTTATTGAGAAAGCTTCAGCTTAGTGTTTGAAATTTTGATGGTGCCTTCGTTTATTTAGATGCACAAGCTGTTGAGTGGAAGCATTGCAAAAGCTTCCAGGATAACTCTATTAAAGTGTTGGATGTTCAATTTGGAGTCTTCCGTACAAGTTTGAAAATGGTGATTCCTTGATTCTCTCCTTTGTTTTTGGCGGACTAATGATCAAATCTTGAATTATGTTCAGTTGGTAATTGTCTTCTTTATAGCTCACAGGTTGTTGCATATTCAGATGGTCATGTGAAAGTGTACGAGTTCTCTGATCCATTACATTTGAAGAATTGGCAACTTCAGGTTTGGTTTTCATGCTATGTCAACTTGTTTCATTGTATTACTGGGGGTAATCTTTTTACACTACTGTAACCACACCTGATTTGTTCTTCTTTTTCTTGAACGGATCATCAGGCTGAATTTCAGAATGTTACTGATTCAGTAGCTAAATTGGCAAAGGTTTCATGCTTCTCCGCTTCTATTTCTTGGAACCCACAAAGTGGCGATAACCAGGAATTGAGCTTTGTTTTGGGCTTCAATTCAGATACACCACTACTCAACTCTTCAAAGGTTAGTTAGCACAGCCAACTGGGCCGCATGAGCCGTTATCTTTTTTTGTTGCTGATGAAATCGTAAAGAAATGTGAACTTCGACTGTTTCATAGGTCCTCATGTTGTAAATGATAATGACCATATATGAAAGGCTGAAAATGTACTTTTGATGAGTTAACACATATTTTTAGTAGAATCATTTGAAGGCATCAAACCAAATAGTGGTTAAGTACTGATTTGCATCATTGTTCAACTTCATTCGTTCTGAACAAATATAAAAATCCTAAATCCAACATATGCATGAAATGCGTAACAGTAGTCAGATCCACTGACAGGAGTAGTCACTACCTACCATCGTCTCTTCAGGGAGGAAATTGGTTTCCAGGAAAAAGATTTTTGTGTCTGCATTTAAACTGGTTGATGTGTCAGAAGCAATTTATGTTTGTTACTATTGCCAAAGCTTGATCAGATTCTGCATTTGCATAGGTTTGGGAATTTGATCCTGATCATCAAAGATGGGTTCCGGTAGCAGAGCTAGCTTTGCCTGAAGACAGAAATAATCAGGTTTTCTGTGTGGCATGGGCAGCAAACATTGGCAGGTAATGGTTAAAGACTTAAATCACATATCGGGTGGGGAAGAGTAAGTTTGTATTAGTAAGTGCGTATCATCCAAGTACCATTTGCTGTTTTGAAGGCCATATGAGATCATAGCTGTTGCTACTAATAAGGGTATCGCCATATGGCATCTGGGAACGAATCCAGACATGGAAGGCAGACTTGCAGTGGAGAGGGTTGCATTACTTTCCGGCTATGAAGGAGAGGTATGTCCATAGAGAGGCTAAAATAGACTGTCGTTGCAGATTTATCATCTTGTTTGCATTCATGAAACTTGTGAGAACTATTAGGTGTGGCAAATGGAATGGGACATGAGTGGGATGACTTTAGCAACCTCAGGGAGTGATGGAATGGTGAGACTGTGGCAATCCAACTTGAATGGTATTTGGCATGAACAAGCAGCATTTGAACCTACTACTTAGCTCCTAAAAGTCATCAATCACTCCAGACGCCAGACCATTCCTTTCCTGGCTTATATCAAGGGGTCTGTAATTTCTGAGGGGTCACTAGTGAGATTTTAGGGTTTCTTTTTTGGTTGCAAATAGCACATGTAATTTATGTGTTTAATTAGTTTTGTACTTGTCACTCAACTTCTGCTTTTAATTGAACTAGTTTTGTACCAGACTTGGAGGCTGAAAAACAATTATTATTATTTTTAAAATTTTGTTGCGAAATTTAGTGGGCCGAACATAAGAAGCCCAAAATTAAGCCCATTAATTATGTTTGGTATACTGCGTTGGCGCATAAGTCCAAATCAGTACTCGAGTTTTGCTTTTCCGTCGTCCCCAAAAATCTAATCCCACATTTCTCTTTCACTTATCGATCGTCGTCGGCCAACAAATGTCCTTAAACACAAACACCGGCTGCCGGCGACCGCCATTCAGGCTACTGCCCTCTTCTCCGCTCTCAGTTCCCTTGGCGGGTTCTCCATTTCTCCTCCGAATTCCGCACAAAGAACCCTGCATCACGGGCATATATTCCAGATGTTGCAGAGGGATTAAAATGGATGGTTCTAGAGGTGGTAGGTTTGTGTGCAGTGGATGGTTTCTTCCAGTGGATCCATGGGCGCCAACCATTGACTCACAGAGCATTGCCTCTCAGCTTTTTGCTTTCTCTTTGTTTCCTTACATTGGTTTCTTATACTTCCTCACCAAATCCAAGACAGCTCCAGGCCTCACCCTTTTCGGATTCTACTTCCTGCTCGCCTTCGTTGGCGCCACCAGTAAGTTGAGAAGTTCTGCATTTTGGACGTCCATATTTATGTTCGGTTTTGGGCTTCTTGAGCATTTTGCTCTATACTGATGTTGTTCCTTTTGCCCCTTGGTGGTTCCTGAATGATCGGTACTTGTGCATAGTTCCAGCAGGAATATATGGTAATTTCTCTAGCAACTTCTTTCATTCGGTGGCTTCTTTTGATCATATTGCTTGATTATCAATGTTGGTTGTGTTGGGTGACAGCAAAAGTGCAGTATGGAACTTCCTTGTCAAATGTGGATTGGTTGCACGGTGGTGCTGAATCACTTCTCACCTTGACCAACTTATTCATCGTCCTTGGTTTGAGACAAGCTCTCAGGAAGGGGACTGATGTTCAGAAGGAGGCCTCTACTTCATCAATGAAAGAGAGAAAGCAGGATGTCTGATTAGCAACTTGATGCAGGCATATTCGGTCCATGATCATAATGGAAGATCTAGTGATTGATTGTGTTACAGTCTTTCATTAGACCCTTGTTCAATTGTGTCAATGGCGGCACCACTCTTTAGCATTCTGCTTGCTTTGGAGGTACCCACAATGTTACTGTTGTATAAATGGTTAGAGAAGGCACTCGACTCAAGAGATTTTAAGTTATAAGAGTGGCTGTTTATGTGTTAGTTTACTGTATTACTGAAGCACAAATGGAACTAGCTACCTGTAACTTTGGCTACGAGTATGTTATAATATTTTATTGTTCATACCTGTTAACTGTTAAGTGCTTACTTCTCTATATATGTTTGCAGCTTGAAAGAGAAAAGTTATGATTCATCTCGTCTCCATAATCCCATCTGGTGCTAGAGCTTGTAACATCTCAGTTATGCAAGTCTTTCTACCAAATGTAGTACTCTACAATAATTGTTATTTAAATACTAGCCAATTCCTGCTGTTATTGCTACTCAAGACTAAGATTCAAAGCGATAGCTAGCCTGCTCTACACACAAATCTTTTTTCTTCCTTTAATGGTTCAATCTAACACCATAACCTGCACTGCAACTAAATTGTGTTCATTCTGTTTGTCCCTTACTGACCATAGAAAGTTAAGGGAAGAAGCCAGGGTCATATGCGAAGTTCGGGACAAGTTCGAATGGCTCAAGTTGGAAATCCAAGTCCAGGATAGGAGAATTGGTGGAACTTGCTGAAGTATGAGCTGAAATTATGTCAGCAAAATCCGAATCTGAAGGCTGAAGGGTTTGATTCCCTCCATAACTGTTCCCTAATGGAGAAACAGGATAGTAGCTTGGATCAGGTGTGGCTGGAGACAGAAATGAGGGTGTGTAACTACTCGTGTGGTTCTTTGGGCATTCATATGTGGAAGGGAAAGTAAACGGAACCATCTCCATGTTGTTCATATCCTGATTATTAAATTTCAGCCCTTTTTGCAAGTCTTGTTTAGGAGGGTGCTGTTGATGGCCGATGTTGTGCTTCTGTTCTTGTTTTTCTGGTGATGCTGGTTGTGGAACTGTTTGCTGTCCATATGTACAGGTGTGGGTTCCCCTATATGTCACCTCAAAGATGGTGGGATCTTCATCTGATCTCTGAACTTGTTTTACTGCCCAGCAGTTTTGAGTGCTTCGGTACGTGCACCTGTAATAGCTTCTGCAAAACCAAGCATATGACACTTGTTTATTAGTGTCCTGTTATTTTAAAAAATTTGATGTTTTGCCTTTCTTTAATGAGGTGGGAGTATACCTGGGATATTTGGCTCCTAGTATGTCTTTCTGACCATACTTCCTCCAGCTATAGCCATCATCAACAGGACCTTCCAACCTATTCTCAGAGCTAATTCTAACATGATCTGTCCATCTGGCTACTGTTTTTCTGCAGGCAGCCAAAACATTTTGATCAGCTTCTGCAAAAACCACGAAACGAGTTGCAGTATGAACCAGAAGAGGCAGAAGAACTGACCTTTTCTTGGAGGCATCATCAGGAACTTGATTATCCTTGGTTCCATCAAAAGCTTCACTCCTAGGACTTCCATTCCCAGACAATGGAGACCCAGGAACGCCAAAACCAGCTGCTGGTGTTGCAGCTGTTCCACGTACAGAAACAGCTTGAGGAGGTTGTCCCATTGGTTCACTCCAATTGAGAATCATCAAAGCCTTCTCGTAAGAAGAAAGGATTCTCTGAACCAAGCTATCTGCAGCCTCAACAGCAAATGTCTCCTTCAGGTGGAATCTCAATTGTTTTGCAACTTCCATTCCTTGGATTAGTTCATTCACCAGTGCCCTCTGCTCCCAGGTCCACCCTCCCTCCATCAAATTATTCTTTTTGTGTGTCCTTGAGTTGGTGAAAAGCAACAAATCTCCAAGCATAATCTAGAACTGGACCATTGGGTTGATCAAATGCATAAAGCTTGAAACTTGAGCAGAATGCTGCAAGAGTCTTTGTTGGGGCTGTTGATTGAAATGATGGGAAGAATTGGCAGCATGGAAGTTGGTTGATTAACAAGAGTAAGAAACAGAGAAGTAGGATGAACTGCAGAAAGTTCTGAAGTTGTTAAATTGTGCTTTTAATTACTGGGTTTGGTTGTTGATAAGCTCTATATATATATACAGAGATGATGGAAGTTTGAATATTTGACTGTGAGAAAACAAGGGATCTATTTTATTCAAATTCATGGACTGGTCTTTGGTCACTCTGTGGGGAAAAAAGAGAGGAAACTTAACTTCCAAAAGGGATAATGGAAAAGATTAGAGAGTGAGATTGTGGTAGTGAGCTGACCAGTTCAAAGACCCTCTTGAGATGGGGATCATTGCATTGGGCTCTTTTGGCTTTTTTTGTTGTTTGTTTTCTGTTTGTTGACATAATTCTCAAAGGGATCTACACATCTAGTAGTAGTGACTAATAATAGTTGGAATTAAGAATGGTTGAAAAATGGGAAAGTGAAGAAAGGATGGAGTGGAGGAGAGGAGATTAAAATGTGGGCTAAAGAAAATTCAAACTACTTAGCGCGTTGGCATAATAGTTTAAGATATTATTGAAGGCGAGTTGGGAATGGTGACATAAAGGAGGATTATGTCCATTAGACATAAGCTATTAGAGCCATTGGATCTTATTGTAACCGATCAAATGATGGAGAATTTTTAATAATAAAATATTATATTCTCCAATTTACTACCCCTAATTAATATTACAATTACATATTTTGGTGCCGTATTACTATACTCATTCAATTGTTTCTGTAACCGTTCAAAAAGTTAAAAAAAAAACTCACTTCTCTCTCTCAAACCTCTGCTGCCGGCGATTCCTAGTTTCTACAGCTCTTGATTCGGTGATTCCTAGCCCCTGCTCACCGGCGAAGACAACGCCGGTCTTCGTTTGTCGATTCCGAGCCGCTTCAACCATATTCGGATTCGGAAGTCTCGTGCAACCGCCGTCGTTGGAGAACTAATTCTCGTTGGATTCCGGTCAGGTAACTTCCGATGGCTTCTATTGTTAATATGACAGTAACACTCTGAATCCGATAGCTTATATGTTTTCTAACAGAATATGGAAATATTGATTACTATTATGTTCTTGTTATTAAATATGCAGAGAGGTTTGATACTAAAAATTTGATTGGATTTATTTTGATACTATTATATTTTGGATAATAGTATGAACAAAATATTAGTAGTGATTGTGGTTCTCAGAGGTAGTTATTGATCACTTAGAACATGATTTTTATACTATTATTCATAGAATACTAATACTATGGGTTGCAATGAGAGAACAAGATTTTTTTGTGTTTTAATTGGGGGAAGGAAGGTACTGAGCAATTGTTTTAAGGGTTTATATTTCATTGCATTTCGATGCTTTTTTGGTTTGTTTGTTATGCGAAAGGGTGTAAATGTGGGAGCTCTGGGCGAAACAAAGCTTTGTATTACACACTAGTAGTTTTTGTGGTTTGGTTTGATTTCGAATGTGTCAGATGATGCTAGTATTTGTATTTTGAATGTCTTAGGTGATACTAGTATTATATATTGTGCTTCATCTTCTAGAATTTGGGATATATAAATTAGGGGTTTCAGAGAGCGGTGGATTCGATTTTCTTTTTTAGTACGTAGGCAGACTTGGTAGCACAGAAGTGTTCATGATTCTTGTTCTTCTTATTCCACTTATATATTGTTCATGACACTAGTAATTAGGGATTTACAACTTGGGGATTCATCTAATACTAGTATTCTTTAATTCATATTTGCCATTTTTTTAATTCAGGTGGGAGATGATCAAGGTGATAAAACAAGGGTTAATATTTCCAAAATACCTAAACTTTGGCAATTTATAATGAAAAGCTCTATGTTTAAAAAATCCCAAATCTATCCCGTACTTAACACCGTTAGTCCTTGTTTGTAAATTTTTAAATATTTTGAACCAAGTTGTTAACAGAATTAATTTTTAAGTTTTTTGTCTTCTAAAATTAATAACCAGGTTTTCCGAAATTGCATTTTGACCCTTCTCAATTCCAACCCTTACAAATCCTCCCAAATTAACCCTTCCATGGTTGCGCTACCAGCTCCGAGGTCAAGCAACGGTGGCTTCTCCAAAACGGCCGTCAGAAGGCGAGAAGAACGAATAGTCTCCCTAACGGAAAAAGCTTGGTGAAGATTGCTTTGCTGCTGGCCGGTTTCATCGGTTTCGTAACTTTGATCTCCTTGCTCGCTACCGGCCACTTCCGCCGCCGCCACGTGGCGCCTCCGGTGGAGGACAATTACACTATTGCCCTTCGTCTAGCTCTCCAGTTCTTCAACGCGCAGTAAGCAATAAAGAAACGAAGAAATAATTAACATTCTAAAATTAATTTAATTTTTTCCTTAATTTATTTTCAACGTATTTTCTTTTGTAGCTGGACGGCTTCCAAAAGGGAACAACGTGACATGGAGAGGTGACTCTTGCCTGAACGACGAGCCCGCCGGCGGCTACTACGACGGCGGCAACGCGGTCAAGTTCAGCTTCCCGACGTCTTTTTCGATGACGCTGCTGAGCTGGAGCGTGATAGAGTACAACGGCAAGTACGCATCCATGGGGGAACTTGACCACGTCAAGTCGATAATCAAATGGGGAACTGATTACCTTCTCGGCACTTTCAATTCGTCGGCAGCTCACTCGATTGACCACATTATTTCTCAGGTTTAGCACAGATACCATATCTAGGGTTTGGAATTAGAGATCTAGCAGTTTCTAATCGCGATCGATCTAAATTAGGGTTTTGTGAGTTCAGGTAGGAGGAGACAAAGACAACCAGTGTTGGATTCGACTGGAGGAGATCGACTACGCCCGTCCGGTGACCAAGTGCGATACCTGTCCTACCTTAGCGGCGGATATGGCGACGGCTTTAGCTGCTGCTTCAATCGTTTTCAAAGATGACGGCAGACAAGGAAAGTACTCAACAACTCTTGTTCATGGAGCTAAAACTCTATTCCGGTTCGCCGGCGACGTAGATCTTGCCAAAGATGACAGGGGGTGGAGGAGAAGGCGAAAAGGGTGGGGAGGTGGAAGGGTTTGGGAGGATTTGTAAGGGGTCGAATTGAGTAGGGTCCAAAATGCAATTTCAGAAAACCTGGGTTACTAATTTTAGAAGACAAAAAACTTAAATATTAATTCCATTAGCAACTTGGTTCAAAATATTTAAAATTTTACAAATAAAGACTAACGGTGTTAAGTACGGGATAGATTTGGGGTTTTTTTAACTTAGAGCTTTTTCATTATAAATTGCCAAAGTTTAGGTATTTTGGAAATATTAACCCATAAAACAACGACCTAAGACATCATTATGTGGAGAAGCGGACTGACAAAGATGTTGAAGAATTTAGGGAACAAATTTTTTGGACGTGTTCACCAATCCTCAGAACAAGAGATTTCGAGACGGAGATAGTTCACTACGCAATCTTTCACCAACTTCCGACTCTACGTTGACGTACCTTGCTCGTAATATTTTGGGTTTAAAATGGCATGGTTCACAATATTATTTTGATTATGGCACACTTCTATTATTTACTTTGTCTCAGACATTTGGCTTGTACTGTTTTAGATATTAATACTAGTATTTGGAGATACTACTTATTTTCGGCACCATAGAACAATGTGATATCAAGGATGTTTGTAGTTTATGATTTTGAATTGGAATGTTTTAATGTTGAATGTCCTTTTCTTTGTTTTGAAATAGTATTTTATTTAAATGACTAGTATGAACTTATTTATACAATATTCATATTCGTGATTGGTGCAAAAACATATTAGTATGCAATACTAGTATTGAAAATACCGACCTAGAATTTTCATTGTAAATAAGTACTTGTGATATCAAAAGTATTAATGAATAAGAAGTAATTGAAATTGCAGGTATGATTGTATCGCAAATACTAGTATTAAACATGTTTTTGGTGATAGTATTTATTTATTTTTATATAAATTAGAACGTGTTTCTCATACACGATGTGAAGTAGTAAAAATAAAACAAGTATTGTAGCAAAAAAATACTAGTATTAGTCAATGATATTAATACACCTAAAACAATTGATGTAGATTCAGCGTATTCTGGTGGCTAATTTCAGCAATAAAGTATCTGACCAGTATGGTAGGGGTTTTAGTATAAGGGTTAATATTATTAATTAATTGCATTTAAAGAGGAGATACTTTAGGTAAGGTGATAATATAGAATCAATTAAAATTTTTTTTTTGCCGAGGCAACTCCCCATGGGGAGAACCTATAGAAAGCGAGCCAACCTAGAAGATACGAAAAAAGAAAAAGAAAGAGAGGAGGAGAGGGAGAGGGAAAGGAAAAACAAAGATCAGCACGATTTACGAGTAATCACAAGACCTAAAAAATCTTCTCACCGATAAAGTGTTGAAGCAAAAAGAGTAAGGTTCATCAGTGGGGATGATTTTGGCATGAAGCTTATCCCAAATTTCGCTACTAAATGAGCTGAATTATTTTGGTTTCTTGGTATTGCAATGTAGTTCAACCTTGTGAATTTTGGAAGTATCTTTCTAATTTCTTGTATAATTGCATCTGCTACAGGATGTAACATTCATTTGTCCATTATTTTTTTCTGAACAGATTCGACATCTCCTTCTAATTGAAATTCAAAATAATCCAAAAGGACAAAAAATAAATCAATTTTTTTGAAACAAAACCAAAAATGTAATCCTAGAACAAAAATAAAAATTTCTCAATGAGAATGTATTGAAACAAAAAGAGTCAGATTCATCAGAGAGGAGGTGGTGTCAAATCTGAAGCTCTAGATTTATTCCTCGTGATGTTTGGGCTGAAGATGTTAGTCGAAGTATAAGGGAGGCTCTTCAAGTTCACGTTGATATCAAGGGACCTATTGTGACGATTTCTGCATACAGAGATTTCACTGCCTTTCATAAACGAGTTCGGGAGGGCTGCCATAGAACTAGTGTTCAGCTTGTTGATGTTCCAAATGGTAGGAAAGATGCTGCTGATAAGGCTATTCTGGTTGACATTTTCCTTTTTGCTATGGACAACCAGCCTCCGTCTTCCATTATGCTCATTTCTGGAGATGTTGATTTTGCTCGAGCTTTGCATGTTCTAGGTCAACGTGGATATACCATTGTCTTGGTTATCCCTTCTAATGTTGAAGTCATGAATGCTTTGCGCAAAGATGGTAAATTTGTTTGGGACTGGACTATGTGGGATTAACATCACTTGTAAGTCATGTTTCTAGACAAGGTAAATTGTGTGATGCCTCTCTTTGGTGAAATAAACTCCTATGAGATTACTAAGTTTATTACTATTTAAGTGACATTTACTTCATTGATACCTTTGTTGATCTAGATCGTGTTTATCCGGGTTGGGAATGGTGACATAAATGAGGTTTATGTCCATTAGACATAAGCTATTAGAACCATTGGATCTTATTGTAACAGATCCAATGATAGAGGATTTTTAATAATAAAATATTACATTCCCCAGTTTACTACCCCTAATTAATATTACAATTACCTATTTTGGTGTCGTATTACTATACTCATTCAATTGTTTCTGTAACCGTTCAAAAAGTTAAAAAAACCCACTACTCTCTCTCAAAGCTCTACTGTCGGTGATTCCTAGCCGCTGCTCACCGGCGAAGACAACGCCGGTCTTCGTTTGTCGATTCCGAGCCGCTTCAACCATATTCTGATTCGGAAGTCTCGTGCAACCGCCGTCATTGGAGAACTAATTCTCGTCGAATTCCGGTCAGGTAACTTCTGATGGCTTCTATTGTTAATGTGAACTGTAACACTCTGAATCCGATTGCTTATATGTTTTCTAACAGAATATGGAAATATTGATTACTATTATGTTCTTGTTATTAAATATGCAGAGAGGTTTGATACTAAACATTTGATTGGTTTTATTTTGATACTATTATATTTTGGATAATAGTATGAACAAAATATTAGTAGTGATTGTGGTTCTCAGAGGCTATGCGAAAGGGTGTAAATTTACACTAGTAGAACAATGTGGAGATACTACTTATTTTCGGCACCATAGAACAATGTGATATCAAGGATGTTTGTAGTTTATGATTTTGAATTGGAATATTTTAATGTTGAATGTCCTTTTCTTTGTTTTGAAATAGTATTTTATTTAAATGACTAGTATGAACTTATTCATACAATATTCATATTCGTGATTGGTGCAAAAACATATTAGTATGCAATACTAGTATTGAAAATACCGACCTAGAATTTTCATTGTAAATAAGTACTTGTGATATCAAAAGTATTAATGAATAAGAAGTAATTGAAATTGCAGGTATGTATTGTATCACAAATACTAGTATTAAACATGTTTTTGGTGATAGTATTTATTTATTTTTATATAAATTAGAACGTGTTTCTCATACATGATGTGCAGTAATAAAAATAAAACAAGTATTGTAGCAAAAAATACTAGTATTAGTCAATGATATTAATACACCTAAAATAATTGATGTAGATTCAGCGTATTATGGTGGCTAATTTCAGCAATAAAGTATCTGACCAGTATGGTAGGGGTTTCAGTATAAGGGTTAATATTATTAATTAATTGCATTTAAAAAGGTGATAATTAGGTAAGGGATAATATAGAATCAATTTTTTTTTTGCTGAGGCAACTCCCCATGGGGAAACTATAGATAGCGAGCCAACCTAGGAGATACGAAAAAAGAAAAAGAAAGAGAGGAGAGGGAGAGGGAAAGGAAAAACAAAGACCAGCACGATTTACGAGTAATCACAAGACCTAAAAAATCTTCTCACCGAGAAAGAGTTGAAGCAAAAAGAGTAAGGTTCATCAGTGGGGATGATTTTGGCATGAAGCTTAGCCCAAATTTCGCTACTAAATGAGTTGAATTATTTTGGTTTCTTGGTATTTCAATGTAGTTCAACCTTGTGAATTTTGGAAGTATCTTCTAATTTCTTGTATAATTGCACCTGCTACAGGATGTAACATTCGTTTGTCCATTATTTTTTTATGAACAAATTCGACATCTCCTTCTAATTGAAATTCGAAATAATCCAAAAGGACCAAAAATAAATCAATTTTTTTGAAACAAAACCAAAAATGTAATCCCTGAACAAAAATAAAAAACTTCTCAATGAGAATGTATTGAAACAAAAAGAGTCAGATTCATCAGAGAGGAGGTGGTGTCAAATCTGAAGCTCTAGGTTTTGGTAAGTGTTTTGTAAGAAAATTAGAAGTTTTATTTACTATGTATAAAAATAGAAGTTTCTTGTAAGAAAATTAAATCAAATTTATTTAAAAAGAATAAATTTGTCTTACTTTTGATTGTTACCAAATCAAGATTTGGTAATAAATTTCAAATACGATCCTACAAAGCAAATCTCTAAATTAACAACCACCATTAATACAATAATGATGAGGTAAAAATATTAATGACAAAGAATTAAATTTGGTGCACAATTAACATAAAGAAACTATAATAATGAGTACGAAATATTGCCTTAAACAATTCAATCATGCATCATTTTAATTGATTTGTGCGCTAAAAGTGGATGGGATTTGCTCTAACCTTGCTCCATTGAATTATTTTGGTAAGGATTCAAATTTTAGAAATATTACATTTAATTATTGAGTGGACAATTAATGAAAAAAATTGGTATTTAATTCTTTTGACATCTCTGTTGCTCCAAATACAACATCGAAATCAATATCAATAGGAAAGAGCAATTTAACCTCTGTTAAAATTTTAAAAAGGCACTTCATCGACGCATTAAATGATAATTTGAACATAAGGTTTGAAATAACCTTTCAATAAACAACTAAGCAATCAATTATCCAGTAATTACGAGAGCCGAAAGAACCAATCTAGGCTCCAACCACGCCTTCCCTCCCGGAGATGTCAATACTGAAGAACTGAATGACTCTGATCAGAAATAGCTCCAATTTCCATTCCATCTCTGATCGATTCTGACAGTCGGCAGATATCAGTTCAAGAAGAACATCAACCATCATCAACCAATATAAAATTTGCTTCTGCCCCATTAAGTGGAAATTTTCGGAACTTGTCCGGCACTTGACAGCACATGGCTGAAAATAATAATCGGAACTTGTCCGATAATAATCAGCAGAACTTTTCCGTTAATAACCACCAACAAAATCCAAACATTTTTTTATTAACCTGGCCCCGGAGTTTGGGGTCAGCTACAATAGAGGCAGACTAGTAGGGATCACAGAACACAGATCATAAGCCGAACAAAAAGAACCTCATGATTAAACCCTTATGATTATTTTCAAAAAAATAATTAAGAAAAAAGACATTAAAGCAAAGTGTGCGTTACCATTGCATTGACTGGTAGGAGGAGTTTGAACTTTACATGCATCGGGAAGAGCTAGAGCCTGAGTTTGATTAACGTTAATCCCGAGGCGCCGCCGCGGCCGTTGATGACCTGGCAGAGGCAAGCCGGCTGGGACTGGGAGTTTTTTCGGTGACAAAGTCTAAACTTTGTCACCTATACAAAGTTTAATCTGGACCCTTGATCTCATATCCACATCTTAATTAATAATTTAAATCAATTTAATAATGCTATTTAAAGAAAGTGTATAATTTAAATAAAAAACATTCCCCTGCAACCCTTTACTTCCATAACTGCCGCCCCTTTTAATTATTGTTTATTATTATATTTATTTTTCAATTATCTTCTCCTCAAAAAATGCTTGAAAATATTCTCTTAACAATTTTAGATAATCATAATCTTCTTCTTCATATGCTAATCACGCCATTAAAAAAAACTTCTGCATAATTTTTTTTTAACAAATCAGTCCATAATCATTAAAAAATCAATCCCCAAGTTCAAGTTCAAGTTTTATAATGGATGAACCCGGTTCGAGTTCCCAAGTAAAAAAACCTTCCACCGCACCTCTGTTTGATCTAAATAATTCACCGATTGATCATTCCCCCGATGTTGATGATACATCTGAACCATATGAGGATGCGATTCCGACGTCAGATGAACAAGGAACCTTACGTGGCTACGGTATGTTTTCCCTCCTTTTTTAGCCAATCTTCTTTCATTATAATATTACTTTCATAGAATCTACATAATGAATTTTTCTATCCAATCAAACCATAATTATTTTCACTGTTCAGTTTGTGAGTTTCGATTTATGTTGTTCAGTTTGTGAGTTTCAGTTTTTGAATTAAGATTATATTCATTGAGATTGATGCGGCTGGTCAGTATGCACGTAGTACTAGTATGCATGCAGTACTAGTATGAATGCAGTACTAGTATGAATGATCGACCAGAGGTTCATCATCAAAGTCATCCTACAATTCCAACACAAAGCAGAATACCACTGTAAAGACTACCATATATAACACAAACTATGACAACAGAGTACTATAAATCGGCTTCCATACACACATATGCCGAAAAACCTAAACACAATACATAAACATATGATTAAACAAGTTAATTGATCTGATATCCAAGAGAAACCATGAACAACATACTAGTACTGCTAATCTCCAAGTACGTTACAGATACTAGTATGTGCCGTGAAATAAATGACATGCTAATCTCCAAGAGAATATTTCCAAGCATTTTTTGAGGAGAAGATAATTGAAAAATAAATATAATAATAAACAATGATTAAAAGGGGTGACGGTTATGGAAGTAAAGGGTTGCAGGGGAATGTTTTTTATTTAAATTATACACTTTCTTTAAATAGCATTATTAAATTGATTTAAATTATTAATTAAGATGTGGATATGAGATCAAGGGTTCAGATTAAACTTTGTATAGGTGACAAAGTCTATACTTTGTCACCCACCGCGCTCCCGCTGGGACTTGACGGCAGTGCTTAGCTGAGCACATCATTTTCCCATATAGAATCAATTATTTAGGATAATAACAATAAATTACTATAATTATAAAATCAAGGATTAATACACATTTTTGCCCCTCTACTATGCAAAGTTAACAAACATACTCTTTTACTATTTTCTGACTGATTTAACACCCTCTACTTTAAAAAGTTTAACAAATATGCCCCTCCATTTATCTTTTCATCTATTTTTCATCTAATGAGTTGATTATATATGTTACATCATATTATTTATCCACAACATCGCTAATTGGGATGTCCACAAGGTGAAAATATTTAAATTAAAAAGAAAAGATAAAGAAAAAAAACATTATAATCACTATTATGCCATGTTGTTAAAATCGGACCGGGTTGGCCGGTTGGACCGGGAAAACCGGGAACCGGAGCCCAATCCGGTCCGGTCGGCTTATAAAACGCCAGCGGTTTAATTGGGCTATATGAGCGGGTCGAACCAGGAAACCCGGTTGACCCGTTCCTAACGGTTTCAGGCGGTTCTGTGTAGAAACGTTGTCATTTTTTTTAGTTGCGGAAAAAGAAAAAAATCAGACTGAGTTTCTTTGATATCGGAAAAGAGAAGATGAGAAGACAGAACAAAACAGAGCTCCTTATTCATCAGCCTTTTGCTGGCGGCTTTCTTCCATCTTCTTTTCCCGGCCGATAGTCGGTATTCTCGTCTATCGTAGATTGATTTAGGATTAAAGCTTGGTTTATGATGCAGGGGAGGAGAAGTCTTCCCCTGCTTCCTCCTCCTAGCACCATAACAATTAGTTAGTTTGGGTTGAAAACAGAAAAGAGAAAAGGTAAGAAAGATGTTGGTGATGGACGTGGGATAAGGAAAGAGAGAGAAGAGAGAATAGATTGGAATAGATCTGAGGCGGCTGATGGTGTGTGTGGGGATTTGATTAGGGTTTTTAAATTAGTATATATATTAAGTATAATTGCATGTTTGGTCCCTAATTTATTGGTAATTGATGAATGATACTTGATTTTTTTAAATTATAGTATGCCCGATTTTTATCCTGGTTTTTACGGTTTGATCCCGGTCGGACCTTAAACTCTTGAACCTCTTGCTGGACCGGTTCGATGTCCGGTCCGGTCCTGACAACACTGCTATTATGTATGGATGTTTTTTATCCTGGTTTTTACGGTTTGATCCCGGTCGGACCTTAAACTCTTGAACCTCTTGCTGGACCGGTTCGATGTCCGGTCCGGTCCTGACAACACTGCTATTATGTATGGATGTGTTTGTGGTATTCCTTT
This sequence comes from Linum lewisii, assembly GCA_034768395.1. Classification (NCBI taxonomy): domain Eukaryota; kingdom Viridiplantae; phylum Streptophyta; class Magnoliopsida; order Malpighiales; family Linaceae; genus Linum; species Linum lewisii. The sequence goes on along the minus strand of CM068296.1, from coordinate 12,365,829 downwards.
TTATTTTTCTTTCTAATTTAAATAATTTTTGATTGTAAACATTCCAATTAGCGATAAGGTGTACAAATAATATGACGTGGCACGTACAATCAACACATCAGATGGAAAATAGATGAAAAATTATCTAGAGGGGCATATTTGTAAAAAATTTCAAAGTAGAGGTGTTAAATCGGTTAGAAAATAGTAAAAGGGTATATTTGTTAACTTTGCATAGTAGATGGGTAAAAAGGTGTATTAACCCTAAAATCAATTATATTAAAGAAGATTAAGGGTACGTCACTCTTTCTATTTGGCCAGTCCGCGGGATGCAACCCACCAGGATTTGCGCTTTCTTGTTTAGGGTACCGAAGGCACTTTTCTCGCATTGAATTATGCTTCAAACATTAGGTTTTGCTTTGCTTTTCAAGAACCTCACATGGACTATCAAGGATTTAAATTTATGAAAGGTAATTTCATTTTAAGATAACAATTACAACCCCTCCCCCACCCCCTCCAAACCCCTTTACTCTTTCCCCTTCTTTTTTTTTTCTTTTTTATCTCCTAGGTTGGTTCACGATCTATAGCTATTCCTGCCCAGGAGGTGTTACGGCAAAGAAAACAAAAAGAAGATTAAGGATGGAGATTGGTTATGTTATGATGAAATAAAAAAAAGTTATGTCAGCTTACTTTCTGCGGTGTTTATTGGAAGATCTCTCAATTCAAAGGCAAAAGCAAACTGAATAGTTAATTCAATGTGTACTCACACTCTTTCGTCTAACTAAATATTTGTTTTAAACCAAATTTGATTTTTATTGCAATTCCATGTGCCTCACTAGCAAAGTTATGAATAGTTTTGCAGAGGAGCGTGAGATGAAGGAGTTAAGAATCAGATAGAGAGGAAAAAGGTTTATATGGTATTCCTAAAAAATATTTAACATTGATCTGGATATCGTATCGATGCATTTAATTTTTTCAACAATAATGTTAAATATATAACTGTCAGAAAACTATAATTGTGTGAGATAATTTAATATTCGAGTAAAACTTTGACTAGATTTATCACAAATACGAAGAAAGTAAAATTAATTAGGTATTATAATTGATGACACTCGATTTGACGTGATTATCAGCCTCATTTAAGCGACATTTCTTTGCTTAAGACATGGTTTTTAGGGTAGAATAACGAATATTCAATCGATTGCCCCATCTCGTGCCATTTGTGTTACCTTGGCCTGTTTCGGGTCTATTTGATGGTTTTCTAGTGTTTTTATGTTAGCACGGGTTTTTGCCATCGAATAAAGTAACCAAGGACGTGTCCAAGGCATTGGAACATCGAGGAACTGAACCAGAATCGATTAAAGGAGCCAATTAAGTTCAAACCAAATTCCTGCCCGTTTTATACATATATTTTCGGCGAAACTACCCTTTGGTTTTCGCCGAAAATGGAAGAAGAAATCACTGGCCGATTGAGAGGAAATCTTCGGCGAAAATACCCTTGAGAGTTCGCCGAAAACAAAAGGAAGAACCCACTGTCCCGAGTATGAAGAAGTTTTCGCCGAAATTCCTTTACTATTTTCGGCGAAAATCCCAGTTGAAATCAGAAAAATCTCGGGTTCATATAAATGGAGAACTCGGCGGCTAATATCAGGATAATCACTTTTACATTTGAAGACACACACAAACGACGACAGAGAGAGAGACAGGGCGAGTAGATAGGGTTCGAGGAGCAGGAACGGATCATGACGCCATCCATCCATCTCGGAGAGCCAGTACTAGGAGTTGGAAATCCAGCAGATTTGAGCTGCCAGGAAGCATCGAAATTAGGTTTTGCAGTTCTTCTCTGTCTTCCTATCTGAGATGTATTTCTTGTCTGTCTTCGATTCTTCTGTATTGAATATGAGTAGATAAACTCGTGTAGTTTAGATTAGATGAACCCTAAGTGACCCAGGGCTTAAAGCGGTCACGGATCGGCGGTGATTAGATTCGAAATTCATTCAGTTTCATCGTTCATGTTTGGTTTGTTCTTCGTTTTCTGTGTTTCTTGTCTGGTTTGGCCACCTAGATTAGATTCTTGTTCAGCTAAGGATAGAAGCGAACGCTCGCCTTACTTTAAAACACCAAATCGAACAATCAACCTTATAATTGGAGCGTGCCTTTCGTAGGAACTGATTAGGGTTGATCCATTGCTAGAGTAACTCATTAATCACTAGAATTTGCACCAGTTAAGTTAAGTCGTTGCGAGAGGCGACCGTACCCGGGCGGCTAATTAATCGTGGTAGCTAGATCGGATAGAGCGAACGTTCGCCAGTCTAAACCTAAGGGTCATGAGTTATGATGGTGTCTATGAAATGAATGAACTAGAATCGAAAATCGCTGGTCTGTGACTGCTGTTGCCTTGGTGATCTAAGGGGAATTCGAAGTCTAAGCTTGTCTGTCATCTTTCTAGTCAATTAATCAATCTTCAATCTTTCTTCGTTTTAATTTTCATTTCTTCTTATTTTTGCATTCTTAGTATAGAAGCCGTGGAACTCACACCACGCACAACATGTGTTTGAACTTGATTTAAAACTGTCAACACCCTTGAGTAAGGAAGTAGAGGAAACCCCTGGAATACGATCTGCTATAGCTTTTTCTTAGCATTAGTAGTTTTTATTTGGTTGAACCCTGACCAACGACTTGAGGTTCATCAAATTGGCGCCGTTGCCGGGGACTCTTCTACTTCGTTGAAAGAAGAGTTGGCATTTTTAATCTTCTACCTTTTCATCTTTCACTTTCCATTACACTTCGATTCTACACCGGTTGTGTTTGTTTTTGTCTCGTGCAGATCATAGCAGGTACAGAAGCAGATCACATCCGTTCCATCTTCCTTTACCACAATGGTTACTCTTAAAAGTGTTGCGGACTATAGTAAGCCGCGTGCATCTAATCTTCGATCACCCATCACCGTGCCCTCTAATGACAATGATCCTGACTATGAGATTCAGATTCCTCTTCTGGAGCTAATTTCTAGGGACATACAATTCGAGGGAAGACCAGAAGATAACCCTTACACACACATAACCACCTTTCTGGCTGTCTGCGACACCTCCAAGTCTAGGAATCTCAATAAGAATGTGCTATATCTCCGAGCTTTCCCATTTTCTCTCAGAGGTGCAGCTAAACAATGGCTTAGCAGCAAACCGCCAGGTCATTACACTGAATGGAGGCATTAGCTCAAGATTTTGTTGAGGAATACTTTCCTCCTGCAAGAACACCTGCTTATAAAGACCGCATTTCCAGATTCACTCAGAGAGAGGATGCGAGCCTGTATGACACTTGGAATGAATTCCAGTCTCTTCTCTTCGACTGCCCTCACCATGGGTATGAACAAAGACATCTGGCTGAATTCTTTACTCGAGGTATGCGCAAAGAATCTACAAACTGGGTCAACACCCTAGCTGGCGGAGATTGCACCGCTCTCACTCCTCAGGATGCTCTTCTGCATTTTGCTGATTGTGCTTCAAAATCTAGAAACTGGGAGAGGCACATAGAAGGAACCAAGAGTCAGAGCCAGAGTCAGATAAATGTTGCAGAGCAGATCAAGGCAGAAGTTCAGAAGCATCTGCAAGCAGCTGGTATCCCTCTCGACTCTCCGTCAGCTACCGTCTTTTCGGTTGACTGTGGATGGTGTGGATCATGTGCTCATAACGGCGGAAGTTGCCTCAATTTCGGTACAGCAGAAGTTTGGTCTACAGAAGAGATCAACTTCATCAATCAGGGCTTCGCTAATAATCAGAAAGGCTATGCCGGTTACAGAAACTACGTGCCACGGAAGCAGAGCAACAGGTTGGTAGATCCTTATTATAGACCCCCGGGATTCATTGGAGGACAACACCAGTTTCAGGCGAAGCCGTACTACAATAGAGATATGGACTATGAGAAGAAGTTTGATCAGATCATGAGCCGACTTGACGACCATGACATTCAGTTAAAAGCCCAAGCCGCACTTAATCAAGGAACAAGGGCTCAAACCCAGAGGATAGAAGATGCAGTACTCAATATGGCGAAACTTTTTACTAGCAATCCTCTCCTTAATCCAGAAGCATTTCAAGCAGATTCCGATACAAGGAGCGAACACGCTCAAGCTATTACCACTAGGAGCGGCAAGCAAACAACTGATCCAAAAGCTCCGGAACCTGACATGATACCAGATACTAGTGCTGCCATGGATATGCCAGAAATAGAAGATATCACAGAAGAGGAAGAAGAAGCACCTGCTCCTCCTCCGCCGCCCAAGACAGCCCCTGAACCTGTCTTGGAGCCATATGTACCTAGGATTCCTTTTCCAAAAGCTGCAAGGAGCAAAGCCAAGGATCACGACACTCAGTATAAGAAATGGTACAATGTTCTTAAGACTGCAGAAATCAAGATACCAGTGACAGACGCTGTAGAGATTATACCACCACTTGGGAAGTTCTTTAAAGATCTCGTGAAGAAAGTGAAGAGTGGCGAGGTGTACTATATCACGCTCACTAATGAATGCGCGTCTATTCTAGATGCGCCATCTCCCATTCGACAACCGCCACCACCCCTAGCTAAGTGTCCTGATCCCGGTTCTTTTACATTACCATGCATTATTAATGGCATTAAAATTGATCGCAGTCTGGTTGATTCTGGTGCTTCTATTAATGTTATGCATGTCTATCTATATGAAAAGCTGAATCTAGGGCAATTAAAACCGATTACTCTGCATCTCGTCTTAGCCGATAGGTCTGTCAAACGACCTAGAGGTATAATAGAAGATGTAACTGTTTGCTGTGGTTCGTTTACTATACTGGCAGATTTTGTTGTTTTAGATACTCGTGAGTTAGACGGAACACTCATCCTAGGTCGACCTTTCTTAGCAACAACTGGTGTGAATATAAATTGCAAACAAGGCTTATTAACTCTAAGCGTAGGTCAGGAGAGTGTTGAATTCTGCATTAAAGATAGCATGAGATATTCTGTTGCTCAAGATGATCCTTTACTAATGCTTTATCTAGTGATCCACTAGAGTTGTGTTTGATTTCAGGAATTGATAATGCGTTAGACGACCCAGAGCAGTGCTTATGGCAAGATGAGCTAGATGAACAAAAGGCGACATTCACACCTATCACTGCGCCTACCCATATCGAGCCAGCATCGAGTCGAATTACTACTTCATATGAGAATCCGCCAGAACTCACTCTGAAGGAGCTGCCTGACCACTTAGAGTACGCATTTCTGGGAAAGGACTGCCAGTTACCTGTCATTATCAATGCGAATCTATCTCCGAGCAGAAAGAGCAACTGATCAGACTACTCAAGAAGCATGTCCGAGCTATTGCTTGGCAGTTGGCGGACATCAGAGGCATCTCTGAAACCTTCTGCAAACATCCGATAGTTGTTGATGAAGAATTCAAACCAGTTAGACAACCCCAACGCCGACTTAACCCTCTGATGCAGGAAGTTGTAAAGAAAGAAGTGCTCAAGCTTCTAGATGCCGGTATCATCTATCCTATCGCCGACAGTCCTTGGGTCAGCCCGACCCAAGTCGTTCCAAAGAAAGGAGGAATCACAGTCATCCCTAATCCAAAGGGTGAACTCATTCCCACCCGAACAGTTACAGGATGGAGAGTCTGCATCGATTATCGACGACTAAATGATGCCACCAAGAAGGATCACTTTCCACTGCCGTTCATCAATCAGATGCTTGAACGATTGGCTGGTCATGAATACTACTGCTTCTTAGACGGGATGTCCGGTTACTTTCAGATCCCCATCGAGCTTGCTGATCAAGAGAAGACGACCTTCACATGCCCGTTCGGTACGTTTGCTTATCGTCGTATTCCTTTTGGTCTATGTAATGCTCCCGCTACTTTTCAGAGATGCATGCTTGCAATATTTGGAGATCTGGTAGAGAATGTGGTAGAGGTGTTCATGGATGACTTCTCCGTCTATGGAGATTCATTTTCAAAGTGTTTGGCTAATCTGGATAAGGTGTTAGCTCGTTGTGAGGAGACCAACCTAGCTCTTAGCTGGGAGAAATGTCACTTCATGGTTACAGAAGGTATTGTTCTTGGCCATAGAATATCTAAGACAGGTATAGAAGTCGTTCGTGCTAAGCTTGAGACAATTGCCAGCCTACCACCGCCGACCTCAGTTAAGACAGTGTGAAGTTTTCTCGGTCATGCTGGATTCTACCGGAGATTCATCCAAGATTTCTCCAAGATTACTCTTCCAATGACGAAGCTGCTTGAGAAAGATGTTCCCTTTGTCTTTGATAAAGCTTGTCTTGAAGCTTTCGAGACCTTGAAGACTCAACTGACCACCGCACCGATTCTTACAGCACCAGATTGGAATCTTCCATTCGAGATCATGTGTGATGCTAGTGATTTCGCTGTTGGCGCGGTTCTGGGTCAGAGGAAGGAAAGGAGATTTCATCCTATCTACTTTGCGAGCAAGACACTAAATGATGCTCAGAGGAACTACACTACTACGGAGAAAAAGCTTCTAGCTATCGTTTTCTCCTTTGATAAGTTTAGACAGTATCTAGTTCTTTCACATACCATTGTCTACACAGATCATGCTGCTCTGCGCCATTTATTAGCCAAGCAGGATTCAAAGCCACGTCTCATCCGGTGGATCCTTCTCCTCCAAGAGTTCGACATAGAAATTAAAGACAAGAAAGGAGCAGAGAACTTAGCAGCAGATCATCTTTGGCGCCTCGAGGAATCACAAACAGGTAAGTCTACTACCTCTATCAATGATTCTTTCCCTAACGAGCTGTTGCGTGTTGAAACGTATGAACAGGTTAACAGCATAGCCATCGAGCCCTGGGCAATTCCTCATGCTCAAGATCTGAGTAATGCCGCCGATTCAGATGAGCCTTGGTATGCAACTCTAGCTAACTATCTCTCACATGGCATTGTACCTCCCGAACTGGATTTCAATGCACGCAAAAAGCTTTTTAAAGAAGCCAAGTCATACTTCTGGGATGAGCCTTTCTTATACTGCATCAGTCTTGACGGGATGATCCGGAGATGTGTCTCTTACACTGAAGCTGCAGACATCATGCGTAAGTGCCATGAAGGACAGTTCGGAGGACACTTCGGAGGCAACCGCACGGCGAGAAAGGTACTCGAAACAGGTTTCTACTGGCCCTCAATTTTTAGTGATTGCGATGTTTATGCTCGACGTTGTGATGCATGCCATCGATCAGGTAACATTTCCAACCGTAATGAGATGCCCCAAATTGTTTCTTTAACCGTTGAAATTTTTGATGTTTGGGGGATTGATTTTATGGGCCCATTCACACCCTCCAACGGAAACAAGTACATTCTTGTAGCCGTTGATTACGTTTCTAAGTGGGCTGAGGCTGAAGCTTTACCCACTATTGATTATAGAGTGGTGGGTCGGTTCCTTACCCGTCTTTTCACGCGTTTTGGTTCACCGCGCTTCATAATAAGCGATAGGGGAACCCACTTCCACGGACAATTCGACCGGGTGTGCAAACGCTTTGGCGTCACCCACCGAATGTCCACGGCTTATCATCCTCAAGCGAATGGCAAGCGGAAGTGACGAATCGTGAGCTCAAGCGGATTCTTGATAGGACAGTTGGCCGGTCTCGCAAGGACTGGTCGTCTAAGCTCAATGATGCCTTATGGGCATATCGAACTGCCTACAAGACTCCCATTGGTACCTCACCGTATCAGCTGGTCTATGGCAAGTCATGTCATTTACCAGTTGAGCTTGAGCACAAGGCATTCTGGGCTAACAAAGAGTTGAATATGAGCTATGCAGTAGCAGGTAATAACCGCCATGACCAGATCGCTGAGCTTGAGGAGCACCGTCTCCACGCTTATGAGAGCACAAAGCTATACAAAGAACGCACCAAGAAAATTCATGACTCTCAGTTGAAGACGATCAAGCAGTTCTACTCGGGAGAGGAAGTGCTCTTATATAATTCTCGATTAAAACTATTTCGGGTAAGTTGAAATCTCGATGGTCTGGCCCTTATACCGTGGTCCGACAGACACCCTTAGGCAGCGTCTACATTAAATTGCACGATCAAGAGCCGTTTGTGGTCAACGGGCATAGGCTTAAGAAGTATCTGCAAGGGTTAGCTGTATCCTCCATAGACGTGCACTACCTAGTTTTGGAATCCTGACACGAATCCAGGTATCGTCTGGCTCACGGACGTTAAACAAGAGCGCTTTGTGGGAGGCAACCCACGGCTGGAGTCAGTTTATTTTCATTTTTGAGTATTTTGTTCTTAAAAAAAAACTGACGCCGGTTTTTAGATGAATTTTCGGCGAAAACATGTCCAAATTTTCGCCGAAACCATGTGTTCAATTTCACCTGATCCTCCTGTCCATACTTTTCGAACCAAAAACCCCACATTTTTCGTCGAAACAATTTCCTCCATTTTCACTACAATTTTCGCCGAAAATTCCCATTCATCTTCGCCGAAAATCCTGGTTCAAATTATTCTGCCTATCATGTCTAACATATTCGCCGAAACCAAGCCATCTTTTTCGCCGAAAATTTCGTGCTACCACCCCCCTATTTAAATGCTGCACCACCCTCATATTTTCGCCCCCCCCCCCCCCCCGAAAACGAAAACATAATACACCACTCCTATCTCCTCAGCCGCCGCCGCCCGACCGTTCGACTCCACCCCTAACCCACCGATCGATAGCCGCTACCGTCTCTTTAGCAGCCAAAAGCCGACCATTCCGTCACCAACTTCCGTCCCTAGCCCCTGTTCCAAACCCTAGAACCAGCGTTTTTCAGCTCCTGTTCCGGCCGACCTAGTTTTCAAGTTTTTCCCCGTTTTCTCGGATTTCCAATAGTTTTCTCGAATCATGTCTTCACGGTTAGTTGTTCAGCCTTTGATTGTGCATCTTTTGGCTTTTTGACTTTCGGTTTTCGGCATGGTTGACTTTGGTTGACTTTTTGGTTCCCCCTTATTTTTCATGACTGCTTTTTCGGTATCAATCGGCTAGGTTTTGGTGTTGTTTCGTGGCCTTTTCAGGATTGTGATCTGTTGTCGGTGTGATCGTGTTAATGAATCGTTCCATTATTCATGCCTGCCTAATGAATTGACAGTTATTCAATGATATTTATTGATTCTATGATCACTCGGTTACTTAGTACCCCAACTTGTCACCTTAAGTGTGGGGTAAGAGTCCTGTAATCTAATGCTGGTCATCTATGAGTTGTGTTTTACAGGGCTCCAAAGCGTTTTAAGACTACCAGTGCAGATAGAGCGCAGCGATCCTCAGCTCGCCAGAGCAGGACACCACCTTCTCGTCGGCCCGCACCAGCTGCACAGAAATCGACGGCTGTGGCCATAATTCCCGACGATGCACCTACCCCTGCGACTCCCATTTCCTCTATTCCTACACCTGCCAATGGGGTCGTACATTCTTTCATCGCCGCCCTGGAGCCGCACTAGCTCGAGGTCTTTCAGAAGATCAAAGACATCCCTCCAGCTACGGTAGCAGTTCTGTCTCTTGACAGTCTCAAAGCGCACAATCCGGCTTGGCACTTGACAATAGACACCGCTCTTCATAAAGCCGGATTGCGAGTGTTGACCACTCATGGATCCCCGTACCCGCTTGTCGCCCTCTAGGAGTTCTGGAGTTCATTTCGGCGCCTCACCCCGAAGCCCTTTCGTGAGCAGAAATTTGTTTCCTTTCGCCTCGGTGGTGTTCTTCATGAGAAGTCCCTTCGCGAGTTCGGCCGCTTGCTGGATCCGCACGTCAATTTCGATACTGCATTAGCTGGCTTTGAGGACACATACTCCATCACCAGTGCTCCTTACCCGGATGTGTGGAAATGGGCCTGCTGCGAGGATGAGAGTTCACCTATCGTCCACCCCATGGTCGGTGACATCTTTCACCTTGTTCTTAAATTCTTGCATTATGTTTGGGTGCAGTCTCTGTGTTTTTGCAGCAAGACGAGCCGCCACCACGTTTCTTTGGAGGAGCTCGTATTGTTCCGTGCTTTAGAAGAAGATGCCAACCTGCATCCCGGCTGGTGGCTTGCACGATTCTTTCACAAGCGCACTACCGCCAAGAAGCTTCCTACTGAGCTTCCAGGAGGCCCTTTCATTTCAATTCTGATTGACAACCTCCAGCTCGGTGACAAATGGGGCCCCGATATTCCTCGCATCCCGATTGAGCATATAGGCGTTGAACTTGCATTAGCACGACGCATCGACCTTTCAGAGACTATTGAGCATTGCACATCGCTCCCTCATCGCACGAACCAGCCAGTTGACCGCCCACCGTTGCGAGCGCAAATCACCGCGGAGATGAATGAAAGGCTGGCGCGTATTGAGAAATGGCAGCTAGACTACTCGGCTAGTTCGTTGCAATGGTAGAAGGACCGAGTAGCACATGAGGAGACTCAGAACGAGCGTTGGTCCACTCTACAGCAATTCATGGCCGACCAGTCAGCCAGACACAAGGACGAGCTCGCATGGCGACAGCAGATGGAGCAGTGTTTCACCACAACCTCCATTACCACACCACCCCCACCCCCTCCTGCGGAACAGTGATCAGGTTGCTTCTATCTTTTTCTTTTCGGGTCTCGACCCAATTTTATTCTGTGTGGATCCGGGACACTTGTCCCGGTGTCCTTTTTGATCTTTTTGTTGTTTGTGTTTTGTGGATTTTGAGTAGCTCTGCTCCGCTCCGGACTCTCCGTGTTCATCCACTACACCGACCATCACCTTCCAGGTTCTTCGTATATCTCTACTCTAGTTAGTCCTATGAGGACACAGAACAGTTCAAGTGTGGGGTAGGGTGTTAGAGAACCATGCATGATCTTGATTACCTATATCTTTGTATGTGCCTCGTGATTCCTGTCCAGTCCTCTAGCGTAGAATTGCTCAATTCTTGACTTTTGATGTTAAATTGACTTCAATTTTGAACAACGACGTCTAGACTGTTCCACTTAGAACCTGTAACCAACGTGTCAGAACTGATATTAAATGAGTCTAAGTTAGAACAGATCATAAATCACTTCTGTAGTTGGAACTGGAATTAATTGAATCAATCAACTTGTTAACAACAAAGCTCGATAACACCGTTCTAAGATGATAAATGCTAGCTTCTTCCATGTTTTCACTCCATATTTGATCACCTGTGATTGTGGCTTGAGATTTGACGGAAATCCAATTCGAAATCTTGTGTAAAAAGTTATAACTAGCTAGGATTAAGTGGCTAAATGGTGAAATCAAGTGATTGAGTGAATCAAATCAATGCTAAGTTCTTTAAAGTGCTGAAAATAAAGCTAGGCAAGCCCGACACCTAAGTGAAGTGTCCGGGTTGAGCACTAGCAAAAGGCACGAATACTGTGAGCTAGGCAGGTCCAACACCTAAGTGAAGTGTTTGGTATCGAGCACTAGTATGCAGTAAATAAATTAAAGAAAGTTTGAATCTTGAAAGAAATTGTTGTTTAAATCGGTCCTAGCTAGAACGTGTAACGTACAGATCTAGAAGCGGATGAAGTCGAGTCGATAGCCACGTCACTTTTCCTGCCTCCGCGTCCACATCATGGCTAGAGCTTAAAGTCGTTTTGATTAGAATTGGTGTTATCGTAGTCGGTTAATTATGATTAATTGTTTTACCCAGAAACGAGCTTTGTTAAAACCACTACTTGAAGTGTGCAGAAATTAGTGAGATCGAAAACTTGTTTCGTTGATGTTCTTGCATGTGTAGGTCACTCTTTCTACGTGGAACAGTCTAAACCAAATTGTTAAATTGAATCTCGGTTTAATCTCGTGTCATTTGTGATTTTGAGTGTGTTCTAGTTCAGTTTGCTCGAGGACAAGCAAAAGCTTAAGTGTGGGGTATTTGATGACACTCGATTTGACGTGATTATCAGCCTCATTTAAGCGACATTTCTTTGCGTAAGACATGGTTTTTAGGGTAGAATAACGGATATTCAATCGATTGCCCTATCACGTGCCATTTGTGTTACCTTGGCCCGTTTCGGGTCTATTTGATGGTTTTCTAGTGTTTTTACGTTACCACAGGTTTTTGCCATCGAATAAAGTAACCAAGGACGTGTCCAAGGCATTGGAACATCGAGGAACTGAACCGGAATCGATTAAAGGAGCCAATTAAGTTCAAACCAAATTCCTGCCCATTTTATACATATATTTTCGGTGAAACTACCCTTTGGTTTTCGCCAAAAATGGAAGAAGAAATCACTGGCCGATTGAGAGGAAGTCTTCGGCGAAAATACCCTGAGTTCGCCGAAAACAAAAGGAAGAACCCACTGTCCCGAGTATGAAGAAGTTTTCGCCAAAATTCCTTTACTATTTTCGGCGAAAATCCTAGTTGAAATCAGAAAAATCTTGGGTTAATATAAATAGAGAACTCGGCTGCTAATATCAGGATAATCACTTTTACAACTGAAGACACACACAAACGACGACAGAGAGAGAGACAGGGCGAGTAGATAGGGTTCGAGGAGCAGGAACGGATCGTGACGCCATCCATCCATCTCGGAGAGCCAGTGCTAGGAGTTGGAAATCCAGCAGATTTGAGCTGCCAGGAAGCATCGAAATTAGGTTTTGCAGTTCTTCTCTGTCTTCCTATCTGAGATGTATTTCTTGTCTGTCTTCGATTCTTCTGTATTGAATATGAGTAGATAAACTCATGTAGCTTAGATTAGATGAACCCTAAGTGACCCAGGGCTTAAAGCGGTCACGGATTGGCGGTGATTAGATTCGAAATTCATTCAGTTTCATCATTCATGTTTGGTTTGTTCTTCGTTTTCTGTGTTTCTTGTCTGGTTTGGCCACCTAGATTAGATTCTTGTTAAGCTAAGGATAGAAGCGAACGCTCGCCAGTCTTAAACCTAAGGGTCAGGAGTTATGATGGTGTCTATGAAATGAATGAACTAGAATCGAAAATCGCTGGTCTGTGACTGCTGTTGCCTTGGTGATCTAAGGGGAATTCGAAGTCTAAGCTTGTCTGTCATCTTTCTAGTCAATTAATCAATCTTCAATCTTTCTTCGTTTTAATTTTCATTTCTTCTTATTTTTGCATTCTTAGTATAGAAGCTGTGGAACTCACACCACGCACAACTTGTGTTTGAACTTGATTTAAAACTATCAACACCCTTGAGTAAGGAAGTAGAGGAAACCCCTGGAATACGATCTGCTATAGCTTTTTCTTAGCATTAGTAGTTTTTATTTGGTTGAACCCTGACCAACGACTTGAGGTTCATCAATAATCATGAATCTTAAATAAATATCTTAATGGTCGCATGGTATGTTTGGTTCTGACACCTAGGACAATAGTGAAATATGGAGCTGCCACGTCACCATACTTTATTTCCTACTTTATTTCCTATATGTTATAAGTAAGTTTGGGTGAGTGGATATAATGTGTATAGTTACTGATAATAATGATATGAAATTCATTTAAGTTGTCAATCATTATTGAGGTTGTAACAATTTCTGTCTCTTGGTGTATTTAGTCATAATGATTGTATGTTTTAATATTGGTAATTAAATGGTTTATGGGTTGAGATTACTTTGTAAGCTTGACAATTGGTATTCAAAAATCGGGTGTCCACCCGAAATACTGTCAATTTGGGTGGGAATTAGTCAATGATCGGGTAAAAAATTGACGAATACCGGCGAACCAAACCTCGTACCCGATTCTGGCGAGTAATGGGTGGGGACGTGAATGAAGGTATTTGGCCCATACCCCACCTGATGGATACCCAATATGAAACGACGTTGTATTAGTCACAATTTATCATCTATGTTTAAGGGGTCAGACCCAATTTCTCTTTCAATCATATCAGTTTTTCACTTAAACTCATCAATTCTCATTCCCTTTCGAAATCGTAATGCTTTGTAAATCATAGCTTCATCTCAAAAATATTCATGCAATCCAGATGCATAGAGATTTAGGGTGGGTTTTACGGTTATTATACTTTGAGATTTAGGGTCATAGTAACAAAACATCTTAGGGGATGTTTGGTATTTGTGATTTAAAATACATTGATTCTTTAAAATTAGTGTATTTGAAATGTAGGTTTTCAAATTGGTGGTTTTCATAAATAAGTATGTTTGGTATTTGTGTTTTAAATTCATAAATTGAAAGTTATATTGTCTATTTTGCCCCAATTATTTATAAATATCAAATTTCACCTAAAAGTATAATAAGGGCATATGATGGAATAAAAGATAAAGAACGTGGGACTCTCCACAATCTCACCTAAAAGGTGAGATTCTAAATCCATGCATTTGAGATTCTTTTGGGAATTACAATACATGGATTTTAGGTAGTTTTCACCTAAATAAATAAATAAAATTAACTATGTACCTAAATTAATGTGTTTCGAATCTATGTACATTTGTAGGTATAAACGCCCAGGGCCAAGGCGAGATCACCCCTGCCCTAGGCGAGATCGCCCAAACCATGGACTTTTCCACCCGTGACTCTGAAACGATTCTCTGATCAGATTCCTGGCCAGTTTTCAGAGTCACGGGTGCAAAACGCCCACTGGAGGGGCGATCTCGCCTGGGGCCTGGGCGTTATCGCCTGGGTCTGATTAATTTACAGGGCCTATAAAATACCTTGTTAATTTCATGTTAAATGTCACGAAAACTAGTTTCTTCAACTTCTAAAGATGGCAGACCAAACTAATTTACGAGAATTCATGATCCAAGTTTTCTGGGGGGGCTAATCGTCTAGGATTGGACCGGCTTAGCATACGAAGGGGGACATAATGTCCGTCTCAAGATGACGAAGCGAGCCACGTATGATAGCGTGGTCACCGTGTTCCGGCGAAAAATGGGGCTTGGACCGGATTAGATAATCCAATCATTTGTCTGGAGAACAGAGAATTCTGAGTCATTACCTTCCTAGGCCGATATCAGACGACAACGGTGTTCAAGTCATCTATGACGTAGTTCGGCAGAACCCAATTTTTGAAGTTGCCCAGTTGTACGCCTTGATGGAAGAGGAGCCATGTCACTTCTCCAATTTTTCGGGGGTCATTCCAGCTCAGATGGAAGAGCAGAGCCAAACGTATGATGGGACATACATGGCTAGCAGTCATGTCGGTCCAGAAGAGGAGGTTGATCAAGAGGGATTGGCGCGAGATGAATATGTCACCTCCGACGACTTGGGTGACGAAAGGAGTCGTTGCTCGGCGGACGAAGGGAATCCTAATGTCGACGATAACATCGGACAAACCGACGAGGAAGACGACGACGAAGAAGGGGGAGCCACAGCAAATAGTGTGGAAGTTTATGTGCCACCGGAACATGCCACGAGCGTGGGTGACGACTGTGATGACATCATGACAATCTCCAACACCTACTCCATAGACAGGCGCTTCCAGTTCCCATCGAAGTCGTACTGGTCGGTGGAGATGGAATTCTACTCGGGACAGACATTCTCTTCGAAAGGACAAATGGTGTCCCTAACGAAGAGCCAAGCAGTCCTCCGCAACTATAAGTATAGAGTCATCACTTCCAACCCGAAGGAATGGGCCATTAAGTGCATCGAACCGACGTGTCCGTGGCGGATGCGTTCTGTACTGAGTAAGAGACATGGCTTATGGATAATACAACAACTGAACAACGACCACATTTGCGATCGATCAACCATACTAGGGCCCCATTCGTAGCTCGACGTTACGCTCATCTCAGATGCAGTCATGCACATTGTCCGGAGGGAGCCGGGCTTGAAGGTGGAGACAGTTGTTGACTGCATTCTGGAGAAGTACCATCGCAATATTTCGTACAGGAAGGCGTGGTTTGGTAAGCAGCGTGCTGTGCAGAAAATGTCTTGTCCGTTTTATAAAAATCCTACAACATCAATATGACAGTGTTAATAAATTACTCCAAAAAATTATCTACCATAAAAACCCTAAACTAATTATCTAACCTAAAAACTCTAAACTAATTCTCTAACCTAAATCATAAACTAATTGTCTAACCTAAAAGCCCTAAACTAATTCTCTAACCTAAATCCTAAAATAATTCTCTAACCTAAAAACACTAAACTAAATAATCTACTACAAAAAAAAAGAGAAAGGAGACTTACCTTGGCTCCTTAGGCAAGTGAGTGGTGTGTGTGGGCATGGTGGGGGAGTGGAATGGGGTATATATAGGTGTCAGGCGAGATCGTCCAATCAGATGCGTTTATTCCAGAGGGCTTGGGCGATCTCGCCTGGGGTAGGGGCGATCTCGCCTGGGCCTGGGGCGAGAAGGACTGTCTCAGAAATCCCATCATTTAATCGGGTGGTTGGCCCGAGTTACTCCGGTTGGTTGGTATTCAGGGGTGCTGGGGCGATCTCGCCTAGGGCAGGGGCGATCTCACCTGGGCACTGGGTGTTTATACCTACAAATGTACATAGTTTCGAAACACATTTATTTAGGTACATAGTTAATTTTATTTATTTATTTAGGTGAAAACTCCGGATTTTAGATAAAAAATGAACAATAAAACAAGGCATTCACCACAATACATATATTCTCTAAAATCACCCCTCCAAATCACAAATACCAAACATCCCCTTAATCTTATCTTAATCTTCTTAATCTTAATCTTAAAATTATCTATGGGAGATCATCACATTATTTTTGCCACATAAGACAAAGCTATTCTCTCAATTTTCAACCTCATCTACAAATTTTAAATAAATAATAATCTTAATCTTAATCTTAAAATTATCTATGGGAGATCATCACATTAATTTTGCCACATAAGACAATGCTATTCTCTCAATTTTCCACCTCATCTACAAATTTAAAATAAAAAATAAAGTTTGTATCAACTCTTAATAAATGCTCTCACATTAAGAGCTAATTAATAATTTGGTTGATAACATCTTTTATCATTCAAAATCTATCATATTGGTCACTTAAACTTTCATCTTTAACACATCAATAACTCAAGTTTGATTTAGTAAGAGATCGATATTTCGTCCGCTATTGTTCAATTTTCCATCCAAAATCTTACGGCCAACCACGTCAACTAAAATAATAATTTTAAAGTTCTATGCCATCAAACACTCAATCATTAAATCCAACTCATTTCGATCCAACCAAACCCTTTTAGCATGATTGAAGATTAATCCTCATCTTTAGTAGGCTCCATTCCTTATCGTGTTTAATATGTAGAGCAATATGTTTATCATTCTCCCATCTCCAACCATCACACTCTATGACGAGTCAATATTTGATGACTCAAATCTCTACAATGAGAGAGATCGAGTCATTATGTCCATCACACAATACTAATATTTGAGATTTTGGCCATCGCGTCCAAGGTAGCAACGATGACTCCATTGAGTTTGCGGTAATTGGTGGATGGGTTCATTGATTAATCTCCATAAAATTGTAAAAAAAATATCCATGGATAACCATTTAAATCAAGAGTACCAACAATTCCAAGAACCATTACCAACTTTAGCAGCTTCATGACCAATGATTTCACCTCCTTCGTCGTTGTTATGACAATTAGGAAGTGTATATGAACACCTTGTACAGTCTAAGTTTGGAACTTCATAAGGAAGAGTTTTTGTGATGATAGATATAAGTGAGTTTTGTATATTTGAAATGACTAGAGGGCGATGATGACAATGTTTTCATGGATGCATTGATGGTATCGTGCATATATGGTTATATGTGAACTCTATTCGACATATAGTCTAATATGATTTTAAGTATTGTTAACTATAATATCTCATTTATTTAACTAATAGTCCATATATATTGTCCATAAAAAATGTCATGTTATATTTTATAGGACTAATACACAAATCTAGCCAAACGTTTCGCGAAAATGTCAAATCTAGCCACTTCCATTTTGATGACATAATTTAGACCAAACCTATTGTTTGTATGACAAATATATCCCGTTGACCAAATTTAAACGTTAAATTTTTAACACCGTTAATGACGTGACTAACATAACTGATGTGGCCATTAATAATGTTCTATCAACTGCCACATCACACTTTTAATTATCAAATAAATAGTTCAAATATTGAAAATAAAATAAAATTAAAATAACTAAAATAATTAATGATAAAATAAAAAATAATTTCACTCTCTCTCCTCTCTCAGTTCGTCTCCCTAAATCACTCTCTTATCTTTCTTTATCGGTGACAGTTTGGACCCCACCGTCGTGCGTTTACCACCGCCTCATTCCCGTTGTGAGATTTGGGGCTAACACTCTAGCTAGGAAAGAGACCAAGAATGAAAGGGGATGGAGAACGTGAGAGTTCGTGCACAGAAACCTAGGCCAGGGGTGGTATCGGCGGCTCGGGAATCGAAGAGGATAAGGGGAGGGATGGCGCTTGGTCGATTGGGAGTGAGATCATGGAGCTATGTGACCGCCGGCGTTTGGCCGGGCACGAGAGGGGGGTTAGCGATGTCCGGCGTGGCCCTGGTGCCGACATCCGAGAGGGAATGAGCGAGGGGTTTGTCGACGGGGTAGCGCGTTTAAAGAAAGTGGTAACCGCCAGCGGCGGCGACCGGGATTCTCGCCGGCGGCAGACAACTAACTCATCGGGGAAGAAGGGTGCTCAAACAAAACCCTTGAGGAAGTTTAGTGGCTATTTGGTGTTTTCTGGAACTTTGGGGGTTTGTTTGAAAGTTTGATTAAGGTTTGTTTGGCAGTTAAGTTTGACTATATTATATGTTAAGAAGCTGACTAGGAATTTTTTTTCCACATTGGATGGCAAGTCAGCTTCTGTAGGTTTCTTCCGTTAATTTAGATGGAAATAGTTAACGGAAATCACTTAATTGGCTAATTCGGGATTTCTAATACTAGTGGCTAGATTTGACATTTTTGCGAAACGTTTGGCTAGAATTGTGTATTAGTCTTATTTTATATATCACCAATCTATCCTTTTCAAAATCCCATGAACTAAACTTTAAACAATATAATATTTTTATGCATAAATTTTCCAATATATATTAATGAGTATCAACTAGGTCTTTCGTAGCAATATTATTTCGGTGACACACTATACCAGTAAGCGAAGAAAGTACTATCATAATTATTTGTTGTCTGAAATTTTTTGCGGACTACATATGAGCTTTCTATTTATAATGAAACTTTTTCATCCTCAAAGATTACATTTCTTATATTTGAATGATGTATTTCTAAATAAGTTATTGTTTCGAACTTAGCGTCTTAGGATTTTCATCACCAACTTACCTCTAAGAAACCTTTAAGGTATACATGAAGTTTATAAATACTGAGTTTGATAACAAACTAGCTGAATAAATGAAGTATGGATAAGGTCAAACTAATCTCTAAATCAATACATGATTTAACATATAAAGTTTTTTTTTAAAAAATACTCATTGAAAGTCCGTGTTGAAATTGTGAGTAATAATACAATGACTAGAAATTTAAGAATAAAAAATAATAATTAATTATATTTGAATTTTTTTGTTCTTATTATGATCAAACAAACGGGTGAAAGAGCACCACCCATAGGGTGGTAGGTTCAAAACTTAGTAATCTTAATAGCATCTACAAACATATATAAGTATTTTAGCTTTTTTCCTATTGCCACCTAGGATTCTCCATGCTTCTCCTTAATTGTAGGAAATTGGCCAATCAATGAATTTTTATATAATTTATTTGAATAAAAATATTTTTTCAATAAAGGTGATAATTTTCAGCCACTATTAGACTCAAACCCAAAAATTTAAGGATAAAAGTGTTGCAATTTACCAACTAAGCTAGACAAAGTAATTTATAATTACATTAAAACATTCAAGAACATTGCTCATTTATATTTTATCGTACAAGTTGAAGCACATTTCATTAATTTTATGATAACCAATAGTTTATTGTAGAAATACACTAACAAGTTGAATAGATAGTAGAGTGAATGAAATTATGATAATAATGTATTCCTGTAGTTTATTATGAGATGATTATTTTTTTTTTAAATTGGCTCTGCATTTATTTTTTAATAATCAGGCTCTAACGCTATGTATAGAATATTTAAGTCATTATATTGAATAATGTATTTGCTCACACGAATGTTTAACAGACATTCAAGCTAACTAAGTTGTTGATTAATTCCCTTAAAAAAGTCATTGATGAATTTGGTCAATGAACAAGTTGCATAGAGTTTAAAAATTTATGAATATTTAAGAGAAGTATTTTTCAATTAATATATCTATTGAGATACAACAAACTAAAGAAATAAAGTTGTACCCCAGTAACATCAATGAGGTGTGTGGTCATGAGTGTATATGAGTACGAGTCATGAGATCGTAAGTAAAACATGTTACATGTCATTAAGTATTAACAAATTCAGAGTATTGATCGAGTTGATCAGTTTGAATTGGGTGTATTCATTAAACATAAATACATTCATATAACATGGGTCTTATGTTCAAACTATTTTAAGTTTTAAAGGGCCAATTGAATTCTCAATTTTCATTATGTTTAACAGTTTCTAAATTTTTTATAGTGGTGTTTTTATACACTTTATTTGTTTGCAAATGCTTTGAGAGAGTTGCAATTTTGTCTTCCATTTGTATTGAACTAACTATTTTTGGTAAATTATTTGAAGGACTCCAAGTTTGGTAAGTCATTAATTCATTTGATCAAGGATAAAACTACTTCAATTTTAAAATTTATGAATATTTAAGAGAATTATTTGTCAATTAAAATATTTATTGATCTAGAGAAAACTGAAGAAATAAGGTCAGACCTTAGTAAAATCAATGATGAGTGAGGTCATGAATGTATAAGAGTATGAGTCATGAGATTGTAAGTAAAACGAGTTACATGTCATCAACTACTAACAAATTCAGAGTATTGATTAGGCTGACTTAGTTTGAATTGACCATATTGATTAAACCTAAATACATTTATATAACATGATCCATATTTTCACATTCTTTTGAGTTATAATAGGGCAATTGATGTTTCATTTTTATTATGTTTAATTATTTCTCAAAATAATTTTTTACAGTGATTAATCTCGACTTTATTTGTTTGAAAATGCTTCTAAAAAGTTGCACTTTTTTTCATTTGTATTGAACTAAATTTTGTTGATAAATTATTTGAAAAACTCCAAGTTTTGTAAGTCATTAATTAGTTTGATCAACGATCAAGCTGCATAAATTTAACAATTTATGAATATTAAAGAGAATTATTTTTTAATTA
This sequence comes from Linum lewisii, assembly GCA_034768395.1. NCBI lineage: Eukaryota > Viridiplantae > Streptophyta > Magnoliopsida > Malpighiales > Linaceae > Linum > Linum lewisii. The sequence goes on along the minus strand of CM068296.1, from coordinate 12,344,660 downwards.
ATATATTTACTAGGCTAGAGAAAAACGTAAAAATAAGATTTTACATTAGTAAGATCAATGGTAACTGAGGTCATGAGTAAGTAAAATGTGTCACATGTCATAAAATATTAAAAAATGTAGAGTATTGATAGAGTTAAGTTAGTTTGAATTGGACATATTTATTAAACCTAAATACATTCATATAACATGATATTTATTTTTATTCTTTTAAAGTTCTAACGTGCCAATATAATAAGGTTTCATTTTTTATTCTGTTTAACTATTCCTCAAAATAACTGTTTTACAGTTTGGATTTCTTTATTATCGACTTTATTTGTTTGAAATGTTTCAAGAAAGTTACAATTTTGTTTTTCATTTATCTTGAAATGACTTATGTTGGTAAATTATTTGAAGAACTCCAAGTTTGGTGAGTCATTAGTTAATTTGATCAAGGTTCAACCTACATAAATTGTAAAAAATTATGAATATTTAAGAGAATTAATTTTCAATTAATATATCTACATATTAAGATCAATTGTAAGTGGTGTCATAAGTGTATAAGAGTATGAGTCATGAGATCGTAAGTAAAACGAGTTAAATGTGATTAGCTATTAAAAATTTGAGAGTATTGATCTAGTTGAGTCAAGTTTAAATTGGACATATTCATTAAACCTAAATACACTCATATAATATGATTTTTATTTTCAAAAATTCTTTTAAGTTTTGACAGGCCAATTCAAGTTTCAATTTTTTATCATTTTCAACTATTCTTAAAAATAGTTTTTTACATTGATAGATTATTTAGTCTCAACTTTATTTGTTTGCAAATGTTTCAAGAGACCTGAAATTTTTTTCATTTGTCTTGAACTGACTTTTGCTGGTAAAAAAATTGAATGCATATTGGTTTGGAGGACATCACTCATTTGAAATTTTTTTTAAAATAAAAAGTGTAATTCTAATGTATTTTCTCCTTTGCAGTGATCATAAATTGACCTATTTTTATTTTAGTATGTAATTAAAACTAATCAATATAAAAATATCATATAATTAATCACAATATTCAATTTAAATATAATATATTTTTGGTATTGTATAACGAATTATTTAGCTATTATATGAGCATTTAAAAATTTAAAATTAGAGAGATATAATTTAAAACTCTCTCCTTAATAATAGAATACTAACCTATCATACTATTTTGTTTCTTCTTATTTTAAATTATTCAATAAATCTCCACAAAAATATTATTCAATAAATTAAGTAATTAATAAATAAAATTCCAAATTTTTTAAACATGATGAAGTTTAGGAAAAAAGTAAACTTCTCCATTTAAATTAGTTTAATTTAAATTATTAATGTATATTTTCAAAGATAATGTGCAACTCACTTTTTAATTAAATTTTATTTCTAATTTCTATATTTTCTACTTTAAACTGTTTAATTTTCCCACTATGTAATATGTTAACTAATTTGACCCATTGAGTGTTCATTTAATTTTAATCATTCAATTCAATTTTTTTGTTAATTTAAAATTTATTAAAAATAATATTAAATCTATGATTATAAAAAAATATTTTTTTACTAATTAGACTAATAAAATTCCTAAAAACTATATTAAATATAAAATTAAAATATAATTTATATAACATATCGGCCAACGGGCCATAAAAATACTAGTTCTAGTATATTTGGTTTTGACACATAGGTTAGAGCTTCTCTTACAAAATTCCACATCATCACTTAATTTTTAAATAAAAAATCAACTACTCTCTTATTTTATTAAATTATTCTATATTAAATATTTTTATATTAAATTTATTAATTTAAGTTTTATTATCTTAAACTAAATATTAAATTCTTCTAAATTAAGAGTCTTATGAACAAAAAAAATTACATTTAAATATTTTTGTAATTAAATTCAAGTCAAATGTGATCTAAATTTTACTTGATTGATGATGGATGAGTTGATTGTCGTTCAATTTGGTTAATTTAGATTAGAGGTTAATTTAGATCACGCTCCCAAAAAAATTATTTGATAGAATTTTCAATTGGTTTAGAGAGTGCATGATCTAATCACTCACGATTTAATAAGATATAACACACTTAAAAGTTTATGTGTTCATCAGTTTATCAGATGGAGTGGGTGGTTAAACTTTATTTGATTTTTTTCACATATTGGATTGAGTTTAAAGTTGTCGAGCATATTAAATAGAGTTTTAGTTTAGTTCAAATTGACATACGAGTATATTAAGTCATATGTTAGTAAATTATGAATAATTATTAATATCCAATTTCAAGTTAGAAGGGTCACATGCCAATAAATTTTTCTCAACTAGGGTCATAAGTAGAGTTGGGTTATGACTAGAAAAAATTTAGAATATTGTTTGAAATATGAAGAGAGTTACATTGAAATTTATATTTTAACTTAATAAATTGGTTCAGAGAATGCACAATACATTAACTCATAAGTTGTCAAATCATGCAAGTTAAAGATGTAATGAGTTTTTTGGGTGGACGAGTCGAATATCAATTTTTTTTACAAAAACTCGAATATCATTAAAGTTTAGTTTACTTTAACAAGATAAATTTGTGTGAGACTAGAAAAGGTAGGTGATCCGCGGGTCCTGCTCTGAGGCCTATCAGTAGGTGTTTTTATGGTCATCAACTCTATATAAGAAATTTCATTTTGTAATTAAAATTTGAACATTAGGTTAGAGATTTTATTTAAAAATATAGTTATTACATGTACTCGAAAATTAGCATACTAAAAGATATTCCTATTACTAATTTATGAATTATCTTTGAAAACATTTTGTGTATAAGTGAAAAATTATATAAATTTGATTTTTTACTTATTTTTTATAAGACATTATTTAAAATCAAAATTACAAGATTCATAAACTCCATATATTAGGAGAATATTTTAACTAACACTTTAATATTTGTATGAATTTGAATTGACCTTACAAGTTGTAAACTAGATAAAGGAGTAATTATTTATTATGTAGCTTCACAAATTTTAGATTTGGTGAAAAATTCACAAGTCTTATTTATAATATATAATATTATAATATGATGGGTTTGTGAAAAAAAATAATTTTTTTATTACAAACTAAAATTAAGAAACAATTAAATATTTTGTGTCTGGCCAACGTGCCAGGTACAAAAACTAGTGATATTTAAAGCATGTAGATATTACAATTACACACATAGTAACATCAAACTCATATACAACGATTAAACAATGAGGCGGGTCACATCTCAGGTTAAATTTAGTCCAATACAAGTCCCAAAACATTCATTGGAACAAATTACCATCCGAACACTCAACTAAACTTTTCAAATTAAACCACCCGATACGATACAAAATACCCACCCACAATTATCAAATAAAAACAGTACAACCACACCGCCGAAATGGGCGGGTCCAACAGTATAAAGAATGGAGTATGACTTATTCACTCTCACCCTCCAACACCTCACTTGGCATATATTTCCCTTATAGCCTTCTCTCTTTCTTCCCTTTAGACTTTAACTTGCATGAGTAAAATACACCAGATACCATCAAACTTTCATTTTCTTTCAAACTCACCATAACTAATTTTCATACACTTTATAACATCAAAATATACTTTTCATTTTACTGAATACCACTCTATCACTTTTTTTGGACGGAATGATGACGTGTCTTGGCGGTATGATGGTACGATAAACATATATTGCTGAGTCAACTGCCAACAAGATAGTATGCAATAAAAAAACTGAAATATTGTTTTTTAAATGATTTCACGTGTTATTTTTTCAAAACACATTGTGTTAATTTTTTAGCTGCATAAAACCTCGTTGGCACTCACTCAGCGGTATATGTTGACTGTACCATAATCCATCAATACACGTTATTATTTTGACTAAAAAGTGGTCAAGATGGTAATTAGTGAAATTAAAAGTATAATTCGATGATATAAGGTGTAAGAAAATTAGTTAAGTGGTGAGTGTGAAAGAAAATGAAAGTTTGATAGTATCCCATGTATTTTACTCAACTTGCAGTCTCCTTTTTGGTAAACCACTTCTGCTCACCCAAAATCTCCCCAAACAACAAACATATCCTTCTATTATTTTCTAACTGATCTAACACACTCTACTTTGATGTGTTTAACAAATATGCCCTTTTATCTATATTTTGTCCATTTTTCACCACATTTATTGATTGTACGTTCCACATCATATTATTTATCCACCTTGTCACTAATTGAGATTTCACTATCTGAAACTATTAATAATTTAAACTATAAAAATAAAAAGGAAAAAAATACATTTGTCCACCTCATCACTCAAACTACAAAGGTTACTGTCACCAACATATTTGTTTTTTTAATTTAAATATTTTTTTTATAGAGGACATCCTAATCAGCCATGAGGTGGACCAATAATATGACGTGGCACGTACAATCAACACATTTAAAGAAAAAATGGACGGAAAAATAGATAGAAGGGTATATTTGTTAAACGCTTCAAAGTAGAGGGTGTTAAATCGATTAAGAAATAGTAGAATAGTATGTTTGTCAACTTTGCATAGCAGAGAGGCAAAAATGTTTATTAACCCTATTTTTAGTGACGAAACATACTCCAACCCAATTGTCAATTTCGCCCAGGTATTGGGCGTTTTCGCCTGTACCTTGGGCGAAAACGCCTGAGCTAATGTGGATCAACGTCCAACCACTGCTAATGTGGATCTGAACTCGGCTGGTTGGAAGTTGGTTGACCCAAAAAGGTAATTCCGCCTGGGGGTGTGGCGAAAACGCATGTGGTTCAGGCGAAATCGCCTAGGGCTGGGGCGTTTATAGCTATAAATGTTCATACTTTCAGAACGTATTTATTTTGGTACATAGTTTCATTTATTTATTTATTATGGTGAAAGCTCCGTTGATTGATGGTCAAGAATCGGTTAACCAATTTTTATTGAAATAATGAGTTCTAATGCAAGTGCTTATTTACATGTGGTGTATAATTTATGATATTATTCAACTTACAATAAAATTTTAAGGTTAAAAAATAGGTTAAGTCGGTTAAATTGATCAATTTTTTGCTGTCCAAATTATGGTAAGTTTTTAACTGATTTTATTTCGGCCGATCACTGATTTAAGTGTCTTGAAAGTTGATTAACAGATTTTGATCGGTTAATAACTTAATTAACCAATTCTCACTCAGGGATGTATTTTTTTATCTGTTTAATTTGTATTTTAGGGGCTTGAAATGGGACTGAAAGATTCCCACTAAACATAACCTATTTTTAGCAAAAAAAAATCAAAGTGGGTATGACCTAAATTAGCATATAGGCGTGATAGTAAGTCAGAAAAACTATGTAGCACTTTAGTTCCTTACTTAGGTTGAAGATTTGGTTCCACTTGATAAGAATTCGACAGTGATTCTTATTCATCATAATGAAACAAAATTTCGTGTTCGGTTTTGAATGACCTTAGTTACAACTTAAGCCAATGAAAAGCGTGTTTCATTAAGAAAGGTTGATACTTATTTGTTAAGAATTACTTGAATTGTAGGGTTATCATTCATTGAAATCGGAATATCTGATGGATCGGGGTCCACTATTATTTATCAAAACTGAAGATTTCACATAGTATTTTTGATCGAAAAATCAGTCTGATTTCTTTTGTACCATTCGCTCAATGAGAAAATGGGCTAGATTCTACAGGGTCAACCCTATGAGACTTAAAGAATCACGAAAGGGAATAAAAAAAGAAATAAAAATTGAAGTAGAAGAGCCCAAGTTCGAAAGGAACTCACTTAAACGTTAAAGAACCAAAATCCCACAATTTCATAATTTCTCAAACACTTGAAATTTATAAAATCCTATAAACGTTTAATATTCTCACTTTAATATTCTTACCATATCAATGTGTATATGTAATATTTTCCAGTTTATCCCATCCTAAAAACAATTTATCAACTCGGTTTTAATCATGAATAAATAACCAACCAATATAATTAGTGAAAATTGTGTTGAAGAACAACAAGTCTTTAACAACCAATTGGGCTTTAAGAAGCAAAAATAACAGCAGCTGCTATGAGCCCAACAAATGACAATTAGGCCTTGATTCAAGCTAGGTAGGCCCAGCCCATTTGTCCGTCTTAGAAGGACATGAGGTATCAAAAACAAATCATGAAATTTTTTTTTCAGTCGAGCACTCCCACGGAAGAGAGTACCAAGATCACCTAGACTAAAGGAGAAGGGGGAGGGTTGGGGGTGGGTTTGGATGATCAAATCGAAAAATTGGTTAAACTAGAGCTCCAAAGTCAATTATTAAATCAATTCTCATGTTTCATTCCAGAAGATTTGAGCAATCAGACTGAATTTCGGACGTTCTCGAGTCTCAAGCAGATCCTCGACTAAAAACTGAATACAGAGACTTAATCTACAACAAATTCTGCCATTACAGCCATCAAAGAGGAAAAAAGAGAGAAAAATAATAATAATAAAATAAAAATAAAAAATAACACGCTAAGAGCACCATTTGCAAAGTGAAGAGGAGTGAAAAGAACAAAACATGGGTTTAGTGGCAATTAAGTAGAGAAAAAGTAGTGGGTTTAGTGGCAATTAAGTAGGGAAAAAGTAGTGGGTTTAGTGACAATTAAGTAGGGAAAAGTAATGGAAAAAATCGGAATTAAAAACCAACCAAACAGAAAAAATCAAATCACCGTACAACAAGGCCCAAACCGAAACATCCTGAGAGAAAGCAAACCAACCGAAAAGAACTGGGGGAATCGACCGACCAACATTGAGGGGAGGGGGGGAGAACGCCGATCATGGGAGAAAAAGGAAGGGGACCGGAACCCCTCCCACCCTCGTCAATCTGGACTGAAAAGAGGCTGGTCGGAGAACGTCGGATCCGGCTGGGGGGTGGATTCGGATGTTGGGGCCTCCAACAGATGGTCAATTGGAGACTAGTGGCGGAAAGAGACCTCCGAAGTAGGAATTGGACATGAACGACAAAAGAGCACAACAACTGATTCGAGAACCAGAACCTGAAACAAACAAGAAGAAAATATGCCATAAGACGCTCTCAGGACTCAAACGAGCCTGTAAATCAGACAACGGGGAGCCCGTGACTGTAATTGAACCACAACCATTTGACCCCAAAGGCCAACTTACGGAAGGGAAAACACTGAAAACAACGATCTGAACAAAGACGAGGAGAAGCAGTTGATGGGGGAGAGAAGAGGAGGTGGGAAAAGGCGACCAAAGGGCCGAGGTCACGGAAACGGCGGCCAGCGGAGATCGCCAAAACAAAGCTCCCTCTCTTAGCTTGTGACGGCGTTGATTTGGATACAGAGAAAACGGTTTTTTTTTTGTTTATTTGTTTGAGGACCGACGAATACTAAATCATGAATTTTTTGTATGCATATAAATTATTAACAAGGCAGAGAATTTAGGGTAGTTTGATTGATGAAATTGGGTTTTCAATTTCCGGCTCACCGAAAATTATACTGTAATTATTTATGCGGATTCCAATTTTATCAACCAAACAACCCCTAAGTGATGACTAAGCCACCTCATTTCATCCAATTTAAAAGGAAACAACGAAATGAGTGTTGTAGCAGCAAAAAATACGGTAAAAAACATTGATAGTCATCTAAGTCTGTGGGTGTAACACCTTTGTTTCGTAAGAGAACACTGATATATAGTTTTATCTACCATGGCGACGATACATAAATTTCGTTCCATTTCAACGGGCATGAGTCAAATACTTAATATTCTCGTAATCTTAAATCAAATTTCATACCAATCTCAAAATTTTCAAATATCACGCATCACTCCCATAACTTATAAATGATGACGTCTCTAATCCGTCACATTTACAAAGTTACAAAACTGATCCATAACATTTGAAAAGTTTCGAGACCAGCACGTATCGAAAACACCTAAACAACATCAAGTTCACAGAACATGTAAGTCTCATATCGGAAGCAACAATCAGGCCTAGCAATCTGAGCACCAACAGCATCGGGACACGAGCTCTCGGCGAGATCGGCAGCTTTACGAATACACTTGTACCAATCGGAGCTAGTACCGTCGTACGACACGTAGACGAATGCATCTATGCTCATCTCTGATATTATGGAGGTCGACATGAGGCATCCTGGACCTCTGCCTGTATAGTTCGACATGGTTACGACGTCCAGAACTTTCTGCATTACAAGATGTTGCGCCGTGCTCGCTTTGGTAGTGACGTACTCTGAGAAATTCCTGACGTTACATAGACTGATGAAGGAATGTTGGTCTGGAGCAGGTTGTGGAAGACAGAGTTGGTCGGCGGCGGCGGCGCACGTGACCGTCAGAATAAGCAACAAAGTTGTGAGTACCAGGGAGGAATACTCAGCACGTGACTTCATTTTCTCTGTGATGTTTAGAGAGTTATGATCTATGTGGCTTGGTACTCTGTTCTTATACAAGAGTATGTCCGGTTGTTCCAAGAAATTTGTGTTCCATCCGTGTTAGTAAATAATATAAGATCCATTCATAACTTCTTTTTAGGGAAAATGCTCGTCAATTCATTAATGGTTGGTGTTCATACAGATACAATTATGTGCCTCTACCAGCTAACTCGGAAGTGTTTCGCCTATAGTAGGTGAAACTGAGTTACTTGACTGCCTAGCAAATACATGAGCAGCTACATTCCTATTCCTCCTAACAAAAGTAATCTTCGTGTCTCGACCAATTAAACTAAGACAGCGATTCATAGTGTCTCCAAACTCGGTTAGATCCTCCTCTGTAGATCCATTCAAAACTCTTTCTCAACAACTCGAGTTATTGGGATGCAATGGTTCTTGACATGGTATCAGAGTCTTTGATGACCGAAAGGTCTTGGTGTCGAATCCCGGTAGCCCTCAATATAACAATTTATCTTATATAAGACTTGGTGAACCTTTGCAAACTTCAATCCCCTTCCCTTTCATGGGCTATCGTTTGAGTGGGCATGTAAGTAAACAATATAAGATCCATTCAGAACCCTCTCCCAACAACTCGAGTTATTGGGATGCAATGGTTCTTGACAATTTGAAAATATTATGTGATTTATAAAATCTTTCAATAATATTTTATGATCCACCATGGAGGTTTAGATAGAGTACTAAAACAGATTTGTTACAAAAATTGAGTAGGTTGATCGATGGTCCGTTTGCCTTGCTCCGTTTTCGAACAGAGAGAGCTCCTCATGTTGGAGAGGGTAGAAAGGAACGAGGAGTGGAGGGGTTCGGCGTGTAAGAGAGAAATGGTTAGGAACACGAAGAAGTATTAGAAATGAGGTATCTTAGATGTACATGTAGGTAGTACAGTTTTCAATGTCATTGTAGATGAAGTCACGTTTCCTTTTATAAGGTTTTGGGACCAGAGCCGGTGTGTTATGTATATGTCCTCTTGTAATTGATGGTGCATGTGATGAGCTAGATCTCATACGTTCGATGGAGATCATATGGTTAATATCTCTTCTCCAAACCCCAGTGGAGTGATGAACTATGGGTTTGAGGACTTGGGCTAAGCCTATAGGCCTACTTAGGGTCGTCCAATGAATTTCATAGGACTTGTGATATAATCGAGATGCCGTCGATTATTAAAACTTTTATTCCGCTCTGCGATCATAAATATTCTATTTGAGTTTTCTCGAATTTATCTTGTACATGGAAAATGTCGAGGTGATGCTCTTAATCATACAAAAACATAAGAAAGGTTACAAATTAACTTTAGAATTAATTAGTATAATCAAGAATACAGTTTTCATGTCCAAGTGAACTACTACTACTTTTGTCGGGCTTTTAACTAAAATAAATAAAAAAAATTAACTATTAACCTAAATAAATACGTTTCAAAACTATTTATTTCTGTAAATATAATCGCCCCAGGCATAGGCGATATCGCCCGTGGCCTAGGCGATATCGCCCCAGCACCGAGGATTGCTGGTCAAACCGATTCTAAACTGGCCAACCAACCGAGTAAATGCTGTCTGGCTGGACACATGGCAATCTCGCCCCAGCCATAGGCGATCTCGCCCCAGCCACAGGCGATATCGCCTAGGATACGGGCGATATCGCCCAAGGGTTGGAGACCGGGCAATCTCGCCCCAACCCCTATAAATACCCCATTTTTCAACTCATTCTCCCACAGTACTCGGTAACCCCCTAAGGCAAAGGTAAGTCTTCTTTCTCCCTTTTTTTTAATTACATTATTTAGTAGGTTTTAGGTTAGAGAATTAGTTTAGGGTTTTAGGTTAGAGAATTAGTTTAGGGTTTTAGGTTAGAGAATTAGTTTAGGGTTTTAGGGTAGAGAATTAGTTTAGGGTTTTAGGTTAGCGAATTAGTTTAGGGTTTTAGGTTAGAGAATTAGTTTAGGGTTTTAGGTTAGCGAATTAGTTTAGGGTTTTATGGTAGATTTTTTTTTCCAAAGTGATTTATTAACACTGTCATATTGACGTTGTAGGATTTTTATAAAACGGAGAGGACCTTTTCTCGCACCATTACACAAGGTACGTAGTACATACATTATTTATTTTTCTTATGTCATTGTGAACCATGTCATTATTTATGGATAGTTTAGAGAATTAGTATGATGTTGAGGTTAGCGAATTAGTATAATATTGAGGTTAGACAATTAGTATAATTTTGAGGTTAGACAATTAGTATAATTTTGAGGTTAGAGAACTAGTATACTTTTGACAAAGAGAATTAGTATAAAATAGCTTTTCTAACAATTTAGTATACAATAGATGTCGAGCTATGGATGGGATGAACCGTTGGTGGATCGGATTCCCGAGAGCGTTAGGCCTCAACCTGGTGATTGTTCTCTACTGTGGGGGGAGAACAAGCATAGGGCTACTTTAGTGTGGCGTGACCCACATGCGTGCAAGGCGCTGAAGTTGCGACAGCGTAGTTCTTGCTTAGAGTGGAGTTCAGAGTACGAGGCATTCTTGCGAGAGTGTCGACTCCTCCCTGTTGTTCGTTTACTCGGTTTCACACCGTGTAAGGAGCTCGTCACAGCATTGATTGAGAGGTGGCGGCCAGAGACGAACACATTCCACCTGGTACCGGGCGAGGCGACGATCACCTTGGAGGATGTTGAGGTGCTTACAGGTCTTCCTATCGATGGAGTTCCTGTTACCGTAGCAGTGGACCGACGTGACCCGGGTCTCATATGTGAGGAGTTGTTGGGTGCCCGACCCCCAGCTGGGAGTTGTACGGGACAGTCAGTGAAGATCTCGTGGGTTAAGGGCATGTTTGATCGTCTACCGGCTGGTGCTCCAGCAGATGTTGTTCTCCGCTATGCACGAGCCTACACTTGGGTTCTTATTGGCGCCATTCTACTAGCTGACCGGACTGGAGACTTGATACCGGTTCATCTACTCCGGCTTGTTGGGGACTCTGCGGTTGCATCCACGTTCAGTTGGGGTAGTGCGGTACTAGCATGGCTGTATAAGGCCATGGGGAGGGCGGCCTTCTTCACGGCTGGGAGTCAGAGGGGTACAGGTGATATCGGAGGCTTCACCTTGCTGGTCCAGCTGTGGGCGTTGGAGAGATTCCCGAGCATAGCCGAGCGCTACGTAGCAGGTGGTGACCCACCAGATGCTGACACCGTTCCTCGTGGTGTGCGCTGGATGTCTGTCATCCGGCGCCACCAGCATCGCGTGGCTATGAAGCTGGAGGAAATACGCTACGCACTTGATCGGAACACGGAGTTCGTGGTTAGGAATCTTAACCTCATGTACATACTATCTCTGATTTTCTTAATTCTACCTTACAATATATTTATTAATTCTCCAGTGGATGCCGTACGCCTTGCGAGAGGAGGACTATCAGTTGGAGGACGATGTGTTCTGGCGAGCTGTTTGCCCCATGCTGTGCATAGACTGTGTCTCATGGCACCATCCTGATCGTTGCATGCGTCAGTTCGGACATGGTCAGCGTATCCCACAGGACGCCGAGCCTGCTGCTCGCGTCGAGGAGTTGCTGGGACTGGACTTCAGAGCACCAGTACATGATTGGGGTGCTAGGTACCTACAGTATTTACGTCTCTGGGAGGAGCGGGTCAGCACATTGCCGAGGGCGAGGTGAGAGCAGATCCATTGATCCACCACTTCCATGATGAGTACGACGAGTGGTACAGGAGACGGACACGCCTGGCCGTATCACACGATGGTGCACAGTTTCAGGGGATGGTTAGTGACCACCTACTTGAGTAACTGTAGGCAATTTAGTATTCCCTTAGGGTACACTAACTTTTATTTTTGTTTTGCCTTTCAGATCGCCTCGTTGGAGCAGGCTACCCTTTTGAGTGGTACGAGTGATTCTCACATGAATCATGTGCTCCGATCTGGATTGGCTATGAGCGGAGCATATGAGCGCCTTCCCGATCGAGGACCACACCGCCCACGTGCAGCATCACGCCTTCCGACATACACTCCCTATGATGGCTATCCCATCCCACAGAGAGGTCACAGTACAGGGTTGGATGATGTCGATTACGGCGGTCTCGCGCACCATGATGTGGGATACGCACCTCCACCCTACTATGTGTGGAACGAGGATTTCGCTGACGGGCAGACGTACAGTTTTGATGACCCTCCTCAGTACCAGGCTTCGGCGCCTCAGTACCAGCCGACGGCACCTCATTACCAGCATGCAGGACACCCAGGTGCGTCGAGTAGCCAGCCGTATGGGCCCACCAGCCAGCACGTTGATCAGAGCCATCCGGTCGGCTCCCAGGGTTTCTCGGAGGACAGTGGGTTCGAGGATTGGGTCCATCGACCTGATTTCGTACCGCAGTCCACCCAGACACCACCGTACACTCACATGTTACGTGATCGGGCTACATTGCGTCCACCGGATTGCTACACGGAGGAGCAGCGACAGAGACGCCAGAGGGGTCGGAGGCATTGACACTCACATTTGTATTTTGTCGTTTCTGGATTTATGTTATGGTTTACTGTTTGTATTTGTCGTACTATGGTGATCGATTGTACTTGTCTCGGTTGTTGTAGTATTCATTTGTCGTACTATGGTGATCGATTGTACTTGTCTCGGTTGTTGTAGTATTCATTTGTCGTACTATTGTGATCAATTTGCACTTTCATGTCATTTTCGCTGTTAATGTTTTTGCAATGAAATTCAACCATTTCGATCTTGTTGTGGATGGAACACTGCGCCACATTTTATTATAACAAACTTCACTACGAAAATTACATAAACAACAGTTCTAACACGGTTCAGGTCCGAGGGTTTCTCATAATGAAATTCATAAGCTCTTGTTGTTCCTTGATTTTCTGGTTCAGTTGTCGAATCATCTCGTCCTTCTCCCTAACGATCCTTTGGGTCTCCCTCTTAGCTCGATCAAGTTCTTTGTCCTTCGCCCGAATTATATTGTCCTTCTCCCTTCTGATCTTGTCCACAGCCTCCCGAACCACCAATGTTTCAAAATAACCACAACCCTTGTTCTTTACAAAATGGCAACGAAACATGCTGGTTAGGAAATATTAATGGGATAGGTGACAAATTAAGAAAATCATTCCATTCTTTATACCTCCCTCTCAAGCGGACACCCAAAATAGGGTTCGAGATCCTTCAGTTGAATGGATCTTGTTGCCCTCAAATCACACCAGCAATTCACCTCACTTAGCTCATACTCGAACAGGTCTTCCTGAGGTTTCTTCAGCTTGTACATTATACGATCAACTTCTGAAACTACACGAGAATAGCAATTGTAATTAGTGCAAAACGTGAAGTAGACGGGTTATTTACAAGACATGTTATTTACCTTTATCGCGAGCTCTACTTCTTTCCCCATGTGTGAACACCATAGTGTGACCGAGGTGGATGGAAACTGAATTCGAAAAATTTGAAAGTAGTGGTGTGTGTTTGGAAGCTGGTGATAGGAGGGTTTTATGATGCATACTGCCCCCTGTTGTGGCACAGGCGATCTCGCCCGTGACCCAGGCGATCTCGCCCATGTCACAGGCGACATCGCCTATGCCTAGAGTGACTACAATTTTATTAAACGAACCGAGATAAAAACGTTACAGATACACTATTTTATTTCACGCTTGATTACTAGAAGACGCCCCAGCACTGTCCCGTCTCCTTCCACATGTCCTTGCATTATGACCCACGCGACCGCATGTCCTGCACTTACTTGGGCGACCCTCCTCACGCCAATCCATCTCGTTTCTGATTCGAGAGTGTCGTGGACGACCCTGTCCACGAAAAAGATGAGGTTGCGGGATCACTGGTAGGCCTGTGTGTGGGATCCAGTCTTTAGGACCCAGTATTGGTTGGAATGACTGAGCATACACTAGCTGGGTCTTGGATACCAGATAGAAGGGGCTGACGTAGTTGTGCCAGTTAGCACCAGCAAATGTGCAACAAGCTACAGCATGGGAGCACGGTACCTTGTACCCCTGGAACTTCCCGCATGTGCAAGTCCCCTTACGATTCGACTGCCTATCGAACCGAACAACGTAGCTATTATTACCGCTACGGTTCTGATTGTTTGGACCAGACTTAACCTCGTAAACCCCGTTAGCCGCATCGTACGGCAGCACGTAGTGTCTGACGGAACTTGACGTAGATTCTTCGGTTAATTTCTGACAGTACTTCGTATACGCGTTCCCTTCTGCCAACATTCCCTGGTATTCCCCACGGCGCCTATGCCAATACTTGACCATACGATGGAATGTGTGCTCGATCACAGAAGACATGGGCAAACGTCGCACGCCCTTAAGTACTCCGTTCACGCATTCTTGCGCGTTGGTCGTCATGGTTCCCCACCGAGCACCGCCTCCCTCAGTGTTGTCATAGGCCAAGCTCCATAAGGGTAGGTCCTCATTCACCCATTTTGGCTCCCGTACGTTTTGTTCATCATGGATCGCCAACCATTCTGCCTTCTTTGCCTCAAACTTCCGCACATTCCCTTCTATTCCTGCGGGTAGCGATGAAGACTTCTATGAACATCTAGTTTGTATGAGAATATTATATTAGTTAAGTTCAAATATACACCGTAAACAAGTTGACAAATACCTAAGTTCCAAAGGCGAGATTTTAAAGTTTGGTTGCGGTGTTTCTTGTTGAAGTTGCTTACGTAATGGCGTAGACACCACCTCCATACCCACCCTCGATCAATGTTGCGCATTGCCGCTGCTATCCCCTTGTGTCGATCACTGATGATTGTGATGTTGGCCCGATTGGTCACATGTCTCTGTAGATTCTCCATGAACCACTTCCAATTATCGTGATCCTCTTGGTCAACTATGGCGTACGCCAATTGAACAATCCGATGTTGCCCATCGAATGTACTAGCCATCAACAACACTTGCTTGTACTTGCCCGTGAGGAATGTGCCGTCAATGATCATGACCCCAGCGCAGTGCTTGAAGGCTTCTATGCATGGGCCAAACGCCCAAAACACACTCTTGAACATCCTATTGTTACCCGCCGGGTTGGTTCTGATCTCGTACCGTGTCCCGGGGTTCGTGAGACAAATAGCATTCAGGATTGTCTCAATGTTGTTGTATGATGCCACCCAGTCTCCGTACAGCTTCTCGACAGCACGTTGCTTGCCAAACCACGCCTTCCGGTACGATATTTTGCGGTGGTACTTCTCCAGAATGCAATCAATAACTGTCTCAACTTTCAACCCCGGCTCTCTGCGCACAATGTGCATGATTGCATCTGAGATCAGCGTGACATCGAGCTGTGGGTGGGGCCCTAGTATCGTTGACCGGTCACAACTGTGGCCGTTGTTGAGTTGTCGTATTATCCAGAATCCATATCTGTTGCTAAGTGTAGAACGCATCCTCCAAGGACACGTCGGGTCGATGCACTTGATGGCCCATTCCTTCGGGTTGGAAGTGATTACCCTGTACTTATAGTTGCGGATGACTGCTTGGCTCTTCGTTAGGGACATCAGTTGACCTTTGGTAGAGAATGTCTGACCCAAGAAGAATTCCATCTCCACCGACCAGTACGCCTTCGCTGGGATCTGGAAGCGTCTGTCCATGGAGTAGGTGTTGGAGATTGTCATAATGTCGTCACAGTCGTCACCCTCGCTCGTGGCATGTTCCAGTGGCACATAAACTTCCACGCTATTTGCTGTGGCTCCCCCTTCTTCATCGTCGTCTTCCTCGTCGGTTTGGCCAATGTCATCATCGACGTTTGGATTCCCTTCATCCGCCGAGCAATGGCTCCTTTCATCTCCAGAATCGTCAGTGCTGACATATTCATCTCGCGCCAACCCCTCTTGGTCAACCTCCTGGAACTCCGGACCGATATGACTGGTCGCCATGTATTCCCCATCATACGTTTGGCTCTGCTCTGCCATCTGATTTGGAATGACCCCGAGAAATCGGAGAACTGAGACGGCTCCTCTTCCATCAAGGCGTACAACTCGGCAACTTCGAAAAATGGGTTGACGCGAACTAAGTCGTATATGACTTGTACGCCGTTGTCGTCCGATATCGGCCTACAAACGAAATGCGACAGATTTCCCTCAGAACTGTATATCGGCATTCTCCAGACAAATGACTGGATTATCTGATCCGCTCCAAGACCCATTTTCCGCCGAAACACGGTAACCACACTATCATAGGTCGCTCGCTTGGTCATCTTCAGACGGACATTATTTCCCCCTTCGTAGGATAAGCCGGTCCAATCCTGAACGATACGGCCCCCCCAGAAAACTTGGATTCGGAATTCTCGTGACAAAGTGTAGTCGGCCATTTTAGAATGTTAGTTCTTTCGATTTGGTGACTAACCCCCGAAACTAACAAGGAATTTATAGGGTGGTTAGTGATCCAAGATGTAGGCGATATCGCCTATGCATTAGGCGATATCGCCCATGCCCTAGGCGATATCGCCTAGTCCTTGGCTATTTTCACACCCGTGACTCAACCGAATCTAATCATGAGTCACGGGTGACAATCCTCGGTGCTGGGGCGATATCGCCTAGGCCACGGGCGATATCGCCTATGCCTGGGGCGATTATATTTACAGAAATAAATAGTTTTGAAACGTATTTATTTAGGTTAATAGTTAATTTTTTTTATTTATTTTAGTTAAAAGCCCTACTTTTGTCTGTTGATTTGTTCTTTTGTTGTTTGGCCTTATGTTCCTTCGAGTGGTTCGTTGGCAGCCTGTATTCGATCGGAGAGACACGTTATAAATTTAGCTAATAAAATGCAAAAAATTAATACTGACTAATATTGACATGGCATTGATATAACGTTATGACATCAACTAAAACAGGAGACGAGTCGAGTCTAGGGAGATGAGCACAGGGGCGGATCCAAGGGGGGTGCCCGGGTGAGCCGGGGCTCACCCCTCTTTCGGTCCCATCCTTGAAAATTGAGTATATATTTTTGGGTATTTCAAATTCAGCTTAATGCATTTTTTAACATTGGCTCAGTGTCGTATTAGTTCGACTCAATCGTGAATTAATTTTAGTCTAAGTTTCAAATTTAATTAATTAAATTTCAAATATTAATAGCTCATTCATAATTATAAGTGTAAAATTGAAGATGCAGGTATATATTTGAAGACTTTTTATGTTATTCAAATTTCTTGTCGCGACTTGAAAAATTTTCCTCCAATTTCGGCTCAGCACATGATTCAATCCTGGGTTCGCCCCTGTATGAGTGTCTTTAAGAACCTAATTAAGACGGAAAATTTGATTAGACTAAAACCAACGAAATTGGAATTGTCTAGAGCGATGGTTTGACGACATGGAGAGGACAACTTCACGACTAATTATGAAGTGTGACAGAAGGCTTCTCTTTACAATGAACATTAACCAATGATTTTTTTTCTTAGAGAAGTAATTTGTTGATAAAAATTTCATTCTATGAAAACGTTGCCGTTTTGAAAAATTAGAATTTTGTAGCACAATTTTAAAAAATATGTACCGTCAGTAGCCAAATGCTTTAGTATGTCCAGATCTAGCACAATCTGACGGGCAGCCAGCGATGCGCCAACCAGCCAGTGCATCGCTGGCTGCCAGCCAACTTACATCTACTGTCTGCCTCCGTTATGAGGAGGTTAGGGTTTCCTCATCCCAACCAACGATACGCTGGCTGGCAGGCGCATCGCTGTCTAGGACTGAGGAAACCCTAACTCCTCATTTTTAGTATAAATACCCCCTTGAAGATGTCGTTTTTTCACCACACCTCTCTCAAACTCTGAACTTCAAATTTCAAGCAGTCAGCCGTCATCTACCAAAGCTCAGAATATGTCGTTTTTCACCTGTGGGTCTGCTAGTCGCAACAATAAGAGCAAGTGAAATTTATGCTTTCAACGAATTAGTCTTGCGGATGCTTTGTACTAACTACTGTTGTTGTGTAGTGACTGATACTGAGAGGGTAATGCACAAGTTGAAGAAACCGGAGGAGGACTTGTTCGTGTATGAGACAAGTGTGGTTAACTGCTGGTGCGACTTAAGGGAAACCAGATCCGTTTAGCTGAGGGATCTGGAAAGCTATTTCGGTTGGTAAAACAAGGCCACAAATTCTATTTCGTGCATTTTCCTAGTTCTCAAAACCCTCTAAGTTTGTTTTATGATCTGTAGGAAAAGGGGTGTGGTTATTTTTAAAAACTGGAGGTGCGGGAGGCCGTGGATGCTGTGATTAAGGAGAAGGACGAAATCATTCGGGCGAAGGACAAACAACTTGTTCGAGCGAATAGGGAGAAGGATAATATCGTCCGGGAGAAGGACAAAATCATTTTAAACTTGAGGGAAGAGATTTCAAGTTTGCATGGGGTTATCAATGTGATCATGAGGAATGAGCCTCCCTCTCCACCACCCGGACCTCGTCGTTTTAATTGACGACCATCTTAGGCCTGATGTGGTTGTATTTGGTGTTGTTTTTGTTGTGGTTGTGGTTGTTGTTGTTTTTGTTGTTGTTGTTGTCATCTTTGAAGTTAATAAAATGATTGGTCTGTAGTTGCAGCCTTTCTTCATTGTGTTGTCAAATCTCATTTGTCTTTATGACAGAATTGCTATTTTTTTTGAAGTGTGTGGTCAATTCTTGTTTGGATTTGGTGCAATGTACAAACTTTCTGAAGTGTGTGGTCAATTCTGAAGTATGGAATAATAAAAGTAACTTCATACTACAACAAGAAACCAAACATTACATTGAAAATAAAACATGACATTGAAAACCAAACATTTCACACAAACACTACTGAATAAAATGACTAGTACAATTCGAAGACTTGAACAAAGACTGAAGTGAAGAAGGTTAAACAAACATTGGAAAAACTAGTACATGATAACAATACACTGACCCACAAAATAATTGTGTAATTAACCGTTCATTGCGGGGTTTGAATTTCTGCTACTTCGCCTCGCACGTGTGCACGTCCTTCTATTGTGCCCATCTTGCTGACAGTAACTGCAGTGAGGCTCAATATCTTCAACCCAGTCCATCTCGTTGTGTATGCGAGAATGGCGTGGTCCCCCCATCCTTCTTACCCTTCCAGGGTCATGCACCACCTTCGGCCCTCCATGTGGCTCCTAGTCCTCTTTCGAGCCGATAGGGAGGAAACTCCTTTCGTATACCTGGCTTACTATTTCCAACCTGTATTGGGCATTGGCGTAGTATAAGGGATCTTCATTCGCGGTGTTACATGCGGCCACGGCGTGTGAACATGACATCTTTAGCTGTTGGAACTTGCCGCACGTGCAATGACCATCCCAGTCGGTGTAGAACAAACGAACTTCTTGCCTATTGTTTCCCCTCCCATTGCTTTGATTTAATGCCATTTGAATTTCGTATATGCCGACATCATAATCGAAAGCCCTCACCGTGTGGGAATTGGCCTTATCTAGTCTTTTCTGCAGCCGGGAAAGACACTTCTTAGTCCAGATTGCACCGGTCGCCTGTTCTTCTCGAATCGTCTTCCGTCGATCTTCGAAATACGTTTGCAGCCTGTAGAAGGTGGATTCAACCAAAGCTGCAATTGGGAGAGCCCGAATGACTTGAATGCCCCATTCACACTCTCCGCCATGTTTGATGTCAAGTGGTTCCATCGTGCCCCGTCGTGTTGAGCGTCTACGGCCCTTGACCAATACAACTGATTATTAGTCGCCCAGTCTTTATTGACGGGGTCGGCCCTTGCGAATGATGTTACCCCCTTCTGAACTTTCTCAACGACCTCCGTTTAGCTACAGGTAAGGGAGAATGGATTAGCATGATGTATACGAATTTGTTCAGTAAATGGTGGAGTGCTACGATAGTTACCTAGAGCCATAAGGTGGCTTTTGAGTTTTGCATTCTTCGCGGTGCTGTTGTAATTGCTTATATAGTGGCGGGCGCACCACCGCCATTGCCATCCAAATCTAATTTTTCCCATCGCACTCACGATGCCCGCATGTCGGTCGGATATGACACATACTCCATGTCTTTGTGTGACTAGCCATTGTATGCACTAAAAGAACCATTCCTAGTTCTCCTTGCTCTCAACTTCCACAAGTGCGAAGGTCACGGTAAAGATGTTCTTATTACCGTCGAATGAACTAGCCATGAGTAGTGTGTGCTTGTACTTTCCCTTCGTGAAGGTGCCGTCGACGATGAGCACAGGAGGACAATGTTTAAATCCTTCGATGGACGGGGCAAAACTCCAAAAGAGACGGTCAAATTGGGAGTCTGTATCTCCATCATCCGTAGTAATCGGTCTCGTGACGAATTCAACCTGCGTCCCATAGTTCCGATCTTGTATAGCCTTCATGAGGGTAGGTAACTCATTGTACGATTCCTCCCATCTACCATATATACGCTCCATGGCGCGCTGCTTGCCGTTCCATGCTTTCTTGTATGAGATGTGTCTGTGATATATAGTAAAAATCTCTGTCTGAAGAAGTTTGATCCGAACATGGGAGCGTGCTTGGACAAAGGGTGTGACTGCATCAGCTATCACACTGACGTCCAGCTGGCTCGGACTGATGATGTTCTGGCTGCCCAAACACAGATGGGTGAGATTGAATTGTTTTACCGTCCACACATCGCTCTAATCTGTAGTGAGCAGTATCCTCCATAGGCAGCCATTGTGTTTGTATCCATTTGCTAGATCGCGTCATGCACAACATACGGTTATTCTTGAGTCCATATTGCTTGAGACTGACTTGCGCCACGAGTTTGGTTTCAAATTGTTGCCCAATCGCAAACCCCGGGCCGTCAATGTGCCACCGTGGAACGTTGTGACATCCGTACTCGTTGTTGCTTGACGTCATCCGTTCACCGATATCTTCAAGCAAATTCGTGTAATGGCTCAGAGGGGTGCAGTCTTTCGGTGGTTGGCGATTCGCACCGCAATCAGGCTCAAGGTCTGACTCAGATACGTACGCTTCATCTTGCTCCGAGTTAACATCGCTTTCTGATGACTCTCCCTCGTCATCATTTCCCAAGTGCGCTACCAGACTTTGGTGTATGTTAGATCCACGCCCTACTTGTAGACGAGGTTGACTACTCTGACTACTCTGACGACTATAACAGGCGCTCGCTCCGTCACCCATGAAAACAGATTGTCCCTGCATCAGCGTCCCACGGTGGTCGAACTCAAAGTACAGCCCGGCGACTCGATATGTTGACTGGGTAGCCATCATGTTGTAGACAACCTCCAACCCATTAACGACATCGAGAATAAGTGGGTAGTGTGCCACAATTTGGTCATGCACAAACACTAGACACCAATACATGATAGTTCTCAACACCGCCGATTCTCCTAACTCCATTTTGCGCAAGAAAACTGGACATGCCTGTTCAAGAGAAGGTTGCCTCGTCATCTTGAGATGACATAACTTCCCGCCGCTGTAGAAACACCTCACCGGCTTGTCCGTGTACTATGTCGCCATCCCAACGGAGCCAGAAGGCGAAATTCATTTTGTAGGTAAGAAGAAATTGAGAACGCAAGAAGGTGTTGAAGTGATGGAAGATGGTGTGAGTATGAAAGTTGTGGAGTCATGCCTCTATATAATGTATGGGCATATTACAGCCTTTATGTGTGTGGTCAATTCTGGCTTTGTGTAACCAGCTTTTTTTATGCGTGTGGTCAATTTTGCTTGTCTTTGTGTAAGAGATGCAACTTTTTTTATGTGTTTGGTCAATTCAGGAGTGTCTTTGTTAAGAGGTGGAGCTTTTTTAATGGGTGGTGTGGTGTACTCATAAGATAAAATATCATGTCATACATAAGTATAATGCGAAGAAATACCCAAGTATAATAAAATATAATGTCATGCATAAGTACGAGTACATACTAACGAATACAATAACATAACTACTCACGACCTCTACCATCTCGACCTCTACGCCGACCCTGTGCCCTCCAATGTGCCCCCAACTGATGCCCCCAACTGATGCCCCTAGTAGCGCATATCCTCTGTGTCGGCTCTCGCCTCAATCCATAACCATGCTGCCCGTCGCCAGCGTCATCATCATCGTCGAACGCTGCCTCATATGCGACTACTGGTGGCGTGACAAACTGAGTGTCGGAAGGACCTGCGTAAGAGGTAGATGTTCCAGTGTGGACTAGAGGAGTGGTGAATGGCTGGAACGGCTGTATGTGGTCCTGAGGCTGGGTGTAGTCCTGAGGCTGGGTGTAGTCCTGCTGTTGGTACTGGCTACCCATGTAGTGCTCGGTGTATCGGGCCTGCTGCTGCTGTGGATTCCACTGCGGCAAGTTCGGCTCCCACAAACGAGGGATCGGGGGGGGGGGGACATATACATGCTGGCGCACCCTACAACCGTAGGAATCCTGGCAGCAGGAGGATCAGGCACTGGGTAGTCTGGATGTCGTCGATGTGTGGCCTGTTGTGGTGTCCTAGGATGATGCCTATACTCAGTCATCCTCTGGATCCCGCCGGAAGCATGCATCATGGACCGCAATGTAGAATGCATCTCCCGCTGCTCCTGAGGCGTGATATGTGACTGGCCAGTCGTCACATATAGCCTCTCAATACCATCGACCTACAACACATAATAAGAATGCTTAAACCTATCACTTAAAGTAGTTGTAATAATTGTGAGCAAGATAACGTACGAAAGACTGCTCCACGACTCCTAGTCGAGAAACTGTACACCTGGTAATGCCACGGTACCACTGCTCGTACTCGCCATGGAAGTGAAAGGACTCCCTCTCCTCACCCCGCAGCCATGGACCCGAAGCAACGTGGTCAAGACGAACGGACCACAACTGACGGTATCCAGAAAATCTAGCAACAACATCTCTGTAATGGCACCCGCTCTGTGTCACCTCGAGGTTACTAATGACCTCACCTATGGGCTGATCATAAGTAGGGATAGGCTGATCCATCCCAAACTAGCGCAACACCCTATTAGATCTATGCCACATGCCACTAAAGAAGTAGATGAGTGGTGCGACGACTTGATGACTAGGGAATGTCCCTGTACTGTAATGTTCACGGTCCGCCGAGTATGGACACCACTATGTCAAACAAATTTTGGAAATTAGACGAATACGAACCCTAAACTGTAAGACAAAATGACATCGACTTTGTAACAATACAATACCACAAATGGAATCTTATCGTCAAAAAGCTAGTGGTACCCCCAACAAGGATGTATCTGGTCTTCGCGTCATACCAGTCTTTCCAGATACAAAAATATGGAATGAACTACGTCATTCATAGCACTTGATAAGGTGGAATGTAGAACAAACATAAAATACTAAGTCAAGCCCTAACCGTGGCATGTGTGGAACGGGTGACTGCGTCGGTGCAATCTGTCGAATCTTGTGGACTCGACACGCAATGTATGTAAATCTCTTAAGCGCCCACGCTTGGATGAATGCCATCCATCCTCCAATGTCACCTATGTGGTTGCGGGAAGGGCTGCTCTCTACGCGGAAAGCACACCGGCCAAGCTCCCTATATAGCCATGAAAGTGCGGCAGCCCCCCCAAGTGTACTCGCCTATCTCGCTCATGTCCTCTAGTAGTGGAAGGAAGAAGAGGTATGCGTGAGATCCAGACCGATCAGCGAAGATACAGCTGCCAAAGAAGTCCAGAATGTAGGCACGACAATGCTGCTCGATAGTCTAAGGATCCGCATCTCCCCTAATGGTGCCAAAGTGGCTACGCAACCACGTCATCTTCACTCTGCCAGCAGAAAGGTCATCACCAGATGGTTTCTTGCCAAGAAGCTCTAGCACGTACTACTGCAGGTCCTTCTCCTCAGTCGGAAGGCGCCTCTACGACTCCACTAGCTCGCCATCTACGCTCAGACCGGTGAGAAAGTGCACGTCCTCGAGTGTTATTGTCGCCTCACCATGGTACAAGTGGAAAGTACTGGTCTCGGGACGCCACCTCTCGACCAATGCGGTGATCAGCTCAGGATCAGGGGTAAGGTAAGGCTCAAACCTATGATCATACTTTACGATCTTCTTAGAGTGACGACAATTAAGCGTCATATGTGGGTCCTAATAGTTGAGGGAAGAAGATGTAAGAAAATTAACATGTAAATAAGTCCTAAACAATTAAGAGTACTCAATGTTTGAGTCATTCCTAAACATTTAAATAAGTCCTAAACAACTAAGATGTAATTTATTTTGTTGTAACATTTCAATATGATTAGCGTAATTAACTACTAACATGTAATTTATTATGTTGTAACTAGTATTCACTACTAATTACTATTAGAATTTGCTCTTCATAATATTAAATGTACTAACCTGAGCTTCGAAAATCCCCGATGCTCGATGTCGTTCGGGACTACCACTTCGTACCCCACGCGGCACATCTCCAAACATGTAATCCATCTACAATTAAATATCCAAAATCAAAGTTAACACACATTTAATTTGGATGACGAATTTATAAGCATAATTAACTATGTCCAATCATAATAAAGTAAATCATAACACACATTTAATTTGGATAATAGTGTGATACCTTTCGAGTGAGGGTTTATGCCTTCTTCAAACGTAAATGATGGAACGGTAATGACAATTACTACGAACCTAAAAAAACATGACATTATTAGTGTACAATAATTATAAGTCAAGTTAATGAAAGCAACTCGAAAAACTAACTAACAAGTTACCTTCAGAGAATTGCTAATGAAATTGAGAGAGGATGATGAGAAGAGGTGTGAAGAAATGGATGAGTATTGGGGGTTATTTATATTAGCTGTTGTGTAACGGCAGACTGGTTTTCAGTCAGTGATGCGCTGGCTGGTGAGCGCATCGCTGGCTGGGAATCATTCTGTCGTTACATAACGGCTAGTTTGTAACGGTCCGGTCGCCAGGTGGCGATGCGCTGCAACGGAAATAAATTTTGGATTGCAGCCAGCGACGCGCTGGCTGGTTGGCGAATAGCTGGCTGGCAGGCGCATCGCTGTCTGCCAGTCAAATTGTGCTAGACTTAGACATATTTACGCATTTGGCTATTGACGGTACATATTTTTTTTAAATTGTGCTAGAAAATTCCAATTCTGGCTGTTTTGGGGTAGGGAAGGACGATCAAAACGTTGCCGTTGAAACGAGGCTTGAATTAAAAAAAAATAGATGGGGTCTGCTGTTTGAAGGGTATCGAACTCAAGAACATGGGCTTTAAATATTGGCCTAAATATCGCTGGGCTACGACCCATATTCAATCTATACTAATCATGGTATGTTAAGAACTCAACATTAAATGTTAATGCACTACAACCTAAATGAGATATTGATGCATCTCATTATTGGCGTATTCATCTTCGCATTAGATGACATTTTTAGTGATTTGTATGTCTAATTTGCATGGTTTTGAGTGAGTTCCGCACCCCTTCGCCCTTTGGGGCCGTTTTATGTGTTTTGCACGTTTTTGGTTCATTTCAGTTGATCCATGATGATTAGGGACGAATCGGGAGAGGCTGCAAAATGCTGGAGCTGGAATTGAAGCAATACACGACGTGTATTACAATACACGCCGTGTACCTGAAACACGTCGTGTACTGCGGAAACACGCCGTGTATTACGATACACGGCCGTGTATCATCATCTGACGAGATTTTTAATCCTATTCTTTCCTGGGAGAAAAACATAACGTACAATTCATTCTTCTTTCTTCCCCGACGAACCAGACACTCTCGGAGGGAGAACTCGGAGCTTTGAAGTGACGATTGAGCAGAGGAAGCGTGGATTAACTCAGGAAATTCTAGGATTCATCAAGATTAGGTTTTCTCGGAGTAAGATGTCTTCTTTTCCGGTTTTCTTCTCTGTTTAGGAGGTCGTTAGGTTCTCCAATAGCTTGACCATAGGATTGTCAGAACCTAATCTCTTTGCATGATTTTGTGGCATTTCACTGTTCTTGATCGTTCTTGAATTCTTGCAAGTTAGCTTGACCATAGGAGCTTGTAGGTTTGATAGAATAGAATCTCTAAAGCCTGACCATGGAGTAGAGATTACAAAAGGATTTGCCGAGTCGTCTAGTCTGTTGAATTTCGTCGATTGCATAGTTTCATCCATCTTAACCAAACTAGCGTGGATTCGAGTCTGAACAACCGCCTTAGTCTATCTTTGAATCCCCAATCTGCTTTATTTGCTTTACTTGTTCTTATTGCATTCTTAGATAATTAGTTCATAAACCCAATTCAAACCGACGACAAAAACCCCGAATAGCTTATCTCATAATCGTTGAGTAATAGAGACAGAAAGACCCTTGGGAATAACGATCTCGCTAGAGAGATCTAGCGAGTAAAACTTTGTGTGCATTAATTTGCGCATCAAGTTTTTGGCGTCGTTGCCGGGGACTTTTCTTTTTCTAGGAAAGGCATTGTGCGTTTTAAGCTTTTCATTCACTCTTTTATCATCTCTTACCTCCCACATTTTTATACTACTTGGTATTTCTTGTTTTTGTTGTTTCAGGCAAGATTGCATGTACAGAAGAAAGAAGACAGAGTAAGCGCATAGCTGACAAGGGCAGAATTTTCTACACTCAGTTCGACACTACTCCTGTACCTCCTCCTCCCGCCAAGACACCTAAAGCAAGGAAGAACCTCTTTACATCTTCATCCACCATTGCTACCGCAGACCCTCTCACAGATGCTCCTGTCCCTCCTGAGATAGAAATTATGGCGGAGATGACGTTGAAGGATTACGACCGACCGACCACAGATGGGACTGCTTCGTGCATTCAGATTCCCAACACGGAAACTCAGAATCTGCACATCCCATCTCACTTGATCAACATGATTCAAGCAAACGGGAACACTTTCACTACAAAAAAAATGCTATTTGGCGTCGGTCATACACGCGTTTTAGCGTCGGTCATGACCGACGACAATACGGTGATGCTAAACCTTAGCGTCGGTCGTTTGGTCAACCGACGATAAAATAACACACGACCGACGCTAAAATATGGGTTGACCGAATGGGTTGCTGACCAACCCAATTTTTTTGTTTTTTGTTTTCATTTATTATTTTCGTTTTTATTTTTATTTTTTGCTAATCTTGTTTTTTTTCCAGATTTGGGTTTTTTTCAGATCTCGTTTCTCTTCTCTAACGCCGTCACGTTGGCTTCGTCGTTTGGCGCACGACGGCTGGGATGCGGCGGCTGCGGCGGTTGGAGGAGGAAG
The DNA here is from genome assembly GCA_034768395.1 of Linum lewisii. Taxonomy (NCBI): domain Eukaryota; kingdom Viridiplantae; phylum Streptophyta; class Magnoliopsida; order Malpighiales; family Linaceae; genus Linum; species Linum lewisii. The sequence continues at coordinate 12,317,069 of CM068296.1, read as the reverse complement.
TGAAGGCGGACTTCGGCGGAGTTGTGGTGGCGGCTGGGATGATGCGGCTGGAGAGTTTGGAGGAGGAGGAGGAGGAGAGTTTGGAGGAGGAGGAGGAGGAGGAGAGTTTGGAGGAGGAGGAGGAGGAGGAGGAGGGTGGTGGTTGGGAGAGTTTCAGGAGAGAGAGGAGAGGATTGAGAGAGGTGAGAATTTGAGATTAGGGTTAGGATGAGGGTTTAAATACTTACGCGTTTTAGCGTCGGTCAATGACCGACGCTAAAACGTGTGTGAACCGACGCTATATACACGCGTTTTAGCGTCGGTCATGACTGACACTATTCTCTTTCTGCTGACCGACGCCAATTTAACCGCCCGGTCAGCCAAAAATCAAACCAAAACCGGATAATAGCGTCGGCTCTTTGTCCCATTTTAGCGTCGGTCGCCTATCAACCGACGCTAAAACGCGAGGTCAACCACTTAGCGTCGGTTGATGACCGACCGACCCTAAATTGCTACGTTTCAACTGACACTAATTAGCATTTTTTTTGTAGTGTTTCTCTGGAGGTGTTAATGAGGACCCGAATGCTCATGTGAGGAACTTCTTGAGGCTGGCTCATACAGTCTCTAACAATGAAGCGGATCATAATGCAGTCAAGCTTCAGCTTTTTCCTTTCACTCTGAAGGGTCAAGCAGAACTGTGGTTGTATGATCATCCTGCGAATCACTTCACTACGTGGGATGGTCTGGCTAAAGCATTCCTAGAAGAGTTCTTCTCCCCTTCCAGAACCGATGCACTCAGTGCACAGATAACAGGTTTCACAAGTGGTCCGGAGGAGAACTTCTATGAGGCTTGGCAAAGATTTCAAGGGCTTCTCCGAGCTTGTCCTCACCATGGATGGGATGACTATAACAAGTTCTCTATATTCCTCCAAGGCTTGGATTATGAGAAAAGGAAGGATTTCTCTTTACAGCTGAATACGGACTTAGATGATATGACCGCAGCCGCGGCTTTGGCTGCTTGCAAGGCCTTTGCCATGAGGATCAAGTCTCTAATGCAAGCTAATCCCTTAAAGGTGGACGACAGGAGTCTGGGGCAAAAGAGATTTTCTACTGATGCCCAATACCCTGTTCCCACAGTTCCTGCACCAGTAGACCTTGTTCAAAGTCAGTTGGAGTTGGATAACTCGAAATTGGAGATGGAAGTGCAGAGATTAAAGCATGAGCTGGAAAGGGCTAAGATAGCTCCTTCGCTGGGTGTTCCTACAGCTCCACCGCCAGGGTTCAAGATGCTTTCTAGAACCACTCCTTCCTATGCTTCTACGGCGGCGACTGTAGCAGTAGTCACCGCCCCGTGTTCAAACTGTGGTGGTCCAGATCATACAGCAGAGAGTTGTAATTGGAAGTTTGAGGGTAACCCAGACCAACAACAAGAGGAGGTTGATTATGTTGGTGGACAGAACCAGGGGAATTACCAAAACCAGAATAACAATTTTAGAAATTCCAATGGTTACCAGAATCAAAACTCCCAATGGCAGAGCAGAGGGAACTGGAACAACAACAAAAATCAGAATCAGTTTCAGGGAGAAAATCAAGGGGGTTACCAAAGGTATAATGCGAATCAAAATCAGAATTCCCAATGGCAGAACAGAGGAGGCTGGAATAACAATCAGAACCAGAACCAGAGCCAGAACCAGAACCAGAATTAGAACAACAACGGTGGTTCGAGCTCTTCTGCGCCTAAGTCCTATTCCGATATCATGTTGGACAAGATTTTTGCTGAAACCCAATCAAACAAGAAGGACATCTCACACACCGACTCTTCTCTCAAGAAGCTAGACGATCGGGTGACGACAATAACCAACTTTCTAAGGGAGAATGCAGTTGATCTTCTGCCTAGCACAGCTCCTTCCTCATCATCCAGCAATGACGGAGGAAGCAAAACTAAGGAAGAATTCTGTGGAGCAGTTTCTCTTCAGGATGGCACAGAGGAATTGGAGAAGCCAATTGAGCAGTTGTGTCAGAAGGAGCAGCAAAGAAAAGAAGCTACTCCACCAGTCGATCCTTACCGACCAAAAGCACTTTATCCTGCAGCTTTGAACAGACCTGTGCTAAACAAGGAGAATTTGGGGAAGACTCTGGTGACTATCAATAACCAGAAGATGGGAGTTGCTTTAGTGGAAGAACTTCTTGCAAACCCAGATTATGCGAGTCATATGAAAGAAATTCTCTCCAAGAAGAAGAAGCTGAAAAATGCAGAAGCTGCTGCTGTGGTGGAGGAGCTGAGAAGCGTGAGTCCTGACAAGAAGAAAGACAAGGTTGTCAATCCTCTTCCAAAGAACTCCTCTCAAAAGACAAGAGCAGAAGAGATAGATGAGATCACCTCAGTTACCCTCCATGAAGCTGGCGAGTCTGTTCTGAAGCAGAGCCACGTGGTGCCAAAGCGACATGATCCAGGGAATTTTTCTTTTCCTAGTTCTATTGGCACATATTTGATTGATAGAGCTCTTGCAGATTTAGGGGCTAGCATCAGTGTTATGCCTTACTCATTGTTTGAGCGTCTAGGAATGCCTAAGCTAACCCCTACCACCATGAATATCAACCTAACTGATCAAACTGTTAGACATCCTAGGGGTATTGCTGAAAATGTTGTAGTTAGGGTGCATGATAGCTACTTCATGACTGATTTTGTAGTAATTGATTGCGTGGAGAGTGTTAATATTCCCCTTATCCTGGGATGACCCTTCCTAGCCACTTCTGGTGCACTCATAAATGCAAAGGCTGGGAGGTTAACCTTTCGGGATAAGGAAAAAGTTATTACATTTGAAATTCTCCACTTGATCCTAATGCGCACTCTTCCGCTAAGAAATCCATGTCGTTAGTATTTTTGAATGCTTCAATATATACGGTGTTTACCGATATGGATCCTCTTGATTCGTCTTCATCTTTACAGGATTAGGTAGCGGCGATGGTATCTATCCAAGATACATGTGGAGTTAAGAAGAAGAACAAGCCTCCTAAGAAAGCTAAGGCGCCGCCCCATGAAAGTACTCCTACCAAACCCCCAGATGTGATCCTGGACAAAGTGGAGCTATTTGGACCCTTTGAGGTAGCTGGATTGCGAGGCGACGGTTCATTGGAGTTGTTCCATGCTAGCGGGAAGAAATTTGTGCTTCAGAGTGGAGCGATGAAGGTATTCTTTCAGGACACAGATGCCAGTCTGAAAGAAGTTCTGAGCTGGGATGCCGCACGTTAGACCAGGTATCGTCTAGCTCAAAGACGTAAAATAAAGAGCGCTTCTCGGGAGGTAACCCAAGTCTGGAGTCTTTTCATTTTGTTGAGTCGAGTCCGTGGTAGAGTCATGTATCGAGTTAGTCATGTCTGGAGAGTGTTTAGAGTCTCGGGGTCGTCCGGAGTTGATTTTGGGTACTAAGTGTGTGCAGGATTCGTCTAAATTAAAGAAGAATTTATGGAGTGCTACAGGTCTTGATACACGGCCGTGTACCAATGATACACGCCGTGTATCATAGTACACGCCGTGTACTTGTAAGACACGGGCGTGCCCCAGAATCGACGAACTCTCGGACGAAAAATGAAGCTAAGGTACACGGCCGTGTACTGACAATACACGTCGTGTATTGTGTACACGCCGTGTACCGCTAATGCACGGGCGTGTCCCAAAATTTGAGAACTTTCGGCCGAAAAGAAAAGCTAAGGTACACGGCCGTGTACTGTTAATACACGCTGTGTATCAAAGAACACGCCGTGTACTACAATACACGCCGTGTATCGTCATTTTCCAGGTAAGTGTCTTTCTTCTCTTTCTTCAATTTTCAGTCATCTTCTCCCCCATTCAAACAGCGCCGACGGAAAACACACCCTCCTCCTCTTCGATTTTTCACTCAACACTGCCCCAAACTCTATTCCCAAGCTACCAACTCCTCATTTTCACATTACCCACTCATTCCCATCTATTTTCCCTCAACTTTCTACACTCCCAATCAATTTCCAGCCCCCTCATCATCTCAAACACCCCATTGAAGCTCTTCACCTCCATTGGAGCTCCACCTTCAATCTTTACTTTTCAAGTCATTCTTGGGTGTTAAGATGTCGTCTTCCAGGTATATTCTTCCTTACTTACTCTTTTCAAGTCCTATTTCATGAATGGAAGTGTAGAAACTTGGATTTTGAGTGTGGAATTTTTGGAATTCATTGGGTGTCCTCATGAACCCTAATTTTTGAAGTTGTTTGAATTGCCAAATTGACCATGGAATCTTGCAATTAACCATCTAGGATAGCTTCATTTCGAATCGTGGCTTATTTGGACTCCGTTTGCTTGACGAATTACTTGCTATAGGTTACTTTCCTATACCGATATTTTGCAAATTGGGGTTTTCTGATTATGGACGAATTCTAATGGTTTGAATTGTATTGCATGTTCTTGTGATGTTATTTGACATATGGAATGGGTTGATTTGGATTTACCGTGCCTTGTTTGAGCTATTATTAAGATTTCACCATACTTTTCGAATTTGTCGGTTCTTGATCATTTGAATCCATCATGTTTGATTAGTTAGCTGACTTAGACTTGCTTATTTCTTGCTTTGGAGATACTTCTTTGATCAAGTGATATCATTTCTTTGTCCCTCTTGGTTAAATGCGCAACTAGATCTCTCATACTTGTTTATTGAACCCTAGTTAGTTAATGGTGAAATTATTGATTGATTTGGCTGCCTTGTTCTCGAATGAATCTATATTGGTGTGAGCTGAATCACTTGTGGCATGTATGTCGTGCGTTTCTTCCATATCTTTGAATTTATTGTGTGGATGGTTTGTTTGTGTTTGTAGGGAACCACGACCTAAGAGGCAAAAGAATGTGGTAGTGGATACCACATACCAGGTGGCTGACATGCCTACTGCCATTCAAGCCGCATGTTTCCGTTTCACGGACTCGAAGGATCTCTCTAAGTGGCGTCAAATCAAGGAGAAAGGCATTGTCTCTTCTTCTAGAATTGATTGGGAGTCCTTTGAAGAAGCAGGATGGGCAGAAAAGCTAAAGGAACATTTGGACAAGGCCGGTTTGACCCCGCTCTTTGAGGTGGACGAGCCAGGATATGAGTGGCCAACCAAGGAGGCCATCACTACTTTCCGCTTCAAACCTATGAAGAAGCGAGATAGTGACAAGGTTATCCGGTTTCGTCTGGGTGGGGAGGAGCGTAAGCTCACATTGGATTAGTTTGGTGTAGCTTTGGGTTTCTACACAGAGGAAGAATTGGAGGAGAGTCCGAACTTGGTGGTTTATACCAGTGCTGAATCCACCACCATAACCGAGGCGTTTTGGCATGACCTCGCTCCATCGGACCCTTTGAAGATGACCAAGTCAGGAGAGTTGAGGTATTATGTTTCTAGTCGGTCAAAGGCTTCTTTGATGACCAACCCGACATACCGGTGTATGCAGATTATATTTAGGGAGACCATTACCCAGAGGGGGAATGCAGGTGGAGTCTGTAATGCTCGGGATCTGTTCATGATCTGTCACGTGGCTTTGGGTCGGCGCGTCCATTTGGCCCCTCTGGTTGCCAAGCTTCTCGCCTCCCAGAATGCCTCTAACAAGGTGGACTTCCTAGTGGGCGGTGCCTATGTCACCAGGTTGGTGAACTACTTCGGATGCATGCAAAAGTTTGGCCAAGTGACCCTACAGAAGAGGGTGACTCAGATTCCCATCACTCCAGCTCTTCCCCGCTCTAGAGGGGATTACAGACATCTTGCCAGATTACTGTTCACCTTTGCATGAGAAGAACAAAGGAGCGCAGGTGTAGGAGGAGGAGGAGGACGAGGAAGACACTGAGGTCCCTCCTACTTCCGAGGCTCCTCAGTCTACTGTTGGAGGCTCATCCTCCTACGACATGAGCCACCTTATGAAGGCCATACAAGGCATTCCGACTGGGGTTGCCTCTTCTCAGCAGAGGTACTGGGAGCAGCAGGCTGAGTATTGGGGACAGCAGCAGGATCACTGGAAGACTCAGGAGGAGCATTACCAGAGTCTTTCAGGATAGATTACAGCTTTGGACACCAGAGTGTCAGGGATGGATGAGTGGGTTTCTGGTTTATATGACTACATGGATGACGGATTCCAGGCAGTCAGAGAGCGGGCGGACCAGCAATATCACAGCCTTAGCGCGTACCAGCGCTACTCTCATGACGCCCAGCGGGCGGCTTTTGCCTCCTTCATCCCGGGCTACCAGCCTCTAGAGCCTTACACCGGACCATACTGGACACCACCTCAAGACCCGCTGGCCGACCATTGATGATTTTCATCACTTCAGGACTTCTTATTTTTCACTCTCGGACTTGTATTTTTCTTTTTATTTGCGTCGGATTTTTAGTCGGTTTATGTTTTGAGTCTTTGTTAAACTGTTCTGTTGGTCGAGTCAGTTAGACTCTTGTATTTTGATTGCTCTAATCGTGTTTTGTTTTTCTCTTCCCACTATCTTCAGGATTTGTTGTTCCACTTTCCATCAGTTAGGCTCTGATCAAGAAATGCACTCCGATGACTCACTTATGCCATCTCTAGCATCCTCATGCTCTGTTTCCCGGTACCCCTTAACACTTTTCTTCACTGTTTTGTGTGGTCCATTGAGGACAATGTTCGATTTTAAGTGTGAGGTGGGGTGTTTACTTTTGAGGGTTGCTTACTGATGTGCTATCCATGATTGGAACTTGCTCTGTTCTTGACTTGCAATGCTAAACTGATTTTCAATTTTTAACAATGACGCTTAGACTGTCTTCTCTAGAACCTGTAACCAGCATGCTTGAATTGATATTAAATGAATCCGGTCAGAACAGATTTTAGAATCAGTCTTGTAGCTTCACTTTGAATTGCACGAAAATGATTCGAACCCGACTAGCAGCTATTGGTGAGCTTTTGATCCGTTGCGCGTAAACTTGCAACTTGTTTCTTTTTGAGTGGCTTTCTTGTACTTGAATGCGTTAGAATTTGCATGAGACCTATTTGAAACCACACGATGACACGAGTACTAGAATGATAGGGGCACCTAGAATAGCTACCTAAGCCAAAAGCCGTCCCGCTATTAATTCCCCTAGGTGTAAACCTTTGAGCTTGGCCTGTTCTTTCGGTTCGATATTATGCTACAGCTTATTCCCATGTTTTTGTTCACCCCGTCGATCCCTTGTGGTAGTAGCCTGAGATTAGCCAACCGGAAGTCGGTCTGTGGTGACCTGCTTATAGCCAGTTAACCAGTGGTCTTAGCTAGTATGTCTAGACGTGTAAACCCCTCTAGCAACTTAAAAATTTAGCACTTAAAAAAAAGAGAAAAGTTGAAATAAAGTTTCAAGTATTAGTAGTATTTAGTTCAAACCGTTCTTCTCCCTACAAAAGGAAGAACGAAAGCAATAAGTCGTGAAAAAAAAACAAAAAAAATGAAAAAATAAATAAATAAAGTGCTAAGTTGCTTGAGGGTATCCCAGGACGAGCGTACATTATTCCACCCGTATCTGGTTAGACGGTAGTAATCATTAGATTTTGATTCGAGGAAGGTTAGTCGATTGCTGCGCCGCATCATACCTTTCATCATCATTCATCCCATCATCCATTCATCATAAGCCCTTGTAGTATAGAATCATTACAGTCCCTAGCAGGGAAGACCTTCTTGACTAGTTACTCGTGTTGTCACAGTGGTTGATATGGTGGTCGAAATGCAAACCTATGACATAATTCGGTCAATGAAAGTGATTGAGAGCTTAAACACGTCCCTAAACACAGAGCGTGAGAGTTCCCTATTACTATATTTTTTGTGTGAGGAAGTCTGGTCGGTTATGTCGGAATCGTGCATGATTGGTGATTGTTACTTGTTGTGTGCAGAGAATAGTGAGACTTGGATTTGTTTGGTTGACATTCTTTCATGTGTAGGTTACGCTTTCTAGACGAAACAGTATGGGTTGAATTGTTAGAGATTGAGCGTCAATTTGGTTGAGTTTGTCATTTGTGAACTTGAGTGTGATTCCAAGTTTTATTTGTTTGAGGACAAACAAAAGTTTAAGTGTGAGGTGATTTGATGCGTCTCATTATTGGCGTATTCATCTTCGCATTAGACGACATTTTTAGTGATTTGTATGTCCAATTTGCATGGTTTTGAGTGAGTTCCGCACCCCTTGGCCCTTTGGGACCGTTTTATGTTTTTTGCCGTTTTTGGTTCATTTCAGGTGATCCATGACGCTTAGGGACGAATCGGGAGAGGCTGCAAAATGCTGGAGCTGGAATTGAAGCAATACACGGCGTGTATTACAATACACGCCGTGTACCTGAAACACGCCGTGTACTGCGAAAACACGCCGTGTATTACGATACACGGCCGTGTATCATCATCTGACGAGATTTTTAATCCTATTCTTTCCTGGGAGAAAAACATAACGTACAATTCATTCTTCTTTCTTCCCCGACGAACCAGACACTCTCGGAGGGAGAACTCGGAGCTTTGAAGTGACGATTGAGCAGAGGAAGCGTGGATTAACTCAGGAGATTCTAGGATTCATCAAGATTAGGTTTTCTTGGAGTAAGATGTCTTCTTCTCCGGTTTTCTTCTCTGTTGTTTCTGTGATTTCCTCTGTAGTGATGTCGAGCTAAACTCTTAGGGTTGTTTAGATTAGATGAAGCGTTAGCTAGGATTTTGTATGGATGATTTCGGGTTTCTAACCCGTTTATGTTAATCGATGATCTTTCAGACTTAGATGCGATTTCTCCTAAACCCTAATTTAAGCTTTCTGATTCTGGCAACTTGATCAATTGTCAGTTTCTGAGTTTATCTTTGAATTGTGGGTCTGACCATGAACGCATTTCATTCTAGAGTTTAGGAGGTCGTTAGGTTCTCCAATAGCTTGACCATAGGATTGTCAGAACCTAATCTCTTTGCATGATTTTGTGGCATTTCACTGTTCTTGATCGTTCTTGAATTCTTGCAAGTTAGCTTGACCATAAGAGCTTGTAGGTTTGATAGAATAGAATCTCTACGGCCTGACCATGGAGTAGAGATTACAAAAGGATTTGACGAGTCGTCTAGTCTGTTGATTTTCGTCGATTGCATAGTTTCATCCATCTTAACCAAACTAGCGTGGATTCGAGTCTGAACAACCGCCTTAGTCTATCTTTGAATCCCCAATCTGCTTTATTTGCTTTACTTGTTCTTATTGCATTCTTAGATAATTAGTTCATAAACCCAATTCAAACCAACGACAAAAACCCCGAATAGCTTATCTCACAATCGTTGAGTAATAGAGACAGAAAGACCCTTGGGAATAACGATCTCGCTAGAGCGATCTAGCGAGTAAACCTTTGTGTGCATTAATTTGCGCATCAGATATCATAATTGAACAAATATTTCATGACTATACTAATTTCTTAATAGTTAGAAAATTTTACTTTAGAGTATTTTAGGGACTTCAAAACAACATTTATATGGCTACGTTCGGGGTGTAACATCAACCCCACTTACGAGACGTCTAGGTTTAGACATGGTGTCGGATATGGAAAGACCGTAACAGAGTAGTTTTTAACAATGATCAAACCCGTTTAGAGGTGTCGTTTCAGCACTTTCACAGTCAGTGGCGTGAGCATTCACAAATCTATGATTCCCCTTCCACCCCTCTCCTATCACCCATCCAATCCCCCTGACTCCCACCCCACTCATTGCGACTCAAAGTCAATGTCGATGGCGTTGTTGATTAGCCCAGTGTCAATGGTTTCTTCTAGTTAGGTCGCGCGAAATTCAACGGTAGTAATTCTTCGTGCAATTGGTACAACACTGATCCATTGAACCAAGTCACTCACAAAGTATTAGAGATAAATCAAGAAATTTCGATCTTTCTCTTCTAAGGTATTGTTTGGTTGGGAGTTGGGACTTCATTTTCATCTTAATTTATCTTGCGGTTGATACTTTGCAGTCAACCTTGTCCACTTCAATTCGAAGCAATGACTTGTAGGGGTGAAAATCAGCTTGACCCGACCCAAACCTATAGAAACCCAACCCAATCCATTAATGAGAACCAATTTTATCACTTTGTGTTAGCCCAACCCGTATTCTTAGTGACCCAGCATGATCCATTAAAGGGTCAATCATGGGTCAAGATGGGCCAAGTAAGTGGGCCAACTTAGGGGTTGCAGGAATTATTTCCAGGGCAAGAGTGCTGTCGGCTCTTTGGTCTTTGGAGAATAGAGATCCGCCTCACCGGCGATGGCGTTGAGGACGCTGAGCCGCCGACGGTGAAGGTGATGATGCAACAGCCGACGCCACGATAACATGGATGATCAGCGCCGACTCCACCGCCGACACCTACGACCGGCAGAAGGAGGTATGAGACTTCGACGAGTTGAAGATCGGCGTCAAAGGCCTGTTCGACATGACATCTCCTCGACTCCTCGCTTCTTCATCCACAAAGACTTCAAACCGTCCGCCAACCTTGATTCCGCCGTCGTCATCCTGATGATACACCCATCTAGCGTTGATATTCCGAAAAGAAGACAGAGAGGATCGCGAAGCAGATCTCGGATGCCTCTCTCCGACTTGGATTCTTCTAGGTCATCAACCATGAGATTCTAGTGGAGGCTCTGGACAGCTTCGTCGGAGTCATGAGGGGATTTCATGAGCTGCACTTTCACAGTCAGTGGCGTGAGCATTCACAAATCTATGATTCCCCTTCCACCCCTCTCCTATCACCCATCCAATCCCCCTGACTCCCACCCCACTCATTGCGACTCAAAGTCAATGTCGATGGCGTTGTTGATTAGCCCAGTGTCAATGGTTTCTTCTAGTTAGGTCGCGCGAAATTCAACGGTAGTAATTCTTCGTGCAATTGGTACAACACTGATCCATTGAACCAAGTCACTCACAAAGTATTAGAGATAAATCAAGAAATTTCGATCTTTCTCTTCTAAGGTATTGTTTGGTTGGGAGTTGGGACTTTATTTTCATCTTAATTTATCTTGCGGTTGATACTTTGCAGTCAACCTTGTCCACTTCAATTCGAAGCAATGACTTGTAGGGGTGAAAATCAGCTTGACCCAACCCAAACCTATAGAAACCCAACCCAATCCATTAATGAGAACCAATTTTATCACTTTGTGTTAGCCCAACCCGTATTCTTAGTGACCCAGCATGATCCATTAAAGGGTCAATCATGGGTCAAGATGGGCCAAGTAAGTGGGCCAACTTAGGGGTTGCAGGAATTATTTCCAGGGCAAGAGTGCTGTCGGCTCTTTGGTCTTTGGAGAATAGAGATCCGCCTCACCGACGATGGCGTTGAGGACGCTGAGCTACCGACGGTGAAAGTGATGATGCAACAGCCGACGCCACGATAACATGGATGATCAGCGCCGACTCCACCGCCGACACCTACGACCGGCAGAAGGAGGTATGAGACTTCGACGAGTTGAAGATCGGCGTCAAAGGCCTGTTCGACATGACATCTCCTCGACTCCTCGCTTCTTCATCCACAAAGACTTCAAACCGTCCGCCAACCTTGATTCCGCCGCCGTCATCCCGATGATACACCCATCTAGCGTTGATATTCCGAAAAGAAGACAGAGAGGATCGCGAAGCAGATCTCGGATGCCTCTCTCCGACTTGGATTCTTCTAGGTCATCAACCATGAGATTCTAGTGGAGGCTCTGGACAGCTTCGTCGGAGTCATGAGGGGATTTCATGAGCTGCAGATGGAGGAGAAGTCGAACTGGTCATCGGAGGAGAAGTCGAAGTAGTCATCGGAGGAGACTATGGACGGCAGTTGGCGTCCTTGTCTGGATAGGTCGGAAGAAGTGGAGGCTTAGGGTTAGTGTTGAGAGAGTTCATATGGGCCGATATAGGCCAAGCGGGCCAAGTGGGCCAAACATAGTTTTAGTTTATTTTGACCCAATCTTAGATAGGTCACAGTTGACCTGATTTTAACTTGGATTTAAACTTATATGGACCTAGATCCTTTATAAGGGTCAATACCAGATTGGGCTAGATCATGGATATCATGGGCCAAAGTTACACCCCTAATGACTTGTGGAGATCACTTTGGTTAATTTTAGGTAATTTTGGACCATAATATGCTTAGCACGCAAGTTTGGTGGCTTAATCTAGATAGTATTTTATATCCGCAAGAAAGTTGATAATTATTACTTGGGAAAATGGCACTTTGCCCCCTCTACTTTGTCAACTTAACAAATAGCCCCCTAAACTATAAGTCGCTCTTTTTAACCCTCCTACCTTGACCACTTTGCATTTTGGGTCCTTCCATTTCAACTATCGTCTTCATGATGTTAAATCCGGGCACATCTACACACTGACTAAGAGAGATATCAGAGGCAGGACACTGAGAGTTGGTCAGGGAGATAAATTGAGGAGGTGTCGAGAAAAGTACGGTGACATACGAAGGGTTTGTACAATCTTATGTTTTATTCGTCGATTTCATCATTTGTAATTATATATGCTTATATTCTCAATTAAAAAACACTTAGTAAGCTAATACATGTCTATTGGAGCTAATGTGGTGTACTGAATGCGCACTAATTAACATCATGAAAATGATAGTTGGAATGGAGGGACCCAAAATGCAAAGTGGTCAAAGTAGGAGGAGTAAAAAGAACGATTTATAGTATAGGGGCTATTTATTAAGTTGGCAAATAGAAGGGGGCAAATTGCCATTTTCCCTTATTACTTCAAGTGTAATTATCATCGGTTCCGCAAACTGACAACCAATCAGCCAGAAAACGCCAACAAGAATGGCGACTTCTCACCAACTGTAAACGAAGTCTATAAAAAGAGACTTTTCCTCTTACCATTTCTCTATAAAAACCGACGCTTCCTTCGAGTTCGAGCTCCGTCGCCGCCTTTTGCATCGTCGGCGGCGGCGTTGAAGATTCCCGCCAAAACCACTTGATCAACGTAATTTTTATATATATATACACATCAATTTGTGGTTCAACACGATTGATTTACTGACATTAAATTGTAATTATTAGGCCCAATGTAAGCTTTTACGAATTACGATTCTACCACCTCTTCTATCAATACAACTCGAAAGGCGCCATATGGGGCAACATCGTATGAGCGCACTCAGGGCCGTCCCATGAACTTTGGAGGCCCTGTGATATAATCAAGATGTGGCCCCGTTATAACATATTTTGACAAAATATTTTTTAAGTATATCAAAATAAAAATTCACATTTTACATTTGAATAAATATTATTATATTTGAAACAAATATAACATGGTTGGTTAATAGATATATGAGTATTAAATTTTATATTATTCAAAAAATAACGCTCTATAATCATAAGTAGTTTATTTATTTATTCTCAAATATATTTTCTTTGAAATTATAATTGGAGATATCTCTGTAAAGCTCATATATTTAATTTTGAAATTTAAGTTCTAATCGATTAGAAATTGATATCCAAATGATTCAAAATATATTATTATAAAAGTCCTAACAATATTCTAAAAAGGATTAAAACAATAAGAGTCCATACTTATTTAACAAAAATAAAGGGTGCATGACATGACAGATGATGAGATAAATTATTTAATAAAAAAGAAGCCTCCATGCCCAAGAGATAGATTAGTAAAATAACTAATAAAAATATCATCTAGATAAATGATATGAATTATTAAATAAAAAAGAGGGCCCCATATGCCCAATAGATAAAAAAAAGAGAAAAACAACTAATAAAAGCAACATCTCCGTGAATTGAACCTGTGACCTAACTACCATAAAAAATTTTATGTACCATCTTCTAACCACTACACCACATACTCAACAATGATTATATTTCAGTTTCCGAATTACTTATTAATAATTATTTATCTGATACTTTTCACCCGAAATTCCGAGGCCCCCGAAATTTTGGGGTCCTGTGACGGAAACAGGCCGGCACACCCTCTGGGCCGGCCCTGGGCGCACTATACATCGAGAGACCTCGCTAAGGGATGGGTTGGAATACAGTTTCCCCGACCGTCAGATGATCATCATTCGGTGGTGAAGGAGGGAAGACGGTGATAACCTCGAGGGTTTACCCGACTCTGGCGATCCAAGGCAGAGCTAATCTCTTCTTATTCAATAACAGAATAGTGGAGATCATGGTTCATAATCTGATGGTCTGGAACGTCAGGAAACCCGTAATGAACGTTCCCCTCGAAGAAGCCATTGTCAAGAAGGTGGATGTTATAAATGTATGATCATCTGAGCAGTAGTTGTATTGTCATGAACCATTTTATCTTAATGATTCGAGTTATTGAGACGAGGTTCTGAATGGATCTTATATTGTTTACTAACATGTATCATCGGTGAATGATTTGAAAAATGTAATGAAAATCGAATTAGCCAATGTGTGAATCAAAATCTGGTGTACATATGTATTTGCATACATGTACAAATAATCGTATTTGCAGACATATAAATAATCGGGGAATTGAAATTTTCTAGCACAATTTTAAAAAATATGTACCGTCAGTAGCCAAATGCGTAAATAAGTCCAAAAATAGCACAATCTGACTGGCAGCCAGCGATGCGCTGGCCAGGCAGCGATGCGCCACCCAGCCAGCGCATCGCTGGCTGCCTGTCCAATTTCTGCCCGTTGCAGCGCATCGCCACTTGGCGAGCGGACCGTTACAAAACTAGCCGTTATGTAACGGCAGAATTGTTTCCAGCCAGCGATGCGCAAATCGAACATTTCCTGACTCAAACTTGGCTCATTTATAATCGAGTCGAGTCACTCACGAACGAGCTTTGTTTAAGCTGAACAGTCGAGCTGTTTGGTTCGTTAACAGTCCTAGACTGATAGTCACAAGTCACGACGATAATTATGTTACCATCTCTCTCAACCTTGGGTTTGAAACTTGTTTAACGAGTGGTTAACTTTTTTCTTGAATTTAAACTTTCAACTACCAAATTTAAAAAAAAAAACACAGCCAGTTCCTTTTGTACAACATTTAATGAAATACCCTTTTATGGAAAAAAAAAGAAGAAATTGATAATTAAAAAATCATTAAAGATCGATGTTGGATCGTACTGCATCGACTTGTATGCATGCTCAAGCTTCTTGCTGATATCGTAGTTTTGTAGTACGTCTATGATGTCGAATGTGAGGATCACCTCATAGAGTTCCCCTGTTGGTTCTCCAACCAGTTGAAGCTCCCCTTCGTTCCTTCTCGTCTTTTCGACCCTTGCAGGCATGTTCATCCCTAGCTTGATCGACGGCCACCTGAACCATGAGGATTGGGGACACGGGTTCGGAGTTTGTTCTTAACCCGGGAGAAGCAAGACATTGAATAGTTCATTAGAGAGTTGAAGGCCTTACCGGGATGGATCGAGGACGAGCTTATCCATCTATGCTCTAGAGAGTCTAGGAGCTCCACAATCACTGTCAGTAACTCCATTTCCTGGGAAGTTGCAGTAACAAAGAACATTTCTCATTCACATGTCTGTCACGAACTATCTCTTTCTGATAACTCGAGTTGTTGGGAGAGTATCAGAATCAATTTACGTAACATTCATTAAACGAAAACAATGGACATGGAAGTAAATTGATGGAAGAACTAACGGGTAGGAGTACGAAGGCCAGTTGGGGTACGAACTCCGGACGTTCTAGGAGGTGTCACATAATCTCTATGTGAAGAAGGCCCTCTGAAGCAAATGCCAACTAGCAGGGCCGTCCAATAAATTTTGGAGGCCATGTTCCAAACTTATGGTATAGTCACATTAGAAAATGATAACATATACTCGGTTTGCTTGTATTAATATGACCAGAGATCATCTGGGGCACGTAAAACTTGACTCGCGATAGATTTATAACATATTTGGATTTTTCTTATGCATCGTTTTACCCCATTCTTGACTTGTGTATATAACTTATAGTATTATTTATTAAATTCTAATTTTTTTTTTAATGTACGTATAACTCTATCATGTTTATTCTTAAATTTAGCCTTACTATCTTAATAATATAACTTATCTTTTAACTATTGAGTTACCCACCCTGACCTATACCCATTGTCATTCCTAGCCTACATAAATTATTAAGAATATAAAAGTAGAAAGGGCAGTTACTATTGCATAAGGAGGGTGGAATCCCCTAAAATAATTCTACACTACTATCATGTATACTATTTTAAAGTCTTTTCCACATGTCTTTTATTGAGTCATCCCTCTTTAATTGTTGTTAATAGTGAAAGACTATTTATCCACAAGGATTAACTATACAATGATGATGAAATTCCCTAAAATCTCCTACACCATTTTCATGTCATTTTTTTAAGTTTTTCAAGAACTTTTTTCCAAGGACTTTGTTGAGTCTTCTCTTTCCAATTGAAAGATTTTTAAATAGTGATAAATATAAACAAATTTTTATCTTACATTTTCTAAATAGACTGTTGTTTTAATTTTTTTTCTTGCTAGAATCATGATATAGATGGAGCTCATAACCACATAATTAATCACTCATTTAGTTGAGTACAATAAATATAGATTAATGTAATTAATTAATGAAAATAAGTTTAGTTTCACCTAACATTGATACATATGCTATCAATCGTTAATGATCGTCTATTCACCGTCAACCACTAACGAATCAGAATCCAACACTTAATATATTTTCTCATCCTCCCATTTTTCAATCTCACATAAGTCAAACGTATAGCATATTATAGTAATATGTTGGATACACAATTTGGGTTTTGAATTGGACTTTACGTATTGGGCTAACTCTTAACATTACAAGAGTCATATCTCGTCACAATGAAAACCTACGATTGCTTGCTATTTTTTTTTTAGGGAAAATAGTGTTTTGCCCCCCTCTACTTTGCCAAGTTAACAAACAGCCCCTTATACTATGAAATGATCAATTTACCCCCTCCTACTATGCCAACCTAACAAACAGCCCCTTCCATCCAAATTTCCATCTAAAATTCCTTTAAGTGATGACTCACCAATATGACTCATCCACAATTAATGACTGTACATTGCCACATCAACGACTTTCATCCATCTCAACTAAACTAAAAAGAGAAAAACAAAAATTATAAAAAGAATTAAATTAAATTTATAAATAAAAAATAGAAGATATTTTTTAAAAATATTTCGTTTATGAATTTAATATTAAAAATGAAATAACAATTTTTTTCTAAAATTACATTTTTTTCTAAAACTAACTTTGAAATTTTTAAATACAAAATATTTATTAACTTTAATTGAAAAAAATCCACAAAAAATTAAATATATAATTTTTAATTTATAAATTTAAAATAATATTTTTATTACCTTTTGTACTAAAAATGTATTGTCACTAATGATGTGACAATGTACTGTCATTAATTATGAATGAATCATATTGGTGAGTCATCACTTAACGAAATTTTGGATGGAGTTTTGGATGGAAGGGGCTGTTTGTTACGTTGACATAGTAGGAGGGGGTATATTGATCATTTCATAGTACAGGGGGCTGTTTGTTAACTTGGCAAAGTAGATGGGGGCAAAGTACCATTTTCCCTTTTTTTTAAATATTTTATGAGGTCATAACATAACTAAGAAATCACATCTAAGAATATTCATTTTCTACAACAATTCACCATCATATTTAAAAAGTACAATCTTTTTTTTCAAATTTGATATTACCTAAATTTATGATTATTAAGTTATAAAAGTTTATATAAAAAACTTGATGGTTATCAATTTTACTTGACCAATTATACATAAATTTTCTTTTTATTTCGCAGCATCGCGCGAGGTAATTTCTTGTTTTTGTTAATCCAATATAATTTTGTGAAAGATTAATTAATTTATATATAAATCAGTAAAATTAATACCATATAATAAAGAGAGAAACCAAAATGATATAGATATATAAAAATTTAGAAAGAAGACAAACAATGTTTGTTAAAATAAAAGCTTTATTTCATTTTGTCAAAGCAAGGAATTGAACCATTGCCCTTCCAAAACAAAGCAACAAGCTAAGCCACTATGTTAACACTACATTAATGTTTACTTTTTGCATAGCATTTGATAATATATTTTGCAGGTATTTCTACTCAACCCGAAAATTTTGAGGCCCCCAAAATTTTGTGGCCCTGTGCTGGAGGGCAAACCAGCACGCCCTAATGGCCGGCCCTGCCAACTAGAAGACTGTAATCCATGACTCCCTCTTGCTCGAGAAGCTCGCAGTCTCTATCTATTTGCCTATCGAAATAACACGAAACGATTCGATACTCTTTAAAAACCTTTGCTTTCAAAAGGAAGTGCGTTAGTAAACAATATAAGATCTTTTCGCACCTGCATAACTCTTGATACCAGACTCTCTGCAACCGGAGCAAGAAGTTGAGGTCAAGATCCTTGAGAGTTGTCGAGGCATCGATTTCGGATTCGGGTTTGGATGTGATACGACCATGAGACGAGCCTTTCAAGTCGAAACTCCTATGGATTGCATATTCGGAGTTGAACAGGTTTCCGGTTATAATGAAGCGCACCTGTAGAGTTCAGTAACAGTTTGAAAGTAAGAACTAAGAACATTGTTTCAGTTTACTATGATGCTTGAGCTGCATTTACCTTCTTTTGATTCGGCCCCGGTAACTTCACACAATGAAGATCGTAATATTTCGTGATAAGAGTGTTCTAGAATTTTTGACATGGTTATAGTATGCCGGAAGCATCCTAATGAGCACCTGCAATTACATCAGACACTGTCAAGGGACAAGCAATTTGATCCGAGATACGAGGAACAGTTCAACCTTCATGAAACTCACTTTACCTTCAGCTTTCTTCATCGTCTTAATCATGTAACGATCGTCGTTAGTCAAGTAAAAGAAGCTCCCGCTCTTCCCGAGAGAAGACAGCTCCCAAAGTGTGTCGTTCCCACAGATCGACAACATGTAATCAGCTGCATCAACATTGAACAATTTCCTAAGAGTCCTGAAAGTAACAGAGAACCATCAGGGACATTGTAGTCTTGTAGAGAGGCTTCTTCTCGGATTTCGGGTTTTTTTTTCCGAAAATGGAGGCTGACCTGAAAACTAAAGCGCAGTAGTCTTTCCATCTGAAGTCACAAGACTGGTGAGGCAGAGTGTGCTTTGATCCTTCCGGTGGAAACTTCGTCCATACTTTCTCCCTTGGGTCGAAAGCTGACGACTTAAGATCGAGAGAAATTTGAGGACCTGGTCGACCTACCGAATGTCTGTTCCAACCACACCCATACACAACTAAAAACATCAAAATCCAGATTCCACGTGATTGTAGATTTAAATAGCAGAATCGTAAGATTCTATGAACTTATGCCTGTAACATTCAATCGTAAGTTCAACATGGAATCGTAAAATACAGAAACAAAACCGTTAAGATTCTACATGATTCCAAGATTTCAATCGAGATTCTACCTGATTCCACAACCCATAGAACCAAGATTACTAGACATCAATAAAATTGTAAAACCACAATCAAAATCAAGCACAAAGGCATTAGCTAAAGAAACAAAATAAAGAAAAAACCATTCTTATTTAGTTGTCTTTGGTTATAATCATCCCAAACTAAGTGAGACCAACTGATCAGTTCTACATAGAAAGTGGAATCGTAAAACACAGGCAAAAGACTATCTTAGATTTTAAGATTTTAACCAAGATTCTACCTGATCCCATAACTCATAGATTCTACGCTGAACTCACAGTAACCAGACATCAACAAAAAATCGTAAAACCGTAAGATTTTACCTGATTCCAAGCTGGAGATTGAGCATAAGCTCGTAATTTTAAATGTACTATAGATTTTGAATTCATCAAAGTACTAAGGTTAATTGAACTAGTTTTGGACCACCCAGTGGGGTAGTTAAACTGCATATTAATTTGGTTTAAGATTTTTTATATATTTTATAAGGATTTGAGATTTTAAATGAACCACATATTAGACTCGTTTACAACGTTAAAATGATCGAATGCGCTTGTAATACTGTGTTGTGCAAATGTTTTATCGGTTTAGTATCCTCTACATAGTCTTCAACATTAGATTAATATTTTTCTTTCACACGATGTCTAATGATTGATTTCATTAGACTCAAAAAAATATAACAAACAATATTTATGAAGGGAACAATATGTTTTGAGTAACATATAAAAATTTATGAACGAAAAAATAATTAAAAAGAAAAAAAAGAGGTGAGAGAGAGTATGAACACTGAAAAACTTGGGAATTCCTGTTATCATGACACATGAAGTGTCCTTCATATGATGACACCAATATCCACCCTTCATTTTTTGGTTTTGATCTAATGGTTCTTATCAAATGGATAAAAGGGTAATTGCATCTATTAATTTGCATATTCATATTAAATATATTTATTTCCTTTTTTATTAGCATGAAGGATTTTATGGCAGTTATTTCTCGGATTTTTGGGCAGTTACCTAACTAAAATTGATTTCTTTTTATTTTTAATTAATTAAATATTCTCGTTTTCTTCCTAATTTTGGTTTCTTCTCGGCGGCGGAAATCTTTGATTCCCGTGCCACTTGTTTTCACTGTTCCCTTTTCATTTTTAGGAACATTTCATCACTAAAATTAGTTTTATGCATTGTTCCATTTTCATATTTAGGAACAATCTTATAGACAGTATTGTATAATATTTTTGTTTATTACTCTTACTTTATAGTCATTCTTGTTCCGTTTCCATATTTAGGAACAAGCATATAGGGAGCCGTTTTATAATATCTTTGTACATTGTTCCATTCTCATATTTAGGAACAATCTACTTAGAATATATTTTTGTTCATTGTTCCGTTTTCATATTTAGGTACAATCTTCTTAAAATACATCTATATTCATTGTTCCGTTTTCATTTTTAGTAACATTTTTCATAAAATATATGTTCCTAAATTGTCGAAAGAAGAAGATGATGAAGATAATACTTTGTTCCTAATTAGAAAATTGGAACATAACCGGAAAAAATATGAAAAATAAAATAATCAACCATCGGATCTTCAGATGAAACAAACATATAGGATATTCATTAGAAAAAATAAGAAATAATGAAATAATGATAAAGGAAAAAAGGAAAAAGTAAATAAGAAAAATAATGAGAAAAAAGGAAATAAATTAAATAATCGTATATCTTCATCGTCTCCTCCAATTTCGTCGCGGCTCTCGCCATCGTCATTGGCGGCAGCTTGTGGTCGCGGCTCTTGCCGTCATCGCCGCCGCCGTCTCAGATCCGCCAACGCCACCGATGCCTCAGATC
This sequence comes from Linum lewisii, assembly GCA_034768395.1. Classification (NCBI taxonomy): domain Eukaryota; kingdom Viridiplantae; phylum Streptophyta; class Magnoliopsida; order Malpighiales; family Linaceae; genus Linum; species Linum lewisii. The sequence continues at coordinate 12,295,828 of CM068296.1, read as the reverse complement.
CGCCATCGTCGTCCTCACCTCAGATCCGCCATCACCTCAGATCCGCCTGAAGAAACGCCACGTCGGCGGCTGGCTGGAGAAACGCCACCGCTGGAGAAACATTGCGGTGGCGACTGGTTGGAGAAACATCAAGTCGGTGGTCGGCTGGAGAAACGCCACGATAGTGGCTGGCTAGAGAAACGCCGCGGCGGTGGCTGGCTGGAGTAACGCCACGACGGCGGCTGGGCTGGATAAAAGTCACGGCGGCGGCTGGTTGGAGTAACGCCGCGATGGCGGCTGGGCTGGAGAAACGTCGCGGCGGCGGCTGGCCTAGAGCACGACGACGAAGGTTGGGTGGAGGCCGGCTGGAGCAACACGACGACGACGGTTGGGTGGAGGCTGGCTGGAGCAACACGACGACGGCGGTTGGAGTAAAGCGGCGGCGGCGACGAGATTGGAGCAAATAGGGTTGAGAGGGAGAGAGGTTTTTTGGGTGATTGTAAAGAGAATTAGGGTTTGTGGTGAAACCCTAATATGATTTAGTATATATAGGAGTTTCAAATTACTATTTTGTCGAGATTAATTTAGGCCATTAGATCTACCTTCTAATCCTACGGTTCTAAGGGGTGTCATGATATGATGACACTAAGGGGTGTCATGATGGTAATAGATCCCGAAAAACTTTATAGTAAAAAACAATATTTGCTTTAAATATTTACCATTTTTTTCTAATAAAATGAGATGGCATATAAAAGTTGTGCCAATTGAAAAATTGGAGATTTAGACAAAAAAAAAAAAAGAGGTCCTGCAACAGAAAGGTGGGGGGGGAAGAAAAAAGAGACCCAAGGAGAGAAAGTATGAGATTGGGTAAAAAGAAATAAGAAACCAACCTATACTCGCAGGAAGAAGCCAAATGTTGATGTGGCAAAAGATTTTAATCTATAATGCTTATTTATGTTTTTAGATTTTAGATTACTTCTTTCATTTTCGTTTTATATATTATTACTACTTTTATTTAATTATTTTTCGTTATAGCACTTTGTTTCAATAGAGCAGGTTGTAGATGAATTTTACGAAGTTCAAGAGGTCTAATAATATGGAGTTGAGCAAATGGCTCTTTGTTCACCGTTGTTTTCATCAACGGTTGGATGATTATTTAAGTGTGTTTATCCTTTTATTTTTATGGGTTGAAATGGCCTTTACCAATCAGGAGCTGGTAGGACGAGTAGTCGGAACTACATACCCAGGTATACAGTACTCGACCCTTTTGTGATGAAATTTCTTACTTTTTGAGACGTATACTGTTGGTGGTGTCTTTTGTCTTGTTTTTGTAGGTTGACATGGCAGGAGAAGTGGAGTGATTACTTTCCACGTGAGATCATTCGTATGAAGATTCCTGCTCCTTCAATAGGAATATCTAATCAATTCATACTTTAATAAGAACAATTAATCACTGTCAAGAAGTAAGAAAATTAGATGCTGATCTCAATTCTCAATGCAGCATCCATCCATCCATCACTGCCAGCTGGGAATCGAATCGAAAAAGAGAGAGGGAATTGCACCATAACAAATGACTTTTAACCAGAAATGCCCATCTCTCTCAGAGTAGAATATGCTCCTTTTACCCAGAAAACAGATTCACACCACCTACTTGTTGCACTAAGGTCTCACTAATTCATCATACCCTATAAATTGACCTCAAATCCTTGTCATGTTCTCATCACAAAACAACAACCCAAACACCAAAACATCTCCCTTCATTTCTAAACAATGTCTTCTGGTCAGTGCTGCAGGCCCCTGGCTTACGATCAACAAAACTGCAACACCACCACTCAGCATCACCAAGGACCGGTCCCTAATTCCACTACTGGATACTCCAACCAAATCAAAACCCACCACCATCACCACCACTCTGACTCTGCCAAGACCAATGGAGGAGCTCACAACCTCTTTGGAATCAATCTAGGCGCCAAACCTACTACTACTCCTAATGGTGGAGCTTGTGCAACAACGTGCCAGCAGGGGGCGAAAACCCACCGCACCAGCAGGAGGAGGAATAGCAGCGAGCACAAGAAGAGAGGGCTGATCCAGAAGATCAAAGACGGCATTTCTGGACACAGTGATGATAGCTGCTCTAGCAGCAGCAGCAGTAGCAGCAGTGACAGTGAGAGTGATGATGATCACAAGAAGAAGAAGAACAACAAGCGTAATGGACACAGGAATCAGGCTTGCACAACCACTACTACTACTTCATGCAAACGCATTGTAAGCTTTTTTTTTGTATAATAATTGGTTAAATTCTACAAACCTGAGCTTTGTCATTGAGTTGAATCTGAATTGTTTGTTTTTGCAGGATTGAGGAGGCCAATATGATATGATCCCATGATACCTCAGCTGAATAATTTAAGTGTGTGAAATAATAATTGATCATGGCTACTGGGGATATGATCATATGATAATTGTAACGTGATGGTTTATGTGTGTGTATATCAAACTATGTGTTGTGTTGGTTAGTTGAAACTTTGTGTACTTAACTTAATGGAAATGGGTTATCTCCATCAAATAAATGATTTATTATCTTATCAAGATAACTTAATAATAACTAGGTTTTCTTTTATGAATTTAAAATTTTATTCACTAAAAGAGAGGAATAATAAAACTAAGGACAACAAGAAGGACAAAAGAATAACAAGGAACTAAAAACTACAAAAAAATAGAGAGAATTTGTTGTTCTATCCTCTTGATTCGTAGTAAAAGCTGAAATTTCCATCCTCACACAATCAATAATGATCTGAGTTTGATCTTCATGTCGAACACCCTTTTACATCGTGCCCTCCAAATGAAGCAAACCGAGGAGCGTTGATAAGGGGTTGGTTACCTAAATGGTCATTGAACTATGGCCAAATAACTTGCCAGTAACTGAATTTAGAAAAATTATCTATCCATCACCAAAATTCAGCCCATTATCCCAACAGTCACTACCGTCAACGGACATCCAAAATTCCGTTAGTCTGCTTATGTGGATATGACAAATGAGATTCCATGTCATCTAAAATCCACATAAGCTAAACTTAAACTCATACTCAAACTCAAACTCAAACATTCTTCTCCAACCTTCCTTCTTTGATCTTTCCCTCTAAAAAAAACTCTCTCAAACAAACATGGCTACTACCCTGCCTCTCTTCTCCCAACTTCCGTCTACAACAACTTCTTCTTTGCATTCAACAAAAAATTACTATATCATCAATCTTTACACATACAAAGTCACAGAAATTCAGAAACCCTAGCTTAGCTAGACTTAACTAACAACTGTCAATTTCCTAATTTCCTCTTTTTCCCCAACACCACACTACAAGAAAATAGTTATTTAACGGCGCTTGTTTAACAACGGCCACTTAGTGGCCGCTGTTAAATTTGTTTAATACTGGCAATTTAATAGCTGCTTAGTGGCCACTGTTAAAATAAATAATTTAACAGCGGCACACGGATTACCTTTAACACTGTCAGATTATTTGATATGACGGCTCAGATTAAAGTCCCTTATCTCTCTACATTCAACAAACCCTAAAGCCCCTTCTTCCATTCCTCTTATCCGCCGCCGACCATTTCTCTTCTTCTTCCTCTTATTCTATTTTCTTCTCTCTCACTCCGTTCAACATAATCAACCATCATTCTCTTTTCTTCTCTATCACTTCCTCTTAATCAGCCACCCACGACGACGATTCTGGATCTACCCGCCCCGTCTGGAACGAGAGATTCACGCTCCCGGTCACCCGTCTAATCGTCGATTTAGTCCTCACTCTGGAGATCTTGCACTCCAGGCCGTCGGAAACCCCCAAACCATTCGTCGGCACCGTGAAGATTCCTCTGTCCCAGATTCTCGACTCCGACGAGCCTCCGTCCACGATCCGAGGCCTAGATCTCTTCCGTCCTTCCGGCCGTCCTCAGGGAAAGGTCCGAGTGAAGCTCGCCTTGAAAGAACGCCCCATGTCGTCGCCTCCTCCGATGCCTGCTCCTCCTCCACCGCAACAGGTTCACGATTACCATAATGCCCCTAGCTACTCTCATTATTACGTAACCGCCCCTCCGCCTCCTCCTAGGGATTGCAGAGAGTTAGCCTCTCAGCCGTATAGGATATGATTTTATAAGTTGTACGGAGATGATCTAGCTGTTTCTGTTTGTTTTGGTTTCGACGTGGATAGATTGTAATGGAATTCGATTTGCTTGTTGATAATCTGGTACTTGCTTTGATTGTTTTGGTGCTCGAGATGTTGTAGTTGTTTCTGTTTGTTTTTAGTGTGTTGAGATTGTTGTTTCAAAATCATAATTCTGGAATCAAATTTTCGTAAACCATATCTCTTAATTCGATTTCTGGAATCATATTTCAGTATACTCGTTGGAGCTCCGGCTATCGTAGCCGGAGCTCCAACTATTTTTTTTATAACAGGTAAACATTTAACAGCGGCTTGTCTCATATTAACAGCGGTCAGATAGTCGCTGTTAAAATAAATGATTTAACCGTGACCACTTTTTGCCGTTGTTAATTCTCTTTTACATTGGTCAATTTAACAGCGGCTTGTGACCGCCGTTAAACTGATTTAACAGCGGTCGTGGCCGCTGTTAAATTGCATTTATGCCACCGTTAAATACCCAATTTCCTGTAGTGCCAATCGTATCTTCCTATCCTTCTCCCTCTGTTCCTCCAAAACAAGACACCAAAACTCCTCCGCGTCCTCCTTCCTCGCCACCTCGGCGCTCTTCCTCTCTTCCTTCCCAATATCCTCGAACGTAGACTCCATCGCACCCACGTCCCTATCGCCCCGACCCGCGAATCTCTTCGTATTGAGCATTTTCCTCACTATGCTCAACGCCTTCTCATCTTCTCCTTCCTCGTCGTCGTTGCATAGCCACCGCTGCTTCGGTTGAAGAACAATACTGCTGCTGTTCTTAGGGATTTAGATGTCAGATAAAAAAGGGATTTGGATGAGGATGAGGTGGAAATTGAATCAATTGATAAGAACTAGGGATTCGAGAGGATCTGGGATTGGGAACCTCTACTTTTAGCTGGTTTTGGCGAATAGTGCGTGTGCAGGAAACACCATCTCGAGTTCCACTTTGCTTGGTTGAGTCTAGCACTTTTTTTATACGTATTACAAAATATAACAAGTTGAAATGGAAATTCAGACGCTTTTGATGTGCAATGGGTGTATGTCTGCTAGTCTTGCGGAGGAAAATGCTCGGGATCATAAATTGGAGAAAATCACTTATCGATCTGAATTTATTTTACCATTTTTGGCGCATCTAAAGCTTATGAAGGTGTTGATTATTTGCTGTAAGAGGCAGCTGTAACATCCCCACCCAACCGGACGGTTTAGAACTCGAGTTTGGGTGATTTAGACATTGGAATCATTGTCTCTGAGGTCCCATCAAAGTTCAGGACGTTCGTGTTTAAGTCGGGTTGAGTTTGCAAACGAGCTTGCTATACAGTGAAGAACACACGTCGTATAGTTGAACTACACGCCGTGTTATATCATGGTACACACCGTATATCTATGATACACAACCGTGCTCTAAACTCTAGAAAGGCTCGTCAAGAGTGGCAGTAGGGACCACACAGACGTATAGTTGTACAACACGCTGTGTTTCTTCATGATACACGGCGTGTTGTTTGACCTGCATATAAAAGGATGGGTTTTGGCAACTTTCATATTTTTCTCTTTCCATAAAAACTCCTTTGACGAACCAAGTTTTGTCAATCTTTGAAGGTTGATTCTGGGAGCTACGGGTGTTCGATCGAGGAGTCGTTTTCTCCTGTGCATTTCTGGCGATGAGAGGAAGAGATCAAATATCTCGCATTCTGGTGTTTCAAAGTAAAGTGCTGTCAGTGAGGAAGGAGAAAAGCTACGAATTTGGAAGAAGGGATTTCGTTCATCTGGGAATCTAGAAGATGATTAGAGCATCGTCTTCTATTCCAGGTGAGGGCTTAGCGTTGATAGGTAGTATTGAGTAACATGAGGAGTTGTAATTCGACCTAGACGAAATTAGGGATTGCATGAAAATGGAAGAGAGTAAAAGGGGTTAACTGTTCTGTGATTTGTTTGATTCAATGCATGTGGTTGTGATTGGGGAATTGTGACGAAATAGATTAATTAACGGACTGCTTTAGAAATGAGAGAATATGATGAATTGGGGTTCAGTGGTAATCGTATGATATTATGTGAATGTCAGTTGTGGTTGCAGGAGGATGGCGCTGCCAATGTGGGGTCGTCCTATAAAGGATGAACAGGTGGGTAACCTTAGACTTGCGACATGGCTACCCCTTATATTGTGTTGCAGGTGGGTGGCCGGCAAGCTAGTTGATTACCCTTTGTGTGAATGTGATGATGATCTTGTGAAGTATGGAGGAAATGAGGAATTCATGAGATGATGTCATGATGTGGATGGTAGTGGATTGTGATATGAGTTGTGTGATTTATCAAATGAATATGAATATAGAACCGAAAGAAGCCCACACTGCCCCACCCCAAATACCGTTGAGTTAGAGTCCGATTCACTGGGGTGAATCCTATGACATGGAGTCATAGTGGTTGAAATCTTCGTTGAGGAAAGATCCCTATGAGACGCGTCGTGATAGCTCCGTGGAGGAAGGATCTCCTTGGGGATGCGTCGTGTTATCTCCCCCCGGGATATGTATGATGTGATGGCCGATGGCGGTGGTGTGGGATAATTCCTTGGTGCTTTAATAACTCACCTAGTAAATGAATGTGTATATGTGTGTGATGGTTGTGATTGTGAGTTGTTGTGATATGTGCTGGATTGCATGAATGTTGTTTTTGCCTATGGTAGCATTGATGTTATGGATTGTGAATGTGAACTATGAACTGAACCTACGTGATCACCCAGACTGCTCTAGGATAATAAAGTTGGTTAAGGTTGAGTATTGGTTCCACTATCAGTGTATTGTGTGGAGTTTGGAACCGCTCTTATTGGTTAGTTCAACGCATAGGTAAGCCTAGTGGGTTCACTCTGTTTCATCAGGAAACTAATTCTCCCCTTCCCCTTTAGTTCTTGTGGCTAGTGAGTGTGGTGTTGGAGTTCAGGTTGCTTCTGTCGAGTTTGAGGAGGTTGCTGAGCAAAGCTATGAGGTGAAGATTGGCACACCACTCGGAGTTGACTCTTTCATTTATTTCTCGTTTCAGTTGACTATTCGTACTTTGGGGGATTTTGTACCCACTTTTGGGATTTGCTATTGAATTTATTATTTATCAGTTTTATTGGATTTTACCATTGGAGGCCTCCTTTCAAATATTGATCATTTAATAAGAATTCTATTCATTTTCATCTATCGTTTTGCCTACTTCATTTATGTTTTATCTTCGAGTGATGCTCATACCGATTCAACTACGAGTTTACCCGAGTTGGTTCGGTATGGGTGTTACAAGGGTATCAGAGCCTGGATAGTTGCTGCTGTACTGGTCAATTGTTTTCTCTTCTCGGGGAGTAATTAACCTCATGGAGAGAGAGGATGAGACATCGGTACAGGACCAACTCTTCAGGGGATTTTAAAACAGTTTTAAAACGGGTGTGAGTTTTGAAAGAAAAGTGATTGGAATTGCAACTTTTGATTTCTGAAATGGTCAACTAAAATGCTTTTATGTCTTCCTATAGTGAAGCAAGCCAATCGATGGGAAGCCACTCCACTGGTAACTCCGGGCACGGAGCCATAGGCCGCCGGTTTCAGCCGTCTGATCTGAAGGGCTGGAACTTTAGTGAGTTCAATGGAGAAGTAGTTGATCCTGCTGTTCTATACAATGGATCAAGGAGTGTGGCTTCAAGTTTTTGAGGGTTGGGTTTGGAGATGAGATGAAGCTGCAAGCCATGACCTTTCTGCTTAAGGGTCATGCTCTGGACTAGTGGGAGTCTCTACCGCAAAGCCATGTGTACCCGCCAGACATGGAGTTCCAGGAGTTCTTGGAGGAATTTCGTAATAAGTTATGTCTAGACATTTGGCGCGAGGCGAAGGCCAAAGAGTTTATGGAGCTGGTGCATGGTGATAAGTCGGTGTTGGAGTACTACATGGAGTTCACCAACCTCTCCAAGTGGTTTGATGAATAGGTTAATCTGGAACAGAAGCTGATTCGACGATTCAAGAGGGGTCTGAGGTGAGAGATTCAGGAAGGTCTCACGTCTGGTGGATGGGGACTTTGATGATAGTTAAGGGAGCTGTTTTAGAGAGGGAACTGCTGGAGCAAAGGAAGATAAGAAGAGGAAGGCGACAACCCTGCCTTCCCAGTCAGCTGCATTCTCAGGACGGCGAAGTGTGCAGTTAGCTCCGCCGCGTCGTGCCCTTGTTTGATTTACCTGTGGCCGTCCCGGTCACAAGTGTTTTGAGTGTCAAGGAGCGGGATCAGTACAGAGAGTAGGGGCGCCATCAGGGCTCCCTATTTGTGGCACTTGTGGGAAGCCTCACTTTGGGACGTGTCACATGTTGAGGCCTGCTCTGGTGACTTGTTACACCTATGGTCAGCCCCGTCATATGACTAATTTTTGCCCAACCAGGAGTGCTGCACCAGCTCATCTGTGTGGTCGGTGCAAGGATCAAGAGCTCTGTGTATGAGTTCTAGAGGTAGCTGTTGAGTCCAACTTGGAAAGCCATCAAATGGAATCATGAGCAAATCAGTAGGGATTTGTCCCAAAGGAACAAAATCAAGAATCAAAAGCCAAAGATGGAAATTTCCACAAAAGCTTCCTTTCTTCTGGCCATCAACGACTATACAATCAAGATGAGATTCTCTCCATTCAATTTCTAAAGGACTATTTAAAGGCTGCCTTGGAGAACTTGAATGTCAAGTCTTTTGAATCAAACGAGCAAATTGTGCAAAGCTGAAATCAGGGAGAGTGTAGGCTGGTGGGATTACGAGATATAGGTGGTGCAAGCGGGGAGCTAGCTAAGTGCTGTAGGGGGAGTAAGCACGATTTCCATCGATTATCTGTATCCTTGCATTTGTCATTTATTCAATAAGAAAACAATCTCGAAGGAGTTCCTTCGAGCGTGGACGTACATCAAAGTTAACAAGCTTGGTGGAACCACGTTAAAAATCGTGTGTCGTTGTCCTCGTATTTTCGTTTCTCACTGCCCTGTTTATTTTGCTTTACAATTCACTTGGGCTGACCATCATATAGCCCAAGTCATTTTCACTAATCCGGTCCAAAAGCCAATATATATAAATCGCAGGGTGCAGCCATTTCTGCATCAATCAAAAAGTTTCTTCTCTCACCAAAGAAGCTCTGCTAGGGTTTCATTTCACTCTCGTTGATCTCTTTGCTGATCGCACAAGGAGGGGCTTGAGTTCTACAGTTGGTATCAGAGCAGGTCACAAGAACGATTGAATCACCGATTCATCGGTGCCAAAGACTCCAGGTGTACTCGTGTCCTCTCTTCTCTTCTTTACTTCGCTGTTACTTCATTTTCATTCATTATGAGTTCTACTGCTAATTCCTTGATCGCTCCTACTGCTGTCTTTCTAGCTGATGGTTTCTCCCAAAACCGGCCTCCCAAGTTCGAAGGAGCGCACTACGGATACTGGAAGAATCGGATGGAGCTTTTCATCAAGTCCTCGAATCCTGCCCTCTGGAGAATCGTCATTGATGGACCAATTGAGGTAAAACTCTTGCTGATAAGTGGACTGATGATGATATGAAAAATTTGCAGAAAAATGCTCAAGCTATGAATTTAATGTACTATGCTCTAGGTGGAGAAGAATTCAGTAGGGTATCTAGTTGCAAATCAGCTAAAGAGATATGGGATAAACTCTGTGTTACATATGAAGGAACAAATCTGGTTAAAAGTTCTAGGATCAACTTACTGAAACATGAATTTGAGTTGTTTCAAATGAATGCTGGCGAATCAATTCGTGACATGTGTGATAGGTTTCAAAATATTGTCAACAAACTTGAAGCACTAGGAAAGGTTTATGATAATGAGGATCTAGTTAGAAAAATTCTTTGGTCTTTGCCTAAGCAGTGGAGACCTAAGGTCACTGCCATTGAGGAATCAAAAAATCTGGCTAATATTAATCTGGACGAATTGTTTGGTTCTTTAGCTACTCATGAAGAGGTTTTGAAAAGAGAAGAGGTTGTTGAAGAACCTAAGGCTAAGAAAAGTATTGCTTTTAAAACTGAAGTTGATTCTGTTGATGATGACCTTGAAGATTATGATGATAATGAGTTATCTCTGCTTAGTAAACATGTTAGTCGTCTTCTTAAATTTAGGCGTGACAAAAGAAAAGGCGGAAATAATTGGAATAAATCTAAAAGTTCTTAATCTGACAGCTTGAAGGATTCAAGAAACTTGTCAAAAAACACAAGTAAAACAAAAAGGGAATCTAGTGTATCGACTAACCCTGCAGGTTGCTTCAACTATGGAAAATCTGGGCATATTAAAGCTGAATGTCCATAGGGAAAAAGAGAAAAGGCTTTCCAAGCTACCTGGGATGGTACTGATAGTGATGAAGGTGCATCTGATAATGAAGAAGTTCAAGCATTTATGGCTACCACCACTGATCTTGATCCAGAACACAAACTCGATGTAAGTAAGACATACTGCTCTTCTGATTCAGAAACTGAATGTGAAAATATTAGTCAAGAAGATCTGTTAAGTACCATTCATGACATTAATCAGGAGTTTTTAAATGTTAAGAAGAAGTTTGTTGATTTTAAGGAAGAGTTGAAAGTTAAGATAGATGAAACAAAACTTATGTCAAATGAATTGAAAACTGTTCAAGGCCACCTATCTACTTCTAAGTTCTATGAGAGAAACTTGAGAATGAATCTACGAAACTTATATAAACAGAACAGAGAGTTCAGAGGATATTTAGGGTATAATGATTTCTTCTGTCTTAATCTTAATTATCCTAGGTATTACGAACAGAAACCTAGGGTTGAAAGTTATTATAGAAGAAGTCCTGATAGTTCATATAACAGATTTTTTACTGCTTCAGAAAAAAGGGCATCCAAGCTGGTCTGGATGCCTAGACAGAAATGACTATCTTTGTTTCAGGTATGTTACCAGTCGAGTGTTATGACTGATGATTGGGTTCTGGATAGCGGGTGCTCACATAACATGACAGGTAACAGAGATCTCTTCCATGATCTCAAACAGGTAAATAAAGGTAAAGTCAGTTTTGGTGACAATAGTTCTAGTAAAATTATCGGTGTTGGTTCTATTAAAATAAATGATAAGACTTCTTTAAATAAGGTGTTTCTTGTTGAGGGTCTTAAACATAACTTGCTCTCTATTAGTCAGATTTGTGGTGATGCAAATAGAGTTATCTTTGAATCTGATTTCTGCTACGTCGAATCAGTTAAGGATCATAGAATCTTATTCACTGGCTACCGTAGAGGAGATAAATATGCTGTTAATCTGTTTAAAATGAACAATGCTAAGGAAATCTGCTTGTTAACTGTTAAAGAAAATGAAAAGCTTGCTTGGCATAGAAAGCTAGGTCACGTGAGTATTGGGATTCTATCGAAGCTTAGTAGCCTTGACTTAGTAAAAGGACTCCCTAAGCTTGATAAAATAAGGATTTCTTCTGTGATGCATGTGCAAAGGGTAAGCAAACTCGTAGTGGTTTTAAAAGCAAATCAGATTTTTCTTCTAAAGAATGTCTTGATCTCATTCACCTTGATTTGTTTGGTCCTGCCAATTCTGCTTCTCTAGGCGGAAAGTTCTATGTTTTTGTTCTTGTTGATGATTTTTCTCGCTTTACTTGGATTTATATGCTTGCTACTAAGGATGAAACTTTTGCTAGGTTTAAAACTTTTGTTCGTAGAGTTGAGTTCAAAATGAGAAAAATAAAGTTATTAATGAGATTAGGAGTGATCATGGTGGGGAATTTGAAAATCATGAATTTGAAACCTTATGTAATGATTATGGTATTCGTCATAATTTTTCTGCCCCTAGAACTCCGTAACAAAATGGTGTTGTTGAACGTAAAAATAGGACCCTAGTTGAAATTGCTCGTACTTTGCTTCATGATTTCGGGTTACCTAAAATATTTTGGGGTGAAGCTGTTAACACTGCTTGCTATATCACTAATAGGGCTTTAGTGCGTTCTCATCTTAAGAAAACTCCTTATGAAATCTGGAAGGGTAGAAAACCTAATATTGGTTATTTTCGACCGTTTGGATGTAAGTGCTTTATTCTTGACACAAAAGATCAATTAGGAAAATTCGATGCTAAATCGGATGAAGGCATTTTTCTAGGTTACTTTGAACTTAGTAAAGCTTATAGGGTTTACAACAAAAGAACCTTTAAAGTCGAGGAGTCTATAAATGTTGTCTTCGATGAATCTATCTGTGTTGATGTTGAGTTACAGGATTTGGAGGATGAAGATTTCCGTCTTGTTAAAATTCAACTTGGTACCTCTCCATCTGATAGTGCTGCTGCTGTCCCACAAGAAGTTGAAAAAGATGGAGCAGCCCCTGAAAGTATCGATGGAAGCAAACCTCCTCCTCATATCGCAAAGCGCCATCCTACTTCCCTGGTCATTGGTAATCCCTCTTCTGGTATGGTCACACGCTCTAAAACTGTTTACAATGCCTTTGTGTCTATTGTGGAACCAAAGAACTATAGGGATGCTTTAACTGATGAAAGTTGGATTCTTGCTATGAATGAGGAACTTAGTCAATTTGAACGTTCTGATGTTTGGACTCTTGTTCCTCTACCTAAAGATAGAACGGTCATAGGTACTAAGTGGGTTTTTAGAAACAAATCTGATGAGAAAGGAAATGTGATTAGAAATAAAGCACGTCTTGTTGCTCAGGGTTACTGTCAGGAGGAAGGAATCGATTACGATGAAACCTTTGCTGCTGTAGCTCGTCTAGAAGCAATTCGTTTGTTGTGTGCCTTTGCTAGTATCAATCACATTAGGTTATTCCAAATGGACGTCAAAAGTGCTTTTTTAAATGGTGATCTTAAAGAGGAAGTCTATGTAGCTCAACCTCCTGGTTTTGAAAGCTATGAATTTCCTGACTATGTGTTCAAACTCAAAAAGGCTCTTTACGGCTTGAAACAAGCTCCTCGAGCTTGGTACGAAAAATTGAGCACTTTTCTTCTTAATCAAGGTTTCTCTAGAGGTTCAGTTGATACTACTTTATTTATCCTTAAACTGAACACAGATTGCTTGATTGTGCAAATTTACGTTGACGATATTATCTTTGGATCTACTAATGAATCTTTAAGCAGAGACTTTGGAAATAAAATGCAGGACTCATTTGAAATGAGTCTCATCGGTGAGCTAACTTTCTTTCTCTGTCTTCAGATTCACCAAGAATCGTCAGGTATCTTTATTTGTCAAGATAAGTAATGTCGTAACATGCTTGCTAAATTCAACATGTCTAAACTGAAGCATGCACCCACTCCTATGTCCACTACTTTAAAACTTGATAAGGATGATTCAGGAAAACAATTTAATGAGAAGCAGTATAGGGGCATGATAGGTTCTTTACTTCATCTTACTGCTAGTCGACCAGATATCTCTTTTAGTGTTGGTGTGTGTGCTCGTTTTCAATGCAATCCTAAAGACAGTCATTTTGCTGCGGTTAAACGCATCTTTAAGTATTTAAATGGTACTCACAATCTTGGACTTTGGTATTCCTCTGACGCTACTTGTGAACTTGTTGGATTTTCTGATTCTGATTTTGCTGGTTTCCTATATGATAGACGTAGTACGTCTGGTGCTTGTCAGTTACTTGGAACTTCCTTAGTGTCATGGTTTAGTAAAAAACAAAGTTTTGTTGCTCTTTCCACTACTGAAGCAGAATATATCGCTGCTGGCAGCTGTTCTGCTCAACTTGTTTGGATGCGTGCTCAATTAGCTGACTTTGGTCAATCTTTCGGCCCTACACCTTTGTTCTGTGACAATTCTAGTGCTATAAATATGACTAAGAACCCTGTGCATCACTCTAGAACTAAACATATTGCTATAAAACACCATTTTATTCGAGACTTAGTTCAATCACAGGATATTGAATTGCGGTTTGTGACTTCTGAGAATCAACTTGCAGATATTCTCACTAAAGCTTTACCTATTGATTGGTTCCTTTTTCTACGCAGACATCTAGGGTTACTTTCTCTTTCTGACATTGAATCTATTCGCCATATCAATTAAGTTTCCCTGGTTGCGTGATTTTTTGTTGCAATTTTCCTTGATTTGCCTTCTGTCAATCTTTTGATTCGTGCCCGTATTTGGGTTAAGTTTCCCTGTTTGACTGGTCAGTTTTTTCCTTATTTACTGCTGCCTTTATTGCGTTTCCAATTGTGTTTTTTTTTTGGGTTCTCCTTTTAATTGCTGTTTTGCCTTCTCGGCTTCTGCAACCCTTCCTCCCTCTCTTCCTCTCCTTTTGTGTCTTTTCTCTTCTCTTTCATCTTCATGGAGCACTTCGACCACATCTACACCCAACTTGCCAATGAGCATGTGCTCCACACTAATGACCACTTCCGAAATTCATCCTTTCGTGCCATTTACAACCACTTCTTCCTTGACCGCCCTCTCATCCCTCGCATCTATCTCAATCCCCTTGACTTTGGCAAATATGGCCTTTACCCTGATTGTCTCATTGCCAATCTTGGTTGGAGCTCTCTTGCTCTTCCTCGTCCCTTCTCTTGCTACCCTGATGTTGTCTACCAGTTTTACACCAATCTTCGTCTTGAGGGCATTCTCCATCGAGGTAAGTTCAGCACGTTCATGGATGGTCACATCATCTACGTTACTCACAATCTTCTTTCCCATGTCCTTGGTCTTCCTCGCGTAGGGGTCTCCATCTTTGACGAATCAGATTTTGCCTTGCTTTCTTTCAATCCTGGTGCTGCTCTTTCAAACTGGACTGGAGACTCATACTCTTCTCCTGCTAACGCCTCTGTTTCTGCTCTTCCTGACTCGCTGAAACTCTTTCACTACTTTCTAACCCAAGTTTTTCTTCCTCGGTCCGTCGGTCGATTTCTGGTTACTCCCATGGACACCTGGCTGATGCATTGTGCCACCACAGGAGTTGAAGTTGATTTCAGCACCCTCATGTTTACTGCCATGACTCGTTTCGGAAACCATCTCCAGGAGGGGGATCTGCCTTTTGCTGGAGCTATCTCGGCGCTCCTTGAACATCTTGGTATCCGCCTACTTACTCGGTTTGCCACTGGAGGGCATTCACTTGACGTTCGTCCTCAGCACGTTCTTCGGTGCATCGGGTGGTCCGGGTGCCCGCCGTTGAATGGATCAGGGGGAGAAGGGCTCATGGATGCTGATGATCTTGCTACTGATACTGAACGACGGCTGCGCATTTGGAGCGGTGTTGAAAATGCATCCAATTATGAGTCAAGTCCTGAATGGATGATTTGAAGTTCTTTTTTCTCTGCTGGAATTAATTGCTGTGTTTTGTCTCTTGATACTTTGATTTATGTGTTTTGTCTCGTGGTACTTGTTTTGGTGGTTGTCTTTATTCTGAACACTCTGTTTGATGCACTCATGTTTGGTTGCTCTGCTTTGTTTTAGATGTTATTAAAGGACTGTTTCTTTCAAGCTTTGCTTGGTTTGTGTTGCATCTGTTTCTCTCCTCTGTTCGTGTCTACTTTGCTCTTTGAGTTTTTGCAGATTCACCATCAAGCTCATCAAGAATCAAATGAGCCATTCACTGGCTTAGGGGGGAATGTAATCATGAGAAAATCAATAGGGATTTGTCCCAAAGGAACAAAATCAAGAATCAAAAGCCAAAGATGGAAATTTCCACAAAAGCT
This sequence comes from Linum lewisii, assembly GCA_034768395.1. NCBI lineage: Eukaryota > Viridiplantae > Streptophyta > Magnoliopsida > Malpighiales > Linaceae > Linum > Linum lewisii. The sequence continues at coordinate 12,280,059 of CM068296.1, read as the reverse complement.
TCCTTTCTTCTGGCCATCAACGGCTATACAATCAAGATGAGATTCTCTCCATTCAATTTCTAAAGGACTATTTAAAGGCTGCCTTGGAGAACTTGAATGTCAAGTCTTTTGAATCAAACGAGCAAATTGTGCAAAGCTGAAATCAGGGAGAGTGTAGGCTGGTGGGATTACGAGATATAGGTGGTGCAAGCGGGGAGCTAGCTAAGTGCTGTACGGGGAGTAAGCACGATTTCCATCGATTATTTGTATCCTTGCATTTGTCATTTATTCAATAAGAAAACAATCTCGAAGGAGTTCCTTCGAGCGTGGACGTACATCAAAGCTAACAAGCTTGGTGGAACCACGTTAAAAATCGTGTGTCGTTGTCCTCGTATTTTCGTTTCTCACTGCCCTGTTTATTTTGCTTTACAATTCACTTGGGCTGACCATCATCCAGCCCAAGTCATTTTCACTAATCCGGTCCAAAATCCCATATATATAAATCGCAGTGTGCAGCCATTTCTGCATCAATCGAAAACTTTCTTCTCTCACCAAAGAAGCTCTGCTAGGGTTTCATTTCACTCCCGTTGATCTCTTTGCTGATCGCACAAGGAGGGGCTCGAGTTCTACAGTAGCTAGCTAGGTTAAGCTCATGTCATCCCAACAAGTTGGAATATAGGGATATTGCTTCATTTGACAATATCATCTCTTCAAGTTAGAATAATAATAACAATAATAATAATATGTGGCATAATGATAAGAGTTGAGAAAAAGATGTCATGGTGTCGAATTTCACCAACATCCAATTTTTTAATTATTAATGAGGTTAATAGGTGACCGGCCAGTGGCAGCGGAAGTTGGCTGGCGACAGTGGCGAACTGACGGCGATGGTTACTGAGATAATATTTTTGAAATTACTAAACTACCCATGTATTTTGAAACTATTAAATTAAAGGAATTTGATTGAATGGTTGAGATTTCTTCATGATCAATCAAAAAATCTCCTTCCTTTATCCAAATTGGTATCATTATTTTTCACACACTAACCAAGTTGCACAAAAATAGCTCCCTTTAATTTTTTTTCTAGAAGACCTTTCTCTTTCAATCCGCTAAATCCTCAACAATTCAGGAAATTCAAATAATAGCATACAAATGATATTCTTAGTTATTATTAACTAGCTTTTTTCCCACCCGTTGGTGGGGTTGAGCAAAGCAAACAATTTTAGTTTCTCTTATATTCATAATATATAGGCCAAAAATAAATTTGTAGCCAAACCTTTACGAGATATGTCAAACGTAGCCAAAGCTATTCATAACCCCAAAAATGACAATGTTTTTGATTTCCGTTAACTTTTCCGTCCAAGTTAACGGAAATTTGAATCCTAATCTGACTTATCGAGTGATGTGGCTATTATTTGCCACGTAAGCATTTATTAACCACATATTAAATACAAATTACAAATAAACATTAAAAATTAATTTACTCCTATTTTCCATCACCTTCGGCTTCCACCACCAATCCTTTCATCCGCCGCTACCGTCGCTCCAACTTGCCCACCGTACAGCTCTAAACCTACTCACCACCACCACCTTTGTACTCACCACCCCATCCCTATCATTGCTCCAAAGTTCCAGATCTTGACCATCAAATCCATCTTACAATCGGCGATTCAGTTGGAAGATGAAGAGGTCATCGATTCAGCCTGAAGGAAGGGCGGTGGGCGGTAGATCTAGAGAACGGAGAAGGAAAGGGTGTTGACCTGAGAGGAGAGGGTTCCAGATCTGCTTCGAAAGATTCAATCAACGTCCATCTCTGCTTCTGGAAAGCAGCGAATCCCTCTTTGTTGATCAGATCGATGGTGAGTGAGTGGAGAGAGGGAAGAGAAATTTAGAAGGGAAGAGATACGAAGATCAAAAGTGAGAGTTAGCGTTGAATAACCTACTGTGCTGCCCAAAATTAGGGCCCAGCAGCAGTAACCAAAATCACAGGTAAGTAAGAAAGGGAGGCGAAAGAGAGAGAGATGTTGAAATGAATACATTTGGGTCGCTTGGAATTGCGCCTGGGAGCAGTAGCATCGGCAGATCCATTGGTAGCGGCGGAACTGGAGGAAGGGGCGGCGCTGTTGTTGCTCATCGGAGCAGAGATGCGGAGAAGAGGGGCGAAGTAATCTAGAAGCCGGCGGAATCAGAGATCAGTGAAAGGATTCTGTTTCTTCAGATTCAGGAATTTAATGGAAGTTTCGAACAATTAGGATGCCTCTCCTACAAAGACGATGAAGAAAGAAAGAAGGAAGGTTAAGAAAGGAAGAAGACGGGAGGAGTTGGGTTCGTTTAATTATCTTTGTGTGGGTGGGTGGAGAGGCTACGTCGGTGGGTGGGTGGAGAGGCTGCGGAGGTGGGTGGGTAGAGAGGTGGCGGCGGTGGCTAGAGCGACGGCTGTCGTTGGTGGAACGACGTCGTTAGTGGATGGAGCGAGGAAGAAGAAGACATTGTAAATTAATTTTTTTTTTTGTTTTAGTTTGTTTATTTATTTTTAAATAATGACATGGCATGACGTGGCATCTGGTTGACCGGTCATGTGGATGCCACGTCAGCTCCGTTTGCACGGTCACTAACGGTGTTAAAATTCTAACGGATGTTGGCTACATTTGTCGTAAAAAATAAAATTTTGGTCTAAACAGTGTGACAAATAGTTTTGGCTATGTTTGACATTCCCGGAAAAGGTTTGGCTACAAATTTGTTTTTGGCCTAATCTATACCACTTTGATCTTAATATTTTTAACTCGTTAAGTTCGCACAATATAGAAACACCATAGTGTTAACTCTAAGTAATGTACAACGTATACCTAACCATTCAAATTAAGCGTATTGTGAAATTTTACAATTATTCATAAAATTAGTTGTAAGAACTTTTTGTTATGTGATTAGTTCTAAAAAGAATTTTTTATTGAAGAATCAATAGAATATGATTAAAATCAAAGAAAATCATAATTTATGATAAAGAAATAATGTTACTAAGATATACCTTTACTATTTTGACATTATTTGCAAGTGTGTTATGTGAGACTACTATCTCCAACCATATTTTGTAATGTAATGTAACATTCCAAAAATAATGTGTTATAATGCAATGTAACATTACAAAGATCATGTTCTATAATGTAATATATTACAATAAAATTTTATAACATAATATTAATGAAATTGAAAGCATAATTATGTAACAAAGATGACGTCATTGATAGATAATATAACTACCATACATGGTGGTATGCAAACATTGTCTCTATTAAACTATATTTAAAATAGATACAAACATGTGTAGTTAGTGAACATTCTTTGATCTCAATTTGATGAGATCATGAGACGTCAAGCTTTTTTTTTTTTTCATTTCCTACACATATGTGTACATAATAATAAGAATTCTAATAAATATAATACAATGTAGTTGATGTGCTAATTTGTTAAATTAAATATACCAATAATAACAATTATTAAAAATTTCACATAAATGAAAAAGAAAAGACATAAAAAATTCACATAAAATGAGTAGGCGTGACAACGGTTTGATTTGGATCTAAATAGTTGATATCCCTTTCTCATTTTTCGTATTTTTTGTTCGAGTAATAACCATCATAAATGTCTATTAAAATTCAAGAGTTAGAAGGTTGATCTAGGCCGAATTGTTAAAATCCATTAAGAGAACCATTAAAGTGTTTCATATAACCACCAAATTTTAAAAGTTTAGAGATAGTGAGAATTTTTTTCAGTGACAAAGGAGAAACTTTGTCTCCTACACAAAGTTTAATCCCCACCCTTCATCTCATCTCATCTCCTATTAAATAAATGCATTTAATTTAATAATGTTAATTACACCCCACCAAATTATAACCGCTAGATGATGAGGGGAAGAAGGATTAATTATTTAATGTTTTTTTTAAGATTTCATCCTTAAAATATGCAACCATATATTTTCTTAACAATTTTTACTAATCCTTTCTTCTTCCTCTTTTTACAAATAAGGCATCTCCTCTTACAAATACGCCATCTCTTTCATTTTATAAATTTTGGCAGTCGCCATCTCTTGTTGCTCTGCTGTTGCCTGCAAGTGATTCCTGATATCGGCCATTCTTTGCAGATGATGTCAATAGTTTACGATAAATTATGCATAATTGATCGGAGATGGTGATTTTTCTGATAAAGATCGGAGATGGTGATTTTTCTGATAAAGATCGGAGATGGTGATGAATGATGATTTAATTTGTGAAGAATAATGCACTGCTATATAACTGCTGAATGAAACTACTGTCTTACAATGGTCTGGAAGTGATTATGAACAATGACTTCATATCATGGTAGAACAATCTTTTTTGATTTTCACGTGACTCCCGTTCTTTGATATAAACTCCTATCTTGCTCTACATCAAAATTTGCACCACGTACATACATGGTGCTGTGTTTCTAAAGGACTTGTTTAACAATCCAATACAATTCTTTCTCTAGTGCTATCCCACCAACCTCTTTATGTGTCAATGAACAATGACTGCAGTCTAATTCATCCACCAACCTCTAGTCCATCATATCGCTTTCTTCTGCTTCTACCGGTTATGAAGAGACTTGTCTTGATGACACTGAGAAATTTGGTGGTTGAGGAGCAACCCAAGGAACAACTGCCAAATTGTCATTGGACCCTCTTATGCTTTTATCTGCTCCTAATTTACCATCAACTAATTTTGCTTCCGTTGAACTTCCGGGCCAGTATATATAATCTAATCCAACAGAAAGATGGCAAAATTTAGTTATATGTGATCAAACAACAGGTTCGGAAACTGGTAATCACATCAAATGGTAGCACAAAATGAGCAACAGTAGGCATAAACAAGTGAGTTTGTTACAATAAACTACTGATTAACAGCACTATGCTACACTTGCACACTCACAGGCAGAGTCACAAGCGGATAAGAGTTCGGAAATACCAACATTAACAGTCTTAAATATGGCTCTGGAATCTATGGATGACTCAAACTCAGAAATTAATAAAAAGCACAGCAACCCCAAACTCAGAATTATCACTTGCAGGTTTTAAGACTAATAACAACCCAAAAAAACGTCCACAAAATCCCCTAAAAGTATTCTAGTACTACGAGCCTACAAGTATTCTATGCACACAAGTATTTCAAGACCCACGCAAGTATTGCAATTCCACAAGAACCTACAAATTGCTAGCTGCCATTCAAACTAAAAACAAGTATTTCAGTCCAACAAGAACTTCAACTGCAATTGCTAACCACAATGTCAAAAAACAGAACAGAGGCATGAACACTAATTCATAACATGGAACTAACAAAGAGGACAAAATGTATAGATATAAAGGACAAGTTGCACACTAATGAACCGCATGATTTGAACCAAAAAATACGACAAAGAGACAGAACACACATTGAACTGCTGCCCATTAACCTACTTCTCCATCGAAATTCTATGTCACACTGAAAAATCGATAAAGTTTTGCCCAAAATCATCTCTTTAGAAAACGTAATTACACATACTAGTACTTCGAGCATACTAGTATTGTATATCTACATGTATTGTTTCATGATATTCATTCATCACAATCCATGAACGAACTAAAAAAAACACCACAATCATGGATAAAAATGGTGACTGACCTGGATTGCAGTACCGAAAGCAAGAGAAGAGCTATGTATTCAGAACTTCCTGTATATTTCTTCTTCGGTAATTGAATCAGAGCTTGGCCGTGGCTGTTATTGAAGCGGAGAAATCAGAGATAGAGACTCTAATCCGGACTGACATGCAAGGGAGAAAACAAATAGTCGGGACAAAACTAGTATTCATCACATACTTGTACAGGAAAATTACTAGTATTCAGCAAAAAAAAGGAGGTGATCTTACCTTCTGACCTCGGCGGCGAAAACTCACCTCTTTTTGGCTCGCGGTCAACTGCACAAAGAACAGAGGAATGAAGTTAATTTCAATTAGGGAAAAGGGAAGGAGGCACAATAAAAACTAAATTGAAAACCGCCGGCGCAAGGACTAGAGTTGCTTACCGCCGGCGCCGCCAGAAGTTCCGAGGAAAGGAGAGGACGACGAAGGTGAAATCGGAGATTGGGACGAGGCCGCTTGATGCGAGGATTAGGATTGCTGCTATGGAGTTGAGCTGTGCTTTCTGAACGACTGCGAAATAAAGAATGGAGACCGGCGGCAATTGCTTTGTGGAGGACGATGATGGTTGCGGATGGAGGCTCCCGACCGACACGAAGAAAGCATCGGCGCCGTCTTGAAGGTGGATTTTCCGTGGTAGCAAAGATAGTGGGGGGCGGCGGTTTACCCTAGGTTAGTAGTAAAAATAAAAAAAAATTAATTAATTTGCCCCCTTTTAAACTAGCACTATCTACCATTAGATTAAATTAGGGAGATCTGACGACTACAATTAAACTTTGTGTAGGGGACAAAGTATAGACTTTGTCACCCACCAAGCTCCGGCTCAATCAACTGATCGCCGATTTTCCAAGATGTCCAACGGATATTGAAGAATTACGATAATATTTAATAATATGAATTTGACATTTATTCATTAATTAATATATTGAATTTAAAATATTATTAGTTTAAATATAATAATATAATTTATATTACGCAAAATATTTCTATGGAATTAATTTATTTTGAAATGGTATTATAAAGAAAATAATCTAATAATGAAGAAAAGTGATGTAGTTTTTTGCATTTATTTATAATAAAAAATCTTTTATGGGCTAGATTCCTCAAATTAAGGGGCAATTTCTATTGTGAGGATCCCTATTAGTGTCCTTATAATCTACACCGTTTATTATTTGAATGAAGATCTAATGGTTCAAATTAGATGGGCATTAGAGTAATTTGCTCTTTCAAATTAAGTAATATTAATTAATTAATTTTACTTTCTATTTTGTTTAATTAGTCACTCACGGTTTTATGTTATTGTTTTTATCTTTTATTTTTTTTTATAATAAAGCATAGCAGGTTTATTTTAGTAACTAATTAATTTTTGGAACAAATAAAGTGGATACTTTATTTTTTTTAGTGATTATCAATTAAGTATTTATTCTTTTCTATTTTATGTTCCTGTTTGGTTTTAACTCGGATGGCGTGAAGGTTGTTTCGAATATCGTCATCTGGTTCCAAATAGCATCATCGATGCAGATCCTGGATCTAATTCGGAACACCATTTTCCTAATATCCAAACTGGATCATGGTTGCAATCGTTCATCTGATCTCGAATTAAATCATCTAGTTTCAAATATCCAAATAGGATCATGGTTCCAATTGTTCATATGGTTTCAAATCAGAACACCCCTAATTAGAAAAACAAACTATGTTCATTTCAACCTCCACAAATTGGTTTCCAGTTACAAAAACTCAACCCAAAAACAAATTGAAATTAATCTCACAATCCACAAAGTTGGCTTCCAATTACAACTTGAAACAAATAATATCACAGTAATCATACCATATCTCCCAAACAATTTGATCGGCTAAAAAATAGTAATAAATCATGTTTCACATATCTCAGGAACCAAACCCACAATGGTTGTTGCAGTCATCGTCTTCTTTTGTTTTTTCGCCGGTCAGTGTAGACGGTCCTCGAAGTCGGATTCACGAAGGCTTCCGTCCAGATTGGTCCACCGCCTCGGGGAGAGGCCTCCGATGAAGACTAGCCCTGTATGTAATCGTACGGCGACTCGGCGAGATCTCGTTGACCCTGTTTAATTGTGGCGGTGGTTGAAGTTGCCGGAGAGGAGAGGATGATGGAAGAGACGACGCCGCTTGTTCGGGAAGTTGAAAGGAGTGCGACAGTTTTTTTTTTTTTGCTATTAGTAAATTGTAGGGTTTGTGGAAACCTAATATTATTTACTTATATATTGGATCCAAAATTTTCATGCTTCCATTTTTCCCTCACTTTGTTCCCTACCGTCAGATCTGGATCATCATCCAACGGTAGAAAGGGGTGTCCTGATATAAGGACACTAGGGGAGTCCTTATAATAGTAGTTCCCAAATTAAGGGGAGGAGCAGGAAAGCTGATGTGACAAAAGGTTTGACCCTAATTGGCTTTATATATAGTAGAGATTATTGTGCATTCGTGTAGGAGATGAGTGAGTATAGTTGTACACATAGGTATAATGGACGTAGTTTAAATATTATATGATTTACTCTACGTTGCTAGGAATAGGAAACTTTTCAAATTTAATCTTACTACAAACTCAATGCATTATGTAGGTTTTGTTACATCAATTTATGCTAAGTATAAAAGTGTAAGGTTTTTCAAAATTTAGCTAAGGCCCAGCCGCGATCCAATGGAAACCCTACGCCTCCATGCGCCTAGGGTTTGCCCAGAAGCCATCTAGGCCGCCCAGCAACCAAGCCCCAACCTCGGTCCAACAGAAGCCCTACACCGGGCGTTTAGGGTTTCTCCATAAGCCATTCGGGTCATACGATAGTCGAGTGTTAGGATAGTCCTACAGGTGGGTTACCAACCAGCCGACGACACGTGACGACTCGGCCAAGACCCCGAGGTACTATAAATAGAGACCTGACCCCAACATTGATGGGACATGACCTAAGACTCAGAGGATATGTCTTAAGCAGTATACGCTCGTTAATATGCTAAAGGCTCTCCTACTCAAAATCCTCAGGGGTACCACAATACTTCTCTGTCTCTCATTCATACGCCCATCCCTCTCATATTCATAGTACATTGTTCGCCCACTTACTACTGGTTCCTATGCTCCTTGCAAGGTACACCCTGAACCTAAGTAACAATATCTAACTTTGTTTAGTTGCTCGTTTATTTTTAAAAATATTGATTGGTTTAAAACCATGCATATAAAGTGTAGTTACAAAAATGAATTTTCAAACATAAAAATATTATATGATGACATCATTTTCGTAAAACATACAAAAAAATCATGTTAACAAAATTTTAATATGGTCAAAATATGTGTTATTCAAGTGTAAAATCTAATAGATATTGATATTAACGACTGAGTTTTGTTATTGTGTAATGGTGTGATTGGGTGTTTGCAAAGTGCTATTTAATTAAACTCTTTGATGAATAAAAGCAATCATTCATACAAAAATGTAAAAATCTCATCAATGTACGTGATATTATTGGAGATTTCACCAAAATAAATAAATTTAACAAACTAATTACTTAAATAAATATGTTCCTAAACTAATTACCAAAATGGTAATTTATGGCCAGAAATGGGCGAATTCACCTAGAATTCAGACGAATTTTGCCCGTGAATGGTTCAAACCAAATTGCTAACCAGTCAAACTTAAAAATTTGACCAACTTACACTACTTGGACGAATTCGCCAGTATAGCATAAACAGCTGACGTCTTCATTTCATATCTCATTTTCAATTTTCATTAATTCTTTGCTATTAAGTAAAGGGTTAATATTTCCAAAAGCTCCAACTTTGGCGAATTATTTTGGATATACTCTATCTTTAAAAAACCCCAAATCTATCCCACTTTTCGAAATAGTTAACATTGTTAGTCCTTGTTTGTAAAATTTTAAGCATTTTGAACCAAGTGACTAACAGAATTAACTTTTAAGTTTATTGTTTTCTAAAATCAGTAACCCAGGTTTGCCCAAATGGCATTTTGACCCTTTTCAATTCCATCCCTTACAAATCCTCCCAAACAAACCTTCTCTGATCATTTTTTCTCTCAACCTCACCTCACCTCACCTCAACGACCTTCCTAGTAACGACTTCAACACCATCTTCACCTCTTTGTGGTCGTCTGGTGGTGGTGATGATGATGAACAACGGTTTATGTTGTTTAAAAGGGTATGTGTCGGGTTCTTTCTACGAAAGGTTGTTCCCGGCGGAGAGTCTTCACCTTAAACACTCTTCCTACTCCCTGCATTGGTTGTCTCGAGTCCCATCTCGATAAGCAGTTGTAGCTCGATGAGGAAGGACTATGGGCATATTATGGGCATTTCAGGAAGGACTTCCCGAGCTTCTTGAGGTGTCGAGCTGTGGAGATGGTGACCGGTGGACGAATGGTCTTTGACCATGCTGGGGAGGAGGAACGAAGACGGTTGCGGGAATGAGTGTTACTACATTTGGGAGCTCATGACAACAACCCTCAACCAAATGGCTCACGAGGTACAGTAAACTTGAGTTGTTGGGATTCAACAGTTCATGTAAGTCTTCTCACAATCTCATTTGACTGAGAGTTCTAAGTTCTATGTTCAATCCTTTAGCTCCCGATATACCATTTCAATTACATAAGGCCTAGTGAAACTGTACATGATAGATTAATTATTGTACTTAGGGATTCATAAGCAAAGAGAGGTTGGAATCATTCAACATCCCATTCTACATGCCATCCCTGAAGGAGATCGAGGCAGAACTCCATAAACAGGAATCTTTCATCATAGATCGGATAGAGGTTACTGAAGTGAGCTGGAATTCGCACGAAGGGGAAGTAAACAAGAAAGATGACAACTACAATTTGGCCAAGTACACGAGGGTGGTGGCAGAGCCTCTATTGGCCACCCAGTTTGGCTCGAACGGGGAAATCATTGACGAGATCTTTCGGAGGTATCGAGTCTTTGTGTCCGAGTGGATGGTTACCGAGAAGACTAATTTCATCAATCATTGACGAGATCTTGCTAACCATTGAGATTGTGAAGACAATAAAATGGTGGAATGAATGTATGACATTAGACTGATGTGATAGAGTGATTTTGGGGAAGGATTTAGTTTAAATAGTATGAGTTTGGAAGTTTTAAGGGGAGAATAACTCCACTTAAAGTTGGAAGTTTTGGTCATATGTGTTTGTATTTCGGGATTAAATAACTTCATGCTTCCATTGCAAGAAACTTATCATTCTGAGGTAAGTGCTCATCAAGATTCGAAACCATCTTTTTTATGAAATTTTGCAAGTCCAAAGAATGAAAAAAGTTAACTAGTCTAGTTAGTAGTTACCATTGTGATTTAGATAACAAGTTAACAAGAATTTTAACCGATAATTAGTTATCAAAATTAGTCTAATCAAGTTAACTAGTTAAAGTTGCTCGTGAATCATCCAATCAAATATGTTCGTGCATAATCCTATCGATTGGCCTATCCATGGCACAACTAACAAAACTTTCCCTTCACCAACTAAGAATATGCATGCCCTCCTTAGTTCACACGGGCTTGGGACCGTCTTTGTGCATTTTTCATTTTGCACAGGCCAAGTTACATGCATTATCATATAAGCCAAGCAGCTATGGTACAACCATTCAACATCCATCATTTACATCCAACATGAGCCCTATAATTGTTGAATCACCTCTACCGAAACTTCAATGGGGAAATCGCTGTAACTATAATATGGGCTTTAGATCCTTCTTAAGCTTGTTCTTCCTATTAGCTCCTTCTTTCCCCAGCCCTTTAAAATTTGAAAGCACTCTAGCTTTATATCCTTCTTAAGATGTTCTTCCAATTAGATCCTTCTTACTTACTTTCTTAGATTCTTCTTTCATATAAATGAACCATTTAATGCTCAAAATGACTCCCACATTCAGAAATTAAAATGATCAACGTAACAAAGAACCACGTCAACTGAGTCGCTTTTGAAGCCCTCGAAAGAAAACTCCACAACTTTAATCATATCCGGCAAAGAGGCATCAAGGAGAAATCATGTTCACCGACATCGAGGACCAAGTGGAGAAGCTTCTGACGACTAGGATTTGAATGTGTTTACAACATATCTTAATTCATTCCTCTGTGTTTTACCTTCCTCTGTTTTCCCTCCTACATTGGCCATGAATCCATCATATGAGCAGGTTTACAAAACTACTAAAATTAATACTATGAAATTAAGGTTATTAAGTGCATCCAGATTACTTGTTAGGAACCACATTCAAGTGGCTTTCTAAAAACAACCTCGAGGACCAAGTGGACAAGCTTCTCACGACTAGCCAGCTAAAGTACAGTGGCTTTCTAAAAACAACCTCTAAAGAGGAGAAGTGGAGAAATCCAAGCTTATGCCGTCCTTTCATAAGTGAACCAAGTCAACATTGCATTCTAGCCACAGTTACTAGAAAAGTGCTTGCCTCATCTAAGGAGAGAGCTCTTGCTCTTGCAACACCACATACTATACTCACCACACTAAACTAATTTCAGAATGCGTAAACCAAGTGGATGCGGCAAAGTGACTCCCCAACTTAATGGACAGCGAGGGGGAGCTAACTAGAACTCCATTTTGAGACTTTCATGATTCACAGAGGATGATTCAAAGCATAGAAAAATGAGAATTGAGTGTGTGACCATCTCAATTATAATCTAAGCGACAACACAACATTTTTTCGATCAGTATTGATCATTCCTGATGCCCCCTTCTAAGATATTATTTCCGACTTTCAGTTCCTTGCATGATTGATGATTTTCGAGAGGAGCAGAAGGGCAGCCAAAATGACTGAATATTCATATTAACGAGAAAGGGAGGTTTCAATATCAACTTCTTAGTCTCTGTCATTCCAAAATTCCCTTCAAGGACTCTATTGAGATAAACCTTATTCTCAATCAATTGGTATTTTTCAACTTTCAGTTAACAAGATACCTTGATTGATGATTTCCAAAAGGAACAGAAAGAGCAAGTACAACAGAATGGGACACAACTTACATTCCACTGGTTCTCTTCTAGGACTCCCTTGTTTTTTTTTCCAGACACAACTTACATATCAGTAATGGACAGCAAGGGGAGCTTTTCAGATGCTAAGACACATCAACAATGCAACCGAGTATTTTCTTTACCCCTTATTATAAGACATTATTACCGACTTTCAGCTACTTGCATGATTGATGATTTTCGAGAGGAGCAGGAGGGCAACCGGAATGTCTGAATAATTAAATTAACGGGACACGAAAGTTTCAAATATCAACTCCTTAGTTTCATCATACCAAAATTCCCTTCTAGGAACATAATAGCAAGTACAGTAGAATGGGGCACATCATTCCACTGGTTCTTCTAGGACTCCCTTGGTTTTTTCCAGACACAGCTTACATATCAGTAATGGACAATAAGAGGAGCTTTCTAGATAATGGACAATAAGAGGAGCTTTTCAGATGCTAGGACAATAAGAGGAGCTTTTCAGATGCTAGGACACAGCAACATAGTATTTTCTTCACCCTTATAAGACATTATTACCGATTTTCAGTTACTTGCATGATTGATGATTTTCGAGAGGAGCAGGATGGCAACCGGAATGTCTAAATGACCATATTAACGGGACATGGTAGTTTCAAATATCAACTTCTTAGTTTCATCATTCCAAATTCCCTTCTAGGACTCACCTGAGATAAACCTCAATTATAACCTAGCGGACGCTGCAACAAGGCAACACAACATTTTCTCGATCGGTATTAAAAATTCCCGATTCCCCCTTTTAAGATATTATTTTGGGCTTTCAATTCCTTGCATAAATGATGATTTCTAGAGGAACAGAAGGATAACCAGAATCATATTAATGGGACATGGAAGTTTTCAATATCAACTTCTTAGTTACTAGAAAGGGAAGAAAGTAAGTTACCGGAACAAGCAATTTGTCCACCTCTCCATCATATCTCCGGTGTTAACGATGAAGCACCTGAGAAAAGACATTCATGAACGAAATGACGGACTGAGTTTAAGTAAGAAAGATGTAGGCGCTTCTTAAATGACAAGGGACAACATAAAGCTTCCACGAATCAGATTAGGCTTGAACTAAAGCAAATGATCTGTAGCCTTCAATTTATCTGGCTCTTGACCGGGCATTATTTTCCACCATACTGAAGCATAGGTTTAAGAGTAAACTCACTCGTCTAAGTGTGGCACATCTTGCTAGACCAAAGGTTGTCTCAACTTCTCCCCACAAACCTGCTAATAGGCAGCTGCAGAATTCAGAAGCAGCAAATCATTTGCTTTTAGGAGCAACAGATTTGTAAGGAGGAATGTGGTTCCATTCATTCCTCTGTATTTTACCTTCCTCTGTTTTCCCTCCTCATTGGCCATGAATCCATCATATGACCATGTTTACAAAACTACTAAAACTAATACTATGAAATTAAGGTTATTAAGTGCATCCAGATTACTTGTTAGGAACCACATTCAATTGTCTTTCAAAGAGAGCAATCAATTTGTTAACCATCAAGAGATACAACTTACTTACTTTCTTAGATTCTTATTTCATATAATTGAACCATTTAAAGCTCAAAATGACTCCCACGTTCATAGATTAAAATGATCCCAACAGGAAACAGAATTTAAAGATCAAGCTCGTTAACCAAAGATTCTAAAAAATGATATAATATTACCGAATAAGTAGCAATCACCGAGTACGTCAGACATCATTTAACCGCCTTATCACCGCACCATATAGCCACATTGTATTGAAATGCATAAATTATGCAGATTAGCCAGCTAAAGTACAACGGCTTTCTAAAAACAACCTCTAAAGAGGAGAAGTCGGGAAATACAAGCTTATGTCGTCCTTTCATAAGTGAACCAAATCAGCATTGCATTCTAGCCACAGTTACTAGAAAAGTGCTTGCCTCATCTAAGGAGGGAGCTCATGCTCTTCCAACACTACTTACTTGGTTTACACATTCTCAAATTAATTTACGCAGAGTAACCTAAGTGGACATGGCAAAGCGACTCACCAACTTAATGGACAGCAAGGGGAGCTTACTAGAACTCCATTTTGAGACTTTTATGATCCACAGACGATGATTCAAAGCATAGAAAATGAGAATTGAGTGTGTGACCATCTCAATTATAAATTTAGCGGCAACATAACATTTTCTCGATCGGTATCGATCATTCTCGATGCCCCCTTCTAAGATATTATTTCCGGCTTTCAGTTCCTTGCATGATTGATGATTTTCGAGAGGAGTAGAAGGGCAACCGAAAAGACTGAATATTCATATTAACGGGACAAGGAAGTTTCAATATCAACTTTCTGAGTCTCTATCATTCCAAAATTCCCTTCTAGGACTCCATTGAGATAAACCTTGTTCTCAATCAGTTGGTATTTTTCGACTTTCAGTTAGCAAGATAACTTGATTGATGATTTCCAAAAGGAACAGAAGAGCAAGTACAATAGAATGGGACACATCATTCCACTGGTTCTCTTCTAGGACTCCCCTGTTTTTTTCAAACATGGCTTACATATCAGTAATGGACAACAAGTGGAGCTTTTCAGATGCTAGGACACAACAATGAGGCAACACAATATTTTCTTCACCCCTTATAAGACATTATTACCGATTTCAGTTGCTTGCATGATTAATGATTTTCGAGAGCAGCAGGAGGGCAACCGGAATTACTTAGTAATAATATTAACGGAGTTTCAGATATCAACCTCTTAGTTTCGTCATTCTGAAATTCCCTTCTAGAACTCAATTGAGATAAACCTTGTTCTCAATTATAATTTAAGTGGACGCAGCAACAAGGCAACAGAGAATTTTCTTGATCAATATTGATCATATTCTCAATCCCCCCTTCTAAGAAATTATTTTCATATTTCAGTTCCTTGCATGATTGATGATTTTCGAGAGGAGCAGAAGGGCAACCGGAATAACTAAGTAATAATATCAATGGGACATGGAAGTTTCATATATCAACCGCTTAGTTTCGTCATTCCTAAATTACCTTTTAGGACTCACTTGAGATAAACCTTGTTTCCAATTATAATCTAAGTGGACGTAGCAAAAGGGCAACACAACATTTTCTCGGTCAGTATTGATCATATTCCCGATCCCCCCTTCTAAGACATTATTTCCATATTTCAGTTCCTTGCATGATTGATAATTTTCGAGAGGAGCAGAAAGGCAACTAGAATGATTGAGTAATATTAGCGGGACATGGAAGTTTCAGATATCAACTTCTTAGTTTCGTCATTTCTAAATTCCCTTCTAGGACTCACTTAGGATAAACCGCGTTCCCAATTATAATCTAAGTGGACACAACAACAAGGCAACACAACATTTTCTCAGTCAGTATTGATCATATTCCTAATCCCCCTTCTAAGACATTATTTCCATATTTCAGTTCCTTGCATGATTGATGATTCTCGAATGAGCAGAAGGGCAACCGGAATGACTGAGTAATAATATCAATGGGACATGGAAGTTTCATATATATATATATATCAACTTCTTAGTTTCGTCATTCCTAAATTCCCTTCTAGGACTCACTTGAGATAAACCTCATTCTCAATTATAATCTAAGTGGATGCAGCAACAAAGCAACACAATTTTTTCTCGGCAGTATTGATCATATTCCCGATCCCCCCTTCTAAGACATTATTTCCAGATTTCAATTCCTTGCATGATTGATGAGTTTCAAGAGGAGCAGAAGGGCAACCGGAATGACTGAGTAATAATATCAATGGGACATGGAAGTTTCAGATATATATCAACTTCTTAGTTTTGTCATTCCTAAATTCCCTTCTAGGACTCACTTGAGATAAACCTCGTTCTCAATTATAATCTAAGTGGACGCAGCAACAAAGCAACACAACATTTTCTCGGTCAGTATTGATCATATTCTCGATCCCCCCTTCTAAGACATTATTTCCAAATTTCAGTTCCTGGCATGATTGATGATTTTCGAGAGGAGCAGAAGGGAATGACTGAGTAATAATATCAGTGGGACATGGAAGTTTCAGATATATATCAACTTCTTAGTTTCGTCATTCCTAAATTTCCTTCTAGGACTCGCTTGAGATAAACCTCGTTCTCAATTATAATCTAAGTGGACGCAGCAACAAGGCAACACAACATTTTCCCAATCCCTCCTTCTAAGACATTATTTCCAAATTTCAGTTCCTTGCATGATTGATGATTCTCGAGATGAGCAGAAGGGCAACCAGAATGACTGAGTAATAATATCAATGGACATGGAAGTTTCATATATCAACTGCTTAGTTTCGTCATTCTTAAATTTCCTTCTAGGACTCACTTGAGATAAAACTCGTTCCCAATTATAATCTAAGTGGACGCAGCAACAGGGCAACACAACATTTTCTCTGTCAGTATTGATCATATTCCTGATCCCCCTTCTAAGACATTATTTCCAGATTTCAGTTCCTTGCATGATTGATGATTTTCGAGAGGAGCAGAAGGGCAACTGGAATGATTGAGTAAAAATATAAACGGGACATGGAAGTTTCATATATATATATATATATATGGTGAACACTCCGGTGCACCCAGCTAGGTGGGTGCACCGAGTACACCCACTTGCGTGTCGCGATCTCATCCGTCCTTTCAATCAACGGATCACAATCCTTCCAATTAAATAGGATTAAATTAATTAGTTTTATTATTATTCTATTCCACTTAAACAAAATAACAATTTAATACCTAGTGTTTGTTAAAATTACAACAAAATCATCTAAGTTTGTTAACCTAAAAAACTTTGCCCACGCATAACAATCATCCATTCATTCCTGCCTTATCCTTATCCAGTCGACCTCATCCCTGCATCATCTCAATCATCTTCATCTCTGGAGGTTGAAAAGGCAACGAGAGAAAAGAAGCAAGTGGTGTTCACAAGGCACTCTTTAGGAGGGGCAATAGCCATCTTAGCCACAATTTGGTTCCTGGAGAAGTACGTGAAGCCATTCCCTCTCACAATCAAGCCTATCTGTCTGACATTTGGTTCTCCCCTCGTTGGAGATCGCTTCTTGAACCATGCTCTCAAGTGCGAAAAATGGTCTCAACTATTCATCCATTTCGTCATGAGATATGACTTGTCCCCAGGATCTCCCTCAACTCCTTCAACCATAAATCCCCAGAAAAACAGACTCCTGCTGATGAACAGAGTCGAATTGGTAGTTCTGAAGTCGATTCCGACCCAATCCCGGCCACCGCTCAGTCATCTTCAATCATGACTCACCACTGCAAATTCAATGTAAATCGCCAACAGAAGAGTGGCTCCAGAGATCGAGATCGAAACAGCCATTGTCTGAGGCTCTGGAGATCGGCTTCCCGCCTTCAATCGCTGCCACGGCCGACTGAATTGGTAGTTACTAAGTCAATTCCGGCCCAATCCCAGCCACCGCCGACATCTCCAATGCAAAGACTCGAAGAAATTCCAGATCTTCCGGCGAGACGACACATATCTAAAATGACGGAAAAGATGGTGCCCCACGAACAAATCCAAGAACTTCCTCTTCCTGATAGCTCTAGGTGTCGGCGGAGGTGAGATCGAACCAGCCCTCTTCTCAGCTTTCCTCAACTAGATATGCTCTCTTCTTGGGGGTGTTTCCAATCTGCTTCTCGCGACCCATATCTAAAACGACGGAAAAGATGGTGGCGGCACCATCTCGAGCTGACCCATATCGAAATCGACTTGGAAGAAGATTGTGGAGCCGGAGCCGGAGCCGAAGGAGATGGCGTCGCCGGAGACCGAACGTGAACTCGGAAGAAGTTGGCGGCGCTGGAGCTTGATTGTTAGTCGCCGGAGTCGGAGCCGAATCGCAACTCGGATTGCTGGGTAGGGTGCCGAATCACAACTCGGTTTGCTGGGTAGGGCTCGGGTCAAACGATTAACCATACCCATCCGGGTCTGGTTATTTGGTTATTTGTGTATTTGGTTGATTTTTCGGTTTGGTTGGTATAATTAAAGTAATTGATAATGGTTGAATAGGGTTGTGCCTAAACACGTAAAGATTATGATTTTGTTAATTTTTTATTGTTGAATTAGTAATATACTTAAATTATCTTTAGTAAAGAATCGGATTCTGACTTCTTTTTTTACTACTTCAACGTTAGTAATAGAGTTTGGATTGAGAAGAAATTATTTTCTTTTTCAATCAATGTAAAGTGGCACGCGAAAATCTTTCCATTATAATAATTATAGAAATTTTATCAAAATTAAACGAATCTCAAATTCTATCAAATTTACCTACGTTTGGCCCGAACTACGAGGCTTTGATTCCGATACGAATTGGATACGTAGGCAGTCAATCGACGCAAGCCCAAAAAATAAAAATTCATTGATCTCTTAGATCGTGAAAGCATTTCATAAAACAAAATTAAAAAAATCACATTTTCAACTAACAGAGCTTAGTAACGTCGGACTTTATAATAATAAATTCTCGTGAAACCCTCACACCTAAAAATCAGAAACTTTCAAAATAACTAAAAACAAATCGAGACCACTCGGTTGCAAACAAACTCAAATCAACTTTTCAAATCGAATTACGTGGACTCGTGGATATAAGTAACTTCAAGTCATCATAAACCATAACTCGTAACCCGTACACTTGTGTTAAATCTAAATTCAATTATGGTGATAAAGAGACAAATTAAGGTGACAGTTTAAGTGTCTTAATGAAGATACCTCGTCAATTAATGAAAACTAAGTGAAAAAGAGTTATTCTGGATCTCTATAAGAAGTTGTTGCATAGTTTTCCTAATCTTAGAGCAATTCTCACTATTTAACCCGAAGATATGCCAAATGCCACATTTAGCATCAATTGATAATGTCTTGCTCAACTAATATCTAGACATTCAATCACATACTCAAAATTCTCTTACACATAATTATCTTCTTTATTCCATTAGATATTGTAAACAAAGCGATCGTTTGAAACATTACCATATTACTTGTCATCAAACTTAACCCGGACATAGGATACTCTAAGTCATCATAAATTGTAACTAGTAACTCTTAACCTGTAAATAGTTACAATTCATCACGTTTGTTAATACATATTAGGATCTGATAATCTTGACAATAGTAACTTTTTGATCTGATAGGATATCGTCTCTACGATCTGACCAAGGAGTAGAGATTACCTAAGGAACTGTTCAGTCATCAAGTTTGTTGAACCGAATTTACATTGTTGAACCGAATTTGTGAAAACCCTATTCTGCTTACTTGTTTACTTGCTACTTTTTGCATTCCTAGATTAATTAGATCACAAACCAAACCTTTGAAACCCTAATAGCTTAATTCACAATCGTTGATTAATAGAACGGAAAGATCCTTGGGATTTACGATCTCGCTAGAGCAATCTAGTGAGTAAATTTGGTGTGCGTTAATTTTCGCATCAGGTTGTTATGACATGATGAACAAGATATCATTAGGGAAAAATGCACAAGATGACATAGATTCTATCGTAATCAAAATCATAAATAAAATGAGTGAGTTATAACTTATTGATTTTTTGTCATTAAATTATCGACCTTGTATACTACGATATTTTGGTCATAAATCGCTCGTTTGACACTAAATGATGATTATTGATAAAACGTTTATTGATAAAAAAAAACAGTAAATGATGGATGATGCATCCTTTGCTTCCATGTTTTCATATCGATATCTATGACCTACATCCTTAATTTCTAAACCCTACATACAAAATATTCAATCATAACTAGGTTTAAAAATAAATTCATACCAACGAAATTTATAAAATCATAATTACATGGTACAAAACTTAAATTCATACCAATAAAATGTAAATAATATCTATAAATTGTTTAAATATTGTTTAAATTTATTAGAAATTTAATTAATTTACGATAATCACAAAAAGATTTTCCTTTAATTATTTAACTATTTTCCAATGGAAACCTATTAGGAATTGTAAAATATAGTTGATCAAATTGGAGATATTAGGTTTCCAGGCATATAGTTGATTCTTAATAGATTTGTCGTTTGTATTTAATATTTAGTTTTATCCCATTTAATTTTAATTTACGATAATCACACAAAAATTATCAATTTTTCATTCATTTAAGGATTCATTTATTACTAAGATACTTTTGTTCACAAAAGGCTAAAAATTAGGCAAAATCAAATATTGAACAAATTTTAAGATCTGCGTTGTTGATATAAACAATAATGATAGCACCAAATCAGGAAGTATTACATTCTTTTTTTTTTTCGTCGTGAAAGCTCCAGATATGGAGGACCATAGATCGTGCACCATCCTAACTAAAAAAAGAAAAGAAAAAAAACGAGGGAGGGGTTGGGGTGGGGATGGGGGGTTGACTTGAAGGATGAACCTAAAACCTTAGGCTAAGTCCTTAAATTTGTTTGACGTACTGACATGGTCTCCGACGACTAACTATTACTTGACGCATCCAGTTGTAGGGCATGGAATCGAGACTAACAAAACCATCAAGTTGACTTGAAGGATGAACCTAAAACCTTAGCCTAAGCCCTTAAATCAAGTGGCCGGGGGTGGGGGATTGTTTGATGTTAAAGGATGAACCTATACATTTTTGTTAAGCTCTTAATTTCATTTTGGACAGAAAAATCAATTCCCAATTAAGCAACAGACGTGCAAAACAATCTCACTTAGAAGGTTGCATTCAAACTTGAAATTAATTCGAGAAAATTATGTCCGCCAATTAAAATAAAAATGATTGAGTATAGTTAGCAATCTCATTTAAGTGATTGGGTCGGAATCGACTTAGGAACTAGAAATTCGGCCGGCCGTGGCGGCGATTGAAGGCAGGAAGCCGATCTCCAGAGCCTCTGACTGAAGATGACTGAGCGGTGGCCGGGATGGTGTCGGAATCGACCTCGGGAACTACAAATTCGGCCGGCAGGCGGCGATGAAAGGCAAGAAGCCGACATGCAGAGATGAAGATGATTGAGATGATGCAGTCAACTGGATGATTTCTATCTTACAGTTGAGTGTGGGCAAAGTTTTTTAGGTTAACAAACTTAGATGATTTTGTTGTAATTTAAACAACCATTAGGTATTAAATTGTTATTTTGTTTAAGTGGAATAGAATAATAATAAAACTAATTAATTTAATCCTATTTAATTGAAAGACTTGAGATCCGTTGATTGAACGGACGAATGAGATCGCGACACGCAAGCGGGTGTACTCGGTGCACCCACCTAGCTAGGTGCACCGGAGTGTTTTCCATATATATATATCAATTGCTTAGTTTCTTCATTCCAAAGTTCCCTTCTAGGACTCACTTGAGATAAGCCTCGTTCTCAGTTATAATCTAGTGGACGCAACAACAAGGTAATACAACATTTTCTCGATCAGTATTGATCATATTCCCAATCCCCCTTTTAAGACATTATTTCCGGCTTTCAATTCCTTGCATGATTGATGAGTTTCAAGAGGAGCAGAAGGGCAACCAGAATGATTATAATATTAACGGGATATAGAAGTTTCAGATATCAACTTCTTAGCTTCTCATTCCAAAATTCCCTTCTAGGACTCACTTGAGATAAACCTTGATCTCAATTATAATCTAAGTGGACGTAGCAACAAGGCAACACAACATTTTCTCGATCAGTATTCATCATATTTCAAATCCCCCCCTTCTAATACATTATTTTCGGCTTTTAGTTCCTTGCATGATTGATAATTTTCAAGAGGAGCAGAAGGGCAACCGGAATGACTGAGTAATAATATTAACGGGGCATGGAAGTTTCAGATATCAACTTCTTAGTTTCGTCATTCCCAAATTCCCTTCTAGGACTCACTTGAGCTAAACCTTGTTCTCAGTTATAATCTAAGTGGACGTAGCAACAAGACAACACATCATTTTCTCGATCAGTACTGATCATTCCGCATCCCCCCTTCTAATATATTATTTCCGGCTTTCAGTTCCTTGCATGATCAATGATTTTCGAGAAGAGCAAAAGGTCAAATAGGAATGACTGGATAATCATATATCAAATGGCCACGACTTAAATTAAGCAGGGATAAATAAACACACCTGCAACCGATTGGCTAAACTCCAAGCAATACAGGGCGCTCAAATAAAGATTGTGCAGGGAGAGTGATCTGCCTAGCTTCGTCATGATGCATACGTTGAAATTCTTGTTGGTGAGCCAAGGAATAGTAATACCCAAACAAGTGGCACCAACAAATCTCACTTTGTCCAGCCTTTGCTTGATGGATTCCAGGTCTGTATCTGTCAACAGCAACAATAATGTGAGAGACTCATTGTATATGATAAAAGCTAATAACTTTCGAGTAGTTTTTACCTGCACAACAACTGTCCTGGATTTCCTCATGAACAACTCATTGCCTTCTGATATGTAGGAATTCAATACCCTGTAATTCAATAGTTCATTAATATGCCCAAGTAAGAAAGTAAAAAATAGAAACAACCATATTACAGTAAACAATAGAGGAAATGTGAGCTTCAGATACCAATTGGTGCATAATGCCTTATACCTATATGGGAAAGAATGAATATCATTACGAATAATCATGAAATCATTACACCAGCATACAAACAACGAAATAACAAATTTATGTAATTGTACTGATTGTCTATCGATTTTAGAAGACACATATCTCATCATTTTTAATTATGAAAATCAGTAACAACTCCACAAACATAGATACCTCATCAAGATGATGTTATATTCAGTCACTTCTTATAGGTAAGACTTCCTCAGCTGCAAAACATTAAATCCATTTGTTGGAACTACACCTTTCACCACCTACTGACAAATATGGTAACGCTACAAAGAAATTCAGGCCATTTATATTATCGAGGAATATAGCAAGGATGAAGACAAAGCCATACACATACTAGACACTTGCATCGTTAACCTACTAGAATGGAATCAAACAACCTTCCATGGCTTCCTGTTAGAGAGCAATACATGTTGGAGAGAAATACATGTTGGAGAGCAATAGCAATTTCAATTAATAGCAAAACACAATATGCAATTAAACCCTGCTCATAATACTTGTTAGTAGAGATAGCAACAGATGAACAAATAGTACCTGCAACCGTGTGTGCAAGTTCGCTAGTTAAATCGTGACAGTCTATGCTGCCTAGCTTTTACTCTATGAGCCATACATAAGCATTAACCTCCCCTGCAATCAATACACATTACGTATGGTAGGAAACCTACAAATGTAGGCGATTCCAATTGATAGAAATCAGAAGTGGATCTAGAATGGAAAAATACAGGCAGACTCTCTGAATCTACTCGTTTGATTTCAGAATTTCATATCGGGTCATTAGGTTTCATGAAAGTGAAACTGGAAGTCGGTTGAATAAATAAAAGGGGGTTTCGGAATATAAAATCCGAATGGAGTTAAAACGACCACGGCCACGACCTCCCTTGAATCAGCCAGGGATTCAAGCATTCAGTGGCAACTAGCAAAGAGAATAATCTTAATGAGCAAAATATCGGATTTGAAGAGTACCTCGGAGGAGAAGACTCGCTGCAGCAACTCCCAAGCACTCAACAATTCAATCCCTTGAATCAACCATGGATTCAAGCATTCAGTGGCAACTAGCAAAAGTAATAATCGGTAAATGAGCAAGGATTCAGATTTGAAGAGTACCTCGGATGAGAAGACTCGCTGCAGCAACTCCCCAAACACTCAACAATGCAATCCCAGCTAGAATCGAAGAAGAATGCCAGCCCTAATATGATATCAAGGGGTCAAACTTGGTGAGCATTGGACAATTACATAGTAATGTATGACTTTTCCAGCATAAAGCTACAGTAGACATAAAGGAGCATGGAGTTCTTGGAACTTAAACAAAAGCTACTTGTGGCTTAAGAAAGGCGAACAGAAGACTGCACTTACATAGTAACGTTCTTGTCCAGTTGGCATCACTCGGTGCAGGGTGGACCTGTGAAATGGCATGCATGCTTCAAGATTTAGCGAACAAGCGGAGAAGGATTGTTGTTCAAGTTACTGGAAAGGGAAGAAAGTAAGTTACCTGAACAAGAAATTTGTCCACCTCTCCATCGTATCTCCGATGAAGCACCTGAGAAAAGACATCCATGGACGAAATGACGGAGTGAGTTTAAGTAAGAAAACTGTAGGCGCTTCTTAAATGACAAGGAACAACATAAAGCTTCCACGAATCAGATTAGGCTTGAACTAAAGCAAATGATATGCATCATTCAATTTATTTTGCTCTTGACCCGACATTATTTTCCACCATACTGAAGCATAGGTTTAAGAGTAAACTCACCTGTCTAAGTGTGGCACATCTTGCTAGACCAAAGGTTGTCTCAACTTCTCCTTACAAACCTGCTAACAGGCAGCTGCAGGATTCATAAGTAGTAGAGAAAATGCTCATGCACCATTTTCGAGAGACGAGCTGTGCATGAGAACATGTTTTCCCAGATTCAAGAGCCAAACTTGGGATTCAAAGAGATTCAGATTTAGATTCTCAGATGTTGCAAATGACTAACTTAATCTCAACCCAAAATGTGACATAGATCCTAATCATTATTCAAGCAATGCAAAATGAGCTTTGTGTTCTCCAACGGCAGTCTTCCTGAACTAACAAGCTTCCGAACCTCATGTTAAGAAGGATATCCCGGAACCTAGAGCTAAATCTAAATAGCAGATCACAGCAGCAAGCACTTACAACCCGTACAATTTCATGACAGAAAAGATGAACATGCACTACCTCAAAGAAAAAGACATTAGCAAGAATGCCAGCAAAATGATGAAGAGCTTATCAACAAAGACTGTAAAAACCAAACTTTACCTGTTCAATTTTAAGAATCCATGAAGCTGTCCATTGTTCTTCCAATGTCCATAATGTTCCTTCAATAGCAGGGCTGAATTTCCAATTACTTTCCTTGATTTACTACCTCTAACCTTATTTCTACTTTCTGGAGAAAGAGAAGCGTTTCTCCTGTAGCTTTCTTAAATAAGAAAGCCTGCCCAGCTACACAAAAAAGAGACTCGCCAAAACTTTGGAAGAAAGAACTCTAAATGCTTCACTCGAGACTCCTAGCATAGAACAGAAAAGCGACAGAAGAAGCGGCAGAGAAGAGAATTGCTTAAAATTATTCAGGAAGCTAATCTGAGTATAAACTCGGATCTACAGTGTTTTAGATGACTTACCTAACTTACCTTCTTTGCCCCAAGAAGGTATGGAAGACACTCTGGTTCAGTCACTCTAACATCAACACTCTGAGATACCATTTCTGGTGGTTAGAGAACAAAAACCAAAAACCTTGTCAATAGCATAAGCAGTGACAACTCGAAAGAAATATGAAGGAATAGGGATTATTCATAAACCTCTTACAAATGGATCGTAGACAGGGGGTCTTGTCAGAAGAATCACTTCCATGAACTGTCTCCATATGAAGAAAAATAGTATCAAAAGCTTCACCAAAAAAAAAATTGTATCATGATCGAATCGGGTTTAAATTTACCTGGAAGATGGTAGAAATGAATAATTCAGTTAAAACATACTAGATCAACTTGCATTGGTTTCATCCTGCTCCATGGCAATCACAACATCTGTACATCCCATAGAATGATTCTGAAACTACACACGTCACACTTGCATATCATATTCACCAGTTCGTTCACCTAAAAGAGAAAGAAAAGATAAAAATAAATAAGATTAGAGTCTAAAACAATAAGAGATCACCAACTCAAACTCACTTCTCATTAGAGAGTTCATTACCAAGGAAATTGGGTGCATCCATTCAGGCCAACAACAGATCAAAGGGAACGCAGTTTGCACAGTCTTCTTTCCACATAATTCTTCACTTCTGTGCCTGAAAAGCTAAAACTAGTGAGGTATCATCAAGGAAACAACTTCAGGTGACACAAGCTAAAATCGGTGAGGTATCGTAAAAAAATCCCCGAAAATAGGGGAGAAAACCACCATATGTTCCACGAATAGAACCCTCTTCATCTTCCTCTACTTTTCCTGCTTATGCTCTCTTCTTCTTTTTCCTCTGCCCCCTGTCATAATTTCACAAACTGTTATTCATCTAATCTAATCCGTGTTACAAAAAAAAAAAAGCAACAAGATATAAACGAACCCAGTTCAAATTCAAATTTATCCATAAAATCGGAGAGGAGCCTATTGCTGAGATGGGTAGCTATTTCACCAGCCTTCATTTCAGCTATTTCACCCTTGTGAAGAACCATTCCACCTGCATCAATCACAACTCCATCAATGGCAAAAAATCTAGCAGTCTCCTCACCATCCCCTACTTCTGAAGAAGAGGTTACCAATGAGCTTAACATCAAATAGACAGAACCCTCTTTGAACCTTCTCTCACCAACGCAAATGCTTCCTGCAACAGAAACAAGTTGAACCAACCCTTTTTTAAGCTTCTCTCACCAACGCAAATGCTTCAAGAAGAAGAAAAAGAAGACACTTACGGGCAAGAGAGAGTCCAAGGACTCACCCAGCTGAACACGCTGCTTCAATCCAGAAGTCCTCTCACGTAATTTCGAATCAAAAAGCAAAGCAATCTCCAATTTGAACCTATTAACCAACCCAACAATATGACTATACTACTGCCTAGTGGATTCCCCTATATCAGTCCATTTGCAAATCCCTCCAAGGAAGCAGGTGAGAAAAGCCGTCACGGGACGAACAATCCTCCTCCCCCGTCTCCCGCTGCAACCCCTAGCTCTGGAATTAAGTATGATGAATACTGAACTAAGTATGAGAAAGGCATTGCACAACTTGGCTATAACTTCATCTTGATTCGGAACCTGCAAATACAATATGATGAAAACTGAATCATTCCAAGGTATGTTGCAAACTCTATTTAAGTACTCGATTTATCACACCTTTTCACAATAATAAGAAAGTCGTTCCTCTGTTACGAGCTTAGTTAGTGATCTTTGACCTCAGGACTTTGCGGCAAACTGGGTTGCTTCCTCAGATAGCTTGGTATTCGCGTCAGATAGTGTGCATGAGAATAGTTTCTCGTTAACCGGGAGCGATCGAGCAAAAGCTGTATCATAATAATGGTGCATAAGCTGCAAAGTTAAATACTCTCATTGTCGTTATGGCAGGAAACCGAACCTTCCACGACTTCTTTGGAGAAGCTTTCTTCACAAATACGAAACCTCCATCACCCAGTGCAACAACTCTGCATTTAAACAACAATCAAATACGACTTTTACTATTCAGTAAAGAGTGATTTGACACAAATCCGACATGGTATTGAGATGGACATAAAAATATTCTAACTAATATCAGGCAGGTATAGGAGTACGAGTACAAACCTTGGCATCAACATCTCACGTAGTTTTAGTTTGTTCCACGACCTGCCATGTTCGTGGCAATCGTTACTACTTCTAAGCACCCACTCTGTGCTACGATTTCAGCCTCTCTCTCAACATTCTCTGGTTTTTCATTGAGGACCTTCAAAGGGGGAAATAGTGATTAGTCTTCCACATGAACCAGAAAATGTATTGATGGATACATATGAAGCATACGGGAGAAAGAACACATACCAGAAAAATGATCTGTCCAGCTTCATCCATGATGCAAACTTCAAAATTCATGCTAGTGAGCAAAGGACAAGTAATTCCCAGACAAGTGACACCAACAACTCTCACTTTGTCTAGTCTTTGCTTGATGGATTCTAGGTTGGCAGCAGTTAATTCGTATAGATATATGTAAGATTGGTGCAAAATCTTGACTTGTAAATGGAAAAAAGCAACCAAATTCAAAAAAAATTTACCTGCATAACAACTGTCCCGGATTATTTTACGAACAACTCCTTGCTTCCTGATACGTAGGAAATCAATACCCTACAATTCAGTAGTTCAGTAATCTGTTCAAGTAAGAGACAATTGCATTACAATAAAAGATTAAAGAATACCTGAGCTTTTAATTTGATTATTAAGTTGTCGATTGCAACGTTATACAGGATGTAAGCAAAAAAGATGAACTTATTGAAAAATCCTTCACAGCATGTACTATAGTTGATGTCTATCCAGTATTAGGCATGTCTAATACCAAGGTATAGAAAAAAAAAC
This sequence comes from Linum lewisii, assembly GCA_034768395.1. NCBI lineage: Eukaryota > Viridiplantae > Streptophyta > Magnoliopsida > Malpighiales > Linaceae > Linum > Linum lewisii. Next base: position 12,251,303 of record CM068296.1, on the reverse strand, counting down.
ATAATAGTTGTGAACCACATAATAGATGCATGTAAATACAGAGTACTTACTCGAAAATCTGCTTGCTCAGATGACTGTAGATCGCAAAGCAAAATGATCATTTTTCTGCGTTCTGTATATCATAAAACATGCCAAGTGCTTCTCCAACTCGAGCCTGATCCCACGTTTGATGTTAAACCTGAATTTAGATGATGTATGTGTGTATGTGTAAACAAATATATGTATGAATGAATGTGTGTATGTGTGATATGTATGCATGTATGAATGTATGTATGCATAATATGTAGGCATTCACTTTCAAATATGTGTGCCTGAAAGGAGGGAAATATTATCAATCATGTATAACATCAAACTGAAAAAAGGAAGTAGAGGTTTTGGATGGAAATATTGTCAGTCATTCACCATAGGGAGCATCTTTGAGTAACATTAACATTTCAGAAAGTTGTTTGGGTACTAACCTGGAGACAGTGGTTCCTTGGAATTAAGGTAGGAATCCATCGTATTGCTGTAAAAAATGTTGAATTTCGCCATTGATGCCACCTGCATATATTCACATTTAACACCCATAAACTAGAATAGAAACAATGGAAGTTAAGGCATGGTCAAATACCTTCTTTTCAGCCTCCTGATAGTATCGGTCCTTGGGAATGTAGACACCATTCTCTTCACGGGTAGCATAAACCTCTGCAAGAAAATGCAAGAATTAATAGAACGAACAACCAAGAATTGCCTACTAGAAGGGGCCATGTAGACTCTTACCACAAACACACACACACAAGAGTAAACTCTTCCATTCATAAACAGTTGAAGCTCTAGACACCATAAGAGAGACATAAACATCACAAAGTAACATGAAGCTACTTATCATCATACATTACATGCCAAAACAATAACCCTCTACAAGCTACTAAGGTTGAAGCAATGAAAACTTAGTTGCATCTATAAAGAATCAAACAGAAACTGTAATCTGTCACCTCAAACATATTATCCAAATTAATTATTTGTTCCAAGCTTGAGGGGGAGTGTGGAGAATACCCTAAATTTCATATATGTATGGCTTTTATTTAGATATCTGTAGATATGGTAAGTAGGTTAAAACGTAAGTCTCCTAATAGGATTCAACTCCTGTACATTCCCTAAAAAGGAATCCCTAAGTCATAAGGTACTGCATATTCAAGGTTGCTGCAGCTAACTCGAAAAATATGTCAAATACTATCCCCCCTATTTGGCTTGTCACAGGCTTAATAGTGGAACTTGAAGTACAATAAACCCAAAATCATGCATGACTTAGGTTTATTGAATGAAATTTGTCTTCTTGATTATAAAATCACGGGTTATAAATTTTTCATAAAGTAGCTTTACTAACCAAATATATGTTACTAAAATATAATAATTGGTTTGTGAGTTATTTGTCAAAGTACGTGGTTTATATTTAATTGTTTAGCAACTAAAGTTAATGTCACCATGCAACTGCAGCATTGGAAATGGATATCCTCAATAAGTAGTCTGCAAATAACTGGAAATCTTCAAAGAAAAATCACCTTATGATATAGACTGCACAAGCATAGAGATGGCGGCAGGTACTTGTGAAGTAGATGCCTTGAGGGTGTCATTTGTAAACTCATTGTGCTGCATTATTATTCCAATAACATAAGATCTACGCATTGTAATCCCCTGTACAAATATGAAAAATCATACAGTTAATCATCATTTGTAAAGACAAAACAGTTGACATAAGCACACTTCGTAAATGTACTTGCCTATGGTCAAACAAGGTAATCTACCATTTGGCTGCCAGCTTGAAATCTACCGACAGACATCTGTAAGCATTTACAGGAAAGGACAAGACCGATTAATTACAAGAATATAAACCAACTCCCCACGAGATAAGGGCATTTAACAATATGCATACCTTCCCAGTTTTAATCTCGAGTGGCATGATCTTCTGATCTAAACATATGAAAATTTAGCTCCAAGATATTGTTTATATACAACAAGATACTTAAACTGACCATACACAATCCCCCACACATTCTCTAGGAATTAAAAAAAATAGAAAGGAAGGCTATGAATGGACCTGGATTTTCTGAACAGATCAAACCAATTAACTATTGTCTTCAGCACATCATCTTCATTCACTGCACAATCGAGATTAAGAAGAAATTAGGACTTCCTGACAGGGTTGACAATACTTAGCTAGTGATGTCGAACAATGAACTTACAGTGTAACGGATATCTCGTTCAAAAGCTGTAGCCATCTTCGCAGCTTTGTAATAAAGATCACTGGGTTTCTCTGCAGGTCCAGATATGATCAAAGGAGTCCTCGCTTCATCAATAAGGATGAAATCAACTTCATCGATCACACAGTAATTGAATCTTCTCAAGACCAGCTCTTGAACACTCTACGTAAGGTAAAACATCAAGCTTACTCTCTTTAGTTATTTGAAAACCAATTAACAGATAACAAGCAAGCTCGGAACCATAACAATGAGCAAGAATTACTTTCTGTGGCAAGATAGTCTCGGAATCGAAACACAGCTCACTGTACGTAATTGATGCCACACAAGTAATTCTCCCTTCTTTGTTCACTAGTCATATTCTCTGTCACGAATAAATCACAGAAAGAATAAAAGAAGTTTCAAAATGTTTCATGAATGTTAACTTATGTTGAATTAGGCTGACCTTCAGTCCAAGGAAATGAGGAACTTAACCAACCCATTCGCAATCTCTGCCTCCATATGTATAAATTAGACCCATAGACCCTAGACCCCATGACTCGTGACCCTAGATCCTATAACCTAAACCCTAAAATCTAGACCATACGACTAGACCCATGACTTGTGACCCTAGACCCTTATCCTATATCCTAAACCCTAGCCTGGACCCTAGACCATAGACCCTATACCAGCTCCATAATTTCATCAACCTGCAAGTATTAAGTTGTTATCAACATCAACTGGAGATCTTAAAAAAGCATAATGATGAAGAAAAATAGTACCAAAAGTTTACCAAAGATCGAGTTTAAGTTTACTTGCAAGATGATACAAGTTCAGTTAAAACATGCTGGAACAACTTGCATTGATTTCATCCTGCTCCATGGCAATCTCAGCATTTGGACCTCCCATAGAATGATTCAACAACCACAAACGTCACACCTGCAGATCAAATTCGCCAGACCATTCACCTAAAAGAGAAAGAAAAGAAGAAAAAGGCATATCTCTGACGGGAAGCAAAGTTCAAAATTCAAAGTATGCTCAGAACAATTAGCCAAATGTTCCACCATACTTGGTTTAAGCATTCTGAAAATAATTTTGCTATCTCTGACGCTCCACTGCATTTTACAAAAACAACCAAATTGGAAAGTTCACACTAAATTGTACTGTCTTGAATCTTGATAGCAACAAGTCTTACCTTGTTATAGAGCTAATGACGACAAACTCCATTAAAAAATCATACTTCTGATTATCCTCAATTCCATACCCACAAATCAGCTTACTCTTCACAGAAAAGCAGTACCATTAGGGGAGTCCACTCAGCAGAGTAAACCTAAAAACAGGGACCTGGTGCTCGAATTCATGAGATGCAAAGAAATTTGGTCATGCACATGCATAGTTCAACCCAATCCCATTAGAACTTCACATGCAGTTACAACTAAAGAAGCATGATTTATATTTCAACAATAATGGTACAAATGCAGAAAATATTAATGAAATTTCACTAAGGAAACCTCGCTCAAGGTACAAGTTGAACTGTACTTGTACGTCTTCACCACAATATGAGCATGAAATTAATGGATTCGGAACACAATCTCCTAAGATGCCTTGCAAACAAAACAGAGTCCATTAGATCATGGTATCGTAGTTATACTGAAAGCAAGCAGCAACAGTCCTCAGAATTTATGTATTTGAAGACACAAAAGGGCATATCAAGCATGCAAAAGGGCATTCAGATAAAAAATTTACCAGCATAACCATTTTTTCACAAGGGAAAAATCTCGCATTGCTTACTTCAGGGGAAAGCAACAAGAAAGGGAAAGAAATCATCATCAACAACAGAAAACCCATTGCCAAGAAACCAATTCGGAAGAAAACCCAGATAGTGGAAATCACACTCACGGGTCAAATTCTTGAAATGATGGTCGGAGATGAACTTGGAAACATCATCACCGTCATGGCCATCGTAGACACCGACGAAGATAAAAAAAAAACTTGAAATCGTAAATTTTGTAGAATCAGAGAAGAGGAAGGGGAAGGAAGCGGTGAGGAGTTCATTTTGATCGATGAATTGTTCACATTGCTTGCTTCACAGGAAAGTACACAAAAGGGAACGTCAGCAACAGAAAACCCAAACTCTAAATTAAGAAGCCATTGACAAGAAACCAATTCGGAAGAAAACCCAGATAGTGGAAATCACACTCACATGTCAAATTCTTGAAGAGATGGTCGGAGATGAAGTTGGAAGCGTCAGCGCCGCCGTGGCCGTGGTAGACACCGACGAATAAAAAGAAACTTGAAATCATAAATTTCGTAGAATCAGAGAAGAGGAAGAGGAAAGAAGCGGAGATGACATCATTTTGATCGATGAATTGTTCGCATTGCTTACTTCACCAGAAAGCAACAAGAAAGGGAAAATCAGCAACAGAAAACCCAAATTATCATCAGCAGCAGAAAACTCGAACTCTAAATTAGGAAGCCATTGCCAAGAAACCAATTCGGAAGAAAACCCAGATAGTGAAAATCACACTCACAGGTCAAATTCTTGAAGAGAAGGTCAGAGATGAACTTGGAAGCGTCAGCGCCGCCGTGGTCATCGTAGACACCGACGAATATAAAAAACTTGAAATTGTAAATTTCGTAGAATCATAGAAGAGGAAGAAAACGGAGAGGACTTCATTTTGAACGATGAATTGTTGTGTGGGTGAGCGGAGAAGTGATTTATTTGTTTCTGTTTTTAATTTTCTTAAGCCAATTTTTTTATTTCTTTAAATAATTTCCCTCAGCTTGGGCCGTAATTTTAAATAAAAGCCCCCATATTAAATTGGCCAATATTAATAATATTTAATATTTTTATTGTTATTTATCTCCACATCACCATTTAAGGTTTTTCAAATAAAAATCTAAATTTAATAGTTGAAATTAAAAAATTTATAATTGGGTAGGGATTAGTGGATTTTTTTTTCCAAAAGTAGGGTGGCATAAAATTTTATTCTTAAAATAGGGTAGTCCGAAAATTAATTCCCAGTATAAACTATCAAATTACTTTTTCAAATCTGACACAATAAATAATAAATCGCCAACATAGTTGGCGATGTATGCTTTCCAACTTAACTATCATGATGCATGATGTTGTCATTTTCCCCATGATGTTGCCATTTCTCCATTTCATTATGGTATGTTTATATTGTTAATTTTTTTAAGTTGTTGTTGTGTTTGTAGGGTTGTATATGAGTCGAACTGGACTCGGCTTCACCTAATTTTTTGTTTACTCGAGCTCGGACTCATTACGAGCTCAAATGGACTAGTTGGGGCTTGGCTCGTATACAGGTTTAATGGGCTCTGGGTCGTCTCGAGCTCAGTCCGGGATCGGCTCATTTATGATGTTAAACGAGCCTGACTCGTATTTGGCTCGTTTATAATGCTAAATGAGCCAAATCCGAGATTGACTCGTTTACCATCGTAAATGAGCTGGTAAATGAGCCAAACTCAGGGTAAAAAAATATCAGAAATATAAGAAATTAAACATTAAACATAAATTAAACGAGCAACGTATTAGCTTGAGCTCGGCTCATTTAGCTGACAAGCGAGCTCGTATACATGAGTGGGTCGTTCGTTAGGGAGAATTTGGGGTGGAGAATTGGGGTGAATTGGGGCTTGTTCAGATTCTCCAATGTGGGACCCATAGAGAATTGGGCTGTTTTTCAATTCTCCAATGAAGGGGAGAGAATTGAACAACCATTGGAGAATTGGACTTTTAGTATCAAAAATACCCTCTTTGCCCAACATTATTTACTATTGGGTGGAATAAGTTGGGGCTATCTCTATCTTTTGCAAATTCGTTTTAATTTGTTATTTTTTTATGAGTATCAATTTTCCAATACACAATCTCTCACATTCTCTCCTCCAAACGGTCTAATTTCGAAACAGACAATTCCCTCCAATTCTCTAGCTAATTGAATTTCCCTCTCCAAATTCTCCCTAACGAACGACCCCGAGATCTACCCAGAGAGTGAGGACTATCAGTAACACTCCTGGAAAGAGACATGAATGTCACTAAAAGAGTGGCTCGACTAGCTAGAAAATATAAGTTTAACAAATAACCAATCATAAAATTGTATAATAAAATGCAAATACACAATAAAAATCCAAATTTACCAAATTTAATGTATAAACAATCATATCAGTATATTACAGTGTAATCAGAACCGGTCCGAACCGGCCGGTCGGACCGGAAAAACCGGGAACCGGAGCCAATTCCGGTCCGGTCTGGGTACAAAACACAGCCGGTTGAATAAGGCCTTATAAACGGGTTGAACCGGTATAACCGGCCAAGACGGTTTTTGACGGTCGGAGACGGCAATGGCGGCGCGTCTTCTTCCACCGTGCCATCGTCTTGCCGTCATCTTCTGATTTATCAACCACAACTCTATCTGCATCTTTGGGGCGGCTACTTCTTTCATCCATCTATAAGGGTTTATTAGTTTGGTGTGGGTGGCTATTTAGATAGCATTTAGAGAGAAAGATTTAGAGGAGAAAGGAAAAGCTAAGGAAGAAAGAAAGCATAACAGGCGGCTGGGTGATTTTCATTATTAGAAAGAAAGCTTAGAGGAGAAAAGAAAAGGAAGAAAGAGAGGATAGCATGAGGCGGCGACTTGGTAGTTCATTAGGTTTTTTTAGATGAATATTCATTAGGGTTTTCTAATTAAGTATATATATAAGATTTTAGTTACAATTTGGTACCTAAGGTATTTGTAATGACTAATAATATCTGTATTTTTTAATAAATAAATGTGGCCGGTTTTTACGATTTGATCCCGGTTGAACCTTAAACCCTTGAACCTCTCACTGGACCGGTTTGATGTCTGGTCCGGTCCTGACAACATTGGTATATTAAACTGGTAAGTTTAACGATACGAGGTTCAATTGTTTAATTTTTATAAATCATAGTTAAATCATCATTGTATTAATTTGTATATATTTGTTAAAATCAAAATCATCATATTTATAAATTATATTAGTTAAATCATCTTTTACTCACCAATAAAAATAAATCCGAATTTACTGAACATAGGCAGAAGATCCGGGTCCAACCTTTAAAGGTTGGACCGGTCCAACCAAAACCACGTGAGCCCGTTATACTGTGCTTCGCACCCCCTTCCTCTCCGATTACCACCTCCGGTCGACACCCCTGCTTCCCACCACCACAACTGGTGCTCCCCCCCCCCTCCCCGACGAAGCCCTCGCCGCCGGAGCTCCCCTTCCATATGAAGCCCGCCGACATCGCCGCTCGAGTCTTCCAGGAGCACACCCAGCAATCGTAGATCTGAAATTTGGCAAATCGGAGGCAGGGAGGAAGCAGGGGTTGTCGGAGGCGGGGGTTGTCGGAGGCATGGGTTGTCGGAGGGGGGGTCGTTTGTAGGGGAGAGCTGATTCATCGTCGTCGGCGTACGTGTTAACGTCGATGAAGCTGCTGCGGGAGGAAGAAGATGGTGTGAAAGTAATTTTTTTTAATTACATGTTAAGTCACCCAACTTTATTTTATGGACAGTTTAATCTTTGTACCATTTTGTAAAAATATAAATGTTTTGAATTAATTTGTTAAGTGAGATAACTAGTTAACCTAACAAAATTACAGAGTTAACCCGTTAACTTTTGAAATTAACTTGTTAACTAGTTAACGCCGTTAACTGACGGAGTTAACTTGTTAACTAGTTAACAAGTTAACTGACGGAGTTAACTAGTTAACTGATGAAATTAACTTGTTAACGCCGTTAACTGACGGAGTTAACTAGTTAACTAATGAAATTAACTTGTTAACTAGTTAACGCCGTTAACTGACGGAGTTAACTAGTTAACGACGTTAACTGGCGGAGTTAACTAGTTAACGCCGTTAACTAACGGCTCCGGATCAGGTCAACTATTTGAACAAGATCAAAAAAACATATCAACCGTTAGATGAAATCTTAATTGATCTAACGGTCTAGAAAAGGTTAGACCCAAATCCAACCCTTGAAAAGGTTGTATCCGGATCTGAGCCCACTGAACATATATAACATAACAGCAACTTCAAAAACAAATCTAACATAGCATCATGGTTGGAAATATCATGGGGAAATGGCAACGTTGCAGATTTTTTCCCTATTAGGGTCATTCATAAACCAAATTCCCATAATAGGGCTACAATTGAATGAATTCCCAAAAGGGGTTTGATTTGCCACATCACCCTCTAAAACGCCATTTCCACTGGCGATTTTTATCCTTGTTATTTCTTAAATCTTTATTTTTTATTTTTTATTTTCTCTGTATATAAGAAGATTACTTTGTGTTGATATTTTGGAAAAATATCATTTTGCCCCCTTTACTTTGCCAACTTAACAAATAGCCCCCCTATACTATAAAACACTCTTTTTATCCCTCCTACTTCGACTAGCTTTCCTTTTAGGTCATTCCATTTCAACTATCGTTGTCGTAAATTGAGGAGGTCTTGCGAAGAGTATGGGCAAATACGAAGAATTTTAAAATAACTTGTTTTATTCATCGATTTCATCTTATCTAATTATATTCTCAATTAAAAAATTCTTAGTAAGCTAATACATGGCACCAATTAATGTTATGAAGATGAAAGTTGAAACGAAAGGACCTAAACGGCGAAGTGGTCAAAGTAGGAAAGAGTAAAAAAAACGATTTACAATATAGGGACTATTTGTTAAGTTGGCAAAGTAAAGGGGGCAAAATGATATTTTTCCAAAATATCAACACAAAGTAATCTTCTTATATACAGAGAAAATAAAAAAATAAAGATTTAAGAAATAACAAGGATAAAAATCGCCAGTGGAAATGGCGCTTTAGGGGGTGATGTGGCAAATCAAACCCCTTTTGGGAATTGATTCAATTGTAGCCCTATTATGGGAATTTGGTTTATGAATGACCCCTGATAGGGAAAAAACCCCAACGCTGCCAACACATCATATGTTGTGTCAGATTTGAAAAACATACAGATTGCCCTATTTTGAAAATAAAAATTCCATGCTACCCCTTTTTTTTTTTGAAAAATTTTCATGCTACCCTACTTTCGGAAAAAATTCGGGATTAGTTGACCTATTAATTATTTTTCGGTGTGCCTATTCAAATGATTTTATGTGTTCTTACTAGTCCAATTGAATGTGAGTCTTCATATGTTAATTTTCAATTAATAAAAAATTAATTATATGATTTCCAATCGACATCTATAAACAATTCTCCCTAGCATTAGGTCTCTCCCTAGATCTATGGTTTTCCCTATCAATAGGGTTTTTTTTTGCGCCGACTCTTCTTGATTCTATCGAAACGTTGCTTTTTATGTGTGTGATTGCGGAAATCATGGCGCTTACTCCAACAGCCATGGAGGAACAGCTATGTCAGTTAGCCATCTTGGAGGATGAAGGTGATATTGCAGTCCCGGAGTTTTTGGAAGATGCTCCGTCAAAGATTTGACACTTTGCTTGGTGGGGAGTCTCCTCACCGATCGTGCTTACAACTTCAATGCAATGCGACTTCAAATGGCGAATTTATGGAAGCCTGGCCAGGGGATAACCATTGAAGATCGTGGAGAAGGATTAATCTTGTTTCGTTTCTACCATAGCCTCGATCTGCGAGCAGTTATGGAGAAGTCACCTTGGACCTTTGATAAGAGCCTTCTGGTTCTTCACGCTTTGCAGCCTGGTGAAGATCTGATGACAGTGCCATTGCACACCGCTGAGTTTTGGGTGCATGTTTGCGGGCTTACGGCGGAATTCTTTTCATAAGTGGTCTGCCGAGCAGTAGGTGCATTCCTTGGCGAGTTTGTGGAATATGATGAACGCAATTTGTTTTCTATCTCAAGGCCGTTTATGCGCATATGGGTCAGGATTGACGTACGGAAATCTTTGAAAAGGGAGAAGCCGATCCGGAAACCGGGTAAAGAGATGGTGACTTTTCAATATGAAAAGCTTCCAAATTTCTGTTATATTTGTGGTCGCATGGGGCACATTGATCGCTACTGTGAGGTGAGATTTCGAATCCCTGAAGCGGAGATTGTGAAGCTGTGGGATGAGAATCTGCGAGCTCCAGAGAGACGTCCCATGATGCCTATTGGTAATCGCTGGTTAGTTCCATCTGAGGAAGAACGTAAGAAGCATGATATGAAAACTGGGCGAACTGGTCGAATATACGATAACTGGCACAGCGGCGGAAGTACTCGTGTTAAACCAGCCAATATTATTGCTTTATCTACTAATTATGGGGCGTGTGCTGAGAATCAGTATGATGAGAGCTTTACTGATCCGCGGACACTAACTAAGGTAGAACCTGCCCTTGATTTTGTTGATGATCGGAAAAGGAGGGGGGAAGTCGCGGTGGCTATGGAGGTGGATGGTATGAATAAGGAGAATAACATTGGAGGCCAAGCTTCGATTAACTTGGTGCAGGCAAGATCGGGGACCGAGTCCTGCCGAAAGTAATGGTTTGCTTAAGTTGGAACTGACGGGGCTTAGGCAACCCCCAAGTAGTCCGAGCGTTGGGTGATCTCATACGAGATCACAGGCCGGAGGTGGTATTACTTATTGAAACTTTTGTTAATAAGCAAAGGATGGAAGAAATTCGTGTTCGTTTTAAATTCGGTGGTTGTTTTCCGGTGGATGCTAGAGGTCATATGGGAGGGCTAGTTGTGCTTTGGAGAGATAGCTCTCAAGTTACTATCACGTCCTTTAGTGATAACTTCATTAACTTCTTGGTTACTGATGGTGCTTTGGGGACGTCAATGATGACTTGTTTTTATGGATTCCCGGAGGGATCGCGGCGGAGAGCCTTTTGGGATATCCTTCGTTCTCTCATTGGCGATCCAGGAGAGCGATGGTGTTGTATAGGTGACTATAACTACATTATTTCTTGGGATGAAAAACATGGACTTCATGAGCGGCCTCAAGGATTTATTGACCGGTCCAGAGAAGCTGTTCTTGATTGCGGTTTATTCGATATTGATCTGATCAGATATCCCTATACATGGTCTCGGTCGAGAGGTAAGCCAAACGTAGTGGAATCACGTCTAGATCGTGCTATGGCAAATGAAGAATGGCGGCAGATTTACCCTTTTTCTAAGCTTACAAACTTGGTTGCCCCAACTTCGAACCATACTCCGATCTTACTCAATACGACTGGTTTGGATGTGGACAGAGGACTACGAGCATTTCGTTTTGAAAATAAATGAAAGGAAGAGCCATCCTTAATTCCTCTAATTGAACGTTGTTGGCAGGAGGTTACTTCTGGAGGTCTCATTGCAAAACTTGATCACCTTGTTGTTGAGCTGGACAAGTGGGGCCGAGATTTGGCGTTGAGATATCAGAGAGATATTAAGCGTGAGAAAGATAAACTTAACTATCATCGATGCCAGGATGGACAAGAGGCTGCAAAGGATTATGAAACCTGTCGCAATGAAGTTCTCCGTCTTCTTCAGATAGAGGAGGAACATTGACGTCAACGAGCCAAACATTTTTGGTTAGGAGATCGGGATGAAATACAAGCTACTTCCACTCTGTAGCTAATGCTCGGCAATCTAGGAAGAAATTACGCGGACTCTCGATGGATGATGGTACGTGGGTGGACTCGGATGAGGATATGGGGAAGGTTGCCTGACAATACTTCAGTGATATTTTTGGTCGTGGTCGTTGCTTTGCTGATCCAGTCATTGATGCTCTTGACCCGAGAGTGCGAGATGTGGACAATGAGATGTTGCTCATGGATGTAACTGACGAGGAAGTAAAGGAGGCGGTTTTTAGCATGGATCCAAACAAATCTCCGGGCCCCGACGGTTTCAATCTAGGCTTTTTCCAGATGTGTTGGTTGGTTGTTGGCGGAGATGTGATTGATGCTTGTCGACTTTGGATCACTGATGGAGCTCTGCCGACTCGGTTAGTCAAATGACCATTGTTCTGATTCCCAAAGTGAGTAATCCAGGTACCATGCACGATCTCCGCCCGATCTCTCTTAGTAATGTTATGTGCCAGATTCTTGCTAAGGTTTTGGCTAACCGACTAAAAGGACTCACGCACCATCTTGTTTCGGAGGAGCAATCAGCCTTTGTTAGTGGCAGAGCTATTACGGATATTGTTATGATTGCTAGCGAAATGTTGCATTGCATGAAGCGTCGACAACGAGCAAAACATGGTGAAGTAGCTCTCAAAATTGATATTTCCAAAGCTTTTGATCGAGTTGAATGGTCTTATTTGGATGCAGTGCTTCAGAAATTGGGATTCTTGCGACGGTGGATTAGTCTCCTGATGATGTGTGTGACAAGAGCTGAATACAAGGTCTTAGTTAATAATACCCAATCAGAGCGCATTGTTCCGGGTAGAGGCCTTCGACAGGGGTGTCCCCTTTCCCCTTTTCTCTTTATCTTATGTGCTGAGGGCCTTACGACTCTATTTGGGAAAGCAAAGCGGGAAATACGTGTACATGGGGTGAATGTCGGACGCAGTGCCACATTTATTTCTCACTTACTTTTTGCTGATGACAGCTACGTTTTCTTTCGAGCAGAGATCGAGGAAGCAAGAACAATGTAGAACATATATGATACTTATGCCCGAGCATCTGGGTAGCTTATCAACTATGCTAAATATGGTATAAGCTTTAATGCTAGCACACACACTACGCTACAGGAGGGAATTCGGCATATACTCGGTGTTACTAGCTTGGTTGGTGGCGATAGATACCTTGGTATGCCTTCTATTGTTGGTCGTAAGAAGAAACAAGTGTTTGCTTTTATTCGCGATCGTGTTTGGGATCGTATCAAGTCCCTTTCTAGTAGCAGGATTTCGGCCGGTGGTCGGGAAGTTCTTATCAAAGCCGTGGCACAAGCCATCCCACTCATTGTATGAATGTCTATCTCATACCCTCGACCCTTCTTGAGGAGATTGAGCGGATGATGAACTCCTTTTGGAGGGGTATGAAAAATGGCGGAGGAAGAGGTATTTCTTGGATGAGATGGGAACGTTTGTGTGTTCGGAAAGAGGATGGTGGCATGGGCTTCAAAGATATGCATGGTTTCAACTTAGCAATGCTTGGGAAGCAAGGTTGGAAGTTTCTATCTAACCCCGATACTCTTGTTTGTCGTGTTTTCAAAGCTAAATACTTCCCTAAAGGGGACTTTCTCTCGACCAAAAAAGGTAATGGCTCGAGTCCTATTTGGCAGAGTATTTGGGCAACTCAAGGTATTGTTAAGGTTGGATATCGATGGCGTATTGGTGATGGCACGACGGTTCACGTTTGGGGAGCTCCATGGCTTCGAATGGATGACAGTTATTTCATTGAAACTCCACGTGATGATTATTTGGCTGGGCTTCGTGTGTGTGATCTGTTTATTCTAGGGGAAAGGACTTGGGATGTGGAGATGATTCAGGAGCTTTTTACTGAGAGAGATGCACGAGCTATTCTTGCAATTCCAATGCATCATGGCTTGGATCCAGACAGCCGATTATGGCATCTTAGTCGAATAGGTGATTACTCAATTCGTTAAGGATATCGGTTGATTATGGAAGGACTAGTGCCAAGACCTCATCTTGCGGTTCAGAGGCCATGGCGGAAGATTTGGAGTCTGAGTGCTCCGCCACGATTATGAACTTTCCTTTGGAGAATTGCTCGTGGAGTTCTTCCAACTTGTCTTGCTCTCCAGGCGCATCATATCCAAGTCCCTACTGAATGTGGTGTTTGTGGCAGTGGTATGGAGAATGCCTGGCACCTTTTCCTTTACTATTCTGTTGCACGTCAATGTTGGGCAGCTGGCGGCTTCACAACTTGTATTGAGGATGGCATGCATCCGTCAGAATATATGCAAGATTGGATTTTTTGCCTGATTTCGAGTGCTGATAATACCAAGGCTGCGGAGATTATTGTTTTTATGAATTCAATTTGGAAGGAAAGGAACAGTAGGGTCTGGAATGGGAAAACCAACCTACCTATTGCTATTGTTCGAGAGGGCCTGGAGGGACTACGAAGCTGGATTAATGCTCAACCGACCACGCAGGTACGGACAAGACGAAATCCAGGCTGTAAACAGTGGCATCCCCCTGCTCTTGGTACTCTCAAGTGCAATGTTGACGCAGCTGTCTTCGACGAGGAAGGACGGAGGGGAGCAAGTATGGTTATTCGAGGACCGGAAGGTGAGCTTTTTTCCTATCACACCAGTACGTACGAAGGAACGCTGATGGCTGTTGAATGTGAGGCGCTTGCCCTTTTAGAGGCAATTCAATGGACCTGCCAGCTTGGCCTCGGTGAAGTTATCTTTGAAAGCGACTTCCTTGTGGTGGTACAGGATGTTCACTCGGATTCATCGGATAACACCGAGCTAGGAGTTTTGATTCGTGCCATCCGACTTGAGCTTCTTGTTTCTTGGAAGGTTGTTTTTGTATGGAGAATTGGTAACTCGGTAGCCCATTTACTTGCTACGCAATCGAGGAACATTGCAATGCCGACTATTGGCTATGCTTCTCCTACCTGGTATGATATATGTCTTGCTTTGCACGGTTCAGTGCGTTCCTTGCAGATGCTTCCTACACATCAAAATTTTGTCAGAGAGCATAATGTAATAAAATGTTACTAATTGTTAAAGTCACTAGAACTTACCAAGTATTCTTTGCTCGTCCTATACCTACAAAACATGTCCCATTCATGCTCATCAATACCTTCTGGTCTCCTTTGTAAATTGAAGTCGAGACCTTGAGATGCGTCACATCCCGCCTTTTTCCATATGCGTCCTCTGCGTTCTCTCCACTTTACTCCCAAATTCTCCAGAACAAACGTCTCAATTGATCGTCATTCCAAGTGAACTTTCGCTGTCATGATAGAAACCATAATTAGAATTTATATTCTACAATTTACAAGAATGTTCAATTTATAATAAAAATTACAGAACATACCCTCACAAAGTTACTCCATAAGTGTGTCTTGTCACATTCCGGTACTTTGTGCCAATCATCAACTCCCGTAGGCACTATATTGGGTTGCGCATTGATTTTGCCAAGATACTGGCGCAAGTACGCACCCTCACTCCTACACGACACCCCCTTTCTGTCAAGACTCACCATAATGTGTCCCCAATTATCCCCAATAGTCGCCCAATCCTTTATTTTGGCCTTTTCTACCCATTCTCGACCGGTATTGTAATCTACATTCATTAAAACATGGAGCTATGAATGAAATTTGCATACTAAGAGTGTTAAGTACGTGTATGACTATTTTTAACTTACCAATCATGTGGAGTTTGTAATCTTCAGGCGGAGGCTTATTCGGACGACGATTCTCATCACCCCCATCTCCACCGGCCACCACCCATTGCAGCCCCACCAGAAATCACATCTGCCATCTTCACCAACTACAATAAGAATGATAATTTAGTTAAAAGCATAAATAATTGTCCAATTTTAAGACATAAATGTAGTGTCAAATGTAGTATACTATTTCAAAATCTGCATCTACTCCTGGTCTAAGAAGTGCTAAGTTTTTTCTGTCTTCAACAACAGGTAAGTCCTGTCTTTCAAGTAAATCAGAGACATAGTTCAATCCGTCACCCATATCGTACAAGTCCCTAGGTTTAATGTGAATTGGAATACACCAACCGTTTTCCTTCAAATCATCGACGTAGTAAACCATTTTAGCAAGACTTGCTAAGACATATGGTTCATCATTTGCCTGTGCACCTGTGTGAATTGGATTCTCAAAATTCACACATTTGAACCCTAGGTTATCTATCTTGTAGCCTCTACCAGTAAGTGTATTTGCTCATTTACACTTAAACAACACAACATATCGTCCACCATAGTTTAATTGCATAATTTCTTCCAGTTTTCCATAGTAGGGGACTGAGCCCTCAACTGGTCGAGTATCAGAGGAACTTGCATAACTTTGGGTTGCCAAATCAATAAACACTACACTATTTTGAGTTGTTCGCGTCATTTCGCGTCCTGCGGTGCGATATCTATACCCATTCACATCGTACGATGTGTAACTTATTGCATCAGAAAGGGGCCCTCGTACTAACAAGTGCATATCACTTGAGTGTTCCTCCAGTTGGTCATTAATGATCTACAAAATGGATAACATAATTAGAGATGCAAATACATAGTGAGTACCAAATATTTATGGTACAATCCTCACCCTTCCACAAATCCAGGTAGGAAAACCTTGATGCACAATTTTCTCTATTTCAGATGCAGCTCTTTGTTGCGTTCTAGTTCCTTTGTACTTCTACCTTGTGATGTCCCTAAATTGACTGCATCATGATTAACAAATGAATGCTCATCAAAATTATGTATATGTTTTGAAAGCATATCGACATTATTGCAATCTGAATTATCCAGAATACACTCACTTCAGGAAATGATCAATTCCCTCAGAATTGAACAAAACATGTCAATGGGCTTGAAGTAGCGATGTGTCTATTAACTTCTTCAACGTTGGTGCACTACTTGGTTTTCCAATAGTAGGGAACAACGAAGAGTCGTTAGTCCTAGTTCATCATCAGGTTCATGTACCCGTGTAGGACGATTGAATCGCGTCTCAATAGCATCATCCAAATACAAGGACGTGTATGTGAACATTTCGTCTTTAATCCAACCTTCTGCAATTGATCCTTCTAGATGTGCCCTATTGCCGACAAACCCCTTTAGTTTCCCTAGGAATCTTTCTATAGGATACATCCATCGGTACTGAACTAGCCCACCAAGGCGAACTTCCTCAACTAGATGCAGTACGAGATGAACCATTACAGTGAAGAAAGCATGTGGAAAATACATCTCCATATGACAGCTTGCCATAGCCAACCGCTCTTGAATTGTATCCAACTCGACAATGTTTACAGCTCTAGCGGTCATTGCTTTGATACACGAGATAAATTCAACAAAGAATGTTGCGACTTGCTTTGACATTACATTGCGTAACGCAACAGGCAACACACCATGTAAGAGCACGTGACAGTCATGACTTTTCAAGCCAACTATCTTTCTCTGAACCAAATCCACACTGCGATATATTACTCGAATATCCATCAAGAATAGACAACGACTTAAGAGTTTGAAGCATGAGATCAGTCTCATGTTTGGCCAAAGTAAATAACCCAACCGGACATTTACCATTCTCTAATGGCCACAAATCTCGTTTGGTATTCATTTCCACCAAATCTTCTCTTGCTTTTAAATTGTCTTTGATGCGTCCTTCGTCATTTATGAGTTTGTATAGAATGTTGTCACAAACATTCTTCTCAATATGC
Organism: Linum lewisii; assembly: GCA_034768395.1. Lineage (NCBI taxonomy): Eukaryota > Viridiplantae > Streptophyta > Magnoliopsida > Malpighiales > Linaceae > Linum > Linum lewisii. Next base: position 12,233,813 of record CM068296.1, on the reverse strand, counting down.
ATCACATCAAGATTATGACGTATAAGATTGAATTGCCAGTACGGCAGATCAAAAATATACTACACTTCTTCCATTGTTGGGTGTCCTTGGTGGCTGTACGTGGCCGTTTCTTCCCTGTTTTCGGATCTACCACCTTCCCAAATGTGATGTCTATATCTTGTACTTGCACAAGATTTCAGTCTCAGATAATAAACGAGGCGGCTCTCTCAACTATGTATTACCATTGAACCGAGCTCTCTAATTCCTAAAGCGATGACCAAGTGGTAGAAATCTACGACTACTCATAAAACAAATTTTCCCAAATTTTGGGGTCCGAAACGGTGTCGTGTCGAAATTGCAAGTCGGACACGCGTGAGCAGTGTGAGTGTTCCAACCGGACAAAGTGTCTAGACCATCAAAGTCACTAATAGTCCACATAAGAGTTGCCTTCAGTGTAAACATTTCCTTCTTTGCAGCATCATATGCCTCGACCCCATCCCACAAACTCTTTAATTCATCAATCAGAGGACCAAGATGGACATCTATGTCATTTCCTGGTTGTGTTTTTCCAGGAATGACGCTACTTAGCATTAAGTTTGTCTACTTCATGCACAACCAAGGGGCGGTATTGTACGGCACGAAAACCTCATGCCAAATATTGGTGGTAGTTCATATGTTACCATATGGGTTGAAACCATCACTCGCAAGCCCTAGGCGTACATTACTTAGATTACATGCAAACTCGGGGTATCTCATATCAAAATCCTTCCACGCTATCACGTGGGTATCGAACAATACCATCATCGGTTTGCCCCACTACCGAATGTCAGGCCATATCTTCAGCCAACTTCGAAGACATAAACATCCTCTTCAATCGAGGAATCAGAGGGAAGTAACGAAAAACCTGGGTTGGGATCAGCTTCCTCTTCTTCGTTACTTCACTTCCAGTCTTTGTCTTCTTATATCTTGGCAAATTGCAAACTCTACACACTTGATTGTCTAGAGCATCACCCCAATACAACATGCAATCATTTTGACATGCATGTATCTTTGTATATGTCAACCCTAGAGTTTTGATTGTTTTGTTAGCTTCATAAATAGTTTTTGGAATTCGAGCTGTCTCAAATGCTTCAAGTAAAAGTTTCAATATCATCTCCATTGCTTTGTCACTGATTTTATGCATGTATTTGATATGGAACAGACGTGTCAGAAATGACAACATTGAGAAGTTCTTACACCCATCATATAATGGTTCTTCTCCATCCTTCAACAAACGAAGGAAGTCTTCATGATCTGGGTTGGTTGCACCTTGCTGAAAATTTGTTAGTTGTTGTCATTTCTGGATCAACATCTGGATTAATTGTAGGTTCATTCTCAATTACACTTTCTGGTCTAATCACACCAAATGCATCATTCACTAGATCATGCATGGCCGCTACATGACTAGATTGAACGGGGATGGGTATCGGACCTCTGCTGGTAGTAGCAATATGATTATTACCAGTATTTGGCATAAATGATGTTTGTCCTACCTCCGCTGCTTCACCATGTATATACCAGAATGTGTAGTTATGAAGAAACGGTTTTCTTATCAAGTGACCGAAAACCATGTCTCTGTCGTAGCTCTTGTTCAATTTGCATTTAGAGCAAGGACAAGATACTACATTTCCGCCCCTACTATATGCGAAAGCAAAATCCAAGAATTTCTCCACACCAGCAAGGTATTGAGGGTGGTTACGAGGTAAAGTCATCCAAGACTTATCCATCACTTAACCTAATTGTGATGGTTAAGAAGAGGGAGATATAGATTAGTATTTATATGTGTAGAATAATGAGGTTGATCTAGAATATCGAAAGATTTATTGATCTTATTGACCTAGTTTAGATTTAGCTAGGAGAAAGTAAGAGTTTTTTATCATATTTTCCTAATTAGCCATTAGATTGTAAACATTGGTATAGATGACATAATTTGAAAAATAATTGGACATGACCTATTCGTATTTACACATATTCTCATACTCTTCAACCTACAAAAATAACACAAAATTTATTCATTTCTACAACCTATTTCTATTTTGATTTCACACATGTCATAACAAACAAACTAACAATAATGAATTGAATACGCATTATATCATATATGGCATCCACAACAAAACCAATATGCATTGTACCATATGTTATATCATATACAAATTTGATGCGAAAAAAACCAATTAACCATACAAGTACTACAACATTGAAACATAAAAGTATATCAAAGTTACTTACCTCAATTCGATGAATTTCACTACTAGGCTTGAACGGGTGAGATGAATTGATGTCCACTAATTCCGAAAGCTACGATATATCTGTTCAATTGTAATTACTTTAAACCAAACAAAAAAGATAACCACATAAGTGAACATAAAATTTGTGTTACTTCTCAAACTTCAAATTCTAATGCATATAATGTAACGAACATTTTTAACATAATTATATAAAAAAACAACAATAATTGTAACATAATCGATAAAATTTCGAAAATCCCCAAATTATAAATTAGGGTTCAACTAGAAATATGAAAACCTATAATTGCTATCAATATTGCAACAAGAAACAAAGAATTTGCACACTAATTAGTATGTGCAACTCAAATATGATCATAATACCCCATCAATTAAACATATTCTTTCGAATTGAAATAAAATCATATCAATTTCTGAAAACCCTAATTTCAAAATCGTTACCTAGATTTGTCTCGAGGTTAGGGCGTGGCCTGGTCGACGTTAGGAGAGGCTTCTGAACGCCGGGCGGCGGCGAGAACACGGCAGGCGGCGGTGGTAGAAGATTGCAGCAAGCGACCGGAAGAGAAAGAAAAGACTGAATCACGATCTGTTCTAGGGGTTTTATATTAACAATTTAACAGCGGCCTGTACGCCGCTGCTAAAGTTTCGCCGTTAAATTATTTGAACAGCGGCTTTGATGTGGCCGCTGTTAAACGTCCGCCGCTAAATTGCCAATTTCTTGTAGTGGGACTTACACCCTCACTAAAGGGTTAACCCCCGATACTTCTAGTTACCCGCTCATGGTACGCTTTCACCCCTAATACAGACTCTCACACTTGTTAAGTAAAGTCCTTCTCATATGCCTTGCAAGAAACCACTCACGTGGAGCCCAAGGCGCATCAAGGACGTCCAACAGTCAACCTCCAGTTGAACCACCTTATTGGTCCACCAGTCAAACTAGGTGGATCACTTACCAGTGAGCAGTAGTTTCCAGATCAAGCTTCACCTACGTACACCCCTGCTGGTTAATCCATGGAGACAAAGTCCTCGGTGCAACGAAAATGAGGAGTTCTGAGGTTGTCGGTGAAGATCATAATGGCAAAGTATCGTGTAGGGGGAAGGGGCAACTCAGAAAACAAGGTATCAGTGGGCCCAATAATACACAATATTTTTCACAATTTTTTGGGGCAAAAAATTGTGTGAATACATGGGAAGAGGAAAATGGGGTCATGGTAAAAATTGAAATACAAACTATGATATGTTTATGAGCCTAACAAACAACCCATTTACCAAATCACTTGATTCTTAAAATCTCATTCATTCTCACTCTGAAACAAACGACTCCTATATAATTTTACAAATTGATCATCTCCAAATGACTCACTTAAATCACTCTTTCAAACGACAATTTTTTGAAAACTTCTTCCAAGTTAAAACAATACATTCAAACACTATGTTATTTCAAAACCTCCATCACCCATTTCAGGTTTACACTAAAGGTCACTGTAGTTTGACATATCACTCACATGTCACTCAAATTTAAAAATTATTCATCGAGTAAGTGAATAATTGATAAATAAACCCAATGGTCAATTTTGTCTAAAGACGTTAACTTTTTCATCTATTCACTTAAATGACGAAACCAGAATAATCTACCAGAATTTAGCATAGTAAAGACAATTAATATTATAAATAACTTCATGTGATTAAAGTTGATGAGATTTTAACAAGTACTTTAACCATATTTAATATTTTATTAACATAAAATTTTCGTATGTTTAAAAAAAAATGATGTCTTCTTAAATGATTTTGATGTTTGATGGGGTGCATAGGGTGAGAACTGAGAAGGAGGATGTTTAGATTTGAAGGGTTGTTGCTACTCCTGCTATATATACGAAAAAGAAGAGAGAGGGGAATGTGTGCTAGTAAACTACAAGTACCAGTACTAAAAAGTAAAGAGAGGGGATATTGTGGGATTGGAGACTGGCGAGGAGAGGAAGATGGGGGACCATATATTTGTAACAAACTTATAAACCTGCAGCTCCCCATCCTCTCATCATTTGGCTGCTTGTTATGCTTCCCATTTTTCCTGCTATTTTTCATTTTTGTACTCATCATATTCATATATCATATTTTTCACCTAGAATAAAACCTCAATCGCGTGAGTTTTTTTTCTTCATCACACAATATCCCCTCTCTTTACTTTTTAGTACTGCGTGGAAAATAGTACCATGTCGTAACAGAGTCCATACTAACGAGATGAGTCCATAACAAAACAAAGGTTTAGGACGGGTTACAAAGTTTCAAAACTAATTAGGTATTTGACGAAGTTGTTATTGGGGCCTACCTACCCATTTGGCGAGGCGATTGATTTCCTTGCGGAGATAGTAGCATTCCCAATACAAGCGGTTCTTGCGCATATGTTGGCAACTGTCTATACTCGTGTGTTCTTTAATTGCTTACCATCACCACGCCTTACTAGCTACTTTATTGAATTCTTGGTCTATTTGTTCTCCTTTACCCTCCTAGTACTACTATTGGCTTAGTTTTCTGCAGCTGTCCCTAATCGATCGATGAGTTTCAACATAATAATCAATAATCCTTAGCCGAATTAAAATGGCAATTAATTAAAACCCACCAATAAGTTGATTTTCAGGAGAGCTTCTAAGGGGGAGAAAGAACATACCTAGGTTTGAATTAATGCAAACAAGACTTAAACTTATCCATGGTGAATTTGCTGAAGCAGGTGGAAAATACATCTCCATATGACAGCTTGCCATAGCCAACCGCTCTTGAATTGTATCCAACTCGACAATGTTCACAGCTTTGGCGGTCAACGCTTTGATACACGAGCTAAATTCAACAAAGAATGTTGTGACTTGCTTTCACATTACATTGCGTAACGCAACAGGCAACACTTCATGTAAGAGCACGTGACAGTCATGACTTTTCAAGCCAATTATCTTTCTCTGAACCAAATCCACACACTACGACATATTTCTCGAATATCCATCAGGAACAGACAACGACTTAAGAGTTTCAAGCATGAGATCAGTCTCTTGTTTGGCCAAAGTAAATAACCAAGTCGGAAATTTACCATTCTCTAATGGCCACAAATCTCGTTTGATATTCATTTCCACCAAATCTTCTCTTGCTTTTAAATTGTCTTTGCTGCTTCCTTTGTCATTTATGAGTGTGTATAGAATGTTGTCACAAACATTCTTCTCAATATGCATCACATCAAGATTATGACGTATAAGATTGAATTGCCAGTACGATAGATCAAGGAATATACTACACTTCTTCCACTATTGGGTGTCCTTGGTGGCTGAACGTGGCCGATGCTTCCCTGTTTTCGGATCTACCACCTTCCCAAATGTGATGTCTATATCTTGTACTTACGCCAAGATTTCAGTCCCAGATAATAAACGAGGCGGCTCTCTCAACTCTGTATTACCATTGAACCGAGCTCTCTGATTCCAAAGCGATGACCAAGTGGTAGAAATCTACGACTACTCATAAAATAATTTTTCCCACTTTTTGGGGTACGAAACGGTGTCGTGTCAAAATTGCAAGTCGGACACGCATGAGCAGTGTGAGTGTTCCAACCGGACAAAGTGTCTAGACCAGGAAAGTCACTAATAGTCCACATCAGAGTTGCCTTCAGTGTAAACATTTCCTTCTTTGCAGCATCATATGCCTCGACCCCATCCCACAAAGTCTTCAATTCATCAATCAAAGGACCAAGATAGACATCTATGTCATTTCCTGGTTGTGTTTTTCCAGGAATGACGCTATTTAGCATTAAGCTTTTCTACTTCATGCACAACCAAGGGGCGGTATTGTACGGCACGAGAACCACATGCCAAATAATGGTGCTAGTTCCCATGTTACCATATGGGTTGAAACCATCACTCGCAAGCCCTAGGCGTACATTTCTTGGATCACTTGCAAACTCGGGGTATCTCAGATCAAAATCCTTCCACGCTTTTGAATCACGTGGATGTCGAACAATACCATCGTCAGTTTGACCCGCTACCGAATGCCAGACCATATCTTCAGCTAACTTCGAAGACATAAACATCCTCTTCAATCGAGGAATCAGAGGGAAGTATAGAAAAACCTTGGCTGGGATCAGCTTCCTCTTCTTCGTTACTTCATTTCCAGTCTTATATCTTGGCAAATTGCAAACTCTACACACTTGATCGTCTAGAGCATCACCCCAATACAACATGCAATCATTTTGACATGCATGTATCTTCGTATATGTCAACCCCAGAGTTTTGATTGTTTTGTTAGCTTCATAAATAGTTTTTGGAATTTGAGCTGTCTCAAATGCTACAAGCAAAAGTTCCAATATCATCTCCATTGCTTTGTCACTTATTTTATGCATGTATTTGATATTGAACAGACGTGTCAGAAATGACAACCTTGAGAAGTTCTTACACCCATCATATGATGGTTCTTCTCCATCCTTCAACAAACGAGGAAGTCTTCATGATCTGGGTTGGTTGCACCTTGCTGAAATTCGTTAGTTGTTGTCATTTCTGGATCAACATCTGGATTAATTGTAGGTTCATTCACAATTACACTTTCTGGTCTAATCGCACCAAATGCATCATTCACTAGATCATGCATGGCCTCTACATGACTAGATTTAATAGGGATGGGTATCGGACCACTGCTGGTAGTAGCAATATGATTATTACCAGTATTTGGCGTAAATGATGTTTGTCCTACCTCCGCTGCTTCACCAAGTATATACCAGAATGTGTAGTTATGAAGAAACAGTTTTCTTATCAAGTGACCGAAAACCGTGTCTCTATCGTAGCTCTTGTTCAATTTGCATTTAGAGCAAGGACAAGATATTACATTTCCGTCCCTACTATGTTCGAAAGCAAAATCCAAGAATTTCTCCACACTAGCAAGGTATTGAGGGTGGTTACGAGGTAAAGTCATCCAGGACTTATCCATCACTTAACCTAATGTGATGGTTAAGAAGAGGGAGATATAGATTAGTATTTATATGTGTAGAATAATGAGATTGATCTAGAATATCGAAAGATTTATTGATCTTATTGACCTATTTTAGATTTAGCTAGGAGAAAGTAAGAGTTTTTTTATCATATTTTCCTAATTAGCCATTAGATTGTAAACATTGGTATAGATGCATGGATAATTTGAAAAATAATCGGACATGACCTATTCGTATTTACACATATTCTCATACTCTTCAACCTACAAAAATAACACAAAATTTATTCATTTCTACAACCTATTTCTATTTTTATTTCACACATGTCATAACAAACCAACTAACCATAATGAATTCAATACACATTATATCATATATGGCATCCACAACAAAACCAATATGCATTGTACCATATGTTATGTCATACACAAATTTGATGCGAAAAAAACCAATTAACCATTCAAGTACTACAACATTGAAACTTAAAAGTAGATCAAAGTTACTTACCTCAATTCGATGAATTTCACTACTAGGCTTGAACGGCTGAGATGAATTGATGTCCACTAATTCCGAAAGCTACGATAGATCTCTTCAATTGTGATTACCTTAAACCAAACAAAAAAGATAACCACATAAGTGAACATAAAATTTGTGTTACTTCTCAAACTTCAAATTCTAATTCATATAATGTAACGAACATTTTTAAAATAATTATATAACAAAATAAAAATAATTGCAACATAATCGATAAAATTTTGAAAGCCCCCAAATTCTAAATTAGGGTTCAACTAGAAATATGAAAACCTATAATTGCTACCAATATTGCAACAAGAAACAAAGGATTTGCACACTAATTAGTATGTGCAACTCAAATATGATCATAAAACACCATTAATTAAACATATTATTTCGAATTGAAATAAAATCATATCAATTTCTGAAAACCCTAATTTCGAAATCGTTACCTAGATTTGTCTCGAGGTTAGGGCGTGGCCTGGTCGACGTTAGGGGAGGCTTCTAAACGCCGGCGGCGGCATCGGAATGGGCAGGCGGCGGCGAGAACATGGCAGACGGCGGTGGCAGAAGATTGCAGTAGGCGGCCGGAAGAGAAAGAAGGAAGAGAAGGAAGAGTCTGAATCGTGATCTGTTCTGGGGGGTTTTATAATAATAATTTAACAGCGGCGTAAAGGCCGATGCTAAAGTTCCGCCGTTAAATTATTTTAACAGCGGCTTTGATGTGGCCGTTGTTAAACGTCCGCCGTTAAATTGCCAATTTCTTGTAGTGGGACTTACACCCTCAATAAAGGGTTAACCCCCGATACTTCTTAGTTACCCGCTCATGGTACGGTTTCACCCCTAATACACACTCTCACACTTGTTAAGTAAAGTCCTTCTCATATGCCTTGCAAGGAACCACTCCCGTGGAACCCAAGGCGCATCAAGGACGTCCAATAGTCAATCTCCAGTTGAACCACCTTATTGGTCCACCAGTCGAACTAGGCGGATCACTTACTAGTGAGGAGTAGTTTCCAGATCAATCTTCAACTACGTACACCCCTACTGGTTAATCCATGGAGACAAAGTCCTCGGTGCAACGAAAATGAGGAGTTCCGAGGTTGTCGGTGAAGATGATAACGACAAAGTATCGTGTAGGGGGAAGGGGCAACTCGGAAAACAAGGTATCAGTGGGCCAAATAATACACAACATTTTTCACAATTTTCTGGGGGCAAAAAATTGTGTGAATACATGGGGAAGAGGAAAATGGGGTCATGGTAAAAATTGAAATACAAACTATGATATGTTTATGAGCCTAACAAATAACCCATTTACCAAATCACTTGTTTCTTAAAATCTCATCCATTCTCACTCTGAAACAAACGACTCCTGTATAATTTTACAAATTGATCATCCCCAAATGACTCACTTACATCACTCTTTCAAATGATAATTTTTTGAAAACTTCTTCCAAGTTAAAACATTACATTCAAACATTATGTTATTTCAAAACCTCGATCACCCATTTCAGGTTTACAGTAAAGGTCACTGTAGTTTGACATATCACTCACATGTCACTCAAATTTAAAAATTATTCATCGAGTAAGTGAATAATTGATAAATAAACCCAATGGTCAATTTTGTCTAAAGACGTTAACTTTTTCATCTATTCACTTACATGACGAAACCAGAATAATCTACCAGAATTTAACATAGTAAAGACAATTAATATTATAAATAACTTCATGTGATTAAAGTTGATGAGATTTTAACACGTACTTTAACCATATTTAATATTTTATTAACATAAAATTTTTGTATGTTTAAAAAAATGATGTCTTCTTAAATGATTTTGATGTTTGATGGGGTGCATAGGGTGAGAACTGAGAAGGAATATGTTTAGATTTGAATGGTTGTTGCTACTGCTGCTATATATACGAAAAAGAAGAGAAACGAGAATGTGTACTAGTAAACTACAAGTATCAGTATTAAAAATTAAAGAGAGGGGATATTGTGTGATGTAAAAAAAAACTCACGCAATTGAGGTTTTGTTCTAGTTGAAAAATATGATATATGAATACGATGAGTACAAAAATGAAAAATAGCAGGAAAAATGGGAGTTTTCACTTAAATAAATAAATAAAATTTAACTATGTACCTAAATAAATGTGTTTCGAAACTATGTACATTTGTAGGTATAAACGCCCATGCCCTAGGCGAGATCGCCCGTGCCCTAGGCGAGATCGTCCTAGCACCCCTGAATTAATTCGGGCCAACCACCCGATTAAATGCTGGGGTTTTCGAGACAGTCCTTCTCACCCCAGACCCAGGCGAGATCGCCCCTACTACAGGCGAGATCGCCCCTACCACAGGCGTTCTCGCCTCAGGCATAGGCGAGATCGCCCAAACCCTCTGGAAGAAACGCAACTGATTAGGCGATCTCTCATGACACCTATATATACCCCCTTCCACTCCCCCACCATTCTCACACACACCACTCACTTGCCTAAGGAGCCAAGGTAAGTCTCCTTCCTTTTTTTTTAGTAGATTATTTAGTTTAGTGTTTTTAGGTTAGACAATTAGTTTAAGATTTAGGTTAGAGAATTAGTTTAGGGTTTTTAGGTTAGACAATTAGTTTAGGATTTAGGTTAGAGAATTAGTTTAGAGTTTTTAGGTTAGATAATTAGTTTAGGATTTAGGTTAGAGAATTAGTTTAGGTTTTTATGGTAGATAATTTTTTCGGAGTAATTTATTAACACTGTCATATTGATGTTGTGGGATTTTTATGCGGACATGCCATTTTCTCGCACCGTTACACAAGGTACGTAGTACATACATTATTTATTGTTCTTATGTCATTGTGAACTATGACATTAGTTATGAATTTATGGTGTTTAAGTTTTAGCTTATAGAATTAGTATAATTTTGAGGTTAGAGAATTAGTATAATTTTGAGGTTAGAGAACTAGTATACTTTTGAGGTTAGAGAACTAGTATACTTTTGAGGTTAGAGAATTAGTATAATTTTGAGGTTAGAGAATTAGTCTAAAATAGTTTTCCTAACAATTTACTATACAGTAGATGTCGACCTATGGATGGGCTGAACCGTTGGTTGATCGGACCCCCGAGGGCGTTAGGCCTCAACCTGGTGATTGTTTTCTATTGTGGGGGGAGAACAAGCATAGGTCTACTTTAGTATGGCGTGACCCTCAGGCGTGCAAGGCGCTGAAGTTGCGACAGCATAGTTCTTGCTTGGAGTGGAGTTCAGAGTACGAGGGATTCTTGAGAGAGTGTCGACTCCTTCCTGTTGTTCGTTTACTCGGTTCCACACCGTGTAAGGAGCTCTTCACAGAACTGATTGACAGGTGGCGGCCAGAGAAGAACACATTCCACCTGATACAGGGCGAGGTGACAATCACTTTGGAGGACGTTGAGGTGCTTACGGGTCTTCCTACCGATGGAGTTCTGGTTACCGTAGCGGTGGACAGACGTCCTCTGGGTGTTGTATGTGAGGAGTTATTGGGTGTCCAACCCCTAGCTAGGAGTTGTACGGGACCGTCAGTGAAGATTTCGTGGGTGAAGGGAGTGTCTGATCGTCTACCGGCTGGTGCTCCAGCAGATGTTGTTATCCGCTACGCACGAGCCTACACTTGGGTTCTTCTTGGCGCCATTCTACTAGCTGACCGGACTGGAGACTTGATACTGGTTCATCTACTACGACTTATTGGGGACTCTGAGGTTGCATCCACCTTCAGTTGGGGTAGTGCGGTACTAGCATGGCTGTATAAGGCCATGGGCAGGGCGGCCTTCTTCACCGCTGGCAGTCAGAGGGGTACCGGTGACTTGGGAGGATTCACCTTGCTGGTCCAGCTCTGGGCCTTGGAGAGATTCCCGCACATAGCCGATCGCTACATATCGGGTGGTGACCCACCAGATGCTAACACCGTTCCTCGTGGTGTGCGCTGGAAGTCTGTCATCCAGCGCCATCAGCATCGCATGGCTATGCGGCTGGAGGACATACGCTCCGCACATTACCAGTCCACAGAGTTCTTGGTTAGGATTCTTAGCCTTCTCTAAAATCGTTCCCTCATTTTCGTAAATCTTCCTCATAACATATTTATGTCTCACTCATTCTCCAGTGGACGCCGTACGCATTCCGCGAGGAGGATCGTGCTGTTACCCCCATGATGTGCATAGACTGTGTCGCATGGCACCATCCCAACCGTTGCATGCGTCAGTTCGGACACGGTCAGCGTGTCCCACAAGACGCCGAGCCTGCTGGTCGCGTCGAGGAGTTGCTGGGACTAGATTTTAGAGCGCCAGTACATGATTGGGGTGCTAAGTACCAAGAGTACTTACGTCTCTGGGAGCAGCGAGGTGAGCACATTGCCCAGGTGACGAACGTCGGTAGAGCAGTGCAATCAAATAACTACTTAGCTAAAAGCTGAGCAGATCGTATTCCACGGGTCTTCTAATAATTGTCTACTCAAATATAAAGGCAGATTACTCAGGTTAACACGTTGTGCGTGGTGTGAGTTCCACGACTTCTATTCTAGAAAATGCAAGCAAATTAAAACTTAAATTGAAAGACAGATTGAAAGATTGGTTGACTTAACAAAGACGACAGACAAGCTTATTAGACTTCGAATCCCCCTTAGTTCACCAGAGCATTGGCAATCAACAGATCAGCGGATTTCAATTCTCGTTCAATCAATTCTAAGACACCACCATAACTCCTTACCCTTAGGTTTAAGACTGGCGAACGTTCGCTCTATCCGATCTAGCTACAAAGATTAATTAGTCGCCCGGGTACAGTTGCCTCTTGCGACGACTAAACTAACTGGTGGAATTACTAACGATTTATGAGTTACTCTTGCAGTGGATTAACCCTAACTGGTTCCTACGAAAGGCACACTCCAATGAATAGGTTAATTGTTGATTTGGTATTTTAAAGTAAGGCAAGCGTTCGCTTCTATCTTTAGCTTAACAAGAATCTAACCTAGGTGATCAATCCAGACAAGAAACATAAACAACGAAGAACAAATCAAACATGAAAGAGAAACTGATTGAACTTTGAATCTAATTGATGACGTTAGATTTACCGCGTTTATATCGCCACATTTGAACGACATTCCCCTTATTTGTCTCCGAATTGTGATGAACTTGAATGACTTTTATGAAAAATATGTTTTATCTCCCGTTGGCCCTCTTTTGGGCAATTTGATGTTGTTTCGAGTTGTTTTTGTTGAGATTTCAGGTTACCACGTTGTGGATGACTTTTCTACGAGCTCGGCACTTCAAACGGGGATCAATTTGGAGTTCAAACGGAGCGGGAATCATCAAAAGAGCTGAAGGTCATTTCCAGGGGCAAAAGTGCGCCTAAATCCATTAAAAGTGCGCCGGCGCACTTTTCTGGTGCTGCCAGGCGCACTTTATTTTTAGTCTCCTGGAATTTTTTTCCATCGGCCACAAAAGTGCGCCATTTTCATGGAAAAGTGCGCCGGCGCACTTTTTAAGTGCCGTCGGGCGCACTTTTTCCCAGGACGGATTTCGGAGAATAAAACAGGGTTTTCGAGGGAGAGACAGACAGACTTCATTCTTCATTCTGATTTCGACGAACCAGACACTCTCGGAGGAGGATTTTGAAGCTTTGAAGTGACGATTAAGCGAGGAGAAGCGAGGATTAGCTCAGGAGTTTCTAGGATTCGACAGGATTAGGTTTACTCGGAGTAAGATGTCTTCTTCTCCAGTTCTCTTCTTCTTTGTTTCTGCGATTTCTTCTGTAGCGATGTCGAGCTAAACTCTTTAGTTTGTTCAGATTAGATGAAATTCTAGTGAGATTTTGTATGGATGATGTCGGGTTTCTAACCCGTTAATGTTAATTGAAGTTTATTCAGACATGTGATGAGTTTTCTCTTAAACCCTAATTTGAAGCTCTAAGAATCCGTTGATTGACCATATCGTAGGATTTTGTTTCATCTTTGATTTGCGGTTCTGACCATGGACGTAGATCATTCTAGAGTTTAGGAGGTCGTTAGGGTTGCCGGTGTCTTGACCATAGGGCCGGTGAAACTAATCTCTTTACATATCTTTGTGGCATTTCACTGTTCTTCGTGCGTTCTTGAGGATTTGCGAGTTATCTTGACCATAGGAACTTGTAGGTTTGATAGGATAGTTTCTCTGCGTCCTGACCATGGAGTAGAGATTACCCAAGGAAGTGTCGAGTCATCAAGTCTGATAAACTGAAATTGCATTGCATCATCCGTCTTAATCGAGCTAGAGCGGATTCGAGTCTGGACAAACGCCTTAGTCTATATTCAAATCTCCAATCTGCTTCACTTGTTTGCTTGTTCAATTTGCATTTTTAGTTAACTTAGTTCATTTTTTTAAACCATTTCAAACCCAACACGAAAACCCGAATTGCTTATTCCACAACTGTTGAGTAATAGAAAAAGAAAGACCCTAGGGAAAAAACGATCTCTTTGGAGAAATCCATTGAGTTAAAACTAGTGTGCATTAATTTGCGCATCAAGTTTTTGGCGCCGTTGCCAGGGACTTTTCTTTTTCTAGGAAAGGCATTGTGCGTCTAAGCTTTTCATTCACTCTCTTTTCATCTCTTATCTCCCACATTTTTGTATTACTTGGTATTTCTTGTTTTTGGCGTTTCAGGCAAGATTGCAGGTACGGAGGAAAAGCGGGCTAGTAAGCGCATAGCTGAAAAGGGTAGAGTCTTCTACACTCATTTCGGCACTACTCCGGTACCTCCTCCTCCAGCCAGGACACCTAAAGCAAGGAAGAACCTCTTCCCATCTACATCTACATCCTCGCCTACGCCCTCGCCTTCACCATCCACCATTGCTACTATTGATCCTCTCACAGATCCTCCTATTCCACCTGAGATAGAAGTTATGGCGGCGGAAAGGACATTGAAGGATTACGACCGACCGACCATAGATGGGACATCTTCGAGCATCCAGATTCCCAACACGGGAACTCGGAATCTGCACATTCCATCTCACTTGATCAATATGATTCAAGCGAACGGGAACACTTTCTCTGGAGGTGTTAATGAGGACCCGAATGCTCATGTGAGGAACTTTTTGAGGCTGGCTCATACAGTTTCCAATAATGAAGCGGATCATAGTGCAGTCAAGCTTCAACTTTTTCCCTTCACTCTGAAGGGTCAAGCAGAATTGTGGTTGTATGATCATCCTGCGAATCACTTCACTACGTGGGATGGTCTGGCTAAAGCATTCCTAGAAGAGTTCTTCTCCCCTTCTAGAACAGATGCACTCAGAGCACAAATTGCAGGATTCGAGAGTGGATCGGAGGAGAACTTCTATGAGGCTTGGCAGAGATACTTAGGGCTTCTCCGGGCTTGTCCTCACCATGGATGGGATGACTATAACAAGTTCTCTACATTCTTCCGTGGCCTAGACTATGGGAAGAAAAAGGAGTTCTCTCTACAGCTGACTATGGATTTGAACGACATGACCGCAACCGCGGCCTTGGATGCTTGCAAGAGTTTTGCCGCGAAAATCAAATCTCTCATGCACGTTAACCCAATGAAGATGGACAGCAGACATTCAGAGAAAAATAGGTTCTCTATTGATTCATCATACCCTGTACCCACAGTTCCTGCACCAGTGGATATTGTTAGAAGTCAGTTGGAGTTGGATAACTCGACTTTGGAGATGGAAGTGCAGAGATTAAAACATGAGTTGGAAAGGGCTAAGATAGCTCCTTCACCGGGTGTTCCTACAGCTCCACCGCCAGGGTTCAAGATGCTTTCTAGAATCACTCCTTCATCTGCTTCTACGGCGGCGACTGTAGCGGCTGTCACCGCCCCGTGTTCAAACTGTGGTGGTCCAGATCATACAGCAGAGAGTTGTAATTGGAAGATTGAGGGTAACCCAGACCAACAACAAGAGGAGGTTGATTATGTTGGTGGACAGAACCAGAGGAATTACCAGAACCAGAACAACAATTACAGAAATTCCAATGGTTACCAGAATCAAAACTCCCAATGGCAGAGCAGAGGGAACTGGAACAACAACCAAAATCAGAATCAGTTTCAGGAAGGAAATCAAGGGGGTTACCAAAGAAATTATGGGAATCAAAATCAGAATTCCCAATGGCAAAACAGAGGTGGCTGGTACAACAATCAGAATCAGAATCAGAATCAGAACCAGAACCAGCACCAGAATCAGAATCAGAACAACAACGGTGGTGCAAGCTCTTCTGCGCCTAAGTCCTATTCCGATCTCATGATGGATAAGATGGATAAGATTTTGGCTGAAACTCAGGCAAACAAGAAGGACATCTCACACCACGACTCTTCTCTCCAGAAGCTGGCAAATCAAATGGCAGGAATCACAAATCTTCTTAAGGAGAAGGGTATTGGATCTCTACCTACCACCACTCTCCCTAATCCGAACCAGAATGAGCATGTGGGAGCTGTGGAAACAAGAAGTGGAAAGAAGCTGGCAGATATTCCCATGAAGCAGGTGCCGACTTTAATTCCTCCTCCTCATCTCATTGAAGAAGAGGACGTGGAGGAAGAGGAACAAATTCAGCAGCCAGAAGAGGAAAAGACACCGGTTATTCCCTCATCTCCAATACCGGTGGCCAACCCTTACAAGCCGCGGGCACCTTATCCTGCCAGGCTTAATAAGGATCTCTACGATGCTCAGTACTAGCTATTCCTGAAGATGCTGAACAGGGTTCACGTTGATATGTCGATGAAGGAGATGATTGTGACGATGCCGAAGTTTGCCAAGTACATGAAGATGCTAGCCACCAACAAGTTGAAGTTGCAAGAACTTTTAGCTCTCACGGAGGAAGAACAAGCGAACTTCCCGGAGCTCTTTGAAGACTTGAAGCTTAATGAGGAGGTATCGACCATTGTGCTAAACAAGCTTCCCATTAAGCGCCGCGATCCAGGTTCGTTCACTTTACCTTGTCGTATTGGTACCTTCCGTGTTGGACGTGGTTTAGCAGATCTAGGAGCTAGCATCAATGTCATGTCATATAGCTTAGCTTCTGATATGGGAATGCTTGATTTAAAACCAACTCGCATGAACGTAAAATTAGCTGATAAATCTTCTGCTGTGCCTAGGGGTATTTTAGAAGATGTTATTCTTGAAGTTGGTCCATTCAAGTTTCCTACTGATTTTGTCGTGATTGATGCTCATGCTGATATGCCGTTGATTCTTGGTCGTCCATTCTTGTATTCAGCCGGTTCTCTCATAGATGTGCTAGGAGGTACTATAACTCTTAGGGTAGGAAAAGATCATGCTACATTTCGTTTAGATAATAGCATTCAATTTCCTCACCACTACGATGACTTGTGTGCTGTTGAAGAAACTGTTACTGTGCTTTCTACCTCTGTGTTTACTAACCTAGTGAGTGAAGACTCGTTAGAGAAGTGTATTGTTTCTGGTCAGTTTGTTGATGCAGGAGCAATTCGGGATGAACAGGTAGCATCTATGAGCATGTATGAAGAAGAGAATATGTTGACCAGGTTCCACAAACTGCTTTTACACCGCCACCGGAGCGTCGACTTTTGACTTCATATGAAGAAGCTCCGGAACTTGAGTTGAAGGATCTGCCTCCAAACTTAGAGTATGCATATCTGGGAGAGGACTCTAAGCTTCCGGTCATAATTAATTCGACCCTCACTCAACCGCAGAAGGATGAGCACATACGGTTGCTTAGGAGGCATGTGCGTGCTATTGCTTGGAGGGTGACAGATATTAAGGGAATTCATCCTTCCCACTGTATGCATCACATCTTCCTCGAGGAGAACCAGAGACCTGTTAGACAACCTCAACGACGTCTTAATCCAAACATGATGGAGGTTGTAAAGAAGGAGGTGATCAAGCTTCTGGATGCTGGGATTATTTATCCCATTTATGATAGTAACTGGGTGAGCCCGGTTCATTGTGTGCCTAAGAAGGGAGGCATCACCGTGGTACCTAATGCAGCGGGGGAGCTCATCCCTACGAGGACAGTTAACGGATGGAGAGTCTGTATTGATTACAGACGATTAAATGATGCTACAAGAAAAGACCATTTTCCCCTTCCTTTCATTGATCAGATGTTGGAGCGCTTGGCGGGTCATGAGTATTACTGCTTCCTGGATGGGATGTCCGGGTATTTTCAGATTCCCATCGCACCGAAGGATCAAGAAAAGACCACTTTCACATGCCCGTTTGGTACTTTTGCCTACCGCAGAATTCCCTTCGGACTCTGTAACGCGCCAGCTACGTTTCAGAGATGCATGATGGGTATCTTTGATGAGCTCATTGGAGATGCTGTGGAGGTATTTATGGATGATTTCTCGGTTTATGGACATTCTTTTGAACATGGCTTGAAAAACCTTGAGAGAGTCCTTAAGAGATGTGAAGCCACAAATTTAGCTCTTAGCTGGGAGAAGAGCTATTTCATGGTGACGGAGGGCATTGTGCTTGGGCACAAAGTTTCGAAGAAGGGTATTGAGGTTGATCCGGCGAAGATCGACACCATTGCCAAGCTACCGCCTCCCTCTTCCGTCAAAGCAGTAAGAAGCTTTCTAGGTCATGCAGGGTTTTATAGGCGGTTTATCAAGGATTTTTCTAAAATCACCTTGCCTATGACTCGATTACTAGAGAAAGAGGTTCCTTTCTTCTTTGACGAAAAGTGCATGACAGCTTTCGAGACTTTGAGGAATAAGCTTGTTTCAGCACCTGTAGTTGTAGCTCCGAATTGGAAACTGCCCTTCGAGCTTATGTGTGATGCGAGCAATTATGCCGTTGGAGCGGTCTTGGGGCAGCGGATTGAGAAGCGGTTCAGGCCAATCTACTATGCCAGCAAGACAATGAATGAAGCTCAACGGAATTACACAACTACCGAGAAGGAGATGTTAGCGGTAGTCTTTGCCTTTGATAAGTTCCGCTCCTATCTTCTTTTTGCTAAAATTATTGTCTTCACAGATCACGCAGCTATCCGATATCTTATGAGCAAGGCGGATGCTAAGCCAAGTTTAATCCGCTGGATTCTCCTCTTGCAAGAGTTTGATTTTGAGATCCAAGACAAGAAGGGGTCGGAGAATGTGGCTGCGGATCATTTGTCACGATTGGAGGAGCATGAGCAGAGTTCTGGTGATAATCTACCGATCCGGGAAACTTTCCCGGAAGAACACCTATTTGCTATAATGATAAAGGAGGCAGAGGGTCCTTGGTTTGCAGACCTCGCTAATTATCTGGCCACGGGTGAAGTAAGGACGGACTTCTCCCGTCAAGAAAGGAGGAAGTTCTTTACAGAGGTTAAGAAGTACTTCTGGGATGATCCTTATTTGTTCCGGATTGGCTCTGATGACATCATCCGGAGGTGCGTAACTCTAGCGGAGGCTGGAGATATAATGGAACACTGCCATTCTGGACCTGTCGGTGGCCACCATGGAGCAAACCGAACTGCTCGGAAGATCTTGGCTTCTAGATTTTTCTGGCCTACTATCTTCAAGGATTGCCAAAATTTCATCAAGGCATGCGATGCGTGCCAACGAGCAGGTAAGATTTCTAAACGAGATGAAATGCCTCAACAAATTTCTGTGGTTGTTGAAATTTTTGATGTGTGGGGGATCGATTTTATGGGTCCTTTCACTCCTTCTTTTGGTAACAAGTACATACTCGTGGCTGTGGATTATGTATCGAAGTGGGTGGAAGCGCAAGCTCTCCCCACTAACGATGCCCGAGTTGTTGGAAAGTTCCTCAAGAAGCTGTTTTCTCGTTTTGGTGCACCTAGGACAATCATTAGCGACCGTGGAACTCATTTTCAGGGTCAATTTGATAAAGTGTGCCAGAAGTTTGGTGTTACTCATCGTTTGTCCACGGCTTACCACCCTCAAACGAGTGGTCAAGTCGAGGTGTCAAACCGGGAATTGAAACAGATTCTTGAGAAAACCGTCGATCAATCCTCTAAGGATTGGTCCACCAAGCTATGATATGCGCTTTGGGCATATAGGACGGCGTTTAAAACGCCTATAGGAACCTCCCCATATTTTCTGGTATATGGGAAAGCGTGTCATCTGCCAGTAGAGCTCGAGCATAGAGCCTACTGGGCCCTTAAGCTACTGAACTTGGATGCTAGTCTTGCAGGTGAAGAGAGGAAATTGCAGGTTCTAGAGCTTGAGGAATGGAGGAACCGAGCTTATGAGAGCTCGAAGATTTACAAGGAGCGTACCAAGAAGCTCCACGATTCACGCTTGAAGGGAAGCAAGGAGTTTAAAGAAGGGGATCAAGTGCTCCTTTACAATTCACGGCTGCATCTCTTCCCGGGCAAGCTTAAGTCTCGTTGGATGGGTCCGTTCACGGTCTCTAACGTCCTCTCTCATGGCGCTGTGGAAATTTTCAAGGCCGGAGAAGAGCCCTTTAAGGTGAATGGACATCGTCTGAAGCTTATGTAGCGGGAGCGTTCATTGGTGTGACGGAGAAGGCTAGTCTCGAGGCACCATAAACCAGGTATCGTCTAGCTCAAAGACGTTAAACGAGAGCGCTTCTCGGGAGGCAACCCGAGTTTGGAGTCTTTTATTTTATTTTATTTTATTTTATTTTATTTTATTTTCTTTTGAGTCGAGTCTGTGGTAGAGTCGTGCGTCAGTCTTGGTGTTTTTGTGGGAATTTTCTGCGTCTCCGTCGTCAAATTTGAGATCCTGGTCTTTAAAACGAATTCTGGATTTTAAAGAAAAATTTTGTCTCGTAGCAGGTCAGAATGTGCGCCTTTTTACCCAAAAAGTGCGCTGGCGCACTTTTACAGTGCCGCCGGGCGCACTTTATTTTCAACCCCCTGGAATTTTTTGCCATCTTCGAAAAAGTGCGCCTTTTCCGAACAAAAGTGCGCTGGCGCACTTTTTAAAATTCCAGGCGCACTTTTTGTGCGCACAAACACAAATCCCTTCTTTCCATCAGCCTTTTCGGATCAAACACCCTTTTTCCTTCTTCTTCTTCATTCAACCGAAGCAAGTAGAGGAAGCTTTAGTTTTTCAAATTTCAGACCCAAACCTCCGATTTTAGCTCGATTTTCACCGGTCCGCACTTACCCATTCACCAAATCGAGTTCCCTACTGATTTCCGACCGTCCTCAACCGATTTTCTCCTGATTTGGTCAAGATTTGAGCTAGGATCGAGCCAAAACCTAGTTTTTGGTATTTTCGGGTCGTTCGTCGATTTTCTTGAGGATTTAGCCATCACTCATTTGAGGTAAGTTGCTCTACACATCACCTCGAATCTATTGCACTATTCCTTGCCGATTTTTGATGAGATTTTCGGATTTGTGAAATTTGAGCTATGAACCCTAATTTCTGAAGTTTGTGATTTCGTCAAATTGAACTTGGATTATTGCAATTTACCATCTAGTATAGTTCCATTTTGAATCGTGGGTTGTTTGGACTTCATTTGCTTGGTGAATTGCATGATTTAGGTGACTTTCCTATACCGATTTTCTGCAAATTTGGGAAATTTTGATTGTGAACGGATCTTGATGATTGAAGGTGTTTTGCATGATGTTAGAATGTGATTTGGCATTAGAGAGATTGATTTGGATTGATTGTAGCTTGAGGACGTTTGATTGAGAATTTTACCTCTCTTTGTGCATTTGTGCCGGTTCTTTGGGTTTGATGCTCCATGCTTGATATCGTGGCTATTTGTCTAAACCGTTGTAAGCATGAATAGATTCCAATGATTGGGTGGACTTATGTGCTATGATTGAATTGTGGCTTGAATTTTTCAGCATGTTTGCTTTGTCTTCGCCCCATCGCCCTTACTTCAAGCTTTTAAGTGTGGGGTGGGGCTTTCACGTGTCTAACTGAGTTGTTGCTAAGTTGCAGATTATGGACAGGGGAAAGACAGCGATGCAATCACATTATGAAGAAGGGGATTCGTCTTCTGCACCACCACACACTAACACTCAGCCAGCTGCTAATGAGCGAGATTCCGATAGGGAGGAAGCTATGCCTATACAGCCATTTATTCCTGCTGCTGGCGGCAGACCGGATAACCTTCACCGTTCATTCTCCAGCTTTCTGAGGAGCATTGGATGCGCTTTCAGAAGATTCACCATCTTTCCCCCACTGTTGGAGCCCTCATCGACTTTCAAGGAATTCAGGAAGCTTTTCCAGAGTTTTACAACAGGTTAATTTACAGGTTGCGACGGGGACGCCTACTCGTTATTGCCCAGGTTACAGATGCTGCACCTCTTCTTCCACTTCAAGAGTTTTGGTCTACTTTCAGTTGGGACGCTAGGATCGTAAATCTCACTAAGCAGCATATTCATTTCTCGTTGGGGGGGCAGTGGTTTACCGAGTCGTACAATTCATTTGGACATCTTCTCGGGTTTCCCCCTCAGAGCAATGTGGGACTAGCGGGACTTCAGGAGTCACCAGAGTACAGATTGGAATCCTCTGCTAAAATGTGGTTTGAGTTAACTGGATTGAAGGTGGGTTGACTACCAGTTCGTCTACCTATCGCTCCATTAGGTGCCCGGTGTGGAAGTTCTTGCATATGGTGCTCCGGCGAACATTTTGTCACAGGAGTACGGGGGGGCACCATTTTTATAATGAAGAGCTGCAGTTATTCAGATCTATGAGCACTGGCATGGGACTCCATCCAGGTTACGTGATCGCTTCTTTCTTTGGGAAACGAGTTGGGAGAGCTACCATTCCACGCTCTCTTCCTGGTGGGTGGTATGTTTCGAGGATCGTTGCATCAGCTGGATTAGCTGATCGCTGGCCAGCTGAGGTTTTTATAGATGCCGTTCCACCCAGGGATTTCGGCACTCACTACTTGATCTCACATGGTTTAGTTCCGAGACCACTGATCCCCAGGAGAGCTAGACATGCCCGTCCGGTTGATGGAGCTTTGCCCGGCCCCCAGGCCACCGAGCCACCTCACTCGCCAGCTGCCGATCCACCTCAGACTCCTTCTTTGGCGATTCCACGCAGCCTTTTGACTTGCAGAGATCTGTCTTGCGGTTAGAGCAGTGGCAGGCCACATTCAACGAGGGAGGGCACCCATGGCAGCAACGCATCGATGACCGGTTGGCGAGCTGGGACGCGTGGCGTGCAGATTTTGGTCAGGGATCCCTGGCTTGGCAGCAGGAGGTCATCCGCAATCAGGATGAGCAGCGTACCTGGCACACTAGGGAGACTGCGTGGAGAGCGCAGCAGGATGCTCGTCATAACTTGTACCAGGAGCAGCACGAGGAGCAGATGGCGTTACTACAGCAGCTCCTGGATCGCCAGCCACCACTTACGGCTCGACAGGGGACTCAGCGGAGCCGCGGACGACGGGGCTAGGGATCCGGATTCGACTTCAGGATTTCTTTATTTTCCACTTTCAGACTTGTATTTTCTATTCACTTGTGTCGGATTTTGAGTGGTTTGTGTTTGAGTCTTTGTTCAACTGTTATGTGGGTCGAGTCAGTTCAACCCGTGTATTCTGAATGATCTAATCGTGTTATGTTTCTTCTCTTTCCCTGTTCCTCAGGTTTATTGTTCCACTTCCTGTGACCCCGGCTCTGATCAAGACATGCGCTCTGGTTGTTCATTCATGCCATCTCTTGCACCCTCATGGTCTGTTTCCCGGTACCCCTTTACACTTTTCTTCACTGTTGTGCAGTCCATTGAGGACAATGTCCAAATTTAAGTGTGGGGTGGGGTTTTTGTTTGCACGTTTTGCCAAGTAATGGGCGGTGATTGTGCCTTGTTTTGTCACTCTTTCACAGCTTCCCATTCTCGGTAGCAAGTAATTTTCCACATTGCTTAATAACTTCTTGGATTGCCTACTGTCTTCCATATGGTGAGATTGATGTGGTGTTTCGGCTTTAACCAAATGTGTGTGTGAGAACCTGAATTATGACCATCTCCCATTCTTCTTGCTCTTAGTAGTCTAGGAGCTTGTCCTTATCGTGTTAGTGAACAGTTGACTTGTTAATGTGTAAGACTTGGTTTGTCTGACGCTCGAATTCTCTAGTTCAATGCCTGGATCGAGTCTAGATAAGGGATCTATTAATTTCGTGCTTTAAGTTGTTATTGATTTTTCCCGATCAAAAAAAAAAAAAAAATCTGAAAAATAAATGGTTTGGTATTGAAGTTGTGGGTCGATTCACGAGCTGGCATACGTGCCTGCCCATTGCTGTAGTCCCAAAGGGAAGTCTCAATGTGGCATTCTTCTTCTAACCTACTCCCGATCGTGGCTGGGGTCTAGGATATCGCGGAATTCCAAAGGTTTCCGGCTGCTCCGTACCCGGTAGTATCCACACTGTACCGCCCATTCGAAAAAAAAAAAAAAAAAAAAAAGAAAAAAAAAGAGATGAAGAGAAAAAATGAAATTCTCTTTAATTTTGTTCTAGTCGTGTTCCCTTATCTAGCTAGTGTCCGGTGGCGTCCTAGAGTAAGTGTAGCGGAAGTAAGCGTTGTCTTGCCTTTACCAAGTCAGGTTGTTCACTAGTTCGTTAAAGTCTTGTTCCTCTTTCACTCTGGCAAAAGTTTGGTTCCTAATTGTGTGGTTAGTTGGGTAATCCTCTTGTTTGGTTGAAGCACCGTATACATCTTTCTAGGAACCAAGAGGTTTTCGGTTTGCTCATTCAAGTTGGTGCATTGTTGTGGTAAAATTCTTGTTTGAGGACAAACAAACGTTTAAGTGTGGGGTGATTTGATGACGTTAGATTTACCGCGTTTATATCGCCACATTTGAACGACATTCCCCTTATTTGTCTCCGAATTGTGATGAACTTGAATGACTTTTATGAAAAATATGTTTTATCTCCCGTTGGCCCTCTTTTGGGCAATTTGATGTTGTTTCGAGTTGTTTTTGTTGAGATTTCAGGTTACCACGTTGTGGATGACTTTTCTACGAGCTCGGCACTTCAAACGGGGATCAATTTGGAGTTCAAACGGAGCGGGAATCATCAAAAGAGCTGAAGGTCATTTCCAGGGGCAAAAGTGCGCCTAAATCCATTAAAAGTGCGCCGGCGCACTTTTCTGGTGCTGCCAGGCGCACTTTATTTTTAGTCTCCTGGAATTTTTTTCCATCGGCCACAAAAGTGCGCCATTTTCATGGAAAAGTGCGCCGGCGCACTTTTTAAGTGCCGTCGGGCGCACTTTTTCCCAGGACGGATTTCGGAGAATAAAACAGGGTTTTCGAGGGAGAGACAGACAGACTTCATTCTTCATTCTGATTTCGACGAACCAGACACTCTCGGAGGAGGATTTTGAAGCTTTGAAGTGACGATTAAGCGAGGAGAAGCGAGGATTAGCTCAGGAGTTTCTAGGATTCGACAGGATTAGGTTTACTCGGAGTAAGATGTCTTCTTCTCCAGTTCTCTTCTTCTTTGTTTCTGCGATTTCTTCTGTAGCGATGTCGAGCTAAACTCTTTAGTTTGTTCAGATTAGATGAAACTCTAGTGAGATTTTGTATGGATGATGTCGGGTTTCTAACCCGTTAATGTTAATTGAAGTTTATTCAGACATGTGATGAGTTTTCTCTTAAACCCTAATTTGAAGCTCTAAGAATCCGTTGATTGACCATATCGTAGGATTTTGTTTCATCTTTGATTTGCGGTTCTGACCATGGACGTAGATCATTCTAGAGTTTAGGAGGTCGTTAGGGTTGCCGGTGTCTTGACCATAGGGCCGGTGAAACTAATCTCTTTACATATCTTTGTGGCATTTCACTGTTCTTCGTGCGTTCTTGAGGATTTGCGAGTTATCTTGACCATAGGAACTTGTAGGTTTGATAGGATAGTTTCTCTGCGTCCTGACCATGGAGTAGAGATTACCCAAGGAAGTGTCGAGTCATCAAGTCTGATAAACTGAAATTGCATTGCATCATCCGTCTTAATCGAGCTAGAGCGGATTCGAGTCTGGACAAACGCCTTAGTCTATATTCAAATCTCCAATCTGCTTTACTTGTTTGCTTGTTCAATTTGCATTTTTAGTTAACTTAGTTCATTTTTTTTAACCATTTCAAACCCAACACGAAAACCCGAATTGCTTATTCCACAACTGTTGAGTAATAGAAAAAGAAAGACCCTAGGGAAAAAACGATCTCTTTGGAGAAATCCATTGAGTTAAAACTAGTGTGCATTAATTTGCGCATCACTAATCACCGCCGATCCATGACCGCTTTAAAGCCCTGGGTCACTTAGGGTTCATCTAGTCTAAGCTCTACGAGTTTAGCTACTCATGTTCATAACGACATAATCAAAGACAGAAACAGAGTTCATCATGAAAAGGAAGAACAGATAGAAACTGTAAAACCTAATTAAGACGACTCTAGCAAAGCTTCGCTCTCCGGTAATCTTCAATCCTAGCTTTGAGTCTCCGAGGTGAAGGGATGGCGTCACGATCTCTTCCTGGCTCTTCGAACTCTAAAACTCTGCTCTCCCCAAACTCCTTAGGTCTAGAACTCGTCAGAATTCTAAATTATGAGATGATATCAAGTATGAAGTGTGTTTTTGATTTAGGCCGCCGGTTAAGTATTTATATTTAACCCTAAGTCGCCGGATTTTGCCTGGATTTTTCGGCGAAAACTTGATCAGTTTTCACCAAAAACTTCAGTGTAAATGAAGGCTTCCGTCGGCTGATTATCCGTGACTCTGAAGTCCAGAGTTTTCGGCGAGAACTTTGACTTCTCGCCGAAAACTTCCTCTTGCAAGCTTTGCCGATTTCTTATGTACTTTTCGCCGAAAATTGTAGTGTAAATCGGGGCATGATTTCTGTTGTCTTGATTGACTTCTTGGACTAGTTTCAGTGCGGTTCCTCGAGGTTCCAATGCCTTAGACACGTCCCTGGCTACTTTATTTGACGGCAAAAACCTGTGCTATCATGAAAACACTAGAAAACCATCAAATAGACCCGAAACGGGCCAAAGTAACACAAATGGCACGAGATAGAGTAGTTGAGTGAATATTCGCTATTCTACCCTAAAAACCATGTCTTAAGACGAGAAATGTCGCTTAAATGAGGCTGATAATCACGTCAAATCGAGTGTCATCACCAGGGCAATGTCAGAGCAGATGCATTGAGCCACCACTTCCATGATGAGTACGACGAGTGGTACAGGAGACGGACACGCCTGACCTTATCTCACGATGGTGCACAGTTCTAGGGGATGGTCAGTGGCCAACTACTTGTGTAACTTTAACCAATTTAGTCTTACCTTAGAGTACACTAACATAGTATTTTTATTTCAGATTGCCTCGCTGGAGCAGGCCACCATTTTGAGTGGTACGATGGGTGATCCTCACATGAGTCATGTGCTTCGAGCTGGATTGGCTATCAGTGGAGCGTATGAGCGACTTCCCGAGCGAGGACCACACCGCCCATGTGCAGCCTCACGCCAGCCGACATACCCTCCCTATGATGGCTATCCCATCCCCCAAAGAGGTCACACTACAGGGTTGGATGACGTCGATTACGGCGGCATTGCGCACAGTTATGTGGGATACGCACCAGCCCCCTACTATGTATGGAACGAGAATTTTGTTGACGGGCGGACTTACTCTGTCGACGACCCTCCACCGTACCAGTCGACGGCGCCACAGTACCAGCATCTAGTTCCACAGTACCAGCCGCCGGGCCGAGGAGATCCAGGTGGTTCCAGTAGCCAGCAGTATGGACCCACCAGCCAGCTAGTTGACCAGAGCCATCCGGGCGGCTCCCAGGGTTTCTCGGCAGACAGTGGGTTCGAGGACTGGGCCCAGCGACCTGATTTAGTGCCACAGGCCACCCAGACACCAGCGTACACTCACATGTTACGTGATCGGACGACATTGCGTCCCCGGATTGCTACACAGACGAGCAGCGGCAGAGGCGACAGAGGGGTCGGAGGCAGTGATTAGTTTGACTGTTTTGTACTGTTCTGTTCTGATGTACTATTTTTATCTGATGTACTATGTATATATGATGCACTATTTTTATCGGTTGTACTTAATTTTTCTGATGTACTATTTATATCTGATGTAGTATTTTCATCAGCTGTACTGTTTTTCTGATTTGCACTTTCATGTCATTTCGCTGTTAATGTTTTGCAATGAAATTCAATCATTTGGACATATTGTTGGATAGAAAACAACTTGGCCACATTTTATTATTACAAGCTTCAGTACGAAAATTACATAAACAACAGTAGCAACAAACAACAACACCATGTCGTCTCTCAAGGTTCAGGATTTCTCAGAATGAAATTCACAAGCTCTTGTTGTTCTTTGATTTTCTGGTCCAAGCCCCATTTTTCGCCTGAACACGGTGACCACGCTATCATACGTGGCTCGCTTCATCATCTTGAGACGGACGTTATGTCCCCCTTCGTATGCTAAGCCGGTCCAATCCTGGACGATTCGCCCCCCCCCCCCCCCCCGAAAACTTGGATCCTGAATTCTCGTAAATTAGTGTGGTCTGCCATCTTTAGAAGCTGAAGAAACTATTTTTCGTGACATTTAACCCGAAATTAACAAGGTATTTTATAGGCCCTGTAAATTAATCAGACCCAAGCGATATAGCCCAGACCCCAGGCGAGATCGCCCCTCCAGTGGTAGTTTCGAAACACATTTATTTAGGTACATAGTTAATTTTTATTTATTTATTTAGGTGAAAAAATGATGAGAGAAGGGGGAGCTGCAGGTTTATAAGTTTGTTACAAATATATGGTCCCCCATCTTCCTCTCCTCGCCAGTCTCCAATCCCATAATATCCCCTCTCTTTACTTTTTAGTACTGGTACTTGTAGTTTACTAGTACACATTTCCCTCTCTCTCTTCTTTTTCGTATATATAGCAGCAGTAGCAACAACCTTTCAAATCTAAACATCTTCCTTCTCAGTTCTCACCCTATGCAACCCATCAAACATCAAAATCATTTAAGAAGACTTCAATTTTTTTTTAAACATACGCAAATTTTATGTTAATAAAATATTAAATATGGTTAAAGTACGTGTTAAAATCTCATCAACTTTAATCACATGAAGTTATTTATAATATTAATTGTCTTTATTATGCTAAATTCTGGTAGATTATTTACATATATTTGATAGATTATCATCCCCAAATGACTCACTTAAATCACTCTTTCAAACGACAATTTTTTGAAAACTTCTTCCAAGTTAAAACATTACATTCAAACATTATGTTATTTCAAAACCTCCATCACCCATTTCTGGTTTACACTAAAGGTCACTGTAGTTTGACATATCACTCACATGTGACTCAAATTTAAAAATTATTCATTGAGTAAGTGAATAATTTATAAATAAACCCAATGGTCAATTTTGTTTAAAGACGTTAATTTTTTCATATATTCACTTACATGACGAAACCAACTCGACTGTCATGTCATATGAAAAATTCACCTCACCGCTTTTAATCCTTAGATAAACATTATTTATGTTTGTACTCTATTTCTGCATCAATTAAAAATGAATACTAAACAGGAATTAACAAGTTGTCAAGTTTGATATCATTCAATCATCATACACATCATGTGCAAAATCAAAATGTTTCTTCTTCAAGCTAGGGACAGTCCCAACTCCTCTCTTATCTGGTACAAAATATTAAAACAGAGGTAATTTTGACGGTTTTGTAGTTCACTTTCGTGATATTTGAAATTCATCTCTGCCTTGAATCTTTGTTTCAATCAAGCGATTTCTTAAATTTAATGATTATAATAATTGACCTATTATTAGTAATTAATAATCACAAAATTTTATTTTTTTTGGTGAAAAAGTAAGGAAGCCCTTACATATTATTAATAATTAAACGAGGCGTACAACTTCCGACTAAGTCGAATCTAAGCCAATCGGCCAGAACAGAATCAGGAACATCAAGGACATGAACACCTAACGGCAGTGACTGACCAAGGTTAGCTAAATATCCGCTGCAAAATTTGCTTCGCGGTAAATGTGGTGAATAGAGACACTCCACTCTCGAGAACAAAGCTTAGAGAACTGGTGAAGCAGGTTAGCATGTTTGTTGTTCCTACTTCCTGGCTGGAGAAGCATATCGGCCGCTGCCTTAGAATCGGTCTGAATTCTTAACTTTCTAATGCTTTTATCCCATGCCAGCTTCATCCCTTCCACAATGCCTCTTAACTCAGCACGCATAATGGAGCAAGTACCAAGATTTGCTGCAAAGGCAGTGGTAAATCTCCCATCCTCATCGCGGATGACTCCGCCAGCAGCAGCTCTATTACTATTGGTATAGAGGGAACCATCAGAGTTCAAGGAAAACCATCCCCCTCCCGCCGGCCGCCACCCAATCAAACGAGCCTGCCGAGCTATACTCGGCGCTTCTCGACTCGCTTGAAGGGCCTTCCAGCTCGACGAGTAGAGATGTACCCAGAACCTAACCTGATGACACACCTCACTAACCATAATACCCTCAGAGTGGAAAATGAGCCGGTTCCTTCTCTTCCATAAGACCCAAGCTGTGACTCCAAAAATAAGTTTCAATTCACTCACACTTAACCCCCTATTCCACCAATCAGAGAAGGCGAGATTGGAAGTGGCAGGAGACACCATCTCAGGCAACACTTCTCTCCAAACCAAGTCGGCAAAAGCACACCGTCTCAGCACATGCTCCACATTTTCGCACCTGTCCTTGCACTGTGGGCACTCCGCATCCGTCGACACGTGACGCCTACATCTCTCTTCATTCGTCATAAGTTTGCCGTGCATAGATAACCACAAGAACTGCCTAATTTTAGCAGGCCCTTCCCAACGCCACACCTTGTTCCAAGCCCCTCCCTGCTCACCGATCCTCAAGTCCTTAATAAACAAATATGCTGAATTAATTGTGAATCTGCCCGACGCCTCTAAACCCCATGAAATAGTGTCTGCACTCAGCTTGTCGCAAGGAGGCGTCATCCCCATAACCTGTAACACAACATCCTGAGTTAAGCAAGAATTCAATTTAATAATATCCCAACACCCATCAGGGTAACAAAAGAGGAGACCGAAAGAGAGGAATCAACTCCCTGAATATTCAAAGCCGAGTCGATGAGAATGTCCCCGCTATCAAGCCACCTATCCGTCCAGAATCTCGTACTCTTGCCATCATTAATATTGAACTGGATACCGCTCAACGTCTGATCCCACACCTTGAGCACCCCTCTCCAAAGCGAGGAATGACCGGAGTTACTTCGAAGCGTGAAGCCCCTATTCGATCTCACCAAATACTTATTAGACAGCGCCTTCACCCATAGCTCATCGGGTCTCGAAATGATGTTCCAAACCACCTTCATGAGGAAAGCCATGTTCAATTCTCTGGCGCTTCTCAACCCAAGACCGCCTAAACTTTTAGGCTTGCACACCATTTCCCAGTTGACATTATGCATCTTCCGAACCCCCTCAGTTGAACCCCAGATAAAATTACGGATTTTCCTATCAATTCTTTCATAAGTAGCAATAGGCAAAACCGCCGTCTGCATCACATAACACGGTAGGGAATTAAGTACCGAAGAAGCAAGAGTGACTCTTCCTGCAAGAGACAAGTTCTCGGCCTTCCATCCCGCAAGACGAGCGTCCAACCGATCAAGAAGGAAGTCATAAGTATGCTTAGTGACCCTGCCATGAAGAATTGGCACACCGAGATACTTTCCAAGATCCGACGTAGCAGCAATCCCAAGGATATTAACAATATCCGCAGCCTTCCTATCTGGCGTGTTCTTCGAGAAGAAAATTCGCGACTTAGCCTTGCTAACACTTTGGCCAGACGCCCCACAAAACCTGTCCAAGATGTCAGAGATGACTTTCACCTGATCGGTAGATGCTTCACTAAAAAGCATCAGATCATCTGCAAAAAAACAGTGTGAAAGGGGAGGCCCATCCTCAGCCAAAAGGACCGGAACCCAATACCCAAACTGTACCGCCGAAAGGATCATCCGACTGAGTCTTTCAATGCAAAGGGTAAACAGATAAGGAGAGAGTGGACATCCCTGACGAAGACCTCTAGCCGATTGGAAGGGCCTGGAACAGCCACCATTCCAAAGAATTTGGAAGGAGGAGGAGAAGATGCAAGCCATGATGACCTCCACCAAGCTGTCCGGAAAACCAATAGTAGAAATCGTATCCCGAACGAACTCCCAACTGATTTTATCGTACGCTTTAGCCAAGTCAATCTTGATCACCATAGCATGCTTCCTACCCTTCCTGACACGAAGGGAGTGAACCACTTCCTGAGCTAAGAGAATATTATCAGTGATATGCCGGCCCGGAACAAAACTGGTTTGAGACTGGTGGGTAAGACCGGGCATCAGGTGCTTAATCCTATTAGCCAGACACTTCGTAAGAGTCTTATAAGCCACATTACAAAGGCTAATAGGCCGAAAGTCATTGAAGCTTTCCGGACTCTGCTTTTTCGGGATAAGGGTAATCAAGGTTTCATTGATAGAACCGATGAGCTCAGGAGAATGGAAACATCGTCCAATAAACTCCGCAAAACTGCCACCAATCACTGACCAGCAAAGTTGAAAGAAGATAGGACCAAAACCATCCTTTCCAGGTGCTTTCAAGGCTCCCATACTCCTGACAGCCAATTGAACTTCCTCAACCGAAATAGGTCAGACCAAAGTTTGAATCTTCGAACCAGCAATGCAGCAAGAGAAGCCCACAAGCTTGCAATTAACATCCGAGGCGGCGCTGTAGATTTCTTCAAAATGCCCCACTGCCAAATTCAAAAGAGCAGACTGATCCTCCACCCAGACACCATTACCATCTTTCAGTTTCTTAACACGATTGGCCGCCCGTCTTTTAAGAGTAGCAAGATGAAAGAACCTGGTGTTCTTATCTCCTTCAACTGCCCATTTAGACCTCGACTTCTGCACCCAGAGCGCCTCCTCTTGCCAAAGAGCCAACTCAAGTTTAGTCCGGATATCAGCCTCCGCCCTACGATTCATCTCATTCGGATTACCAGCCACCACCATTTCAGCTTTAACAAGCAAATCCAACAGCCTTCTCTTACGCTTAAGGATGTTCCCAAAGGTATTACAGTTCCATTTTTTCAGCTGGGATGACAGGACCTCGAGCGCAGACGGCAGCTCCAAATCTGCAGGCCATTTATTTTTAACAAAATAATTAAAAGACGGGTGGGAAATCCAAGCAGACAGAAAATGGAAAGGCTTAGCATTGGTAGGAAACACCTGAGCGGACGGGCACATCAAGATGGGGCGATGATCTGATTTAATCTTATGAAGATGAGAGACAGCAGACTCAGAGAAGGTTTGAATCCACTGGGCATTAACCAAGGCGCGATCGATACGACTGAGAACTCCATTGCGCCCCCAAGTGAAACGAGGACCCGAGAAAGGAATGTCAGAGAGGCCACAGAGATCCACGGTGTCAATGAAGGACTTGCTCTTCCTCCGTTCGAACACAGAACCGCCTCTTTTGTCATCCGCCGAGAGAATCGCATTAAAATCACCAATAACCGCCTAGGGGTCACCTTGATTAACTGAGAGACGTTTAAGAGTATCCCATAGGAGTACTCTAGCCGTGGCTCGGGGACTGGCGTAGACCACCATAAGAAAGCAAGAAGAGCCGTCACGAACAGAAACTTTGGCATGAATGAACTGGACTCCGAATTCCACGATATCAATAGTGACAACCAACGGATCCCAAACAAGCCAAATGCCCCCTTTTAAACCCCACAGCATCTGATCTGAATGACGCTGCAAATCCCATTTTACTGATGACCTCATCAGCTCTTTGGGCACTGATTTTTGGCTCAACAATCACTGCAATAGAGAACTTACACATATTAGCGTACGACTTAAAAGCTGTAATAAATGAAGTACTTCCTGCCCCACGGCAATTCAAAGAAAAGATATTAGACAAAGACATAAAAACAAACAACAAGAAGAGAGACTCCCTTAAAGGTGAAGAAGACAAGGAGAAAGGTCTTCAAACTGCACCATCCAGCA
Source organism: Linum lewisii (assembly GCA_034768395.1). NCBI lineage: Eukaryota > Viridiplantae > Streptophyta > Magnoliopsida > Malpighiales > Linaceae > Linum > Linum lewisii. Next base: position 12,200,150 of record CM068296.1, on the reverse strand, counting down.
TAACGACGTCCTTCCCAGCTTCCTTATGCACCGTGCTCTCAGGAGCAGAGTGCAAAGTGCTCATTCCATCCATAGTACAAACATTGGGAAGCTGCATTCCCTTACTACCTGGTCTGCCCGACCCCTTCTTCTTTACTCCACCCGAAATACCACCCCGCCCAAGTGATGGAAGAGGCCGGCTCGGACCGAATTTGGACACGCCACCCAGGCCTTTAGACACAGACTGGTTAGACATTTGGCTTGGGCCGGCTGGTTTTTTTAAACCAAGGTCCATCTCCATATCACCTTCCTTACCCACATGGGCTTCCGGCCCACAATTAACTCCACCAATAACAACCTCACCATTGGCCTGATCCGACCCAATCACCCCACCACATCCTGCCAATTTAGAATCAGCAATTGCCTTTTTTGTCTCCTCAAAAACCTCTCCAGCCGTTGCTTGATTGGAGCCCCCATGCATGCTACTCTTTCCTGAAATGACCTCCTGAATATTCTCCCCATTCAAAGCATCAAATTTGTTACCCAAAAAAGGCTCTGATTATCTGGCTCACCGGACACCTGATCGGCCGGCTGACTAGCCGTCGCCGGAGTACTTTTTCTGTTCTTTCTACCACCTCTCGTCACCTTCATCCAAGGGCCAAAGTCCTCCTCAAACTCGGGCCTCTCTTCCTCGAAAGCATTCTTCTGAAACATCGGGTTAGAGATGATTGTCTCTCCCACCGCAGCCTCCTCAACCTTGTCCGGGCACTCACCCTGGCCATGTCCGTAGCACCCACACGTATAACAGATAGTGTGAAGACCCTCATACTCAATACGACGAATCCGTCTACGTAAGCGATATTTAGAAATGAGTGGCTTCGAGAGATCCACCTCGACACAGATCCTTGCAAAATTCCCTCTTGAACCCTCCAGCGTCGTATGATCCAATCTAACGGTTTTGCCGATCCTATCACCAATGATCCGAAGGATCGAAGCATCATAGTACTCCAGAGGGATACCCGGTAACCTAACCCAAACTCTCAGAGTAGTGATCGGCGAGTCCTCCGGTTGAAAATACGGGCGCCATTCTTGGATGACCACGTAATGATCCCCAACCATCCAAGGTCCTCCGAACATGGCACGTTGATAGTCGCTAACTGTCTCAAACTTCACCACATAGTATCCCCACCCAACGTCGGACACCTGCAGTCGCCCCTTCTTAGCCCAGATCTGCGGCAACTTCCGACTCATGAAGGGAAACGGGAAGACCTTTCCGAGAGTACTGACAATAATCGCATTGTCAAACTTGCTCCTAACCCTTCGTTTTTCATCCAGCGGAATCCTAATAGTAGGGCATCGTGGATCATCATCGTCTTCCTCTCCTTCGGATTCATCAGAAAATGCCCTCCCATAATCGGTCTGATCAGCCACCCAAAAGTTGACGATCTTATCCCGGAACGAAGTTTCCCCCACCGGCGAACTAGGTTGTCCTTTTTCCGAGGCCTGGATTGTAATACCCTGGACACCAGACGCATCCACCGTTCTAGCCTTCTTCACCACCTTAATCGGCGAGGATTGGATCCCCTAACCCGGCGGCACCGGAGGTTCGGCCATGAAACACACAGTCGGCGAAAAACTTGGAGAGAAAATGCTTTTTTTTTTTCCTCTGTTTCTACTCATACATTGAGAGTTTTGATGTGTAACTTAATCACAAAATTTTATCTCTATGTATATTTTTGTTTAAGAATTAAGATAAAAATGATCACATGTGGATTTTTCATAAAGTACGGCTCTTCAACCCTGAACAGAGACGCATTAGAATTGTAACTCAAACGGCGAAGCATTTTATTCGTATGCATAGTGCTTAATGAGATGAGTGATTTTAACGGAGAAAAAAAACACCGAAGAAGCAGATCCTCTACATAGCATCACGTCTTAAATCTTGTCTTCCATCGAATCACGTACTCTTAAGGACCATTGGAACAAATAAAGCAGCTGAGAATCTCATGCTTTCCCTTCTTCCCATATCTGATCTGCAGTAGCATCATCAACTACTGCCAAATGAAGAACACACCAAAACATAATGAACAGAACCACCAATTAAAAAATAAACCCATGAATGATTGAGGCATTTGTTCTTCATGCTAAAATAATGTAGATGCTCCAGTCTTATCAGATAAAAGCAAAGATTCATATCCAAATATCAAAATCATACACAACTTCACAATTTCTCCTATAAATTGGGAGGGAGATTTCATCCAGTAGCAGCAAAGCATTTCTCAAGTTCAATCAAACAAAGAAGCTACCTAACTAACCATGTCTTACATGCAGTGCTACAGACCAGTTGAACAGGTGGATCCTTGCTACCAGCAGGCTAAGCCACAGCACCATGGCATCTTTCCTTCTTCTCAATCTGCTGGTATCTATGACACTTTCCACCAGCAACAGCAGCACCACCACAACAACACTCATGGTGTCTTCCCCCAAACCCACTCTGGCAATGGCTACAACAACTTCAATGGTCACAGCACCCACAAGCCTTCCCATGGCCAAGGTTATGGTGTAACCCCTTACCAGACAAACTCCAACTGTGATGTTTCTGGTTACAGCAACCACAAGTATGGCCAGCATGCTCAGGGAACCGGTGGAAGATTGATCGGGAGCACTGGTCACCCTGCACAGCATGGATCTCACACGATGTCTGGTGCGATCGGGTCCTTCAAGTCTGAGAAGAAAATGAAGGAGAAGTACTCTAGTGAGTACAAGAAGAAATCCAGCGGCCACAAGAAGAACAAGAACAAGTGCGGAAATGGCAGTGGCAGCGACAGCAGCAGCGGCAGCGACAGTGATTAAGTTAACAAACTGAGGAAAGGCAGCAGTTGATTAAGCATCTAAGTATGTCCCCAAGTCAATTGTTGCTTTCAGTTAAATAAGGTCCAGTTGTGAAGGCTAGCGTTAGCTGCTTTCATCAATATCTTATGTTAATGTATGTACTAATATTGTGTCATGAGAATAAAATGACTATGGTTTCCCTGTTAAGCCATAGTCTTTTTAATTATTATAACACTTTGATCCATCCAATTGGCAAACATATGTTCCATGCTAAATCAGCTGCATCGCCTATCTGAACACAGTTATTGAACAAACATACATATCCAGAACCACTTACATCTAAAGATAAATTTGAAAAGTTATTTAGAGACATTAAACCTATATAAAGTTCACACGCACTACACTGTTCATTAAGAGATTTTTAACTAAGTTGCCTTTCTAAGGGATTTCTAACTAAGTTGGCTTTCTAACTAAAGTTGACTCGTCCAATCTATACATATAATATATAAATTCTACACCTAAGTGGGCTCCTCCAAAGCCACGTGAAGTCCACTTCATTAAGAGATTTCCTAATAATAAAAAGTAAAGTACCTGGTGGCTCCCCCAAAGACACGTGTGTTAGTGGTGCGGTTACACTGTTCATTAGTCTCCCAAATTAAATATGTTCCGTCCGCTTCCAGCCACGTTGCAATTCCAGTTCGGTTACTCTTTCTCATCTTCTCTTTTTTTTGTTCTTTCTTCGTTCACTCCATTTCTCTTCCACTTCGATGTCTTTTCAGCCATTCGCGACCATCATTCCATTTCCAGTCAAGTATTTTCTCTCTCTTTTTCCGGTTCGATCTCGAGTCCACTGCCCCTGATTCATTCACTAATTGCCTACTTACCGTCTGTTTTTGTTCCTTAGTCTCGTTCTTCTCTTTGATTCCAAAGATTTGTTTCGTTCCGTGGACGACCCGTCATACACAACTTATTTTCTGTGAGTAGCTCGCCTTTTACTGCTTTGAGTCGACTACCGGTAACCATCAGATGTCATTTCTGCTCTCCTCCGTCTTTTCCGAGTTATGGTGTGGTGCCCCTTTTACCTAGACCGTCTATCTTCTTGTTATTAATCTCTCCCCCCTCTCTCATGTCATGCAATTTCATTCTCCTTGTATTCACGCTCTCTCACTCCACTTCTTTCCAACTTGCATCAACGTCATTGATGCCCGCTCTCCATGTCATTGCAATCGTTGTCTCCGGAAAATCGACCTCCATACCTCCACACTACAAGACAAAAGCCAAAATCTCGCGGATATAATATTGGCGGTTGTGGAACCGCCAATATATAAATTCAATAGTGGCGGTTGTCTTGTGGCGGTTTTAACCTCCACTGTTGAAAAATAACAACAGTGGCGGTTTGAACCGCCATAATGCAACCGGCCATATGATTTAATAGATATTTCTCTCGTCTGTTCTATCCCAACCATATGCCTTCCTCTTCCACCATTCTCCACACACCATCTGACATTGAACAAGGAAGCAAAGAAGCTTAATCTGGAGAAGAAAGCTTCAAATCTCAACAATGGAACAGTTCGAGAACATCGGGGAAGAACTCGACAACGAAGAGCTCGACAGGTTCGTTCAATTTCACAATTTCCCCCTTTCTCTCTTTTCTGATTCCAATTCTGATCTGCTTTCTGAATGAACAAAATTAACTCAGCTGGGCGATGGACGAGGCATTCTCCAGCTACTATGACTCCAGCTCCCCGACAGAACATCGTCTTCGAGAGGAACAAAACGGATTGGAGACGAACGGAACCGCCGCAAGAAGCTTCACGAGCAGGAGCGACGGATTCAGGCGGAGATAGCGGAGCTGGAATCCGGCGGAGGGAAGTCGTCGTCGTTCAAGAGCGGTGCTGGTGAGCTTGACTTGTGGACGCCGGAATAGGTTTGGGACGCCGGAATCTAGGTTTTGGGACGGCGCCGATGAGTTTTTTTTTTGAAAAAATTATAATCAATAGTGGCGGTTAAACCGCCACTATATATGTTTGTATCGGACGATTTTGTGGCGGTTCCGTCATCCAAAAATGGCGGTTGTACAACCGCCACTATCTATCCAACTATGGCGGTTATAACCTCCACTGTTGGAGAAAAAACAAATAACGCGGTTTCTTGTAGTGCCATTTGCGTCTCCTGCATGCTTGGAGGCTTGGAAGCCCATTAACACCAAACCAGTAATTTGGTTATGGGACTCTGTGGATGGATTCAGAGGTTATGCTCTCTGTCCTTGGTTTACTACTGCTCTTTTTATATAGTTACTCTTTTGTGCTTTGTTGTTTCTTTTGTTCTTGTGTATTTTTAGTCTCTTCTGCATTTCTTCCTTTGCCTTCCAGAGAGTTCATGTGTTTCCCTGTATTCTAACTTCATTTATCTTTGTTTCCTTGCCTTCTAGGAAGTTCTTATCCAGGGTGTTCACACAGTAACTTTGAGTCCAAATTTCCCCATTGGCTTGACCTTACGATAGCTGATCAGTTCGAGCTTCAGTCTCCGACAAACCCTCCTTTTCCACTGACTTCTTTTGATTTCATCATGTTCTCACGATTGGAATCCCGATGCCCCCATGCCCATATCTGACTGGTGTGTCCCTGTTCCGGTTGCATTCCTCTATTTCGTTTTCTTTTATTTTTTTATCTGTTCTCTTATTTTCGTAGCCTCTGTTCTTCAGATCTTGTGGGTAAAGTGGTAGCTGTCGGTGAGCCTAATCACATAATTCTTAAACATTTTTTCTTTCAATGGAATGCCTGAGCATCAACTGTGAGTCAAACCATATACCATTGTCATGCTTCTACGCAACCTTAATCATTCAATTGGTTTATGTAATGGCACACATATTATTAACACATTTGGGGACAAATGTGGTCGGAGGCCTAATTGTTAGTGGCTCATATGAAGGAACAATAGCAATCATACCACGCATAGTTCTTGATGTGACCGACCCAAATTGGTCATTCACATTGAGAAGGCGACAGTACCCGCTTCGTCTCTGCTATGCAATGACCATTAATAAAAGTTAGGGTCAAATACTTGACACAGTCGGCCTCTACCTACCAACACCGGTGTTTAGTCATGGTCAGCTATATGTTGTTGTTTCTCGTGTACGCTCAGCTACTGGTATGTTCATCATCATTGAAAATGAAGACAGTTTACTACCAAACGTAACTCGTAATATTGTTTATGATGAAATTTTTGAAGAATTACACCCTATTGGTGTTCCCTCTGTAAATGAATCTACTTAATGTAATGATCCTGCACATTTATTCTGTCTACCAAATTTTAATTTCTCATGTTGTCTAACTTTACATGAAATTTAAATTTAGTTGACTCGCACTTTTATTCATAACCTACAAAACAACCTGAATCCTTTCACCAAAGTATATCCTTTCCACATGTAAATTTTGAATCCCCGTATTGACAATTATCAAATTTAATCAAATTTAAATATATATGAGCGGGTGAGCAGACACACATTTTTCTGTTGCTAAACACGAAGCGGCATCACGCGCTACTAAAACCTAGTTTGTAAATGAAGGAAGCAACAACATCAACAATATCCATATTGAGTGCAATCAGATTGTCCACCTTGCGCCATGGCATTTCAAGTCAAAATCAGTGATGGTCTGAGTACTTGTGAGTAGGGTGGGAAACCCACCCGTTTGACCGGGTTTTTTCCGGCCCGGCTCGGTCAAACGGGCTCCGGGTAGCCCGGAAGCCCGGTCAAATATTCATAGGGTAAAAAATTAGTAGCATTAGAATTAGATAAAGAATTTGAAACTGCAGTAGTTTTACTTGCAATTATGCTACCTCTTAGATGATACATATTTGTAGAGCTGGCAAAAAACTGACCCGACTCAGCCCGACTCAATTTAACAAAAAAATTAAATAGGCTTAAAGCCAACATTTCAAAGCTAGCCCAATTTTAATAACTAAAAAATCTTCAAACTAAGCAAACTGCTAAATAATTTACCCATAATATAATGAATAATGTCCCGATAAATCCCCCAACCCGATGAGCCCGCCGCCCAACCCGACCCGTGGCCCGCCCAACCCGCCCGTTTGACAGCTCTACATATTTGCATCTTTCATGTCACCTTTCAAGACAACAAGTGAACTCTTTGAAAACTTCAGAACTCACCGTTTACCAATGTACTTGTAACTTGCTAGAATCAAGGGGTTTTATAATTTGCTAGTCAAATTACATGTCATAAAAGAGCCATTACAAAGCGGCCGTTAAGGACTGTTAGACTGCCACCCACTTGGATGGCTGGTGGGGGGCAGCCTAACGATGAATGTAAAAATCCTTCATAACCCCACCATTTTTCACACCTGCCTGGCAATTTTCTCTTAAGGTTAGGATTTTTCCATAGCTTTGATTTAATGTTTTTTGGGGTTTTGATTAATTTAATAAATATTATACGAGTGTGATAATATATATGGTATCCATTAGCTGTGTATAATTGTATTTGGTTATGTTATGTTATGTCAAATCCAAATATACGTGTTATATTACTTGCGAAACAAAGCATGTCAATACTAAATACAGAAACTCAATCCAGGTCCAGGACGTCATTTTTTAGGAGCATGACTTGATTGGTCTCCCTCCATCTCCGCAAGCTGCTCTGAATTGCTCCCACGGTACTGATCAGTAACACTATGTTCCAGATCATAACCCAGTTCATCCCTACCCATTTGGCCGCCGGACAACAACCGGTAACATACAATCTCCTGCTTTAGAACTTTGTTAAGATCCCACATCGAACTAATCAGCGAATTCACCACACCTTTCAACGAGTCCGAGTGCTTCATCCTCGCAACCAACTCCATCTTTACCTTCCTCAACTCTTCTTCTTTCTCCTCCGCCACTTTCTTCCACCTCATCATTTCTTCCTCCTCTTTCTCACTCTCTGCCGCCGCCACCGCCGCCACTTCTTCCTTGATCCCTTTCTTTTCCCAGTACTCCACCCGATGATCATCATCCTTCTTCATGACCTGCTCTTTCAATCCCGCCAGCTCTTTCTCATGCTCGACTAACCGTGATTTGCAAATGTCCAACTCTTCGCTCTTGCTAACCAAATGCTCTGATATCTCTGACTCTCTGGCTCTCGATTCAGACAACGCATTCTTCATCCCTTCATAGTCAACAATGATTCTCCGTTCGAACATGTCAAACTTGCTCCAAACGGTACAGCTGGGTGGACAGCTGACTCCGTACTTTGACCAGCCAAAGTAATCGTTGACCCTGACCCGTTTAACCACAGGATCACCAACCGAGAGGAAACAGAGTCCCTCACGGTTGACGATGAGGTAAAAGGTATGTGAATTGGATTTGAAGGTGAGGTCGGATGCGAGGTGGGACAGTTGGTTGCCATGGATGATGGTTCCGAATAGTTCCAAGGCGGTGTACTGCGCTGAATCGCCGATTCTGGCGCAGAATGTCCAGTGGGAAGGAAGGGAGAGGATGGTGTCGAAGGATGCTAGGTCGTCTTGGCAATCGAACACGCAGATGTCAGGAGAGTTTCGAAACGTCCTGATGAACTGGTTGTTAGATGTCAAGGTGAAGGTGGTCATATTTTTTTATCCGTATGGATGTGGCGTTACAAGGAATGATCATATATCATTGTGGTTGTAGAGCATTAATAGATATCATACAGCCATAGCCAGAGCCAGAACCATGTTGCATCAAGGAAGGTTGTGTGTTTGAAGTGCAAAGTAAGGCATAATTATTCGATGCAATTAGGGTTTCCCTGTTTGTTTGGTGGAGAAGGGAAGGAAAGGATCATTGGATACAGGAAACGTGCATAACCTGCAGCATATGCTATTCTGATTTGGATGTAAACTGATCTCTAAACTTATCTCTAAGCATTACAATATATACAACTAGGGCCGTTCAAGATTCTAAACTGATCTCTAGTTCTCTACATTATCAAAATAGATAGTCATGAACTTGGTTGTTGGATTCAGAGGCCCTAAAAGTCTAGTCTGTACAATCTCTAGTTACCTTTAAGACGACTGGAAATGAATAAGCCAACAGCCTCAACAGCACTCGCTTCTGCTTCATCTTGTGTCAACCCATTTGCCTGCAGATGCTTCTTCCCTACTTTGAAAGAGTGGTCTCCTCCATCAATAACATACAGCTCACTCTCACATTTCATCTTCTTTCGAACTGCTTCGAGCTTTTCCAGAGGACAAAGGCCATCTTTGTTACCCTTTTGTTTGCAGGAAGGATGAAAGACAGATGTACCAAACATCAGTAAGTGTAAACATCATGCACCAAAGAGTTTAGAGACCAAATACTGACCATCAAACTAACTATTCATGTGGTATTGGGATTGATAAATTTCCATAAACAATTAATGGAAACAAGCCTGGAATAATTCTTACATAAACAATTAAGTTCAAGAATCAAGTATCACTGTTTTGAGATCACCAATCACGGAGAAACCAGCATACTTTATGGTCTAAAAACTCAGTGACAGTTCCTTCATTGGATTTACAATTTAATCTTCATGAAGGCAAAGCCAAAGGAGATACCTGAACGAACATCACTGGGATGTCAAGTTGGAGAAGTGTTTCATCCCGAATCTTTCCCTTCACGCCCTGTGAATAAGGAAACCAAACATATCTGACAGTTACAAACTTATAATAGTCCCAGACCAATGTGACTTATGTTTATGAGTAAACAAATTAGATGGTCATGGTCCACATTGACAATATCAAACCTTAAGCGGGTATCCCAAGCATATTATTGCCGAAGCTGCAATGTCTTCCTCGGCAGCTATCATGCAGCTCACTCTACAACCACCATAACCAAACACAAACTATGATAACAGTCATTACTTCCTAGGCTGCTAATATGCTAGCTTCAAGATTCTGATCATCCAGCCACCGTTGACAAACGAGGTATAAGATTTTAGAAGCCCAGAGAGAGAGAACAAAATACAAAATATTGTATTGAAGAGGCAGTGCCCAGGGTATCCACCTTGATCCCATAGATTTTCCAGCCAAAATCAATGGATGCCCAGGGTACTTCTCAGTGGTTTCTTTAACAATACCCTTGTGGAACTCCACCAATTTCTCCGCCTTCGGAGGAGCCCTCTTCTTCCCACCTGACAAATCTGCGAAACAGAGTTCAAATCCAGTCGATCTTTAGTTAAAAAACAAAGGCATAAGTTACACATAATTGGCCCAACATCCATCCAGCAATTTGTAACAGCAAAAAATAACTCACATGGATAATCAAAAGTCACCACTTCAACGGCATCCATACTGTTCTTCAACAACTCCTTCCACCTGAATATGTTGAGAATATATCTTTCACCTCTTTTCTTCTATGGAAGTCTAAATGAATTTCAACGTTCTATTTTGTCTCAGTTTTAAGCCAGAGGTTTCAACCAAACATCTCAGTCCTTTCGGTTTCCACAAAAAAGTAGACAAAGATAACCCACATTTTTCAGAAGAGAGTGAAGAAAATGAGAGCAAGGGAGAACCTAATCATCCAATCAGAAGACGAGGGAGCACCGGCTCCGTGAGCGAATACAACCACCGGCGACGGCGACGATGATGTGTTCTTTGCGTCTTCATTCTTTCGTCTTCGCTTGGCCCGAGGAGAGTTATCCATGTTAGATGCTACCGACGAACAATCGACAAGCTTTTGCACCCTTTCAAAACCCTAAAAGTGAACGGAATATGAAGCAGTACTGGAAGGAAGAAATTTTCCCGCCCAATGGAGAGAGGATTCAGGATAGTTCTCGAATCCCGATCGAAGGACGCTGAAAATAGCGCCATTTTAACTGTTAATCGCTGACTTCATTGGAAAATAGTCAGGTGATTAATAGGAATGGTGTTGAATCTATGCTTAACTGCATTTGGGCCGTTGATTGGCCATGACCCATATTTTCAACGGACAAGATTGAATATTGGTCATGGCCCATATTTTTTAGTATCAGAAGGGTAAAATAGTAATCTCGCAAATGTGTTATTGTGGTGAAAAAAGTGACAGAAAAGTAGGAAAGAGAGTGCTCTATTATTCTATTCTCTTTCTTCTAATGATAAGAAATTAACATAACACTTACAATTTGAATGATTTTTCAGTAATTTTAACATCAAAAGTCTTCTAATTAAATTACGAATCTAATGATATCACTCTTGATAGTGTTTAAGAAATTAATCATTTTAGATTTCGTATCAGTTATGTTAGGAATTCGTATCAGTAAAGTTATGTTAGGAATTCGTATCAGTTATGTTAAGAATTCGTATCAGTTATGTTAGGAATTCATATGTAGTTATGAATTTAGTTGATTCAAGTTACAAATCATGATTCGTATGGTTTTATAGCATGTTTCGTAACGTTTGAGAACCAATTTCGTATAGGCTTATAGCAAGTTTCGTATGGGTTGAGATCATGTTTCATAATGTTTGATAATTATTTCGTATTAGTTATGTGGGAGGTTCGTAATTGTTGGACATGTAAGTTCATATCACATGCACTACAACATAACTTGGTTATGGAGGCACACCGTATGTGCCTCTAAAAGGCATTTTTCTGCCTCTATAGAGTTTTAAAGGCAGATAGCTTAAGTGCCCACCAATGCTCCTGTCGCTAAATGTCTTTGAGGCAAATACGGTGGCACATATTATCTGCTACTAATGGAAGAATCAGTGACAGATATAATTGTTGGTAATTGCAACTTTTAAACAACTTTTAAAAAGTATTTATTCCAACCAGGATATTTTCCTCTATTGGACTCTTTCACTATTTACATATATTATTTCCTACTCTTTTGCTATCTATGGGATTTGAACCTGGGTGGTTCAAGGAAATGTGTTAAGTTCTTAGTTCTTACCATTTGGTTCAAGAGCACTTACTGATGTTTTCTGCGCAGTTTTTAAATATGAATTATAAAACTCAATGATATGGAGAAACTATTCCAAGAAAAAAATTCAAAATTGAAAAATGAACAAAAATTGTTACTTGTTATTAAAAAAGAAAATTGTTAGAGTTTATTATATATATCATTAATTATATATTATCTAACGTTTATCTATACAAAATAGTACATAGTTTACAAGTTATCTACCTTTAAATTTTTTACAAGTTATCTATCTCTAAGCTAATCATACAACATATAGAGGCAATTATAAATTGTCTGCTTCTAAAAAAAATTAATCATACAACCTATAGAGGCAGCTATAAATTATCTACCTCTAAAAGAGTTTTTTGTATAAGACAAAAGACTTATAGAGGCAATTATAAATTATCCGCCACTAAAGTAATTTTCCGTATAACTTATAGAGGCAGTTATAAATTAGCTGCCTCTAAAAAAAATTTCGTATAACTTATAGAGGCAGTTATAAATTATCTGCCTTTAAAATATTTAATCCTACAACTTATATAGGCAATTATGAATTATTTGCCTCTAAAACTATAAAATAATATTTTTAAACTTAAAATAAATAAATAAAATACAATTAGAGGCAGATATTTGCATCTATAGAGGCACATATAGTATTTGTTCTTTAAAAGTATGTTTAGAGGCAAATATGTTATGCGCCTCCGTGAATCTGCCTCTGTAGCCTGGTTATGTTGTAGTGATGGGAGATGTCATGATACACAATAACCTGTTAAGGATTTTAATTACATTTTCAAGTAACGGGACGATTTGATCCTACAATGTTAATTTTTTTTAGATTCCATAATTTTTTTTCCAACAAATCTTATTTGTTTAGTAGAATGATTGTAATTGTTATAGTGTTTTTTCACAGGAGATGAGGCATAATGAGAAGAAGGTTAGTTTCCCAAAGGTTCAAAGTGTTGTCGAAGTACATAATCAGGTGTAAAACCGTGGCAACACATGAAGAACACCCAACGATCGCGGCACGATGTTTATCAATTTCAAACATCCTCCCTTTTTTTTCGTATACATAACTAGTTAGATTTGTACACTTTAGCCAACTTATTCGTAACATATTTGGTTACGCTTTTGTAATACCGTGACCAACAACCATTGCTGAATGATTTAACAGGACCTCTCACGCAGGAGATTGTCTCTATAGTTTTATTGTTCTTAACCTTACATGAATAAAGTACTCTTCCAGAGCAAGTACAAGATCGGTAATCTCAACGAGGAAGAGTTCTTAACATGCAAACCTGAGAATATGTTGTCAAATTTTATAGTTGTCAAATTGGTACGAACGAATCTTTATAAAAAAAAAATTGGTACGAATGTGAGTGATAGCTGATACGAATATTTGTATGATTCTATAACATGTTTCGTAACGTTTGAGAACCAATTTCGTATTAGTTTATTGGGAGGATCGTAATTGTTGGTTATGTAGGTTCGTATCACATGGGGATGTCATGATACACAATAATTTATACGCGGTATCTTTGTATATTTTGATTTAATTTTACTCAAGCTATCAAAACAATAAGTACATAAATTTATTAATTTATAAATCAATCTTTGACACTCTCCAACAAGAAAAGAACATGAAAACTAGTAAACCAACGCTCGTCATCTTTTTACTTAGGTACCTCTGCAATAAGAAATAATATGAAATTCATTAGTTACAAACGAAAAAGTCAGTAAATGCAAACCAAGGGCAAAAAAACATGAACAATACTAATTCATAACACTTGATTAATTAATTCGTAATACTTGGCTACTTAATTCATATGGAAAACAGATATGAAACAAAACCATATGGAAAACATTACGAAAATGAGAGAAAAAGATAGGGAAATGAAGGATTTTGAATTTTGAAAATGGAGAGAGTAACAATGATGGTTGCTCACGAAAGTATTACGAAAGTAACATGAACACACGAAAGTGTTACGAAACAGCTACAAAAGTATTTGAGAGAAAAAAAAGGAGAGAGAAAAAAGGGGGAAATGAAATATTTTGAATTTTGAAAATGGAGAGAAAAACAATGATGGTTTCTCACGAAAGTATTACGAAAGAAACATGAAGAACATGAAAGTGTTACGAAACAGCTACGAAAGTATTTGAGAGAAAAAAAAAGGATAGAGAAAAAGAAAGGGAAATGAGGATTTTGAATTTTGAAAATGAAGAGAGAAACAATGATGGTTTCTCATGGAAGTATTACGAAAGTAACATGAAAAACACCAAAGTGTTACGAAACAGCTACGAAAGCATTACGAAAATAGATAAAAAAAATATTACGAAAATAGATATTACGAAACAACTACGAAAATAGATAAAAAATATTACAAAAATAAATGTTACGAAACTCAACGTATCTCAACAAACGACTACGAAAGTATTACAAATACACTATCAAAACAAATGATAAAAGCAACTAAAGTAACATGAAGAACACGAAATCAATTTTTGGCACCCTCCAATAAGAAAAGAACATGAAGAACACGAAAACCCATAAATTTTAACACAAAAATATGAAAATATAGAGATTCGTACACATTGTGAGGGTTGTATGCACTCCCCTGGCGTTTTCATGTGTAGATCTAGCTCCGACGTTCTATTTCCCGGCATAATGAGCACACAAATCTCTTCTTTGTTCAAGAAAATTTATGAGAAAAAAGGAGAGAGAAAAAAAGGAAAATGAAGGATTTTGAATTTTGAAAATGGAGAGAGAAATAATGGTGATTTCTCACGGAAGTATTACGAAAGTAACATGAAGAACACGAAAGTGTTACGAAACAACTACGAAAGCATTACGAAAATAGATAAAAAAAATATTAGGAAAATAGATATTACGAAACAACTACGAAAATATATAAAAAAACATTTCAAAAATCAAATTTTACGAAACTCAACGTATCTCAACGAACAACTACGAAAGTATTACAAATACACTATCAAAAGAAACGATAAAAACAACTAAAGTAACATGAAGAACATGAAATGAATTTTTGGCACCCTCCAACAAGAAAAGAACATGAAGAACACGAAAACCCAGATATTTTAACTAAAAAATACGAAATATAGAGATTCATACACATTATGAGGGTTGTATGCACTTCCCCGACGTTTTCATGCGTAGATCCAACTTCGATGTGCTATTTCCCGGCATATGAACACACAAATCTCATCTTTGTTCATGAAAATTTGAGAGAAAAGGGAGAGAGAAAAAGGAGAGAGAATTGAAGATTTTGAATTTTGAAAATGGAGAGAGAAATAATGATGATTTCTCAATTATATAGTGACAGAAATGTCATATCCGTACTGTTTACGTGTCAGATTCGTAATACTTGGTTTTTCCCAAAATACCCCTCGCGGGTTAGCTCCATCTTGACACTACAAAAAAATGGACCTTTAGCTACTGCAAAATTACAACGGCATGAAAATGCAGTAGCAAATAGTTAGTATTTGCTACGGCAATCACTATTTTATGTAGTAATTTGCAGTAGCAAATACTATTTGCTACACCACTATTTGCTACGGGATGCTGGGTGTAGCAAATAGTGGTGTGCAAATAGTATTTGCTACTGCAAATTACTACATGAAATAGTGATTGTCATAGCAAATACTAACTATTTGCTACTGCATTTTCATGCCGTTGTAATTTTGCAGTAGCTAAAAGTTCATTTTTTTTGTAGTGTGAGCCGTAGGATGAATCGGACGGCTGTTATGGGGTTAAGCACCATGCTTAATAGCATCACCACCACCATTAGCCGACTTCATTAGGTCCTTTGGTCAATTGTTAATTGATCCCCTAAGAGTTCAGGCCCAAAAGGTAGGCTGGTATAGTATCGTTGAAGCTTTCTTAATGGGCTCAGTTCATTTCTTATTTACATATACTAGAATTACCCGCGCGATGCAGCGGAACATTTTAGAGGACAAATATTGGTAGTTTTGATTAACAGTGATGTCAAATTTCGAGATGGTAGTGAAATGGGCAACCGAAAAAAACCAAAAGACATAGAAGAGTATAAGAAATAGAAGAATCTTCATTGATTAATTGACATAATATGTAACGCATAAGAAAAAAATTTGTGGAACAATGACAGGAGGGCGAGGCCGTTTTTGCAACGTCAATTGTGGAGATGAGAATGCTACAAGCCCATAAACTTACCCTCACAACTCACAAACTCACCCAACACAAGATGACCCACAAAAGACCACTCTTCAAAACCTATGATCCAAGCCTTAAATACTTTAATGGAGGGAAGCAAATACTATTAATTCAATAGTAACTCCCTTTCTCCTTTTATATAGAAAAATTAAATCAAAAGAGAAAATTAGCACTTCGCCCCCTATACTTTTCCAACTTAACAAATAACCCCTATACTATAAATCGCTCTTTTTATCTCCTCCTACTTCGACCACTTTGCCGTTTGTATCCTTCATTTTCAACTTTAATCTTCATATATTAGTTGGTGTGCATTTAGTGCACCACATTAGCTTCAATAGGCATGTATTAGCTTACTAAGTATTTTTAATTGAGAATATAAGTATATATAATTAGATAAGATGATATCGACGAATAAAACGTGTGATATTAAAACCCTTTCGTATACACCATGTTGCTGCAGAGAACATCGGTCGAGGAGCTGTTGCAATCGGCAGAGTTTCCATGTGATTTCGTTCAATCCGGTCAATGGCCGAAATCAGTCCAAAACCCATAACTGTGCTCGAAACCAAACCAGTAAATTCGAGCATTCGGTCTCCATAATCGATTTGAATTTGGTTGATTTTTGGTCAAACCAAAAATCCGACCCGAGTTGGTCAGCCCTTCAGCCTCTGGAAAAATTTCAAGCAGAAAGCAAGAGGACAAAAACTAGGGCTATAAAATTGAGGATAGCCAATCCTCTCCAAACCACCTTGTCCACTTTAAAAAGCTCAACCCACCAATTAGATCGGATCTTATTAATTAAGCTCACGAAATCCTCTTGTTGTTGTTCTTCCTCTAACTCTTCATCATTTTCAAGGCAATTGGTTGCTCACTCTCCCTCAAGGGCTTCCTTCTACACTACCTCCACCACACATGCCACGTCTATTCGTACGTGCTACTTAGATGGTGGCTGAGTTTAGACTGAAGCTCGGTGATGGAGAGTGGATAAACTCTGTCTTGCTATATCTATGTCAGAATGCCAATTTTTCAATTGCGCTAGCAGCTGATCATCTGATTTTTTTGCCGAAAATAACCCCAGGTAACCCTTGAGATACTTAGCTACGTAAACATTGTTCTTTGGCAATATGTATTACGAAATTGTGTGTGTTGATCTTAATCTTTTGATGATCATTTAGTATTTACTATATTTGATGAGGGCATGGTTGATTGGCTTATACGGTGAGCGATCTTGCTTGCATCTTGCACGCCATAAACAAATACCAATCACATAAGCAGTCAAATTGTTCCGGTTAATGGCGCAACAAAATTGGTATATAAGGAGAGTCGAATTGTAAATAAAAAATATGGGCCACCAGCTAATTTTTTTCTTTCAAATTTGGATAATAGTAGAAATTTCATAAATCTAAAACTGAGTGAAAATACACAAGATTTTTTTTATATTATAAGTTGCTTATTTAGTAAAAATTGCCAGCAACCGCGTTTGTCCGACAAAGGTGAGTATAACGTGTTAAGAACCAACTTTAACTACAAGTCGTATCTCTCCAACAAGACTACAATTGTTACTTGTGCAATGGAACTTTGTGTTTTGTATATGTTTTTCTTGTTCTTGTTCTTGTTACAGTTAATTGGATGCAGAGTCGCAGGTTATGGGGTCGATGAGTGACGGTGTACCCAAAGAGGAAGTGCATGAAAATGAACGGAAGGAAGTGGGAGTTTTGGCTAACACTTTGATAATTTGTCCTAATAATTGAAATGATGTGCTCAAGAAGATTAGTAACTGGTCTACATAATTATTATACATATGTTGTCTTCTTCCTATTTCCACTAATCTTGACTTTTTTTTTTCGAAAGTGGTTACTTGTAATATTATTTGAGTACAAATCGTGTTAAGTAAGGAGGCGTAGTACCGGTAGATATTGACGCTAGGAAACGTGACCGACGAGCAAGCTCGTGAGCGACCTCGTTCTTACATCTCCTAACCCAACTAACAATATAACCTGACTGCTCCGCAAGAAGATGCCTGCAACTCTCTGCCATCCGCCCGAATTCCGAGACATCTACCTCTGTTTTTGAAATTGCCAGCGCAACAGATTGGCTGTCAGTTGCAAAGATTACGTTGTTGTAGCCCATGTCCTTTACCCACTCCATTGCTGTTTTGATTGCCGCCATCTCTTCTTCTCTGGCATTTGTGCACCCGGGCAGCTTCTGCATGACAAAGTGAAGCGCATCTCCCGTCTCATCCCGTACGATCATCCCGACACCATGGCACATCTGTTCCCTGAAAATAGCAATGTCAACATTGCATTTGACATACTCCGATTTTGGCACGTGCCATTTCGGGCAATAATTGTGAGGCCTTTGTGGGGCTGCTGCTTGTAGCTCGTGCGCCGCCTTCCACTCTTCCAGCTCCGTGATGCAACTCGAGACGATCAGCTCTGGCGTTGTCGAGGTATGTTGCCACACTCGTTCGTTCCTCTCTCTCCACAGTGCCCACGCCACCGATAGAGCTTGTTGTGTACGAAATTCCGCCCCGGATCGCAGCATGGAGAAGATCCACTGTCTAGCGCTCGTGTCGTATCCTTCCAAGCTTTCGACCCATGTTCTTAGTCCCCCAGCAGCCCAGCAATCGACAGCGACTTCGCACCCAAACAATAAATGCTCCAAGGTTTCATCACCACCAGCGCAAATCCCACATTCGATTGTCAGATCGATGCCTCGGGTCCTCAACCTGTGCCTTGTAGGGACAACTCCCCGAGCAGTGCGCCAGCATAGATGTTTGATCTTTGCGGGGGCCTTCAGACTCCACAGCTCCGCCCACGGTCCTTCGATCCGCAACCCCATTCGTTCTTCTCGTTCTTCCATGGCCACTCGATAAGCAGACCATACCGAGTATTGTCCGTTTTTCTCGAATCTCCACACTCGGGCATCGATCCCTTCATCCTCCGGCGGCGTCATGTTCCGAATTATAGCTGCATCTCTGTCACAAAAAACATGAGTGAGTAAATCGTCGTCCCAAATCCAGAGATTTGGAACGACTAAATCTTTGACCGTCAATTCAGAAAGTTGCATACTAGGGACCGTCTCCACATAACAATTATCGTCGTCCCTCAACCACGGCTCCGACCACACATTAATCCAAGACCCCTCTTCCACCCTCCACCGGTATCCTCCTCTAACTACATCTTGGGACGCAAAAATGCTCTTCCACACATAGCTTGGCTTTTTACCGAGCCTGTAACGTCCCAAACTTTAAAACTTTTGAAAACAACCTTTATTGCTTAAAGTAGGAGAAAACACACTACCAAAGTCGTTGACAACCGTTCAAAGGCAGAAACGCAAAGCGGGCCCCAAAGCATGGGCAAAACCAACACACGAGTTTTAGTTATTACAAACCAAGCACACAATTTCAAAACACACTCCACATAAATAGAAACACTCATCCAACATCCTTGACCACTCACTGAGAGTCTCCCGACATGAATTCCGAGGCTCATTCTGCACCGCTTACTCCTGATTAGCTGCGAAGTGACCTGGTGGGTGGTTCAGGGGTCAGTCCTTAACATTTAAGTATAAATGAATGTTAAAAGTAAAGAGGGCCTTATGACCAAACTGGCATGGTCCTTAATTTCATGGCCGAACTGCGAGAAAAACATTATATAACTATTAGTTCACAATAACACCACAATTAACATCGAATAGGGCGTCCCTTCTTTCCGCCTAGCTAACCTCTACGCCATCATCAATAAGGCTTACTTATGAGCCTATAATAGGGACTTCACAAGAGTCGCTATTCTTCCCGACTACCATGAATCGATTGGGGCTAAATACCCAACTCCCATCATCCGGTTGGGGCTATCCGTACTCATCTACCGTGATTCGGTTGGGGCTAACAATACCCAACTTCCACCACCCGATAGGAACCCGTATCCATCAATGTTCCCGGCAGAGGACTAGCTAGCGAGGCTTTACTTTCCACCTGTATGCACTAGGTGTCAAACATCATCAGTTAACATCACGGTTTAACCATAATCGAATCAAACATAATTAGGTATTAAACCAACGGTTCCGGAAAGATAGAACTTTTCATAGAAACAACACCTTGTTGTCAAAACCAAGACTTTCCGTCTTAATTTCCAGGTAAGTAGGGGAGTCACTCGGACTACTTAAGTCCCTCTAACCTTAGGCATTGTAACTTTATAAACCGGAATTAATGAGGATCCGCGTCACTCATTACTCTGAATAATCTAACCTATCGGGAAAACCAACTCGGATGGGTTAGTACTCGGTTAGCAGTAAAATCACCACGAAAATTATAAGGACCTTAATTTAAGCATACACGAGTCCAAAATAAGGCCCGAGTACCTCACTTGTTGATCCGGTTCCCATCAAACAGTTAATTCGAGATTATCACAATATTTGGTTAGTGACAAAGTTTAACCGAATAGCTATTTAAATTGAGGAATTAATTAATCCAAGGAATTTACCCCCTTAAACTAACCCACCTAAAGAGTCGACTCAAAGATAGGGAGTTAATGGTTGCGCAACTTCCTGGATCAAACTGTCAAAGCTGAAAGAGGTTAAATGCCAAAAGTTGACAGTTAAGGATCAAACTGTCATGAGGAAAAACTTCAAGGGCCGAAATAACAAAGGAAAAAGAAGGAGGGACTGCACAGGTAATTTACATGTTCCCTATTCCTGCACTTTGCAGTTCTGCCAATCTCCGACGAGGGGATTAAATGATTTTGGTGAATGGGAACTCAATTCTGAGAAAGGGGTTAGTTTTAGGAGTTTGAGACGAGCTGATAGAGGGTTTCAGTTTAGACCGACGATGCCTGAAACCCTTAAACCCATTTTTGGTCGGAGATGGTGACGGAGTGACGGAGAAACGGCTTTAGGAAGAGATACGCTTTGATTCGAAGGAAGAGCCGGGTTTTATAGACTTCAGGGAGTCGATTAGATCCAAAAGTGATAAGGTTCACGGGTTGAGTGGCACTTTGGAAAAGTCGTCGATTTTCCGGGATTTCCGCCGGAGTGGTATCAACTCCTTATCCGTTTTGTCCATTTCTGAATGGACTCAAGCTCCAATCTCGATTCCCACGTGATTCTTCACGTTCTGGTGGGGTTCCTTGTCCCGAATAGACTAGAAACATGCCTCTTGGCTATTGGGAAGAGTCACTAGAGTGATTCCGGTCGCCAGAAAATTGCTGGTCATTTGAACTGATGGCCCAAGGAATAAGAAGACCCAAAACGACGTAGTTTTGGTGCTGGGCGGATTTTAAAAATAAATAAAATAAAATGTCAAGGCTGGGATTCAAACCTGGGTCGGCTGAGTGCTGGTCTGGTCCAAAACCAACCAAGCTACAGGTCATTCATTAATCAATACTACCCAGCTAGCTGTTAACTCGGTCTGATTGGTTTGATTCACCTTCCCAAATTAGATCCTACCAATGACCAACTCGAACTAATCCTTAAGTGTAACCTCGAATGTAACTCGTGTCCCCCCTTTTTGCTAAGAACGATTAAAAAAAAATATCCGGGGTGTAACATTTCTCCCCTCCTTCAGGAAATTTTATCCCCGAAATTCTAGTTAATGAATTTATGAGGAAAAAGAGATTTATAACTTAGACGAGTAAGGGTTACCAACCTGGTTTAGTCCAAGAAGAGCTCAGGGTACTTCTCCCTCATACTCTTCTCCGTTTCCTAGGTTGCAGCTTCCGTTCCCTAATTCCTCCATACGACCTTAACCATAGGAATCTTTTTCTTCCGTAGATCATTCTCTTGTCGATCTACTATCTGCACCGGAACCTCCTCATAGGTTAAGTCGTCGGATAACTCAATGTCTTCCAATTTGAGTACGT
Organism: Linum lewisii; assembly: GCA_034768395.1. Classification (NCBI taxonomy): domain Eukaryota; kingdom Viridiplantae; phylum Streptophyta; class Magnoliopsida; order Malpighiales; family Linaceae; genus Linum; species Linum lewisii. The sequence goes on along the minus strand of CM068296.1, from coordinate 12,178,389 downwards.
GATCCGGGCTAGATCTGTAAGCTCGAACCATGCTTACATGGAATACATCATGTATTCGAGATAAACTAGGAGGTAACGCCAGCCGGTACGCTAGTGGACCGATACGTTCTAGTATCTCATACGGGCCGATGTACCGGGGACTTAATTTTCCTTTTTTTCCAAATCGCATGACTCCCTTCCGTGGAGACACCCGCAGAAATACTCGCTCTCCTACTTCGTATGAACGCGGTGGCCCAGGCCTTTCTGCGTTACTCTTCTGACAGTCTTGAGCAGCTTTAAGATTCCGTCGTATTTCCTCAACTTTTTCCACCGTCTTCTGAATAATCTTAGGCCCTTCCAGTTGCCTTACTTCCTCTGCGTCCCAGTATAACGGGGTTCGACATTTCCTCCCGTAGAGTACTTCATAAGGCTCAACTTTTATCGAACTATGATATAACACCCCAACCAGACGAGAACATAATCAAATACAGTGAAACACTAACAAGTGTGTTACGATGCACGAATACCACAAGAAACTGATTTTTCGTCATATCTCAAGTAAATCTCTTTTAAGAGTTTTAAAACAACTCGTAATGATCTGAAAACTTATATCTTCATTTAAACATGATCCAACAGAAGTTTCTCATGAACACATAACAGAGGAGGAGTCACATGCTCCACAGATACCACAAGCGTTTCACTTCTTCCATACAGTTCAACAAGCATTTGTCATATACTTAGTCACACTGACATCATATGGTACAGAACAGGCTACAGAACGTAGACATATACACATTATGTGACTAACCCTGACATATGCATATGACAAGATAGTGTATCTCAAAACGTGCGAAAACTTTAAATCAGAGGACGAGGATCAAGACACATTCTTCCGATTCTACCTGGCCTCATCGCCACGCTCGCCAACCAAAATAGCTCTCCTAGGTGGCATGTTGCGTTTGTAGAATCAAGTGTACACCTGCACAGACTACTGACGGTCTGGGGGGAAACAAATAAGGGTCAGTGCTACTTCACTGAGTGAGGGCCTTGAGCCCTGGGTCAAACTAAGGTGCAAACAAGTCACGTAACAAGTACGGCAACATGTATCACATATGGTCACCCTGTAAACCTAACTTGTTAGTTCATATTTTAATTGGGATCCCGACTCACGTATGCTGGTAGACTCCCGGGCAGAACAGGCAGTACCCAACCGGTACCTCATAAACATACAGCTCTCCGCGGTAAGAGCCTCGAAAAACCGTTCAGTCATTAGGCTCAACCGTTCTAATGACCTACTCCTAGCAGAATTGACCATACATGGTTTTCTGCAACATAACACATGTAGTCTCCAGCATACGGGCCCTATCTACGTGATCAAGCAGTTCCAGATTATTCTCCTTGAAACATTAATCTAGGTGAGTTGTTATCACAATCAGATCACAACAGAACACGAATATTATATCAGGTATAATATCAAGTAAGCAGAACGAGTACAATAACAGATTCATGTATACATATCAATAACAACAATTCACATACGGCCCTAGGGTTGTAGGCCACTATCCTAACATGCATAAAATTCTTAATAATTAATAGACACATAAAGGAACGTCTAACCCGGTAGGATACGCAGGAGACCCTCACCAGAAACTTATTGACAGAACCTTGCTACTAGCTGTCGGGTCGAAACCCTAACTCCAAATGATCCTCGTGCCAAGAACCACACTTGTCTAACCCCTTGTTTCTTATGCAAATGCTTTCTATCCTCCTAATGCTTAAACTCCGTTAGCTATTTATATGAAAGTAAATGACGGTTGGCTTAGATTATACTAACAATTTCTTTTAAGTTATGAAAGATGAGGTTGTTGAGGTGGTAAGGTGAGCCACGTTTCATTTTCCCTTTCCACTTTCATTAAAAGAAGGACAAAAATAAAGATCATTATATTTGTCATAGTTATCTTAACACTATTATTTCAAAAGGAAATTAAAAGAAGGAAAGAAAGTGAAACATGATCACATGGGTGCACATCTCAAACCCTTCCACGTAGCTTTAAGAAAACAAATTGATTTCATTAAAGCAAACTTAACTTTTGTAAGGTGATAAGGAATAGCCTTTCATAAAAGGGAGGACATTTCTGCAAGAAGAAAACAGAGAAGGAAAACAGAGGGAAAGACCGAGAGAAAACGGTATTATCTTAATGTTTTTTTTTTCAAATGAATAAACCATATATGTTGTAAACGTTAACTAGAGTGTGTGTAAAAGGACAAAATTGATATTCATATATAATTGTTTCTGCTATAGATCAATTTGAATTAACATACATAAATATCAGGTAATAAACATCATCATATTAGTTTCGTGGATGATTTAGTACAGTCGGAACGAGATGTTACAATTCCTCCCCTCTTAAAAGATTTGGTCCTCGAAATCTAAACTTTACTATGCATACTTTTCTAACAATCCTATCTTGATACTAATCATTTTTGCCCTTTAGGTGATTCACATAAACATATAACACGGCAAGTTTCCCAATTTTAGATATATTATACCTATACTATGTGATCACAGTATAAGCAAACAAGCACGTAACACGTCATATTTCAAGTTTTAGGTATATGATGCCTATTCTATGTGATCACAACAAGAGCAAAACAATCATGACACAAAACAAAACATCAACCTGCTAAGTACGCATCTACAAGTTCAGGGTACTTCTCTCTCATACTCGCTTCTGTCTCCCATGTAGCAGACTCACTTTCATGATTTCTCCACACAACTTTCAACATCGCAATCTTCTTATTTCTTAAAGTTCGAACTTGCGAATCCACAATCTGAACTGGCACTTCCTGATAAGTCAAATCCTCTTTCAGTTCTACCTCATCAGGTTTGATGATATGGGTAGGATCCACATGATACTTCTTCAGCATGCTCACATGAAACACATTATGAATTCTGTCTAGGTCACTAGGCAAAGCTAGAACGTAAGCAACTGGTCCTGCCTTGCCAATGATATCATACGGTCCAATATACCTTGGAGCTAACTTTCCCTTCTTCCCAAATCTCATTAGACCTTTCCAAGGGGATACCTTAAGAAAGACCTTTTCACCAATCTCATAACTTACATCCCGAGCTCGACCGTCTGCATACTGCTTCTGACGATCTTGAGCCACTCTGAGTCTTTCACGAATAACTTTTACTTTATCTGTTGTTTCTTGGACCAACTGTGGTCCAGTAATTTGTCTTTCACCTTCTTCATCCCAACATAACGGAGTTCGACATTTTCGTCCATATAGTGCCTCATATGGAGCAGTACCCAAACTGCTTTGGTAAGAGTTGTTATAAGCAAACTCTACCAAGGGTAACAATCTCATCCATGGCTGCTCTATCTCATTTACACAAGTCCTCAACACCTCCTCAAGAGTGAGGATGGTTCTTTCTGATTGTCCATCCGTCTGTGGATGATATGCAGTAGAGAAGTTCAACTTCGTCCCCAATGCATGGTGTAAACTCCGCCAGAAATGTGATGTAAAACTAGGGTCCCTATCAGATACAGTTGAGAGTGGAACCCCATGTAATTTTACTATATGCTCCATGTATAACCTAGCCAATACCTCATTGTTAGGCTTGTATCGGATTGGGATAAAATGAGCAACCTTAGTCATTCTATCCACAATCACCCAAACTGCATCTTTCCCTTCCCTTGTTGGCGGAAGTCCACTCACAAAATCCATGGTTATATGCTCAAATTTCCACTCTGGAATTGGCAATGGTTGTAGTTTACCAGCAGGTGCCTGATGCTCCATTTTGGTCTTCTGGCAAACTAAACAAGTTAAGACGTGTTTAGCTGCTTCTCTTTTCATCCCCGGCCACCAGAAATGTGGCCTGATGGTATGGTACATTTTTGTTGCACCAGGATGCATGACGTACATAGAGGAATGTGCCTCATTCAATATCTCCTTTCTCAAGTTATCTACATCAGGAACACATACTCGACCCTTCATCTTCAGTAAGCTGTCAGATAACTCGAACTGACCAGTTTTTCCTTCCTCTAGCTCTTTCATGATCTGTTCCAATTTTGGATCCTCTCTTTGCTTATTCTTTATTCGATCATGAAGTAGAGGTCTAATAGACAGTCTTGCCAATAGTGACGTTGTCTCATCTAACTCCAAATCCACTCTTAAGGCTCGAAGATCAACCAGTTCTGGTAGTCGTCCCTTCCTACTTAATGCATCAGCTACCACATTTGCTTTGACAGGATGGTATTCAATTGTACAATCATAATCTTTCAAAAACTCAATCCATCTCCGTTGTCGGTTGTTTAACTCTTTCTGATCCATAAGATATTTCAAACTCTTATGGTCAGTCATAACCTTGAATGTCTCGCCATAAAGGTAGTGACGCCAAGTCTTTAAAGCAAACACCACTGCAGCCAACTCGAGGTCATGAGTAGGGTAGTTTATCTCATATGGTCGTAGTTGCCTTGATGAGTAGGCAATTACTTTACCATTTTGCATTAGCACACAACCCAAACCCTGATAAGATGCATCACTATACACCACATACTCTCCTCCAGCAATCGGTAGAGAAAGGATTGGTGCAGAAGTGAGTCTAGTCTTTAATTCCTCAAAGCTCTTCTGACACTCGTCATTCCAAACATACGCGACATCCTTCCTCAACAATTTTGTCAATGGCATAGCAAGTTTAGAGAACCCTTCCACAAACCTCCTATAGTACCCTGCCATACCAAGGAAACTCCGTAATTCTGATACATTAGTAGGTGGCTCCCACTTCACCACTGCCTCGATCTTCTTTGGATCTACCTCAATCCCATTACCAGAAATTAAATGTCCTAAGAATAAAACTTCTTTCAACCAAAATTCACACTTGGAGAATTTGGCATACAGTTTTCTTTCCCTTAGCGTCCTCAAAACAACTCTAAGGTGCTCCGCATGTTCTTCTTCATTCCTTGAGTACACCAAGATGTCGTCAATGAATACTATCACAAATTTATCAAGAAATTCATGAAACACCTTATTCATAAGTGCCATGAATGTAGCAGGTGCATTGGTCAGTCCAAAAGGCATCACTAAGAATTCATAATGCCCATAACGAGTACGGAAGGCAGTCTTAGGAATAGCACCTTCCGCCACTCTCAACTGGTAGTAGCCCGACCTCAAATCAATCTTTGAAAAGACTGATGCACCTTGAAGTTGATCAAATAGATCATCAATTCTTGGTAGCGGGTAACGATTCTTTACCGTTACCTGATTTAGTCGACGATAGTCGATACACATCCTCATTGTTCCGTCCTTCTTCTTCACGAATAAGACTGGTGAACCCCAGGGTGAGACACTTGGCCTTATAAAACCTTTCTCTAACAGCTCCTCCAGTTGTTTCTTTAACTCCTTTAACTCAGACGGTGCCATCCGATAAGGTGACATTGAAATGGGTGAAGATCCTGGAACCAGCTCAATGTCGAATTCGACTTCCCTCTCTGGTGAAAGTCCTGGAAATTCTTCTGGAAACATATCCAAGAACTCATTCACCACCACAACATTTTCCATCTTCTCACTAGGCTTCTCCACTACTACATGTGCAAGGTACGCCTCACACCCACTTTGGATAAGCTTAAAAGCTTGCATAGCTGACAATAATGGGGATTCCGATTTCTTCCTCCGTAAACCTCTAAACACCACTTCCCCTCTCTCTGGAGTAGTGAATTTAACTTCCTTATTACTACAATCCAACACAGCTCCGTGTTGAGATAACCAATCCATCCCAAGGATCACATCAAATTCATTGAATGGTAACAGAATTAGATCTGCCCATAGGTGAACTCCGTCAACGTTTATGAAAACGTTTTGAATGACAGAATTCACAATCAAGGTTGTTCCTACTGGGGTTCTAACCCAAAACTATACCCTAATTCTTCTGGTACTACTTTCAACGTTAAAGATAACTGGAAGGAAATGAAGGAATGCATAGAACCAGTATCAAACAATGCATATATAGTTCGTCCAAGTATAGAGAGTGTACCAGTAACAGCGTCTGGTGCCGCCTCAGCCACCTCACGCGTCATAGCATATACCCTGCCCTGGGTTTGTCCTCCAGTTTGTTGGCCACCCGTAGCCTGAGAGTGACCACCCTCTGTTCGAGTAACTCCTGCACCTCTGCCTCCTTGAAGACCTCCACCTCCCTGAAAGCCACCTCTTCTAACCCCACTCCCAGCCGGAGTTCGATTACTTTGGACAGAAACCTCTGATTGAGCCTGTCCACCCATCAGTGGGCACTCTCTAATTCTATGTCCCACCTTTCCACATCTATAGCACGCTCCCGTCAATTTCCTACACTCTCCTTGGTGTTTAAACCCACATTGTTGACAGGTTGGGTTCTGAGAAAATGTTTGTGTCGGTTGCTGGCGTGGCACAGGGCGATTGAATCTTTGTTGCGATGTCTCATCCATTCTTCTTTTTGTCTGCTGTCCTTGACCAGCTTGGCTTACAACTTTTCTCTTTCGATCCTCGTTCTTCTCCTTCCATTCCTCCTTACCCAAATTGTCTAGATGTTCCGCCCTTAAGGTAGCTTGCTTGATTGACGTAAGACTAGTCATGTCAAAACTAGTTACCCCCTTCTGAATATTCGTTCGAAGGCCTGCCAAAAAGCGCTTCTTCAACATATTTTCACGCTCTGCAGGAACTGTTTGGTACCATCTGGATAATCGAGTAAACTTAATGTAGTACTCGGTTACCGTCATATCTCCTTGCTTTAGGGAAGCAAACTCCATTGCCTTATTCTTTTCCCATTGATCAGGGATAAACTCATCATCAAACCTTCTCTTAAACTCCTCCCAACCCATAACAAATGGATCCTCATCATCTTGAGTCATAGACTCCCACCAAGTCCTAGCATGTCCACGGAGCAGGAAAACGGAGTAGCGAAGTCGCTCATCCGGTGTAGCGTTCAAATGACTAAACACCACTCTCATATCACGGAGCCAATCAACGGCTGCTTGAGGATTCGTGCCTTCTCCCTCAAAAGGGACTCCACCTAACTTTTTCATCTTATCATAATCTAATACCGCTGATGGCGGGTTCAACGGAACACCATCACCTTGCACGGAACTCCCGTGTACACTGCAAGAAGAATGGTCTTTTAATGATCCTCTTTCAGAAAACATTCGATAATCAGAAATCTTTTTTTTTTCACTTTAAAAGGTTTTCAAAAATCATTTTCAAATCATGGTGCACATGTACAACTGACAATGCATCACACAAGACATGACCGCTCAATCGCCAGTGCAAGTACGGGCATGGAATACCTCCCCTCTTTTGGGGTTCGCGACGTCCCAAGAGAAGAAGGTAGCATACCTATAATGCAGAAGACAACTAGCTCTGATACCAACTTATAACACCCCAACCAGACGAGAACATAATCAAATACAGCGAAACACTAACAAGGGTGTTACGATGCACGAATACCACAAGAAACTGATTTTTCGTCATATCTCAAGTAAATCTCTTTTAAGAGTTTTAAAACAACTCGTAATGATCTGAAAACTTATATCTTCATTTAAACATGATCCAACAGAAGTTTCTCATGAACACATAACAGAGGAGGAGTCACATGCTCCACAGATACCACAAGCGTTTCACTTCTTCCATACAGTTCAACAAGCATTTCTCATATACTTAGTCACACTAACATCATATGGTACAGAACAGGCTACAGAACGTAGACATATACACATTATGTGACTAACCCTGACATATGCATATGACAAGATAGTGTATCTAAAAACGTGTAAAAACTTTAAATCAGAGGACGACGATCAAGACACATTCTTCCGATTCTACCTGGCCTCATCGCCACGCTCACCAACCCAAATAGATCTCCTAGGTGGCATGTTGCGTTTGTAGAATCAAGTGTACACCTGCACAGACTACTGACGGTCTGGGGGGGGAAACAAATAAGGGTCAGTGCTACTTCACTGAGTGAGGGCCTTGAGCCCTGGGTCAAACTAAGGTGCAAACAAGTCACGTAACAAGTACGGCAACATGTACCACATATGGTCACCCTGTAAACCTAACTTGTTAGTTCATATTTTAATTGGGATCCCGGCTCACGTATGCTGGTAGACTCTCGGGCAGAACAGGCAGTACCCAACCGGTACCTCATAAACATACAGCTCTCCGCGGTAAGAGCCTCGAAAAACCGTTCAGTCATTAGGCTCAACCGTTCTAATGACCTACTCCTAGCAGAATTGACCATACATGGTTTTCTGCAACATAACACATGTAGTCTCCAGCATACGGGCCCTATCTACGTGATCAAACAGTTCCAGATTATTCTCCTTGAAACATTAATCTAGGTGAGTTGTTATCACAATCAGATCACAACAGAACACGAATATTATATCAGGTATAATATCAAGTAAGCAGAACGAGTACACTAACAGATTCATGTATACATATCAATAACAAGAATTAACATACGGCCCTAGGGTTGTAGGCCACTATCCTAACATGCATAAAATTCTTATCAATTAATAGACACATAAAGGAACGTCTAACCCGGTAGGATACGCAGGAGACCCTCACCAGAAACTTATTGACAGAACCTTGCTACTAGCTGTCGGGTCGAAACCCTAACTCCAAATGATCCCCGTGCCAAGAACCACACTTGTCTAACCCCTTGTTTCTTATGCAAATGGTTTCTGTCCTCCTAATGCTTAAACTCCGTTAGCTATTTATATGAAAGTAAATGACGGTTGGCTTAGATTATACTAACAATTTCTTTTAAGTTATGAAAGATGAGGTTGTTGAGGTGGTAAGGTGAGCCACGTTTCATTTTCCCTTTCCACTTTCATTAAAAGAAGGAAAAAAATAAAGATCATTATATTTGTCATAGTTATCTTAACACTATTATTTCAAAAGGAAATTAAAAGAAGGAAAGAAAGTGAAACATGATCACATGGGTGCACATTCCAAACCCTTCCACGTAGCTTTAAGAAAACAAATTGATTTCATTAAAGCAAACTTAACTTTTGTAAGGTGATAAGGAATAGCCTTTCATAAAAGGGAGGACATTTCTGCAAGAAGAAAACAGAGAAGGAAAACAGAGGGAAAGACCGAGAGAAAATGGTATTATCTTAATGTTCTTTTTTTTTCTTTCAAATGAATAAACCATATATGTTGTAAACGTTAACTAGAGTGTGTGTAAAAGGACAAAATTGATATTCATATATAATTGTTTCTGCTATAGATCAATTTGGATTAACATACATAAATATCAGGTAATAAACATCATCATATTAGTTTCGTGGATGATTTATTACAGTCGGAACGAGATGTTACATATGATACTCATTGTTGTAAGCGAATTCTATCAACGGCAGATGTTCATCCCATGCTCCCTTCATGGTTAGGGCACAAGCGCGAAGGAGATCCTCTAATGTTTGAATGGTCCTCTCCGATTGGTCGTCAGTTTGGGGGTGATACGCCGTGGAGAAGTGCACTTTTGTGCCCAAAGCCTTCTGAAGAATCACCCAGAATCGAGAGGTAAAGCTAGGGTCTTGATCTGACACAATGCTGACCGGAACCCCGTGCAACTGCACAATTTCTAGAATGTACAACTCTGCCAGCTCATCCGGTCCGGGCTTGAATTTGATGGGAATGAAGTGGGCCGCTTTCGAGAATCTATCCACTATGACCCAAGCACCATCGTGTCCCTTAGGAGTCCTTGGTAGCCCGTACAGAAAATCCATGGTAATCTTCTCCCACGTCCACTCAGGAATCTCCAGAGGTAAATGCTGGATAGCTGGGGCCTGATGTTCTGCCTTAATCATCTGACATTCAAGGCAACGATGAACGTGCTCCGCTACTTCTTTTTTCATACCAGGCCACCAATAGTGCTTCTTCAAGGTTTGGTACATCTTGGTAGCTCCCGGGTGGATTGCGTAAGGTGCCGAGTGGGCTTCATCGAGTATGTCTTAATGAAGTTTGTCTACGTTTGGGACACAAGCCCGTCCTTGACAAGTTAGCAAGCCGTTAACCAGAAGAAATCTTAAAACCTTTTCTTCCTTGAGTCGTTCCTTGAGTTTCCTTATTTCTAGGTCGTCCTCTTGCTTCTCCTTGATCTTGTCATAGAGTAGCGGACGAATCTTCAAATTTTCTAAGAGAGCTGTGACTCCCTCTACATGAAGTTCAACGTTCAGAGCCCGAAGTGCTGTGAGTTCTGGTAGTGGGCTATCCTTTTTCCTACTTAAGGCATCTGCAACCAAATTGGCCTTCCCGGGATGATATTTGATTATACAGTCATAATCATTGAGCAATTCGATCCACCTCCTTTGTCTCATATTCAACTCCTTTTGCTCGGTTAGATGTTGCAAGCTCTTGTGATCCGTAAAAATGGTGAACGTTTCACCGTAAAGGTAGTGTCTCCATAACTTCAAGGCGAATACCACGGCTGCTAACTCCAAGTCATGAGTGGGGTAATTGACCTCATGCGAGCGTAGCTGTCGAGAGGCATAGGAAATAACCCGCTTTCCCTGCATTAGTACGCATCCAAAACCTTGGTGTGACGCGTCACTATAAACCGAGTACTCTTCCCCACTTTGTGGAAGAGTGAGGACAGGCGCGGAGGTTAGCTTCCTTTTTAGCTTGTCAAACGCTTTTTGACACTTCTCATCCCAGATGAATGTTGTTCCCTTGTGAAGCAGCTGAGTCATTGGTCGAGCAATGCGTGAGAATCCTTCCACGAGCTTTCGATAGTACCCTGCCAGGCCCAGGAAGCTTCGTACCTCAGACACATTCTTTGGGGGTGCCCACTTAACTACGGCTTCGATCTTTCTCGGGTCTACTTCTACACCTTTACCGGAGATGAGGTGGCCCAAGAATAAGACCTCCTTTAACCAAAATCCACACTTGGAGAATTTTGCGTAGAGTCGTTCCTCTTTCAGCCGTTGTAGAACGATCCTTAGGTGTTCCTCATGGTCCTCCCGATTCTTTGAGTAAATCAGGATATCACCTATGAAGACTATGACGAATTTATCTAAGTACTCGTGCAGCACTCCATTCATGAGGGCCATGAATGCAGCAGGTGCGTTGGTTAGCCCAAACGGCATTACCAAGAATTCGTAATGACCATAGCGAGTCCGGAAAGTGGTTTTTGGAATCGAAGCTTCGGCTACCCGTAGTTGATGACATCCAGACCTCAAGTCGATCTTCGAGAAAATCACTGCCCCTTGAAGTTGGTCCAATAAATCATCTATCCTTGGTAGCGGGTATCGATTTTTGATGGTCACCTTATTTAACTTCCGATAGTCGATGCACAACCTCAAACTTCCATCCTTCTTCTTTACAAACAACACTAGAGCTCCCTAGGGTGAAACACTGGGTCGGATGAATCCCTTGTCAAGTAGATCCTGAAGCTGCTCCTTTAATTCCTTCAGCTCCACAGGAGCCATCCGATAAGGTGGAATTGAAATTGGTGCGGTTCCGGGAACCACCTTGATGTTAAACTCCACCTCTATTAAGGGTGGAAGACCAGGAAATTCTTCTAGGAAAACTTCAGGAAACTCCCTTGCTACAGGTACGTCCTTAAGCTCTACGGTTGGTGCTTCCACCACGTGTGCCAAATAATCTTCGCATCCTTCTCGAATTAAAGTGAAAGCTCGAGTAGCAGAAATAAGAGCTCCAGGAACGGGCCTCCGAATTCCCTTGAACAGCGCGGTGCCTCGGCCTTCTACCTTAAAGCTTACTTCCTTGTTGAAGCAGTCCAGCTTCGCGTGATTTCGAGACAACCAATCCATACCCAGGAATACGTCGATCTCGTAGAAAGGGATGAGGATTAAGTCTACTATCGTATCGTATCCAGCTATTACGATAACGCAACTTCGAAAAACTGAATCGACGATCAAGGCATCACCGACCGGCGTTCACACTCCTAAATTTTGACCTAGAGGAGTGGGTTCTATTCCTAGTTTATGAGCAAACGCACTGGAAATAAACGAATGCGTAGACCCAGAATCCATTAAAGCAAAAGCTGGCTGACCGAAAATCGTAATCATACCAGTAACCACATCAGGAGCTGCGTTGGCCTCCTCCTTCTGCACAGCAAAGAGCCTGGGTTGTCCTCCAACTCGAGACGCCTAGCTTTGGTCTCGACGGTCGTGCCCTCCTTCATTGTTGTGACCTCGATCTCGCTTGCTTCCAGATCAGATTCCTGATGGTGCCCTTCCGCCATTAACAGTTGGCTCCGACGTAGCCCTTCCTTGAACTACTCTATTAGGACATTCACGCTTGTAATGTCCCTGCTCTCCGCATCCGAAGCAGGTGCTGGGCGAATTTTGCACTCGCCGAGATGTGGTCTTCAACAAAAATTACAGCTGGGTGGGGCTCCTCGAGAGGGGGCGCTCCTGATTGGCCTTGGAGGAGAGTAAGCGTAACCCTGGTTAGAGGTCCTAGCCTTCTTTTTCTTTGAGCGAGAGGTCTGTGGTGACTCCTCACGTGACCCAACCACCTTCCTCTTTCCCGATTCCCTGCTTGCACCCTTTTGTTCTAGAATTCGCTGGTCGGCCCTTTCCAAGTTCATCGCCGCATGGTAGGCTTCCTAACGATCCTTCCAGGCGATGGTGCACAAGGACTTGTAGAGCTGAGGCCTTAGTCCATTGAGATAGTCATCTCACTGGGCTACCGGGTCTTGATAGATGAGTCCTCCATAAGGTAACAGCTGTTCGAACCGAGCTGTGTAGTCAGCCACCGATTCACGATCCTCACTTCCCCACTCCTGTTTGATGGTGAGGAAATCTTGCATTTTATCCTCATGATAAGATGGCGGAAGGAAGCGCTCCCTGAAGGCTCGTAGAAATTCTTCCCACGTGATCTCTGGTGGGTCCTGCTGGCTAGCGGGTTACGTGAGCCACCAGTGATATGCGGTGCCCTGAAGGAGGTTTAAGGTTAGGAGGACCTTATCCTCATTGGCAGCTCGCATCTCCTGAAGTGTGCGAATAACCTTTCCAAGCCATCGCTCAATGACGACAGGGTCTCGATCGTCGTAAAAGAAGTCTTCCACCCCCAGGTCTCGAAAAGTTTTATAGTTAGGTGCCACCCTTGCTGGTCGCACGGGTGGAGGAGGCGGAGGCTGTCGGGGCTCCTGAGGCTGTTGGTCACATAACTGGCTATGTTGAGACATAGAACATTCTCAAGTTAGCACCGTAACGAGGGAATCATATTTTGTAGACTGTTTTGAAACTGTTAGAACATTGAATCTGAAGCGCTTCAGAAGGACTATCTGACTCAATCCTTTTTTTTAAACCGAAAAAAACGTGGCTTAAAAATCCAATTTTGTTCTTAAAACTCTTGATTTCAAAATCCGACCGACTTCCATATCTCCTGGGTAACCAAGAAACAGAGGGAAGACCGGCTCTGATACCAAAATGTAACGTCCCAAACTTTAAAACTTTTGAAAACAACCTTTATTGCTTAAAGTAGGAGAAAACACACTACCAAAGTCGTTGACAACTGTTCAAAGGCAGAAACGCAAAGCGGGCCCCAAAGCATGGGCAAAACCAACACATGAGTTTTAGTTATTACAAACCAAACACACAATTTCAAAACACACTCCACATAAATAGAAACACTCATCCAACATCCTTGACCTCTCACTGTGAGTCTCCCGACATGATTTCCGAGGCTCCTTCTGCACCGCTTACTCCTGATTAGCTGCAAAGTGACCTGGTGGGTGGTTCAGGGGTCAGTCCTTAACATTCAAGTATAAAGGAATGTTAAAAGTAAAGAGGGCCTTATGACCAAACTGGCATGGTCCTTAATTTCATGGCCGAACTGCGAGAAAAACATTATATAAATGTTAGTTCACAATAACACCATAATTAACATCGAATAGGGTGTCCCCTCTTCCCGCCTAGCTAACCTCTACCTTATAATCGATAAGGCTTACTTATGAGCCTATAATAGGGACTTCACAAGAGTCGCTATTCTTCCCGACTACCATGAATCGATTGGAGCTAACAATACCCAACTCCTATCATCCGGTTGGGGCTATCCGTACTCATCTACCGTGATTCGGTTGGGGCTAACAATACCCAACTTTCACCACTCGGTAGGAACCCGTATCCATCGTTGTTCTCGGTGGAGGACTAGCTAGCGAGGCTTTAATTTCCACCTGTATGCACTAGGTGTCAAACATCATCAGATAGCATCACGGTTTAACCATAACCAAATCAAACATAATTAGGTATAAAACCAACGGTTCCGAAAAGATAGAACTTTCCGTAGAAACGACACCTTGTTGTCAAAACCAAGACTTTCCGTCTTAATTTCCAGGTAAGTAGGGGAGTCACTCGGACTACTTAAGTCCCTCTAACCTTAGGCATCATAACTTTATAAACCAGAATTAATGAGGATCCGCGTCACTCATTACTCTGAATAATCTAACCTATCGGGAAAACAAACTCAGATGGGTTAGTACTCGGTTAGCAGTAAAATCACCACGAAAATTATAAGGACCTTAATTTAAGCATGCACGAGTCCAAAATAAGGCCCGAGTACCTCACTCGTTGATCCGGTTCCCATCAAACGGATAATTTGAGATTATCACAATATTTGGTTAGTGACAAAGTTTAACCGAATAGCTATTTAAATTGAGGAATTAATTAATCCAAGGAATTTACCCCCTTAAACCAACCCACCTAAAGAGTCGACTCGAAGATAGGGAGTTAACGGCTGCGCAACTTCCTGGATCAAACTATCAAAGCTGAAAGAGGTTAAATGCCAAAAGTTGACAGTTAAGGATCAAACTATCAAAGCTGAAAGAGGTTAAATGCCAAAAGTTGACAGTTAAGAATCAAACTGTCATGAGGAAAAACTTCAAGGGCCGAAATAACAAAGGAAAAAGAAGGAGGGACTGCACAGGTAATTTACCTGTTCCCTATTCCTACACTTTGCGGTTCTGCCAATCTACAGTTCTGCCAATCTCCGACGAGGGGATTAAATGATTTTGGTGAATGGGAACTCAATTCTGAGAAAGGGGTTAGTTTTAGGAGTTTGAGATGAGCTGATAGAGGGTTTCAGTTTAGACCGACGATGCCTGGAACCCTTAAACCCATTTTTGGTCGGAGATGGAGACGGAGTGACAGAGAAACGGCTTTAGGAAGAGATACGCTTTGATTCGAAGGAAGAGCCGGGTTTTATAGGCTTCAGGGAGTCAATTAGAGCCAAAAGAGATAAGGTTCACGGGTTGAGTGGCAGTTTGGAAAATTCGTCGATTTTTCGGGATTTCCGCCGGAGTGGGATCAACTCCTTATCTGTTTTGTCCATTTCTGAATGGACTCAAGCTCCAATCTTGATTCCCACGTGATTCTTCATGTTCTGGTGGGGTTCCTTGTCCCGAATAGACTAGAAACATGCCTCTTGGCTATTGGGAAGAGTCACCGTAGTGATTCCGGTCGCCGAAAAATTGCTGGTCATTTGAACTGATGGCTCAAGGAAGAAGATGACCCAAAATGACGTAGTTCAGGTGCTGGGCAGATTTTAAAAATAAATAAAATGAAATGTCAAGGCTGGGATTCAAACCTGGGTCGGCTGAGTGCTGGTCTGGTTCCAAAACCAGCCAATCTACAGGTCATTCATTAATCAATACTACCCAGCTAGCTGTTAACTTGGTCTGATTGGTTTGATTCACCTTCCCAAATTAGATCCTACCAACGACCAACTCGAACTAATCCTTAAGTGTAACCTCGAATGAACTCGTGTCCCCCCACCCTTTTTGCTAAGAATGATTTAAAAAAAAATTTGGGGTGTAACAGAGCCTAGCAGACAGAAAATCCCCTTTGGGAAAGTATTTGGCTTTGAACACCCTAGAAACAAGAGCATTGGGATTCGTGAGAAATCTCCATCCCTGCTTACCCAACATGGCGAGGTTAAATCATGTTAGATTCCTGAACCCGAGACCTCCAAACTCTTTCCGTACACAGAGCCTCTCCCATCGCAACCACGCGATACCTCCATTACCTCCGTTACTTTTTGTGCCCCACCAGAAACTATTAAGCATTCTCTCCAATTCTTCAGCTAGCGTCAGCGGTATTAGGAAAACATTCATAGTGTACACTCGCAGCGCCTGCGCAACAGTTTTGATTAGGATTTCTCTACCGCTGTTCGCCGTGAACTTCGCTCTCCACTTCAGAATGTGCGTCCTCAGCTTATCTTTCAGGTAATTGAGAGTCTCCTTCTTCTTGCGTCCCACATTGGAGGGGAGCCCGAAGTACTTCCCGGTGTTCAGCTGCTGCGACACCCCCAATACCGCCGCGACAGCTTCCTTGAGCATTACATCCGTTTCACGAGTGAAGTAGATCCCGGACTTGTCGTAGTTGATCAACTGTCCGGATGCATTTGCGTAAGTGTCAAAAACTCTCCGCATCACTATTGCCTCCACCACACCCACTTGAAAGAAAAAGAAACAGTCATCCGCAAAGAGCAGGTGTGTTAACCGGGGGGATTTGCCGCTCACTCTCATGCCCTTGATTCATCCTCTTCTCAGCGCAGTAGCGAGGTCAGCCCGTGAGCACATAAGAGGAAAAGGAATGGTGACAACGGGCATCCTTGCCGCAGTCCTCTACTTGGTTCCACTGTATCGCCGAGTTCATTATTTAGAAGAACCCTGTATCTCACCGACCGAACACACATCATCATCCACTCCACCCATTTACTGTTAAAGCCAAGCTTCTCCATCATTTTCTGGATGTACGCCCACTCTACTCTATCGAACGCCTTTGATATGTTAATTTTAAGCGCTACAAACTCCTACTTCGTTCTTTGCTTGATTTTCATGGCATGGAGAGTTTCAAAAGCGACAAGGACATTATCGATAATACTTATACCTTTGATGAATGCCGATTGCTCCTCCTCAATAATGTTCGACATCACCTTTCTCAGGCGATTGGCAAGCACTTTGGCGATAAATCTGTATAAGACATTGCAGAGTGAAATAGGTCTTAGCTCTTTCATTCCTTGCGGGTTCGGCACCTTAGGCAACATAACAATGGTCGTGTTCTGAATTTCCAGCGGCAGTCGGCTCGAGTCCAGCCAACGACGACCTTCGTTGCAAATTTCATCACCAATGTCGTTCCACATCCGCTGGTAAAACCCTGGATTGAATCCATCAGGGCCCGGGGCCTTATCCGGATGCATATCGAAGAGTGCTATGCGGAATTCCTCGTTGGAGAAAGGAGCTATAAGGGTTTGATTTTCCTCCTCCCCTACCCTTCGCTCAACAATGTTGATCACCTGTTCCACGTCTCCACCACTTGAAGTAAATAAATCTGCGAAGTACGACGCCGCGACCTTCTGCATGCTTTCTTGGGTATCATGCCATTCGCCGTCTTCTGTCTGAAGACGAGCAATTCGTTTCTTCTTTTTCCTTCCATTGGCTACCGCATGGAAATACTTCGTGTTGCATTCACCATCCGTCATCCAAAAATGTTTGGCTCTCTGCTTTCAATAAACCTCCTCTCTTTGTAGGAACTTAAGATATTTATCGCGGCAATGATCAAACTACTGCAAGGCATCTCCATCATCCTTCGTGCGCAACTCCTCCATCTGCCCTCTTACTTGTTTAAGTTGCTGCTTGAATGCAGGCTGGTGCCTTTTGCTCCAAACAGTCAACGCCTCGGCACAACAATCTAGCTTCCTTGTGATATGCAAATGGCCATTATCATTCCAACACTGTGTGATAACATCTTTCCAACCAGGAATGAGCACCCACTGATTTTCAAATCGAAACCACCTTGTACCCTTAAACTCCTCCCGTCCAGTCGTGTATTGTTACACCCCAAAATTTTTTTAATCCTTCTTAGCAAAAGGGGGGGGGACACGAGTTCATTCGAGATTACGCTTAAGGGTTAGTTCGAGTTGGTCGTTGGTAGGATCTAATTTGGAAAGGTGAAACCAATCAGACCGAGTTAACAGCTAGCTGGGTAAATTAATGAATGACCTGTAGCCTGGTTGGTTTTGGAACCAGACCAGCACTCAGCCAACCCAGGTTTGAATCCCAGCCTTGACATTTCATTTCATTCATTTTTTTAAAATTCGCCCAACACCAAAACTACGTCATTTTGGGTCATCTTCTTCCTTGGCTCATCGGTACAATGACCAGCTATTTTTCCGGCGACCGGAATCACTCCGGTGACTATTCCCAATAGCCAAGAGGCATGTTTCTAGCCTATTCGGGACAAGGAACCCCATCAGAACGTGAAGAAACTCGTGGGAATCGAGATTGGAGCTTGAGTCCATTAAGAAACGGACAAAACAGATAAGGAGTTGATCCCACTACAGCGGAAATCTAGGAAAAACGACGACTTTTCCAGAGTGCCACTCAACCCGTGAACCTTATCTCTTTTGGCTCTAATCGACTCCCTGAAGCCTATAAAACCCGGCTCTTTCTTCGAATCAAAGCGTATCTCTTCCAAAAGCCATCTCTCCGTCACTCCGTCATCATCTCCGACCAAAGATGGGTTTAAGGGTTCCAGGCATCGTCGGTCTAAACTGAAACCCTCTATCAGCTCGTCTCAAACTCCTAAAACTAACCTCTTTCTCAGAACTGAGTTTTCATTCACCAAAATCATTTAATCCCTTCGTCGGAGATTGGCAGAACTGCAGGTGTAGGAATAGGGAACAGGTAAATTACCTGTGCAGTCCCTCCTTCTTTTTCCTTTGTTATTTCGGCCCTTGAAGTTTTTCCTCATGACAGTTTGATCCTTAACTGTCAACTTTTGGCATTTAACCCCTTTCAGCTTTGACAGTTTGACCCAGGAAGCTGCGCAGCCGTTAACTCCCTATCTTCGAGTCGGCTCTTTAGGTGGTTTGGTTTAAGGGGGTAAATTCCTTGGATTAATTAATTCCTCAATTTAAATAGTTATTTGGTTAAACTTTGTCACTAACCAAATATTGTGATTATTCCGAATTAATCGTTTGACGGGAACCAGATCAACGAGTGAGGTACTCGGGCCTTATTTTGGACTCGTGCATGCTTAAATTAAGGTCCTTATAATTTTCGTGGTGATTTTACTGCTAACCGAGTACTAACCCATCTGAGTTGGTTTTCCTGATAGGTTAGATTATTCAGAGTAATGAGTGACGCGGATCCTCATTAATTTCGGTTTATAAAGTTATGATGCCTAAGGTTAGAGGGAGTTAAGTAGTCCGAGTGACTCCCCTACTTACCTAGAAATTAAGACGAAAGGTCTTGGTTTTGACAACAAGGTGTCGTTTCTACGGAAAGTTCTATCCTTCCGGAACCGTTGGTTTTATATCTAATAGTGTTTGATTCGGTTATGGTTAAACCGTGATGTTATCTGATGATGTTTGGCACCTAGTGTATACAGATGGAAAGTAGAGCCTCGCTAGCTAGTCCTCCGCCGGGAACATCGATGGATACGGGTTCCTACCGGGTGATGGAAGTTGGGTATTGTTAGCCCCAACCGAATCACGGTAGATGAGTACGGATAGCCCCAACCGGATGATGGGAGTTGGGTATTGTTAGCCCCAATCGATTCATGGTAGTCGGGAAGAATGGCGACTCTTGTGAAGTCCCTATTATAGGCTCATAAGTAAGCCTTATCGATGATGGCGTAGAGGTTAGCTAGGCGGGAAGAGGGGACGCCCTATTTCGATGTTAATGGTGGTGTTATTGTTGAACTAACGGTTATATGATTTTTCCGCAGTTCGGCCATGAAATTGAGGACCATGCCAGTTTGGCCATGTGCACCTCTTTACTTTTAACATTCCTTTATACTTGAATGTTAAGGACTGACCCCTGAACCACCCACCAGGTCACTTCGCAGCTAATCAGGAGTAAGCGGTGCAGAAGGAGCCTCGGAAATCATGTCGGAAGACTCTCAGTGAGTGGTCAAGGATGTTGGACGAGTGTTTCTATTTATGTGGAGTGTGTTTTGAAATTGTGTGCTTGGTTTGTAATAACTACAACTCATGTGTTGGTTTTGCCCATGCTTTGGGGCCCGCTTTGCGTTTCTGCCTTTGAACGGTTGTCAACGACTTTGGTAGTGTGTTTTCTCCTACTTTAAGCAATAAATGTTGTTTTCAAAAGTTTTAAAGTTTGGGACGTTACATGTATAGTACAAGCAGTGAGTGATCAGAGACGGGAGCTACCATGTTATGTAGCTCTGCCTTTGGGTACAACATCATCCAATCTTCATTGACCAAACTTCGGCCAAGCCTCTCCTCAACTCCATGCGCCTTACCTCTCGCCCGTGCCCATGTAAAAGGATACCCTATCATTGGCATGTCAAGTAAGTTTGCGTCGGTCACTGCTTCTCCGAAGCCATCCAACAGGTTTTGCGGATGAGCGTGAATTCCTCTTTTCTCGTCATTGCTAAGCAGGTCATTAAAGTCACCAATAACACACTAGGGTTGCCCCTTGGCCTGCCAAGCGCCGGAGTAGGTCCCACGACTCCTTTCTTCTACTTCAATCGGGAATCCCGTAAAAACCCGTCAATCTGCTCTTCGCTCCCATGTCATCCTCCACCTCCATGTCAATAAAGTTGCCATTAAACGCGCTAATGGTTACTCTTTCTTTATCTCGCCAAAGGACCGCAAGACCTCTGCTGTGCCCATCGTTGTCAACCATGAAGCATCCCTCAAATTTAATCATCCCACGAATGCCTTCTATCCGTTGTTGCCCTACCAAGGTCTGTGATAAGAAGACCACATCTGGCATGTGAACATAGATTAATTCACTCAACGCCTGAACTGCTCGAGGCTGGCCCAATCCTCGACAGTTCCAAGCCAACATGATCATAATTCTCGGCAGACCGAGCTCTGCCGATCTGTCGTACCGCCATTTTTTGGGACGTGGTTGCCCTTTTTTGGGGATTTTCTTGGTTTGCATGCCTCGACTACTTCTTCCATAAAGTCAGCTCCTTCTTTATCTCTCTGACGTTTCTTCTCCTCCGGCACCTCCAAAGTAATTATCTCATTGGCCACAGCTTCTTCGCCGAACTTCATGTGGCTGCCCATAGAGTGTATGCTTGCTCCTAGGTTTCCACGTAGACCGCCCTCCCCCCATGGGTCCCAGTGTTGACTACTCCCCGCCCTCCACGTGTCTCTGGCTCCTGACCTCTCTCCAGGGAGTTTGGAGGCAGCATGTGCGATTGTCGCACCCTCGCACCGGTCATCTGTAAACGCCAGCCACCTGTCACCTTCCAACTGTCTTGTTTTGCGCGGTGGAGCTTTGATCCTATCGTCCCATAATCTCACAATCTTGTCTTCTGGGATCTAGAAAAGGATTTCGCAGTAACGATCTATGTGGCCGATCTTGCCGCAGATGTAACAAAAGTTGGGAAACTTCTCATATTTGAAGGTGCAGGTAATACCATCGATGCCCGGCTTCTTCAGTTTTTTCTCCCGCCTTAAAGGGTTTCTTATGTCAAGCATCACTCGAATCTGCATGTATGGGTTCGAGTAGGAGAATGCATTCTTTTCGTCATACTCCAGAAATCTTCGTTAACGAAATTTTTTCCACTCACGTGGTCACCGTGATTAGATCTATGTTCCAGGGTAAAAAATATTGTTCTAAAAAATATCACAGTGGCTATTCGTACAATTTGTATTCGGCTTGTACAAATTATATACACTTCGTACTGATGTTTGTACAAGTTGTATAGAAAATGTATACACTTTGTACGAGAGTTATACACTCTATATTTATTTTTGTATAGTCTGTATGGGAACTGTATACACTTTGCATGAGAGTTGTACACTCTATATTTATTTTTGTACTGGTTGTATGACAGTTATATACAAACAGTATAGTAGTATACACTTTGTATGGGATTTGTATAAAAATTATATACACTTTGTACGAGAGTTCTATAGTATGTATTTATTTTTGTACTGTATGTTTATTTCGTGCAATAGGGTTATAAACAATTCATACAAAGCGTATACACTCTCTATGGAATTCATACACTTTTGTATGAGAATAGTACAACCTATATATGGAGTACACTCTGCATGAAGTTCGTACAGACTATACGAAAAAAGAAATTTAGCTTGTATATCACCGGTGAAGCGACGTCGACCATGCAGAAACGACGCCCCGTGGAATATCTCTCTAACCAACTCGTTATTTGACCAAAAATAAGTTGGCTGAAGAGAGATCTCATTCATATGAGATGAAGAACTTGGAAAGAACAAATAAAAGATGATACCATTAAATTAGATGAAAAGTTGAGATCAATACTGCATTGGAGACGAGCACAGCTAGACTCAAATTAAAGTCGATGTGGTACTAATTAACCCCATAGTGAGACCAAATCCTAGAGACGGGAAGTGATAACGTTGATGTGAGGTCGAAGATAGAATTGGTATAATGTAGATGGTTCTGACATGTACATGATACACACTTATTCTCGATGAACAACATTATTGGAGCTTGTCAGCTAGTGTTGTGTATGAAGAAAGAAACCTATACGTAGCTGGGCGGGATAAAATATTTGAACCCAATGACTATCGTGAAGGGGGGCCAAGCAAGCAAGCAAGCAAGCAAGCAGAAGCAGTGCAGCAGTATGCGGTCCTATCTTCCATCAACCAACCCCACTTGCATTGTGTCAGTAGTGGTTGTGTTACTACGTAGTACGTACGTACATTATGAAACACGCAGCAGCAGCAGCTTCACCCATTTGTAGTATGTCTGTCTCACGTACCTTCATTTCCTTAACTAGAGACCAAGTCAACAAAACACCCACATGCAATGCATCTATGATCTCTCTCTCTCTCACACTGCTTCTGCACTAAGTGGACTTGATTAATTACTGATTATATTCTTATTATCTTTATTGATTAAAGGTTATAAGTCATATTAATTAAATGTATTTGTTCATTGGTCTTCTACTTTCTTAAGCTCATGGAACTGGCCAATCAACATATTTATCTATTTTTGGACTTTTTCAACATAGTACCGAAATCTGCCTAGAAAATTTCAAAACCCAATAATAATCTCTAATAAGTGTAGCTGAACCACATATATCTTTTCATTAATTAGTCGACTGATTAAAAAACTCACAAATTTACAAACTCAAGGCTTTGCAATGGTAGAAATAATAACTCGTCGTACATCATATTTTTTTAATGGTAAAAAGGCATAAGCTCTCCATCAGCATTCAGTCATAAATATTAAGGAAGCTCCTGGTTCTTCTCTACGAGCCTTACTCCGTCGGCGGATCGAAGCACATTGGTCTGTTTCAGACAATAATTAGCCGTACAAAAAAAAAAAACACACACACACACACACACACGAATACGTACAAAAGTACGTGTTGGAAAACATACATGTATAATAAAGTACCTGATCTTGAGTGATTTCAACGGCAAAGCCATCAACGATGACGAGAGAGCAGGTCTTGTTGTAGGTGCCAAGCTCTAAAGAGGTGCTAAGCAAGTGGTCGTGCTTCTTGCTAAGATACACATCCAGCTCATGCGCACCTCTCTTCGTCCTGTCTTCACTCAATAAGATTAAGATTATGAAAAGAGAGAAGAAGTCATGGGTTAGTGTTACTGACCGATCGGCTTTAAGGCGGTCGTAATCGGGATCGTAGTTCATGAAAACAAAGTAGAGCTCCTTAGTTTCGGTATCATGACTTGCCATTATTTCGACTGTTGCTAGTCGATGGACAACTAATTTGTTTGTGTATTATTGCAAGATGTAATGTAATGTAATGCTACCTCCACATGGCCGCGCTCGCCCCCTATTTATATATAGTGCAGGCAGTTATTTTTGCTACTATTAATTTTTCTTTTAAAAAGGGAATCAAGTTGACATTGCGACGTATAGGACTGAGTCAGACCACTACATTTAAACTATAAAGAGCCAAATTATTATAATCTCAAAATTAAACGGACATGGTATTTTTATAAAATGGTAAATCTTACTTATACCCTGTATTTTCTAATATTACTATTTATTTTATTTGATAAAATAAAGAAAAACCACTGGATTGCCACTTGTTTCGAGCTGAGGGTGCGGAGCAGAGACCCCGCGACACAGACAGTGGTGGAATCAGGAATCGAAGATGCACTAAGTCGAATTTGAAATAATTTTTTTAACTAAACATTTGAGCTAAATTAATCTGATTTTAATATCTCCACTACCAAAAAACATATATATTGCGTTAAAAATATATTTACTTTCATATTTTTGAATTTGTTAGTAATACTCTTGGCTAAACGGAAATTAAAATGTATCACTAGTGATTTCTTATTAAGTTGAATGATTTATCATCAAATATTGTTCTATTACTTATTTACAAGTTAGTATAAAATGGTATTGGGCTTACTCAATCACTACACATGTTGACAGAATATTAATATTAAAGAAGGATATGGTTAATATGATTAATTCAATTAATTCTATTAAATTTTCTTAAAAAGAAAAGAATTTTAAAGTTGTATTTGAAATTATAGCAATGACTTAGGTGGATTAATATAAACTGAGCCGAAATTAAATTTGCACTAAGTCGGATTCCAAATAATAATAATTTTATACTTGATTTTAACTCTCGAAACCAAAGATGGGGTGAGTCGGGGCTCGGCCTGGCTCCCCTGTCTCCGCCACTGGACACGAATCAGTCTTGTTATTTATATCTCTTTTCTAGCTCATAGTGAATAAACCGCATTTTATAAATCACTACGTTTTGTACTCTGATCACAGTGGAGCTTCCATTATCGTCGTGCGTCCATGCGCCGCCCCCCCCCCCCCAAAGAGCTTTCCACGTTAAAATTATTATGTTATCTCTCTTGATTCTATTTCTATTGCATTTATTTTCTGTCGTTTTCTAACAGTCAGAGTTGTGATTATCTTCTTGTTCTTCCATTATGTTGTTCTTCCTCGTCCTTGCATCTTCGTCGAGTCCATTTATTCCAAGTTTCTTTGTGCAATGACTTCTTATTTCTTCGTGATCAAGTTTAATGGAAAGAAATATGACCCCCAGGATTTTCAGTTTTGTCTCTTTGTACAAGGAAAATATCTATATCATTGTAACCAAATGAACCCTTAGTTAATTCAGAAACCAAATGAACCCTTAGTTAATTCAGAAAGAAACTTCACCCACCCAAACTTTAATTTTGAGTAATCTTCAGAGGAGGCCGTAGTGGTTCACATAATTAAATACACCGGATATCATTACACTTTTTAAAATCAGTCACCTTAACCAACCAGTTTTTTCATTCATCGGGTACCATTAAACTCGAATCATTATTCACGAAATACCAATCCGTCCAAATGATCATGATCGACGAAAAAATGATATGGCTATTAACGTTGCTATCCTAGTCATCATCTATATTGATGTGGACACTTACTGGACGAAATTTTATTTAATGAGGAAGCCATTAGACATTGCATTTTTTATAGAGGCATTAATAGTCACGCCATTTTTTCAATCGATTATTTTGACAAAATGGTATTTCATGAATAGTAATTCGAGTTTAGTAATGTCCGGTTAACGGAAATAGATTGAATGATCAAAGTGACTGATTTTAAAAAAATTAATGATATTCTATGCATTTAAATTTGGTTTTTTTACTGTTATTTTTGCATGCCACTGAGTTTGGATTGCATGATGGTAATGACTTGCAGCAATTTTATACTCTGTGAGATGTGTGGACGCTTTGATTCTTTTGTTGACTAAACGATCCACCCACTCAAATTTCCCTTTGACCGTAAAATGGATAAAAATAAAAGTCAACATAAAAAAGTAAACATTCTTTAATTTAGATAAGTAGAGCCTAGACGTTAGTGCACCATTGGATTAGGGGAGAGGTACGAAAGAATTTTGTTATAATTATTATTATTATTTTTTTTGCATTAGAATTTTGTTAAATATTAATGCAAATGAGGTGAACGCCTCCGGTGACGCGCGTCACCGGTGACGCCAACACGTGGTAGCGCGTGATTGGTCCACTTAAAACTAATTTTTTTAGCTCATATTTAGTATTCTAATTTTTCTGGATGTATCAAATGGTCACCCAATTCAATAAAATCGTCAATTCGATTTTCCCATCCGACATTCCATCCGTTAAGTTTAGTACATGTTTGAAACACACAATTTATTGAAATTATCTAACATATCTCTACCAAAAAAATCGTATCCGACAAACACCATTTTATTTTGCATCCTTGCAAGAGACGAGAGTAATAAAATGACTGGCTTTTACATTTGGGTCAGAGTCAGTTAAAGCTTTGTTCAGCCAGTTTACATGATTTTGCTGAAAGATTGGTTAAATCCGATTGGAAGAAAGGATGAGAACATGGTAAGATTGGTTAAACCCTCCCAGCTTCATAGCATTCACGTTGTCAATGGCGTCGTGGCTTTGGTCGTGGTCATAATTGCCTTGGAAGTCAGAGTTGTTTTCCATTCATTTGGGCGCTACATTCAGGTCCCACCTTCTTTGAATTATCTCCTTGTGACCACAACAATGCTCGGAGGAGCTGCTGGAGCTGGTGCGTATGCCTTGGGCATGGTGTCTGATGCTTTCAGCTCCTTGGTTTTCACTGCTTTGGCTGTTATTGTCAGTGCTCCTGGAGATCTTGTTGTCGGGTTTCCAATATTGGTATGGTTTTTGATGGGCCCTAGTGTGGATCCGCCCTCCCTCATGGCCAGGGCGGTCCTTTACTACAGGGCGGTCCGTCATCCGCCCCAACCAAAGGGTCACCTGTCACATCAACGGGACAGAAAAGCAGCCACCGCCCATTACTGTTGACAGTGACTCGCTGCGGCCCACTCAGAGCAGGACACGTGGACCCTGCCAGTCCAATGGGACCTATAAATAATAGGGTCCCCCATTCAGAAGACGACACGACAGACCCGGGACCATACGCCTGATACTACAAGCTTCCACGCTGTACGCTAAAGGCTATCGGTTCCGCCCACACCAAAGGGCTCTCGCCCGATACTTCTCTGTAACCCATTCTCCCTACATTATCCACATACTTGCCACCCATCATATACTAACCCCTTGCACGTCCGCCCTGCAAGGTACCATCCGCCGAGACAATCAGAGGACGGATTCATTGCCTAAACCTCCAAAGAACCACAGTATTGATCCACCGGTCCAACTGGGCGGATCAGTTTCTTTTTCCCATACTTCACTTTCTGAAAGGGGGGGGGGGCCAAAGCCCTGCTCAAATCTAATCTGATTATCTTTTACTGGAGATTGCCGATTGCTTTCTATACTGTAGAAAGAAAATACCATATTCATTGTTGATATCTTTCATTTGAATTTCTCTTCAAAAGCTAGGCCAGTTTCCTCTTAAAAATTGTCATGGCGCATAGAAGAAACAAGTTGAAGCTGCAGTTTTGCTGTTTTTTTAACACACGTTTTGCTGCTTTGATATCGACATTGTTAGCCATATTATGGATACTCTACTCTTTAGGGCTATCATATTGTAAGGTATCAATTATGACTCAATTTGATCCATTATTTGGCCCTACTGAACTTCAAATGTTAGCCTAGTGGTGGTGAAACTGTGTGATATTAATCTCTACTGCAGTGATGAAACAAACGGCGCAAATGTAAATGCATTATGCTTAATTGTTTAGCAGTTTTAGTGGTGGTATGCATTCTTGTCATTTTCTTTAGTTTTATGTAAAAGTAAATCTCAATAGACGTCTGCAACTATTGATCCTCAGGTTTTAAATTTTTCAGATACGGTGTTTGTCGGATATGGTTTTTTTGGTGTTTGTCAGATACGGTTCTTTTGTAGAGATATGTTAGATAATTTCAATAAATTGTGTGTTTCAAACATGTACTAAACTTAACGGATGGAATGTAGGGAAAATCGAATTGACGATTTTATTGAATTGGGTGACCATTTGATACATCCATAAAAATTAGAACAGTAAATATGAGCTAAAAAATTAGTCTTAAGTGGACCAATCACGCACTGCCACGTGTCGGCGTCACCGGTGACGCGCGTCACCGGAGCGTTCACCATGCAAATGAAATAAACAAACAATTGTTGACGGTTTGAGAGGTATATGGGATGGATAATGGATTTGGGCCATGAATCTTACCATATGAATTGAAAAAGTCACTGGACGCAAAAATGAAAAGTAATGTAAAAAGTGGGTCAATTACATATCTGTCACCCAAGTTTGAGTAGTAACAACATAGTCATTGACCTTTCAAATTTAACATTATCATCACTCAGGTTTATGTTGTGTAACTCAGATGATGATTGATACTATATTCGGCACAAGCTATTATTGATTACCTTATTTTCATAATTGTTTAGGTATTTATGACTTTATCAACGAGTGAGTAACGTCGTGTTAACTGTGATTTAAATCCCGCGGACAATAAAATCTAGTTCACCCTTAAAACCCCATCTACACCTTCAAACTATCGTGGCGGTGAACCCGGTGCTCGTGGGCGTTTGTGGTTTGGCATGGTTGTGGGACCTGGCCAGATCTAACTTAATTCGGCTATGCCCATCAATATGCTTTATAATAGAACAAGTTATTGTAAATGACCTGTCCTCTAACCATTTCAACGCTAAGCCAGTTTGCATTCACATGAAGAAATATAAATTATCAAAAGGGATGAGAGTAGCCATGTTTAGTTTGGTTACTAGTATCGCTATATATGAGAACAAATAAGTAATTAAGGGAGAAATGGTCGGTTACATCTGAAGCCTGAAGGGTATAGCTTTACAAATTGTTTTTGAAGGGTCAGAGATAGATACTCATATCCACAGAACATGTAGCCATCGGCGAATTGTAATCTTTCCATATGCAACTTTTTGCACCAAACTCCACGTGAGATTCAGAATCTTCTCAATTATTAGTCACTCACTTGATGGTATAAGTATCAATATATAATATAAAGAGCTAGGCCGGCGTATATATTATTAATATATATCTGACAGTCACGCTCACGGTACTACCTACTGGGAAACCCATTTTATTCATCTGTATATGTTTCGTGTTCGAGTGGATGCATTGCATGTGTTTGTTCGGTTCCGAAGAGCATTGGAATGGCTTCACGTGAAGAGCATTGGAAGAGCTATTCTTCGTTTTTGACTTAGATTATACATCAAAAATAAAATTGTACCTCTACGGCACTACGTGTCAATAAAATTTGGTTGTCTGTGGGGGGACCTTTCAGAACTTGGAAGAAGAAACAGATTCTCGTATCTGCAATATAATTTACATGAAGATAGAAAAAGAATCAGAACTGCATTGGTTGTCTGATTGTCTCCCTGATTTTTATATTGTGTAAATTTTTATGGGCACATATGTTAGGTATCCAAGAGAGGACCGATGTGGTGTCTTCTTGACGGAGGATTAATGTTGAAAGGTCCATGATAGGCTTGCTAGGGCGATGGGCTAAATTGGATCGAGTCCCCGGTAAAGTTCTCCTTGCTAAGTTTTTTTAAGAGAGGAATCTATACAATCACTTTTTTTCAGTTGACACCTCAGCAAATTTTGATTTTGAAGCCTTCTCCTTAATTCTCTCTCCTGCTACTCCACATCAGATGGTTGGGTGTTCAATTCACGTTGGGTTCAACATGATCATTTTTCAAGTTTGAAGTCTTCTCCTTGATTCTCTCTCCTGCTACTCCAGATCAGAAGGTTGCGTGTTCGATTCACGTCAGGTTCAATTCCCAAAACCACTATTTGTTTATGTATAGCGTTGTTGACATTTTGATCGGATGTTTTGATAGTAATATATTCACCATTCATCAAAAAATAAAATCAATTTTTATATAATGAATAAAAAAATAATAATAATGTGGGTGTTGTGATTAATTGGAGAGGGAGAAATGGGACTAAGCCAAAATGTAAAGAACTACTAAAATAATTGTTACTTTGTTTTACACATAAATATTATGTTTTACTATTTTTATTCTTTCTATTTCTTAAATTTCACTTCATATAGTTTCAGGTAAAGATGATATTATATCACTCCCGCTAAGGAATTGCTACGACAAAAAAAAATCGGCCAATGGGCCGAAAATAATATAGTATTATTAATGTTGAATCAAGCAAACATTGTTAAAAAATGGACTAAGTCAATTAGGAGGGGTGTCTCCAACATCAGAGTTCATCGAGTAAGCTGATCGCTTAGCATTCTCTTTGCTAAGCTATGAGGCCATTTAAGGTGAGAAATCACAAAAAATTCTTATTTAAGAACTCGAATATGAACCGTTGAATTTTGTATCTTTAATCAAATGGTACTAAATGTACTAAATGGTATATTAGTAAATGTATAATAATGAAAAATAACCACCCACTTCCTCAACTCCCACGTTTCATGGTCCTTTGTGTTGCATATACAAAAATATCTTCCTTCTAGACTCATTGAGTGACGTACAATCTCGTATTTCCTCACGGTATCCCCGCCTATCAGGCGATCTCTCTTCTCGTTTCCACATGGACTGCTTCTCACTTTGTTTGTTCACCGGCTTCTCTGCCTTCTCACTTTTTTCCTCAGTGACGTCTGCTAGCTGCTCCTCAATTAATATTATTTTATTGACCCTAGCTTCGAACTTTGAAAGAGATTTTGGTGAGGTGTTTACCAGTGACTCCTTCAATCTTTTGTTGTGTGTCGCCTGGAACAAGCTGGCAGCATCGATTTCATGATCTGCATTCCTGATAGACTAGACTATTCCTATCCATCGCTCAAAAAATATTTTTAGCGACTCGTCTGCAGCTGGGCGCAGATTTACAAGGACTTGCAACGGGACCTTCCGATTCCTTTTGCTTTCATACTTTAACAAGAAGATTCTTGAAAATCCATCCCACGAGGTTATGATTCCTTCCTGAAGATTTATGTACCACTCTCTAGCTCTTCCTCCCAGAGTCGCCTGAAAGGCTCTGCAATAGGCTTCATCACTTTCTTGCTACATTTGCATCGTGATTTGAAATGTTTGTAGGCGATCATCTGGGTCACTTGTTACATTATATTTTTCCATGTTTGGGGGGACGAGGCCAACCGGTAGCTGTTCAACGAAAATTGCTCTTGCGAACGGTTATCGAACAACTAACTAACTTGCCCCTACTTCAGTCTCCGGTCGGAATCGCTAGAGCACTTCATTAGCTGATACCTAATTCGGAATTTTGTTTTCCACCGCTTGGGGGGGGGGGGGGGGCGCTCTTAGTCTGCCGGGCAATTACAGTTTTCAGTAGCTGAGTCAATTCTATGTTTTGCTGCTCTAGTGCTTGAAATCGTTGTTCCAAAATTTGGTAAGCCTCCACTGATGTATCCTCTTGCTCCAATCGCCTTCCTCCCCTATTCTGTGACTCTAAATCAGTGTAAGGTGTGTGAACGGATACATGCTCCAATTCATTCTCTAAATTCTTTGTCAATGTTGGATCTTCTAAAGTCTCGGGGTTTACCCGTTTTAGTGGTGTTACATCCTCATTCCCTGCTCATTGGTGCATGGAAGTTGCTCATGGATTCATTGTTCTTTGTAAAGTGTGCTCGCCTGCTACTTTCCCTATCTATCGCGTCAATTGTTCCAGTCTGATCGCTTGGCTCAATAGAGAATGGAAGCCCAGTCGCCTGGTCTTCAAAGGGTACATCGTATAAGATGTGAAGAGGGGGTAGTAGTGAGTTCAAGGGTGATTTGACTAGGACAGGGAATAGGGATGGCAATGGGTAGGGTAGGGTGGGGGTATGGGGTTAACAGTACCCTAACCCTCAGGGTATAACTTTTGAAAATACCCGACCAATTACCTTGCGGGTTTGCAATCAGTCAATCCTTACCCTACCCTTCGAATATCCATAGGGTACATGGGTAGCCTGGGTATTTTTATTGAATCTTATACGTTAAGTTTTACAATGATTCTTGTTTTCCAGATCTTGATCTGTATCTTCAATCCCCTGTTCCCTTAACTGATTGCAGTTGCAATTTGGGGAGTGCACCCGCTTGCGTTTATGCTATTTAGAGTCGTATTTTCATTGAATTGAACTTTTAAATCAATAGATTTAATCTTAATAAGTCTAAATTGAGCTTAGTTGAAATTTTTAGTCATCATAGTATAAGATTGGCCTAATACCCTAAGATGTCACGAACTATTGACCATTGTTTCGCGTATATATCACCTATTGCCTATCTTTCTAGCGTCACCAACTGTTGGATCCTGAGTTCCGCGTAACACGCAGTCTATTTTTTGGGTTTTCCATCCAAGAATGTTAAGTTACCTGGCTTAGCACGCTGATGTGGTTGTTTTAGTGCATACGTGGCCATTTCGAACCGGCCAACTCATGATTTTAGATTACAACCACCCAACCAACTATCAGTTTCGAACCACCCACCACCTTTTCGGTTTCCCTGCACACACACTCTCTCTCTCACTCACCACCCGTCCCTCTGCTGCCTCTTCACCTCATCTTTTCCAAGCTCAGTCAATGGCTTTCCGTACTGTCTCTTCTCCTTCCTCCATTTCCATCTCCTTCTTCCTAACCCTAACCCACTCCAAATCAAAGGGCCAAAGCCAAACAGACCCCCACATTATCTACAATATAAACCTTCTATGTTTACTCTGCAAAATTATTAGCCAAATCTGGCCTTGTAGCTTCTGGAGCTAGGAGGAGAATGGTTAGAAATTAGAATCCCTTGTTTCTCCATTTCTGGGTTTCTTGCAACTTTTCTATGCTGGTAAAATCAGCCAACACTATTTGATTAACTGCGGGGGTTTCTCCATTCAGTAATTAGTGAAATTTGGGCTCTTTTGCCGTTTGTTGGTGTTGAAAAAGACTCTTCCTTTTCTTACTTGCTTCGGAGCTTCGACCACCACACGAGGAATTTCGGCTTCAGCTTACCACTTCCCGCTCAAAAACGACATCTTCCCCTGCACCGTCTGCGGCGAGATCCTCCAGAAGCCACACCTCCTCGAGCAGCATTTGACAGTCAAGCAAGCCGTCTCCGAGTTCCGAGACGGCGATTGAGGGAACAACATCGTCCAGAAAAAATTCAAAGCAGGGTGGAGCTCTTCTCCCCAATACCCTGAAATCCACCGGATACTCAAGATCCACAATACCCCCAAGATTTTAACCCGATTCAAGGAGTACAGGGAGTTCGTCAAATCAAAAGCCTCCAAAATCAGCTCCATCGCCGGGAAACCAAGAGACGAAAGATGCATAGCCGACGGAAACGAGCTGCTCAGATTCCACTGCGCGACTTTCGTTTGCGATCTAGGTCTCAACGGCGGAGGTGAGGAGGAGGACGATGGAGGAGAAGCCGAAGCCGAAGCTCCTCGTGCTCAGTCTTAGAGTGGGAAGGAGGGAAGGGGGGACGCGGTTGAACCGGTTAGGTTAGTGGTTAGTTTAGGTTAGTTCAGATTTGATAATAAAAGATTTGGCATTTTTTATTAATGATGTGGCGTGCCACATTTGCACAACCAAGACACATGGGCATATTTGTCAACTCACATGGATGGATACGGACGAAAATCGTTTGAAAATAGACGGCGTGTTACGCGGAACTCAGGATCCAATAGTTGGTGACGCCAGAAAGATAGGCAATAGGTGGTATATACGCGAAACAATGGTCAATAGTTCGTGACATCTGAAGGTATTAGGCCTATAAGATTATACCTAATGTTCTTTAGGTTTCCTTCTATAGCGGTATTTTTTCCCAATATGATAGATCATCAGGTCTACCAAATTAGTTTTTCGTTCAAATCGCTCTATGTATCTTTTAACGACATGTAGATACTTATCCTCGAAAAAACAAGATTTTAAAAACATATTTATCTATCAAAACGCAAGCGGGTGCACCGGAGTGTTTTCCATATATATATATATAAATAAACAAACACATTACATGATACGAGAATAATATATATTAGTAGTTGGATCATGGATGATAATCATTTACAAAATCATGTAATTGCAGCTATCAAAGCAAAGTTTCTGCAACATGAACCCTTGTCTAACATATTCTACTATTATAATTACAAAGCTATTACGTTCCCTTGCTCGTCAATATGATTTACCAAGCCTTTGTGATCCCAAATAGTTAGTAGGAGAACTATATCACAAATCTCCTCCATATTTATACAAAATAGAAGTGCACTCAAGGCTTGGAGGATATAAGGTTAAGTGTTGGCACTGGTCCGATTTCCTGAAAAAAGAAATAGAAGTACACTCAAAAGTAGAAAAAGAAATAGAAGTAGAGAAAGTGGTCTGCAAAAGAAATCCATCAAAAGTAGAGGCTGAATTTATCCATATTAGTTGGAAGTAAGAACTAAAAACAAAGAGAAAATTATCACTTACCAATAATACAATATGCACCTTCATCTTCAGATTCAGATTCAGCTTCATGAACTGCTTCTAAGCTCCTTCCCTTAATTAGTTTACCAGAGTCATCTACAAAAGGTTAAATCAAGAAGTATGAAACAAACTGAAGGAGAATATCAATCATATGTAGTAGTAACATGATTAAGTTACCTATCATTGCATTGTGCAACCAATTCTGGCCACACATCAAAGCTTCTACCATGTCTGAATGGATTCTACTACGACTAGGGCTAACTAGTCTCCCACCAGAGCTAAAGGCAGATTCAGAAGCTACTGTAGTGACTGGAACAGCAAGAACATCTCTAGCAATCATTGCTAATGTTGGATATGTCAAGGCATTTGCCTTCCACCACAATAGTACATCAAAATCTTCTGTTCTAGGCAACACCTTAGCCAAGAGATAAGTATCCAACTCAGATCTTACATCTTCTGCACTAGTATTCAAAGAAGCCACATAAATGTCATATGCTGTCATCTTACTTCCACTTCTGCTATTCAAACTTAAATCACCTAATGAACTATCAACATGATCTGTATCCATTCGTGTTGCCTTATAATCCTTCTCCAATTCGATCAACAACTGACGAACACTTTAAATTTTGCCTCTTGATGCAGCACCATAAATAGTAAGTGCTACTCGACTTTGATTAGAATCAATAAGCTTCATCAGATGCTTCTTTTGAGACTCAAATATCTTGAAGATGTCACTTTTGATAGTGTTTCTGGTAGGACAATGAAATAGAGGTTGAATGATTTCCAAAACCTTCTGAATCCTATATGATCACCCATGGATAGAGAGTACCCATGTAACATGATCGCTGAAGCCAATGCCCGACGCCCCGCTTCCTCGTCGAGTTTGATACCACTCGCTTTAACCATCTCCCCTTTCAAATTCTTTGACAAGAGCATTTGGGGTTGTTTGGTATGGGTGCTATTGATATTAATAGCACCCAATACCATGCTAATTGTCAATATCATTGTTTTTCTTATGACCATTAACTAGCTAATGGGTGATAAATGAGGGTGAGTTTAATATCCTCCTAAATAGGAGGATTTCTAAAGTGAAAGAGTGATATTGGAATTTGCGGACAAAAATGCCCCTAACTTTATTGTTTTATTACATGCCCTTTGGGCCCACCACCCACCATCTTCCTAAGCTAATATTCTCTCTCTTCTGTAATTCTCTCCTCCCCAGACCCAATGATGTTTTCTTCTTCCTCTGTTGCCATCTTCTTTAGTCGAGATTCCATAGCTGGTGGGGAGTAAGCTTCAATTCTTCATCCAGATCTCGAAAACTGGTGTCAGTGCAAGCTTCTAAAGTTGAACAAGTTGTTGTTGTATAGAGGAATCATCTCTGTTTTTGCTTCAACTCCTCTACTTCCGGCGATTTGGAGGTCACAACTGCTAGATCATTGGAGGGAAAAAAAATATTTGAGGATTGGTTGAGGAAAGATTGTAAATATGGGTTTCTGCCTCCCCCTTCACCGAGAATACTGACGGGAAAACCTCAAAGTTATGTTGGCGGTTGGTAGGTGGCTGGCGGCTACGAATCTTCTTTCGGCTAATCGCCTTCCAGCTTGGAATAGGTTTATTTTTTTATCCTGGCTGAGTTCGGTGGTGTGGTTTCGTCGGGCCCCTTTCGTCCGCCTGTTCTGTTTTGATCGTTCGGTTTGCTGTTCGATCTGCTTAGTTGGTTTAGGGGCTGCCGTTTGTTTATTTTCTTTCCTGCTGCTTGTTCAGTTGCTCTGTTTTGCTGGGAGTTGCTGTTTGTTTCAAGATATCAAGATATCAAATTTGAGAGTTATATAGTAGATGGGAACAAATTTGAGGGCAAGAAGGTCATTGCAGAACACATATCTCCTAGCAAATTACACTCCAAACAAACAATGTTATTGTTATATTTTCACCCCAAAAGTCATTACACCCCTAATAACTAGCTATCTCGAATATCATGGTATTCGAGATAGCACTTACCAAACAACCCCTTTGTCTAATGTCTTTTATTGTCCGTTTAGGACATCTTTCTATATGCTCACGTAAATTACTTGTCCCAAAACCTGAAGTCGCGCCAAGTAACTTCCGACATTTGTTACACCTAGCTTTAAGTAATCCTTTCACCTTCATTTTGACAAAATGTTGCCAAACAGGACTTTTAAGCTTACTCATATCAATTACTTCCTCGGTGGCGGTAGCATCATTACTAGTTTCTTCTGCTTGTACCTCTACTGCAAGACTTATGGTAGAGTTTCCTTGAGGAGTTTGAACACTACTCATGGGTGCATTGATTGATGAATTCGCACCCTGAGACGAGTGAATAGAATCTTCAGAAGCCATTAAACACCTGTAATCCTGTAAGCACAACATGATTTTGTGAGTGTGGAATATACAATATTCAAAACTTTACAATCCTGGAGCAAAGCTCATTACACACGGCCAGCACTACAGTTCCTTAGCAAGGAAGCTGCAGCAAAAGGGAAGCTGCAGCAAAAGGGAACCTGGAACACAAGTCCTCACAGGCCAAAACGACACCTCCAAGACAAAGTACGATGGGTATTTGCCATCCCTAATGTGAAGGGGCTGTTTGTTAATATCCCTAATGGCACTATATCACACAAAGTAGGGTAATATCCCTAATGGCACTATATCACACTAAAAGTAGTTCCAATATGCCTTCTCATGATGAAACTGGATAACCAGCAACTAAAAGGGGGAAAAGGGGATGGAGAGTGACCCCATAACCCATAAGACCATAAGTAGAAAGGCTAGGTTGATTCTCCTCAAATTGGCATTTCATCAAACACTTTGGCTACAATACACAACCCAGAAACAATTCTTTAAATTAACAATGGAAGCTGGACTCCCATAACCCATAAACGCCAAGCTGATTCTACTAATAATGCCCATTGATTAAAGGGGGAAAGAGTAGTGATTTACGTTGATAAGATTCAAAATCGAAAATATTCAGTGGAGGGTTGACTGACCTATCTGGATCACTTTGAGAAAACACTCGTCCGACTGTTGAAGAACGTTGTAGTCGATGATGCGCAAGCAGAATAGCTGCTGTTGGACTACGATGATTGAGAGTATGGTTGATCAAGGATGGAGTTGAGGTCTACGACCTATAAAACCTCAGCAGTAGGTGAAACACAGATGTAGGGATGAAGAATGAAAGGCAAGCAACGAACTAGAACACCTCGAGCAGTGACTGCAACGCGACTCCAGAATCCGGCAATCCAAGTCTCTGTCTCTCCGATTCTCAGACCGTGTGAAAGTGATGTTAAGGATTAGGGATAGGGAGAGTTATTGGAATGTTAGATATGTTAGGGTTTTACTGTTTTAGATATTTTAATTTTAGGAAAGATGTTTTCGGGTGAATGTTATTAATAGGAATTTGGAAATGTTTATGGGTTTTGTTGGGTTTTGAGTTTGGTTGGGTTTTGGGTTTGGTTGGGTCATGAAAGTAATCAATGAATTAACCCAACACTTAATTATAAGTTGATGAAATGAATACATTATATGAAAATCATATCATTTATAAGTGAGGTCAAGGGTAAGGGTATTTTGCGGGTAGGGTATTACTCAAATCCTTACCCTACCCTTACCCTATATTCTCAACTAGGGTAATGTCCTTACCCTATTCTTACCCGGTCAACATAGTTATTACCCCCGTTGACCGGGCAGGGTAGGATAGGATACCCTAGGGAAGGGTTTGAATTGCCATCCCTAACAGGGAATAAGGGTAATCTGTCGGGAATAACGTATCGAGGGAATTATCACTGTCTGAAAGTGTCTATCCATTTGTAGGGGGTTAGTGCGGTATTTATAACTCTTTGCTGTCGTGTCGCTGGGACGATCGTGATCGTCCACCCTAGTCGTTACGATGGCGCCACGTTGTTTGAGCCGTCTCCGAAACCCTAAGGCTGGTAGGGCTTGGAGATGAGCCTCCCAGGGTGTTTTTGAGCTAATGATTCACCAGGCGAAGTCAAGTTATCAACACTAAGGGGTTGTTTGGCTAGGTGATTTAAAATGTCTAGAAAATTAAAATAACATGAGAATTGGGGTCCCTTGCTATTTGAAAAATAGAAGGTTTGGATGAGTGATTTAGAGAGATTGTTGAGTAGGGAATTCATAAAATAAAAAAAATAAAAAAAAAAATTATTTTATGAAAGACCAAAATAATCCTATAATTAATTCTCATAACAATCTTCTATTTTTAATTGGGGGCAAATGAGTAAAAATGATCTCAAATCTCTTCAACCATCTCCAAATCTCTACACTTTTTAATGAAGATTTCAAAATATTCATAAAATCACTTTGGGCCCACCATTGAGTTTCCAAATCACCCACAAACTCCAACATTATTTTGCATTCAAACAAGGTATTTTCCCCAAATCTCTAGGGTAGAGATTTGGACCCCAAATTACCCAAAATCTACTATGTTGGATCTCACCAAACTTTTTGCCACATAAGCTCAATCTCAAACCACAATTTTCCACCTCATCAACTTATTTTATATAAAAATTATATTTTATCTATCATACTAATAAATGCACTAACATTAATGTGTTTATGAGTTATGAAATATAAAGTTTAAGACTATACAAATACACTAACATTAATGTTTATGAGTTATGAAATATATCCAAACCTTAACCATACAAACATAATAACACTCATCTTTGGTATCAAATTTATTCTATACATATTTTTATGTTTAATTACTATACATATTGTTACGTTTAATTACTATACATATTTTTATGTTTAATTACTATACATATTGTTACGTTTAATTACTATACATATTTTTATGTTTAACAAAATCATAAATATGTTTGCACAATTATAAATTGTAGATATTAGTTAAAAATTCATAAAGAACCAAACTTCTTATTAGGTACCACTAATATATTGACATATTGTACCTAAGTTAGTCATTCATTATATAATATATATTAATTATAATTTTTTTTACTTAGATAGCTCTGCAAGGAGAATCAAGATAGTAAGCAGTAAATTAGCTACAATCTACCCAGGGTGTGAGGACTATCAGCAACACCTCTGGGAGATATCTAAGTGCCAAGCGTGCCACAGAATGGGCGGCTCGATTTGCTGAACGGTGGATCGTGAGCACCTTGAAGCCTGAACTATTGCCTAGTAACCGGAAGACTTCCTGAATGATTATGGCTCTTGAACCATCTTTTTCACGAATTGCATTGGAAACCAATTCCACATCTCCTTCAAAATCAACCTGGAAAAGACCAGAAGAGATACACCAAGCAACTGCATCTCTACAGGCTAATAGTTCAAGTAAAAAGGATCCAAAATACCTGGGTAAGGAGTTCCAACAGCATGGAGGATCATGTCACATGAAGAGCGAATGACCCATCCAGTGGCCCCACCATGTGATGTTTGCACCGCTCCGTCGACATTAACTTTAAGGCGATGTTGCTGTGGAGGTGTCCAAGGAAGTAGTAGAGTGGAAAAGGGGGTAGGTGGCAGAAGCTGATGTGGACGGGGTGGCAGATGTGGACGAGGTGGTAGACAGAAGAGCTGTAATTCGGTAAGATGTGAGGCAAATTGCCCAAATAGTGCCTCAATTCAGAATTGAGCATGATTAAAAACCACATGATTTCTTCTCTTCCATACCCTCCACCAGGCTAGAATCCAAACTGGGGCAAGATTAGGTTGATGTTGGATAATGGATCTCCAATAAAGTGCAAAGTGCGTGTTGATGAACGCAGGTGGTACTAACCGCGCCATCCTGTAAAAGGCTAGAGAAACTGGGCACTCAAACAACAAGTGTTCTATTGTTTCCTCTGTCGAGAGGCAGACTGGGCAGGTTGATACCATAACAATCTCTCTAGCAACTAAACATTCCATAGTTGGAACAATTCTGTGTAGTAAATGCCAAAGAAAGAATTTCAGTTTTGGCTGGAATGGAATGTCCCAGGATGAAAGCCATAATGCAGCATCCTGTGGGTTGACCACAACCTTTCGCGATTTCTTTGGTGTTTTGAGACGGTAAGCTAAATCATACCCAGACGCAGTGGAGTAAACCCATGTATCTGAGAAGTGCCATACAACGGAGTCAGGATAAGGTGTTAGGGGTAGGGGTACCTGAAGTATGTCACAGACGGATGAATATGAAAAGTGAGTAAGCAGTTGGGGGAGATCCCACCGCCCATTTTCAATGAAACATGAAATTTATATGGGACCAGTATAAGGGACCTCATAGCGTAGAGTGGGAATCATTTGTGTATCTGTTGGGATCCAATTCACCCTTAAGGGATGCAGAAGAAAACCAGAACCTACTTGCCAGCGAAGTCCTTGTTTTAATAATTGAAATCCATAGAGCAGACTTTGAAACCCAGGGGACGGGCGAGAACCTGCTCGTGCTTGTAGGATGGTTTGGCTATCAAAGTATTTAGCACTCAGTACTCTTGATAGCAGCAGGTCAGGGTTTTGTAGGATACGCCAACACTGCTTTGCCAGTAAGGCTTGATCAAATAAGACAAAATCTTTAAATTCTAGCCCCCCTGAGTGTTTGGGTAGAGATAGGCGGGACCATGAAATCCAATGTTGTTTTTTACTTGTTCCAACCTGCCCCCACCAAAATTTTTCCATGAGGCCATTAAGACGGTAGCATAGCTGGTCCGGTAACTGATAACAAGTCATGACGTAAACAGGAAGACCAGCAATTACAGATTTAAGAAGTGTGTAGACACCTGCGGGAGACAAACAATGTCGTTTCCAACTACTTAGACGTATTGAGGCCTGATCTTCAAGAAACTGAAATGTTTCCTGTTTTGATCATAGCACAATACACGGTAGCCCAAGATACCGTTGTTTTGGATCAAAGATAGAGATGCCAAGCGTTTGTAAAAATTCCGCTTGTTTAGATTCTAGTGTATTATGGCTAAAAAGAGCAGCTGATTTAGAAAGACTTACCTTCTAAACCACTTATGTTTTCATAGGTCTGGAGAAGACACTTTAAGTTATGAATCGAGGTTTGAGTTGCCTTTAGAAATAGTATGGTGTCATTCGCGAACATTAAATGTGAAATCTTGGGGCATAAGCTATTTAGCCCAATACCACTTAATGACTTCGAGAGAATCTCCTCCTGGTGGAGAAGAGAGGGCCCTTCCTAGCACAAGGCAAAGAGTAGTGGGGAAAGGGGATCCCCTTGCCGAACACCTCTACTAGGGGAGAAGAACCCGTACGGAGTTCCATTCACCAAAATTTTCATAGTGGTCGAGGAGAGACAAGCATGCAATAAGGAAATGAATCATGGGGAGAAACCAAGGGCTGAGAGAAGAGGGAGGAGGAAAGTCCATTCTACTCGATCATATGCCT
The DNA here is from genome assembly GCA_034768395.1 of Linum lewisii. Lineage (NCBI taxonomy): Eukaryota > Viridiplantae > Streptophyta > Magnoliopsida > Malpighiales > Linaceae > Linum > Linum lewisii. The sequence continues at coordinate 12,136,716 of CM068296.1, read as the reverse complement.
TTTCCATATCGATTTTGAAAGCCATGTAATATTGGTTCCCGGAATGACACTTGAAGTGGTGTATTAGCTCATGGGCTAGAAGAATATTTTCAGAAATGGATCTGTTCTTTATAAACCCATTCTGGCAAGGGTTTATGATATGGGGTAGAATCCTGGATAGACGGTCAATTATAATTTTGGAAGTTATTTTGTACACAACTATGCACAATCCGATCGGCCGTAGGTCCTTCATGGACCGTGGCTCAATCACTTTTGGTATTAAGGTTATCCATGTATGATTTAGGGTAGGGAGCATACGATTTGACCGGAAGAAGTCTTGGATTGCACGAGTGACATCAGACTGTATCACATCCAATAGATTTGGAAAAACAAACCAGTGAAACCATCTGGTCCGGGAGCCTTTGTCGGACTAATAGCAAAGATTGCTTTGCGAATTTCTAGTTCTGAAACATGCGCAAGGAGGGTCGAGTTCATAGCCGATGAAATGACAGGGGTTACATGCAAGGGACTCAAGTCCACCGAATTCGGTGAAATCTCTGCCGAGAAGAGAGTTTCATAAAATTCAACAGCTACTTGCCCTTTTTTGGATTCTGATAAAGCTACTGTGCGGTCCGGGCGTTCAAGACTGTCAATTATTTTGCACTTTTGCCCTGCTCGAACAGCGCAGTGAAAGAACTTAGTATTTTTTTTTGTGGAAAAAGGCGCACAAGGCGCATCAATTAACGAGGGACAATCCTGGGCTCAGAAATACCCATACAATTATGACGAAGTAAAAAACCAAGTCTAACATCAGACGAATCAATATCGTGAAGCCCAAGCGCCTTAGAATGACCCAAATCGGCAAGAAAATATGCCGCTTTATTACTTTCTCTATACGTGTGGGACAAGGACACGTCCCAATCACAATCCAGAGCCTTTCGTAGCTCCCTAATCTCAGCCGCATGTTGATGGGTTGGAGATCCATCCGAATTGAGGAGATCGAGGACCACCTTAGAGTCGACACAAGCCCACACCTTACGATAGCTAGCCTCCCAAGCAATGTCTAGCACTGCAATCGCACCCTTGAGCTCTGCTCTAGTGATAGAGCACTTCCCCAAATTAAAACTGAACGCCTTGAAACAGAATCCAAATTCGTTCCTTAAAAGGCCACCTGCAACTGCACTACCAGACGTCGGCGTTACCGACCCGTCTGTATTTAAGACGACCCACCCAAGTGGACCGGGTAGTATTTTTATCACCCAGAAGGGGCCAATTCGTTCAATACTTTTATTTCCAATATTTTTCTTCCTGAGCTTTGGCCCTTCCCCTCTCGCCTTCAAGACGGCGAACTTCCATCCAGTCAACCCGTGGTTGGGTGAGTGCGGTTTGTATTGCAATATTTAAGTCTTGTAACCACCGTGCAAAGTTTGAAGTTCCGGCACGTGACCATTCATAAGGGCGTGGCGCATTTCCTTAAGTTTATACATGAGTCTGAATTGAGCGGTTCCTTGAGTAATAAAGGATGGCCAATAATTTTTAACTAATAGATCCACCTCTGGGTTCTCAGCCCATCGACAATCAAATCAAAATAATTTTTTGAATGGGATCGGAGGTACCACAAGACTTAGCAGAATTGGCGAATGGTCAGATTCCAGTGGGAGAAGATGCACCACCTTATACTCGGGCCAATGGGCGAGCCATGCATCATTTAGTAGAAAGCGGTCTAGTCGTTCATCGATGGTCTCGCCAAATTGTCGTCTATTGGACCAGGTGAATGGGTCACCATGAAATCCAATGTCGAGAAGAGTATGATCGGCCATAAAATTTCGTAAGATGTCCAGGCGTGCATGGGATGGAGGGCGACCACCACTCTTTTCAAAGGCATGCGCAATACAATTAAAGTCACCCATTACAAGTAGAGGCCCTTCAAGAGGGAGTAACAATTCACTAATATGTTCAAATTGAGATAAGCAATTTTGAAAGTCTGTTGAAAGATGCACACCAATTAAGTAAGCATAATGTTCAGGTTCAAACTCCCAACAAACACAAATTACATAGTGCACAGAGAAAGTCACTACGCATTGGAAGGAGGAATCCCAAACAAAGGTCAACCCACCTCCATTCGTAATACCACTCTCATAATGAAAATTAGGAAAACCAAGTCTTGAAAATAAAGTAGAACTAACAACAAAGTTTAAACGTGTTTCACAAGGGAACATAAATCTAGGTTGATGGATGCGCAACAAATCCTCTAATTCACGAACTGTGGAGTCTCCACCCAAACCCCGAAAGTTCCAAGACGAGCCTCCGATGGTGAACAGGACGATGCCGACCACGGCGTCCTTGCCGGTCACTTGGTCTAGAATTTATTGTCGAGCGTCCAGAAGAACACACCGAGTCCCCAGCCTGTCGGTGCACTTCTCTGTGGCGTTGGTACATCCAAGGACCGCGGAGCGGCGGCCCATCCACCACCACCAACAGGGCTAAACAATCAACTTGACCGGGACTAAGTTTCCCGCAATTATAGCAAACCCGTGGTACACCCTCATAGTGCAAATCCACATAGAACTGGATTCCAGTTCTCGAGAACGACTTTCGACGTCCGATCAGTCCCTTAGCCAGGTTGAAGTTCAATTTTCCCGAATGTAGACCTCACTCGCATCAGCCACCCGGAACAAACCAACATCCAGGACCACACCATGCGCTGCTAGGAAATCACGACCAAAGGAGACAAAAGTGAACTCAATTGGAACATTAGAAAGAGTTACCCATAAGTCCATGAAGAAAAGAGAGTCTGCAAGTTCTTGACAAGACTCCTTCCATGGACAAAGATGCATCAATTATATTTAAATTACTCAATAATTTGTTAGTATGATACTATTATAATAGATAATAAATAATCATTAGTTACTCATAATAATTTCAAAATATGATAAATATATAAAAATAAATCATTTGAAAATTCTCAATTCACAAATATACAAATTTTTTCATAAATATTTTTCTTCAGTTTTACTACAAAAGACCAAATAAGAAAAATGTGCATCATGAATCTTTTGTACTATATTATTAATATTTTTTATTAATTATAATTTTTTTATAATCACAGATAGTATACATATTAGATGAGAATATTTTGGTCAATATACCAAAGATGAGTTAATAATAGGCTTGACAATTGGTACCCGAAAACCAAATACCCACCTAAAATTTGACCGATTTGGACGGGAATTACCCATTTTCTGAGTAAATTTGGCGGGTACGGGGAACCTATTACCCAATTTCAGCGGGGTAGCAAGCTGCGGGGACGGGTTTGGAAGAATCTGCCCAATACTCAATCTTATGGGTACCCAACATTAAATAACGTTATATTAGTCACAATATATCATCTATGTTTAATAGATCAGACTCAATCTTTCCTTTAGTCAATCGGTTCTTTACTTCAACTCATCGATTAAGCAGTCTATCATTTTCTATCGAAACCCTAATGCTCTAAAAAGCGTAGCTGCATCTCAAAAATCTCTTTGCGATCCAGATGCAAAGAGATCGCAAAGAGATTTGGGTTCACCCGAAGGGTAGCGGGTTTCCTCATGCCATTGGGGGGGTTTGGACTTTGTACCCGTTTAGTCTCGATGGGCGGGTATATGTAATACCCATTTAATAAATGGATGGGGAGTGGATATTTGGTTTTCGGACCCGTGGGTACCCGTTGCTAAGTCTATGGTTAGACTTCCTTAAACTTTTGAATATTATAATCATGTTAAAAAAATTAATATATATACCATCAATACAATATATTGAAGGGACTCATGTCTATTAGGTCACACACTAATTAGGTCAAATGTATTAAATATACTGTGGGTTCATCACATCATGAGCTACACATGTTATATGTTGTTCAATTTTAATTTAACAACAAACACTGGAGAAATTAGGTTAGAAGGAGAAATCGACTTTTCACAACCTTAATTGTTTTATGGTTGCTCCTAATTCAAATCCAATATTGTGTATAATTAATAGGTGACTTTTCTTTGGTTACCCTTTGTTAATTTTTTAGAAACTCAATTTCTTAAATTTATTAGTATATATGACGTAAGAGAGAATTATGTCGATATTATCATAAATTATATTTTATAAATGAAGTATATTAAGAGAATATAATCTAGATGATTAAAAAAGGATAGGATGAGAGAGGATTTCCTCTCGCTTCTCTCTACACCACCAAAGGCGATATGCCTACAACCGATTCTTCTTGAATCTTCACAGATCCTAAATGGATCCGACCAAGGAAGGTTTCAACCGCAAGAACTTGCAAGATGGAAAACGAATCATGGGAAACGAAGTAACTGGAAATGGAAGAAGGGAAAAAATAAAAGGAGCTTGGATCTGCGGAAACAAAATAACTCATCCCCCAACGGTAATAAATGCATTCGGAAGAGGGGCATAGATCTGAGAAGCTATTGCACTGTCCAAGTACAGCTTATCCATTGCAGCAGACTAAAGGAAGGAATAGGAGTTAATGTGGGAAGTCAAACCAAGCAACAAGGTAGAGGAATCCTTTGTTTGGGCGTCTGGAGTCTTAATGGGAAGCAGCAGGGGTCAAAAGAGACTCTATTCAACAAGAAAGGATTTGGGAAAGCTAAGGTAAGGAGAGGGGCTCAAGAAGAAGGTCTTATCACCATCAATCGAAGGAAAATGAATCACCTCACCAACCTGTGGACAGCTTGCCCATCCAAGAGGAACCTCTTGAAATACCACACAATAGAGAGGAAAGGAGTGTCCAGAAAATAGAGCAGAAAAAACCTTACTGAACTAAACACCAGCGACCAAGACCTCCAACCCCAAACCCAGGAAATGGATCTTACCGAGCTAGTGGCCAAAACGCAATCGTGGAGCTGCGACGAACCAGTCGTCACGAGACAATCGAGAACCAGGGGAATGGGGGACCTCCAGATGCTGGTAGGGAAGATGATTGCCAATAGGAGGTTCACCCAACAAGCCATGAAGAGCATTGTAGTAACGGCATGGCCTGACGCCCAAAGGATCGAGATCAGTGAAGCTGCAACCAACACATTTTTTTTTCACCTTCCCTACGAAGCAAGAACTGGAGAAGGCCTGGAGAGGAAGGCCGTGGAAGATGTCAGAAACACTCCTCGTCCTAAAGAAGTGGGACATGAAAGGAAGGCCTTCAAAGGTGGATTTCTCAAAGTGTGATATCTGGACTCAAGTCCATGATCTGCCTATCTCTTGGAGGACACATGAGGACGTTGAAGCAATCCTCAAAGCACAATTCCCTGAGGTCAGTGAAATCGATAGCAATGGCCTGAATCCAAGCTCATGGGTGAAATTCCTACGAGCGAGAGTAGCGATTGAACTCAGTCAACCAATCCCTTATGGCTTCTGGGCATCTGAAGAAGATGATGCTGAGTGGGTGAATTATAAGTATGAAAAGCTCTCATCCGGTTTTTGCTACGATTGTGGGAGAATCGGACATAGCAGAGCAGCGTGCGAATTCAGAGAAGAACGGGTGGAAGGACGGTATGGTGAGCATACTAGGGCGGGTATAAACTCACCACAAGCCCCAACTCCGGCGAGAAGATGGGAAGGCGGAGGAGTGCGCCCGTCGACGAAGAGGGGCGAAAGACAGAGGCAGCAGGTTGGAACGCCGACGGCGACGGTGGATGCCTTTTGGGGAGGGCTACAAGGGTCGGTGACGAGGGCAAGAATCGAGGAACGAGAGAGACTCCCGACGGGCGGTGATAGATACGAGGCAGTGGGAGAAGAGGAAGAATGGAGGAGGATGATGGCAAGCAGAGAAGAGGGGGGCGGCGGCTACGTCCGTAACTTGGCTTTTCTTCGAAGCAGCGACAGAGGAGGGATGGAAGCATGGGGCTGGGCCAGAGGACTTCTATTCCAGGAGTGGGCCAAGCCTTTGAAAGCCCAATCCAAATAAGCCACCTTAGGAGGGAAGGAAATTTCAGAGAACAAAGAGATGGGAAACAACACCAGGCCCAAGCATCTGAGCCAGCAAATCAGGCTTTGTGGGTCTGCGCTATGAGTCCATGGAATCCCAGGATGGGAGGAAGCCCGAAAAGAGCTGGGAAAAAGAGGAAACAGAACGTCGGAGTTGTTATACGAGAAGTCAGAGAGGACTCGATGCAAATCGAGACGGGAGACATGGAAGGCATGGGGGAAAACGGGAGCATGGGGCGAGAAGATGTATCACCTTATGTGCCAATAGAGTCTTTCAACCAAACGAGATGGATGCAACACTACGAGTGCGAGAACCGGATCGAAAGAGGAGGTGGTGACGATGACGAGATTGGGGAGGTGATAACCCGTAAACCACCCAAGGAGCCATGAGGATCATTGGTTGGAACTGTAGGGGGATTGGGCCACCTCTAACAGATAAGTACTTAAGCGACATGTTAAGGAAGTATCACCCGACTATTGTTTTTATTTCTGAAACGAGAAATCAAAGAGATGTATTAGAAAAGAAAAGAAGAGAGGCTAAATTTCCCAAATTTTGGTACCAAGATCCTATAGGGACTAGAAGGGGACTAGCTCTATGGTGGGTAGGGAATATTAGTATAGATATCTTAAGTTGTAACGAATTCTATGTAGACTTGAAAATTAATGGAGGTTTAAGTTTCTTTTCGTCTTGTGTCCACGCACCAAATATCCCGAACGACCGAGAACTCCTTTGGAACCACCTAGGTACAATTCGAGACAATCCTAACGAACCTTGGATTATTCTTGGCGACTTTAATGCAATTACGACAAACTCTGAGAAGGAAGGTGGACGATTACTCAATTATGAGACGATGGAACCATTCAACGATTTTATCTTTAATAATGGGTTGATTGATATGGGGTTTAGAGGTCAGAAATACACATGGACCAACTTCAAAGTTGATGAGGATAATATTAAGGAGAGACTCGACAGAGCAATGTGTAATGCAGAATGGAGGAGAATGTTCGAGAGAGCAATTGTGATCCACAAACCAATTATTGGCTCAGACCATGCCCCCTTACGGGTCGAGCTCGAAGGAATTCATCATAAGATCAATACCCCCTTCAGATTTGACACGAGATGGATGGAGTTCCATAGCTGTGAGGATTTAATCTCAGAAAAGTGGACAATAAATGGAGACTGTAATACTAAGTTAACACTCTTGAGCAAAGAATTAAGGAATTGGAGTAAGGAGAATGTGGGAAATGCAGCGCATAACATTCAACGAATAAAAGGGGAGATTGATGCTTTAATGGCAAGCGCTCGAAATGAGGAAGTGGCAGGAAAGGAAAAAGTGCTCCTACGGAGCCTAAATGAGGAATGGAAGAAGGAGGAATTATTTTGGGGCCAAAGAGCAAGGAATAATTGGCTAAGGAAAGGGGACAAAAATACAAAATTCTTTCATGCATCCACAGTCCAAAGACAGCACAAGAATAAAATTAACCAACTAAAAGATAGAGATGGAAGATGGATTGACGATGAAAGAGAGCTAAGCAGTCATATAAGAACGTTCTTCAGCGAGCTCTTTACGGCACCTGAAAGCCAGAACGACCTTGTGGTGGAAGGCGATCTGCCAAAAGTAGTGACTCCAGAAATGAATATGGAGCTGACCGGACCAGTCCAAGATGATGAAATCAAGAAGGCTGTCCTTGATCTCGGACCAGATAAATCACCAGGACCAGATGGCTTCTCAGGGAAATTCTATAGGAAGTATTGGGATATCATAGGGCCCCAAGTTTGCCAGGAAGTCAAGAGATTCTTTCAAGAGTCTAAAATGCCCAAGGGGTGGAATGAAACACACATTGTCATTATTCCGAAGATCCCAAACCCAGAAGAGATAACACAATTCAGACCAATAAGCTGCTGCAACTTTAACTATAAGATTATCTCCAAAATCATGTCTTCCAGACTAAAGAAATGGATCCCAACTATTGTGTCTGAGATGCAAGAAGCCTTCACAAGTGGAAGAGCAATTCAAGACAACATCATGATAGTACACGAAGTCATGCATCACTTCAAGACCCGATCCGATAAATTTAAATGGGATATGATGATTAAAATGGACATGAAGAAAGCCTACGACATGGTCGACTGGAGAGGACTCGATGAGATTCTTAAGGCAATGGGATTTAATGAAACCTGGTGCAAATGGATAGAGGAGTGTATCAAAACAGTCAGATTCTCAATCCTCATCAATGGTAACCCTTCAGAAAGCTTTGGACCGTCGAGAGGAATCCGCCAAGGAGATCCGATTTCCCCATTCCTGTTCATCATCCTTACCAATTCCCTATCTTTCGTCCTAGATAAAGGGTGTAGGGAAGGAAGACTAAAAGGACTCCAACTGAATAAGAGGTGCCCAACCCTTACCCATGTCCTGTTCGCGGATGACACTATTATCTTCGGGGAGGCCTCAGTAGCAGAAGCTATCAACATTAGGGAGACGATGGAGAAGTATGCTAACCTGACAGGTCAAACCATCAACAAGGATAAGTCCTCGATTATGTTTAGTAGACATACCCCCCAGCCACTGAAGGAAAGAGTGAAAGGGTACCTAGGACTCCAATCAAGCCTGCAGTTCGGGAAATATTTGGGGGTACCGTCAGAATGGGGAAGAAACAAAAAGGAGGTGTTCCACTACCTTCTAGAGAGAATGGAAAATTTGGGACAATCATGGAAGAGTCTAACCCTCTCGCATGGTGGCAAAGAAACAATGCTAAAGGCGGTGTACCAGAGCATACCAACATACATCATGTCATGCTTCTTACTCCCTAAAGACCTGACAAACAAAATGGATGCTAGACTGAGTTCCTTCTTCTAGGGGGGCACAATGGATTGGAAGAAAATACATTGGACGAAAGCGTCGATCTTGACCAAGCTGAAGAGGGAAGGAGGGCTAGGGTTCAAAAATTTTAGAATCTTTAATATGGCCCTCCTAGCAAAGCAAGTGGCGAATTATCAATAACCCTGATCAGGTTTGGGCCCGGCTCCTGAAAGGACTCTACTTTAGGGACTCAGACTACCTATATGCTGAGAAAGGAAAGAACGCCTCATGGATATGGTCAAGTATCTGGGAGGCAAAAAAAGTCCTCTCCTTGGGAATTAGAAAGAATATTATGGACGGATCAACCACTATGGCCTTCCAAGATCCATGGGTTCCAACGATACAGAACTTCAGACTTGCTAACGGGAGAACTGACACTACAGTAAGCACGTGGATTAATGAGGAGACACGAGAATGGGATAAGGAAGCTATTGCAGAAAACTGTATGTCACAAGAGGTGAATGAAATCCTAAAGATCCCCATTGGACCTAGGGGCTCGAAGGATTGCTGGATATGGCACCATTACAATCGAGGGGTTTATACGGTGAAGTCAGGTTATCAGGAGCTAAGGAGAGCGGTAATGACACAAGATGCAGACAGATTGAGTCACATTAACTCGACAACCTGGAACTGGATGTGGAATATCTCAATCCCTCCCAAATTTTTATTCTTTATTTGGAGGGCGTCCCGAAATGCATTAGCTACTAAACTAAATATGTGGATTCGCAAATTCTCCCCAAATCCCATGTGCCCGGTGTGCGAGGAAGAAGAGGAGAGTACCATCCACTGCCTCTTTAATTGCCCATCGGCGGTAGAGGTATGGGAGAGATTATGTCCGGGGTTTTGGACTCCAGAGATTGGGGTCACAGTGGTCGAATGGCTTGAATCAGGGAAAGATGGACGCCAGAGCTGGAACATCCCAAAGAGAATCGTAATCACGTGGAATATATGGAAGGCACGCAACGAAAAGGTCTTTCAAGACTCAATACCAGGTTATCGCTCAAAAGGCGATGCGAAATCAGGAGGAGTGGTCTTCCTTAATCAATGACCATTCTAACCAGATTCGACCCCCCCGCTCAGGCCGCGATACCGAGTCCTCCGCCAGATGTGAGTTCACAATAGAAGATCTTCTGTGATGGATCATTTGATCAATCCACTTCTGTGGCGGGATATGGGGTTGTTTGTTATAACTCTCATGGGCAGGCGATCGAGGGTATAGCAGGGAGGCTCATGTGTTCTTCGGTGCTGGTGGCAGAAGCAAAAGCCCTCTTAGAGGCTCTAAGGATGGCGGAGAAATCGACAAACCAGACCTTAATCCACTTCGATAGCCAAGTTCTCGTTCACGCCTTACAGGGTCATAAAGAGGAGTGGCCTTGGCAATGCTTTGCATGGTTACTCCAAATGAAGGAGATCCTACTAGCTCATGACCGGATCTCCCTTCTTTATATCCCCAGAAGACTAAACAAGACGGCGGACTGGATTGCTGGGTCAGCACGTACAAATATCCTTCCTTACGATTGGGTACAAAACGTAATACCTTTGAATATTGTAAGACCTTTTGCCCCAAGTGGATGAATACAACATACAATTTAGGGCTGGGAAATAGGTTAAGGTTAATTGGCAAAACTGATTAACCGACCGATTTCGGTTAACCAGTGGTTACGATGTATGATTTGGTCGGTCAAGCGGTCAGGAAGTTCTCAGCTGGTCGATCATCGGTTAAATGGCGGTTAACCGCCGGTTAACGAAGATGACCGATTTTGACCGAAAGTTGCATACCAAATTAGAAACTAGAAAGGGCTGGGAAAAATTAGGGTTGGCTGACGGCTCCTCCTCTCAGTTCACTGACTTCACTCACTTTGTCGAAAAGCTTGGTTCAATTCGATCTGCCTCGACGAGAAGAAGGAAGGGAATAAGGTGTCTAAGTTGAGGAATATGTCGTCAACGAGGTAGGAAGAATAAGAGGATGGTGTCGCCGATCAAAGTATTGGAGCTTGACTAGATTGGGGAAATAGATCCTGGCCGCCGACGGGAGGTGTCTTAGTCGAGGAAGATGTCGTAGACGAGGTAAGAAGAAGAAGAGGATGATGTCGCCGATCAGAGTATTGGAGCTTGATTAGATTAGGGAAATAGATCCTGGCCGCCGTCGTCCCGACTCCCGACGGCTTCTCCCCTCGACATCGTCGTACCAACGGCTTCTCCATCGATCCTTGCTCTCTGCCTCGATCAGACGGTAAGGCCTCCTTCTCTCGTTTTTTCTTCCCTTCCATTTCTTGGAGCTACCGCTTTGTTATGTCAAATTCTCTGGCAGCTGCTACTAGATTTATAAATCTGTGAAGTATATCATTCCCCTTTTACTCTCTATTCTGATTTCTGAATGCTTTATTTTCACAGATTAAGTAGGATGAGTTCTTTCCTGCATATTTGCTTTTTTTAGCTAGTACAAAATTTACTCTTTTGGTATGTGCCTTCTGCAGGCAAACTTCAAACTTGGATGGTGAAACAAACTTGAAGATTAGAAAAGCAGTGGGAAGAACTTGGGATTATTTAAAGGTCTGGAATGAGTTTTGGAATGGGATTAAGCAGTGGGAGAATCTTTTCCTGAAGTTTACTGTCTTGTTTCAGTGTGTTGTGTGGTATGAAGAATGTAGATGATACAATGCTCTACATTGTTGAATCTTCACTGAGGTAGTAATTTGTTAGGGTTTGGAGTTGGGTGAAGATTCTACTTGTTGAATGGTTTCGACCTTGTTTTGTTTCCAATTTGTATAGTTTTGAGTCTCGAAGAAGGCAATGAATGTGTCATTGTTGGGACATTGTACAAGTACATGAAGCTCAAGCCTCGTATTCTTGATGAGTATTCTAAGGAGGTATGTGAGCTACTGCCAAATGTCAGATAAATGACTTTGTTTCTTCTGAACCTTGAGCTGAACTCCTTTTTTATGTTGATGGAGAGGCTCGTTCAGCATAATTACTTTGACCGTATGAGGAGTAGAGAAGAGGATCAGATGGTTGAAAGCTTGGGACTTGGTGGGCTTGAAGGTGATGATAATGGTGGTGTTAATGTAATGGGATGGTTTAGATGTTGATTTTGCTAAAGATTTCAAGACTGTGTATTTAGCTTGGTGTTATTGAATACTTAGCTACTTGTGTATGAGCTGCTTGTGTATTTAGCTTGGTGTTATGGTGCTTGTGTATTTAGCTTGGTGTTATGCTGCTTGTGTATTTAGCTGCTTGTGTATGAGCTGATTGGGATTGGTATTTGTTAGCAGTAGCAGTAATGCAGTTTTTTACATAATAGTCGGTTAAAATCGGTCGGATTTTGGCCAGTCGATTAAAATCTGTTAAATTTCGGTCAGTCGGCCAAAATCGGTCGAATTTTGGTCAGTCGGCCAAAATCGGTTCGGTCAACTTTTCTGTCGGCCAAGTGGGCAGAAATCAGTTTCGGTCAACTTTTGGTTTGACCGAATTCGGCCAAAAAACCAACATAAAAAAATCGGTCGGCTAATCTGTCAAAGCATTCTTAGAGGCGGTTAACCATTGGTTAACCGATTTTCATCGGTTTTTTACCGAACCGACCGATTCCCAGCCCTAATACAATTTATGTAAAAAAAAAGAATATAATCTAGAAATAAAGAAGCTTATTTTATTTTAGACTTAACTTAACTAAACTTCAAATAAGTTATATAAATGAATCAAAATAAATCATCGATATTACAATTTTAAAAGTCATATTCTTATTCTTATTATTTAAATTAAGACAACCATATAAAAGAAATTATATATGTACGGCCAACCAGCCGGGTACAAAACTAGTTGAGATCTATGATGTTGTATCACTGGTTTCATTGAAGGTGGTATGCTATACTGGGAAATATTTCACAAGGAACCTTCCAAGCTTAACTGAACTATCCATAAGCTGCATTTATTGCAGGGATAATATTGATGATTTCTCTGCATATCATGGCCAGCTTGAGCGTCTGAGTTTGAATCCATCAGGTATGTATTGTTATTGTTATTGTCACATCTACTAATATATATTAAGAAATCTTTCCATAGAAAACTATCAATTGTCCATATAGCAAGCATACGTTGAATGGAAGAACATAATTCTTTTTGGCACAAAGGGGTAAATTTTTATAAATCTCGAGCAACCACAAAAAAAATATATTATTCATGCTTGGTCATAAAATTACAATCACAAAATTACAAACCAAAAACTACTGTTGAAAACATAGCAAATTGTTTGGCAGCTAGTCATCTCGTGCCAGCTTTGATATCCTGTGAGCTTGTTGGAGGAGATCACTTCGAGAATATATCTCAATTGTCAAGGCACACCTCCTTGTACGGCGATGGATACATCTTTCGTTAATTTTATTTAAAACGCAACAACTATTACTAAAATCATTATGTTTTTATGAATTTAATTTTGTATTTAGTCTCTTAGACGCAAGGAAATATTAGTTTTGTCACTGTAAAACCTAAACAATTATTTAATTGCTTGAAATTTATTAATGAAATCGTCGAACAAGAATTTGCCTTAACTTGTGCCATATAAAAAAGCCTCGCAGCAAAGCGCGGGCTCAATTCTAATGCCATAGGGTCTGCCAACACATCCTAATGGACGGCCCTCATGAAGGCCGACTTCCACACCGTTACCACTACCAACCTCTCTCTACCTCTAAAAATCCTACTATTAATTTCCAGCCAAATAAACCACAAAACATCATCAATCAAACTTCAGTTTTATTTCACACCCACTGCATAACTTATTTTTCTACACTTTATACCATTGTGTTATACTTTTTGTTTCATCGGTTACCACATCGTCCTTTTTTAAAGCAAAATAGTGATGTGGCTTGATGAATCAATGGTACAATCAACATATACTGTTAATATAGCTGCCAACATGTACAATCATTTCATTAGAATAATGGACAAGGTGGTATTGGTGAAACAAAAAGTATAGTTTGATGGTATAAATTCTTGTCCTCGTGTGAAAAATTATTTTATTTTCGTTGTGCTCGTTTGATTAATATTAATCAGTCATCTTTATAAAATAAAAAGTGTTTGAATTAGGTCATGAATACAAATACATAACTAGAGACAAATTTGATTTCTGATTACTCCAAACAAACTGTAAGCTTGAAGTTTCGAGTAAAGTCATGAGTTTGCGCTTCCTTCACCACCAAACATCCATTAAAGAGCTCCAGAGATCTGACCAAACCATTCACCAAGCTGTTAATTACATCATATATATATATATATTCAAAACAAACAAATCATAAGATCATAGAGAAGCGCAAAACCGACGGAAACTCAGATGACGTAGCTAGCCTATTACGGATGGAATTCAATGAAATGGTAGGCTTCAGAAAGAAACCGAACAAACTAAATCGAAACCCACAAGATCATATGGGAATCAACTAGTTCATCGGCTTCTTTCCGAGCCCACATTACGATGAATCCCACTCCAAGCCCAATTCAATGGAAACTCATATGAAGTATAGAGGCTAATAACGGATGGAAATCATTGGAATGGTAGGCTTCAGAAAGAAACCAAACAAACTAAATCATAACCCACAAGAAGATCATGATTCAGCTTGTTCAAAGGCTTCTTTTCGAGCCTTCCATTCCGATGATTCCCACTCCAAAAAACATAGAATAGAAGATAGTATTGTGAGGAGCTGCTGCTGTTAAGGTGAATTTAGAGAATGACGTGGGAGGGTATTATATACTACCTCCAATGAATTGTAACGCTTAGGGTTTTGAAGTTTAGAAGTGGTGAGCACCGCGACGTGTAAATAGGGAGTATTATTGGCCAAATCCAAATCAAAAGAGCCCATTTAGCCCAAAATAATCTAATAATACATTGCATAGGATACAATTATCAAAATAATTCATGATTATAATGAAGGTTTTTTGTTTTAAAGTCAAAGTTAAGGTTTTTTTTATGGTGAAAATAATTCAAAATAAATTTAAAAACATAATTATTAATTAACGCACATAAAAAGTAAAAAATAAAAAATATAAATGAAACAATAATTAGTAACTAACAGGGTTGTATATGAGCGGAGTTGAGCCAACTCAATTTTTTTCTTCATAAAAAGTTGTTTGTGAGATCTGCTTGTCGTAAGCGAGCTGGCTCATGAACAAGCTCGTCGACTAAATGAGCCAATTGCGAGCTAACATGTTGGTCGGCTCGGCAGGCTCATGAGCTAATCCGTTTCGTTGGCTCGCTAAACTAGGCTCGCTAGCTTACTCAATCATAACTCGTGGCCTATTATAGCCTATTCATTATTATAAATCCAATTATGAATTAATTATTCAAATTTCTAATTCTAATTATAATCCGAGTCCCTAATATGGTAATTAAACAATTAACCCGTAAAACAGAAGAATCAACCCTAATATGTTAATTCCAAGTTCACACAACCCCACGACGTACATTCTTGTGAATTTGCATGCACGAGATGGTTGCCTTTATATTTTTGGCCACTATGCTAAGGCTATTTACTACTACTTTTTAAAATATTAGTTGTTATCTTTTGAAATATTTGTGAAATATGATTTCTGATATTTATAATATTTTGTAGCACCTATATCGTATTTCAGGAGAATATTTGATTTCTTATATTTTTTATCCAGAGCTCGGCTCGTTTACGATGGTAAATGAGACTGACTTGGATTTGACTTGTTTAGCATTATAAACGAGCCAAATCTGATGCAGGTTCGTTTTTATTTAAAACGCAACAACTATTACTAAGACATTATGTTTTTATGAATCTAATTTTGTATTTAGTCTCTTAATTCATAGAAATTTTAATTTTATCACTGTAAAACCTAATCAATTATTTAACTGCTTGAAATTTATCAATGAAATCGTCGAATAAGAATTTACCTTAACTTGTGCCATATAAAAAAGCCTTGCAGCAAAGCGCGAGCTCAATTCTAGTGTTAGTTAAAATCTAAGCTTTATTTCATTTTGTCAAAGGAAGAGATCAAACCTTGTCCATTGGTGCGCAAATTAATGCACACTAGTTTTACTCAATGGATTTCTCCAAAGAGATCATTTTTCCCTAGGGTCTTTCTTTTTCTATTACTCAGAAATGTGTGTTGAAGCTGATCGGAGTTTGTGTCGTTTGGTTTTTCGAATTGGTTGTGATCTAATTAAACTAAAAATGCAAATTAAACAAGAAAACAAGTAAAACAGATTGGAGTTTTGAATATAGACTAAGGCGTTTGTCCAGACTCGAATCCGCTCTAGCTCGATTAAGACGGATGATGCAATGCAATTTCAATTTATCAGACTTGAAGACTCGACACTTCCTTGGGTAATCTCTTCTCCATGATCAGGACTCTGAGAAACTATCCTATCAAACCTACAAGTTCCTATGGTCAAGATAACTCGCAAATCCTCAAGAACGCACGAAGAACAGTGAAATGTCACACGAATATGCAAGGAGATTAGTTTCATCGACCCTATGGTCAAGACAGCGGCAACCCTAACGACCTCCTAAACTCTAGAATGATCTTCGTCCATGGTCAGAACCGCAAATCAAAGATGAAGCAAAATCCTACGATATGGTCAATCAACGGATTCTTAGAGCTTCAAATTAGGGTTTAAGAGAAAACTCATCACATGCCTGAATAAACCTCAATTAACATTAACGAGTTAGAAACCCAACCTCATCCATACAAAATCTCACTAGAGTTTCATCTACTCTGAACAAACTAAAGAGTTTAGCTCGATATCACTATAGAAGAAATCACAGAAACAATGGAGAAGAAAACTGGAGAAGATATTCATCAAAAAAAAAACTGGAGAAGAAGACATCTTACTCCGAGAAAACCTAATCCTGATGAATCTTAGAAATTCCTGAGCTAATCCTCTCTTCTCCTCGCTTAATCGTCACTTCAAAGCTTCAAAATCCTCATCCGAGAGTGTCTGGTTCGTCAAAATCAGAATCAAGTCTGAAGTGATTTTGTTCTGCTTGTTTCTCAGGCTTAAAAACCCTATTTTTCCTCTCCAATCATGATTTTTCCAAAAAGTGCGCCCGGCGGCACTTAAAAAGTGCGCCGGTGCACTTTTTCTTGTAAAATGCGCACTTTTGAAAGTCGGAAAAAATTTTCCAGAGTGTCGAATAACAAGTGCGCCTGGAGGCACCCAAAAAGTGCTCCGGCGCACTTTTTTGTCCAAACAACGCACTTTTGGGGTTGGGGAAAATAATTCCAGCTCCATTCTTCTTTTGATGATTCCCGCTTCGTCTGAACTCCGAATTGGTCCCCGTTTGAAGCGTCGAGCTCGTAGAAAGGTCCTCCACAATGTGGTAACCTGAAATCTCAATAAAAACAACTCGAAACAACATCAAATTTCCCAAAAGAGGGCCAACGGGGAATAAAACACATTTTTATCCAAAATTACTCGAATCCATCACAATTCGCTGTCAAACAAGGGAAATGTAGCTCAAATGTGGCGAGATAAACGCGGTAAATCTAACGTCATCAAATCACCCCACACTTAAACTTTTGTTTGTCCTCAAACAAATAAAAATTGAATCTCGCTCTAATTCACAAGTGACAAGACCAACTAAATCGAAGTTCAATCTCTGATAATTCAATCTAAACTGTTTAATCTAGAAAATGCAACCCACACATGAAAGAAAGTCAATCAGACAAATCCAAGTCTCACTATTCTCTGCACACAACAAGTTACAATCACCAATCATGCACGATGCCGACCTAACCGACCAGACTTCCTTACACAGAAAATATTTAGTAATAGGGAACTCTCACACTCTGTGTTTAGGGACGTGTTTAAGCTCTCAATCACTTTCTCGACCGAATTATGTCATAGGTTTGCATTTCGACCACAATCTCCACCACTCTGACAACACGAGATACTAGTCAAGAGGACTTTGCAAGGGACTATACTAATTCTATACTACAGGGGCTTATGATGAATGGATGAAGGGATAAATGATGATGAAAGGTATGGTGCGGTGCAACAATCAACTAACCTCCCTCGAATCAAAATCTATGGATTCCTACCATCTAACCAGACTCGGATGGAATAATGTACGCTCGTTCTAGGATACCCTCAAGCAACTTAGCACTTTATTTTTTCTGATTTGTTTTTTTTTCCTCTTTTTTTTACTACTTATTGTTTTCGTTCTTCCTTATGTAGGGAGAAGAATGTTTTGAACTAAAAACTACTTATACTTCAAACTTGTAACTTGGAATTTTTTTGTTTTTCAATTTTTTCTTCTCTTTTTTTTGTGCTAAATTTTTTAATTGCTAGAGGGGTTTACACATCTGGACATACTAGCTAAGACCATCGGTTTCTGACTATAGGCAAGTCACCACAGACCGACTTTCGGTAAGCTAATCTCAGGCTACTACCACAAGGGATCAACGGGGTGAACAAAAACATGGGAATAAGCTGTAACGTAGTATCGAACTGAAAGAACAGGCCAAGCTCAAAGGTTTACACCTAGGGAAATTAATGTTGGGTTGACTTCTGGCTTAGGTAGCAATTCTAGGTGCCTCTATCCTCCTAGTACTCGTGTTATCGTGTAGTCTCGAATAGGTCTCATGCAAATTCTAACTCATTCAAAGTACAAGAAAGTCACTCAAAAAGAATCAAGTTGCAAGTTAAGTGCAACGGATCAAAAGCTCACAATTGGCTGCTAGTCGGGTTCGAATCATTTTCATGCAATTCAAAGTGAAGCTACAAGAGTGATTCCAAAATCTGTTCTGACCGGATTCATATAATATCAATTCAAGCATGCTGGTTACAAGTTCTAGATAAGACAGTCTAAGCGTCATTGTGAAAGACTGAAAAACAGTTTAGCAAATCAAGTCAAGAACAGAGCAAGTTCCAATCAGGGATAGCATACCGAAATCACAGCAGAAAGCAACCCTCAAGAATAAACATCCCACCCCACACTTAATGTTGGACATTGTCCTCAATGTTCCACACCAAACAATTAGCATGAAAAAGAAAGTGTTTAGGGGTACCAGGAAATAGATCATAAGGTTGCCAGAGAAGGCATCAGTGAAGTACCAGCGGACAGTCATGGCGGGAGCTGAGGATAGCCTGAAACTAGAGATAACCTCACAACACGATTAGAGCATTCAAAGTACAGAATAGACCACTGACTCAAGAACAAGATAGACTGACTCAATAAATTTAAAGACTCCAGACTCGGGTTGCCTCCCGATAAGCGCTCTTTATTTTACGTCTTTGAGCTAGACGATACCTGGTCTAACGTGCGACATCCCAGCTCAGAACTTCTTTCAGACTGGCATCCATGTCCTGAAAGAATACCTTCATCGTTCCACTCTGAAGCACAAATTTCTTCCCGCTAGCATGGAACAGCTCCAATGAACTGTCGCCTCGCAATCCAGCTACCTCAAAGGGTCCAAATAGCTCCACTTTGTCCAGCACCACATCTGGGGGTTTGGTAGGAGTACTTTCATGGGGCGGCGCCTTAGCTTTCTTAGGAGGCTTGTTCTTCTTCTTAACTCCACCTGTATCTTGGATAGATACCATCGCCGCTACCTGATCCTATAAAGCTGAAGATGAATCAGGAGGATCCATATCGGTAAACACCGTATATACTGAAGCATTCTCAAATACTAACGACATTGATTTCTTAGCGGAAGAGTGCACATTAGGATCAGGTGGAGGAATTTCAAATATAATAACTTTTTCCTTATCCCGAAAGGTTAACCTTCCAGCCTTTGCATCTATGAGTGCACCAGAAGTGGCTAGGAAGGGTCGTCCCAGGATAAGGGGAATGTTAGCACTCTCCATGCAATCAATAACCACAAAATCAGTCATGAAGTAGCTATCATGCACCCTAACTATAACATTTTCAGCAATACCCCTAGGATGTCTAACAGTTTGATCAGCTAGGTTGATATTCATGGTGGTAGGAGTTAGTCTAGGCAGTCCTAGACGCTCAAACTACGAGTAAGGCATAACACTAATGCTAGCACCTAAATCCGCAAGAGCTCTATCAACCAAATATGTGCCAATAGAACAAGGAAAAGAAAAACTCCTTGGATCAGATTGTTTTGGCACCACGTGGCTCTGCTTCTGATCAGACTCGCCAGCTTCATGGAGGGTAACTGAGGCTATCTTCTCTATCTCGTCTTCTCTCGTCTTTTGAGAAGAGTTATTTGGAAGAGGGTTGACAACCTTGTCTTTCTTCTTATCAGGAATCACGCTTCTCAGCTCCTCCACCACAGCAGCAGCTTCTGCATTTTTCAGCTTTTCTTCTTGGAGATAATTTCTTTCATATGCCTCGCATAATCCGGGTTTGCAAGAAGTTCTTCCAATAATGCAACTCCCATCTTCTGATTATTAATTGTCACCAGAGTCTTCTTCAAATTCTCCTTGTTTAGCACAGGTCTGTTCAAGGCAGCATGATAAGGTGTTTTTGGTCGGTAAGGATCGACTGGTGGAGTAGCTTCTTTTCTTTGCTGCTCCTTTTCACTCAACTGCTCCGTTGGCTTCTCCAATTCCTCTGTGCTATCCTGAAGAGAAACTACTCCACAGAATTCTTCCTTAGTTTTGCTTCCTCCGACATTATTAGATGAAGAGGAAAGAGTTGTGCTAGGAAGAAGATTAACTACCTTCTCCTGCAGAAAGTTGGTTATTGCCGTCACCCGATCGTCTAGCTTCTTGATAGAGGTCTCGGTGAGTGAGATGTCCTTCTTATTGGATTGAGTTTCAGCAAGAATCTTTTCCAATATGATATCAGAATAGGACTGAGGCGCAGAAGAGCTCGAACCACCGTTGTTGTTCTGATTTTGGTTCTGTTCCTGATTGTTATTCCAGCCTCCTCTGTTCTGCCATTGGGAATTCTGATTCTGATTCTCATTATTCCTCTGATAACCCCCTTGGTTCTGGTAATTGTTCCAGTTCCATTTGTTCTGCCATTGGTTTCGTTTTGGGTTTGAATTGGTTTAAGAATGAACTAAGTAAACTAAGAATGCAAATTAAACAAGCAAACAAGTTAAGCAGATTGGAGATTTGAATATACACTAACGCGTTTGTCCAGACTCGAATCCGCTCTAGTTCGATTAAGACGGATGATGCAATGCAATTTTAGTTTATCAGACTTGAAGACTCGACACTTCCTTGGGTAATCTCTACTCCATGGTCAGGACGCAGAGAAACTATCCTATCAAACCTACAAGTTCCTATGGTCAAGATAACTCGCAACTCGTCAAGAACGCACGAAGAACAGTGAAATGCCACACAGATATGCGAGGAGATTAGTTTCACCGGCCCTATGGTCAAGACACCGGCAACCCTAACGACCTCCTAAACTCTAGAATGATCTATGTCCATGGTCAGATCCGCAAATCAAAGATGAAGCAAAACCCTATGATATGGTCAATCAACGGATTCTTAGAGCTTCAAATTAGGGTTTAAGAGAAAACTCATCACATGCCTGAATAAACCTCAATTAACATTAACGGGTTAGAAACCCAACATCATCCATACAAAATCTCACTAGAGTTTCATCTAATTTGAACAAACTAAAGAGTTTAGCTCGACATCACTACAGAAGAAATCACAGAAACAATGGAGAAAAAACTGGAGAAGAAGACATCTTACTCCGAGAAAACCTAATCCTGATGAATCTTAGAAATTCCTGAGCTAATCCTCGCTTCTCCTCGCTTAATCGTCACTTCAAAGCTTCAAAATCCTCCTCCGAGAGTGTCTGGTTCGTCGAAATCAGAATCAAGTCTGAAGTGATTTCGTTCTGCTTGTTTCTCAGGCTTAAAAATCCTATTTTTCCTCTCCAATCCTGATTTTTCCAAAAAGGCGCACTTTTTCTTGTAAAATGCGCACTTTTGAAAATTGGCAAAAATTTTCCAGAGCATCGAATAAAAAGTGCGCCTGGAGGCACCCAAAAAGGGCTCCGGTGCACTTTTTTGTCCAAACAGCGCACTTTGGGGGTTGGGAAAAATAATTCCAGCTCCATTCTTCTTTTGATGATTCCCGCTTCGTCTGAACTCCGAATTGGTCCCCGTTTGAAGCGTCGAGCTCGTTGAAAGGTCCTCCACAATGTGGCAACTTGAAATATCAATAAAAACAACTTGAAACAACATCAAACTGCCCAAAAGAGGGCCAACGGGGAATAAAACATATTTTTATCCAAAATCACTCGAATCCATCACAATTTGGTGTCAAAAAAGAGGAATGTAGCTCAAATGTGGCGAGATAAACGCGGTAAATCTAAAGTCATCATCCATCCAAAAAAAACCAATAGCTAAGCCACTAGGCCATCAATACATTAATGTTTATCTTTTCAGTGTTTTTATAATCATTTCTCAGGTGTTTCTACACAATCCAAAATTTGGAGGCCCTATGCCATAGGGTTAGCCAATACCTCCTAATGGACGGCCCTCATGAAGGCCGACTTCCACACCGTTACCACTACTGACCTCTCTCTACTTCTAAAAATTCTACTATTAATTTCTAGCCAAATAAACCACAAAACATCATCCATCAAACTTCTGTTTTATTTTAATAAAGATAATTAATGATATTGTAAATATTTATTTTACCTTTTCTGTTTTTAGAGGATATTCTCTTGATTTAGTTACCTATGTAAAAACAATCTCTGTATTTACTTTACCTATAAATACAAAACCACCAGGCCAAGGTTGGCAGGTGAGCCACTTCCTCTACATGGTATCAGAGCTGAATTCTCGGTCCAATTTAACTGATTTTCGACCAGCCCTTCTCCCTAACCCTACGACAGTCACTCCTCTCTCCTCATAATCCTAACCTACAGCCACCATTCCCTATTCCTTCCTCTCTTTTTCCCTGCCGCCCATCATCTCCTCCAATGACTACTCCTCATTCTCCCACTGTTACTGACCCCATCTTTACCCCTATCAATCCTATCCCGTCCCTTCCTACCACCTTATCCGTCAAACTCACAGCCAACAACTATCTCCTTTGGAAGCTCCAATTCGAGCCTCTCCTCGCTAGCCATGGTCTATATGGCCACATCGATGGTACATCTCCGATGCCTGCCGCTGCCCTGGATGATGGGACTGCCAATCCGCTGTTCACATCATGGCACCGCCGAGACTAGTTCGTTCTCGGGTGGATAATTAACTCTGTTTCAGAAGCTGCTTTGCACGTCCTTGTTGGTGTTGACTCGGCTCGAGCTACCTGGATTGCTCTCGCTGCTGCATATGGTGTTGGTAGCTCGTCACAGATAAGATCCTTGAGAAATCAACTCCTTGATCTTCGTCAAAATACTGATACGATATCAGTTTATTTAGAGCGTGCAAAATCTATTTATGATCGTGTGAAATCTCTTGGTGCTTCCTTTTCTGAAGATGATCTTGTGGAATTAATTTTGAAGGGTCTAACCACTTCTTTTAAGCCATTTGTAAGAAGCATACGAAATTGTCCCACAGCCGTCGACTATCTTGAGCTTCATGGGCTCCTATTGGCTGAGGAGACAGATCTGCTTGCTGAAGACATGACTGGGCCCCAAGCCCACTTCGGCCGCAGTGGACAACAACCTCCACGGAGCCATTTTGGTCGTCAGCCCCGACCCCGCGGTCCGTCTCAGCCTTCTATGGGGTACCAGCAGTCCTCGGGCCCACCAGCGTACTCCTCTGGCCGCCTGTCCCTGCTCTACATGGGCCAGCTCCAGCCCGTGGCACTACTGGTCCGCCCAGGCCCCTGATTTGCTTCAATTGTCAGGGGCACGGTCATCATTACCGAAATTGTCCGTCTCCTCGTCAGCCGGGTTCCCAATTGCCGCCAGCTGTCCACTATGCTACGTCTCCTCATCACACCAGCCAGGGCTCTTGGACGTTGGATTCGGGTGCTAAACATCATCTGACGAATGATCTTGCCAATCTATCCGTTCATTCAGAATATCAAGGGACGGACCAAGTTCAGATCAGTGATGGTACACATGTTCCTATCTCTCACTCTGGTCACTCTACTATGTTATTATCTGCCTCCCCTATTGCGTTAAATCAGATGCTCTATGTTCCTCGGTCATGTCAAAACCTGTTATCTATAAGTGCGCTAACCCGTGATAATAATGTGGCCATTGTATTCAATCGAAATATGGTGGTTATACAGAACTTGACAACCCGCCGCCAGCTATATCGAGGCCAGAGTAGAGATGGGTTTTATCCTGTTCCGTTGGCTATGTTTAAAGGTGCTTCTCGACCGCAAGCTCACTTGGTGTCTCTTACGGTTTGGCATCAACGACTTGGTCATGCAAATTTGTATAGTGTGAAGCGGGTGTTTCGTCGTTATGATTTACCATTTTCTAATAAGCGTTTGCCAGCTATTTTTCCTGATTGCTGCTTAGGCAAAATGCATAAACTCCCTTTTTCGGTTTCTAGTTTTCAAGCTTCGGCACCTTTGGATTTGATATGTAGTGATGTGTGGGGACCTTCACCAGTTGATTCTATTGCTCATCACCGTTATTATGTCCTATTTTACGATCACTATAACAAGTATTCATGGATTTATTTTATCAGATACAGGTCTGATCTTCTACAGATCTTTATTCAATTCCCGAGTCTGGTGGAAAAATATTTTTGTCGCCCCATCCGATCCTTTCGTGCTGACTGGGGTGGCGAATATCAGCGATTATCTGCTTACCTCAAAGAGCATGGCATTATCAAGCAAACATCATGCCCACATATGCCGGAACAGAATGGGTGTGCTGAAAGAAAGCACCGTCATATTGTTGAGATGGGTCGGACTCTGATTCATCAAGCCAAGCTCCTTCTCCGCTATTGGACGTATGCTTTCCAAATGGCGGTTGATGCGCAAATTAATGCACAAAAAGTTTTACTCGCTAGATCGCTCTAGCGAGATCGTTATTCCCAAGGGTCTTTCTGTCTCTATTACTCAATGATTGTGAGATAAGCTATTCGGGGTTTTTGTCGTTGGTTTGAATTGGGTTTCTGAACTAATTATCTAAGAATGCAATAAGAACAAGTAAAGCAAATAAAGCAGATTGGGGTTTTTCAGATAGACTAAGGCGGTTGTTCAGACTCGAATCCACGCTAGTTCGGTTAAGATGGATGAAACTATGCAATTGACGAAATTCAACAGACTAGACGACTCGGCAAATCCTTTTGTAATCTCTACTCCATGGTCAGGCCGTAGAGATTCAATTCTATCAAACCTACAAGCTCCTATGGTCAAGCTAACTTGCAAGAATTCAAAAACGATTAAGAACAATGAAATGCCACAAAATCATGCAAAGAGATTAAGTTCTGACAATCCTATGGTCAAGCTATTGGAGAACCTAACGACCTCCTAAACTCTAGAATGGAGTGCGTTCATGGTCAGACCCGCAATTCAAAGATAAACCCAGAAACTAACAATTGATCAAGTTGCCAGAATCAAAAAGCTTAAATTAGGGTTTAGGAGAAATCGCATCTAAGTCTGAAATATCATCGATTAACATAAACGGGTTCGAAACCCGAAATCATCCATACAAAATCCTATCTAACGCTTCATCTAATCTAAACAACCCTAGAGGTTTAGCCAGACATAGTTACAGAAGAAATCTCAGAAACAAAGAAGAAGAAAACTGGAGAAAAAGACATCTTACTCCGAGTAGACCTAATCTCGATTAATCCGCGCTAATCCTCGCTCAATCGTGTCTCCAAAGCTCCGTCTTGACCTCCGAGAGTGTCTGGTTCGTCAGAGAAAAAGTAGAGAATTGCAGAAAATGAAGTGTGTTTCCTCTCTCCTCGAAATTGGGTTAAAAACCCAATTTCCGTCGAAACTGCTGAAAATGGCCCAAAAGTGCGCCTGGCGGGGTCAAAAAGTGCGCCGGCGCACATTGACCCCTAAAAGGCGCACTTTTTCCCCTTCTCGACGAGAGTTTGCCAAAATAATTGCAAAGTGCGTATGGCACTTTGAAAAGTGTGCTGGCGCACTTTTGTCTTCAAAATGCGCACTTTTGATGCTGCTTCTTGCTCCGAACTTCTCTCGGCAATTCCAACCTCATTTGTGCTCCGAATTGATCCCCGTTTGAACCGCCAAGCTTGTAGAAAATTCTTCTACAATGTGAAATCCTGAAATCTTGTCAAAATAACTTTAAAACACATCAAACGACCCAAAAGAGGGCCAACGGGGAATCAAACATATTTTACAATAAAATCATTCAAGTTCATCACAATTCAGAGTCAAACAAGAGGAATGTCATTCAAATGTGGCGAGATAAACGCGGTAAATCTAACGTCATCAAATCACCCCACACTTAAACGTTCGTTTGTCCTCAAACAAATAAAACTTGGAATCACACTCAAATTCACAAATGACAAACTCAACCAAATTGACGCTCAATCTTTAACAATTCAACCCATACTGTTTCGTCTAGAAAGCGTAACCTACACATGAAAGAATGTCAACCAAACAAATCCAAGTCTCACTATTCTCTGCACACAACAAGTAACAATCACCAATCATGCACGATTCCGACCTAACCGACCAGACTTCCTTACACATAAAATATTTAGTAATAGGGAACTCTCACACTCTGTGTTTAGGGACGTGTTTGTGCTGTCAATCACTTTCTCGACCGAATTATGTCATAGGTTTGCATTTCGACCAACATTTACACCACTGTGACAACACGAGTAACTAGTCAAGAAGGTCTTCCTTGCTAGAGACTGTAACGATCCTATACTACGGGGGCTTATGATGAATGGATGAAGGGATAAATGATGATGAAAGGTATGGTGCGGTGCAGCAATCGATTAACCTCCCTCGAATCAAAGTCTATGGATTCCTACCGTCTAACCAGACACAGGTGGAATAATGTACGCTCGTCCTACGACACCCTCAAACAACTTAGCACTTTATTTGAATTTTTTTTTTGTTTTTTTTTTTCACTACTTATTTCTTTCGTTCTTCCTTATGTAGGGAGAAGAACGGTTTGAACTAAAAACTATTAATACTCGAAACTTTATTAGAACCCTTTTTTTACTTTTTTTTAGGTGATAAATTTTTAAGTTGCTAGAGGGGTTTACACATCTGGACATACTAGCTAAGACCACTGGTTAACTGGCTATAGGCAAGTCACCACAGACCGACTTCCGGTTGGCTAATCTCCGACTACTACCACAAGGGATCGAAGGGGTGAACAAAAATATGGAATAAGCTGTAACGTAGTATCGAACCGAAAGAATAGGCCAAGCTCAAAGGTTTACATCTAAGGGAGTTAATACCGGGATGGCTTCTGGCTTAGGTAGCAATTCTAAGTGCCCCTATCATTCTAGTACTCGTGTTATCGTGTGGTTTCAAATAGGTCTCATGCAAATTCTAACGCATTCAAGTTCAAGAAAGCCACTCAAAAGAAACAAGTTGCAAGTTTACGCGCAACGGATCAAAAGCTCACCAATAGCTGCTAGTCGGGTCCGAATCATATTCGTGCAATTCAAAGTGAAGCTACAAGAGTGATTCTAAAATCAGCTCTGACCGGATTCATTTAATATCAATTCAAGCATGCTGGTTACAGGTTCTAGACAAGACAGTCTAAGCGTCATTGTCAAAAATTGAAAATTAGTTTAGCATTGCAAGTCAAGAACAGAGCAAGTTCCAATAATGGATAGCACATCAGTAAACAACCCTCAAAAGTAAACACCCCACCTCACACTTAATTTCGGACATTGTCCTCAATGTTCCACACCAAACAATTAGCATGAAAAACAAAAGTGTTTAGGGGTACCAGGAAATAGATCATAAGGTTGCCAGAGAAGGCATCAGTAATTCGTCGGCATGAACGTCCTGATCAAAACTGGATGCACAAGAGATTCGGCCATATATCCTGAGTTAAGTGGAATAGAGAAAAACATCACACTATTAGAGTATTCAGAAGACAAAAGCACAACTGACTCAAACTTAAAAATCACAAAGACGCAAAGAAGAAAAACTATCTCAAAGTTCAGAAAGACTCAAAATCCACTCTGAAAATAATAAGTACAAGTCCAGAAGAGGGAAATAAAAATCCTGAGGTCAATCACTGATCCTGGTCGCGACCCCGGCGAGCCCTCTGTCGACGAGGAGCTGGAGCTGGAGCTGGCGGCTGCCGATCGAGGATCTGCTGAAGCAGCGCCATCTGCTGTGCATGCTGAGTGTCCATCCTCTGGATCTCCTGCTCATGCCAAGTCTGCTGTTGCTGCTGAAAATCATGGACTCCCTCCTGCCATGGAAGAGTATCCTGGCTAAAACTGGTGTGCCAGTCAGTCATCTGAGTCCATCTGGCCTCCTGCTGCTGCTGCCAGGGGTGTCCACCCTCTCCAAAAACTGCCTGCCAATCCTGAACTCGCTGAAGTGGTGGCTGAAACTCTGCCTGATCAGGCCCTGCTGCATCAACTGGGGGTGGCTCTGGAGCGGCGCTCTCTGGAATGGGAATCTCAGGCTGCGGAGGCGGGACTGGTCGGGGAACCCATCCTTGTGCCATCAGGTACTGAGGTCCTAGCTCCCTCGGGGGTGTCAACCCTACAAACACCTCAGCCGGCCACCTATCTCTAATGCCCGCGGTCGCAATGATGCGAGCGACATACCATCCTCTAGGAAGAGTGCGAGGTAGAATGACACCAGTAACGCGCTTGTAGAAGAACTGTGCGACCTGGTATCCCACATGGAGCCTCCTTCCGCCAAGCATGCAGCGGACCAGATGCATCTCATCTCCATAAAAATGATGACCACCGGTGCTTCGATGGCAGATGGATCGGATGAAGATCACGTGAAGAAACCGCGAAACCGGGCATCTGATGTCGCGATACTTAGATTTGTTGGTGACAAATAACCCACCCTTGCCCGTGAGATCTTGCCACGTTCTGGTGTTGTTTGCAGTTTTGTCGACTCCCGATTCCTTAATCTTGAAAACTCTGAGATCCGTGGACTGGTCAATCCCCAACAACCTTCCAAATGAGTCGTAGGACTCATGGAAAAGAGTTCCTCCCAAGAGAAATTGAATGTGCTTCGTATATGCATCCTTCACCCTCGGGTTCAAATCGAATGTACTCCAAAACTCCTGGAGGGGTAGAAGTGGTGCGGGGTCTGCCACCTGAACCAGTCTCAGCAAGTCGGCGCGTCTCAGCCGATGAACAAGCAGCTCATGGAACTCTGGACATTGCTCCCTAATGCCCTCAAAATCCACCCTCACCCCCGGTGTGGGTTTGAAATGGTGAATCTGCCAGTAAGCTGTCCAGTGGGTGATATATGGAAGGCCATCAATGAACTGCGAAAGGCCAGGTATGCTCCCTCTGGCTGGCGGTGGATCATTAGGACCCGGAAGAGGCGCCGGACTGAATGGTTGGCGAGGTTCCTCCTCGTCAGCTGAGATGTTGCCCGCATTCCGCGTGGCAGATTGCCCGTGTCCGGAGGAGCTAGCCATAGTCTGCAACTCAAACAACACCCAATAAGACACGCGATAGACTTAACAAAAATTCGAGCATTATGGCGGCAAGTTATCGAAGATCAGGACAAAACAAGTTCATCAATTATAAGCAACACAACCATCATATAAATCCCATAGAATAACTAGCTACCACCAAGTGAAGAATTGAAACAAATTCGCACAAGTATTCATCAATCCCTCTGTGAACATCAGATAAACATTCAAGGCGTAATTTCACCCTCACAAATCACAATTGCAACGATCAAGGGAGCCACATCAAGATTATAAAGCAGGAATCATGACGAAAAACCCCACACTTAGAGCATGAACCCACTAAGCACTTAAAGTTTCAAGCATTAACCGAATTAAGTCTCAAATCAATGCTATACGTCATCCAATTCACTTCAAAATGCAACCACAGTATCACAACACAACCAATTTCATCAAGGATTACTCAATTTAGAAAACCCCCAAATTTAGAAATTTCGGTATAGGCAAGTAGCCTAAAACACGCAATTCACCAAGAAAAAAGTAGTCCAAACAACCCACGATTCAAAATGCAGCTATCCTAGATGATCAATTTCAATAATCCATGCTCAATTTAACCAAACCCCAAATTTCGAAAATTAGGGTTCTTAGCTCTAAAACCACTAAGCCGAAAATTTCAATGAAACTGGACAAAAATTGGTGCAATAGATTCGTGGTGAAGTGTAGAGTAACATACCTCAAAGTGGTGGTAGCAAATTCCTCAAGAAAATCGACGAATGACCCGAAAACACCAAAACTAGGTTTTGGTTCGAACCTAGCTCAAATCTTAACCAAATCAGGAGAAAATTGGTTGGGGATGGGCGGATTCAAGTAGGGAATGAGGAGAGGTGAAAAGTTTTTGGCGCCGTTGCCGGGGACTTTTCTTTTTCTAGGAAAGGCATTGTGCGTCTAAGCTTTTCATTCACTCTTTTATCATTTCTAATCTCCCACATTTTTATACTACTTGTTTTTTTTTTCTTGTTTTTGTTGTTTTAGGCAAGATTGCAGGTTCGGTGGAAAAACGGGCTAGTAAGCGCATAGCTGAAAAGGGTAGAGTCTTCTACACTCACTTTGGCACTACTCTGGTACCTCCTCCTCCCGCCAAGACACCTAAAACAAGGAAGAACCTTTTCACATCTTCATCTACATCTTCGCCTTGACCATCCACCATTGCTACTACTGATCCTCCCACCGATCCTCCTATCCCACCTGAGATAGAAATTATGGCGGCGGAAAGGACATTGAAGGATTATGATCGTCCAACCATAGATGGGACAGCTTCGAGCATCCAGATTCCCAATACGGGAACTCAGAATCTGCACATTCCATCTCATTTGATCAACATGATTCAAGCAAATGGGAACACTTTCTCTGGAGGTGTTAATGAGGACCCGAATGCTCATGTGAGGAACTTCTTGAGGTTGGCTCATACAGTCTCCAACAATGAAGCGGATCATAATGCAGTCAAGCTTCAGCTTTTTCCGTTCGCTCTAAAGGGTCAAGCAGAACTTTGGTTGTATGATCACCTGACGAATCACTTCACTACATGGGATGGTCTGGCTAAAACATTTCTGGAAGAATTCTTCTCCCCTTCTAGAACAGATGCACTCAGAACACAGATCGCAGGTTTCGAGAGTGGATCGGAGGAGAACTTCTATGAGGCTTGGCAGAGATATTTAGGGCTTCTTCGGGCTTGTCCTCACCATGGATGGGATGATTATAACAATTTCTCTACATTCTTATGTGGTCTGGACTATGGGAAGAAGAAGGAGTTCTCTCTACAGCTGACTATGGACTTGAACGACATGACTGCAACCGCGGCCTTGGATGCTTGCAAGAGTTTTGCCATGAAAATCAAATCTCTCATGCAAGTTAACCCAATGAAGATGGACAGCAGACATTCAGAGATTAAGAGGTTCTCCATTGATTCATCATACCCTGTCCCCACAGTTCCAACACCAGTGGATATTGTTAGAAGTCAGTTGGAGTTGGATAACTCGACTCTAGAGATGGAAATACAGAGGTTGAAGCATGAGTTGGGAAGAGCTCAGATAGCTCCCGCACTGGGTGTTCCTTCAGCTCCACCGCCAGGGTTCAAGATGCTTTCTAGAACCACTCCTCCATCTGCTTCTACGGCGGCGAATGTAGCAGCAGTCACCGCCCCGTGTTCAAACTGTGGTGGTCCAGATCATACAGTAGAGAGTTGTAATTGGAAGTTTGAGGGTAACCTAGACCAACAACAAGAGGAGGTTGATTATGTTGGTGGATAGAACCAGGGGAATTACCAGAACCAGAACAACAATTTCAGAAATTCCAATGGTTACCAGAATCAGAACTCCCAATGGCAGAGCAGAGGGAACTGGAACAACAACTAGAACCAGAATCAGTTTCAGGGAGGAAATCAAGGGGGTTACCAAAGGTATAATGGGAATCGAAATCAGAATTCCCAATGGAAGAACAGAGGAGGCTGGAATAACAATCAATACCAGAACCAGAGCCAAAATCAGAACAAGAACCAGAACCAGAACCAGAACCAGAATCAGAACAACAACGGTGGTTCGAGCTCTTCTGCGCCTAAGTCCTATTTCGAGATCATGTTGGACAAGATTTTTGCTGAAACCCAATCAAACAAGAAGGACATCTCACACACTGACTCTTCTCTCCAGAAGCTTGCGAATCAGGTGGCAGGAATCACAAATCTGCTTAAGGAGAAGGGTATTGGATCTCTACTTACCACCACTCTCCCTAATCCGAACCAGAATGAACATGTGGGAGCTGTGGAAACAAGGAGCGGGAAGAAGCTGACAGATATTCCCATGAAGCAGGTGCCAACTCTAATTCCTCCCCCTCATCTCATTGAAGAAGAGGATGTGGAGGAAGAGGAACAAATTCAGCAGCCAGATAAGGAAGAGATACCGGTTATTCCCTCATCTCCTATACCGGTTGCTAACCCTCACAAGCCTAAGGCACCTTATCCTGCCAGGCTTAATAAGGATCTCTACGATGCTCAATACCAGCTATTCCTGAAGATGCTGAACAGGGTTCACGTTGACATGTCGATGAAGGAGATGATTGTGACGATGCCGAAGTTTGCCAAGTACATGAAGATGCTAGCCACCAACAAGTTGAAGTTGCAAGAACTTTTAGCTCTCACGGAGGAAGAACAAGCGAACTTCCCGAAGCTATTTGAAGACTTGGAGCTTAATGAGGAGGTATCTACCATTGTGCTAAACAAGCTTCCTATTAAGCGCCGCGATCCAGGTTCGTTCACTCTACCTTGTCGCATTGGTACTTTCCGTGTGGGACGTGGTTTAGCGAATCTAGGAGCTAGCATCAATGTCATGTCATATAGCTTAACTTCTGATATAGGAATGCTTGATTTTAAACCAACTCGCATGAACGTAAAATTAGCTGATAAATCTTCTGCTGTACCTAGGGGTATTTAGAAGATGTTATTCTTGAAGTTGGTCCATTCAAGTTTCCTACTGATTTTGTCGTGATCGATGCTCATGCTGATATGCCGTTGATTCTTGGTCGTCCATTCTTGTATTCAGCCGGTTCTCTCATAGATGTGCTAGGAGGTACTATAACTCTTAGGGTAGGAAAAGAGCATGCTACATTTCGTCTAGATAATAACATTCAATTTCCTCACCACTATGATGACTTGTGTGCTGTTGAAGAAACTGTGACTGTGCTTTCTACCTCTGTTTTTACTAACCTAGTGAGTGAAGACTTGCTAGAGAAGTGTATTGTTTCTGGTCAGTTTGTTGATGCAGGAGCAATCCGGGATGAACATGTAGCATCTATGAGCATTTATGAAGAAGAGGAATATGTGGACCGGGTTCCACAAACTGCCTTCACACCGCCACCAGAACTTCGACTCTTGACTTCATATGAAGAAGCTCCGGAACTTGAGTTGAAGGATCTGCCTCCAAACTTAGAGTATGCATATCTGGGAGAGGACTCTAAGCTTCCGGTCATAATTAATTCGACCCTCACTCAACCGCAGAAGGATGAGCTCGTACGGTTGCTCAGGAGGCATGTGCGTGCTATTAATTGGAGGGTGACAGATATAAAGGGAATTCATCCTTCCCACTGTATGCATCACATCTTCCTCGAGGAGAACCAGAGACCTGTTAGACAACCTCAACGACGTCTTAATCCAAAAATGATGGAGGTTGTAAAGAAGGAGGTGATCAAGCTTCTGGACGCTGGGATTATTTACCCCATCTCTGATAATAACTGGGTGAGTCCGGTTCATTGTGTGCCTAAGAAGGGAGGCATCACCGTGGTTCCTAATGCAGCGGGGGAGCTCATCCCTACGAGGACAGTTAATGGATGGATAGTCTGTATTGATTACAGACGATTAAATGATGCTACAAGAAAAGACCATTTTCCCCTTCCGTCCATTGATCAGATGTTAGAGCGCTTGGCGGGTCATGAGTATTACTATTTCCTGGATGGGATGTCCGGGTATTTTCAGATTTCCATCGCGCCGAATGATCAAGAAAAGACCACCTTCACATGCCCATTCGGTACTTGATGAACCCGTCGTTGTGCTGGTTCAAACAAATAACTAACAAAGCTAACAAAAGCTAGGGTAGATCGTATTCCATGGGCCTTCTAATGATCGACTACTCAAATAAGCTAGTAAATTACTCAGATTAAACACTTCGTGCGTGGTGTGAGTTCCACGACTTCTACTTCTAAGAAATGCAGAGAAATTAAAAATTGAAACTAAAAACAGATTGGAAATTAGGGTTGAAAACAGAGATGACAGACAAACTTAGACTTCGAATCCCCCTTCGTTCACCAGAGCATAGGCAATCAACAGATCAGCGGATTTCAATTCTCATTCAATCAGCTATAAGACACCACCAGAACTCCTAACCCTTGGGTTTAAGATCGGCGAACGTTCTCTCTATCCGTTCTAGCTACCAAGATTAATTAGCCGCCCGGGTACGGTCGCCTCTCGCAATGACTTAACTTAACTGGTGGAATTACTAACAATTTATGAGTTACTCTTGCAGTGGATTAACCCTAACCGGTTCCTACGAAAGGCACACTCCAATTATAAGGTTAATTGTTCAGTTTGATGTTTTAAAGTAAGGCGAGCGTTCGCTTCTATCCTTAGTTTAACAAGAATCTAATCTAGGTGATCAATCCAGACAAGAAACATAAACAACGAAGAACAAACCAAACATGAAAGAAAAACTGATTGAACTTTGAATCTAATCACCGCCGATCCGTGACCGCTTTAAAGCCCTGGGTCACTTAGGGTTCATCTAGTCTAAGCTCTAAGAGTTTAGCTACTCATGTTCATCACAAAAGAATCAAAGGTAAAGAAAGAGTTCATCATACAAAGGAAGAACAGAAAAGTATCTGAAAAACCTAATTAAGACGACTCTGGCAGAACTTCGGTCTTCCGGTAGACTGCAATCCTAGCTCCGAGTCCTCGAGATGGAAGGGATGGTGTCACGATCTCTTTCCGGCTCTTCGAACTCTAAACTCTCCTTCATAACTCTTGAGAATCCTTGAAGTATTTGGTATTAGTTGGAAAATTATGATTATGAAAAGTATATTTGATTTTGGGCCGCCGGTTAAGTATTTATACTTAACCCTAATACCGCCGGATTTTAACTGATATTTTCGGCAAAAATATTAAGGAATTTTCGCCGAAAATTCCTTTGCAAAAGTGGATGACCGCCGGATGATTTCTTCTGTGGTTTTCGGTCCAACAATTCTCGGCGAAAACTTAGTGTTTTCGCCGAAAACATCTTTCAGCTGATATCAGTGGATTTGTTCATGCATTTTCGTCGAAAACACTAAGGGATTTTCGGCGAAAACTCCTTTGTAAACCGGGGCAGGAATTTGTTTGACTTGGTTGGCTCCTTGGATCGATTCCGGTGCTATTCCTCGAGGTTCCAACGCCTTAGACACGTCCTTGGCTACTTTATTTGACGGCAAAAACCAGTGCTAACATAAAAACACTAGAAAACCATCAAATAGACCCGAAACGGGCCAAAGTAACAGAAATGGCACGAGATAGGGCAATTGATTGAATATTCGTCATTCTACCCTAAAAACCGTGTCTTAAGCAATGAAATGTCGCTTAAATGAGGCTGATAATCACGTCAAATCGAGTGTCATCAAAATACCCCACACTTAAGCTTTTGCTTGTCCTCAAGCAAACTGAATAAAAACGCTCATGTTCACAACTGATAAGATCGATTAAATTGGAGCTCAATCAAACACAATTAATTAGTAGACAGATAAATCCTAGAACAAGAAACCTAGCATGCATACAGATCAACCAAACCACCTGGTCTCACTAATAAACTGCACACGACAAGTAATCGTAACCAATTATGCACAAATTTAACCTGACCGACCAGACTCCACACACAGGAAATATTTAGTAAATTGGGAACTCTCACTCTCTGTGTTTAAGGACGTGTTTCTGCTCTCAATCATTTTCTGTTACTGAATTCTGTCATAAGTTTGCATTTTGACCACATCTCCACCACTGTGACAACACGAGTAACCAGTCAAGAAGGACTTCCCTGCTAGGACTGTAACGAATTCTACACTACAAGGGTTTATGATGAGATGGATGATGGGAAAGTATGATGATGGCTTTGGTGCGGTGTAGCTTTCGACTAACATCCCTCGAATCTAATCTGTGGCTTCCTACCGTCTAACCAGACACGGGTGGAATAGTGAACGCTCGTCCTAAGATACCCTCAAGCAACCTAGCACTTTTTATTTTTTTAACATACATTTTTTCTTTTCTGACTTTTCTTTTGACTTCGTTCTTCCATATGTAGAGAGAAGAACGTTTATTGAACTTAAAACTTTTTTGCTATTCTGATTTTTTCTTTTTTCTCTTTTTTTTTTCGAAACTTACTTCTTTTCTTCTTTTTCTATTTTTTTGTGCCGATTCTTTCTTTTAGTTGCTAGAGGGGTTTACACGTCTGGATATAACAGCTAAGACCACCTGTTTAATGGCTATAAGCAGGTTACCCCAAACCGACTTCCGGTAGGTCAATCTAGAACTACAACCACAGGGGATCAACGGGGAATGAAAGAATGGGAAATGGCTGTAATGTATTATCGAACCGAAAGAACGGGCCAAGCTCAAGGGTTTAAACCTAATGGATTTATCGTTGGGTAGGCTATCTGGCTTAGTAGCTGAATCTTGGTGCCCCTATCATTCTAGAACTCGTGTCATCGTGTGGTCTCGAGTAGGTCTCATGCAAATTCTAACTCATTCAAGCAAATAGAAAACCATAAAAAAAGAATTGAAATTGCAAGTTACGTGCAATGGATCAAAAGCTCACAGTTGGTTTGCTAGTCGGATTCGGTCATTTTCATGCAATCAAGGCTACAAACTACAAGTGTGATTTTAAAAATTCTGTTCTGACCAGGCAATTTAGCATCAAAGTAAACACGTTGGTTCTCAAGTTCTAGGTTAGGCAGTCTAAGCATCATTATGAAAGTTTGAATAACAACTTAACATCAAAAATTAAGAACTGAGCCATTCTAATGCTAGAGAAATTGGACAGGAATCACGAGGCACACAAAAACGCAATCAAGGGCAATCAAGTTCATGCAAGGTTCTCTAGCATCCTACCCCACACTTAAATCGTACTGTGTCCTCACAGGACTAAAATTAGAGTTCAGAGTGAAGTAGAAGAACCTGGACCGAGATGGTTGGCGTAGGGGATGAGCACGGATCCTCGGAGTGGAGGGAATCTACCAAAGCGAAGCAAAGGGAATCTCCCTACTGCCTACAAAAAAAACAAATGAAACATAAAAAGGAAACCGGGACAAGTCTCCCGGATCCACACAGAAAAAAGTTGGATCGAAATCCGAAAA
The DNA here is from genome assembly GCA_034768395.1 of Linum lewisii. NCBI lineage: Eukaryota > Viridiplantae > Streptophyta > Magnoliopsida > Malpighiales > Linaceae > Linum > Linum lewisii. Next base: position 12,099,563 of record CM068296.1, on the reverse strand, counting down.
GAATAAATAAAAAGAAGGGACAAGAAAGAGGATACAACCCGATCACTGCTCGTCAGGCACGTCGGGAGGTGGAAAGTGGAGGAAGTCGCCGAGCTGACGTTGCCACGCCATCTGTGCCTCATACCGCTCGTTGGAGCGGTGTATATGTTGCTGCATAATAGTCCACCTTGCCTCTTGAGTGGCGTTGTCGGTGATGCGCCACTCCTGCAGTCGCTCATACAGCTCTCCAACATCCGCAGGGTGCGGGTGGTGCTGCGGGTGAGGCGCCTGATATGGCTCTGGAATGGGCGGCGGCGACTGGCATGCATACCCTGCCTGATGGTGTGGCGAGGGTATATGATCATGAAATTCCGGCTCGTACTAAAACTGAGACTCCTCGGAATCATCTTCTTCCTCCGACTCATCCTCGTCCTGGGGAGGAGGATCTGCTGCTACCTGGGGGCTGAGTTCCAGCTCGAGGTTGTACTCGACCGCCAAATCGCCTCCAACGGTGCGTACTCTGTGGCGTGGAATGTTCGGGCCATATTCATGGCTGAGGCCGAAGGAGATGATGAGTCGGCCTACAAAGTTGCCTCCCAAGAGTGAGCGAGGTGGCTTTGACCTCTGAGTCTTCTTGCGGAGTAGTCGGGCAAGCACCCATTCGGGATGAAGAGGGTAGCTCTCCCGGATGGCGCGATGAAGAAGAAGCTCCTCTCGGCTGATATGGTGGCGGTCCTTCTCTGGAGCATACAAAAGAGAACGACGCCAAACCATGTGAATGAATTTATAGAGAGGGTGAGAGAGAGACTTAACTGAATTATGCTTCGTGAGACGATCGCCGGGCACTCCAGTCAGGTGGCTCCAGAGTGCATGGTACTCCTCTCCGTCGTCATCGTCGTCCTCCCAGCCGAGGTAATGACCATTGTAGTGCTCGTAGGGGATGCCTAGATGAGCGGCAAACTCATCATAGGTGAGTGTCCTGTGCACCCCACCCAGATAGAAGGAAACGACCTTCCTGTGCTGCCTCCTCCGGTGCTCGTCGAGATTGAACGTCGCCCAAAACTCCTATAGAACGACTTCTGGGAAGTCGGCGGCTAGTGTGGTCAGCTCCAGGAGTCCAGCATGCGTCAGTGCATCAAGCACGTTCCGGTGCCAGTCCTCATCATGATCGAGGAGCGACTCCATGGAAAGGGGGCGAACAGCGGCTCCAGGGATATTCTCGAGCTTCTGGTAGCACTCGAAGTAGTACGGGGGCAGGCGAGCAACGGTGTGGTGGTACCCAACACGGCCAGGGAAAGCTGGGGGAGGTCCATGGATGGCAGGTGTGACGGGAGCGGGAGCTCGGGAGCTGGAGGCGGTGTCAAGTCTCTGCTTGGTCCTGCGCTCATGAGTCACATTCCTAAGCAAGAAAACAAACCAGATTAGTCAAACCAAAACCCTACCCCACACTTAGTAGAAAAACTCAATTTCACAAAGAAATGAGGAAAAACGAGTGGGGGTAAGCAAAACAGAGTAACCGGTAATCACAAACAATTAAAATACATGCTTAGGAACAGCCAGAATGGAATTATCACAATCAGAGTTCAGAAGTCAAAACGACATTCAAAAAGTCAACATAATCGAACATTGAACCCTAAACATGGCAAGACCATCACAAAGCGGGAAATGACGGCATAATATGATCTCAGATGGAAAGCACAAGAATATGAACGGAAATGAGCACATAAGGCGGCCAACTGATCATAAACAGTTCATGGTCAAACCGACATTTCTCAAAAGTCAACATCACAAAGAATAGGTCTTAGGCAAAGCAACACATGATCAAACGATATTAAAATTAAGTACGATACTCCCTAATCATGCTAGATCAGTCCAACAAGTTCAGCTAACCTAGTTCACATGAAATCAGTCGGCACGCAAATCGAGGTAAATTGAAAAGTCAACCCCGACGAAATTCAGCATTCAATATGTCAAAAGATTCGTAATGAAAAGTTCTACAACTTACCTTGAAGCCATGGGTGCTGAAAACGAACGGAGAAAGAGAAATCGGAGAAAACCCGAAAATTTTAGGGTTTGGCTGAACGGGAGCTCTAGAGCTCCGATTCGACTGTTCTAGGGCTTGGGTTGATTGGAAATGGAAGGGGAGTCGTGCAGCGGCGGTCGGCGATATATTTTAAACAGGGGAGGGTTTTTTTTTGGGCTCGGTTTCGAAAATAGAAAGTGAGGAGAGAGAGGGTGAATCCGGATTTTTAAAACGAAAAATTGGTTGATTTCCAAATGAATTTTCGGCAAAAATAAGTGCAAGTTTTCGCTAAAAATGTTAGTTAAAAAAGTACTGCTGGTGTTTCAAAAGGATTTTCGCCGAAAATGTTAAATAGTTTTCGCCGAAAATGTTAACAAAAAAAAATGTCTGGAAACACAGTGGAATTTCAAAGGAAATTTTCGCTGAAAACAGAGTATATTTTTGCCGAAAATTTTGAACTCTACGATTGAAAATATTTTCGCAATCCCGGTAAACTTCAGAAAATCACAGTTAAATCCACAAAAATCAAAAAAACCTCAAACGACTTGCAATTGACACTACGACACACAGACTACACACGAAAAATAAGAAATCAAACAAACTGACACTTTTGGCTCCCCCGAACCGACTCTAAAACACTAAGGTTGACACGAATGAAAAACTGACTCCAGCCGTGGGTTGTCTCCCACAAAGCGCTCTAGATTAATGTCCTTGAGCTGGAAGATACCTGGACGGTATTAGGAGACATCCCAACTCAGGTTCTCCTTAACGCTAGCATTGGAGTTCATGAAGTAGAGCTTCGGGGTATCTCCGGTGAGCGTGAATTTCTTCCCGTTAGCGTGTGTAAGCTTGGTACGTCCATCGGGAAGGTGCTCAGTGATCTTAAACGGACCAAAGAGCTCTGTCAAGGGATCATCTTCTATGAGGAAGACGGTGGAAGGAATGAGAATGATTGACTTTGTCTTCTCTTTAACCTCCGGCTTTGTATCACCAGGATCGGTGATCGTAGGTATTTCCTTAGGAGATGCTTTAGGCTCCTCCTTCAATACTTGTTCCGGGCCGGTATCTCAGAACGAATTGGTGGTGCAGCTGACTCGGTAGAAGGTGACGGCACAACTGGTCTCCAGACCATTTGAGTCTTCGTCTTCTTGTTCTTCCCCAGGATCTACCAGGTTCTTTTCTCGGTGGCTTAGAAGAGGCTTGCAGTTGCTTCTTCTTTGGCGGCTTTTGAGGAACAGATTTCGGTTTCTGCTTGGTAATCTGTCCAGCACCTGTAACAGCAATTGATCTAGGAACACTAGAAGAGACATCAGTGACGGAGTTGACCGGAGTCAACTCCACAGTTTCAACAGCTAGACAATGAAATTCTTCACTCTTAGGATTATATTTCATTCCGTCTTTAAGGCGGAATGTTATTGTTTCTTTACCAACCCTCAAAGTTAAAGAACCATTTGGAACGTTAATTTGCATTCTAGTAGTAGCCATGAAAGGTCGTCCTATGAGAATGGTAGAATCATTTTTACTAGTATCAATGATAATAAAGTCAGCTAAGAACGTGAAAGGACCACATTTAGTAACAACGTCTTTTATCTCTCCCCTAGGGGTTTTAAGTGATCTATCAGCAAAGACAAGTTGCACGCTAGGCGGTTCAAGTTCTTCTAGGTTCAATTTTTCATACAGACTCATAGGCATAACATTAACGGACGCGCCAAGATCAACCAAACAACGTTCTATCTTAACATCATTAATGACAAGAGGTAGAGTGAAAGAACCAGGATCAGAACACTTAGCTGGATATGGAGAGGAGGGATATCCTTCTTTATTCCCTTTCATGCCAGTCTTGATCCTTGCATTTGGCAGCAATGCTCTTGGAAACGGAGGCTTCACATAGTACGGTGCAAGAGGAGGATTATCCTCCTTAGGCGCCACTTTCAGTGCTTCCTTCTTCTCTGGAGTTTCAGCAATCATGCGTAAAACAGAACAAGCGTCAGCAGATAAGCTTGTAAACTTTTTAACAGATACCATCTTAGCTTGTTCCTTTCTCGGATTCGGCTCTGTCTGGCTCGGAAGTTGGCCAAATGGTCGACCAGATGCTAGCATGCTCGAGATGTTGTTCACAGCCTGCTCAATTCTTTGACCGGCTGCTATCTGTTCTTGATTGAGAAGAACTTGAGCTTTAAACTGACTGTCATGATCGTCGAGTCTGGTGATGATCTGACTGAGCTTCTTGTCCAGGTCACTGACGTTGTTTTCCTTCTGGTACTGCTGACCTGTATAGGTGTTATTCAAATATTGATTCTGACGATTGCCAGGAGCAGTTCCATAGTTACCCGGATTACGGTGTGGCAGCTGATAGACACCACCCGGTGGATGGTTAGGCTTCTGATCCTGAGCTGGACCAGCTGGGCGGTTATTCTGGTTCTGGTTATGGTTGGCGCCATTATTGTAGGGAGGTCTGTCTTGGTAGTTCCCTTGCTGCCTGAAGTTGCAGTAGCCAGCATAACCATTCTGATTGTTAACGAAGCCTTGTTGAACGAAATTTACCTCTTCGGCGGACCAGACTTCTGTCTTACCAAAATTCTGGCAACGGCCTCCATTATGCGCACAAGCTCCACACCATTCGCAATCAACAACATAGATAGAAGCTGCCGGCGGTTTGATTGGTGTAGAAGACTTCTTCAGATGCTTCTCTACTTCTGCCTTGATAGTAGCTTCGAGATCCAGCTTGCTCCTTGATCCTTCTGATTGTCACTCCCAGTTCCTTGACTTGGAAGCACAGTTTGCAAAATGAAGAAGAGCAGCTTCAGGTGTAAGTGTAGTGCAATCCCCTTCAGCTAGAGAATTGACCCACTTGGCAGATTCTTCTCGAAGACCTCGAGCAAAGATTTCGGCTAACTGCCTCTGCTCGAATCCGTGATGAGGACAGTTGTAGAGAAGTTCTTGGAATCGATTCCAAGTATTGTACAAGCTTTCGCCTTCTTTTTGGGAGAATCTAGCGATGCTGTTCTTGATGGCTGTTGTTCTGGCAGGAGGGAAGTACTCTTCAACGAAGTCCTGAGCCAAAGTATCCCAATCAGTATAATATTCGGGTGGTTTGCCAGTAAGCCACCTCTTGGCTGCGCCTTTCAGAGAGAACGGGAAAGCTCTCAAGCAAAGAGTGTTCTTGTCGAGGTTTCCGTTCTTAAAAGTGCTGCAGAGATCAAGGAAATCCGCCAGATGTGTGCACGGATTGTCTAGTGGCCTGCCTTCAAACTGTAGATCCCTATAGATCATAGTCAAGAATGGAATCTTGATCTCATAGTCAGGATCTCCTTCAACGCGCGGCACGGCAATGGCAGATCGAACGCTAGTCACGCTCGGCTTGTTGTAGTCAGCTAGACTCTTCTGTGCAGGCGGCGGTGGTGGATTTCCGCCCGGTGGTGGTAATTGATCAGTCATGGTAGGAGATGGAGGAGGTGAAAGTGACTCGGTGTATGTAACGGATGAAGGTGACGGTAATGGTGAAGATGAGGAACTCTCCTTCAGTTCCTCGATCTTAATCGGAGTGACGGATGGAGGTGGATTGGTTCTGCTTCTCCTTGGAATCTGTGATTGTCGAGGTGGAGCAGAACTGCTTGGTCTCTCTATACTCTTAGCCTTGTCGGTTTGGGAGCGAGTCCAAGGACGGCGATGCATACACCTGCGAGCAACCTACAAATAACAAAAACAAACAAAAACCAGTGTAAAATCGAAGTGGGTGGAAAAGTGAAAGATGGAAAGTAGAAGAATAAATTGCCAGTTCTTCTTTCAAACAATCAAAAGAAGTCCCCGGCAACGGCGCCAATTTGATGAACCCGTCGTTGTGCTGGTTCAAACAAATAACTAACAAAGCTAACAAAAGCTAGGGTAGATCGTATTCCACGGGCCTTCTAATGATCGACTACTCAAATAAGCTAGTAAATTACTCAGATTAAACACTTCGTGCGTGGTGTGAGTTCCACGACTTCTACTTCTAAGAAATGCAGAGAAATTAAAAATTGAAACTAAAAATAGATTGGAAATTAGGGTTGAAAACAGAGATGACAGACAAACTTAGACTTCGAATCCCCCTTCGTTCACCAGAGCATAAGCAATCAACAGATCAGCGGATTTCAATTCTCATTCAATTAGCTCTAAGACACCACCATAACTCCTAACCCTTAGGTTTAAGATCGGCGAACGTTCGCTCTATCCGTTCTAGCTACCAAGATTAATTACCCGCCCGGGTACGGTCGCCTCTCGCAACGACTTAACTTAACTGGTGGAATTACTAACAATTTATGAGTTACTCTTGCAGTGGATTAACCCTAACCGGTTCCTACGAAAGGCACACTCCAATTATAAGGTTAATTGTTCAGTTTGATGTTTTAAAGTAAGGCGAGCGTTCGCTTCTATCCTTAGCTTAACAAGAATCTAATCTAGGTGATCAATCCAGACAAGAAACATAAACAACGAAGAACAAATCAAACATGAAAGAGAAACTGATTAAACTTTGAATCTAATCACCGCCGATCCGTGACCGCTTTAAAGCCCTGGGTCACTTAGGGTTCATCTAGTCTAAGCTCTAAGAGTTTAGCTACTCATGTTCATCACAAAAGAATCAAAGGTAAAGAAAGAGTTCATCATACAAAGGAAGAACAGAAAAGTATCTGAAAAACCTAATTAAGACGACTCCGGCAGAACTTTGATCTTCGGTAGACTGCAATCCTAGCTCCGAGTCCTCGAGATGGAAGGGATGGTGTCACGATCTCTTTCCGGCTCTTCGAACTCTAAACTCTCCTTCAGAACTCTTGAGAATCCTTGAAGTATTTGGTATTAGTTGGAAAATTCTGATTATGAAAAGTATATTTGATTTTGGGCCGCTGGTTAAGTATTTATACTTAACCCTAATACCGTCGGATTTTAATTGATATTTTCGGCGAAAATATTAAGGAATTTTTGCCGAAAATTCCTTTGCAAAAGTGGATGACCCCCAACTAATTTCTTCTGTGGTTTTCGGTCCAACAGTTCTCGGCGAAAACTTAAGTGTTTTTGCCGAAAACATCCTTCAGCTGACATCAGTGGATTTGTTCATGCATTTTCGCCGAAAACACTAAGGAATTTTCAGCGAAAACTCCTTTGTAAAGCTAATGCTCATCCTTCCTGGCGATCCGCGAAACTCACCTCCACCCAAGACGAGGAGCCCAGTTGTTTCTCTAAAGCTAATGCTCATCCTTCCTGGCGATCCGCGATGTTCGACGAGTTCATGGCACTCCTCGATAATTCCACATGGCAGCTGGTCCCACGGCCCACTCAGGCACATGTTCTCTAAAATAAATGGGTCTATCGGCTCAAGCGGCATCCTGATGGTACAATTCCTCGTTACAAGGCTAGACTTGTCGCCAAGGGATATCATCAAACCGAGGGGGTCGACTATCTTGAGACCTTCAGCCCCGTCATCAAACCAGCATGTGTTCGCCTCATTCTGTCTATTGCGGTCTCCAGCTCTTGGCCGATTCGACAGCTTGATGTCTCCAATGCTTTTCTACATGGTACGTTGGTTGAAACATTTTACATGGAGCAACCTCAAGGGTTTCTAGATCCCGATCGACCAGATCATGTCTGCCTTCTCAAGAGGTCCTTGTATGGATTGAAGCAAGCTCCATGTGCATGGTTCTCCTGTCTTCGTGATGCTCTTGTTACCTTCGGCTTCCAAGGTTCTGAAACTGATCACTCTCTATTTTATTATGTTGCTAATGATGTCACTCTCTATGTCTTGGTGTATGTGGACGACATCATTCTCACCGGCCCGGACTCGTTAACTATGGATCGCCTGCTACACTATCTCTCGGCCAAGTTCAGGATTAAAGATCTCGGCTCGCTTCATTACTTCCTCGGAATCGAAGTCACATCTACATCGCATGGTCTCCATCTTCGTCAAACGAAGTATATCAATGAACTGCTCCATCGAGCGGGTCTAGCCACGTCCAAGCCTGTGACAACTCCTTCGGCGACTTCCTCACCTTGTACAGACAACTTGTCGGAGGGCTACAATATCTATCTATGACTCGTCCCGACATGGCGTACACCACGGCAAGGTTATCTCAACATATGCATGCTCCCATGGACCAGCATTGGCTTCATCTAAAGCGTGCGCTTCGGTATCTTCGGTGCACAGCCGAGTATAGTCTAACCATTCAACCATCCACCTCCGCTTCTCTACAGGGCTTCTCGGACGCGGACTGGGGAGGTGACTTCGTGGATCGCCGATCCACAAGCGGTTATGTGACCTTTTACGGACCAAACCTCATCTCTTGGTCAAGTAGGAAGCAACGTACGGTTTCACGGTCTTCCACGGAGGCGGAATACCGAGCTCTAGTGACTGTTGCGTCCGAAGTTACCTGGCTTGCATCACTACTCAAGGAAATCAGGCATCCGGTGCGTGACTCACCTACTTTATGGTGTGATAACATCAGCGCTACTTATCTTACTGCCAATCCAGTTTTCCACTCACGCTCTAAGCATCTGGAGATTGATTTTCACTTCGTTCGTGAAAAGGTAGCGGATCGTTCTCTTCACGTGGCTTATATTTCCTCTAAGGATCAGCTGGCGGATGCCTTGACCAAACCACTGCCTACATCTCGATTTACAGATATGCGGTCCAAGCTCAAAGTGCGGCTCCCCTTTGGCTTGCGGGAGAGTAATAAAGATAATTAATGATATTGTAAATATTATCTTACCTTTTCTGTTTTTAGAGGATATTCTCTTGATTTATTTACCTATGTAAACACAATCTCTGTATTTACTTTACCTATAAATACAAAACCACCAGGCCAAGGTTGGCAGGTGAGCCACTTCCTCTACATATTTCACGCCCACGGCATAACTTATTTTTCTACACTTTATACCATTGTGTTATACTTTTGTTTCATCGGTTACCGCATCGTCCTTTTTTAAAGCAAAATAGTGATGTGGCTTAATGAATTAATGGTACAATCAACATATATTGTTAAGTCAACTGCCAACATGTACAATCATTTCATTAGAATAATGGACAAGGTGGTATTGGTGAAACAAAAAGTATAGTTTGATGGTATAAATTCTTGTCCTATTGTGAAAAATTCTTTTATTTTCGTTGTGCTCGTTTGATTTATATTAATCAGCCATCTTTATAAAATAAAAAGTGTTTGAATTAGGTCATGAATACAAATAAACAACTAAAGACAAATTTGAGTTCTGATTACTCCAAACAAACTATAAGCTAGAAGCTTCGAGTAAAGTCATGAGTTTGCACTTCCTTCACCACCAAACAGCCATGAAAGAGCTTCAGAGATATCACCAAACCATTCACCAAGCTGTTAATTACATTAAATATATATATATATATATATTCAAAACAAACAAATCAAAAGATCAAAGAGAAGCGCAAAACCGACGGAAACTCAGATGAAGTAGCCTATTACGGATGGAATTCAATGAAATGGTAGGCTTCGGAAAGAAACCAAACAAACTAAATCGAAAACCCACAATGTCATATGGGAATCAACTAGTTCATCGGCTTCTTTCCGAGCCCACCATTCCGATGAATCCCACTCCAAACCCAATTCAATGGAAACTCATATGAAGTATAGAGGCTAATAATGGATGGAAATCAATTGAATGGTAGACTTCGGAAAGAAACCAAACAATCTAAATCATAACCCACAAGAAGATCACGATTCAGCTTGTTCACCGGCTTCTTTCCGAGCATGCCATTCCGATGATTCCCACTCCGAAAAACATAGAACAAAAGATAGTATTGTGAGGAGCAGCTGCTGCTGTTGAGGTGAGTTTAGAGAATGGCGTGGGAGGGTATTATATACTACCTCCAATGAATTGTAACTCTTAGGGTTTTGAAGTTTAGAAGTGGCGAGCGCCGCGACGTACAAATAGGAGGTATTGTTGACCAAATCCAAATCAAAAGTGCCCATTTAGCCCAAAATAATCTGATAATACATTGCATAGGATGCAATTATCAAAATAATTCACGATTATAATGAAGGTTTGTTTTAAAGTCAAAGGTTTTTATATGATGAAAATAATACAAAAAAAATTTAAAAACATAATTATTAATTAACACATTTAACAAGTAAAAAATAAAAAATATAAATGAAACAATAATTAGTAACTAATAGGGTTGTATATGAGCCGAGTTGAGCCAACTCGAATTTTTTCTTTATAAAAAGTTGTTTGTGAGATCGGCTTGTCGTAAGCGAGCTGGATCGTGAACAAGCTCGTCGACTAAATGTGCCAATTTTGAGCTAATATGTTGGTCAGCTCGGCAGGGTCATGAGCTAATCCGTTTCGTTGGCTCGTTAAACTAGGCTCACTAGCTTACGAAATCATAACTCGTGACCTATTACAGCCTATTCATTATTATAATTCCAATTATGAATTAATTATTCAAATTTCTAATTCTAATTATAATCCGAGTCCCTAATATGGTAATTAAATAATTAACCCGTAGAACAGAAGAATCAACCCTAATATGTTAATTCCAAGTTCACACAACCCCACGACGTACATTCTCGTAAATTTACATGCACGAGATGGTTGCCTTTATATTTTTGGCCACTATGCTAAGGCTATTACTACTACTTTTTAAAATATTAGTTGTTGTCTTTTGAAATATTTGTGAAATGTGATTTATGATATTTCTAATATTTTGTAGCACCTATATCGTATTTGAGGAGAATATTTAATTTCTTATATTTTCTATATTTTTTTATCCAGAGCCTGGCTCGTTTACGATGGTAAATGAGACTGACTTGGATTTGGCTGGTTTAGTATTATAAACGAGCCAAATCTGAATCAGGTTCATTTTTATTTAAAATGCAACAACTATTACTAAGACATCATGTTTTTATGAATCTAATGTTGTATTTAGTCTCATAATTCACGGAAATATTAGTTTTGTCACTGTAAAACCTAATCAATTATTTATTTGCTTGAAACTTATCAATGAAATTGTTGAACAAAAATTTACCTTAACTTGTGCCATATAAAAAAGCCTCGCAGCTAAGCGCGGGCTCAATTCTAGTGTTAGTTAAAATCTATGCTTTATTTAATTTTATCAAAGGAAGAGATCAAACTTTGTCCATCCAAAACAAAACCAATAGTTATGCCACTAGGCCATCAATACATTAATGTTTATCTTTTCAGTGTTTTTATAATCATTTCTCAGGTGTTTCTACACAATCCAAAATTTGGAGGCCCTATGTCATAGGGTCAGCCAATACCTCCTAATGGTCGGCCCTCATGAAGGCCGACTTCCACACCGTTACCACTACCGACCTCTCTCTACTTCTAAAAATCCTACTATTAATTTCCAGACAAATAAACCACAAAATATCATCCATCAAACTTCAGTTTTATTTTACACCCACGGCATAACTTATTTTTCTACACTTTATACCATTGTGTTATACTTTTTGTTTCATCGGTTACCACAACGTCCTTTTTTAAGCAAAATAGTGACGTGGCTTGATGAATTAATGGTACAATCAACATATATTGTTAAGTCAGCTGCCAACATGTACAATCATTTCATTAGAATAATGGACAAGGTGGTATTGGTGAAACAAAAAGTGTAGTTTGATGGTATAAATTCTTGTCCTCGTGTGAAAAATTCTTTTATTTTCGTTGTGCTCGTTTGATTAATATTAATCAGCCATCTTTATAAAATAAAAAGTGTGTGAATTAGGTCATGAATACAAATACACAACTAGAGACAAATTTGATTTCTGATTACTCCAAACAAACTGTAAGCTTGAAGCTTCGAGTAAAGTCATGAGTTTGCACTTCCTTCACCACCAAACAGCCATGAAAGAGCTCCAGAGATATCACCAAACCATTCACCAAGCTGTTAATTACATTAAATATATATATATTCAAAACAAACAAATCAAAAGATCAAAGAGAAGCGCAAAACCGACGGAAACTCAGATGAAGTAGCCTATTACGGATGGAATTCAATGAAATGGTAGGCTTCGGAAAGAAACCAAACAAACTAAATCGAAAACCCACAATATCATATGGGAATCAACTAGTTCATCGGCTTCTTTCCGAGCCCACCATTCCGATGAATCCCACTCCAAACCCAATTCAATGGAAACTCATATGAAGTATAGAGGCTAATAACGGATGGAAATCAATGGAATGGTAGGCTTCGGAAAGAAACCAAACAATCTAAATCATAACCCACAAGAAGATCACGATTCAGCTTGTTCACCGGCTTCTTTCCGAGCATGCCATTCCGATGATTCCCACTCCGAAAAACATAGAACAAAAGATAGTATTGTGAGGAGCAGCTGCTGCTGTTGAGGTGAGTTTAGAGAATGGCGTGGGAGGGTATTATATACTACCTCCAATGAATTGTAACTCTTAAGGTTTTGAAGTTTAGAAGTGGCGAGCGCCGCGACGTACAAATAGGAGGTATTGTTGACCAAATCCAAATCAAAAGTGCAAATTTAGCCCAAAATAATCTGATAATACATTGCATAGGATGCAATTATCAAAATAATTCACGATTATAATGAAGGTTTGTTTTAAAGTCAAAGGTTTTTTTATGATGAAAATAATACAAAAAAAATTTAAAACATAATTATTAATTAACACATTTAAAAAGTAAAAAATAAAAAATATAAATGAAACAATAATTAGTAACTAATAGGGTTGTATATGAGCCGAGTTGAGCCAACTCGAATTTTTTTCTTTATAAAAAGTTGTTTGTGAGATCGGCTTGTCGTAAGCGAGCTGGATCGTGAACAAGCTCGTCGACTAAATGTGCCAATTTCGAGCTAATATGTTGGTCAGCTCGGCAGGGTGATGAGCTAATCCGTTTCGTTGGCTCGTTAAACTAGGCTCACTAGCTTACGAAATCATAACTCGTGACCTATTATAGCCTATTCATTATTATAATTCCAATTATGAATTAATTATTCAAATTTCTAATTCTAATTATAATCCGAGTCCCTAATATGGTAATTAAATAATTAACCCGTAGAACAGAAGAATCAACCCTAATATGTTAATTCCAAGTTCACACAACCCCACGACGTACATTCTCGTAAATTTACATGCATGAGATGGTTGCCTTTATATTTTTGGCCACTATGCTAAGGCTATTACTACTACTTTTTAAATATTAGTTGTTGTCTTTTGAAATATTTGTGAAATGTGATTTCTGATATTTCTAATATTTTGTAGCACCTATATCATATTTGAGGAGAATATTTAATTTCTTATATTTTCTATATTTTTTTATCCAGAGCCTGGCTCGTTTACGATGGTAAATGAGACTGACTTGGATTTGGCTGGTTTAGTATTATAAACGAGCCAAATCTGAGTCAGGTTCGTTTTTATTTAAAATGCAACAACTATTACTAAGACATCATGTTTTTATGAATCTAATGTTGTATTTAGTCTCATAATTCACGGAAATATTAGTTTTGTCACTGTAAAACCTAATCAATTATTTATTTGCTTGAAACTTATCAATGAAATTGTTGAACAAAAATTTACCTTAACTTGTGCCATATAAAAAAGCCTCGCAGCTAAGCGCGGGCTCAATTCTAGTGTTAGTTAAAATCTATGCTTTATTTAATTTTGTCAAAGGAAGAGATCAAACTTTGTCCATCCAAAACAAAACCAATAGTTATGCCACTAGGCCATCAATACATTAATGTTTATCTTTTCAGTGTTTTTATAATCATTTCTCAGGTGTTTCTACACAATCCAAAATTTGGAGGCCCAATGTCATAGGGTCAGCCAATACCTCCTAATGGTCGGCCCTCATGAAGGCCGACTTCCACACCGTTACCACTACCGACCTCTCTCTACTTCTAAAAATCCTACTATTAATTTCCAGACAAATAAACCACAAAATATCATCCATCAAACTTCAGTTTTATTTTACACCCACGGACATAACTTATTTTTCTACACTTTATACCATTGTGTTATACTTTTTGTTTCATCGGTTACCACATCGTCCTTTTTTAAGCAAAATAGTGACATGGCTTGATGAATTAATGGTACAATCAACATATATGTTAAGTCAGCTGCCAACATGTACAATCATTTCATTAGAATAATGGACAAGGTGGTATTGGTGAAACAAAAAGTATAGTTTGATGGTATAAATTCTTGTCCTCGTGTGAAAAATTCTTTTATTTTGTTGTGCTCGTTTGATTAATATTAATCAGCCATCTTTATAAAATAAAAAGTGTTTGAATTAGGTCATGAATACAAATACACAACTAGAGACAAATTTGATTTCTGATTACTCCAAACAAACTGTAAGCTTGAAGCTTCGAGTAAAGTCATGGGTTTGACTTCCTTCACCACCAAACAGCCATGAAAGAGCTCCAGAGATCTGACCAAACCATTCACCAAGCTGTTAATTACATCAAATATATATATTCAAAACAAACAAATCATAAGATCAAGAGAAGCGCAAAACCGACGTAAACTCAGATGAAGTAGCCTATTACGGATGGAATTCAATGAAATGTAGGCTTCGGAAAGAAACCAAACAAACTAAATCGAAAACCCACAAGATCATATGGGAATCAACTAGTTCATCGGCTTCTTTCCGAGCCCACCATTCGATGAATCCCAATCCAAACCCAATTCAATGGAAACTCATATGAAGTATAGAGTCTAATAACGGATGGAAATCAATGGAATGGTAGGCTTCGAAAGAAACCAAACAATCTAAATCATAACCCACAAGAAGATCACGATTCAGCTTGTTCACCGGCTTCTTTCCGAGCATGCCATTCCGATGATTCCCACTCCGAAAAACATAGAACAAAAGATAGTATTGTGAGGAGCAGCTGCTGCTGTTGAGGTGAGTTTAGAGAATGGCGTGGGAGGGTATTATATACTACCTCCAATGAATTGTAACTCTTAAGGTTTTGAAGTTTAGAAGTGGCGAGCGCCGCGACGTACAAATAGGAGGTATTGTTGACCAAATCCAAATCAAAAGTGCAAATTTAGCCCAAAATAATCTGATAATACATTGCATAGGATGCAATTATCAAAATAATTCACGATTATAATGAAGGTTTGTTTTAAAGTCAAAGGTTTTTTTATGATGAAAATAATACAAAAAAAATTTAAAACATAATTATTAATTAACACATTTAAAAAGTAAAAAATAAAAAATATAAATGAAACAATAATTAGTAACTAATAGGGTTGTATATGAGCCGAGTTGAGCCAACTCGAATTTTTTTCTTTATAAAAAGTTGTTTGTGAGATCGGCTTGTCGTAAGCGAGCTGGATCGTGAACAAGCTCGTCGACTAAATGTGCCAATTTCGAGCTAATATGTTGGTCAGCTCGGCAGGGTGATGAGCTAATCCGTTTCGTTGGCTCGTTAAACTAGGCTCACTAGCTTACGAAATCATAACTCGTGACCTATTATAGCCTATTCATTATTATAATTCCAATTATGAATTAATTATTCAAATTTCTAATTCTAATTATAATCCGAGTCCCTAATATGGTAATTAAATAATTAACCCGTAGAACAGAAGAATCAACCCTAATATGTTAATTCCAAGTTCACACAACCCCACGACGTACATTCTCGTAAATTTACATGCATGAGATGGTTGCCTTTATATTTTTGGCCACTATGCTAAGGCTATTACTACTACTTTTTAAAATATTAGTTGTTGTCTTTTGAAATATTTGTGAAATGTGATTTCTGATATTTCTAATATTTTGTAGCACCTATATCATATTTGAGGAGAATATTTAATTTCTTATATTTTCTATATTTTTTTATCCAGAGCCTGGCTCGTTTACGATGGTAAATGAGACTGACTTGGATTTGGCTGTTTAGTATTATAAACGAGCCAAATCTGAGTCAGGTTCGTTTTTATTTAAAATGCAACAACTATTACTAAGACATCATGTTTTTATGAATCTAATGTTGTATTTAGTCTCATAATTCACGGAAATATTAGTTTTGTCACTGTAAAACCTAATCAATTATTTATTTGCTTGAAACTTATCAATGAAATTGTTGAACAAAAATTTACCTTAACTTGTGCCATATAAAAAAGCCTCGCAGCTAAGCGCGGGCTCAATTCTAGTGTTAGTTAAAATCTATGCTTTATTTAATTTTGTCAAAGGAAGAGATCAAACTTTGTCCATCCAAAACAAAACCAATAGTTATGCCACTAGGCCATCAATACATTAATGTTTATCTTTTCAGTGTTTTTATAATCATTTCTCAGGTGTTTCTACACAATCCAAAATTTGGAGGCCCAATGTCATAGGGTCTGCCAATACCTCCTAATGGTCGGCCCTCATGAAGGCCGACTTCCACACCGTTACCACTACCGACCTCTCTCTACTTCTAAAAATCCTACTATTAATTTCCAGCAAATAAACCACAAAATATCATCCATCAAACTTCAGTTTTATTTTACACCCACGACATAACTTATTTTTCTACACTTTATACCATTGTGTTATACTTTTTGTTTCATCGGTTACCACATCGTCCTTTTTTAAAGCAAAATAGTGACATGGCTTGATGAATTAATGGTACAATCAACATATATCGTTAAGTCAGCTGCCAACATGTACAATCATTTCATTAGAATAATGGACAAGGTGGTATTGGTGAAACAAAAAGTATAGTTTGATGGTATAAATTCTTGTCCTCGTGTGAAAAATTCTTTTATTTTTGATGTGCTCGTTTGATTAATATTAATCAGCCATCTTTATAAAATAAAAAGTGTTTGAATTAGGTCATGAATACAAATACACAACTAGAGACAAATTTGATTTCTGATTACTCCAAACAAACTATAAGCTTGAAGCTTCGAGTAATGTCATGGTTTGAACTTCATTCACCACCAAACAGCCATGAAAGAGCTCCAGAGATCTGACCAAACCATTCACCAAGCTGTTAATTACATCAAATATATATATTCAAAACAAACAAATCATAAGATCATAGAGAAGCGCAAAACCGACGTAAACTTAGATGAAGTAGTTTATTACGGATGGAATTCAATGAAATGATAGGCTTCGGAAAGAAACCAAACAAACTAAATCGAAAACCCACAAGATCATATGGGAATCAACTAGTTCATCGGCTTCTTTCCGAGCCCACCATTACGATGAATCCCAATCCAAACCCAATTCAATGGAAACTCGTATGACGTATAGAGTCTAATAACGGATGGAAATCAATGGAATGGTAGGCTTCAGAAAGAAACCAAACAATCTAAATCATAACCCACAAGAAGATCACGATTCAGCTTGTTCACTGGCTTCTTTCCGAGCCTGCCATTCCGATGATTCCCACTCCGAAAAACATAGAACAAAAGATAGTATTGTGAGGAGCAGCTGCTGCTGTTGAGGTGAGTTTGAGAATGGCGTGGGAGGGTATTATATACTACCTCCAATGATTTGTAACGCTTAGGATTTTGAAGTTTAGAAGTGGCGAGCGCCGCGACGTGCAAATAGGGGTATTGTAGACCAAATCCGAATCAAAAGAGCCCATTTAGCCAAAAATAATCTGATAATACATTGCATAGGATGCGATTATCGAAATAATTCACGATTATAATGAAGGTTTGTTTTAAAGTCAAAGGTTTTTTTATGATGAAAATAATACAAAATAAATTTAAAAACATAATTATTAATTAACTCATATAAAAAGTAAAAATATAAAATATAAATGAAACAATAATTAGTAACTAATAGGGTTGTATATGAGCCGAGTTGAGCCAGCATCGAATTTTTTCTTAATAAAAAGTTGTTTATGAGATCGGCTTGTCGTAAGCGAGCTGGATCATGAACAAGCTCGTCGACTAAATGTGCCAATTTCGAGCTAATATGTTGGTAAGCTCGGCAGGGTCATGAGCTAATCCGTTTCGTTGGGTCGTTAAACTATGCTCGCTAGCTTACTCAATCATAACTCGTGACCTATTATAGCCTATTCATTATTATAATTCCAATTATGAATTAATTATTCAAATTTCTAATTCTAATTATAATTTGAGTCCCTAATATGGTAATTAAATAATTAACCCGTAGAACAGAAGAATCAACCCTAATATTTTAATTCCAAGTTCACACAACCCCACGACTTACATTCTCGTAAATTTACATGCACGAGATGGTTGCCTTTATATTTTTGGCCACTATGCTAAGGCTATTACTACTACTTTTTAAAATATTAGTTGTTGTCTTTTGAAATATTTGTGAAATGTGATTTCTGATATTTCTAATATTTTGTTGCACCTATATCGTATTTGAGGAGAATATTTGTTTCTTATATTTTCTATTTATTTTATCCAGAGCTCGGCTCGTTTATGATGGTAAATGGGACTAACTTGGATTTGGCTTGTTTAGCATTATAGACGAGCCAAATCTGAGTCAGGTTCGTTTTTATTTAAAATGCAACAACTATTACTATGACATTAGTTTTTGTGAATCTAATTTTTTATTTAGTCTCATAATTCACGGAAATATTAGTTTTGTCACTGTAAAACCTAATAAATTATTTATTTGCTTGAAATTTATCAATGAAATCCTCGAACAAGAATTTACCTTAACTTGTGTCATATAAAAAAGCCTCGCAGCAAAGCGCGGGCTCAATTCTAGTATTAGTTAAAATCTATGCTTTATTTCATTTTCTCAAAGGAAGAGATCAAACCTTGTCCATCCAAAACAAAACCAATAGCTATGCCACTAGTCCATCAATACATTAATGTTTATCTTTTCAGTGTTTTTATAATCATTTCTCAGGTGTTTCTACACAATCCAAAATTTTGAGGCCCTATGCCATAGGGTCAGCCAATACCTCCTAATGGACGACCCTCATGAAGGCCGACTTCCACACCGTTACCACTATCGACCTCTCTTTACTTCTAAAAATCCTACTATTAATTTCCAGCCAAATAAACCACAAAATATCATCCATCAAACTTCAGTTTTATTTCACACCCACGACATAACTTATTTTTCTACACTTTATACCATTGTGTTATACTTTTTGTTTCATCGGTTACCACATCGTCCTTTTTCAAAGCAAAATAGTGATGTGGCTTGATGAATTAATGGTATAATCAACATATATTGTTAAGTCAGCTGTCAACATGTACAATCATTTCATTAGAATAATGGACAAGGTGGTATTGGTGAAACAAAAAGTATAGTTTGATGGTATAAATTCTTGTCCTCGTGTGAAAAATTCTTTTATTTTCGTTGTGCTCGTTTGATTAATATTAATCAGCCATCTTTATAAAATAAAAAGTGTTTGAATTAGGTCATGAATACAAATACACAACTAGAGACAAATTTGATTTCTGATTACTCCAAACAAACTATAAGCTTGAAGCTTCGAGTAAAGTCATGAGTTTGCGCTTCCTTCACCACCAAACAGCCATGAAAGAGCTCCAGAGATCTGACCAAACCAATCACCAAGCGGTTAATTACATCAAATATATATATTCAAAACAAACAAATCATAAGATCATAGAGAAGCGCAAAATCGACGAAAACTCAGATGAAGTAGCCTATTACAGATGGAATTCATTGAAATGGTAGGCTTCGGAAAGAAACCAAACAAACTAAATCGAAAACCCACAAGATCATATGGGAATCAACTAGTTCATCGGCTTCTTTCCAAGCCCACCATTCCGATGAATCCCATTCCAAACCCAATTTAATGGAAACTCATATGAAGTATAGAGTCTAATAACGGATGGAAATCAATGGAATGGTAGGCTTCGGAAAGAAACCAAACAATCTAAATCATAACCCACAAGAAGATCACGATTCAGCTTGTTCACCGGCTTCTTTCCGAGCCTGCCATTTCCATGATTCCCACTCTGAAAAACATAGAACAAAAGATAGTATTGTGAGGAGCAGCTGCTGATGTTGAGGTGAGTTTAGAGAATGGCGTGGGAGGGTATTATATACTACCTCCAATGAATTCTAACGCTTAGGGTTTTGAAGTTTAGAAGTGGCGAGCGCCGCGACGTGCAAATAGGGGGTATTGTTGACCAAATCCAAATCAAAAGAGCCCATTTAGCCAAAAATAATCTGATAATACATTGCATAGGATGCAATTATCAAAATAATTCACAATTATAATGAAGGTTTGTTTTAAAGTCAAAGGTTTTTTTATGATGAAATCATACAAAATAAATTTAAAAACATAATTATTAATTAACACATTTAAAAAGTAAAAAATAAAAAATATAAATAAAACAATAATTAGTAACTAATAGGGTTGTATATGAGCCGAGTTGAGCCAGCTCGAATTTTTTTCTTTATAAAAAGTTGTTTGTGAGATCGTCTTGTCGTAAGCGAGCTAGATCGTGAACAAGCTCGTCGACTAAATGTGCCAATTTTGAGCTAATATGTTGGTCAGCTCGGCAGGGTCATGAGCTAATCCGTTTCGTTGGCTCGTTAAACTAGGCTCACTAGCTTACTCAATCATAACTCGTGACCTATTATAGCCTATTCACTATTATAATTCCAATTATAAATTAATTATTCAAATTTCTAATTCTAATTATAATCCGAGTCCCTAATATGCTAATTAAATAATTAACCCGTAGAACAAAAGAATCAACCTTAATATGTTAATTCCAAGTTCACACAACCCCACGACGTACATTCTCGTAAATTTACTTGCACGAGATGGTTGCTTTTATATTTTTGGCCACTATGCTAAGGCTGTTACTACTACTTTTTAAAATATTAGTTGTTGTCTTTTGAAATATTTGTGAAATGTGATTTTAGATATTTCTAATATTTCTTACCACCTATATCGTATTTGAGGAAATATTTGATTTCTAATATTTTCGATATTTTTTATCCAGAGCTCAACTTGTTTACGATGGTAAATGAGACTGACTTGGATTTGGCTTGTTTAGCATTATAGACGAGCCAAATCTAAGTCAGGTTCATTTTTATTTAAAATGCAACAACTATTACTAAGACATTATGTTTTTGTGAATCTAATTTTGTATTTAGTCTCATAATTCACAGAAATATTAGTTTTGTCACTGTAAAACCTAATCAATTATTTATTTGCTTGAAATTTATCAATGAAATCGTCGAACAATAATTTACCATAACTTGTGCCATATAAAAAAGCCCCGCAGCAAAGCGCGGGCTCAGTTCTAGTGTTAGTTAAAATCTATGCTTTATTTCATTTTGTTAAAGGAAGAGATCAAACCTTGTCCATCCAAAACAAAACCAATAGTTATGCCACTAGTCCATCAATACATTAATGTTTACCTTTTCAGTGTTTTTATAATCATTTCTCAGGTGTTTCTACACAATCCAAAATTTGGAGGCCCTATGTCATAGTGTCAGCCAATACCTCCTAATGGACGGCCCTCATGAAGGCCGACTTCCACACCGTTACCACTACCAACCTCTCTCTACTTCTAAAAATCCTACTATTAATATCCAGCCAAATAAACCACAAAACATCATCCATCAAACTTCAGTTTTATTTCACACCTACGGCATAACTTATTTTTCTACACTCTATACCATTGTGTTATACTTTTTGTTTCATCGATTACCACATCGTTCTTTTTTAGAGAAAAATAGTAATGTGGCTTGATGAATTAATGGTACAATCAACATATATTGTTAAGTCAGCTGCCAACATGTACAATCATTTCATTAGAATAATGGACAAGGTGGTAGTGGTGAAACAAAAAGTATAGTTTGATGGTATAAATTCTTGTCCTCGTGTGAAAAATTCTTTTATTTTCGTTGTGCTCGTTTGATTAATATTAATCAGCCATCTTTATAAAATAAAAAGTGTTTGAATTGGGTCATGAATACAAATACACAACTAGAGGCAAATTTTATTTCTGATTACTCCAAACAAACTGTAAGCTTGAAGCTTCGAGTAAAGTCATGAGTTTCCGCTTCCTTCACCACCAAACAGCCATGAAAGAGCTCCAGAGATCTGACCAAACCATTCACCAAGCTGTTAATTACATTAAATATATATATATATTCAAAACAAACAAATCAAAAGATCAAAGAGAAGCGCAAAACCGATGAAAACTTAGATGAAGTAGCCTATTACGGATGGAATTCAATGAAATGGTAGGCTTCGGAAAGAAACCAAACAAACTAAATCGAAAACCAACAAGATCATATGGGTATCAACTAGTTCATCGGCTTCTTTCCGAGCCCACCATTCCGATGAATCCCACTCCAAACCCAATTCAATGGAAACTCATATGAAGTATAAGAGGCTAATAACGGATGGAAATCAATGGAATGGTAGACTTCGGAAAGAAACCAAACAAACTAAATCATAACCCACA
Source organism: Linum lewisii (assembly GCA_034768395.1). Classification (NCBI taxonomy): domain Eukaryota; kingdom Viridiplantae; phylum Streptophyta; class Magnoliopsida; order Malpighiales; family Linaceae; genus Linum; species Linum lewisii. The sequence continues at coordinate 12,077,185 of CM068296.1, read as the reverse complement.
AGAAGATCACGATTCAGCTTGTTCACCGGCTTCTTTCCGAGCCTTCCATTCCGATGATTCCCACTCCGATAAACATAGAACAGAAGATAGTATTGTGAGGAGCAGTTGCTGCTGTTGAGATGAGTTTAGAGAATGGCGTGGGAGGGTATTATATACTACCTCCAATGAATTGTAACTCTTAGGGTTTTGAAGTTTAGAAGTGGCGAGCGTCGCGACGTGCAAATAGGGCTATTGTTGACCAAATCAAAAGAGCCCATTTAGCCCAAAATAATTTGATAATACATTGCAAAGGATGCAATTATCTAAATAATTCACGATTACAATGAAGGTTTGTTTTAAAGTCAAAGTTAAGGTTTTTTTATGATGAAAATAATGCAAAATAAATTTAAAAACATAATTATTAATTAACGCATATAAAAATTAAAAAATATAAATATAAATGAAATAATAATTAGTAACTAATAGGGTTGTATATTGAGCCGAGTTGAGCCAGCTCGAATTTTTTCTTCATAAAAAGTTGTTTGTGAGATCGGCTTGTCGTAAGCGAGCTGGCTCATGAACAAGCTCGTCGACTAAATGAGCCAATTTCGAGCTAATATGTTGGTCGGTTCGGCAGGCTCATGAGCTAATGCGTTTCGTTGGCTCGTTAAACTAGGCTTGCTAGCTTACTCAATCATAATTCGTTGCCTATTATGGCATATTCAATATTATAAATCCAATTATGAATTAATTATTCAAATTTCTAATTCTAATTATAATCCGAGTTCCTAATATGATAATTAAATAATTGACCCGTAAAATAGAAGAATCAACCCTAATATGTTAATTCCAAGTTCACACAACCCCACGACGTACATTCTCGTGAATTTACATGCACGAGATGGTTGCCTTTATATTTTTGGCCACTATGCTAATTCTATTACTACTACTTTTTAAAATATTAGTTGTTGTCTTTTGTGAAATGTGATTTCTGATATTTCTAATATGTTGTAGCTCCTATATCGTATTTCAGGAGAATATTTGATTTCTTATATTTTTTATATTTTTTATCCAGAGCTTGGCTCGTTTACGATGGTAAATGAGACTGATTTGGATTTGGTTTGTTTAGCGTTATAAACGAGCCAAACCTAAGTCAGGTTCGTTTACCATCTTAAACGAGACGATCTCGAGCCAATCTCGATACAAGCCCAATCAACCTACAAATGAATCAAGACCTAGATGGTCCATCCGAACTTGTTACGAGTCTGAAAATATTTAGGCGTGCTCGAGTCAGCTCATATACAACCTTTGTTTGGCAGCTAGTCTCGTGCCAACTTTGATATCCTGTGAGCTTGTTGGAGGAGATCACTACAAGAATATATCTCAATTGTCAAGGCACACCTCTTTGTACGGCGATGGATACATCGTGTTTTGTAGTATCGGGTGCAGTTTCGGAGGAATATGTAGCCCCAATGGCACATTTCCGAACTATGTCCAAATAGGGGTAATTTCGAGGCCCAGACAACGCCACGCCAGCCAGAGAGCGCGGCGCTCACCAGAGAGCGCGGCGCTCACCAGCCAGCGTGGCGCTGGTTGGTAGGACAGGAAACTAGCCGTTGGCGACCGTTGGCAAGCGTCGCGGCACGTGGCGAAGTAGCCGTTGGAGGTCACTGTGGTGAGCGCGGCACTGGCTAGTGAGCGCCGCGCTAGGCAGCCTCCCCTACAGTTCCCATATAAATACCTCTTTCAACCCTTCATTCTTCACACTTCAATCCTCATTCTCACAATCTTGTATCCCAATTTGGTTAGTTTTTAGGCAGCATCTTGAAGCAATTTTGGAATATTGCCTCTTCGAGTCGTCGTAAGTGAAATGGAGATTCAGTTTGCCTTTCAGTTCTTCCTCATTTCTTTTGTTGCACTAATTACTTTTGTCATTCAGTTTCACATTTCGAAAGGATAATGTACAAGATGAAGAAGCATGAAGAGGAGGATCTGTTCGTTTATGAAGGAGGCCTTGTCGAATGCAAGTGCGGGTTACGAGCAACCAGATCTATTGCCTACATTCTAGAGCGCTATATCGGGTGCCCTCGCGAGAAGGAGGGTAAGAGTTGTGGCTTCTACGAGAAACTAGAGGTGCATGAGGCTGTGGACGCGGTGACTAAGGAGAAGGACGAGGTTATCGAGAGGCAGAGAACCTCGATTCGGTGTCTCAGAGAACGGGTTACAGGTCTCGATTCGCACAACTCAGTACTGCAGGGTTATATCAATGCCCTGGTTAAGGGGAATAGGTTTTCTATACGTGACTAGAATAGAAAGAGTATTGAAGGGGATGAAGTGGTTCTTGTTATGTTTTAAATGTTAGGTTTATGTTATTTTGTTGTAATCTTTCAGTGTTAGAGGGTTGGGGTCTCCCTTGTCACTCATTGTATCCCTTTGTTACATTCGGAGAAATCGAAGAACTGATGTTGAGTTGTTTGTTTTCAAGTTCATTCAAGCATATTTTAAATAAACAAGCCGATGAAAAACAAAGATAAAGTTAATTAAAACTGGAAGGGAAATAACACAATGACATAGAACACAATACAAGGGTAATACAACACAACGACATAGAGGACAATAAAAATGGATTAACCATTCCTTGATGGGTTGGAATTTCTGTTGCTTTGCTTTGCCCGTGTGCAAGTCCTTCTGTTGTGGCCAGCCTCATTGCAGTAGCTGCAATGAGGCTCAATCTCTTCGACCCAGTCCGTCTCGTTATGTATGCGTGAATGGCGTGGCCGACCAAATTTCCTAATTCTTTCATGGTCGGGAACGAAATGCAACCCTCCGTGTGGAATACAGTCTTTTCTTCCCCCAATCGGGTGGAAACTCCTACAGTATATACGACTCACAGTCTCCAGCTTGTAGTGGTCGTTAACGTAGTAGAACGGATCTTGATGAGCATGTCGAATGGCTGCCATGGCGTGTGAACATGGCATTTTCTTCTGTTGGAACTTTCCGCAGGTGCATGACCCGTCGTGCTCGTCATAATACAGATTCATTGTCTGTGTATTATTCCCCCTCCCATTTGACATATTTGGCACAGTTTGCACATCGAACAACCCATTCTCATAGTCGTAGGTCCTTACTACATGGGTATATGACTTGTTCAGTCGTTTCCCCATCTGTTTGAGACACAGCTTGGTCCATATTGCCCCAGTCTCCACTTCTTCCCTAATCCTGGTCTGTCGATCATCAAAGTATCCAATAAGCCTGTAGAAGGTGGCCTCCACAAGAGCTGCGATGGGGAGTGCACGGACTGCCTTGAACGCCCCATTGACACTCTCTGCAATGTTCGATGTCATATTATTCCACCGTGTCCCATCGTAGGTCGAATCAACAGCTCTCGACCAATATAGTTGATCCTTAGTTACCCAATCAGAGAGGCCCAGCTCCATTCTAGCGTCTGCTCTCATGAATGATCTGACCCCCTTTTCGAATTTCCACATAGAGGATTTTTTACCTGCAAGGGTCACTGATGACGTTAGATTTACCACATTTATCTCACCACATTAGAGCCAAATTCCCTTCTTTGTACACCTTTTTTGTGATAGTTTTTAGGAACTTTCATGAAAATTGCGTGTTATTGTCCTCTGGCCCTCTTTTGGGCAATTTGATGTTGTTTTGAGTTATTTTTGTTGAGATTTCAGGCTACCAGATTGTGGAGGACCTTTCTACGAGCTCGACGCTTCAAACGGAGACCAATTCGGAGTTCAGATGAAGCGGGAATCATCAAAAGAAGTATGGAGCTGAAATTATTTTTCCCAGCTCCAAAAGTGCGCTGTTTGGACAAAAAAGTGCGCCGGAGCACTTTTTGGGTGCCTCCAGGCGCACTTTTTAATCGACATTCTGGAAATTTTTTGCCGACTTTCAAAAGTGCGCCTTTTACAAGAAAAAGTGCGACGGCGCACTTTTTGGCAAAAATCTGGATTGGAGAGGAAAAATAGGGTTTTTAAGCCTGAGAAACAGACAGAACGACAACTCTTCAGACTTCATTCTGATTTTGATGAACCAGACACTCTCGGAGGAGGATTTTGAAGCTTTGAAGTGACGATTAAGCGAGGATTAACTCAGGAGTTTCTAGGATTCATCAGGATTAGGTTTTCTCGGAGTAAGATGTCTTCTTCTCCGATTTTCTTCTTCTTTGTTTCTGCGATTTCTTCTGTAGCGATGTCGAGCTAAACTCTTTAGTTTGTTCAGATTAGATGAAACTCTAGTGAGATTTTGTATGGATGATGTCGGGTTTCTAACCCGTTAATGTTAATTGAGGTTTATTCAGACTTAATTGAGATTTTTCTAAAACCCTAATTTGAAGCTCTTGAATTCGCAGATTGACCATATCGTAGAATTTGTTTCATCTTTGTCTTGCGGTTTTGACCATGGACGTGAGTCATTCTAGGGTTTAGAAGGTCGTTAATATTAGCCGGTGTCTTGACCATAGGGCCGGTGAAATTAATCTCTTTGCATATCTGTGTGGCATTTCTTCGTTCTTCGGGCATTCTTGGCGATTTGTGAGTTATCTTGACCATAGGAACTCATAGGTTTGATAGGACAGTTTCTCTGCGTCCTGACCATGGAGTAGAGATTGCCAAAGGAAATGTCGAGTCTTTGAGTTTGTTGAAACCTTAGTTGCATTGCATCATCCGTCTTAATCGAGCTAGAGCGTATTCGAGTCTGGACAAACGCCTTAGTCAATTCTTGATGCTCCAACTTGTTTGCCTGCTTTGATTGGTTTAATTTGCATTTTTAGATATTTAGTTCATTCGCCACCAATTCCATAACCAACATTTAAACCCGATTAGCTTTAACCCACGTCGTTGAGTAATAGAGAAAGAAAGACCCCTTGGGAAATTACGATCTCTTAGGAGCAATCCTTCGAGTAAATCTAGTGTGCATTAATTTGCGCATCAAGTTTTTGGCGCCGTTGCCGGGGACATTTTCTTTTTCTAGGAAAGGCATTGTGCGTTTAAGCTTTTCATTCACTCTTTTATCATCTCTTATCTCCCACATTTTTATACTACTCGGTATTTCTTGTTTTTGTTGTTTTAGGCAAGATTGCAGGTTCGGAGGAAAAACGGGCTAGTAAGCGCATAGCTGAAAAGGGTAGAATCTTCTACACTCACTTCGGCACTACTCCGGTAACTCCACCTCCCGCCAAGGCACCTAAAACAAGGAAGAACCTCTTCACATCTTCATCTACATCTTCGCCTTCACCGTCCACTATTGCTACTACAGACCCTCCCACAGATCCTCCTGTTCCTCCTGAGATAGAAATTATGGCTGCGGAAAGGACATTGAAGGATTATGATCGTCCAACCATAGATGGGACAGCTTCGTGCATTCAGATTCCCAACACGGGAACTCGGAATCTGCACATCCCATCTCACTTGATCAACATGATTCAAGCGAACGGGAACACTTTCTCTGGAGGTGTTAATGAGGACCCGAATGCTCATGTGAGGAACTTCTTGAGGCTGGCTCACACGGTCTCCAACAATGAAGCGGATCATAATGCAGTCAAGCTTCAGCTTTTTCCCTTCACTCTGAAGGGTCAAGCAGAACTGTGGTTGTATGATCATCCTGCGAATCACTTCACTACGTGGGATGGTCTGGCTAAAGCATTCCTAGAAGAGTTCTTCTCCCCCTCCAGAACCGATGCACTCAGGGCACAGATAACAGGTTTCACAAGTGGTCTAGAGGAGAACTTCTATGAGGCTTGGCAAAGATTTCAAGGGCTTCTCCGAGCTTGTCCTCACCATGGATGGGATGACTATAACAAGTTCTCTATATTCCTCCGAGACTTGGATTATGAGAAGAGGAAGGATTTCTCCTTACAGCTGAATACGGACTTGGATGATATGACCGCAGTAGCGGCTTTGGCTGCTTGCAAGGCCTTTGCCATGAGGATCAAGTCTCTAATGCAAGCTAATCCCTTAAAGGTGGACGACAGGAGTTTGGGGCAAAGGAGATTTTCTGCTGATGCCCAATGCCCTGTTCCCACAGTTCCTGCACCAGTGGATACTGTTAGAAGTCAGTTGGAGTTGGATAACTCGAAATTGGAGATGGAAGTGCAGAGATTAAAGCATGAGCTGGAAAGGGCTAAGATAGCTCCTTCACCGGGTGTTCCTACAGCTCCACCGCCAGGGTTCAAGGTGCTTACTCGGACAGAGAATGTATCAGCTGTATCTACTCCCTGTTCGAATTGCGGTGGTGCAGGTCATTTAGCAGAGGGCTGTACTTGGAAGTTTGAGGGTAACCAAGACCAACAACAAGAGGAGATTGCTTATGTTGGTGGCCCAAACCAAGGGAATAACCAGAACAAGGGAGGATATCAGAATCAGAACTCCCAATGGCAGAACAGAGGGAACTGGAACAATAACCAGAACCAAGGGGGTTATCAGAGGAATAATGGGAATCAGAATCAGAATTCCCAATGGCAGAACAGAGGAGGCTGGAATAACAATCAGAACCAGAACCAAAATCAGAACAATAACGGTGGTTCGAGCTCTTCTGCGCCTAAGTCCTATTCTGATATCATGTTGGACAAGATTTTTGCTAAAACTCAATCTAATAAAAAGGACATTTCACTCACCTAGACCTCTATCAAGAAGCTAGACGATCGGGTGACGGCAATAACCAACTTTCTGCAGAAGAAGGTAGTTGGTCTTCTTCCTAGCACATCTCCCTCCTCTTCATCTAACAATGCCGGAGGAGGCAAAACTAAGGAACAATTTTGTGGAGCAGTTTCTCTTCAGGATGGCACAGAGGAATTGGAGAAGCCAATGGAGCAATTGTGTCAGAAGGAGCAGCAAAGAAAAGAAGCTACTCCACCAGTCGCTCCTTACCGACCAAAAGCACCTTATCCTGCAGCCTTGAACAGACCTGTGCTAAACAAGGAGAATTTGGGGAAGACTCTGGTGACAATTAATAACCAGAAGATGGGAGTCGCTTTAGTGGAAGAACTTCTTGCAAACCCGGATTATGCGAGGCACTTGAAAGAAATTCTCTCAAAGAAAAAGAAGCTGAAAAATGCAGAAGCTGCTGCTGTGGTGGAAGAGCTGAGAAGCGTGATTCCTGACAAGAAGAAAGACAAGACTGTCAATCCTCTTCCAAAGAACTCCTCTCAAAAGATGAGACCAGACGAGATAGAGGAGATAGCCTCAGTTACCCTCCATGAAGCTGGCGAGTCTGCTCCGAAGCAGAGCCACGTGGTGCCAAAGCGACCTGATTCAGGGAGTTTTTCTTTCCCTTGTTCTATTGGCACTTATTTGATTGATAGAGCTCTTGCAGATTTAGGGGCTAGCATCAGTGTTATGCCTTACTCGTTGTTGGAGCGTCTAGGACTGCCTAAGCTAACCCCTACCACCATGAATATCAACCTAGCTGATCAAACTGTTAGACATCCTAGGGGTATTGCTGAAAATGTTGTAGTTAGGGTGCATGATAGCTACTTCATGACTGATTTTGTGGTTATTGATTGCGTGGAGAGTGTTATTAATATTCCCCTTATCCTGGGACGACCCTTCCTAGCCACTTCTGGTGCACTCATAGATGTGAAGGCTGGGAGGTTGACCTTTCGGGACAAGGGAAAAGTCATTATATTTGAAATTCTCCACCGGATCCTAAATTACACCTTTCCGCCAAGAAGTCTATGTCATTAGTATTTGAGAATGCTTCAGTATATACGGTGTTTACCGATATGGATCCTCCTAATTCGTCTTCATTTTTGAAGGAGCAGGTCGCGGCGATGGTGATTACTGAAGACACTGGAGGGACTCTGAAGGAAGGCAAGCTTCAAAGGAGAGCTAAAACACCACCCCCTAACAGTACGCCTACCAAACCCCCAGATGTGGTGCTGGACAAAGTGGAGCTATTTGGACCCTTTGAGGTAGCTGGATTGCGTGGCGACGGTTCATTGGAGCTATTCCATGCCAACGGGAAGAAATTTGTGCTTCAGAGTGGAGCGATGAAGGTATTCTTTCAGGACACGGATGCTAGTCTGAAAGAAGTTCTGAGCTGGGATGCCGCACGTTAGACCAGGTATCGTCTAGCTCAAAGACGTAAAATAAAGAGCGCTTCTCGGGAGGCAACCTGAGCTTTGAGTCTTTTATTTTATTTATTTTGAGTCAGTGGTAGAGTCGTGGAGTCTGTTCTTGTGTGTGTGTCTATCCTTGGGTGTCAAATTTTGGGTCCTGGTTGCCGAAACGAATTTGATTTTCGAATTTTTCACCAAATAAATTCTCTATTTTCTGCTTCAGGTAAAAAAGTGCTCCTTTTTGGTCGAAAAGTGCTCCGGCGCACTTTTTGGGTGTTGTCAGGCGCACTTTTTCAAAAGCCTCCTGGAATTTTTGAAAATTCGTCAAAAAGTGCTCCTTTTTGACCCAAAAGTGCTCCGGCGCACTTTTTAGTGTCGCCCGGGCGCACTTTTGGGCACTCCGTCAAAAAAAAAAAGAATAAAAATTTTAAAAATTAAAAACAATCAGAAAAATTTGGAAATTTGAAAAAGTGCGCGCTCTTAGCTAATCACACACTTTTATTTTATTTTAATTTTAATTGAGTCAGTCTATCTGGTTTTGAGTCAGACATCCAGTTGGTTCCTAATTACTCTAATCTTGTTGTGAGGTTCTCTCCTGTTTCAGGCTATCCTCAGCTCCCGCCATGACTGTCCGCCGGTACTTCACTCTTGCCTCCACTGGCATCCTCATGATCTACTTCTCGGTACCCCTTACACCTTTCTTCACCTTTTTGTGTGGTCCATTGAGGACAATGTCCAAATCTAAGTGTGGGGTGGGGTGTCTATTTGCATGTTTTGATGGGCGGTGGTTGTGCTTTGTTTTGTCGCTCTTTCACACCTTCTCATTCTCGGTAGCAAGAAATTTTTCACATTGCTTAATAACTTCTTGAATTGCCTACTGTCTTCCATATGGTGAGATTGATGTGGTGCTTTGGCTTTAACCAAATGTGTGTGTGAGAACCTGAATTATGACCATCTCCCACTCTTCTTGCTTGAAGTATTCTAGGAACTTTCCCTTATAGTGTTAGTGAACAATTGACTTGTTAATGTGTACGACTTGGTCTGTCTTATGCTCGAATTCTCTAGTTCAATGCCACGATCTAGTCTAGATACGGGATCTTTTAATTTCGTGTTTTTAATTGTTGTTAATGTTCCCAATCAGAGAAAATCTGATAAATGAGTGGTTCGGTATTGAAGTTGTGGGTCGATTCACGAGCTGGCATACGTGCCTGCCCATTGCTGTAGTCCCAAAGGGAAGTCTCAATGTGGCATTCTTCTTCTAACCTAATCCCGATCGTGGCTGGGGTCTAGGATAACGCGAAATTCCAAAGGTTTCCGGCTGCTCCATACCCGGTGGTATCCACACTGTACCGACCATCCAAAAGTAAATGAAAAAAAATGAAAAAAATCTGAAAAAAAAGAAAAAATCAGGAAAAAAAGAAAGAAATGCTCTTTAATTTTGTTCAAGTCGTGTTCCCTTATCTAGCAAGTGTCGGGCTGCGTCCTAGAGTTAGTGTAGCGGAAGTAAGTATTGTCTTGCCTTTATCAAGTCAGGTTGTTCACTAGCTCGTTAAAGTCTTGTTCCTCTTTTACTCTGGCAAAAGTTTGGTTCTTAATTGTGTGGTTAGTTGGGTAATCATCTTGTTTGATATAAGCACTATATACATCTTTCCAGGAACCAAGAGGTTTTCGGTTCGCTCATTCAAGTTGGTGCATGGTTGTGATGAAATTCTTGTTTGAGGACAAACAAAAGTTTAAGTGTGGGGTGATTTGATGACGTTAGATTTACCACGTTTATCTCACCACATTTGAGCCAAATTCCCTTCTTTGTACACCTTTTTGTGATAGTTTTTAGGAACTTTCATGAAAATTGCGTGTTATTGTCCTCTGGCCCTCTTTTGGGCAATTTGATATTGTTTCGAGTTGTTTTTTGTTGAGATTTCAGGCTACCACATTGTGGAGGACCTTTCTACGAGCTCGACGCTTCAAACGGGGACCAATTCGGAGTTCAGATGAAGCGGGAATCATCAAAAGAAGTATGGAGCTGAAATTATTTTTCCCAGCTCCAAAAGTGCGCTGTTTGGACAAAAAAGTGCGCCGGAGCACTTTTTGGGTGCCTCCAGACGCACTTTTTAATCGACGTTCTAGAAATTTTTTGCCGACTATCAAAAGTGCGCCTTTTACAAGAAGAAGTGCGCCGACGCACTTTTTAAGTGCCGCCGGGCGCACTTTTTGGCAAAAATCTGGATTGGAGAGGAAAAATAGAGTTTTTAAGCCTGAGAAACAGACAGAATGACAACTTTTCAGACTTCATTCTGATTTTGACGAACCAGACACTCTCGGAGGAGGATTTTGAAGCTTTGAAGTGACGATTAAGCGAGGAGAAGCGAGGATTAACTCAGGAGTTTCTAGGATTCATCAAGATTAGGTTTTCTCGGAGTAAGATGTCTTCTTCTCCGGTTTTCTTCTTCTTTGTTTCTGCGATTTCTTCTGTAGCGATGTCGAGCTAAACTCTTTAGTTTGTTCAGATTAGATGAAACTCTAGTGAGATTTGGTATGGATGATGTCGGGTTTCTAACCCGTTAATGTTAATTGAGGTTTATTCAGACTTAATTGAGATTTTTCTAAAACCCTAATTTGAAGCTCTTGAATTCGTAGATTGACCATATCGTAGAATTTATTTCATCTTTGTCTTGCGGTTCTGACCATGGACGTGAGTCATTCTACGGTTTAGAAGGTCGTTAAGATTAGCCGGTGTCTTGACCATAGGGCCGGTGAAATTAATCTCTTTGCATATCTGTGTGCCATTTCTTCGTTCTTCGTGCATTCTTGGCGATTTGTGAGTTATCTTGACCATAGGAACTCATAGGTTTGATAGGATAGTTTCTCTGCGTCCTGACCATGGAGTAGAGATTGCCAAAGGAAATGTCGAGTTTTTGAGTCTATTGAAACCTTAGTTGCATTGCATCATCCGTCTTAATCGAGCTACAGCGGATTCGAGTCTGGACAAGCGCCTTAGTTAATTCTTGAAGCTCCAACTTGTTTGCCTGCTTTGATTGGTTTAATTTGCATTTTTAGATATTTAGTTCATTCGCCACCAATTCCATAACCAACGTTTAAACCCGATTAGCTTTAATCCACGTCGTTGAGTAATAGATAAAGAAAGACCCCTTGGGAAATTACGATCTCTTATGAGCAATCCTTCGAGTAAATCTAGTGTGCATTAATTTGGGCATCAGTCACACAATGGAGGAGGATTAGTAAGCAATGATAGGTTGAAAATAAAATAGTTAAATATTTAATGAGACCTACATAGTGCTGTCAAGCGATGCTTCATGGGTGGACACTTTGCCTTGGCGTTGTAGTTGCTGTCGTAGTGACGTATGCACCAGCGCCAATGCCATCCATTATGGATCTTACCCATCGAATGCTTGATTCTGTCATCCAGTACGAAAATGAAATACTACAAGTCTGAAAATGAAAGACTACAAGTCTGAAAATGAAAGACTACAAGTACGAAAATGAAATACAAGTCTAAAAATGAAATACAAAGTACTATCAGTCTCTATCCACGTCTACGTCCACCACCTCTACGCCCAGCCCTAGCATGATCTCTGGCCAAATGCCCACCAGTGCCGCACATAGCTGGTCTAGGATCCTGTCGCAATCCATAGCGTGGTGGTGGCTAGGCGAAGTCATCATCATCATCATATGTGGCATCCATCTGTATCGTCGGTGTGGGGGTGCGTTGTTGCTGTTCCCTACTACTCTCTCCACGATGCCTCTGAGATGGTGCTCGCCACTGCGGCTGGCTGGGCGGATCAAATGCTTGACTCTGCGGCTGGCTGGGTGGATCAAATGCCTGACTCTGCGGCTAGCTGGGTGTAACGAAGCTCTGACCCTGTGTCTGATCCCAATCCCAGTAGTGTGTGTACTGTGTCTCCTAGAAGTTGTCGAGGGGGTAGGAGTCTCTGTACCGTGGCCTCTGTGGCTCTCTAGTCTCAAACTGTGCAAGGTCGGGCTCCCACAAGCCCGGTGCAACTGGGACGTTACGCCTCTGTCTGGCGGTGCGTGTAGGCGGGATCCTCGCCTGTGACATCTCTGGCGCTGGGTAGTCATCATGCGGTGCATGTGTGGGCTGGGCAGGTGCCCTCCGTGGTATCTTCCGCTCTGGTGTCCTCTATATAGCACCGGATGCATGCATGAGCGAGCGGAGGGTAGCATGCATCTCCCGCTGGTCCTGTGGTGTGATGTGCGACTGTCTAGTCGTGACGCACAAACGCTCAATGCCATCGATCTACAAGAAAAAAAACCACATAAGACATCAACATTCAACCTTCAAACCAAAAGCCAGAAAGCTAGTATGCATCCCTAAACCCTCACATACCAAAGTCTCCATGACGGTGCCTCGTCGTGACACAGTACGTCGTGTGTGTGCGTGGTACCACTGTGAGTACTCACCGTGGAAGCTCCAATCCTCGGCGTCAATCATCCATGGACCTGCCGCCTCATGATCAAATTGCTACTCCCAGAACCGAAGATAGGTAGGGTACCTCGCAACCTAGTCAGCCTGTCGTGTACCCCTCTGTGTGGTCTCCAAGTTGATCATGACCTCCGAACGTGGCATGTCAAACGTCGGTAGTGGCTGGTCCATCCCAAACTGACGTAATACATGATCAGGTCTATGCCACATGACACTGAAGTAGCATATAAGTGGTGTGACGACGCGGTATGCAACGAACGTCTGAAGACTATGGCCCTCAAACCCAACCCATGGTTCCCACTACAAATGATTAAAAAAGAAAAAGAAAGATTAGCTTAATAATCCAATGGTGAAGTGTTCTACAAATTGAACTCCAGTAAAACCTACTATGAATGGTGTACCCTCGTCCAGAATCTGGCGGTATCCAGCAAGTAAGATGAAGCGTAGCTTGTCTTTAAACCAAGGCGCCCACCTACGTTCAAATAATCTCGATAGTTAGAGCTTCGTTGCATTCAATCTTTTGCTCACACTTTAAACGATATGTGTTCAACTTACTCTGGCAGGCGCGAAATCATCCTCCCTCTGGTCTCTTATTTCTCTTTGAATGAACTCGTCGAGCTATAGAGGGAAATCTCTCCAAAGCCCACACCTGGAGCAACGCTAACCAGTCGCCGATGTCACCAATGTGCTCGGCGGTGGTGCCGCTCTCAATCCGAAATGCGGTACGCCCAAGCTCTCGGTACAACCAAGACAGTGCGGCTGCCCCCCATGCATACTCTCCGACGCGCTCAATATCCTCAAGCAAAGGAAGCATGAATAGGTGAGCATACGCCCCCAAGCGATCGGCAAAGATACAACTGCCGAAGAAGTCCACAATGTAGGCGAGACAATACTGATGTATGGTATGAATATCGTCGTCGCTAATGGCACCCTCACGGTATGCGAAGTGGGAGCGCAACCAGGTCATCTTAATCCTCCCTGAAAGTACATCAGACGGAGCCGGCTTCTTCCCTAGCTGGCTCTCAACGTAAGCACAAAGCTCATCCACATCAGTAGGAATGAGCCTAGGTGAAGTGACGGGGAGACCATCTACGCTCAAACCAGTGATGAAGTGCACGTCCTCCAGTGTGATCGTCGCCTCACCGCCGTACAGATGGAAGGTGTTGGTCTCTGGACGCCATCTCTCAAGTAGAGCAGTGATGAGGTCTGGATCGGGAGTTAGTTTTAGGGCGTCCCTAAGAAAATCTAACCCAATATCGGATAGGATCGACTCGAACCTAGGATCGTAGTCTACGATCTTCTTAGAATTACGACGCGTATGTGTCATGTGCGGCTCCTAATATTTAAGGAACATATGAGAGAAGTAATTAGTGAACTTAGTAATTCTAATAACGTAATTCGAATAGTAACATAAATATAGTAATAATCTAATTCTAATAAGATTATTCTATTAACCTAATTCTAATAATAACCTAATTCTAATAACATAATTCGTATAACCTACGTAATTCTACAATTTCATAACATACTTCTAATAACATAATTGCATACTTATTAGTCAATAATTGCATAAATATATAAATACTTACATAATTGCATAGTTATTAATCAATAATTACATACATGATGGTCTTGTTACGGATTAGGAGTGGTGACAAAAGTTGGATTATGTCTATAAGACATAATCCATAAGAGCCATTAGATCTCCATATATTAGATCCAATGGTGGAGGGATTATATTAATAAAATAATGGGATCCCACTATTTATTGTGCCATATTAAATATTTTTACTACCCCAAATTGCATTATATTACTTACATTTTCCATTTTCATTCCTCTTTTAACCGTTGCCACAAAAAAAACCGCACCCCATTCTCTCTCAAATCTTCTCTGCATTCAGTCGCCGAACCCGCCGATTCAATCTCTACATTCAGCGAACCACTACCGGACGTCATTCCACTGCCGATTCCTCAGTGCTCGTTTTGTGTTTCCGATTCGCTTTCTGGTGCGTGGTGTAGCCGCCGTCATTTCCTTGAATCTCGTTCGACCATAATCAGGTTTTGATTTCTTACTCTACATGTTCGATCAGACCTAGTTTTATTTGTTGATTGTGTTGGGTTAGGTTTGTGAACCAGCATTCATCTCATATATATGTTTTCTACTCTGATGGAAAATACTATTATTAGGTTAATACTATTATCAAACAAGATTAGTGTTCGAAGAGTCTGATTTGTGGTTTAAGAGTTTTGAATCTCGTGCGGACCTGTTTTGAATCTTTATTGTAAATGGTGACTGCAACTGTGATTTGTGTGTGTGATTTGTTCCTGCTAATAATAGTATGTTATGATTACTATTTGTTCCAGATAATTGCCGCTATTATGATTGATTTTGAACATTTACTTTTCTCCTAACACAATGGTATGCATATAATAGTATTGTAGTTTTACTATTATTGATTGAGTTATACTGTGTTGTTTGGGGAGTAGTTTGGTTGTTCCAATAATTGTATATTAGGAATACTATTATTCTTTGATCAGGATGTCTTTGCCTCATGCAGATACAATTAATCTTGGATCAGGATGACTAAAACTCCTATTCAGAAAAGTGGGAAAAGGATTAAGTTGGTTGTATCCAAAAAGCCGAAACCGAGGAAACTTGTTGTACCAAAACGTCTGGTAGACAAGAATGAACCGGTGCTCTGTAAAATGATTCGGCATCCTTGACAGTTTTGAACTCCAACGCCTCCCAATCAAAAGCTACCTCAGGCACATCTAAGAAATTGAACAGAAACTAATGGTAAATAATAGTATTATATGTAAAACACGTATAAACACACACTAAAATAGATAAATATCAGTACTGTGCGAATAACGAAACATCAGAATTCATATAATACTATTACTAGCTAGATAATAGTGTCGGTTATTTGGAAACTAAAAAAAAAATGAAAAATGAACGAAATATACACTGAAGATCCGACTGAAGACGATTATAAAAAAACATAAAAAATAAATCATTTATTATCTTACTGAAAATCGAGTTCATAATGAGTAAGTAAAAAATGAAGGTTTAGAAATAATAGTATTGGCTGGATAATAGTATTCTCTCCATACTATGGCCTTGCAAAAATTCAAGATTGATAGAGATGGTGCAGTATTCTCAGTCGTCTCTAAATGATTTACTTCGATTGAAAAAAAGGAAGTAAGATATTTTCGGATTTGAGCAAGAATAATATTAGTAATAATATGGTAACTGATATAAATGATTGATTGCAAAGAATAAGAATAATATCATAATATAAATGCCGCCCCAAATTGACTCAAATATAATCAATGCAATTAATTCACTCATTCCATAATTAATCAGTTGGTTTGATTATGGAATCTCATCCTATGGCTGTGAATGAATATTGTTGAGGTGACATAATTTAAATTATGTCACCATCCTTTGGCCGGTCATGTTAAATAAATTCATGCATTTCCTAATTTTAACTAATTATTAACATGGTCATTATTACATGAATATCATACATTTACTAATATGCATCACATTCAATCATTTGTATTTATTTACTTAAAGAGTACTAACCTCAACGTCGAATACTAGAGTCGCGCGATGTCGATCACTGTCTTCCCACAAAATGCTCAGGTCGCTCGGGCCAACGGACACGCCCTCGGGAACATCTCCAAACATGTAGTCCATCTACGTTCAAACATACATACACGTCACAAACCACAAACAATTATCAACTAATCGCTCTTAAGATTATAAGTGTTACCTAAGCACGGTTGAGGAACAAGAGTCGAAGTCTTTCTTTGGATTGATCACTTCGGTCACAATAGCTACAAACGCAATACCAAGATCAAATTAGTAATAAAAAATATCAAAACAACAAACTAAATTCGGATTCATATACCTTGACAATTGAGAGAGGAATGAGTGAGAGGTGTGAGGAAAAATGAACCAAGAGGAGGGGTATTTATATGGGAACTGTGGGGGAGGCTGCCCAGCGCCGCGCTCACCGAGTGACCTCCAACGGCTAGTAGCCAACGGCTACTTCGCCACGTGCCGCGATGCTCGCCAACGGCTAGTTTCCTGTCCTACCAACCAGCGCCGCGCTGGCTGGTGAGCGCCGTGCTCTCTGACTGGCGTGGCATTGTCTGGGCCGCAAAATTGCCCCTATTTGGACATAGTTCGGAAATGTGCCATTGGGGCTACATATTCCTCCGAAACTGCCCCCGATACTACAAATCCAGGATACATCTTTCGTTAATTTTACTTAAAATGCAACAACTATTACTAAGACATTATGTTTTTATGAATCTAATTTTGTATTTAGTCTCTTAATTCATGGAAATATTAGTTTGTCACTGTAAAACCTAATCAATAATTTCATTGCTTGAAATTTATCAATGAAATCGTCGAACAAGAATTTACCTTAACTTGTGCCATATAAAAAAGCCTCGCAGCAAAGCACGAGCTCAATTCTAGTGTTAGTTAAAATCTAAGCTTTATTTCATTTTGTCAAAGTAAGAGATCAAACCTTGTCCATCCAAAACAAAACAAATAGCTAAGCCACTAGGCCATCAATACATTAATGTTTATCTTTTCAATGTTTTTATAATCATTTCTCAGGTGTTTCTACGCAATCCAAAATTTGGAGGCCCTATGCCATATGGTCTGCCAACACATCCTAATGGACGGCCCTCACTACAAGAAAATCAATCATTGGTCACGGTTTTTTAGTCACGGTTTTGAAAACCGTGACTAGTTAGTAACGGTTTTTAAAACCGTGACTAATTTGTCACGGTTTCTTTTAAAACCATGACAAATTAGTCACGGTTTTAAAGGAATCGTGACTAATTTGTCACAATTTTTAAAACCGTGACAAATTAGTCACGGTTCCTTTGAAACCGTGACTAATTTGTCACGGTTTTTAAAGAAACCGTGACTAAATTTGTCACGGTTTCATTAGAAACCGTGACAAAGTATTTACCAAACCATGCCCACTGCCACGCTGGCAATCTGTGGGTGGCTTTCTTTTTCACACAATCCTTCGTCTTCATTACTTCTTCTATCTTTCTTTCTTCTTCATCTTCACTCCTTCTTCTTCAGTAAACAGAAGGCGATCTTCACTCTTTCTTTCTTATTTCTTCTTCATCTTCACTCCTTCTCTTCACTCCTTCTTCTTTAGTACTCCGCAGGCGATTTCACAACACCACCAGTAAACAGAAGGTGGCGGCGGCGGAGCTTGAAGGCATCATCTGGAGCTTGAAGGCGGCGGGATTCTGATTCCGATTCCAGATGGCGGCGACGGAATCACAGGCGACGGAATCGCAGGCGACGAAATCAACCCTCAGCTTTGGGAGGAGGCGGCGACGGAATCACAGGCGGCGGGGATCTGGAGCATGAAGGCGGCGGAGATGGAATCGATGGCGGCGGCGGCGGCGATGGAATCGACAGCGACGGCGGCGACGATGGAATCGACGGCGATGGTGGCGATGGAATCGACGGCGACGGCGGCGGCGATGCCGATCGTAAATTTTCATTTTTTAATTAGTTAAAACTGTAATTAGGTTATTTTGACAATATAAATAAATTCAGTGACTGATTCGCAATTATTTGGGATATCTTGTTAACATTTTAATTTCATGGACCATTTTGCATAATAGAAAAAGTTGAGGGTCTGGACCTGTAATTCATGAAATTAACTAATGGGTCACTGAAAATTTCAATAGAACAATTTGGTCATCTAATTTGTCACGGTTTCTACTGAAACCGTGATTAAATTGACCATTTTTAGTCACGGTTTCTTTAAAAACCGTGACAAAGATTAGTCACGGTTTTAAGTAAAACCATGACTAAACTTTGTCACGGTTTTTAAAGAAACCGTGACAAAGGTTAGTCACGGTTTTTAACAAAACCGTGACTAATATCTTTGTCACGGTTTCTTTACAAACCGTGACAAAAATGGGGCATTATAGTCACGGTTTAGGAAACCATGACAAATTTTTTTAGTCACGGTTAAAACCGTGACTAAAGGGCCAAAAAAACCGTGACTAAATTTGTGTTTTCTTGTAATGCCTTATGAAGGCCGACTTCCACAACATTACCACTATGAACCTCTCTCTACCTCTAAAGATCTTACTATTAATTTCCAGCCAAATAAACCACAAAACATCATCCATCAAACTTCAGTTTTATTTCACACCCACGACATAACTTATTTTTCTACACTTTATACCATTGTGTTATGCTTTTTGTTTCATCGGTTATCACATCGTCCTTTTTTAAAGAAAAATAGTTATGTGGCTTGATCAATTAATGGTACAATCAACATATATTGTTAAGTTAGCTGCCAACATGCACAATCATTTCATTAGAATAATGGACAAGGTGGTATTGGTGAAACAAAAAGTATAGTTTGATGGTATAAATTCTTGTCCTCGTGTGAAAAATTCTTTTATTTTCGTTGTGCTCGTTTGATTAATATTAATCAGCCATCTTTATAAAATAAAAAGTGTTTGAATTAGGTCATGAATACAAATACACAACTAGAGACAAATTTGATTTCTGATTACTCCAAACAAACTGTAAGCTTGAAGCTTCAGTAAAGTCATGAGTTTGCGCTTCCTTCACCACCAAACAGGCATGAAAGAGCTCTAGAGATCTGACCAAACCATTCACCAAGCTGTTAATTACATCAAATATATATATTCAAAACAAACAAATCATAAGATCATAGAGAAGCGCAAAACCGACGTAAACTCAGATGAAGTAGCCTATTACGGATGGAATTCAATGAAATGGTTGGCTTCATAAAGAAACCAAACAAACTAAATCGAAAACTTATAAGATTATATGGGAATCAACTAGTTCATCGGCTTCTTTCCGAGCCCACCATTCCGATGAATCCCAATCCAAACCCAATTCAATGGAATCTCATATGAACTATAGAGTCTGATAACGGATGGAAATCAATGGAATGGTAGGATTAGGAAAGAAACCAAAAGATCTAAATCATAACCCACAAGAAGATCACGATTCAGCTTGTTCACCGGCTTCTTTCCGAGCCTGCCATTCCGATGATTCCCACTCCGAAAAACATAGAACAAAAGATAGTATTGTGAGGAGCAGCTGCTGCTGTTGAGTTGAGTTTAGAGAATGGCGTGGGAGGGTATTATATACTACCTCCAATGAATTCTAACGCTTAGGGTTTTGAAGTTTATAAGTGGCGAGCGCCGCGACGTGCAAATAGGAGGTATTGTTGACCAAATCCAAATCAAAAGAGCCCATTTAGCCCAAAATAATCTGATAATACATTGCATAGGATGCAATTATCAAAATAATTCACGATTATAATGAAGGTTTGTTTTAAAGTCAAAGGTTTTTTTATGATGAAAATAATACAAAATAAATTTTAAAACATAATTATTAATTAACACATATAAAAAGTAAAAATTAAAAAATATAAATGAAACAATAATTAGTAACTAATAGGGTTGTATATAGCAGGCCAGCTCGAATTTTTTCTTATAAAAGTTGTTTGTGAGATCGGCTTGTCGTAAGCGAGCTGGATCATGAACAAGCTCGTCGACTAAATGTGCCAATTTGAGCTAATATGTTGGTCGCTTCGAAGGTCATGAGCTAATCCGTTTCGTTGGCTCGTTAAACTAGGCTCGCTAGCTTACTCAATCATAATCTTGACCTATTATAGCCTATTCATTATTATAATTCCAATTATGAATTAATTATTCAAATTTCTAATTCTAATTATAATCCAAGTCCCTAATATGTAATTAAATAATTACCCGTAAAAAGAAGAATCAACGCTAATATGTTAATTCCAAGTTCACACAACCCCACGACGTACATTCTCGTAATTTACATGCACGAGATGGTTGCCTTTAATTTTTGGCCACTATGCTAAGGCTATTACTACACTTTTTAAAATATTAGTTTGTTGTAAGTTCTTTTCTAATATTTGTGAACATATGATTTTAGATATTTATACATATTTTTTATTACAAGCCTCGTTTTCGATTATGAGAGACTATTTGGATTGTTTAATTTAACGGAAACTGATGTTTTTAATCCAGGGTCTCGGCATCGATGTTACTACAAATGGGTTAAATGAGACTGTTTGCTTGTGATGGCTTATTTTGCATATATTCGATGCCAATTATCCGGGAGTTAAGTTCGTTTTTATTTAAGAATGTCCAAACACTTTCGTATTTACTAAATGAACATTATATTTTTTTTGAATCTAATTTTGTATTTAGTCTCTAATTCATGAAATATTAGTTTTTCACTGTAAAACCTAATCAATTATTTATTTGCTTGAAATTATCAATGAAATCGTCGAACAAGAATTTACCTTAACTTGTGCTATATAAAAAAGCCACAGCAAAGCGCGACTCAATTATAGTGTTAGTTAAAATCTAGCTTTATTTCATTTTGTCAAAGTAAGAGATCAAACCTTGTCCATCCATAACAAAACAAATAGCTAAGCCACTAGTCCATCAATACATTAATGTTTATCTTTTCAGTGTTTTTATAATCATTTCTCAGGTGTTTCTACACAATCCAAAATTTGGAGGCCCTATGTCATGGGTCAGCCAATACCTCCTAATGGACGGCCTTCATGAAGGCCGACTTCCACACCGTTACCACTACCGACCTCTCTCTACTTCTAAAAATCCTACTATTAATTTCCAGCCAAATAAACCACAAAACATCATCCATCAAACTTCAGTTTTATTTCACACCCACGGCATAACTTATTTTTCTACACTTTATACCATTGTGTTATACTTTTTGTTTCATCGGTTACCACATCGTCCTTTTTAAAGCAAAATAGAGATGTGGCTTGATGAATTAATGGTACAATCAACATATATTGTTAAGTCAGCTGCCAACATGTACAATCATTTCATTAGAATAATGGATAAGGTGGTATTGGTGAAACAAAAAGTATAGTTTGATGGTATAAATTCTTGTCCTCGTGTGAAAAATTCTTTTATTTTCGTTGTGCTCGTTTGATTAATATTAATCAGCCATCTTTATAAAATAAAAAGTGTTTGAATTAGGTCATGAATACAAATACACAACTAGAGACAAATTTGATTTCTGATTACTCCAAACAAACTGTAACTTGAAGCTTCGAGTAAAGTCATGAGTTTGCGCTTCCTTCACCACCAAACAGCCATGAAAGAGCTCCAGAGATTGACGAAACCATTCATCAAGCTGTTAATTACATTAAATATATATATTCAAAACAAACAAATCAAAAGATCAAAAGAGAAGCGCAAAACCGACGGAAACTCAGATGAAGTAGCCTATTACGGAGGAATTCAATGAAATGGTAGGCTTCGGAAAGAAACCAAACAAAACTAAATTGAAAACCAAAGATCATATGGGAATCAACTAGTTCATCGCTTCTTTCCGAGCCCACCATTCCGATGAATCCCAATCCAAACCCAATTCAATGGAAACTCATATGAAGTATAGAGTCTAATAACGGATGGAAATCAATGGAATGGTAGGCTTCGGAAAGAACCAAACAATCTAAATCATAACCCACAAGAAGAACACGATTCAGCTTGTTCACCGGCTTCTTCCGAGCCTGCCATTCCGATGATTCCCACTCCGAAAAACATAGAACAAAAGATAGTATTGTGAGGACAGCTGCTGCTGTTGAGGTGAGTTTAGAGAATGGCGTGGGAGGGTATTATATACTACCTCCAATGAATTGTAACGCTTAGGGTTTTGAAGTTTATAAGTGGCGAGCGCCGCGACGTGCAAATAGGGGTATTGTTGACCAAATCCAAATCAAAAGAGCCCATTTAGCCAAAATAATCTGATAATACATTGCATAGGATGCAATTATCAAAATAATTCACGATTATAATGAAGGTTTGTTTTAAAGTCAAAGGTTTTTTTATGATGAAAATAATACAAAATAAATTTTAAAAAATGATTAATTAACACATATAAAAAGTAAAAAATTAAAAATATTAATGAAACAATAATTAGTAACTAATAGGGTTGTATATGAGCCGAGTTGAGCCAGCTCGAATTTTTTCTTCATAAAATGTTTTTGTGAGATCGGCTTGTCGTAAGCGAGCTGGCTCATGAACAAGCTCGTCGACTAAATGAGCCAATTTCGAGCTAATATGTTGGTCGGTTCGGCAGGCTCATGAGCTAATCCGTTTCGTTGGCTCGTTAAACTAGGCTCGCTAGCTTACTCAATCATAATTCGTTGCCTATTATGGCCTATTCATTATTATAAATCCAATTATTAATTAATTATTCAAATTTCTAATTCTAATTATAATCCGAGTCCCTAATATGATAATTAAATAATTGACCTGTAAAATAGAAGAATCAACCCTAATATGTTAATTCCAAGTTCACACAACCCCACGACGTACATTCTCGTGAATTTACATGCACGAGATGGTTGCCTTTAGATTTTTGGCCACTATGCTAAGGCTATTACTACAACTTTCTAAAATATTAGTTGTTGTCTTTTTGAAATGTGATTTCTGATATTTCTAATATTTTGTAGCACCTATATCGTATTTCAGGAGAATATTTGATTTCTTATATTTTTTATATTTTTTATCCAGAGCTTGGCTCGTTTACGATGGTAAATGAGACTGACTTGGATTTGGCTTGTTTAGCATTATAAACGAGCCAAACCTGAGTCAGGTTCGTTTACCATCTTAAACGAGACGATCTCGAGCCAATCTCGATACAAGCCTAATCAACCTACAAATGAATCAAGACCGAGATGGTCCATCCGAACTTGTTACGACCCATGAAAATATTTAGGCGTGCTCGAGTCGGCTCATATACAACCCTTGTTTGGCAGCTAGTCATCTCGTGCCAACTTTGATAATCCTGTGAGCTTGTTGGAGGAGATCACTACAAGAATATATCTCAATTGTCAAGGCACACCTCTTTGTACGGCGATGGATACATCTTTCGTTAATTTTACTTAAAATGCAACAACTATTACTAAGATATTATGTTTTTATGAATCTAATTTTGTATTTAGTCTCTTAATTCATGGAAATATTAGTTTTGTCACTGTAAAACCTAATCAATTATTTCATTGCTTGAAATTGATCAATGAAAT
This sequence comes from Linum lewisii, assembly GCA_034768395.1. Lineage (NCBI taxonomy): Eukaryota > Viridiplantae > Streptophyta > Magnoliopsida > Malpighiales > Linaceae > Linum > Linum lewisii. Next base: position 12,053,526 of record CM068296.1, on the reverse strand, counting down.
CGTCGAACAAGAATTTACCTTAACTTGTGCTATATAAAAAAGACTCACAGCAAAGCGCGATCTCAATTCTAGTGTTAGTTAAAATCTAAGCTTTATTTCATTTTGTCAAAGTAAGAGATCAAACCTTGTCCATCCATAACAAAACAAATAACTAAGCCACTAGTCCATCAATACATTAATGTTTATCTTTTCAGTGTTTTTATAATCATTTCTCAGGTGTTTCTACACAATCCAAAATTTGGAGGCCCTATGTCATAGGGTCAGCAATACCTCCTAATGGACAGCCCTCATGAAGGCCGACTTCCACACCGTTACGACTACCGACCTCTCTCTACTTCTAAAAATCCTACTATTAATTTCCAGCCAAATAAACCACAAAACATCATCCATCAAACTTCAGTTTTATTTCACACCCACGGCATAACTTATTTTTCTACACTTTATACCATTTGTTATACTTTTTGTTTCATCGGTTACCACATCGTCCTTTTTAAAGCAAAATAGTGATGTGGCTTGATGAATTAATGGTACAATCAACATATATTGTTAAGTCAGCTGCCAACATGTACAATCATTTCATTAGAATAATGGACAAGGTGGTATTGGTGAAACAAAAAGTATAGTTTGATGGATAAATTCTTGTCCTCGTGTGAAAAAAACTTTTATTTTCGTTGTGCTCGTTTGATTAATATTAATCAGCCATCTTGATAAAATAAAAAGTGTTTGAATTAGGTCATGAATACAAATACACAACTAGAGACAAATTTGATTTCTGATTACTCCAAACAAACTGTAAGCTTGAAGCTTCGAGTAAAGTCATGAGTTTGCGCTTCTTCACCACCAAACAGCCATGAAAGAGCTTCAGAGATTTGACGAAACCATTCACCAAGCTGTTAATTACATTAAATATATATATTCAAAACAAACAAATCAAAAGATCAAAGAGAAGCGCAAAACCGACGGAAACTCAGATGAAGTAGCCTATTACGGAGGAATTCAATGAAATGGTAGGCTTCGGAAAGAAACCAAACAAACAAAATTGAAAACCAACAAGATCATATGGGAATCAACTAGTTCATCGGCTTCTTTCCGAGCCCACCATTCCGATGAATCCCACTCCAAACCCAATTCAATGGAAACTCATATGAAGTATAGAGGCTAATACCAGATGGAAATCTATGGAATGGTAGGCTTCGGAAAGAAACCAAACAAACTAAATCATAACACCACAAGAAGAACACGATTCAGCTTGTTCACCGGCTTCTTCCCGAGCCTGCCATTCCGATGATTCCCACTCCGAAAAACATAGAACAAAAGATAGTATTGTGAGGACCAGCTGCTGCTGTTGAGGTGAGTTTAGAGAATGGCGTGGGAGGGTATTATATACTACCTCCAATGAATTGTAACGATTAGGGTTTTGAAGTATAGAAGTGGCGAGCGCCGCGACGTGCAAATAGGGGGCATTGTTGACCAAATCCAAATCAAAAGAGCCCATTTAGCCTAAAATAATCTGATAATACATTGCATAGGATGCAATTATCAAAATAATTCACGATTATAATGAAGGTTTGTTTTAAAGTCAAAGGTTTTTTTATGATGAAAATAATACAAAATAAATTTTAAAAAATGATTAATTAACACATATAAAAAGTAAAAAATTAAAAATATTAATGAAACAATAATTAGTAACTAATAGGGTTGTATATGAGCCGAGTTGAGCCAGCTCGAATTTTTTCTTCATAAAATGTTGTTTGTGAGATCGGCTTGTCGTAAGCGAGCTGGCTCATGAACAAGCTCGTCGACTAAATGAGCCAATTTCGAGCTAATATGTTGGTCGGTTCGGCAGGCTCATGAGCTAATCCGTTTCGTTGGCTCGTTAAACTAGGCTCGCTAGCTTACTCAATCATAATTCGTTGCCTATTATGGCTATTCATTATTATAAATCCAATTATTAATTAATTATTCAAATTTCTAATTCTAATTATAATCCGAGTCCCTAATATGATAATTAAATAATTGACCCGTAAAATAGAAGAATCAACCCTAATATGTTAATTCCAAGTTCACACAACCCCACGACGTACATTCTCGTGAATTTACATGCACGAGATGGTTGCCTTTAGATTTTTGGCCACTATGCTAAGGCTATTACTACAACTTTCTAAAATATTAGTGTTGTCTTTTGTGAAATGTGATTTCTGATATTTCTAATATTTTGTAGCACCTATATCGTATTTCAGGAGAATATTTGATTTCTTATATTTTTTATATTTTTTATCCAAGCTTGGCTCGTTTACGATGGTAAATGAGACTGACTTGGATTTGGCTTGTTTAGCATTATAAACGAGCCAAACCTGAGTCAGGTTCGTTTACATCTTAAACGAGACGATCTCGAGCCAATCTCGATACAAGCCTAATCAACCTACAAATGAATCAAGACCGAGATGGTCCATCCGAACTTGTTACGACATGAAAATATTTAGGCGTGCTCGAGTCGGCTCATATACAACCCTTGTTTGGCAGCTAGTCATCTCATGCCAACTTTGATATCCTGTGAGCTTGTTGGAGGAGATCACTACAAGAATATATCTCAATTGTCAAGGCACACCACTTTGTACGGCGATGGATACATCTTTCGTTAATTTTACTTAAAATGCAACAACTATTACTAAGATATTATGTTTTTATGAATCTAATTTTGTATTTAGTCTCTTAATTCATGGAAATATTAGTTTTGTCACTGTAAAACCTAATCAATTATTTCATTGCTTGAAATTGATCAATGAAATCGTCGAACAAGAATTTACCTTAACCTGTGCTATATAAAAAAGACTCACAGCAAAGCGCGATCTCAATTCTAGTGTTAGTTAAAATCTAAGCTTTATTTCATTTTGTCAAAGTAAGAGATCAAACCTTGTCCATCCATAACAAAACAAATAACTAAGCCACTAGTCCATCAATACATTAATGTTTATCTTTTCAGTGTTTTTATAATCATTTCTCAGGTGTTTCTACACAATCCAAAATTTGGAGGCCCTATGTCATAGGGTCAGCAATACCTCCTAATGGACAGCCCTCATGAAGGCCGACTTCCACACCGTTACGACTACCGACCTCTCTCTACTTCTAAAAATCCTACTATTAATTTCCAGCCAAATAAACCACAAAACATCATCCATCAAACTTCAGTTTTATTTCACACCCACGGCATAACTTATTTTTCTACACTTTATACCATTGGTTATACTTTTTGTTTCATCGGTTACCACATCGTCCTTTTTAAAGCAAAATAGTGATGTGGCTTGATGAATTAATGGTACAATCAACATATATTGTTAAGTCAGCTGCCAACATGTACAATCATTTCATTAGAATAATGGACAAGGTGGTATTGGTGAAACAAAAAGTATAGTTTGATGGTATAAATTCTTGTCCTCGTGTGAAAAAAACTTTTATTTTCGTTGTGCTCGTTTGATTAATATTAATCAGCCATCTTTATAAAATAAAAAGTGTTTGAATTAGGTCATGAATACAAATACACAACTAGAGACAAATTTGATTTCTGATTACTCCAAACAAACTGTAAGCTTGAAGCTTCGAGTAAAGTCATGAGTTTGCGCTTTCTTCACCACCAAACAGCCATGAAAGAGCTTCAGAGATTTGACGAAACCATTCACCAAGCTGTTAATTACATTAAATATATATATTCAAAACAAACAAATCAAAAGATCAAAGAGAAGCGCAAAACCGACGGAAACTCAGATGAAGTAGCCTATACGGAGGGAATTCAATGAAATGGTAGGCTTCGGAAAGAAACCAAACAAACAAAATTGAAAACCAACAAGATCATATGGGAATCAACTAGTTCATCGGCTTCTTTCCGAGCCCACCATTCCGATGAATCCCACTCCAAACCCAATTCAATGGAAACTCATATGAAGTATAGAGGCTAATACCAGATGGAAATCTATGGAATGGTAGGCTTCAGGAAAGAAACCAAACAAACTAAATCATAACACACAAGAAGAACACGATTCAGCTTGTTCACCGGCTTCTTCCCGAGCCTGCCATTCCGATGATTCCCACTCCGAAAAACATAGAACAAAAGATAGTATTGTGAGGACCAGCTGCTGCTGTTGAGGTGAGTTTAGAGAATGGCGTGGGAGGGTATTATATACTACCTCCAATGAATTGTAACGATTAGGGTTTTGAAGTATAGAAGTGGCGAGCGCCGCGACGTGCAAATAGGGGGCATTGTTGACCAAATCCAAATCAAAAGAGCCCATTTAGCCTAAAATAATCTGATAATACATTGCATAGGATGCAATTATCAAAATGATTCACGATTATAATGAAGGTTTGTTTTAAAGTCAAAGGTTTTTTTATGATGAAAATAATACAAAATAAATTTTAAAAAATGATTAATTAACACATATAAAAAGTAAAAAATTAAAAATATTAATGAAACAATAATTAGTAACTAATAGGGTTGTATATGAGCCGAGTTGAGCCAGCTCGAATTTTTTCTTCATAAAATGTTGTTTGTGAGATCGGCTTGTCGTAAGCGAGCTGGCTCATGAACAAGCTCGTCGACTAAATGAGCCAATTTCGAGCTAATATGTTGGTCGGTTCGGCAGGCTCATGAGCTAATCCGTTTCGTTGGCTCGTTAAACTAGGCTCGCTAGCTTACTCAATCATAATTCGTTGCCTATTATGGCTTATTCATTATTATAAATCCAATTATTAATTAATTATTCAAATTTCTAATTCTAATTATAATCCGAGTCCCTAATATGATAATTAAATAATTGACCCGTAAAATAGAAGAATCAACCCTAATATGTTAATTCCAAGTTCACACAACCCCACGACGTACATTCTCGTGAATTTACATGCACGAGATGGTTGCCTTTAGATTTTTGGCCACTATGCTAAGGCTATTACTACAACTTTCTAAAATATTAGTTGTTGTCTTTTGTGAAATGTGATTTCTGATATTTCTAATATTTTGTAGCACTATATCGTATTTCAGGAGAATATTTGATTTCTTACATTTTTTATATTTTTTATCCAAGCTTGGCTCGTTTACGATGGTAAATGAGACTGACTTGGATTTGGCTTGTTTAGCATTATAAACGAGCCAAACCTGAGTCAGGTTCGTTTACCATCTTAAAGAGACGATCTCGAGCCAATCTCGATACAAGCCTAATCAACCTACAAATGAATCAAGACCGAGATGGTCCATCCGAACTTGTTACGAGCCTGAAAATATTTAGGCGTGCTCGAGTCGGCTCATATACAACCCTTGTTTGGCAGCTAGTCATCTCGTGCCAACTTTGATATCCTGTGAGCTTGTTGGAGGAGATCACTACAAGAATATATCTCAATTGTCAAGGCACACCTCTTTGTACGGCGATGGATACATCTTTCGTTAATTTTACTTAAAATGATACAACTATTATCTAAGATATTATGTTTTTATGAATCTAATTTTGTATTTAGTCTCTTAATTCATGGAAATATTAGTTTTGTCACTGTAAAACCTAATCAATTATTTCATTGCTTGAAATTGATCAATGAAATCGTCGAACAAGAATTTACCTTAACTTGTGCTATATAAAAAAGACTCACAGCAAAGCGCGATCTCAATTCTAGTGTTAGTTAAAATCTAAGCTTTATTTCATTTTGTCAAAGTAAGAGATCAAACCTTGTCCATCCATAACAAAACAAATAACTAAGCCACTAGTCCATCAATACATTAATGTTTATTTTTTCAGTGTTTTTATAATCATTTCTCAGGTGTTTCTACACAATCCAAAATTTGGAGGCCCTATGTCATAGGGTCAGCAATTACCTCCTAATGGACAGCCCTCATGAAGGCCGACTTCCACACCGTTACGACCACCGACCTCTCTCTACTTCTAAAAATCCTACTATTAATTTCCAGCCAAATAAACCACAAAACATCATCCATCAAACTTCAGTTTTATTTCACACCCACGGCATAACTTATTTTTCTACACTTTATACCATTAAGTTATACTTTTTGTTTCATCGGTTACCACATCGTCCTTTTTAAAGCAAAATAGTGATGTGGCTTGATGAATTAATGGTACAATCAACATATATTGTTAAGTCAGCTGCCAACATGTACAATCATTTCATTAGAATAATGGACAAGGTGGTATTGGTGAAACAAAAAGTATAGTTTGATGGTATAAATTCTTGTCCTCGTGTGAAAAAAACTTTTATTTTCGTTGTGCTCGTTTGATTAATATTAATCAGCCATCTTTATAAAATAAAAAGTGTTTGAATTAGGTCATGAATACAAATACACAACTAGAGACAAATTTGATTTCTGATTACTCCAAACAAACTGTAAGCTTGAAGCTTCGAGTAAAGTCATGAGTTTGCGCTTTCTTCACCACCAAACAGCCATGAAAGAGCTTCAGAGATTTGACGAAACCATTCACCAAGCTGTTAATTACATTAAATATATATATTCAAAACAAACAAATCAAAAGATCAAAGAGAAGCGCAAAACCGACGGAAACTCAGATGAAGTAGCCTATTACGGAGGGAATTCAATGAAATGGTAGGCTTCGGAAAGAAACCAAACAAATAAAATTGAAAACCAACAAGATCATATGGGAATCAACTAGTTCATCGGCTTCTTTCCGAGCCCACCATTCCGATGAATCCCACTCCAAACCCAATTCAATGGAAACTCATATGAAGTATAGAGGCTAATACCAGATGGAAATCTATGGAATGGTAGGCTTCGGAAAGAAACCAAACAAACTAAATCATAACACACAAGAAGAACACGATTCAGCTTGTTCACCGGCTTCTTCCCGAGCCTGCCATTCCGATGATTCCCACTCCGAAAAACATAGAACAAAAGATAGTATTGTGAGGACCAGCTGCTGCTGTTGAGGTGAGTTTAGAGAATGGCGTGGGAGGGTATTATATACTACCTCCAATGAATTGTAACGATTAGGGTTTTGAAGTATAGAAGTGGCGAGCGCCGCGACGTGCAAATAGGGGGCATTGTTGACCAAATCCAAATCAAAAGAGCCCATTTAGCCTAAAATAATCTGATAATACATTGCATAGGATGCAATTATCAAAATGATTCACGATTATAATGAAGGTTTGTTTTAAAGTCAAAGGTTTTTTTATGATGAAAATAATACAAAATAAATTTTAAAAAATGATTAATTAACACATATAAAAAGTAAAAAATTAAAAATATTAATGAAACAATAATTAGTAACTAATAGGGTTGTATATGAGCCGAGTTGAGCCAGCTCGAATTTTTTCTTCATAAAATGTTGTTTGTGAGATCGGCTTGTCGTAAGCGAGCTGGCTCATGAACAAGCTCGTCGACTAAATGAGCCAATTTCGAGCTAATATGTTGGTCGGTTCGGCAGGCTCATGAGCTAATCCGTTTCGTTGGCTCGTTAAACTAGGCTCGCTAGCTTACTCAATCATAATTCGTTGCCTATTATGGCTTATTCATTATTATAAATCCAATTATTAATTAATTATTCAAATTTCTAATTCTAATTATAATCCGAGTCCCTAATATGATAATTAAATAATTGACCCGTAAAATAGAAGAATCAACCCTAATATGTTAATTCCAAGTTCACACAACCCCACGACGTACATTCTCGTGAATTTACATGCACGAGATGGTTGCCTTTAGATTTTTGGCCACTATGCTAAGGCTATTACTACAACTTTCTAAAATATTAGATGTTGTCTTTTGTGAAATGTGATTTCTGATATTTCTAATATTTTGTAGCAACTATATCGTATTTCAGGAGAATATTTGATTTCTTACATTTTTTATATTTTTTATCCAAAGCTTGGCTCGTTTACGATGGTAAATGAGACTGACTTGGATTTGGCTTGTTTAGCATTATAAACGAGCCAAACCTGAGTCAGGTTCGTTTACCATCTTAAAAGAGACGATCTCGAGCCAATCTCGATACAAGCCTAATCAACCTACAAATGAATCAAGACCGAGATGGTCCATCCGAACTTGTTACGAGCCTGAAAATATTTAGGCGTGCTCGAGTCGGCTCATATACAACCCTTGTTTGGCAGCTAGTCATCTCGTGCCAACTTTGATATCCTGTGAGCTTGTTGGAGGAGATCACTACAAGAATATATCTCAATTGTCAAGGCACACCTCTTTGTACGGCGATGGATACATCTTTCATTAATTTTACTTAAAATGATACAACTATTTCTAAGATATTATGTTTTTATGAATCTAATTTTGTATTTAGTCTCTTAATTCATGGAAATATTAGTTTTGTTCACTGTAAAACCTAATCAATTATTTCATTGCTTGAAATTGATCAATGAAATCGTCGAACAAGAATTTACCGTAACTTGTGCTATATAAAGAAAACTCACAGCAAAGCGCGATCTCAATTCTAGTGTTAGTTAAAATCTAAGCTTTATTTCATTTTGTCAAAGTAAGAGATCAAACCTTGTCCATCCATAACAAAACAAATAACTAAGCCACTAGTCCATCAATACATTAATGTTTATCTTTTCAGTGTTTTTATAATCATTTCTCAGGTGTTTCTACACAATCCAAAATTTGGAGGCCCTATGTCATAGGGTCAGCCAATACCTCCTAATGGACGGCCCTCGTGAAGGCCGACTTCCACACCGTTACGACTACCGACCTCTCTCTACTTCTAAAAATCCTACTATTAATTTCCAGCCAAATAAACCACAAAACATCATCCATCAAACTTCAGTTTTATTTCACACCCACGGCATAACTTATTTTTCTACACTTTATACCATTGTGTTATACTTTTTGTTTCATCGGTTACCACATCGTCCTTTTTAAAGCAAAATAGTGATGTGGCTTGATGAATTAATGGTACAATCAACATATATTGTTAAGTCAGCTGCCAACATGTACAATCATTTCATTAGAATAATGGACAAGGTGGTATTGGTGAAACAAAAAGTATAGTTTGATGGTATAAATTCTTGTCCTCGCGTGAAAAAAACTTTTATTTTCGTTGTGCTCGTTTGATTAATATTAATCAGCCATCTTTATAAAATAAAAAGTGTTTGAATTAGGTCATGAATACAAATACACAACTAGAGACAAATTTGATTTCTGATTACTCCAAACAAACTGTAAGCTTGAAGCTTCGAGTAAAGTAATGAGTTTGCGCTTCCTTCACCACCAAACAGCCATGAAAGAGCTCCAGAGATCTGACCAAACCATTCACCAAACTGTTAATTACATTAAATATATATATTCAAAACAAACAAATCAAAAGATCAAAGAGAAGCGCAAAATCGACGGAAACTCAGATGAAGTAGCCTATTACAGAGGGAATTCAATGAAATGGTAGGCTTCGGAAAGAAACCAAACAAACTAAATTGAAAACCAACAAGATCATATGGGAATCAACTAGTTCATCGGCTTCTTTCCGAGCCCACCATTCTGATGAATCCCACTCCAAACCCAATTCAATGGAAACTCATATAAGTATAGAGGCTAATAACGGATGGAAATCTATGGAATGGTAGGCTTCGGAAAGAAACCAAACAAACTAAATCATAACCCACAAGAAGATCAAGATTCAGCTTGTTCACCGGCTTCTTTCCGAGCCTGCCATTCCGATGATTCCCACTCCGAAAAACATAAAACAAAAGATAGTATTGTGAGGACCAGCTGCTGCTGTTGAGGTGAGTTTAGAGAATGTCGTGGGAGGGTATTATATACTACCTCCAATGAATTGTAACGCTTAGGGTTTTGAAGTTTAGAAGTGGCGAGCGCCGCGACGTGCAAATAGGGGGCATTGTTGACCAAATCCAAATCAAAAGAGCCCATTTAGCCTAAAATAATCTGATAATACATTGCATAGGATGCAATTATCAAAATAATTCACGATTATAATGAAGGTTTGTTTTAAAGTCAAAGGTTTTTTTATGATGAAAATAATACAAAATAAATTTTAAAAAATGATTAATTAACACATATAAAAAGTAAAAAATTAAAAATATTAATGAAACAATAATTAGTAACTAATAGGGTTGTATATGAGCCGAGTTGAGCCAGCTCGAATTTTTTCTTCATAAAATGTTGTTTGTGAGATCGGCTTGTCGTAAGCGAGCTGGCTCATGAACAAGCTCGTCGACTAAATGAGCCAATTTCGAGCTAATATGTTGGTCGGTTCGGCAGGCTCATGAGCTAATCCGTTTCGTTGGCTCGTTAAACTAGCCTCGCTAGCTTACTCAATCATAATTCATTGCCTATTATGGCCTATTCATTATTTTAAATCCAATTATTAATTAATTATTCAAATTTCTAATTCTAATTATAATCCGAGTCCCTAATATGATAATTAAATAATTGACCCGTAAAATAGAAGAATCAACCCTAATATGTTAATTCCAAGTTCACACAACCCTCTTAACAAAAAAAAAAAGTTCACACAACCCCACGACGTACATTCTTGTGAATTTACATGCACGAGATGGTTGCCTTTATATTTTTGGCCACTATGCTAAGGCTATTACTACAAATTTTTAAAATATTAGTTGTTGTCTTTTGTGAAATATGATTTCTTATATTTCTAATATTTTGTAGCACCTATATAGTATTTCAGGAGAATATTTGGTTTCTTATATTTTCGATATTTTTTATCCAGAGCTCGGCTCGTTTACGATGGTAAATGAGACTAACTTGGATTTGGCTTGTTTAGCATTATAAACGAGCCAGACCAGAGTTAGGTTCATTTACCAACTTAAACGAGACGATCTCGAGCCAATCTCGATACAAGCCCAATCAACCTACAAATGAATCAAGACCGAGATGGTCCATCCGAACTTGTTACGAGCCTGAAAATATTTAGGCGTGCTCGAGTCGGCTCATATACAACCCTTGTTTGGCAGCTAGTCATCTCGTGCCAACTTTGATATCCTGTGAGCTTGTTGGAGGAGATCACTACAAGAATATATCTCAATTGTCAAGGCACACCTCTTTGTACGACGATGGATACATTTTTCGTTAATTTTACTTAAAATCCAAAAACTATTACTAAGATATTATGTTTTTGTGAATCTAATTTTGTATTTAGTCTCTTAATTCATGGAAATATTAGTTTTACTACTGTAAAACCTAATCAATTATTTCATTGCTTGAAATTCATCAATGAAATCGTCGAACAAGAATTTACCTTAACTTGTGCTATATAAAAAAGCCTCGCAGCAAAGCGCGATCTCAATTCTAGTGTTAGTTAAAATCTAATCTTTATTTCATTTTGTCAAAGTAAGAGATCAAACCTTGTCAATCCATAACAAAACAAATAGCTAAGCCACTAGGCCATCAATACATTAATGTTTATCTTTTCAGTGTTTTTATAATTATTTCTCAGGTGTTTCTACACAATCCAAAATTTGGAGGCCCTATGCCATATGGTCTGCCAACACATCCTAATGGACGGCCCTTATAAAGGCCGGCTTCCACACCGTTACCACTACCAACCTCTCTCTACCTCTAAAAATCCTACTATTAATTTCCAGCCAAATAAACCACAAAACATCATATCCATCAAACTTCAGTTTTATTTCACACCCACGACATAACTTATTTATCTACACTTTATACCATTGTGTTATACTTTTTGTTTCATCTGTTACCACATCGTCCTTTTTTAAAGCAAAATAGTGATGTGGCTTGATGAATTAATGGTACAATCAACATATATTGTTAAGTCAGCTGCCAACATGTACAATCATTTCATTAGAATAATGGACAAGGTGGTATTGGTGAAACAAAAAGTATAGTTTGATGGTATAAATTCTTGTCCTCGCGTGAAAAAAACTTTTATTTTCGTTGTGCTCGTTTGATTAATATTAATCAGCCATCTTTATAAAATAAAAAGTGTTTGAATTAGGTCATGAATACAAATACACAACTAGAGACAAATTTGATTTCTGATTACTCCAAACAAACTGTAAGCTTGAAGCTTCGAGTAAAGTAATGAGTTTGCGCTTCCTTCACCACCAAACAGCCATGAAAGAGCTCCAGAGATCTGACCAAACCATTCACCAAACTGTTAATTACATTAAATATATATATTCAAAACAAACAAATCAAAAGATCAAAGAGAAGCGCAAAATCGACGGAAACTCAGATGAAGTAGCCTATTACAGAGGGAATTCAATGAAATGGTAGGCTTCGGAAAGAAACCAAACAAACTAAATTGAAAACCAACAAGATCATATGGGAATCAACTAGTTCATCGGCTTCTTTCCGAGCCCACCATTCTGATGAATCCCACTCCAAACCCAATTCAATGGAAACTCATATAAAGTATAGAGGCTAATAACGGATGGAAATCTATGGAATGGTAGGCTTCGGAAAGAAACCAAACAAACTAAATCATAACCCACAAGAAGATCAAGATTCAGCTTGTTCACCGGCTTCTTTCCGAGCCTGCCATTCCGATGATTCCCACTCCGAAAAACATAAAACAAAAGATAGTATTGTGAGGACCAGCTGCTGCTGTTGAGGTGAGTTTAGAGAATGTCGTGGGAGGGTATTATATACTACCTCCAATGAATTGTAACGCTTAGGGTTTTGAAGTTTAGAAGTGGCGAGCGCCGCGACGTGCAAATAGGGGGCATTGTTGACCAAATCCAAATCAAAAGAGCTCATTTAGCCTAAAATAATCTGATAATACATTGCATAGGATGCAATTATCAAAATAATTCACGATTATAATGAAGGTTTGTTTTAAAGTCAAAGGTTTTTTTATGATGAAAATAATACAAAATAAATTTTAAAAAATGATTAATTAACACATATAAAAAGTAAAAAATTAAAAATATTAATGAAACAATAATTAGTAACTAATAGGGTTGTATATGAGCCGAGTTGAGCCAGCTCGAATTTTTTCTTCATAAAATGTTGTTTGTGAGATCGGCTTGTCGTAAGCGAGCTGGCTCATGAACAAGCTCGTCGACTAAATGAGCCAATTTCGAGCTAATATGTTGGTCGGTTCGGCAGGCTCATGAGCTAATCCGTTTCGTTGGCTCGTTAAACTAGCCTCGCTAGCTTACTCAATCATAATTCATTGCCTATTATGGCCTATTCATTATTTTAAATCCAATTATTAATTAATTATTCAAATTTCTAATTCTAATTATAATCCGAGTCCCTAATATGATAATTAAATAATTGACCCGTAAAATAGAAGAATCAACCCTAATATGTTAATTCCAAGTTCACACAACCCTCTTAACAAAAAAAAAAGTTCACACAACCCCACGACGTACATTCTTGTGAATTTACATGCACGAGATGGTTGCCTTTATATTTTTGGCCACTATGCTAAGGCTATTACTACAACTTTTTAAAATATTAGTTGTTGTCTTTTGTGAAATATGATTTCTTATATTTCTAATATTTTGTAGCACCTATATAGTATTTCAGGAGAATATTTGGTTTCTTATATTTTCGATATTTTTTATCCAGAGCTCGGCTCGTTTACGATGGTAAATGAGACTAACTTGGATTTGGCTTGTTTAGCATTATAAACGAGCCAAACCAGAGTTAGGTTCATTTACCAACTTAAACGAGACGATCTCGAGCCAATCTCGATACAAGCCCAATCAACCTACAAATGAATCAAGACCGAGATGGTCCATCCGAACTTGTTACGAGCCTGAAAATATTTAGGCGTGCTCGAGTCGGCTCATATACAACCCTTGTTTGGCAGCTAGTCATCTCGTGCCAACTTTGATATCCTGTGAGCTTGTTGGAGGAGATCACTACAAGAATATATCTCAATTGTCAAGGCACACCTCTTTGTACGACGATGGATACATCTTTCGTTAATTTTACTTAAAATCCAAAAACTATTACTAAGATATTATGTTTTTGTGAATCTAATTTTGTATTTAGTCTCTTAATTCATGGAAATATTAGTTTTACTACTGTAAAACCTAATCAATTATTTCATTGCTTGAAATTCATCAATGAAATCGTCGAACAAGAATTTACCTTAACTTGTGCTATATAAAAAAGCCTCGCAGCAAAGCGCGATCTCAATTCTACTGTTAGTTAAAATCTAAGCTTTATTTCATTTTGTCAAAGTAAGAGATCAAACCTTGTCAATCCATAACAAAACAAATAGCTAAGCCACTAGGCCATCAATACATTTATGTTTATCTTTTCAGTGTTTTTATAATTATTTCTCAGGTGTTTCTACACAATCCAAAATTTGGAGGCCCTATGCCATATGGTCTGCCAACACATCCTAATGGACGGCCCTTATAAAGGCCGGCTTCCACACCGTTACCACTACCAACCTCTCTCTACCTCTAAAAATCCTACTATTAATTTCCAGCCAAATAAACCACAAAACATCATATCCATCAAACTTCAGTTTTATTTCACACCCACGACATAACTTATTTATCTACACTTTATACCATTGTGTTATACTTTTTGTTTCATCTGTTACCACATCGTCCTTTTTTAAAGCAAAATAGTGATGTGGCTTGATGAATTAATGGTACAATCAACATATATTGTTAAGTCAGCTGCCAACATGTACAATCATTTCATTAGAATAATGGACAAGGTGGTATTGGTGAAACAAAAAGTATAGTTTGATGGTATAAATTCTTGTCCTCGTGTGAAAAATTCTTTTATTTTCGTTGTGCTCGTTTGATTAATATTAATCAGCCATCTTTATAAAATAAAAAGTGTTTGAATTAGGTCATGAATACAAATACATAACTAGAGACAAATTTGATTTCTGATTACTCCTAACAAACTGTAAGCTTGAAGCTTCGAGTAAAGTCATGAGTTTGCGCTTCCTTCACCACCAAACAGCCATGAAAGAGCTCCAGAGATCTGACCAAACCATTCACCAAGCTGTTAATTACATCAAATATATATATTCAAAACAAACAAATCATAAGATCATAGAGAAGCGCAAAACCGACGTAAACCCAGATGAAGTAGCCTATTACGGATGGAATTCAATGAAATGGTAGGCTTCGGAAAGAAACCAAACAAACTAAATCGAAAACCCACAGATCATATGGGAATCAACTAGTTCATCGGCTTCTTTCCGAGCCCATCATTCCGATGAATCCCAATCTAAACCCAATTCAATGGAAACTCATATGGAAGTATATAGTCTAATAACGGATGGAAATCAATGGAATGTTAGGCTTCGGAAAGAAACCAAACAATCTAAATCATAACCCACAAGAAGATCACGATTCAGCTTGTTCACCGGCTTCTTTTTGAGCCTGCCATTCCGATGATTCCCACTCCGACAAACATAGAACAAAAGATAGTATTGTGAGGAGCAGCTGCTGCTGTTGAGGTGAGTTTAGAGAATGGCGTGGGAGGGTATTATATACTACCTCCAATGAATTGTAACGCTTAGGGTTTTGAAGTTTAGAAGTGGCGAGCGCCGCGACGTGCAAATAGGGGGTATTGTTGACCAAATCCAAATCAAAAGAGCCCATTTAGCCCAAAATAATTAATGCGCAAATTAATGCACACTAGTTTTACTCACTAGATCGCTCTAGCGAGATCGTTACTTCCCAAGGGTCTTTCTGTTTCTATTACTCAACTAATGTGGAATAAGCTATTCGGGTTTAAACGTTTGGTTTGGAAATGGTGGTGAATGAACTAAAAATCTAGAAATGCAAATTAAACCAATCAAGCAGGCAAACAAGATGGAGCTTCAAGAATTGACTAAGGCGCTTGTCCAGACTCGAATCCGCTCTAGCTCGACTAAGACGGATGATGCAATGCAACTAAGGTTTTAACAGACTCAATTCCTCGACGCTTCCTTTGGCAATCTCTACTCCATGGTCAGGACGCAGAGAAACTATCCTAGCAAACCTATGAGTTCCTATGGTCAAGATAACTCATAAATCTCCAAGAATGCACGAAGAACAATGAAACGCCGCACAGAAATGCAAAGAGATTAATTTCACCGGCCCTATGGTCAAGACACCGGGTAATCTTAATGACCTTCTAAACCCTAGAATGACTCACGTCCATGGTCAGAACCGCAAGACAAAGATGAAGCAAATTCTACGATATGGTCAATCTGCGAATTCAAGAGCTTCAAATTAGGGTTTTAGAAAAATCTAAATTAAGTCTGAATAAACCTCAATTAACATAAACGGGTTAGAAACCCGACATCATCCATACAAAGCTTTGCTAGAACTTCATCTAATCTGAACAAACTAAGAGTTTAGCTCGACATCATCGCAGAAGAAATCACAGAAACAAAGAAGAAGAAAACCAGAGAAGAAGACATCTTACTCCGAGAAAACCTAATCCTGATGAATCCTAGAAACTCCTGAGTTAATCCTCGCTTCTCCTCGCTTAATCGTCACTTCAAAGCTCCTCCGAGAGTGTCTGGTTCGTCGAAATTAGAATCAAGAATGAAGTCTCCCTCTCTCTCCCTTGAAAACCCTGTTTTACTCTCCGAAATCCGTCCTGGGAAAAAGTGCGCCCGGCGGCACTTAAAAAGTGCGCCGGCGCACTTTTCCATGAAAATGGCGCACTTTTGTGGCCGATGGAAAAAATTCCAGGAGACTAAAAATAAAGTGCGCCTGGCAGCACCAGAAAAGTGCGCCGGCGCACTTTTCATGGATTTAGGCGCACTTTTGCCCCTGGAAATGACCTTCAGCTCTTTTGATGATTCCCGCTCCGTTTGAACTCCAAATTGATCCCCGTTTGAAGTGCCGAGCTCGTAGAAAAGTCATCCACAACGTGGTAACCTGAAATCTCAATAAAAACAACTCCAAACAACATCAAATTGCCCAAAAGAGGGCCAACGGGAGATAAAACATATTTTTCATAAAAGTCATTCAAGTTCATCACAATTCGGAGTCAAATAAGGGGAATGTCGTTCAAATGTGGCGATATAAACGCGGTAAATCTAACGTCATCAATAATCTGATCATACATTGCATAGGATGCAATTATCAAAATAATTCACGATTATAATGAAGGTTTGTTTTAAAGTCAAAGGTTTTTTTATGATGAAAATAATACAAAATAAATTTAAAAACATAATTATTAATTAACACATATAAAAATTAAAAAATAAAAAAATATAAATGAAACAATAATTAGTAACTAATAGGGTTGTATATGAGCCGAGTTGAGCCAGCTCGAATTTTTTCTTTATAAAAAGTTGTTTGTGAGATCGGTTTGTCGTAAGCGAGCTGGATCGTGAACAAGCTCGTCGACTAAATGTGCCAATTTCGAGCTAATATGTTGGTCAGCTTGGCAGGGTCATGAGCTAATCCGTTTCGTTGGCTAGTTAAACTAGGCTCGCTAGCTTACTCAATCATAACTCGTGACCTATTATAGCCTATTCATTATTATAATTCCAATTATGAATTAATTATTCAAATTTCTAATTCTAATTATAATCTGAGTCCCTAATATGGTAATTAAATAATTAACCCGTAGAATAGAAGAATCAACCCTAATATGTTAATTCCAAGTTCACACAACCCCACGACGTACATTCTCGTAAATTTACATGCACGAGATGATTGCCTTTATATTTTTGGCCACTATGCTAAGGCTATTACTACTACTTTTTAAAATATTAGTTGTTGTCTTTTGAAATATTTGTGAAATGTGATTTTAGATATTTCTAATATTTGTTAGCACCTATATCGTATTTGAGGAGAATATCTGATTTCTTATATTTTTTATATTTTTTATCCAGAGCTCGGCTCGTTTACGATGGTAAATGAGACAGACTTGGATTTGGCTTGTTTAGCATTATAGACGAGCCAAATCTGAGTCAGGTTCGTTTTTATTTAAAATGCAACAACTATTACTAAGACATTATGTTTTTGTGAATCTAATTTTGTATTTAGTCTCATAATTCACAGAAATATTAGTTTTGTCACTGTAAAACCTAATCAATTATTTATTTGCTTGAAATTTATCAATGAAATCGTGGAACAAGAATTTACCTTAACTTGTGCCATATAAAAAAGCCCCGCAGCAAAGCGCGGGCTCAATTCTAGTGTTAGTTAAAATCTATGTTTTATTTCATTTTCTCAAAGGAAGAGATCAAACCTTGTCCATCCAAAACAAAACCAATAGCTATGTCACTAGTCCATCAATACATTAATGTTTATCTTTTCAGTGTTTTTATAATCATTTCTCAGGTGTTTCTATGCAATCCAAAATTTGGAGGCCCTAAGTCATAGGGTCAGCCAATACCTCCTGATGGACGGCCCTCATGAAGGCCGACTTCCACACCGTTACCACTACCGACCTCTCTCTACTTCTAAAAATCCTACTATTAATTTCCAGCCAAATAAACCACAAAACATCATCCATCAAACTTCAGTTTTATTTCACACCCACGGCATAACTTATTTTTCTACACTTTATACCATTGTGTTATACTTTTTGTTTCATCGGTTACCACATCGTCCTTTTTTAAGCAAAATAGTGATGTGGCTTGATGAATTAACGGTACAATCAACATATATTGTTAAGTCAGCTGCCAACATGTACAATCATTTCATTAGAATAATGGACAAGGTGGTATTGGTGAAACAAAAAGTATAGTTTGATGGTATAAATTCTTGTCCTCGTGTGAAAAAAACTTTTATTTTCGTTGTGCTCGTTTGATTAATATTAATCAGCCATCTTTATAAAATAAAAAGTGTTTGAATTAGGTCATGAATACAAATACACAACTAGAGACAAATTTGATTTCTGATTACTCCAAACAAACTGTAAGCTTGAAGCTTCGAGTAAAGTCATGAGTTTGCGCTTCCTTCACCACCAAACAGCCATGAAAGAGCTCCAGAGATCTGACCAAACCATTCACCAAACTGTTAATTACATTAAATATATATATTCAAAACAAACAAATCAAAAGATCAAAGAGAAGCGCAAAATCGACGGAAACTCAGATGAAGTAGCCTATTACAGAGGGAATTCAATGAAATGGTAGGCTTCGGAAAGAAACCAAACAAACTAAATTGAAAACCAACAAGATCATATGGGAATCAACTAGTTCATCGGCTTCTTTCCGAGCCCACCATTCTGATGAATCCCACTCCAAACCCAATTCAATGGAAACTCATATAAAGTATAGAGGCTAATAACGGATGGAAATCTATGGAATGGTAGGCTTCGGAAAGAAACCAAACAAACTAAATCATAACCCACAAGAAGATCAAGATTCAGCTTGTTCACCGGCTTCTTTCCGAGCCTGCCACTCCGATGATTCCCACTCCGAAAAACATAAAAAAAAAGATAGTATTGTGAGGACCAGCTGCTGCTGTTGAGGTGAGTTTAGAGAATGTCGTGGGAGGGTATTATATACTACCTCTAATGAATTGTAACGCTTAGGGTTTTGAAGTTTAGAAGTGGCGAGCGCCGCGACGTGCAAATAGGGGGTATTGTTGACCAAATCCAAATCAAAAGAGCCCATTTAGCCTAAAATAATCTGATAATACATTGCATAGGATGCAATTATCAAAATAATTCACGATTATAATGAAGGTTTGTTTTAAAGTCAAAGGTTTTTTTTATGATGAAAATAATACAAAATAAATTTAAAAAAATTATTAATTAACACATATAAAAAGTAAAAAATAAGAAATATAAATGAAATAATAATTAGTAACTAATAGGGTTGTATATGAGCCGAGTTGAGCCAGCTCGAATTTTTTCTTCATAAAATGTTGTTTGTGAGATCGGCTTGTCGTAAGCGAGCTGGCTCATGAACAAGCTCGTCGACTAAATGAGCCAATTTCGAGCTAATATGTTGGTCGGTTCGGCAGGCTCATGAGCTAATCCGTTTCGTTGGCTCGTTAAACTAGGCTCGCTAGCTTACTCAATCATAATTCATTGCCTATTATGGCCTATTCATTATTTTAAATCCAATTATTAATTAATTATTCAAATTTCTAATTCTAATTATAATCCGAGTCCCTAATATGATAATTAAATAATTGACCCGTAAAATAGAAGAATCAACCCTAATATGTTAATTCCAAGTTCACACAACCCTCTTAACAAAAAAAAAAGTTCACACAACCCCACGACGTACATTCTTGTGAATTTACATGCACGAGATGGTTGTCTTTATATTTTTGGCCACTATGCTAAGGCTATTACTACAACTTTTAAAATATTAGTTGTTGTCTTTTGTGAAATATGATTTCTTATATTTCTAATATTTTGTAGCACCTATATAGTATTTCAGGAGAATATTTGATTTCTTATATTTTCGATATTTTTTATCCAGAGCTCGGCTCGTTTACGATGGTAAATGAGACTAACTTGGATTTGGCTTGTTTAGCATTATAAACGAGCCAAACCAGAGTTAGGTTCATTTACCAACTTAAACGAGACGATCTCGAGCCAATCTCGATACAAGCCCAATCAACCTACAAATGAATCAAGACCGAGATGGTCCATCCGAACTTGTTACGAGCCTGAAAATATTTAGGCATGCTCGAGTCGGCTCATATACAACCCTTGTTTGGCAGCTAGTCATCTCGTGCCAACTTTGATATCCTGTGAGCTTGTTGGAGGAGATCACTACAAGAATATATCTCAATTGTCAAGGCACACCTCTTTGTACGACGATGGATACATCTTTCGTTAATTTTACTTAAAATCCAAAAACTATTACTAAGATATTATGTTTTTGTGAATCTAATTTTGTATTTAGTCTCTTAATTCATGGAAATATTAGTTTTATTACTGTAAAACCTAATCAATTATTTCATTGCTTGAAATTCATCAATGAAATCGTCGAACAAGAATTTACCTTAACTTGTGCTATATAAAAAAGCCTCGCAGCAAAGCGCGATCTCAATTCTAGTGTTAGTTAAAATCTAAGCTTTATTTCATTTTGTCAAAGTAAGAGATCAAACCTTGTCAATCCATAACAAAACAAATAGCTAAGCCACTAGGCCATCAATACATTAATGTTTATCTTTTCAGTGTTTTTATAATTATTTCTCAGGTGTTTCTACACAATCCAAAATTTGGAGGCCCTATGCCATATGGTCTGCCAACACATCCTAATGGACGGCCCTTATAAAGGCCGGCTTCCACACCGTTACCACTACCAACCTCTCTCTACCTCTAAAAATCCTACTATTAATTTCCAGCCAAATAAACCACAAAACATCATATCCATCAAACTTCAGTTTTATTTCACACCCACGACATAACTTATTTTTCTACACTTTATACCATTGTGTTATACTTTTTGTTTCATCGGTTACCACATCGTCCTTTTTTAAAGCAAAATAGTGATGTGGCTTGATGAATTAATGGTACAATCAACATATATTGTTAAGTCAGCTGCCAACATGTACAATCATTTCATTAGAATAATGGACAAGGTGGTATTGGTGAAACAAAAAGTATAGTTTGATGGTATAAATTCTTGTCCTCGTGTGAAAAATTCTTTTATTTTCGTTGTGCTCGTTTGATTAATATTAATCAGCCATCTTTATAAAATAAAAAGTGTTTGAATTAGGTCATGAATACAAATACATAACTACAGACAAATTTGATTTCTGATTACTCCAAACAAACTGTAAGCTTGAAGCTTCGAGTAAAGTCATGAGTTTGCGCTTCCTTCACCACCAAACAGCCATGAAAGAGCTCCAGAGATCTGACCAAACCATTCACCAAGCTGTTAATTACATCAAATATATATATTCAAAACAAACAAATCATAAGATCATAGAGAAGCGCAAAACCGACGTAAACCCAGATGAAGTAGCCTATTACGGATGGAATTCAATGAAATGGTAGGCTTCGGAAAGAAACCAAACAAACTAAATCGAAAACCCACAGATCATATGGGAATCAACTAGTTCATCGGCTTCTTTTCGAGCCCACCATTCCGATGAATCCCAATCTAAACCAATTCAATGGAAACTCATATGAAGTATATAGTCTAATAACGGATGGAAATCAATGGAATGTTAGGCTTCGGAAAGAAACCAAACAATCTAAATCATAACCCACAAGAAGATCACGATTCAGCTTGTTCACCGGCTTCTTTTCGAGCCTGCCATTCCGATGATTCCCGCTCCGACAAACATAGAACAAAAGATAGTATTGTGAGGAGCAGCTGCTGCTGTTGAGGTGAGTTTAGAGAATGGCGTGGGAGGGTATTATATACTACCTCCAATGAATTGTAACGCTTAGGGTTTTGAAGTTTAGAAGTGGCGAGCGCCGCGACGTGCAAATAGGGGTATTGTTGACCAAATCCAAATCAAAAGAGCCCATTTAGCCCAAAATAATCTGATCATACATTGCATAGGATGCAATTATCAAAATAATTCACGATTATAATGAAGGTTTGTTTTAAAGTCAAAGGTTTTTTTATGATGAAAATAATACAAAATAAATTTAAAAACATAATTATTAATTAACACATATAAAAAGTAAAAAATAAAAAAATATAAATGAAACAATAATTAGTAACTAATAGGGTTGTATATGAGCCGAGTTGAGCCAGCTCGAATTTTTTCTTTATAAAAAGTTGTTTGTGAGATCGGTTTGTCGTAAGCGAGCTGGATCGTGAACAAGCTCGTCGACTAAATGTGCCAATTTCGAGCTAATATGTTGGTCAGCTTGGCAGGGTCATGAGCTAATCCGTTTCGTTGGCTCGTTAAACTAGGCTCGCTAACTTACTCAATCATAACTCGTGACCTATTATAGCCTATTCATTATTATAATTCCAATTATGAATTAATTATTCAAATTTCTAATTCTAATTATAATCTGAGTCCCTAATATGGTAATTAAATAATTAACCCGTAGAATAGAAGAATCAACCCTAATATGTTAATTCCAAGTTCACACAACCCCACGACGTACATTCTCGTAAATTTACATGCACGAGATGATTGCCTTTATATTTTTGGCCACTATGCTAAGGCTATTACTACTACTTTTTAAAATATTAGTTGTTGTCTTTTGAAATATTTGTGAAATGTGATTTTAGATATTTCTAATATTTGTTAGCACCTATATCGTATTTGAGGAGAATATCTGATTTCTTATATTTTTTATCCAGAGCTCGGCTCGTTTACGATGGTAAATGAGACTGACTTGGATTTGGCTTGTTTAGCATTATAGACGAGCCAAATCTGAGTCAGGTTCATTTTTATTTAAAATGCAACAACTATTACTAAGACATTATGTTTTTGTGAATCTAATTTTGTATTTAGTCTCATAATTCACAGAAATATTAGTTTTGTCACTGTAAAACCTAATCAATTATTTATTTGCTTGAAATTTATCAATGAAATCGTCGAACAAGAATTTACCTTAACTTGTGCCATATAAAAAAGCCCCGCAGCAAAGCGCGGGCTCAATTCTAGTGTTAGTTAAAATCTATGCTTCATTTCATTTTCTCAAAGGAAGAGATCAAACCTTGTCCATCCAAAACAAAACCAATAGCTATGCCACTAGTCCATCAATACATTAATGTTTATCTTTTCAGTGTTTTTATAATCATTTCTCAGGTGTTTCTACGCAATCCAAAATTTGGAAGCCCTAAGTCATAGGGTCAGCCAATACCTCCTAATGGACGGCCCTCATGAAGGCCGACTTCCACACCGTTACCACTACCGACCTCTCTCTACTTCTAAAAATCCTACTATTAATTTCCAGCCAAATAAACCACAAAACATCATCCATCAAACTTCAGTTTTATTTCACACCCACGACATATCTTATTTTTCTACACTTTATACCATTGTGTTATACTTTTTGTTTCATCGGTTACCACATCGTTCTTTTTAAGCAAAATAGTTATGTGGCTTGATGAATAATGGTACAATCAACATATATTGTTAAGTCAGCTGCCAACATGTACAATCATTTCATTAGAATAATGGACAAGGTGGTATTAGTGAAACAAAAAGTATAGTTTGATGGTATAAATTCTTGTCCTCGTGTGAAAAATTCTTTTATTTTCGTTGTGCTCGTTTGATTAATATTAATCAGCCATCTTTATAAAATAAAAAATGTTTGAATTAGGTCATGAATACAAATACACAACTAGAGACAAATTTGATTTCTGATTACTCCAAACAAACTGTAAGCTTGAAGCTTCGAGTAAAGTCATGAGTTTGCGCTTCCTTCACCACCAAACAGCCATGAAAGATCTCCAGAGATCTGACCAAACCATTCACCAAGCTGTTAATTACATTAAATATATATATTCAAAACAAACAAATCAAAAGATCAAAGAGAAGTGCAAAACCGACGGAAACTTAGATGAAGTAGCCTATTACGGATGGAATTCAATGAAATGGTAGGCTTCGGAAAGAAACCAAACAAACTAAATCGAAAACCCACAAGATCATATGGGAATCAACTAGTTCATCGGCTTCTTTCCGAGCCCACCATTCCAATGAATCCCACTCCAAACCCAATTCAATGGAAACTCATATGAAGTATAGAGGCTAATAACGGATGGAAATCAATGGAATGGTAAGCTTCGGAAAGAAACCTAACAAACTAAATCATAACCCACAAGAAGATCACGATTCAGCTTGTTCACCGGCTTCTTTCCGAGCCTGCCGTTTCGATGATTCCCACTCCGATAAACATAGAACAGAAGATAGTATTGTGAGGAGCAGTTGCTGCTGTTGATGTGAGTTTAGAGAATGGCGTGGGAGGGTATTATATACTACCTCCAATGAATTGTAACGCTTAGGGTTTTGAAGTTTAGAAGTGGTGTGCGCCGCGACGTGCAAATAGGGGGTATTGTTGACCAAATCAAAAGTGCCCATTTAGCCCAAAATAATTTGATAATACAGTGCATAGGATGCAATTATCAAAATAATTCACGATTATAATGAAGGTTTGTTTTAAAGTCAAAGTTAAGGTTTTTTATGATGAAAATAATACAAAATAAATTTAAAAACATAATTATTAATTAACGCATATTAAAATTAAAAAATACAAATATAAATGAAACAATAATTAGTAACTTATATGGTTGTATATGAGCCGAGTTGAGCCAGCTCGAATTTTTTCTTCATAAAAAGTTGTTTGTGAGATCGGCTTGTCGTAAGCGAACTGGCTCATGAACAAGCTCGTCGACTAAATGAGCCAATTTCGAGCTAATATGTTGGTCATTTCTGCAGGCTCATGAGCTAATCCGTTTCGTTGGCTCGTTAAACTAGGCTCGCTAGCTTACTCAATCATAATTTGTTGCCTATTATGGCCTATTCATTATTATAAATCCAATTATGAAATAATTATTCAAATTTCTAATTCCAATTATAATCCGAGTCCCTAATATGATAATTAAATAATTAACCCGTAAAATAGAAGAATCATAATATGTTAATTCCAAGTTCACACAACCCTACGACGTACATTCTCGTTAATTTACATGCACGAGATGGTTGCCTTTATATTTTTGGCCACTATGCTAAGGCTGTTACTACTACTTTTTAAAATATTAGTTGTTGTCTTTTGAAATATTTGTGAAATGTGATTTTTGATATTTCTAATATTTTGTAGCACCTATATCGTATTTCAGGAGAATATTTGATTTCTTATATTTTCGATATTTTTTATCCAGAGCTTGGCTCGTTTACGATGGTAAATGAGACTGACTTGGATTTGGCTTGTTTAGCATTATAATCGAGCCAAACCTGAGTCAGGTTCGTTTACCATCTTAAACGAGACGATCTCGAGCCAATCTCGATACAAGCCCAATCAACCTACAAATGAAACAAGACCGAGATGGTCCATCCGAACTAGTTACGAGCCTGAAAATATTTAGGCGTGCTCTAGTCGGCTCATATACAACCCTTGTTTGGTAGCTAGTCATCTCGTGCCAATTTTGATATCCTGTGAGCTTGTTGGAGGAGATCACTACAACAATATATCTCAATTGTCAAGGCACACCTCTTTGTACGGCGATGGATACATCTTTCGTTAATTTTACTTAAAATGCAACAACTACTACTAAGACATTATGTTTTTATGAATCTAATTTTTTATTTAGTCTCTTAATTCATGGAAATATTAGTTTTGTCACTGTAAAACCTAATCAATTATTTCATTGCTTGAAATTTATCAATGAAATCGTCGAACAAGAATTTACCTTAACTTGTGTCATATAAAAAAGCCTCGCGGTAAAGCGCGAGCTCAATTCTAGTGTTAGTTAAAATCTAAGCTTTATTTCATTTTTTTCAAAGTAAGAGATCAAACATTGTTCATCCAAAACAAAACAAATAGCTAAGCCACTAGGCCATCAATACATTAATGTTTATCTTTTCAGTGTTTTTATAATCATTTCTCAGGTGTTTCTACACAATACAAAATTCGGAGGCCCTATGCCATAGGGTCTGCCAACACATCCTAATGGACGGCCCTTATGAAGGCCGACTTCCACACCGTTACCACTATCAATCTCTCTCTACCTCTAAAAATCTTACTATTAATTTCCAGCCAAATAAACCACAAAACACCATCCATCAAACTTCAGTTTTATTTCACACTCACGACATAACTTATTTTTCTACACTTTATACCATTGTGTTATACTTTTTGTTCCATCGGCTACCACATCGTCCTTTTTTAAAGCAAAATAGTGATGTGGCTTGATGAATTAATGGTACTATCAACATATATCGTTAAGTCAGCTGCCAACATGTACAATCATTTCATTAGGATAATGGACAATGTGGTATTGGTGAAACAAAAAGTATAGTTTGATGGTATAAATTCTTATCCTCGTGTGAAAAATTCTTTTATTTTCGTTGTGCTCGTTTGATTAATATTAATCAGCCTTCTTTATAAAATAAAAAGTGTTTGAATTAGGAAATGAATACAAATACACAACTAGAGACAAATTTGATTTATGATTACACCAAACAAACTGTAAGCTTGAAGCTCGAGTAAAGTCATGAGTTTGCGCTTCCTTCACCACCAAACAGCCATGAAGAGCTCCAGAGATCTTACCAAACCATTCACCAAGCTGTTAATTACATTAAATATATATATTCAAAACAAACAAATCAAGAGATCAAAGAGAAGCGCAAAACTGACGGAAACTTAGATGAAGTAGCCTATTACGGATGGAATTCAATGAAATGGTAGGCTTCGGAAAGAAACCAAACAAACAAAATCGAAAACCCACAAGATCATATGGGAATCAACTAGTTCATCGGCTTCTTTCCGAGCCCACCATTCCGATGAATCCCACTCCAAACCCAATTCAATGGAAACTCATATGAAGTATAGAGCCTAATAACGGATGGAAATCAATGGAATGGTAGGCTTCGAAAAGAAACCAAACAAACTAAATCATAACCCACAAGAAGATCACGATTCAGCTTGTTCACCAGCTTCTTTCCGAGCCTGCCATTCCGATGATTCCCACTCTAATAAACATAGAACAGAAGATAGTATTATGAGGAGCAGTTGCTGCTGTTGAGGTGAGTATAGAGAATGGCGTGGGAGGGTATTATATACTACCTCCAATGAATTGTAACGCTTAGGGTTTTAAAGTTTAGAAGTGGCGAGCGCCGCGACGTGCAAATAGGGGGTATTGTTGACCAAATCCAAATCAAAAGAGCCTATTTAGCCAAAAATAATCTGATAATACATTGCATAGGATGCAATTATCAAAATAATTCACGATTATAATGAAGGTTTGTTTTAAAGTCAAAGTTAAGGTTTTTTCATGATGAAAATAATACTAAATAAATTTAAAAACATAATTATTAATTAACGCACATAAAAAGTAAAAATAAAAAATATAAATGAAACAATAATTAGTAACTAATAGGGTTGTATATGAGCCGAGTTGAGCCAGCTCGAATTTTTTCTTCATAAAAAGTTGTTTGTGAGATCGGAATCTTTTCTCACATGCTTGTTGAAAAGTGATATAGTGATTGAGTAAAGTCCCACTTGCTTAGGGTTTGAAGAACATTACTTTGGGTGTCCAATGTTAGGGTGATCACCTAACTTTTAAATTCATCGTAACGAGTAGGGGTGGAAATTCAATGACCAAATCGGGTCCAATGTTAGTTACTTCATTTATTAAATTTAGATACCAATTTTTTTATATTATTAGGTACTTAATTTAAATTTACAATCACCAATTTTCATAGTAAGTACTTAATTTGTTAATTTTAGATACCAATTTTAGCATTATTATGAAATTGCCACTAAATGAAGCCTAATTAATTTCGAACCTTAACAGTGAACCAAGAAGAAAAAAGCCAAATCTAGTCATTCATCCATCCATCCAAGAAAATGCAACAAAAAAAAAAAAAACATACTTATATATAATATATGACAAGAATTAGCATACTCCTTAATACACTTTTCCCTAACTAATTATAGAGTAGTCTTAACAAAATTCCGACCAAATCTATTTATGTCACTCTCTCATGAATCAAACAATGACATCTTCAAGGAAATTCAGAACCTGTTGAATGGAAGGCCTACCCTCAGCCAATCTATTAGTACAAGCCAATGCAGTATCCAACACTTGCAAAGCTTGCTTCAATTCCTTCCCCTCTACTTTAAACTCAAACACCTCATCTAATTCTAACCTACTAATTCCTCCTCCTCCTCCTTCTCTCATCATCTCTTCCTTCCTCTTGGCAATCCAATCCCTCTTCCTTGCAGCTTCAGACCCACCAAGCATGTCCAATAACATCATCCCCAAATTGTATATGTCACTTTTCTGGCACATCTTAGGCTCAAACACTGGTAAGGAACGTTGCGGAGTGTACTTCCCTTGACCCCCGATCTCGTCGAGCTGATCATGATCAGCCAATTGGGTGTAGCCGTGGTCGGATAAACAGGCAGTGAAGTCAATGTTGATCATAACGTTTGAGGCTTTGATGTTGCCATGAACATTCATTTGTAAAGTGTTCGTTGTAGTACCAGTACCACCCCTAGTCTCCTGTGAAGGACACCGAGTGTGGATGAAGGCAATCGCCCGACAAACGCTAAGGGCAATCGTCAATCTCTGATTCCAATTTAGGGCAGTGTTTCCACTTTCTCTTCCTCCTTCATTTCAAACATTACAAAACAAACATTGTTTGATCAAAACAAACTACTACTAGGTGTTAATTGAGAATGGTTAGTAAACACTATAAGTTCCGTCAGAATCCTCTCCCAATAACTCGAGTTATTAAGATGCAATAGTTTTTGACATGGTATCAGAGCCTTCGATGACCGAAAGGTCTTGGCATCGAATTTCGGTAGCTCCCAATATAACAATTTATCTTGCATAAGGCTTGGTGGACTTTTGCAAACTTCAATCCCTTTAATAGGCGTGTTAATAAACACTATAAAATGCATTCAGAATCCTCTTCCAACCATTCGAGTTATTAGAAACGCAACGGTTCTTGACAAGAATGAAGGAAGTAATTATAATTTATAACTAACCAGCAAGTAAATCAGAGAGGCTTCCCATGGGGTAGTAATGGCAGAGCAAGAACTTGATCCTCTTGGCGTAGAGATAGGCAGTAACGGGAACGAGATACTCACACTTGTGACTAACTTCTGCCAATCTCTGAATTCTCCTCCCGAACTCTGTCCTCCCAATACTAACCTTACGGAATCTCTTAACGGCGTACACTTTGCCGTCCAAAAGAACAGACTTCTCCGTCAACCCAAGACGGCTCTCTCCCATAACACAAACAGAGGCCCTCAGAACCTCTCTCAAACTCAGGCAAGAAGGCAGCTGCTGTCCGCAGAACACGAGAGGAAGATCGTCCATAATCCCAACAAGGCCATCTTCGGAGTAGTCGAGGATTGAGCCAGATTTGGAGCCGTAAGTCTCCTTGTAGCTTAAAGTGGGGGTCTTCCTTATGGGCTTGTTGGTCAGAGCTCTTGATATCATGGTGGTTTCCTCTGTTTCTCTGTTTTGGTGAGTGCAGAGTGCTGAATGTTGTGTTGTTTTGTTTTGTTTTAGTTAATAAGGGTTATGTTGGAATATTATGTGACGGACCTAATTATGTTGGGTGTTTAATAAAAAGAGGAATCTTGGCTCATTGAAAGTCTCTAATGGTTATGATTGGGTGGAGGAATGAATCTTTCTCTAATCTCCATAGGTATTCTCCAAATCAGACAATTTGAGGGGCCGGAAGGGGGCTTTGGAAGCTAACTGGGGAGGATTCTCGCATTTCTTTGATTGGCTTTGCTTTCGTTATGGGTACAAGACTCCTGACACTGACCACTAGATGTGTTTTTAACCTTACCAGATATACAAGACTAATATAACGTCATCACCTGTTGATTGTAACCATGGCTGGAAGAGCCGCCGGGGTCATGTCCAGTTCAAATCTACGACCAGTAATTTTGGATCCAACCCGAATTCGCCCGAAAGTTTACAGTTGAGTTTGTTATTTTGGCACCCTAAATGACCCGAACTCGAAAATTCGATAATTTTTTGGGTGGGTTAGGGTCGGCCGGTTTAGGGCCGACTTGCTGGAAGTGGTTGTTAGATGATGAAAGAGTCCAAAAGTAATGGTGATACTCCATCTAGCATTCTCTTGGAATTAGCAGCGGGGAAGCTCTAGATTTAACTTGCTCTTAATGATATCTCTCCAGTAATAACGCTTGAACTCGACGTAAGGGAAAGTGTTATAGAGGTGGAGCCATCTTTTGGACAAGATGTTTCTCGCCGCCAACTCATGGGACTCTAAACTTTTAAGGATGACGTGAATGATTTTCTTCGGTAGTTCAAAAATTCGACCTGCAACAGACGATATTGTCTTCTTCATCTTCCTCCTTCTCGTGATTACTCTGTATACTATTGAAACAAAGAAATTGTTATTAGCAAGAATCGAAAACAAAGTGGTAAACAAATCAACAGGAACTCGGAGATTATGTGGTTCGTCGAAGTTAATTCACCGAGAAACATGGTTGAGAAAATTTTTATTAGGTTTTTTCATATATATATATATATACTACCCAATCTAACACAAGTATAGGGCAATAACATATTTAGTCCCTCAACTCTACAATAACATATTCTTAACTCCAAATATTATCAAATTTCATCACTTATTTATTGGATTTATATTAGGGTTTGGACCACGTACACGGACTATTTTGAAATGAATAGAATAAAAGTCTAAACAATGAAGATTCATAAACAGTCCGAGCATACTTTAATCTAAAGGCTATTAGAGCTCGTGAAAACTCGGAGACAACCAAAACAAACCTTGATCTCAAAGAAAACCCACATATAGGTCAAGCATACTTTGATCCAAAGACTTTTGAAACCCATGAAAATTCAACCATCTTGACGTACCATGATTTAATTACTAAAAACTGAAGTGTCTAATGTACTAAGCAAAATATAGGTGTCAAACTACAAACACAAAAAAAAAATTTATTACTAGATTTTGAGGGGTCTATCTGGAAAATAAGAAAAATTTAGGGGTCAAAATAAAATAAATAAATAAATTCAGAGGACTAAAGTGTAAACAAAATTATTAAGGACCAAACTATTAACAATATCAAATTATAACGACTAAAAGTGTTAACAAAATTATTAATGACCAAATGTAAACAAGCTCACTTAATGCATTAAAAAGAAATATTAGAGAAGAGGGCATGGCTGACTACATCACAGACAATAAACAAAATAATTAAGAACCAAATTGTAAACAATATCAAATTATAAGTACTAAAGTGTAAACAGAATTACCAAATTGTTAAAAAGATCACTTAAGGCATAAAAAAGAAATATTACAGAAGATGCCAGGGCTGACTACACCACACACAATTAACAAAAATATTAAGGACCAAACTGTAAATAGTATCAAATTATGAGGACGAAAGTGTAAATAGATCTTGCATTTCGAGTTAAAGTAATGTCTAGTAGTATTATTCAATAGAACTAATATTTTGGTCCCCAAGCCCATTTTTTCCATCGTAGCAAACAGGTTATTTGAGTGTCATTCAAGTGTTATTGATGTGTTACTTGAGGTAAAACTTGAGTAACACTTGAGTAACACTTGAGTAATTTTTTAGTAACATCCCGTAACTAGTTACTTGAGTTTACTCGACAGTTACACAAATATTACTTGAGTTTTATCTAGATAACCTGTCCATCATGACGGTGAAAAAAGGGTGTCTACAACAAAAACGAACTACCCCAAGCTATGGACAAAAATAATAAAAACAAGTTGTATGTAGTGAAGCTACATTTGCTGAGCTAGCTAGACCGCGGTTATCATGTTTCCGATAAGACTTCATCCATATCAAACTCTACACCGGCAGATGACATATGTTGCAGATCCTTTACTAGCTACAAACAAAACATTTACTACCCGTCATCTCAAATAGCTCCGGTAACAAACTACACTCAAGAGAAATTGAAGAAAATCTGATCCCGGTCATAACTTCTGATTCTATTCCCACCATCTCCAGGTACCATCTCATCCTTTTTCTCTTTCCCGATTGCGGCTTCTAACAAGTTTAAGAACAGGCGTTGCTTTTTATTTGAGTAGCTTTTATTTCCGGTGAAGAAGTAAAAATATCGGATAGGATTTCGATTCCAATTATGACTATATACCACTCTCGTGAGTTGGGGTAATAACTCATACAGATCATCAGTGTTTCAAACTAGACAATATTTCTCTCGACATAACTCATTGTCAACTACTTCAAACCAAATGAATCACACCTTCTATCTTTGTCAAAAGTAGGCGAGGACAATCTTATGACCACTATTCAAGTTGCCGTGAATCATTTCTACGGTGGAATATAGATAGTTTAGTACCCGAACTATAAGTTGGGGATTCGAAAGCGACAGTTTCAACTCTAAGTACCGCTACTTCATCAGTCGGTACGAAGATTACCGTAGACGAATAACAACTCCGCATCCAACCATATCTCGAGGTGGGTCGATCGTTGCTTTCGCACACACAACTGGTCTATCCGACCATAACTTCTCTTTGCATTTTCTGCTCCCATCGAAATATTCATCAAAACTAAAAATAGAGATAATACAAAAATCAATTGACAAACGACAATCACAAACCGATCTAATTTGGTTTATCCTTGGTTCAGCTGACCTCGGTTACAGTTTATTTTTCTATTAAACCAAAAAACCGACAACTGGTTGTCAGCCCTAATCATAGGATCCAAGTTTCATTTTAGACTAAAGAGTTAGTAATGTAAACTATCAGTTAGATGGTGGAACTATCAGTTTGTTAGTAAGTAGATGTCAATGAGTTAGTGGACATAAACTCCTATTTCATTGAAGTTAACTTTAGTTCGAAGGGTACTAGAAAACAATATCTGAGATCATTGATGAAATGAGGAAAATACAAAGGTAGACGCGAAGGTAGAAACGAGGATTTGTTGATAAACAGGTCATTGAGAGTATTGGCTAGTCGTGACAGTATTCCTCTCTACTTAACCCATTGTCAACTGCTCCAAACCCAATGAATCCAACCTTCTAACATTGTCCAAAGTAGGTGAGGACAATCCTATGACCACTATTAAAGTTAGGGGTGGGAAGCCCGGCCCGTTTGACCGGGCTATGACCAACCCGGCCCGGCCAAACCGGGGTTCGGGCCGCCCGAAAGCTCGGACGATTTCTCATAGGGCCGAGTCCGGGCACACTAATAGTGGTCTGACCGGACTTCGGGCTTTTCGGGTTTAGCCCGGTTAAAGCCCGGCCCGGATTAAGAAATATGTTTTTTTTTAATAAATGGACCTGCTGTCAAAATGTAACCCATAAAATAATTACAGAACAATTCATGACAAAATTAAAAGCAAATAACTAAGGGCTGTTAGGTACACAAGATATTAAAATACATGATTACATCCACTAGCATGACTGCACTAGCACATCAGCCCATGCACACATCTGTTAATAAATATAAATGGACCTGCTGCTGTAGTTTTAAAACACAGCAGCAGGTGCTGTGGTATTAAAACACAGCAGCTGTGTTTTAATACCACAGCACCTGCTGTGTTTTAAAACAGCAGCAGTTGCACAGCAGCATCAGAGCAGCAGCTGCACAGCAGCATCAGTTCAGAATCACAGCATCACACAGCATGTTCAGTTACACAGCATCAGTGCATCACATAGAACAAATTCAGCATCACACAGAGCACAACACAACATGAACAAATTCAACATTCATCCATAACAGATTATGAGACATAAATACCACAACACTACAATCATCCCAACATTCAACCAGAAATAACAATAATCTCAACATCATAAATAGCGATAGCCGATGAGAATGAGACAGACACAGTTTGGGAATCGGGAGAGGAGAGGCTGCTGAAGGAACTTAGATGTTTAGGATTAGGACAAAGTCGCTGCCGTCATGTCGTCTGCCGCCGTGCCGTCTGCGATCGGCAATGCGATGAGAGTGAGGTGCGTGCGGGGAATCGCAATCGAGAGAGAGGGAAATTAGGAATTAGGTTTAGGTTGGCTGTGCTGTGGTGGTCGGTCAACATTTGTTTTCTTTTGTTTTTTAATTAAAATCAGTTAACTTAAGGGCCCAAAGCCCATTACTTTACAAAATACAGATTCAAGTTGAAATTGGAAATTGGCCGGGTTAATTACCGGGGGCCCGGGCCCGGCCCGGACCCCGCGTTGATCGGGCTCCGGGCTACCCGGTTAGAGACCCCGGGCCGGGCTTCGGTACAAAAATCACAAATCGGGCAGCCCGGAAGCCCGGTTGACCGGTCTGGGTTTAGCCCGACCCGGCCCGATTCCCACCCCTAATTAAAGTTATCTGAGGGTGGGAAACTCGGTCCGTTTGACCGGGTTTTGCCCGGCCCGGCCCCGTCAAATATTCATAGGGCCGGGCTCGAGCTTGAATAATGAGTAGTTTCGAGCTTCGGGCTTTTCGGGTAAAACCCGGAAAAAGCCCGGCCCGGCCCGAATATTTAAAACCCAAATATTTTGAATTATTAGACTTATTTTATCTATGGGACTATTAATAAATATAATTGGGCCTATAACTCTAATTAATAATCACAGCCCAAACAAAATCCTAATAACCACTTTCCCTTGACTCTTATCCTTATTCTTCTTTCTTGTCGCCGCCTCTGATCTCCATCTTCTTCTAAATTTTCTTCTCTCTTCCTTACCCTCTGTAGCTCTTCATTCCTGCGCCTAAATATGAACCCATTAACTCGATTTGTCATGCGATGGTGGTGAAGTCGACGTCGAGAGGCGGCTTACAAAAGTGGATGTAGCATATATAATTCCTCTTTTGGATCTCCCTTAGTCCGCCGATCTGAATCCTTATTCTTCTTCTTTTCTTCTCACTGTTACTGCTACGAATTGAGAGGGGTTTTGATTGATGAATTGGAAGAAAGGAAATTTGTTGATTGGATGTAGGGAATCAGGAGTTTGATGTAGTGAAGGGAAAGAGTGCTTAGATAAGTGGAAGAAAGATGAGTGCTCAAACATGGGGGGTTTAGGATTTGTTATGCGGAAAAAACACTGCTCCAGTGGAAAAAGAAATCACAAGCTAATATTTAGGATTTTATATATATATACTAGCTTATTTGGGCATATTTATACAATTATAAATATATGCATGTAATTTTTGTATAAATTTTAGTTAGGAATATATTAGGATGTTGAAATATAGTGAAACCAACAAATCAATTAATGAATAAATGAGTAGTCATCGAAAAGAAGACAAAATATTGTCCTATTTCGCTATTGAGTTCATGGTAAAGACTATACAAAGAAACCAAATGAAAATATGTCCACCTATGACGGAGATAATGAAACAAACTCACAAGATATAAACTTTTCTTACATTTTTTTTTGTGACAAAATGAATATTTTAGAAGTTAGGATATCATGTTCTAAAGCCCGATAAATTAGCCATTATTTTTCTTTAGGTTGCTTATAGTTTATAGAGATGATTGAATGTAAGGGATGTGAGAAGTTCAAAGAAATAATAGAAAAATAAATGCTAAATTAATAATAAGTTTTAATTATTTTAAATAATATAAAATTTTAGAAATGAAAAGTTTTAATTATTTAAATAACATAAATTTTAGAAATGAAAATATATGTAAGAAGAAGAAAAAGAATGAGGGTTAACGTGGGGTGGTTACCAAACATTTTAGTATTTTTTTATTAATTATTTAGGAGATTAATCTTAATTGGTTGATTTCCTAAAATTAAGGTATGAAGAGGATTGGCTTAGGTGGCAATTGCAAAAAGTTGAAATCCTATTATATATATATAGATATATGGAAAACACTCTGGTGCACCCGGTGCACCGAGTGCACCCGCTTGCGTTTTGATAGATAAATATGTTTTTAAAATCTTGTTTTTTCGAGGATAAGTATCTACATGTCGTTAAAAGATACATAGATCGATTTGAACGAAAAACTAATTTGGTAGACCTGATGATCTGTCATATTGGAAAAAAATATAGCTATAGAAGGAAACCTAAAGAACATTAGGTATAATCTTATACTGTGATGACTAAAAATTTCAACTAAGCTCAATTTAGACTTATTAAGATTAAATTTATTGATTTAAAAGTTCAATTCAATGAAAATACGACTCTAGATAGCATAAACGCAAGCGGGTGCACTCGGTGCACCGGAGTGTTCACCATATATATATATATATTTTTTCCGGAACCCGGTCAACGCGGGTCGGGTAGCTCGGAGTTCCCACCCCTAAAGTTACCGTGAAATATAGATAGTTCAGTACCCGAACTATAAATTGGGGATTCGAAAGCGACAATTTCAACTCTAAGTGTCGCTACTTCGTCAAGTGGTACGATGATTATCGTAGACGAAGAACTAACTTTGCACCCTAACCATATCTCGAGTTGGGTCGATTGTTGCTTTCGCACACACAATTGCATCATCGATTTAAATAACTTCTCCTTGCGTTTTCTGCCCCCATTGAATTCAAACATATCTAAAAATACGGACAAAATATTTATCAAAAGAAAAATAGAGATAATACAAAAATCAGTTGACAAACGATAATCACAAACCGATCTAATTTGGTTTACCCTTGGTTCAACTGACCTTGGTTACAGTTTATTTTTCAATTAAACCAAAAAACCGACAACTGATTGTCAGCCCTAATCATAGGATTCAAGTTTCATTTTAGGCTAGAGAGTTAGTAATGTAAATTAGGAAGTCAGTTAGATGGTGGAACTATCAGTTTGTTAGTAAGTAGATATGAATGAGTTAGTAGATATAAACTCCTATTTCCTTGAAGTTAACTTTAGTTTGAAGGGTACTAGTAAACAATACCTAAGATCATTGATGACATGAGGAAAATACGAAGGTAAACGCGGAGGTAGAAAAAAGCATTTGTTGATAAACAGGTCATTGAGAGTATTGGCTAGTTGATGTGATCATATTTAGTGCATTTTAAGTCCTCGATTAGCCTAGGGATCTCCCATGTTTGATCACATTTTGCTATGATTTATATGCTTTTATGGATGTTTTATGCAAAGTGCCCTTTTGTTGCCCGGTTGCCACTTTGAGGCCAATTCTATGTCTATTGGAGTTGTTTTCTTTGCATTTTCAGGTTTTGGCATTGAAGTACTGGTGACAAGGAGCACGTAGGATCAAACGGGAGGTCAATCGGAGTTAGGACGGAGGAGATATGGCCGTTGCAAAATCGAGAAAAATGCACCCTTCAACTGAAGAAGTTTTCGACGAGAACTCTAAGTTCTCGCCGAAAACCCTTAACATCTTCAAGCAGAAGAAATACAGAAGGCGGACATCCGATTTTTGAAGAAATTTTCGGCGAAAACTATCTGAGTTTTCGCCGAAAACCTATGAAGAAATGCCAGCCGCTCGGTGTTTTACAAAGAGATTTTTTGCGAAAAATGATGAAGTTTTCGCCGAAAATTCCAGCTATTTCCAGCGTACTATATAAAGAAGAAGGAGGCAAAAATTGAGGATATAATTTTCATTCTAAATTTTACAACACGTCCGTCACTCTCATCTTCCCAATTGCCAATCGCCGATCATCTCCTCTCTCTCAACCAAACACCATCCTTCCTCCCTTGTTGATCCACTTGAAGATCAAGGATCTAAGTGAAATCCTCCATAGCTTGGATTGGAGCTTGAAGAGCCTAGTAGGAAGATCCTCCATGGAAGCAAGGATGGTTTCCTCTACTCAATTTCAGGTTTCTTCCATGGTTATGCTAGGCTAAGCTTAGGTTTAGTTTAGTGGGGGATGGATCAAGCTAGGATAGGTGATTGATTGTATGGATTGATGTTTCTCTTAGCCATTTGTGTAAGATGATGATCCTAGACCTTGTGCTTTTGTAGCCATTAGAGCTTGATTTGTTCTTTTGGTATTGTTTATGTCTTTCAATATATGAGCAATGGCGTAACCAGGATTGGTATACGGGGGGGAGCCGAATTGTACATTAAAAATTGGTGCCACCGGCAAAAAAATTTCTTCAAATTTGAATAATAGTATAAATTTTTCATTCATCTAATACTAAGTAAAAATACACAATAAATGTTTTGGTTATAAGTTGCTTAATTAGTAAAAAATAATTATATGTGCCACCGGCAATTTTTTTTTCAAATTTGGATAATTTATGATAAAATATTTAATTATTACACACTATAAGTGAATTATGAGTAACTATTATGTAAAATTTAAGACAACATTTCACCGAAACAACGTAGTGGGGGAGCCGAACTTCAAATACCCCGGCGCCAAATTCCGAAAATACCAAAAAATACATGTAATATTAGACTCGATACCGGGGGAGGGGGGCGCCGTCGCTCCCCCCAGCTCCCCTGGTACCGCCATTGTATATGAGAATGATTGATTGATGTTGATCTAAGGTGCTTGGATTGTAGTTAGATGATTTGAGAGATTGGATTATACAATTGCAACCATTTTGAGCTTGTTTTTCCTTGTTGTCATTTTATCAAACACTTGGTGTGCATTTAGTTTTCTTTCATTTGAAGGTTGAAAGACCCTTTTGATTGCTAGACTAGTGCTATATGATTGACATGAGATCATCTTGCATCATTTGCCTTGTGTTAGATGAATGCTAGCATAGAATTCAAGTTTCAAGCATTTCATTGGTCTAGTTAACGCACTTCATTTCCTTTGTTCACATAGCGAAAGCATGGTTCATTTGGTCTAGGAGTAGAGAGTCAATTGTGCGAGAGTTCGTTGATTCTACTCGAGTGAAATGCATGGTCATTAGTTTACACATCGTTGCTTGAGATTCAATCCAGCTTTCATGAACCTTGAGCTTGAAGAAACCCCTTGCTAGGCTAAACTCCTTTCTTTCTTGTTTGTTCCTCAATTTTACTTGTTAGTTTTGCCTTGTTTGTTTATGCTTTTGATTTGTTCTCATTCAAAACCAAACCTCAATCCAAATGTTTAGACCGTTCATGAATTTTGTGAGTATTAGCTTATGAGAGGACCTTGTGGAATACGACCTTGGTAATTAAATCCTCTTATCACTAGTCGTAGACAGTTGGGGTGGGAATCGGTTAATTCGAAAAAAAACTGAACAAAATTCGGTTAACTGATAATTAACCGATTTAACCAAGTTAATCTACTTTTAACCTTAAAATTTCATATAAGTTGAGTAATATCATAACTTATACACCATGTAAATAAACACTTGCACTAGAACTCATTATTCCATTATTGTTTCGGTCAAAGTCGATTAATCACATTTTAACCGTTAACCGATTTACTAAAAATGGTTAACCGCCCCCTTAACTGACCGAATAATCGGTTAACCAATTTTAGTTAGTTAATCGATTTTAACCATTAACCTTAACCGAATTCCCACTCCTAGTTTCAATGATGTCGTGGGCGATTTTGTTGATCCTGATTACTCACACCAGGTGTTCGACAAATTGCCTCACTGAAAATTCAAATCTCTCCGCCCAAAATGGAGAACAAAAGTGACGATGAAGTTAAGAACTCATGAATCATGGAGGCTCGTCGTGCCAGAAGCATTAGTCACAACGTTAGGTGCACCGAGTATTGGAGTCAGTCTATTGAAGATTCTCAAGCTGACATTGTCATTCTCCCCAGGAAGATACCTTTACAAATGTACTGCTCATGGTAGTTCTTTTATGAGATTTGCTCAGTTACTTAGTTTCATCAGTGTTTCAATTATGGTCTTCTGATGTTGCTGGTAATGTATATAGTTAATCCGTGAGGAGGTCCAAGCAGGAAAATCTGACAAAGAAATCTTCAAAGAAAACCTACGACGTCCAAACATAGCTTTTCTGCGACGATTTTTCTGGTCGTCGAAACTCAAGTTTCTTGTAATGAGAGGATGATTTTGGAGAGACGGTTCTCTATGCTCCGAAATTTGATTGGCAGAATGTCGGGATATAGTTGTCACCAGTAAATTCCAGTCCTTGTTATCATTGCCATAGTTCATGTCTGTCACAGTTTTGAGTTAATCAATTCAATAACCAGTTTGGCATTAGTTAGACTCTTTATTGATAGTAGTACGATTGCTCCTGCTGTTGGATGTAATGCTTATGAGTATGAAGAACAACTGGATAACCAGTTTTGCATCTCCTTGGAATTTGATAACCAGTTCTGCATTGGCCAGACTCTTTATTGATAGTAATACGATTGCTCCTGCTGTTGGATGTAATGCTTATGAATATGAAGAGAAATTTGATAACTAGTTCTGCATCTCCTTCTAATTCGAGGGTTTGTACATTTGGGTTGTCTCTTTTGGTTGCAGGTACTGCTGGAGGAATATGGGCTTACAGAAAGCTCAGGTAGAATATCAATGTGCATATCATGGCGCAAAAGTTCGTGAGGGGTGTCGCACTTACTTCGAAAGAGAAGGAGACGATGCTCGAGATTCTAATGCCTCCTCCCCCGGAACAATCACCTCTTCTGAACTGGTGGAGAAAGTTGACAGCGTAATTGACGACGAGTATGTGTCCTAATCTCGATCTCGACTTCGGTTGCCACTTGTTACTGAATAGAATAGATCTGGAGCATTGTAATAGCAGTAGTCTTTGTTTGTTCTGTGCCAATGGCGAAGTTGTATCCAGTTTGATCTATCAAACATTGTCATGATACAATATTTGTGTTAGTGAATAGTGAATCTTATATAGCAGCATCATTTGCAAGGGATCTGTTCCTGACAAATGAGCTTGGCTTCAGCTTGTAGTTTTGTTAGGACGAATTTGCTGAAGCTCGAATCGGTATAATGAAATGTTTATAATAGTGTTATGATCTTGTACTGCATGTTTAAACACAATGCAATGATGCATCTACATACAACACATATATAGTCTGAATTGTGACGAAATGAATTGAGGTTGTGACCTCTAGGGATGAAAATTTGGTTTTGTGCTTTCGGTTTAACTGAAATTGACTGAATTAAATCGGTAATGACTGACTGATTTTGATTTCATCCAATTTGAAATCGACCACGGTCATGAATTTGGCAGATCGTTGGTTTGTTTGACGGTATTTTTGGCACCAAGTATTAAATGGTATTTTATTGTACTAAAAATTGGAGTATTTCATTATTGTGTTTGTGTAAGCAAAGTAATAGTGGCCAGAACTAACATAATTCGGAAAGATTTTGGTCATTCATTCTCTTGTTTCTTTTTCATATTTTTCATTGTTTTGTAAGTTTTTTATTAATTAATTATACTTTATTATAAGAACAGGCACATGGGAAAACGTAAGAAGAGAAAGGTATTACAGGATCTCATAAAACATTGAAATACATCTTAGACAGTAAAGAGGTAATTAAGTAGCCAATTGTTTTCCAGATAGAAATGTTGCAAACAATTTGAGTGACCTCTTTGGAGAGGATAAGGGTGCCATGTGAGAAGCTCCTCTAATTGTTGCATATGCAAGTGATTTGTTCTTCCCATAAACTTGTGTCCATCCACCAATCTGAGAATAGAACAAGTACTAACTAAGTAGGCCAAATTCTATGTTGAAACATGTAATAAATTCTTAAAATTATACCTGGTGGTCATCATCAAGCCATGGCTTGTAAGAAACAGAGGTGTTCAATCCCATGCGTTGAGCCAGAGTATTGACCACAACCCTAGTCCCTATAAAGGGGACAGCCGAGTCTTGATCCCCACTGTAAACTAGAATTCGGATTCCTGAACTCACTAATGAACCCACCACTCCAATGCTTCCATTTTCCAAATCTCTTTCATCATACTTCACACGACTGTTACAATTATATACACATATGTTGTCAATGTCACGTACACTTATATATTAAGTAATACTCCGAATCATCGTCTTCTTAGTTCTTAGTCTTACTTACTGGGTACAAGCAGTCCAATTTTTTACCCCGATAAGCTGGGCATGCATGGCTTCTTGGACATCTTTTCTGTTCAAGTACTTGCTCATCTCATCTTGTACACACAGGTCTCTGGACTCTCCAGTTTTCTGTATATTCCACACGATCTCATCACTCTGTTAATTGTTTACGTGTGCAGTGCAATATGGGTTACGTTACATATATACTTATACTGAGGAAATTAAACTTACAAAAGCTGATGAGTGGCCAACTTGGCTGGACCGGAGAGATGAGAATGGATGGAAAATGGATTCCAAAGAAGGATCCAGATCGGACAAACAGACATCAGAAGTGACATCGTATCTATCGAATCCAATGTCAGGAACTTGAGAAGCTAAACGAGCTGCAACGATTTTGCAGGGCTCGGAGAAAGAGCCGGTCATTGCCTCTCTCCTCAGCTGTGAAGTGTTGCATGTTGTCTCCGAGAGGCGATAAGTGTCATCTGATATTATCCCGTGTGACCAAAAGAACTTTCCTTCACTGTTGAAATCTGTGTCGAACTCCAACGTCGGGTTTCCTATCTGGAGCGAGCGACACAGTATAGAAATAATGCTCAACTCATCACGTTGTTTTTACGTACGACAACAGACAATGCATGCATGGATGCAAATGGCGTGGCAGATTGAATCTCAATCTGTCACGCTAGGCGCCACAACTTACAGATATGCCTTTCAATTTCAAGCTTAGATTTGATCCTGACTCCACAATCAGCTGTGCTAGTTGTGGCACATAATGACCTGTCAGCAACAGTTAAATCTTCGTATATAGAAAAATAATGCATAGTTTTAATTTGATGTTTCCAGCAATGAAAGAAAGAAAGAAAGAAAGAACCAGCATAGCTCTCTCCAGCAATGAAAAATTCTCTGTTCTTGTATTCTGGAAACTTAAGTAGCCATCCTTGCAAGAACATTAAGCTGTCAGGGCGCTGATAAGAAAAGAATCAAAGATCATAACACAAGTATATATTAATTAACTTATGGACAGACGAAAATATATCTAATATCATAATTTGAGTATGAGGGATTAATTAATAGTAATAATTAACCTGTAATGTTATCATTAACCGATGTATAGAAACTAGAATTGGCTGAATATGAGAAACCAACTCCGGCCGGAGATTCCAGGTATATTATGTTCGCTTCTTTGTTCCAGCTGTAATCATTCCTTACCAAGGATCCACCACCATTCGGCTTGAAAGGGCCGTGTTCCGTGAAGGCTCCACCACCGACCGAAGAGCACCCAGGCCCTTTGGCCCAGATTAATAGAGAATCCATTCAGAATCATCTTCCAAACAAT
This sequence comes from Linum lewisii, assembly GCA_034768395.1. Classification (NCBI taxonomy): domain Eukaryota; kingdom Viridiplantae; phylum Streptophyta; class Magnoliopsida; order Malpighiales; family Linaceae; genus Linum; species Linum lewisii. The sequence continues at coordinate 12,009,840 of CM068296.1, read as the reverse complement.
TCGAGATATTGGAATGCAGCTAGCGGTTCATGACAGTTATATACATACATATATACATGCGTACCTCCATTGAGCCAGAGGATGAGAGGCTTTGAGACGTTGGAATCGGCTTCGACAAAGTAGTAGAAAAGTTTCCTGTCGTGGACACTCACGTACCCTGAATACTGTTGGAAGCTAACGGCTTCGTCTGGCTGACCCGGTAGCTTCACTATCTTATCGTCGTCTTTGCATGTTCCACTCGACTCGACTGTCGTGTGGAATGTAGCCAAACTCATCAACAACATGTATAAAATCCATATCCTAGTAGAGCCTATCATTTTATAAGCGTTAGCTTGCTGCTCCAGTTACTTGTAATTAATCAATAATAGAGTGTCGAATTGTTTGAGTTGGTAATTACTTGTGTCATTTATATATAGGAATTGGTTTCAGGTTTCAAGTAGAGTATTATTGGAGTCTTCTTCACAGTTCACACACTAGTCACTATACTTTAAGCAAGTCATTCCATGAAACGGAACCAATGAATGAATCCACTTATTATAAACGTTTTTTTTTTTTAGTATGTATATGTTAAAGCAAAGCATTTGATCGATCAGGTGATTACCACTCATTTTGTATGTATTCACTTAGACTCTAGCATGAATGCCAGCCAAATGCCGACACTCACATTCTCATTTTTTTTAAATGTCGAAATTTGGACAAATTGGTAGTAGCGCAGTTTTTGTTTTGTTTTTGTTTTCATCGATATTTTTTTTGAGATAAAAGCTATATCCTTGTAAACTTGAGTAAAAAAAAGACACGGACAAATGAATTGATGTAATAATAAAAATGTACGATCAACACTATTATGATGAACTGAGCTAAATGGAAAATTTTTACATTATAAATGAGTGCTTTTATACATTCGGTTCGGCCTAACCAGGTGGGGCTAAACTTTTACGAGCTTTACCCGAAAATCTTGAAGGCCCAAAAATCTCAAATTGACAAACTCGAACCAGACCCTACACTTATTACGTAACCTGAAAGCTCGATTTGTTCGAGTTGGGCTGGTCCAGGTTTCTCATCCCTACTGCCATTTGTACTATTGTCGACAGCTCCAGCCCATCCAATGAAATTGCTTCCACCCTCACCGCATGCAAACCAATGTTGATAGGTCTAGTGGGCTACTACTGCACCAATTGGAGGTGCCCTCGGTTTTGTGGTTAGGGATTCTAACATTTGTCCTCTTTGCTACATGTATCTCTTACTTAGATTAACATGATTCTTTGGTTTTAAAACTTTTGGCTTTTAAGGAGGCTTGATGCTAGATATTAAGAGAAACACTTCATTGGATGAAGCAAATGGTTTCACAACACAACTTCTTCTCCTTGCCAGGTGGATCCATTGTGTTTGATTTCTGTTCCTTCCTATTTTCTTTTTCGGTCCTTCGTCTGCTTACTGTTTCTTGAAGGAGCCAATAAAGTTGTTCATTATGTGGCACAACAAGCCAATGCCGAAGCTAGAACTCAAGTAAACCTTGGGTCTTATACATTAAATACAATATTGGGTCGTAACATATAATTACACTAAATATATTAATAATATAAGGGGAACCTCCCGACGTCTTCCAATGTTAAATATATTAATAGATTTTATACTTAACTATTTAAGTTTTCAGTTAAGTAATATGTTAATTATTTTGATACATTAAGTTTCCGTTTAATTTGAATCCTTCAATTCAAAATATTAATTGGTTTATAGTTTTCTAAACAAATCTTAAATCTATTATCATTATACAAGGCCGTTCCTATTATACTAAATAAATAATTGAAATATTACAGATAGGCCAACGGGCCGAAAAAATACTAGTTAATGAATAATTAGATTCAAATATATAATTATCTTTTATTTTCTCACGGGAGTAAAGACTGGAATTAGATTGACTTGGGGTGAATTACATTCGTCCAGGTGAAACAACCCCTTCCCATCCGTCCCGAAGTAAGCGACATTTGACAAACCCGGTGGCGGCACATGCCATCGGTCACAAACCTGCTCGCTGCACCAACGGTATCTGGTCTCAACCTCGCTTGCTTCCGCCTTCCTTCCGGCATTATATTTCTGCGTTTGGTGAAGTATAGATTATGCATTATGTGGCAGAATAATTATTATCACATGTATATTGAATTAGAACCATAGGAAGAAGATCAGAATGACCTCACTAGGAACCTCATTAAAAAAAATTCTCCAAATATAAGGTCAAACCCGGAAGAATCGACGGCCGTCATCTTCCATCCAATCTAAACCCGAACGCATGAAGAAGGACGTCTCTCAGAAGAAGTCCCAACTAAAACGGGACTCCTTGGGCCGTGTTTCCCGCATTCTCTTCTCCTTCCATTCTGCCATACTTTGTTATATTTAACCTCACAACCACACTACCCAATCGTCAAAATCGTTTCTTCATTCAAAATGGCACAACCAACTGCATTCGCCGCCGTCTGCCTTCTCACCTTCCTCTTCTCCATCGCCGATGCTCGTCTTCCCCTTGGTCTCCACACGAAGGAAGCCATAACTACCCCGGATTTCCCAGACTCCGATCCTGCGATCAAGGCTACCATTCTCCTTCCTAGCGACAAGCCAGAGGATTTGGGCTTGGAGTCCGCCTCTAAGAAGCTGCCAGAGGAGGAGGAGGTTCCGATTACGATGGTCAAATTCCGTCCAGTTAACCGCCACTTCTCCCTCCCCCCGACTAATCGTTTCCGCCACAATTGCCACCACAACAACAGGCTTCACCCGTTAACCCCGCGTTACGGCAGGATCCGCGACATCCCTTACGGGGACGAGGTTCTTCCCGCCGCCGCCGCTGATCATGATTCAACCTTCTCCGACGTGGCTACTGACAGGCCTCTGAGATGGACTGATATCGATTACGAAAAGCCCATTGTCAACCTGGAAGATCACAAGAAACCCAGGTAAACTTCAGAGACGACATCTTGATGGACGACAGTCCCCAGTTCCGCCATCGCCATCGCCACCACCGCCTGGGCCGATTGGAGAAGAAATTGGGGGTGGAGCGCCAGAACCAGAAGCAGGAGAACCCAATCGTGAAGAAGATTCGCAAGTTTCTGAACCATTTTTGAGAATGGGATTAATTTCCTGGTATGAGTAGAGATTATAAATAAGCTAAGAAAAAGATCGGATCGTTTGTGTTATTTTTATCCATATATACAGATCAAAATTATATATTATCCTAAATAACCAAATCGGCATCCGTTAATGATGTCTATGCAGCTAGCTAGTCATTATTCGATTTTGGTATTGTTAATGGTAGATAGAAACCTGCAGTTTAATTTTCTATTGATGAGTCTTTGTTTGTTACTGTGATTCTCGTTTTTTTTTCTATTAATGAGAATGAGATTGCTTTCTTTAACCATTGAATTGAATGAATCTGAATCAAACCAAGTACACGAATCGTCAAGATCAACTGTATGATTGCAATTGCTAGAAAGGAGAAATTTAGGGTTAGAAGAAGAAGTGATGAGCGCAAGAGCTGGCGGCTCTGTAAGTAGAAGCGAGTTCAGAGCAAGGAGAGGGGCTGACCTCAATGGCAGCACCACTGACATCAGAGCATTTCCATGGCTGTGAAGATCTCAACCCTGGGACGCTGCTATGGAGATTGATATTAGACATGCAAACTCCTTTAAATGGAGAACCCTTCAACCCACGAATCAATCCAGGCTGCTGAACCTTTTGACCCCATATTCCTTTCAGCGTTATCCCCTTCACCGCCGGCAAAGCATTGGGGTTGAAGTTCCCGTCAGGGTGGTCTCCAACGTCGCCGGAGATCTTGATCCCCGTCCGGACATCTTCCATGTAGACATTGGAAAACGTGATGTTCCTAATGAACCCACCTCTGCCCATGTTTGTTTTTATGTGTATGCCAATTCCCATGTTGTAGAGGTTTATGTTCTCTGCTAGGACATTCTCCACGCCACCGGATGTTTCACTTCCTATTGCGATTCCGGCAAATGGGGATGATCCTGTGATACGGCGGATGGTGATCCCTGAGCTTTTGCGGCCGTAGGCAATCCCGTACTCGTCCCAGCCACTCTTGACTGCTACTAGATCGTCACCTGTGGAAATGTAGGAATCTTCTATGCAGACGTTGGAGCTTGAATCTGGATCGATTCCATCAGTGTTTGGAGAGTCATGGGGAGCCAAGATGGTAACATATCGGATTACAATGTGGCTGCAAAAAGGAAACCAACCTGAGATAAGAAGAAGGAAACATTACACAGCACTCAAAACTTGGTCAGGGATCGATGATTACTTACCTGCTGTAAACAGGGTGAATGTTCCAAAAGGGAGAATTCTTGAAAATGACATTGGAAATGATTATGCCTTTAGAGTTCATCAACTCAAGGAGACTTGGTCTTGTATAACGAAGAGTTCTCTGCCTCCACATATTCCACCAAACATCTCCTTGCCCGTCAATTGTGCCATTCTCACCTATGGTTGAACAAACACTAGCACAGCTTATTATTATGTGAATACCAGGCTATGCTCTGTACAGTATGTAAAGCAAGACAGCTCCATAGTTCAAAATGATGAGCAGGTTGAACCTTAAAACGCAGACAAGTTACTACACTAACAGCGGATGGCTATTGCTCGTTAATTTCCAGAATTCTGGTTTTACTCTTGTGGTGAAGGAACTCCATATTTCGTCCAGGGTGGGGTGTTACAAATTGTGTTAAAATGTACCGAAAAGGCAGATCCATTTAAACTTGTCTAGTCTATTATATGTGGCATCTTCCACCGTCACGACTCGCAACTACTTAGTTTAGTACTTTAGTAACCTAACCTTAATACTTATATAACAACGTGATAATCCAACACGACTAACCCAGTTTCTGTACCTGCTAAAACAATACCTGAGAGGGTTACCAGGCTGAGTAATATTGAAAGCAGTTTAATCGACAAGTTGGTTCAAATTGGACACATGCATATGCATTGAAGGTAGGCTTAATTTTGAATGACAGAGATAGCAGCTTTGATTAGAATGCACAGAAAGGCAAAAGAATTATGATTCTTTTTGTCCTCAGACTGTAGTAACTTGAATGACAATAACTGCATGCTTAAACGATAAACTGGAAAGAAAAGGGAGAAGTGGACCTGTAATGATCACATCATGCAGCCCATCAGCATGAATAAAGCTCGAGTACCTTCCACCAGGGAGCTCTCTACCCCGTCCATAGGAAGGCAAAGGAGCAACCAATGGCCACTTCCAGGTTTCCTGTCGCCACCAGCAACCAAATAGATGACTTGTCAAAATTGCTTAAGCAAAAAAAAGTCACAAGAGCATTGCAATCATGGCATCATCAGCTTACTAGTTTGAAACAATATTTCTATTGGAATTGGAATTGGAATTGGAATGAAAGATCTTTTTAACAGATTTTCTCATGTTATCATCTTTCATACACTATTCAATAAAAAATAATTGTACTTCCAGCTTCCCCAGTAACATGGTACAGAGAGGCTCCACAATCCACATCACTCTGCCAGCTCTTTATTTGACGTGTAACGATAAAGGAAACGCTAATTGCATTGGCAGTCACATGCGCCCCCCACGGTCCGCCACACCCACCACAAGATAATGTAGCACAAAACGACACACTAATACTAATAATAATATACACATCGGGATGGGTCATATAATCAATGTAGATAAATAATGCTAAAAAACATAATGCATCTAAATGTATTAACAATTAATCAGCACAGAATCTAAGCCGATTGAACACAATTAAATTAACTGATCGATGAACAAACCTGAGTGGCTTTAATGACGGCGCCTCTAGCCAAGTAAAGAGTCATGTGACTGGTGAGGTTGAAGCTCTCCGTCAGATACACACCAGGTGGTATGTAAAGCAGAGTACCACCTCTCCTCCTCAGATGCTGAATCCGATATATCGCTTCCCTAAACGCCTTCGTGTTCAGCCTTTTCCCATCCCCCACGCCTCCGAACTCCTTTATCGATATCTTATCGCTCCGGTACCTCATCGGAACTATCCCGGAGCATGTCGCCAATCTACCGCCGGAAGCCCAGCTTGTCCAAAACGACGACGCAAGGAGAATCGGGAGGATGAGGAGGAGGAACCGTGACATTTTTCTTGTTTTGGGTGAGGAAAAGTAGAAATTAAGGTCGGCGGAGATGGAGCTTGCTGCTGTGGGATAACTCCAAAATAGCTAGATCTGTTGGGGAAGAAGAGAAGGCAACTTTACAAAGAGAAAATTACGAAATAGGAACTTGGGTAGCTAGAAAGAAGCCATTAAAGGCGAGGATTGTTTGGAAGTGAATGTCGTCACTGGAAACAGAGTATTAGAGTAAGGAGCAGAGCTGATGGATGGATGGAGATGGTGGATTAATAATTTATAAAGAAGGAAACAAAAAATAAAAAAGCCGTTGGCAAATGGAAGGCCAGCAAAATTCTTATTTACAATCTTTAGTTTCCGGTCATTCATTCTCGAAATGGATACATTATAATATAAATCCTTTCTCGTTTAAACTTTTCATTTGTTTTGTTACCATTTCAAATACAATATTCATTGAACAATTCATGCAAATCGAAAACACACTTATATAAACAGCAAAAATGCCGTATTTCTATCTAGTATAAGTTAGACAACAATAACTTTTCCTAGGAAAAAATGGCTGGAGATGAAAATAAAGAGTGATGTGATTTAAACTTTGAAGACTCAAAAGATTGTAGAGGATAATCAATCTGCAGTTGGGGAAGAATAGACAATGCCATCAGTAATCATCATATGACTACCAAAGCCCAACTTTTAGTCAGAGACTCAGAAATACTAGGCAAAGCCTATCCCAACAAAAGCCCACTTATTAAACGAACACAATAGCAGGCCGAACGCGATTTGCCTTAAATTCGGACCTCTGGGTACAAGTTCTTGCCTCCGGTAAGTTCAGGCTGAAAATACACATGTCACAATATAGCTAAGATTATATATTATAATCCTTTATGCTCTGTCACATAGTAAAGAGGATCCTGATACCTTATATCATAAATTTATAATCGTGTATAGAAAAGGCGTATAAGAATACGAAAAGTAACTACATGAGTACAAAGAAATTTATATGTGTACAAAACATGTTATGGGTGACACTAGAATATAGACAGTGGTCAGTGGCTGGCTCTAACCGTCAAATTCATGAGAGCAAATATATCGGTTTTAAACCAACCTTAATTTAATATGGTTTGGCACACCGTCATCATGGAGCATATACGTAAAATTGATGTTAGACATGAAAGAAAAAACATGGATGCAAAGTAACAGACCAAGATCCAAAGGGAAACCTCCAATTACAGTGTGTAGTCATCTTCACACAACTAATTTTTCTGACTTCATCGACTAACCAGTAACCCATTAACCAGGACCACACACCAGCAAATGGTTTGATTAAAGTAAACGCTGAATCTGCATGGCGGATAAGCCTCCCCATGCTAATGCTACTAGCTCCTAAATGTTGGCCAAGGGAGATGGAAGATATATGTTACAAAAGTCTATTATTATATGTCGGCAATTTCCCATATGGATGCTTCTTTTCTTTTTTTTTATTCATATAATATAATGGTCAGTTTATAATATCCAATTGAACTTGTACATTTTGTTGTCAAAGTTACCACATTTTGTCATTTTCTCATACAATGCAATGATTAAATCTGAAAACATCCACATTTTGTCATTTTCTCAAATATATTGGAGGTAGGAGGCGGAGAGTTGGCCAGTGAAGTAAGTTGGGGAGGTATCGTAAAAAGTATGATTAAATATGAAGGATTTTAAAATCATACATTTATTTATCGATTTCCTCCGATCTAATTATATATGCTTATATTCTCAATTAAAAAATACTTAGTAAACTAATACATGGCTATTGGAACGGCCTTTTCACTAAAATAATTAAAAAAAAAATAACTATTAACTTAAATAAATATGGTTCAAAACTATTGATTTTTATAAATAAAATCACCCCAGGCCTAGGCGATATCGCCCAAGGCCCAGGCGATATCGCCCCAGCACCAAGGATTGTCACCCGTGACTCTAAAACGGGTCTGTGATTAGATTCGGTTGAGTCAGGGGTGTGAAAATAGCCAAGGATTAGGCGATATCGCCTAGGACATGGGCGATATCGCCTAGGGCATGGGCGATATCGCCTAATGTATGGGCGATATCGCCTACATCTCGGAGCACTAACCACCCTATAAATCCTTGTTAGTTTCGGGGGTTAGTCACCAAATCGAAAGAACTAACATTCTAAAATGGCCGACTACACTTTATCACGAGAATTCCGAATCCAAGTTTTCTGGGGGGGCCGTATCGTCCAGGATTGGACCGGCTTATCCTACGAAGGGGGAAATAATGTCCGTCTGAAGATGACCAAGCGAGCGACCTATGATAGTGTGGTTACCGTGTTTCGGCGGAAAATGGGTCTTGGAGCGGATCAGATAATCCAGTCATTTGTCTGGAGAATGCCGATATACAGTTCTGAGGGAAATCTGTCGCATTTCGTTTCTAGGCCGATATCGGACGACAACAGCGTACAAGTCATATACGACTTAGTTCGCGTCAACCCATTTTTCGAAGCAAGAATGCCTCGTACTCTGAACTCCACTCTAAGCAAGAACTACGCTGTCGCAACTTCAGCGCCTTGCACGCATGAGGGTCACGCCACACTAAAGTAGCCCTATGCTTGTTCTCCCCCCACAATAGAGAACAATCACCAGGTTGAGGCCTAACGCCCTCAGGAGTCTGATCAACCAACGGTTCATCCCATCCATAGTTCGACATCTATTTATAGTAAATTGTTAGGAAAGCTATTTTATACTAATTCTCTTTCTCAAAAGTATACTAGTTCTCTAACCTCAAAATTATACTAATTGTCTAACCTCAATATTATACTAATTCGCTAACCTCAACATCATACTAATTCTCTAAGCTATCCATAAATAATGACATGGTTCACAATGACATAAGAACAATAAATAATGTATGTACTATGTACCTTGTGTAATGGTGCGAGAAAAGGTCCTCTCCGTTTTATAAAAATCCTACAACGTCAATATGACAGTGTTAATAAATCACTTTGGAAAAAATTATCTACCATAATAACCCTAAACTAATTCTCTAACCTAAAACCCTAAACTAATTCTCTAACCTAAAACCCTAAACTAATTCTCTAACCTAAAACCTACTAAATAATGTAATTTAAAAAAAATAGGGAGAAAGGAGACTTACCTTTGCCTTAGGGGTTAAAGAGTGGTGTGGGGGAATGGTGGGGTTGAAACTGGGGTATTTATAGGGGTTGGGGCGAGTTTGCCCGGTGTCTACCCCTCGGGCGAGATCGCCTGTAGCTGGGGCGAGATCGCCCGTGGCTGGGGCGAGATCGCCATGTGTCCAGCCAGACAGCATTTACTCGGTTGGTTGGGCAGTTTAGAATCGGTTTGATCAGAAATATCTGGTGCTGGGGCGATATCGCCTGGGCCTTGGGCGATATCGCCTAGGCCTGGGGCGATTTTATTTATAAAAATCAATAGTTTTGAACCATATTTATTTAAGTTAATAGTTAATTTTTTTTAATTATTTTAGTAAAAAGGCCCTATTGGAACTAACATGGCGTACTAAAGATGAAAGTTGAAACGAAAGAACCCAAAATACAAAGTTGTTTAAATGCAGGCGGGGGAAGAGGATTCAGATGAGAGGGGGTAAAAATAGCAATTTATAGTGTACGGGGCTATTTGTTAAGTTGGAAAAGTAGGGGAGGACAAAATGTTATTTTTCCTTGAAAGATTTATGTCTACAAACCTTTAATGTCACATCACTCATTTAACCTCCGCATCATCTAAAAATAAACTTATTAGTTTAAAGTTTAAACATATTAATGACTAGATTTATGGACCAATAGGATTTATTCTCTTTCTTTATTATTTAATATCAAATTACCAATCTATGAACCTTTTAAAATTTTAATCATAACATTGAAAAAGCTTATGTTGAATTGATTTATTAGATGATGACGTGAAATAAGGTTAATGGTTAGTAATTTAAGAATACCCAAATTATGACATATTATAATTAGAAAATCCAAAACTTTTCGAATATAGCTCAGTTTTTTAAATCATTAACGTTGGTTGCCCTTGTAAAAAATTGAAAGATCTTGACTAAATCGCAACTTTCGTTAACACATAAGCTAACACGTGGATTAGAAATAAACCTCAATCCCACAAAAAGGCTCCCTTACTCTTCCTCCTTCCTCTCCCAACACTATCCAGTTGTTGTTTCCGACATCATTAACAACAACTCGACAGATCCTTCTTACGCTCTCAAGAGATCCTCCGGCTCCAAGCAGAATCCTTCATCCATTACCATGAATTTACCCTTTTCCCCTTCATAATCATCATTCGCCCCGCCATGGAAAATAATGTACATTTCCTTCTTGCTCCCCCGCTCGTTTCTTCATCTTTCTCCAATTTTTCATTCTCCGTCACCACATATTTCCTCCGCACCAACCACACAGACATTATGATCGCGTAGATTACACTATAACTCCTTAAATCAACAGAATCATCATCGATCTATTCCTCGACCACCCTCAATTTCTCCACATCCCGATAAATGTTTTTGTCGTCACCACGATTTTGACAATGGCGACTAGGATGTCGACAACTTTAGGGCAAGGTGTTTGGAAAGGGAACCCACAAAGACTTAGGTTCCCAAAAAAAGTGGTTGGACCTTTTTTAACCAAAGGAACCTTACCGGTCAGATTGTTATGCGCCAAATACAAGCTGACCCGAACCGTCCATAAGATTTTGGGATCTCCCTAGAGAAGGAGTTCCATGATAGATTAAGCGTCCTTGAAATGTTCCTCATGTCAACAAGCGATTATGGAGGGATCTGTTGAGTTGATTTGATATGTGAAAAATCAAGATAGGAGAGGAATTGAAACGACCCGTTCGAGGCGAGGATCCAACCTGAGAGGCAGTTGTGGGACAAATTATGGGAACAAAGGGAGGTGGTGTACCGACCCGTTTCCGGTTGGTCCTTACTGGTAGGAATCGTTGGAAATGGATTGAATTGAGTTGGTGTTAGGACCTATGAATTTCAGACAGATTATTTTGTGGGTACATGTGACAACGGGCGTTGCACTATATATGTGGCAACGACAATGGACGTTGCCACAATACAACGTCCATTGTCTGTTAAGTCGCAACGGGCGTCGTCTAGACAGAACGACCGTTGTCACTTAAGTTACAATGACCGTTGTGCAGGGGCAACGACCGTTGCACACCTACATGATAAAAACATGAAATTAGGGGGAAACGCATAACAACCATTCTAATTTCATTTTCTCGATTCTGAAGCCTCTGAAGCGACTGGAGACAGTTCTTGATGAACCAAAGACCAAGCAATCGAAGGAAAAGCTTGAGGAATCAAGGAGAAGGATCAGAAGCGTTCTCTCGAGCGTTTCTCAGTCTTCGATTCAAGGTAAGAGACTTTTCGATTAATGAGTTCTTCTCAATTTTATAAAACTCTTGTTCTTATCAGAAGTCGTGGCTTGTGTGTTGGTTTTCTTTGGAGTGATTGTCGGTTTTGCTCGAGGAAGGAAAGTTCGTGCGATCTTAGGGAAAGGAAATCTTGGTTTACCTAGGTAAGGGCTTAGTATCGATAGGTAGCGGATGCGAGGAATTGAAACCTGACCTAGAATAAATGTAGGGAGCATGTAATGTGGAGAGTTGAAACTGGCTTAATTAAGTGTTGTTGGTATTGGTAGCTCAATGTACTATGTGTTTGACTGCGTTGACTGTCTATTGACTAGGTGACTAGATGAGCGTAAATTTTGGAATTGTAGTATGTTGGTTGCAGGAGGATGATCTCAATGAAGGAAGGGTTATCCTATGAAGGATGAACAAGATGGCGATCCTAGATCTCACGACATGACTACCCCTGTTCTTTGTTTGTATAGGTGGGGTGGCCCGTGAGGTTGCCGTTTGCTCTTAGTGATTGAATGTGAGATGTGAAATGATGGAAGTGAAGAGAATGTGGATTGGACAGTGGGATGTTGGAATTGAGTTGGGAATGTCGGAATTCAGGATTGAGAATTGTTGTATGTTGTTCTTGTGTGTTGAATGGCTTAAAGTAGAATACTGGAAGGAGGCAACGTTACCCTAATGTGAAATATGGAATTAGTTGTTAGTCTACCGACGGATAGAGACTTCCCACAGAACGAAAGTGTATCTTGTGGACCGATAAGGTAGCAATGGAACAACTCCTTTGATACCTAATTGGAACCACCTGCTAGATTTTCCCAAGACATAAGTATAAGCTCGTTCATCTTTGTTGGACATATTTGTGTACATATTTCTGATACGTAAATCCATTTCATAAAGAATACATCGAAATCATAGATGACAGAAAAATTATGCATGCATATTGGAATATTGTAATGAATTTAGATATTAGCTTGCAAACAGGTTAACTGACAATACTAAAACTGATAAGCATATTACTGAAAGCATTGTTGTTACAAAGGGGAAGAAGAAACATAACAACATAAAAAAGTTACCGAAAGAAATGCCTTGGGTAAAAAATACAAGGCAATATCTATAGTGCCTGGTAAAAAACCCCAAATTTACCTAACCTTAAACGCAGTAATAAGCTACAACACCAGCAGTAAGGGTAACAATATTTTAACTCTCCCCCCACCAACTAATTACTACTCCTACACTCTCAAAATCAACCTAAATCCCAATTTCTCTCCTCCTTATCTTAATCCTTTCCAATTGCGGTTTCAATTACCAAGCAGAACCTCCCATATCAACTCAGGATCGTAAGACGGCATTCTCGCCAGCGAAAATCCTCCTTCCGTCTCCATATTCTCCGATACCATTGCCGTATACTCTGTTTCCACTGACTGCGGCGAGTTTCCGCAGCTAGACGACGTAGACGGAGACTGTGACAGAGAAGACGAATTATTCATCTCTATCTTGGGCGTCGCGGCGCTTCTACTCTCGCGGCCGTTATTAGCAATCTTGTCGTTTAGTTTCTTGGCGGCAATCTTCTTAGCTCTCTCCCGTTTCAATTTCTGGCAGATGGATTGAATCTTGGCATCCACTGAGCTCCTGACGGAATTCAATTTGGCGGAATCCAAAATCCCTATCGGGGCGTTGTCGTCGAGATTGGGGAAATTCAATCTGGCGTACTCTCCTCTAAGCTTATAAGCGGCGCGATCGTAGGCGTAAGCGGCGGCCTCAGGGGTGTCGTAGGTGCCAAGCCAAACTCGCATTCTGTTCTGAGGCAAACGAATCTCAGCCACCCATTTCCCCAGTGCCTCTGCCTCACTCCTCTGTACAGCTTCGTCCCTGCCTTGGACGAGGACGAGAGAGGAGGAAACGGTGCCTGATTGATTCTCCTCTGCAACGAGCTCTCTAGCAGCGAGTAATTGTTGGAGCTGAAAGAAATTGAACTGGTGGTGGCTTGATTTTCGTTGCTGAATTTCTGCAACATCTCTCTCTGGCGGAGGTAGACAGAGGAACCTAGCGGCTCAATAGCGGGTACAGAGGAGGAGGAAAAATCCGGTTGGTGGCAGAAGGAGAAGATGGAATCGAGAGTGTTGGATCCAGCTCCTCCCATTAGTATGAGCTGAGAAAGGGAGGTTCCGATGTCCATATCGGTTGAATTGTTGAAAATGAAGGGATTGTTGTTGTTGTTGTTGTTACCACAGAGAGCTTCCATGGTATGAGATGAAGAAGAGATCGATGAGCCAATGTGGGAAAATGAAACGGGAGGCTATAAAATTGTACAGTTCCAGTAGAGAGAAGGGTATGAAATGAAGAAGAAGGATTATGTAATTGGTAAGCTGCAGATGTTTGAGGAGAAGGAGGAAGAAAGAAGAAGAGGAGATATTATTTAGCGTGTTAGATTTCTGGGCTTGTGTGGGGGGGGGGGGTGTATTTATAGAGAGGGGAGTTGTGGGTGAGTAAATGGGAGATATGTATGTAGTGTATGTGTGTATGAGACGAGTAGTGTTGATTTTTTTGTGAGTTCACAGCTGTGTGAGTTAGTTGATAGATGAAGAAGAAGAAGAAATTTTCCTATCAAGATCAATCATGTACTGTATGGCCCCACCCCACCTTCTTCTTCTTTGACTTGGTCTCAATACGAGTATAACTTAATTTGCTGTTGATTCTTTTACTGACTGCCTCATCTCATCTGCAGCATGCAGTAATAATACTAAGAATTTGCTTTAAAAAAAGTACAAAACGATTGCATTAATGGGATGGGAGATCAATTGATAAGAAACATGTATGTAATTTTCCATAAAAAAATTGTACCTCCTCGTGCAAGGTTAAAAAATGAACAAGTTAAGAAAGAGGTAGATTAAAATGGGGGCCGGGTACGTTAGTGATGAAATAGGGCCAAAAGGCTACTTTTGAGAATAAATGAGAGGATATGGGTGGTGGGTGTGGCTACAACAAAGTCTACACAATTCATTAACTTCTCCACACTGCCACGCGTCTCTTTCTCACTCAGTTGGCTATGCCTATCATCTTCTTAACCTTCTTAGTTCCAATTCACAACCCTAACCTTGTCAGCTGTCATCAACCATAACTCAAGTCATTGGAAAAGGATTATGAATAAATCTTATAATATTTACTAACGTCAGTAACACTTACAAGTCATCAAACGAAACAAAGTTCTACTCAATGATATTCAGAAAACAAGTTTTCTTATAGTTAATTTGTTATGTAATGTTAATCTCCGCAGATATGGGTATTTAAATATTAGTATGAGATACTGTAATTAAGAAATTTGGGTCGGACAAGGGGTAGACACTCTGGCTTTGCCACTGTGTCCAATGGTGACGGTTCTTTCATTCTTACAATTATTTTTTCTGGATATCATCGTCACTTTGAGAATAACCGGATTTTTTCCTCTCTTGAAACTTGTCCCCAACGGTGGGAAAATGCATTTGATCTCCCTAGTGGGAGTTAATACGGTGTATCCGTCCTTTTGTGTTGCTAAATAGAATCAAGTTTCCTCTGGTTGGATACATGAAAGTCCTTCCTTCCTCCAATCCTCCAAAGCCATCTCCCATCCCATGTATATGTTCCGTCTTGCATTGTTCGGGATTCTAGTGGGTCATCTTTTTGCAACAAGTATCTATTTTTCTAATATTACTAACATTTTCATGTTAGAGTTGTAATTAGTTGTTAGAGATGCATGTCTACTTTGCTCGAATATTTGATGGACGGAAGTCGACATAGAGGGTGATGCTACTCAAGTCAAATTGGGCGTCATGAAACGTCAGTTACTGTCACATGATCAGGGATGTTTGTGCTCCCTGGTGGGACTCGGCCTCGAAACGTCGATTGTTCTCCCGTGAAGGAGGTGATGACACTTTTATGCAATTTACTAAACTCATTTTCCCAGATCATCAGGCTGGCAGCGGCTCTGCGTCAGACTAATACGACAACTCACTATGTGGCTCGCCATGACTATTCACTTCGTTGTCTCCCAAGCCAATGAGTGGTGTACCTTTTGACTTGGGTGAGCATTGAATTTTTATTTGTGTATGATTGTCTTCTTTTCTCCCGCAGGATATTCTATAGAAGAAAAAAACTTGACAAACTTCTAATTTTCTCTTGCTTGGAAAAAGGGTATTTGGTACATATCACAACTTCCACAACGCAATGATTGAACAAAGCAAATAACTTTTGCAATGAAACATGTGATCCCAAAATGGCTAATTTGGTTATCTGGCACGTAACTAAACATTAAGAAAGTGCAAAGCTATTGTGAAAAAAGGTATTCATTCACACACACACACACACAATAAGATCATCCATGGGGGGCAAAGCATGTGTGGAAGATGGAGAAGTGGGCAGCTAAGGCCTTATATAGCAAACCCCAAGCACCTAAAACATTGGGAAGAAAACACTTTCAACCCTAATTTCAATAAAGCTATCTACACGCACGTACCTTAGGGGAGATTTTAGTTACTTGGAAGAATGGTGTTCACACGCTTCAGTATATTGACTTTGTTTTCCCCCACACCTACCTTCTTCCCGATTGGTCATCATCTATATATATTCACAGATTTGATGAAGCATCCTATTTATTTCAGAAATGTCCTTGTATTTCTTTGTCTTCACTTAGATCATACAAGTTCATATTCTTTTCCATAATTTATCATACGTGCTTGCATGATAATTTCCACATTCGTGATTGTAAAGTGAAGTGCACGTGTCATGTTTTTGAGGGTTGCATCATCATCTTAATTCACATTGGTATTTCACTTTGAATTATAACAACAATTTATACTAGCATTTTTTCGGCCCGTTGGCCGATATGTTATATAACTTATATTTTAATTTTATATTTAATATAATTTTTAGGCATTTTATTTAGTCTAATTAGTAAAAAATGTTTATTTTATAATCATAGATTTAATATTATGTTTAATAAATTGTAAATTAACAAAATTTTTGAATTGAATGATTAAAATTAAATGAACACTCAATGGGTCAAATTAGTTAACATATTACATAGTGGAGAAATTAAATAGTTTAAAGTAAGAAAAATAGAAATAAACTTTAATTGAAAAGTGAGTTGCACATTATCTTTGAAAATATACACTAATAAATTAAATTAAACTAAGTTAAATGGAGAATTTTACTTTTTTCCTAAACTTCATCATGTTTAAAAATATTTGGAATTTTATTTATTAATTACTTAATTTATTGAATATTTTTATTTTTGTGGAGATTTATTGAATAATTTAAAATGAGAAGAAATAAAATAATATGATAGGTAAGTATCCTATTATTAAGGAGAGAGTTTTAAGTTATATCTCTCTAATTTTAAATGTTCATATAATAGCTAGATAATTCGTTATAAAATACCAAAAATATATTATATTTAAATTGAATCTTTTGATTAATTATATTATATTTTTTATATTGACTAATTTTAACTACATACTAAAATAAAATAGGTCAGTTTATGATCACTGCAATGGAGAAAATATACATTAGAATTATACTTTTTATCCAAACAAAATTTTCAAATGAGTGATGTCCTCCAAACCAATATGCATTCAACTTTTTTACCAACAAAAGTAAGTTCAAGATAAATGGAAAAAAATTTGAAGTCTCTCAAAACATTTGGAAAAAAATAAAGTTGAGACTAAAGAAGCCATCACTATAAAAACAAATTGAGGAATAGTTAAACATAAAGAAAATTGGAACCTAAATTGGCCCATTATAAACTTAAATGAATTTGGAAATAAGGATCATGATATATGAATATATTTAGGTTTAATGAATATGCCTAATTCAAACTAAACAACTCGATCAATACTCTAAATTTGTTAATAGTTAATGACATGTAACATGTTTTACTTACGGTCTCATGACTCATACTCTTATACACTCATGATCTCTCTCACCATTGATCTTACTAATACACAACCTTATTTATTTATTTTTCTTTTGATAAATAAATATATTAATCAAAAAATAATTCTCTTAAATTTTCATGATTTTTTTATAATTTATGCAGCTTGATCGATGATCAAATTAATTAACAGCTTACCAACTTTGAGTCATTCAAATAATTTACCAACAAATTCAATTCAAGACAAATGAAAAACAAAATTGCAACTCTCTTAAAGCATTTCCAAACAAATAAAGTCGAGATTAAATAATCTATCAATGTAAAAAACTATTTTTAGGAATAGTTGAAAATGATGAAAAACGATTGGCCTGTCAAAACTTAAAAGAATTTTGAAAATAAAAATCATATTATATGAGTGTATTTAGGTTTAATGAATATGTCCAATTTAAACTTGACTCAACTCGATCAATACTCTCAAATTTTAATAGTTAATGACATTTAACCTGTTTTACTCACGATCTCATGACTCATACTCTTATACCCTCATACATCACTTACCATTGATCTTACTATGTAGAATCTTATTTCTTCAAATTTCTCTATATCAATAAATATATTAATTGAAAATTTATTCTCTTAAATATTCATAAATTTTTACAATTTATGTAGGTTGAACCTTGATCAATTTAACTAATGACTTACCAAACTTGGAGTTCTTCAAATAATTTACCAACATAATTCATTTCAAGATAAATTTCTTGAAACATTTCAAACAAATAAAGTCGGGAATAAAGAAATCCAAACTGTAAAACAATTATTTTGAGGAATAGTTAGATAGAATGAAAAATGAAACCTTGATTATATTGGCCTGTTAAAACTTAAAAAAAATAAAAATAAATATCATATTTATGAATGTATTTAGGTTTAATAAATATGTCCAATTCAAACTAACTCAACTCGATCAATACTCTACATTTTTTAATATTTTATGACATGAAACACATTTTACTTACGATACACTCATGACCTTAGTTACCATTGATCTTACTAATGTAAAATCTTATTTCTACGTTTGTCTCTAGCCCAATATTAACTGAAAAGTAATTCTCTTTAATATTCATAAATTGTTAAATTTATGCAGCTTGATCATTGATCAAACTAATTAATGACTTACCAAACTTGGAGTTTTTAAAATAATTTATCAACAAAATTTCGTTCAAGACAAATGGAATTTTTTTTTGCAACTTTATAGAAGCATTTGCAAACAAATAAAGTCGAGATTAAAGAAACAATCACTGTAAAAAATTATTTTGAGAAATAATTAGACAAATAAAAATGAAACATCAATTGTCCTGTTATAACTTAAAAGAATGTGAAATATGGATCATGTTATATAAATGTATTTAGGTTTAATCAATATGGTCAATTCAAACTAAGTCAGCCTAATCAATACTCTGAATTTGTTAGTAGTTGATGACTTGTGACATGTTTTACTTACAATCTCATGACTCATACTCTTATATACTCAACACGTCACTCATCATTGATCTTACTAAGGCATGACCTTATTTCTTCAGTTTTCTCTAGATCAATAAATATTTTAATTGACAAATAATTCTCTTAAATATTCATAAATTTTAAAATTGAAGCAGTTTTATCCTTGATCAAATGAATTAATGATTTACCAAACTTGGAGTCCTTCAAATAATTTACCAACAAAAGTTAGTTCAACACAAATGGAAAACAAAACTGCAACTATAAAAAATAAAAAATTGAAAACTGCAAACAAATAAAGTATAAAAAACACCACTATAAAAAATTGAGGAACTGTTAAACATAATGAAAATTGAGAGTTCAATTGGCCCTTTAAAACTTAAAATAGTTTGAACATAAGGTCCACGTTATATGAATGTATTTATGTTTAATGAATACACCCAATTCAAACTAATCAACTCGATCAGCAATCTGAATTTGTTAATACTTAATGACATGTAACATGCTTTACTTACGATTTCATGACTCGTAATCGTATACACTCATGACCACACACCCCATTGATGTATTGAGGTACAACTTTATTTCAGTTTGTTGTATCTCAATAGATATATTAATTAAAAAAATACTTCTCTTAACTATTCATAAATTTTTAAACTTTATGCAACTTGTTCATTGACCAAATTCATCAATGACTTTTTTAAGGGAATTAATCAATGACTTAGTTAGTTTGAATGTCTGTTAAAAATTCACGCGAGAAAATACATTATTCAATATAATGATTTAAATATTCTATACATAGCGTTAGAGCCTGATTATTAAAAAATACAGAGGCAATTTATAAAAAATATCATCATCTCAGAATAAACTATATGAATACATTATTATCATAATTTCATTCACTCTACTATCTATTCAACTTGTTAGTGTATTTCTACAATAAACTATTGGTTATCATAAAATTAATGAAAAGTGCTTCAACTGGTACGATAAAATATCAAGGAGCAATATGCTTTAATGTTTTAATGTAATTATAAATTACTTTGTCTAGCATAGTTGGTAAATTGCAATACTTTATCCTTGAGGTTGTGGGTTCAAGTCTTATAGTGGCTGAAAAATTATCACCTTTATTGGCAAAAATATTTTTATTCAAATAAATTATATAAAAATTCATTCATTGGCCAATTTCCTACAATTAAGGAGAAGCATGGAGAATCCTAGATGGCAATAGGAAAAAAGCTAAAATGCTTATATATGTTTGTAGATATTATTGAGTGATACAAAGTTATGGTTTAATTTTCCACCTTTACCATTTCATCTATATGTATTATAATTAAACTGCAGTCACCAAATATTTTAATATATATCCTGAAAATTCGGACATTCATGATTCATCCATGGTTCATTAGTCGGTTATATCCATCCGAATAATATGATCTTTTGATAATTGAATATTATTTTCTCACCTCAAAATCTAGTGCACTGACAAACATTTACTCTCAACACTCTCATAACTCATGAAATTATGCATTATTTGGTGAAATGTATATCTAAAGGAAAAAGTATTGTGAGTTTAAAAATGAACATGGAGAAAGCTTATGACCGAGTAGATAAATTAGTTATCAACTAAAAAAAATTATAAATAATTATTTTATGATGTTAACTAATTAATTGATTTTACTAACTAGTTATCAGCTAAATACACCAATTAACTAGTTATCTAATTATGATGTTAAAATTGCTTGATAAAATTGACCGGATCACAAAAACTGATGGTCAAACTGGGGCAACCTCCATTTTTTTACTTTCTAACCAAACCTCCAGTTTCACTCATAATATTGATTCATGGTTGGATCAAATTGACTGGCCAGTGCAATCCATAGTTGATAACCATGGTAAATAATCAAAAGTTGTAAGAGGAATTAAAACATAATGACAACAATTTATTCATTGAAATAAAGAAGATTGTGAAGCTAGGTGAGGCAGCCATGAGCCCAAGTCACAAAGCCGACCAGATTTGGCAGACGATAAATAAATGAACAAAGAGAAAAAACAGAAGGCAAAGAAATGAAAAGGAGACTAAGTCTCAGGGCGCATATCAAACACGATTGAGCCACAGAATCAGAAACACCAATCCTTTTTACGTTGCTTAACGTACCATTTCATTTTGATGCCAGCAGCAGGGCAGCTGCAAGGGTTTTATTAAATTCCTAAACTTAGGTAAAGGGCCCCTCTTATTGTAACATATTTTGGTTTTTTTTTTTTTTTTTTTTTAATGTTTATAACAGTGCATGCGTAGTGTAGTCTTACCAATTACCATTTACCACTTGTTAACCTTTGCGCTTCAAATCCTACTTATGCATGTACATGTTTTCTTGTATTCATTTGGTACGTACCGAAGAAAAGTAAATGTTTAGCTTCTTTCACTTGTAATAAATACCTTTTTCCAATTAACAATGTGAGGCAGCAGTACGCAGTGAAACTTGTTAGAACTTAGAAGCAATTAACGAAAGACACAAACGAATTTTTTGGGACGCTCTGACCAACTAGCGTCTTCTGCTCTGTATTTAAAGGAAAACTAGAACTTACAATACAAAGAAACCAAAACCTATCCGACAAAGGAAAACTAACGAAGAAACCAACTTCCTTTATCAACTAGGAAACAAATAAACTTAATTAACGTGATTAATGCTTAACAATCTCTCCCTTAATCACGTTACTTCCTCGTCACGACTTCCATTCCAATTCTATCTCTCATTTCCAGGAACTTCACTCTCCCTAACGCCTTAGTCAGGATATCGGCCAACTGATCGTCTGATCGAACGTGCTCCAACGTGATTTCTCCGTTTTCAACACACTCGCGTATAAAATGATACCGAGTTTTAATGTGTTTGCTTCTATCATGAAAAACCGGGTTCTTGCATAAAGCAATTGCCGACTGATTATCAATCTTCAGAGTTACTTCAATCTTCTCTTCCCCGAGTAAGCTCGTCAAAAGACTTGACAGCCAAATTCCCTGACATGCTGTTGCTGTAGCCGCCATATACTCTGCTTCACATGACGACAATGCCACTGTTCTTTGCTTTTGGGATAACCAACTTATAGGGCTTGATCCAAGGTAAAATATCACCCCGGTTGTGCTTCTCCCGTCATCTATATCTCCGGCTACATCGCTGTCACTATAACCATCCAATCTAACCCGAACTTGCTTTTCAATCCGATAATAACACCCAATATTTAATGTACCACGTAAATACCTCAAAATATGTTTCACAGCCGCTAAGTGTTCAGTGGTAGGTTTCTCCATATATCTGCTGACGATCCCAATGGCATAACATATATCTGGCCTTGTATGGACCAAATACCTTAGGCTTCCAACGACACTCCGATAATTTGTGGCGTCGACCGAAGGACAAGTGCCCCTCTTACTCAACTTTAACCTTGGCTCTATCGGAGTCTGTGTGGAGTTGCACTTGGCTAATCCAGCCTTTTCAAGGATCTGCAAAGCATACGCAGATTGTCTCAGCAAAATACCCTGCTTACTTTGACTTACTTCGATGCCGAGGTAGTACGTTAGTAGGCCTAGGTCACTCATACTAAAGATTCCTTTCATTTGATCCTTGAATGCAGCTATCTCTTCTTGTTCAGCACCTGTGATAATTAAATCATCAACGTGGACACTAACTATCAGATTCGACCCTTCTTCGCTTCGTTTATATACCGCGTGCTCCATTGGAAACTTCGTAAAACCAAGTTCACATAGGGTGCTGTCCAATTTTGCATTCCAAGCTCGTGGTGCCTGGCGTAAGCCATACAAGGCCTTTCGTAACTTCAGTACCTTGTTCTCCTCTCCGTTCACCTCGAAACCGGGAGGTTGCGAGACATATACCTCTTCTTCCAAATCACCATTCAAAAATGCCGACTTCACATCCATGTGATGTACCTACCACCCTTTATGAGCTGCCAAAGCAAGTATGAGTCGAACTGTTTCAAGCCTTGCTACTGGTGCAAAAACCTCGTCGAAATCGATTCCTTGTTTTTGCACATATCCCTTTGCTACTACACGAGCCTTATGTTTGACGATGACACCACTTGAATCCTTCTTTAACTTGAATATCCATTTTAGGCCAATGGCCTTGTGTCCTTTAGGTAGATCAGTCAAATCCCAAGTGTTGTTATTTTGGATTGAAGCCAGCTCCTCTTCAATTGCCTTCATCCAACTTGCACTAGCTTTTGCTTCTTCAACAGATGTTGGTTCTTTGCTTCCCATTAAGCACATGTGAACCTCTTTACTTTCTATTTCTTCGGTTTCATCATATAATTCGTCTAGTCTTCGATAGCCGCGAGGACCTACGCTGGATTGTGAACCTATTGATTCCCTTCGAGTGACTTCTTGAGTGGGTGTTTGAAACTCATGTTCTGAGTTTAACTCTCCCGAATCTCGCACCTCACTAGGTTGTCTTGGTGATTCAAAACGCAGCAACGCTGTTTCGGTTAGGGAACTCTCTTCTTCGTCTCCTTTCTTGTTCAAGTCCCACTTTTGACCTTCATCGAACACAACATCTCGTGTTACATGGAGTTTATTAGTCATCGGGTCATACACGCGGTATGCCTTTGAGGTAGGGGATTCATAACCAATGAACACCATTTGAATGCTTCTATCTTCAAGCTTGGCTAGGTGTGTGCCGACCCTTTTCACATGAGCAACGCACCCGAATGTGCGTAGATGACTTACATCCGGCTTCCAATTATGCCAAGCTTCATAGGGTGTCTTTCCCGTCACACTCTTCGTTGATGCACGATTTAGCAAGTACACTGCTGTCATTAATGCCTCTCCCCAAAACTTCATTGGTACTTCCATAGTCTTCAATAGGCTTCTAGTCATTCCGACGATAGTTTGATTTCTTCTCTCAACAACCCCATTTTGCTGCGGAGAGTAAGGTGCGGTAAGATGATGCTTCACTCCTAATTTTTGTAGGTATTTAGAGAACTCTCTTGAATTAAACTCTCCACCTCGGTCGCTTCTTAATACTTTCAGCTTGTATCCGGACTCAAGCTCTGCAGCAGCTTGTATCTTTTGAACGGCATTGAGAGCTTCATCTTTACTTTTCACAAGTACCATCCACATATATCGAGTTAGATCATCAACACAGAGAAGGAAATATTTGTTACCGGCAGGTGTGGAGGGTGTTATTGGTCCGCACAAGTTGACGTGAACAAGTTGTAGAGGTTCTCTGCTCGAAACTTTGCTTTGCTAGGAAACGAGTTCCTTTTTTGCTTTCCCACCATACATCCAGTGCACACCTTTTCCATTTGATCAAGCAATGGCATCCCGCAAACCATCTCTTCTTGCACCAGTTTCCTTAAGATTTGGAAATTAATGTGTCCAAACCTTGAATGCCACAACCATTCATTGTCTTTGTGTTTTGAAATTAGACACATCGGTTGAACCACCTGGAGCTTTAACACATATAGACGCTTCTTTGTCTTGGAGACCCTAACGAGAGCTTTTCCTTCTCGATCGAACACACACATGACTCCTTTTTCGATGATGATTTTGCAACCATTCTCGTCAAGTTGTCCTATGCTTAGGATATTACTTTTTAGGCGCGGGATATAGTAAACTTCAGTCATGACACGATGCTCGCCGGTTTGACTTTCCATGAGAATTGACCCTCGACCACAAATCTCTACAGTTGATCAGTCGCCAAGTTTCACCGTTCCGCGGACTGATTTGTCCAGCTCTACGAACTTTTCAAGCGATCCTGACATGTGATTGCTCGCACCTGTGTCGAGATACCAAGTCCGATCTCGGTTGGCATCATGGTAATTAGTTGATTTGATTGCGCCAGGTGCTGCGTCATGACAGTTGGAATTTAACAAAGCTTTTCCTTCTCTCACGCTTTGATGACACTCGATTTGACATGATTATCAACCCCATTTAAGCAACATTTCATACCCTTTGATGCCATTTTGATGAGTATTTGGTGCATTTGTCATAACTTTGTGATTATCGGCTCCTAGTGCGTACATTGTCTATTTCTCGGCTATTTTCACCCTTTTTGTGAGCTTTTATGTTGAGCCCCAATTTACCAAATTATAGAGGACTCTCTCACGAGTCCAACGCTTCAAACGGAGACCAAATCGGAGTTCAAACGGAGCGGGAATGATCGAAACAAGTTGGAAGTCTGCCCAGCTGAAAACGCTACGTTTTGGAGCTTACACACCGTGTAAGCTAAATACACTGTGAGCTTACACGCTGTGTAAGCTCCCCAGACGGGAAATTCTCAACTTTTCCAACAAGGAAAGGGTTTTCGGGGGTATTAATAGACTTTTCGAAGCCATATTTGTTAACATAGAACCTAGAGAGATCAGCCACGACTTGAGGAGAGTTGAGAGAGTATTCCGGAGCTATCAGAGAGATCGTGACGCCGTCAATCCATCCCGGAAGATGCTCGGAGCTAGGAATTGAAGATTCTCAAGATCGGAGCTTCACGGATCATCCGGAATTAGGTTTTTCAGATCCTTTTCTGTTCTTCATTTGTATAAGATGAATCCTTCTGTCGTCTTTGATTCTTTTTTGTCAGATATGAGTAGCTAAACTCGTAGAGCTTAGATTAGATGAACCCTAAGTGACCCAGGGCTTTAAAGCGGTCACGGGTTGGCGGTAATTAGATTCGAAGTTCAATCAGTTTCTCTTTGCATGGTTGTTTTGTTCTTGATTGTTATTCTGCGTTTCTCGTCTAGTTGACGCCTAGATTAGTTTCGTTGTTCTTGTGTTTCTTTTCTGGCTGATCGCCTAGATTAGGGTTTGTGTGAGCTAGGGTTTGTCGCCAAACAGCTTCCCTGCTTTAAAACATCAAAAAACTTGTCTTTCGTGATCACATAGTTTAGATTCTTGTTAAGCTGAGGATAGAAGCGAACGCTCGCCTCACTTTAGAACATCAATTCAACCAGTTAACCTTATAATTGGAGCGTGCCTTTCGTTGGAACCGGTTAGGGTTAATCCACTGCAAGAGTAACTCATAGATCACTAGTAATTGCACCAGTTAGTTAAGTCGTTGCGAGAGGCGACCGTACCCGGGCGGCTAATTAATCTTGGTAGTTAGATCGGATAGAGCGAACGTTCGCCGGTCTTAAACCTAAGGGTCAGAAGTTATGGTGGTGTATAGAAATTGATTGAATGAGAATTGAAAACCGCTGATCTATTGATTGCCAATGCTCTGGTGAACGAAGGGGGATTCGGAATCTAAGCTTGTCTGTCGTCTGTTTAAACCTACAAATCATTCTGTCTTTTAAGTTCATTTTAAGTTTCCTGCATCTTAGATTAGAAGTCGTGGAACTCACACCACGCACTAAGTGTTTAAACCTGAGTAATTTGCCAGCTTCTTTGAGTAGTCAATTAGAAGAAACCCTGTGGAATACGATCTACCCTAGCTTCACAGCTTGGTAGTATTTGATACCGCTAAAACTGCAGCATCACGCTTCCTATCTGCTCGTCATCACAGCTCTCGGTCAGAAACAGGGAGGGGTCTTAATCGTCCTCGTCGAGTTCCTTCTCGACGAGGTGGGCTTTCCCTCGTCGTGGCTTTTTGCATTCTGTGGCAAAGTGTCCCATCTCGTTACAGTTGAAACATTTGATTTTACTCTTGTCAAATTTTCTGTGTTTCTTCTCTTTATTTCTTCCTGGCTCCTTTGGATCTTCACTGCTGATTCTTCTGTTTTTTATCATCTCCTCGAGTTGAGACCGAGAAACCATCATCAATTGCTCACCGTCTCCTTTTCCATGTTCACGTTGTCTGCTGCGCGCACTTAGGTCGAAGGCCCGAAGATGTCCAATTGCTTCGGATACTGACATCGTTGAAATATCTCCCCATTGTTCGATCGTTCCGACGATCTGGGAAAATCTTTCGGGCACAGCATCAAAGAGGCGTTGGATTACAGCTTCGTCTTTTAGCTCCCCACCGAGTGCTTGAATTTCGCTCACTGTTGCGATGAGCTTCTGAGTGAAGGTTGTGAGCTCATCGGAGTCTTCCATCACCATTCGATCAAGCTGACGTCTTAGTGCTTGGATGGAGGATTTCTTCACTCGTTCTTCGCCAACTCTCATCTGGCGAATCGTCTCCCATGCTTCCAACGCTGTCTCGCAGGTGGCAATAGCCATCATAACAGAGTCAGGTACGGATTGTGACATGGCTGCCAGCGCGCCCATGTCCTTTTCTTCATCGACTGGTTCGTCGCCTTCGATTGCAGTCCATACATGAAGAGAGCGCAAGATGATCTTCATCTTCACTGCCCAAAGTCCGTAGTTTGCATCCGTCAATTGCGGGTATTGGATTGGAACGCCGTTACTTCGCACTCCATTCTTCATGCCCGATCCACCTTCTCCGTCGACCCCTTTTTGCTTTAGGAAATCGTCGTTCTTCTTTGAATCGGCCATAGTTTCGTTAACCTAAGCTCTGATACCAATTGTTAGAACTTAGAAGCAATTAACGAAAGACACAAACGATTTTTTTGGGACGCTCTGACCAACTAGCGTCTTCTGCTCTGTATTTAAAGGAAAACTAGAACTTACAATACAAAGAAACCAAAACCTATCCGACAAAGGAAAACTAACGAAGAAACCAACTTCCTATCTCAACTAGGAAACAAATAAACTTAATTAACGTGATTAATGCTTAACAAAACTGTCGTCGTACAAGTTAATTTGGTGAAGGGTGAAGGCTACCCAGAAGGGCTAAAACAGAAGACAACAAGGCTAAATTATGTATGGAGATAACAAAAATTGGTAGAAGAAAACTGAAAAGAAGACAGAGCTCGTGGAAAGGACAGAAAATAGGACCCACCACATCTCCAGAATTTCAACGATATATATCAAAATATGGACTCATTTTTTCTACGCTCTTTAACTTCCTTTTGTGCATGTGAATGGGCCGACCTAACCCTCACTACTCCTCCATTTGTCCATCCTCTCAGCATTTCTACCTTCCTATTTTTCATCTTGTTTGTTGAACCCAGTCGTGAATCTTAAGTTGGGTTAAATCCCACTTGTATGAGGATTGTAATTATATTGAAGATGAGCAAAAAAACACATATATAATTTTGGCGGATAGAGAAATGGGGAAACTGGAAAGTTTAGAAGGTAGTAGCCGTCTGAAATTCATAACATTCATCATTCATTATAAATGCAACCTTTATGGATTGACTTTGTTGGAAAAGTTGGAATTTGTCGGTATGCGGACTTGGTCATATAAAAGGAAAAAAACGACGGCAGCCCACGCCGACTTCTCACTGGCAGTGGTCCACAGTGTCTCCAATGCCCGACACGTCAGCGACTAATCAACGGCCCACGTTATTTCATATTGATCCTCCTACTCTCTCTCTTTGCTATAGCATACTTATCTCAATTATTAATGACATTAATAATGGGTTGGTTTGATCCCATGCTGTTTACTTAACTTTCTCCCTTTCACCCAATTTCTCGTGACTCATTCATCCATCCTTACTTCATTTCAACACCTCCATTTCGGCTTCTCATTATCATTTCTTCCATTTGATTATTATCAATCATTCATTCATGGATTTTTAGTCAATATCATATCTTATTCATATTGGATATTTTGGATTTATTTATATGGGATTCGTTAGGAAGAAATATCGGAAGGATATTCGCAAATTTAGATAAAATTGTCACCCTAGTTATTATCCATGACCAATATAAGTTCATGCATGATTATAGATCGAGTAAAAAACACAAAATGTCACTTATATATGTTTGGTATTTGTTGTATACTAACTATTAATATTTTCTAAGAAAATGCTATGTTTGTGAAGACGAGGCTTACTGATATAAACCAATCGATTGGAAGGATCATTCTATATTTTTAGGGTATTCATACTTTCCATTTTGTGATATCTTTTTCGCGCGAGAGATGATTAAAAGAAATTTTAAAATGGCTTGCAACAAATGCTCAGATCTGGAAACATTTTTTATAAGACCTTTTCAATTGTAGTCAATATCTTGCTACGGATAATCCTCACAACTTCAGGAGAAAAGGTGACTATGATTAGACTATTTGGTATAACGATATATTAGACCATTTCCTTAGGGATCACGGTGCAATAATGTCATATCTCAATTGGGTATGTATATTTCTTAGGCTTTAACTATTTTATATATATAGGTAATGATACCATGAGGGCCTTAACTGACTTGACGATAAATTGTTTAAAATATTATCCTTCATTATTATGATGAACAAAAAATTAATCGATTTTATTAGAAATACACATAAGTATTTGGTGCTCGAGAAAAATATTAATAATTTTTTTCCGAGGTAGAAAAATGTTAATAGTTAATATGCCCATAACAGCAAATATAAAAGACATTTGATGCATTATACTCCATTTTTAAGTTTACACGTTACATACATTCATAGTTGTTACATTGTTCATCAATCAATGGCCTTCTAACTTCAATTGCTATGTAACCCCCTGATCAAACTACTGGAAACTTAATAGTAACACCAGTGCCGAAGCCAGGATCCTAGTAGACCATGTGCCCGATACATAAAATACATCAGTCGAATATATTTTGTACGAAAAATACATATATTTTAGCTATTCGAATCCAGGAGACCCTGGGCCCGGGCCAGGGGTAGACTTCCCTGGCTTCGCCACTGAGTAACACTGCGAAACATTAAGAGTTGCAATGATTTAATAATGAATGATGACGTCGTCAATGCATGCATGTTAGAATATGATACCTCGTAATAAGATTTTGGTATACACTTGGAGTAGTGCAATTGACACATATGGCATGGTTTTCATATAAATATTGTTAAATTCAGGTTTATAGGGGCACGTTAATGGACATATTATAAAAGCGTCAGGTGTCTCCGACAAAAGAGGTGGTGATACTTTTTTGCATTTCACTGGACTCCTTTTCCCATATCAGACTGGCAGCGACTCTGCGTCAATTTTTACGGCAGCCCACTGTGTGGCTCGCCTTGTGCTTCGTCGCCTCCCAACTCAAGTAGTGGTACACCTTCGGCTTCAGCGGACGCTTAATTTCTCTTCGTGTATGATTATCTTCTTTTCTACCATAAGAATTATCTATGGAAAAAAGGCATTGTTTTGTCAAGTGACGTCAGGATGAGATCATTGATGGAGGTCAGAGCATACGGGCTGGAAATGATCCAATAAGGACAAAGAGAAGTATCACATGGGCCTGGGCCTATGTCCATGTGATTGGTTCTACCTCTGTCACTATTTCTCATGTTACCACTTCACTTACTACCGTGTGGGGTCCAACCAACCGTGTCACATGGTAAATGCTAAGAAGAATAAAACGAATTTAATTTTATTATATTAGTTAACGGAAAGGCGCTTGCTAAATGCTAAAAAGAATAAAATGAATAGTTACAATACAATACGAGATCCTGTAAGTAACTAATTCTTTTAATTAATTATAAAAATGTTTGAATTGAAAAATGTTTGAACATGATAAACGGCATATAATTTCCTCTCGAAAAAAGAAGAGTTGTGGCCATCCTGCATGGAAGCAATGAGCACCGCCCTTTTGACAAATGTCTCTCATCAGTTTGTTGCATAGCATTCATTTTCATAATATCACATTTGTTACATAGTACATACTTCCGTCCATTAGAATATTTTGTATTATAGCATCTCTTAGCAAAATTATTTTAAAATTTTAAATTTATTTCATGTCACTATCTAATAAATTAATTTAATACAAACCTACTTAATATTATGGTTCAATTTTAAAGTAGTTTATAAATTTGTACTTTTTTTTACTAAGGTAGCTCACATGGGAGACCGAAATATAGTCATACATTCATCCTACATATTCACCCAAGCCGTGAGATTTACCAATCCCCAACTTGGAAGACATCTGAGAGCTTGTCGCACAACATAATGGGCAACTGTGTGTTTATCGTACAGGGGACAGTCATCAGGAGAATGGAGGGGCGGGCTCTCGTGTGTGAGAGAATGTCTTCCACAAGGATTCCACCACATGAAAAAAGGCCTCTTCGTTGGAGAGCATTGTTGCGACTAGTGACACATCACCTTCAACGTCCATGTTAGTCCATCGCCACGCAGAGCACATCACAACTGCATCTATGAAAGCAAGAAGTTCCAAAGTGAGGGAATCTGTAATATCGGGATAGGAAATACATGTGATGAAAATTACAGCCAAAGAGTGATCCTAATGACCAGACCGGTTGCACCACTAAGGGGGAAGCTAAGTCGTGGCTCCAGCGACAATATTGATCTTGAGGAGGTGGCGGGCAGGAGGAAGCCAGGAGGATTGGGACACGGTTTGGCGAGGGGGAGGTGAAGTAGACGGGTCGGGTGAGGCACAGTTTATCAAGGCCATGTGTTAAATGTCTGTAAAGGGCATCCATTGAGTACTGAAAATATTAAAAAACAACTCAGTTGCGAGATTTCTCAAGACGTATTGGCCGAAGAAAAGCTACGTAAACCTACCATGGGGAAAGGTTAAGCATAGTCTCTTCCATGTCCCATGGAAACATTCGGTGAATACAAGCCCATTAATTAGCGTTGTTGATGTTAAATAATGACGAAAGAAAATAAATCATATTGGTCCACTTGGCTATAAATTTATTCATTAATATGTTTATATACACATATAAACCTCTTAATGTCACATCACATACTTAACTTCCACATAAAAAAAATTTCTATCGAAAATAAATCTAGTAATTTAACATTTAAATTTGTTATGATATACCATTGAAACTGCTCTTAGTCTTAACTGTTAACTAATCCACACCACGTATTTCTAATTAGGCTATACACTATGGACGTGTCATCCATAAATTTCTGTAAAAAACAGGGTTATGGTGTCATTATTTATAATAACCATGGTTAAATTATGGAAGGTGGAGCCGTTAGCTCATTACCTTCTACTTTGCACACGAGCGGCAAATCTACTATAATGATAACACATTTTTTCTTATCACCATAACGTCTTTCCAAACGTACATGTCAAATTTGTCTCTCATTTCATCAACACTAAAATTAAATTAGACGTTGGATTTAACTAGTGAAGGAACCCAAAATTGAATTTTCTCCACGTAGTTCTGTATACGTATCCTTAATTATGTTTATGAGAGAAGTGATTTTACAATTAAAAAAACAACATGGTAAAAAAAAAAAGTAAGAAATTAAAATGGTGAATGAATGTGTGGCTATAGCTATAACTATATAAGTGATGTTATCTATCAAACAAAAAAAGGCTTTTCTCTATTTCTTGTTGCTACATATTATTATAAGTTAAAAGGTAATTGGCATTATACGGTGGATATTGGTCCCTCGGGCGATTCGTCCATCATTTCATTTTCATTTTCATTTCATGCTGGCCCTACGGTCTATCTCATGCCATACGACGTCGTCCCATCAATTGGATTGTTATTAGTTCTTCATTATAATTATATTCGCGGTATCGACTTTTCTCATATAAAAACACTTCACTTCACATCACATCATTGCTTTGTCACTCATATTCGAGGTATCAGTGGTGATGCAGACAAGGCGCTATAGAAGCTTAATTTCACTCATATTCCAACTTTTTTTTGATACATTATTTTACCTACATATTACTCGGGATCTACTATCGTGAGGACCCCATTAAAAATCCTTATATGAGAACACTCCTTATAGTTACTGGATGATGATCCTAATCTAATGATGGGGAACCAGGTATGGGCAAAATGTGAAAATAGGGTAACTAATTAAAAGTGGAACCGAATCGGGAATTAACAAAAACCGTTACCAATTAAACAATGTACACTAATACCCACTTCATATTAACCATTAGATCTGCTAGGATTTAGAGGATTTTGTCAAACCTTATTCGGTATATGATATATCGTGAGCCCATTGAGTTGATTACATTTAACACTTGAAGCATACTAATTTATTGATGTTTAAGTAGAATAACCAACTAATTTATAGGGTTTAAATTTAATGTGTGTGTCACATGCATTAGATCGGGAGGTTGTTTGTTTGTTATTTGTCTTCTGTCTGACGAGGGGTCGAGTTCCGGAGCTCGGTGGGTGACAAAGGGAAGACTTTGTCCCCTATACAAAATTCACTCCTAACCCTTAGATTTACTTCAATCTAATCCAACGGTGCATATTATTAGTATTTAAGGGGATTTATTGCTGGCCCTTTTTTTTTACCATTACCCAGCCCCACTAACCTAATTAAATTTCAACCCCCCTCCATCTCCATCGCGCTCTCCCGGAGCTGTTGGCGGAGCCGTCGACCATTTCTAATCAGCCTAACAGTCGCCGCCACTCATCCCTTCGTCGCCGCTCATTTGTTCCCTCGTCGCCGATCATCCGTTCGATTCTAACAGCCGTAGTTGGTTCTTCTGCCGTCAATCAACGAGGGAAAGTAGCCAAGCTCCTTTGTAGACCAAGACACACGGTAAACCATTCACGCCGGTCCTCCCCTTTTTTTGCGCTTGCATGACTCTCTCTCAGGCTGATTTCTCGGATTTATCCGATTCGATCTCTGCTACAGTCACAGGATTTTGAACTCGAAAATTCTGATTATATTACTCTGTTCCTGCTATTGATTTGCAATCAAGGTCAGTTTTCAAAGAATTGAGAAGTGTTAGACTATGATTTTGATCATAACGATTACAATTATTTGATTACTACTTGCTTGGCCGTTTCTATGAGGGATGTGAATAGGTTTGAGATTGAGATTGTTGTGTATTATGGTAGAATCAGTACTAGTATGTGTACAATACTTGTATATTCGTAGTACTAGTATGTGTTTCACACACATGCATGTTCTGATTTCTCTCAGATAGTTTAATTAGATTGCTGTACGAATTTCATGAAATTGTTTCATTCCCATTTTTTGCCTCTTCATTTGCAAGTCTTAATAGTTTGCTTGTTTATACATGATGGCTTTATATCTTCTGTATATATTAGTACTCCCCTGTATTTGGTATCTAAGGTTCTAACCATTGGTCTTCATTTTTTATTTCAGTTGAACATCTTTAACAGTTCACACCAATCAGTTGAGGGCATTTAACCATGTTTTTAGAACTTTTATCAGTGTACTACTATGATTTAAGTGCAATACTAGTATATTTGAGATTGAGATTATTGTGTATAGTATGAGTATAATACTTGTATATTCGTAGTACTAGTATGCGTTTCACACACATGCATGTTCTGATTTCTCTCGACCATATTCGTAATACTAGTTATTTTAACAACTCAGTAACAAAAAACGAAAATACAGTGCAAATCCATTGCCAAGCTTTAAAAAGCTCTAGTAACAAAAAACAGTGCTAAACAGTGCTAATCCATTGCCAAGCTCTAGCATCAACATCGATGGAATGATCACCTTGTTGTTCCTGTGTCGGGATTGCATTCTCGTCGGGATCAGATATAGCATCAAGGGAATGATCACATGGTGAATTATTTAGATCGAAAGTAACGCGGAAGAAGATTGGTTGACTTGGGAACTCGAACCAGGAACATCCATTACAAAAAAATTCTTCGCAAATGGATATTAAAAAAACTAGCAATGGCGCCTGTGTGGTTTGGTTCTGCAAGCGAAAAATAAAGAAGAAGAAGCTGAACGTGTAAACTAAATAGGGAAGAGTTTTGAGAAAATATTTTGTTACCACATTTTAGGGGGATAATTAAAATGTTCTATTAAATTAATAATTGAAATAAATTGAAATCATTTAGTTAACATAAGCGCCGATATGCACTTTAATTTATTATTAAATTATATTTATTTATTTAATAGGGAATATGAGATGAGATCAAGGGTGGGGATTCAACTTTGTGTAGGAGACAAAGTTTCTCCTTTGTCACCGAAAAAAGTCCCGTCAAGTTCGACTTCCTATACAGGTGAAATGATAAAGGACACGCAATCCTCTAAACTAGTGAAATGATAATTGACAATTCCAAATGAAATATTGATATCAGATCGACAGATCGCAGCGGAACGAAATCTCACTCACTCTCAACAAAACGGTAAACACACGCGAATCGAAGATAAAGCAAGAGAAGACAACACAAGATTTGTTAACGCAATTCGGAGTTACTCTACTCTACGGAGTCTCAGCGAAGAAGACTCAACCAAAAGCATGCACTAGACCAAAAATGAGAGACAGTTGCAACAGTGGAACTCAGTACACAAAGCATACAAACGAAACACAGAAAGAGAGATGAGAACTAGAACCAATGAAGGGTTTCGGCCCTCTTCGGGCTACAAGAATCATTGAAGCAGAAGCTGCGACGACGATCGGACTGGAGCTGCGCTGGATCGAACACCAGAGACGCAAAACTGTTCAGATTCTCTTTGCTAGGGTTTCGGGACGAAGAAAGCTCGAGAGAGTTTTTCTTGTGTCAAAACTCAGAGATAACAGAGGCTTATATACCAAGCCGCTATAAGTGAAAAACTGCGCTAAGACGGACCTGAAACAAATCAGATAAAAAACCACCCAAACCGATTAGAGCTCCAGACTATTAAACCGAGTAACTCAAATAGTTAACTGGTTGAGCCCGGATTAAGAACAACAAATATATTCTC
Source organism: Linum lewisii (assembly GCA_034768395.1). NCBI lineage: Eukaryota > Viridiplantae > Streptophyta > Magnoliopsida > Malpighiales > Linaceae > Linum > Linum lewisii. The sequence goes on along the minus strand of CM068296.1, from coordinate 11,974,290 downwards.
TAAACCAAACTCCTCCTAAGTCCTAACAACCCAATAATTCAATTCATAAGCATTTAATGTTGAGATAAGAGTTGCACAATCAGAAACCCTAAATATATTCATGGCAGCCCGTTTTCACTCCATATTTCTGACTTTATAGGTCTGTGTGGGACGACGCCCATCTCTGCTCCCTTATCCACACACACACACACAAAAACACAAACACAATGAGGGATTAAACTAATAATGGATGGACACCCTGAAAGAGTCAAAAATGGCGGTGTATCGTGTATGGGAGCAAAGAAAAATGGCCCCACGAAAACACCAAACATCAACTTTGTTCTTAGCTTGTAATTAGTCAGCTCTTTTTCTGAAACAGTATTCATTGGTGGATAATTATTTAACATGTTGAAATACGATTTGAATCATAGTATTCATCCTTGATAATTATCTTTTTTTCTCAAATCATATATTAGTTGAAAACACCACTCTAAAGACTAGATAACTCGTAACCTTTATTGCTATTTTATTTCATTTCTTTTTGGATACGAAGGTTTTCCTCCATTACATCGACATTCTTGACTCTTTTTTTATTCTCCTTCTATAAGACTTTTGTAGTCAAGATTATGTAACAATGTATCATCGGTGGCACATTATCGAACTATATTCGAAATAGGTAATAATAACACATAGGTTGCGCGACGCCGGCAGGGGCGGAACCAGGATTAGAAGATGCCCTGAGCCGAAATTGAACAATATTTCCATAAATTTTAATAATATCATAAAAAATTACTACTAAATATATTATTATTTACTAAAATAAAAATTACCTAGATTTTTACTTTCAGTATGTAATGCTATTCATTATTGGATCATTGCACCCGATATATTTGTTCTGAAGATTAGTAGTATTACTCTTAACCAAATGAAAATTGGAAAGTGCCACCAGCGATTTTTTTTTAATTTGTATTCTTACTCATTCATAAGTTGAGATAAAATAGTATTGGGCTTACTCAACCCTCTACAATGTTGACGAAATATAAGTATTAAAGAAGGGCAGGGTTAATATAATTTAGTATATTAACAATATTAGCTTAAAAAGACAAATGTTTTAGAATATATTTAGTTTTTAAGTTTGAATAACAATAATCTGAGTCGAATGAATATAATACTGAGCCCGATTTAAAATTTTCACTGAGCCGAATTCGAAAAAATCACATAATTATACTCGAATTTAACGCTCGGGACCGAAAATGGGGTGAGCCGGGGCTCGGCCCAGCTCCCCCTATCTCCGCCCCTGGACGCCGGCTGAATAGCGCAGCTCCACCCATCCATCTTAATTGCAATATGGGAAACTTAATTAATCCCCCTATCTCATGCAAGTTTGCATGAGATGAGGGTTAATTAACTTTGAAGTCTTACTTTCCTTCTAATATACTGTAGGGGAGGTCGAAAATGGGGAGGGTCTCGAGGTTACTCTCGGGTGTTCATTAGGAAATTTTCCCACCACCTATCTTGGATTTTCTCTAGGGTGAAAATTAAGTGCATCCAAACAATTTTGGAACCCGATGGTGAGAAATCTGCGTCTTCGGTTAGAAACTTGGAAGATAAGATTCTTATCTTTTCGAGGGAGAATCACTCTCCTCTAAAGTGTACGGGCTCTCCCAAATGCCAATTTACTTATTTTCTCTGTTTAAAGCTCCAGTGGCTACTATTAAGGAGTTGGAAGGTATTCAAAACAGATTCATGCATGTGGGAGGGTTGTGGAGTAGAGAAGAGACCTCATTTGGTGCGTTGGGATATGGTCAATGAAACAATAGTTAGATCCAAGTAAAGAACATAGTAAAAACAGGACAAAGATGTGAGTGAAGAGCAAGTTGATTGAGTTTATGTGAGAAGCTCTTGTTTGGATTTGGGTAGATAGGCCACAGTTCAGGATTGACTTGGGAGTCAATTCAGTGTGGATATGATTTAGTTTGAATCCACTTCGTTCTGAACTAGATGAAAGACGGATGCAGAAGAAGATGAGATTTGCGAGATAAGGAGAGACACATGACACATGATTTTACGTGGTTCGGGAAGTATCCCTACTCCACGTCCCAAGCAGAGCTTGAGAGAGTCACTAGATTAGATATTACACACACTAACACCCTCGAATACAACCCATTCGAGTTAGGCAGTAAACACACTGCGTTCAGCCCTTTTGCAACAACACTTCACCTAAGTTTTAACGCTCACAAAAGTGTCTTCAATCTTCTTGATCTTTCACTTAAATAGGGTTCTTCTAGATAGCCGTTGGAGTGAAGATCTTCTTTCCTTAAGATTGCTGCTAAGATTGAATCCTTGAATTTAGCTTTCCAAATCTGCAAGAAGTAAAACAAGGAAAACAACGAACCAGACATAGAAAGAAAAGAAACTGTGCAAAGCAATCAGAGGGATTTGAACTTGATTAGTCCAACATTCTCCCCCTAAGTTCAACCCTGCAAATCAAAAACAGTTTCACAAGACACCAGAATAGACAGAGGGGGCCAAGGAAAGAAAGAGAGACATAACATCCAGTATTTAAGAGACAGATCCAGAAAGAGTAAACAAAACAAGTCTCCCCCTAAGCGAGTGAACTGTTAAGACAAAAGAGAGGTTAGACAACCTAAAAGTTAGAAGTCACAGTTTGGATCTTCCTCGAAATCAGACATGTCACTTTTTGGGGCTGCACATCGAGTCGAGCAAGGAGCTTCTTTTTAACTTCTTCAATAAGTTCTGAAGATCCAAAGCAAACGGATTCAAGTTCCTTCAAGCTCCAGTCAGTCCTGTTCATCAGCAGCTTTGCCAGCTTTTTGGTCTTTTTGTTGATCTTTTTCATCAGCTTGAGGTTTGCTGCAGCTTTGAACTCAGGTGCATCGAAGAGAGCAAGAGGCATGAGTTCATCGTCTGGTAACTTGTACTTCACGGAACGTCTGAACCAATCCAGATTGTGACAGACGGCGTGAGCCTCGCAGTAGTGGGTATCAGTGGACATGGCCTGAGAAGCAATGATGGGGCAAACGTCGAGGGAAACTGGTTCTCCCCCTTGCGCAGGTTGAACCGGAGCCCTGGTGCTTTGAACCCTACACAAAACATGTTGAGCTTTGAGAGAAAAAGAAAGAGGCTGAAGGACATGATCCCGTAGATTTACCCCAACACGATCGAGAATTGCAGTGATGAGAGGTGCAAAAGGAAGGCCCCCAGGATGTGGAAGACTGGCAGCACTCAACATATGATAGAAGATAAAGTGGGGAAGACTTAACTTCTGACGATGAAGAGCACAATGTAGAATCCAGATGTCAAGAGGAAGCAGGATGTCCTTGTCGAAAGAGCGGGGCAGGAAAACTCTGGTTACAAACCAGTGGAGAACACGCAGAGAATCTGGTAGGAACGAGATAGGAATGTGAACCGGCGAAGGAGGTTTAATCAGACACATAGCCATGACAACACCATCAAAGTCGAACTGAAGTTCATTGACTTGAAACTCCGTGGCTCTGGTATGACCTTGCAGAAGCACACCCAGAAGAGTAGAGAACATCTTAGGAGAAACAGTAACACGGCGACCAAAGGCAACAGATTGAGCCTGGAGATAGGGAGAAAATGAAGTCTGACGAAGGTTGCAGTAGAAAATCTTTACGGCTTCTTCGCAAAATGCAGGTGGTTCAACTCGCCTGAAGCCAAGCCAGCCAAGATCATGGAAGAAGGGTACAAGACTAACACCATACTTTACAAAGGAGGTTGGATCGACCTAAAAGGAGGGAATAATTTCCCTAGGGAGGAAGTGCTCTTGGAAAAGCTTTTCGAACCCGACGTTGCGATGCATTGGGCCAACATAAGGGGCAAAAGGAAAGGGAAAATCCATGGCGAAGAAGAATGTAGTAGAGAGAGACAAGTCGGAATGAGGAAGAGAAAGCAAGGAGAAGGCTCTTTTAAAAAGGAGAAAATAAAGAAGGAAAAACGAAGAGACAGGGAAGGAAAGAAGGAAGGCAGAGGAGAAAGAAGGCCGCTGATTAGGCAGAAAGGGCGGTAGAGTCATAAATTAGAGATATCAGATTCAACAATGATGCCCAGATCTTCCTGAATTTGCCTAAACCTATCCTCTTTAAGAGGTTTGGTGAAGATATCAGCTAATTGGTCTTGCGTGGAGATAAAGGTAAGAGAAATCACATTGTCTTGAACAAGATCCCTAAGAAAATGGAATCGAACCTCAATATGCTTAGTCCTAGAGTGATGAACGTGATTCTTAGACATGCAAATAGCACTAGCATTATCACAAAGAATGGGAATCGTGCTAGTTGGAATAAGACAGTCAGCAAGTTGGGCTTTGATCCAAAGAAGCAAGTTGGGCTTTGATCCAAAGAAGCTGAGTACAGCAATGGCCAGTAGCAACATATTCTGCTTCGGCCGTCGAGAGTGCCACTGTGCCTTGCTTCTTACTAGCCCACGAGACAAGAGACGAACCAAGAAAATGACAAGCCCCAGATGTACTTCATCTATCAGAGAGACTGCCAGCATAGTCAGAATCACTATAACCAAGAGGATCAAAAGAAGAAGACCGGGGATACCAAAGGCCAAGAGAAGTAGTTCCTTTGAGATAGCGGAAGATACGCTTAACTGGCGAAATATGACTCTCTTTAGGGTCACTTTGGAAGCGAGCACAAAGACAAACACTAAACTGTATTCTGGTCTGCTCGCTGTGAGGTAAAGTAAAGACCCTATCATTCCCCGAAGCAGTTTAGGATCAACAGAAGGGCTGTTGGTATCTTTATCAAGCTTAGTAGTTGTTGCCATAGGCGAAGGACAACTATTAACATTCATTAAATCAAACTTGGCAAGCATAGATTTAATATACTTAGTTTGGTGAATGAAGATACCTTGAGAAGTCTGTTTAACTTGGAGGCCAAGAAAGTAAGACAGCTCTCCCATTATACTCATTTCAAAAGCAGAGGTCATAAGAGTGTTGAATTCAGTACACAGAGTATTATTAGTGGATCCAAAGATGATGTCATCAACATAAATTTGGACAATCAGAATATCACTTTGTTCATTTTTTTATGAACAAAGTCGTATCAACCTTCCCCCGAGAGAAACCATTATTAAGCAAAAAATCAGTAAAGCGCTCATAACAAGCTCGAGGCGCTTGACGGAGACCATACAAAGCTCTCTTAAGTTTAAAGACATGGTCGGGGAGAGCATGACTCTCAAAGCCCGGAGGCTGGCGCACAAAAACTTCCTCTTTTAATAAACCATTGAGGAAGGCGCTCTTGACATCCATTTGAAACAGATGAATGCCTCGAAAGCAAGCAAAGGCACACAGAAGACGAATGGCCTCAAGTCTTGCGACAGGGGCAAACGTTTCTTCAAAGTCAATGCCCTCCTCGTGATTGTATCCTTGGGCAACCAGTCTAGCTTTATTACGAACAACAGTTCCATCTTCAACAGTTTTGTTACGGAACACCCACTTAGTACCGATAATAGTCTTATTGAGAGGAGCAGGAACAAGATCCCATACTTTGGATCGTTCAAATTGAGTGATTTCTTCTTGCATAGCTGCAATCCAATGTTCATCAGTAAGAGCTTCCTTGATGGAGCGAGGTTTAAGTTTTGAGAGAAAGGCTTGACCATTGAAGTCAAGTTGACGTTTTGACCGAGTGACAAGATTTTGAGATGGGTCACCAATAATTAAGGAAGACGGGTGACGCTTAGCAATATGAGGTGGAGCCTGATGAGCAGATTGAGAATTAGATGATTCAGGAGAAGGACAAGGAATAGAAGAAGGAATCGAAACAGGATCAAGAACAGAATCTGAAGGAACTGAATTTCCAGGATCAACAGGAGTAACTTCAGAAGAGGTATCACTTTCAGAGCTACACAGGGGAAAGACAAGAGAAGGTTCGGAGACAACAACAGAAGTTTCAGGAGTTTTTCATCAAAGATGATGTGAACTGATTCTTCAACCTTGTTAGATTTCAGATTGAAAATTATGTAAGCCTTACTTCTATCTGAGTAACCAAGAAAAATCGCCTCACAAGATCTCAAATCAAATTTGCCAAGATTGTCCTTAGTGTTGAGCACATAACACTTACATCCAAATGGATTAAAAGAAGTCTTAGTTTGTTTTCCCAAAGAGTAGGCTCTACAAACAAAATCTTTGGTTTCACGCAGTTTAGGAAGTCCTCTAACAAGACCGAGCCTGGCAAGTTTGGCAATACTGCTCAAACTGGCATGACCAAGACATCGATGTCAAATGAACTCAATATTGCTTTCAAGAGCAGAGAAGCAAACTTTGTGAAATGCAGTTGAATTATCAAGATTAACAGAGTAGATATTTTCTTTTCGCATTCCAACAAAGAGAAGTTTTTGTTCAGAAATGGATTCAACAAAGCAGAAAGAAGGTTCGAAGATAACACAATTGTTAGAATCGCATAATTGACTGATAGACAAAAGATTGTGTTTGAGATTACCAACAAGAAGAACATTAGAGAAAGAAGGTCCAGAAGATTTACCAATGGATCCTTGACCAAGGATCCTACCCTGACTATTATCGCCAAAGGTAACTTTTCCACCTCGTTTCAGCTCAAGATCCCGGAAGTGACTTGCATCTCCTTTCATATGATGCGAACATGCACTATCCAAAAACCATTCATTGTTCAGACTTGTTTCCTGAAACAGGAGAATTGGTAAGTTGGTTGGGTACCCAGATAGTCTTGGGTACCGTTGTCTTAGGAACAGAGAAAGGAGTATAACTAGAAGTAGTAGGAAATTGACACTGAGAAATTGTATGATTAGTTTGAGAACACCGAAAGCGACAAAAAAAATGTTCTTTTGACAAGACGAAAAGAACCTTGAAGATAGTCAAGTTTTTGACAGAGACGCCTAGTTTCTAATTTTAACCAGTCAAATTGAACATGACTCTCAACCGAAAAGAATGCCTGATCAGAAGCAACAGATGTTGGACATTTTCCAAGAAGTCCGGGTTCAGACGATGGTGGTGGAATGTGATAAGGAAGCCAGATTTTAGTTTTGACCTTCTCAGCATCTTTAGCATGAATTTCAGAAGTTGTTGTAACAAGACTATCATTTTCAGAGGACTGAGCATCATCAGAAAGATTTTGTAAGTTATAAGAATTTCTAAGTGACTCATTAAGCTTCCTTAGTTCTTTAAAGTCTTGTTCTTATCCTTTAGATCTCTGCAATGTTTTTCTAAATCTAGATAAGCAATAATGATTTCTGATTTAGACAAGTCATCACTTTCATCCAAAGAACAGATGCTTACCTGTCCATCTTCAGTGGAGGAATCAACATGATCTTCAAGAGCCATGTGTGCATGCGTTCGTGAGTTTCCATCTTCTTCTTCATCAGATTCAGAGTCACTCCATGAGGCTTTCATTGCTTTTCCTCTTGTTTGCTTGTTTTAAGGACAATCAGACCTGATATGACCTGGTTTTCCACACTTTCATTTTCATTAGAACTTTCATCCTTACTATATTCTTTACCTCTGCTTCGAAAACGATCATTCCCCTTTTGATCACGATTTTGATCTCTTCTAAAGCGAATTAATTTTCTCAGTTTACTACTCATAAGAGCAATTTCTTGCTCTATATCATCTGGTTCATCATCACTTGAGTTTTCACTAGGTTTAACCTTAGCTTTAAATGCAAGATTCTTTTTATCCTTTTCTTTCTCAGCAAAGTGATGACGTTAGATTTACCACGTTTATCTCGCCACATTTGAGCAACATTCCCCTCGTTTGGCTCCTATTTGTCGTAGATTTTAGGGATTTTTGTGAAATTGCGTGTCATTGTCCTCTGGCCCTCTTTTGGGTCATTTGATGTCGTTTCGAGTTATTTTTGTTGAGATTTCAGGTTACCACATTGTGGAGGACCTTTTCACGAGCTCGGAACTTCAAATGGGGATCAATTCAGAGTTTAGACGGAGCGGGAATCATTGAAGGAACCAAGTGGGACAAATGGGAGCTGAATTGAAGGAAAAATCATGTTGATGGTGTCTTCTGGACACCATGTGTCTGCCTGATACACCCTGGGCCGAAAATTAAGCTTTTTCCAAGTTGGAAAAGAGTTTTAATTAAGGAAAATTACCTTCTAAAAGGGGAGGACGAAAATTGAGAGAGGGGATCGACTTTTTGAGAGAGAAAAACTTACTCTTCATTCTTCATTCTGATTTCGACGAACCAGACACTCTCGGAGGAGGATTTTGAAGCTTTGAAGTGACGATTAAGTGAGGAGAAGCAAGGATTAACTCAGGAGTTTCTAGGATTCATCAGGATTAGGTTTTCTCGGAGTAAGATGTTTTCTTCTCCGATTTTCTCTCCATTGTTTCTGTGATTGCTTTTGTGATGATGTCGAGCTAAACTCTTCTAGTTTGTTCAGATTAGATGAAACTCTAGTTAGATTTTGTATGGATGATTTCAGGTTTCTAACCCGTTAATGTTAATTGAGGTTTATTCATGCATGTGATGAGTTTTGTTTTTAACCCTAATTTGAAGCTCTAAGAATCAGTTGATTGACCATATCGTAGGGTTTTGCTTCATCTTTGATTTGCAGTTCTGACCATGGACGTAGATCATTCTAGAGTTTAGGAGGTCGTTAGGGTTGCCGGTGTCTTGACCATAGGGCCGGTGAAACTAATCTCCTTGCATATATGTGGGGCATTTCACTGTTCTTCGTGCATTCTTGACGATTTGCGAGTTATCTTGACCATAGGAACTTGTAGGTTTGATAGGATAGTTTCTCTACGTCCTGACCATGGAGTAGAGATTACCCAAGGAAGTGTCGAGTCTTCAAGTCTGATAAACTGAAACTGCATTGCATCATCCGTCTTAATCGAGCTAGAGCGGATTCGAGTCTGGACAAACGCCTTAGTCTATATTCAAATCTCCAATCTGCTTTACTTGTTTGCTTATTTAATTTGCATTCTTAGTTTACTTAGTTCATTTTTAAACCAATCCAAACCCAAAACGAAACCTCGATTAGCTTCAACACACATTTCTGAGTAATAGAAAAAGAAAGACCCTAGGGAAAAACGATCTCTTTGGAGAAATCCATTGAGTAAAACTAGTGTGCATTAATTTGCGCACCAAGTTTTTGGCGCCGTTCCCGGGGAACGAACCCGGGTCACCCGCGTAACAGGCGGGAATACTTACTACTATACTACAACGACCATGGACCATTAGATGGGTGGTGATTGTACCTTGTTTTGTCACTCTTTCACTGCTTCTCGTTCTCTTTTGCAAGTAACTTTTCACATTGCTTAATATCTTCTTGGATTTGCTTACCGTGTTCCATATGGTGAGATTGATGTGGTGCTTTAGCTATGACCAAATGTGTGTGTAGAAACCCGTATTATGACCATCTCCCACTCTTCTTGTTTGTAGTAGTCTAGGAACTTGTCCTTATTGGATTAGTGAACATGTGACTTGGTGTTGCGCAAGACTTGGTCTGTCTGATGCTCGAATTCTCTAGTTCAATGCCATGATCTAGTCCAGATAAGGGATCTTCTAATTGCGTGCTTTTAATTGTTGTTAATGTTCCCAATCAGAGAAAATCTGAAAAATGAGTGGTTTGGTACTGAAGTTGTGGGTCGATTCAAGAGCTGGTATACGTGCCTGCCCATTGCTATAGTCCCAAAGGGAAGTCTCAATGTGGCATTATTCTTCTAACCTACTCCCGATCGTGGCTCGGGGTCTAGGATAACGCGGAATTCCAAAGGTTTCTGGCTGCTCCATACCCGGTAGTATCCACATTGTACCGACCATTCGAAAATAAATGTAAAAAAAACAAAAAAAGAAGAAAAAAAATAAAATGCTCTTTAATTTTGTTCAAGTCATGTTCCATTGTCTAGCAAGTGTCGGGTTGCGTCCTAGAGTAAGTGTAGCGGATGTAAGTATTGTCTTGCCTTTATCAAGTCAGGTTGTTCACTAGCTCGTTAAAGTCTTGTTCCTATTTTACTCCGGCAAAGGTTTGGTTTTAATTGTGTGGTCAGTCAGGTAATCCTCTTGTTTGATAGAACCATATATATCATTCTAGGACCCAAAAGGTTTTCGGTTTGCTCTTTCAGGTTGGTGCAGAGTTGTGTTAGAGTTCTTGTTTGAGGACAAACAAAAGTTTAAATGTGGGATGATTTGATGACGCTAGATTTACCGCGTTTATCTCGCCACATTTGAGCGAAATTCCCCTTGTTTGACACCTTATTGTGATGTTTTCGAGTGAGTTTTGTGAAAATTGTGTTTTATTCCCCGTTGGCCCTCTTTTGGGTCGTTTGATGTGTTTTCAAGTTGTTTTTTATGAGATATTAGGTTACCATATTGTGGATGACCTTTCTACGAGCTTGGTGCTTCAAACGGGGACCAATTCGGAGTACAAACGAGGCGGGGAGCATCGAAAGAAGTAAGGAGTTTGAAATATTTCTTGTCCTAGCTCAAAAAGTGCTCATTTTGTGGTAAAATGTGCGCCGGTGAACTTTTTAAGTGTTGTCAGGCGCACTTTTGCAATTGCATTCGGCGAAATTTTTCTTCAGCTGAAAAATTGCTACTTTTGGGGGAAAAAGTGAGCACTTTTTGAAGGCTCCAAGCGCACTTTTGGCAATTTTCAGCTTTTTGACGAAAAAAGGGGTTTTAACCCAATTTTGAGGAGTTTTAGAGGGAGACGTTTTACTTCAATTTTTTCTCTTCTTCCCCGACGAACCAGACACTCTCGGAGGAGAAGGCGGAGCTTTGAAGACGCGATTAGGCAAGAAGAAGCAAGGATTAGCTCGGTAGATTTCTAGATTTGTCAGGATTAGGATTTCTCGGAGTAAGATGCTTGCTTCTCCAGTTTTCTTTTCTCCTTGTTTTTTGATTTCTTCTCCTGCTATGTCTGGCTAAACTCTCTAGGGTTATTTAGATTAGATGAAGTGTTAGCAAGGATTTTGTATGGATGATTTCGGGTTTCTAACCCGTCTTTGTTAATCGATGTTTTTTCAGACTCAGTTGCGATTTCTCTTAAACCCTAATTTAATCATTTTGATCCTGACAACTTGATCAATTATTAGTTTCTAAGTTTATCTTTGATTTGCGGTCTGACCATGAACGCATTTCATTCTAGGGTTTAGGAGGTCGTTAGGTTCTCCAATAGCTTGATCATAGGATTGAAAGGATCTAATCTCTTTGCATGATTGTGTGACATTTCATCGTTCTTGTTCGTTCTTGATAATTTGCAAGTTAGCTTGATCATAGGAGCTTGTAGGTTTGATAGAATAGAATCTCTATGGCCTGACCATGGAGTAGAGATTAAAAAAGGGAATGTCGAGTCATCAAGTCTGTTGAAACTGAGATTGCATAACTTCATCCATCTTAACCGAACTAGCGTGGATTCGAGTCTGAACAACCGCCTTAGTCTATCTGCAAAAAACCAATCTGCTTTACTTGTTCTTATTGCATTCTTAAATAATCATATCATAAACCAAATCAAAATCAAACGACAAATCCCCCGAATAGCTTATCCACTATCGTTGAGTAATAGAAAAAGAGAGACCCTTGGGAAAAACGATCTCGCTAGAGCGATTGGTGAACGCGGCTTGTCATTAGAGAGCACGGTGTTGGGTGATCGGAGGTTAGATGCGCGCGGCTTACTGTAGTCCGCAACACTCTTAAAAGTGGACATTACGGTAAAGGAAGATGGGATGGAAGTGATTCGTTTCTTTACCTGCTCTGATCTGCAAGAGACAAAAACAAACACAACCGGTGTAAAATCGAAGTGTAATGGAAAATCAAAGCTAGGGTAGATCGTATTCCAGGGGTTTCTTCTACTTCCTTACTCAAAGATGTTAGCAAATTCAAACACAAGTTGTGCGTGGGGTGAGTTCCACGACTTCTATACTAAAAATGCAAAAATAATTTGAAATGAGAATTAAAGCGAAGGAAGATTGAAGATTGATTAGTTGACTAGAAAGATGACGGACAAGCTTAGACTTCGAATCCCCCTTAGATTACCAGAGCAACAGCAGTCAACAGACCAGTAACTTTCGATTCTAGTTCATTCAGTTCACAGACACCATCATAACTCCTGACCCTTAGGTTTAAGACTGGCGAACGTTCGCTCTATCCGATCCAGCTACCACGATTAATTAGCCGCCCGGGTACGGTCGCCTCTCGCAACGACTTAACTTAACTGGTGCAAATTCTAATGATTAATGAGTTACTCTAGCAATGGATCAACCCTAATCGGTTCCTACGAAAGGCACACTCCAATTATAAGGTTGATTGCTCGATTTGGTGTTTTAAAGTAAGGCGAGCGTTCGCTTCTATCCTTAGCTTAACAAGAATCTAATCTAGGTGGCCAAACCAGACAAGAAACACAGATAACGAAGAACAAATCAAACATGAAAAATGAAACTGAATGAACTTTCGAATCTAATCACCACCGATCCGTGACCGCTTTAAGCCATGGGTCACTTGGGGTTCATCTAATCTAGGCTACACGAGTTTAGCTACTCATATTCAATACAGAAGAATCGAAGACAAAACGAAGAATACATCTTAGGTAGGAGAACAGAGAAGAACTGTAAAACCTAATTTCGATGTTTCCTGGCAGCTTCAATCTGCTGGATCTTCGATTCCTAGCACTGGCTCTCCGAGATGGATGGATGGCGTCACAATCCGTTCCTGGCTCCTTGAATCCTTTCTACTCGTTCTTTTCCTCCCTCTCCTCCACTGTGTGTTGTGTGTATGTTGTAAAATTGTAAAAGTGTCAGTCCCCCTTAGATTAGCCGTCGAATTCTGTATTTATACCTAACCGAGATTTTCTGATTTCAACTGGGATATTCGCCAAAAATAATAGAGGAATTTCGGCGAAAACTTCTTCCTACTTGGGGCAGTGGATTCCTTCTTTCGTTTTCGGTGAAAACCCAAGTGTGTTTTCGCCGAAAATACATGTGTAAATGGGGCAGGCATTTTCTTTGACTTGAGCGATCTCTCCGGTTGATTTATGTGTGATTCTTCGGGGTTCCAACGTCTAAGACACGTCCTTGGCTACTTATTCGATGGCAGAAACCTGTGCTAACGTAAAAACACTAGGAAACCATCAAATAGACCCGAAACGGGCTAAGGTAACACAAATGGCACGAGATAGGGCAATCGATTGAATATTCGTTATTCTACCCTAAAAATCATGTCTTACGTAAGGAAATGTCGTTTAAATGAGGCTGATAATCACGTCAAAACGAGTGTCATCAAATACCCCACACTTAAGCTTTTGCTTGTCCTCAAGCAAACTGAATAGTGGTGCTCATGTTCACAAATGATAAGATCGGTTAAATTGGAGCTCAATCAAACATAATGAATCATTAGACAGCTCGATCCTAGAACAAGAAACCTAGCATGCATACAAATCAGCCAAACTATCTGGTCTCACTAATAAACTGCACACGACAAGTAATTAGCAATAAATTATGCACGAATTTGACCTAACCGACCAGACTCCTCACACAGGATATATATATTACAATGGGGACTCTCACTCTCTGTGTTTAGGGACGTGTTTCTACTCTCGGTCATTTTCTGTTACCGAATTCTGTCATAGGTTTGCATTTCGAACACATCTCCACCACTGTGACAACACGAGTATCTAGTCAAGAAGGACTTCCCTGCTAGGACCGTAATGAAATCTACACTACTCGGGTTTATAATGAGATGGATGATGGGAATGAATGATGATGGCTTTGTGCGGTGTAGCTTTCGACTAACTTCCCTCGAATCTAATCTATGGCTTCCTACCGTCTAACCAAACACGGGTGGAATGATGAACGCTCGTCCTATGATACCCTCAAGCAACCTAGCACTTATTCTTTTTCTTTGCACGATTTTTTTCTTCTTTTCTTTCTTTTGAACTTTTCTTTTGACTTCGTTCTTCCATTTGTAGGGAGAAGAACGTTTTATTGAACTAAAACTTTGAAACTTTTCTGATTTTTCTTTTCTTCACTTTTTCCGACATTTTCTTTCTTTTCTTACTTTACTTTTTCTTTGTGCCGATTTTCTTTTAGTTGCTAAAGGGATTTACACGTCTGGACATATTAGCTAAGACCACCTGTTTAATGGCTATAGGCAGGTTACCACAAACCGACTTCCGGTAGGTCAATCTAGAACTACAACCACAGGGGATCAACGAGGAATGAAAGAAATGGGAAATGGTTGTAATGTATTATCGAACCGAAAGAACAGGCCAAGCTCAAGGGTCTAAACCTAGTGGATTTATCGTTTGGTAGGCTATCTGGCTTAGTAGCTGAATCTAGGTGCCCCTATCCTTCTAGCACTCGTGTCATCGTGTGGTCTCGAGTAGGTCTCATGCAAATTCTTACTCATTCAAGTAAACAAAAAACCACTCAGAAAGAATTAAAATTGCAAGTTACGTGCAATGGATCAAAAGCTCACAGTTGGTTTGCTAGTCGGATTCGGTCATTTTCATGCAATCAAGGCTACAAACTACAAGTGTGATTTTAAAAATTCTGTTCCGACCAGGCAATTTAGCATCAAAGTATACAAGTTGGTTCTCAAGTTCTAGGTTAAGCAGTCTAAGCATCATTATGAAGGTTTGAACAACAACTTAACCTCAAAAATCAAAAACTGAGCCATTCTATTGCTAGGGAGACTGGAATGGGATCACGAGGCACACAAGGATGTAGGCAATCAAGATCATGCATGGTTCTCTAACACCCTAACCCACACTTAGACTGTTCTGTGTCCTCACAGGACCAAACTAAAGTAGAGAGGTACGAAGAACCTGGAGGGTGAAGGGCGGTGTAGTGGGTGAGCGCGGAGAGTCCGGAGCGGAGTGGAGTAGCTACTCGAAATCCTACAAAACACAAACAACAAAAAGATCAAAAGGATACCGGGACAAGTGTCCCAGATCCACACAAAATAAAATTGGGTAGAAACCCGAAAAGAAGAAAGAAAAGAAATGGAAAAGGGTAGAAACAACCTGATCACTGTTTCGCGGGAGGGGTGGTGGTTGGGTCGGGATGGTTGAAATGTCTAACCGCTGCCCCATCTGCTGTCGCCAGGCGAGCTCATCCGTGTGTCGGGCAGACTGTTCGGCCATGAATTGCTGGATAACGGACCAACGCTCGTTCTGAGTCTCTTCATGTGCTACTCGGTCCTTCTGCCATTGAAGCGAACCAGCCGAGTAATCTATCTGCCACTTCTCAATACGCGCTAGCCTCTCATTCATCTCCGCGGTGATTTGCGCTCGCGACGGAGGGCGGTCAACTGACTGGTGAGTGCGGTGAGGGAGCGATGTGCAATGCTCAAAATCCGCAGAAAGGTCGATGCCCCGTGTTATGGCGAGGTCAGCACCTATACGCTCAATCGGGACACGAGGAATATCGGGGCCCCATTTGTCACTGAGCTGGAGGTTGTCGATCAGAATTGAAATGAAGGGCCCTCCTGGAAGCTCAGAAGGAAGCTTCTTGGCGGTAGTGCGCTTGTGAAAGAATCGTGCAAGCCACCATCCGGGATGCAGGTTGGCATCCACTTCCAAAGCACGGAACAATACCAGCTCCTCCAAAGAAACGTGGTGACGGCTCGTCTTGCTGCAATAACACAGAGATTGCACCCAAACATAATGCAGAAATTTAAGAATAGGGTGGAAGATGTTACCGACCGTGGGGTTGACGATAGGGGAGATCTCATCTTCGCAGCAGGCCCATCTCCACACGCCTGGGTAAGGAGCACTTGTGATGGAGTATGTGTCCTCGAAGCCAGCTAATGTTGTGTCGAGGTTGACGTGCGGATCCAGCAGGCGGCCGAACTCGCGAAGGAACTTCTCATGAAGAACACCACCGAGGCGAAAGGAAACGAATTTCTGCTCGCGAATGGGATTCGAGGTGAGGCGCCGAAATGAACTCCAGAACTCTTGGAGGGCGACAAGCGGGTAGGGGGAGCCGTGAGTTGTCAGCACTCGCAAACCGGCTTTATGAAGGGCGGTGTCAATGGTAGAGTGTCAAGCCAGATTGTGCGCCTTGAGACTGTCAAGAGAAAGAACTGCCACCTTAGCCGGAGGAATGTCCTTGATCTTCTGAAAGACCTCTAGCTGGTGCGGCTCCAGGGCGGCGATGAAAGGATGTATAGCCCTATTGGCAGGGGTCGGCGCATCCTCGGGAATGATGGCCACAGCCATCAATTTTGATGCAGCTGGTGCGGGTCGTCGGGAAGGTGGTGTCTTGCTCTGGCGAGCTGAGGATCGCTGCGCTCTATCTGCACTGGTAGTCTTAAAATGCTTGGGAGCCCTGTAAAGCACAACTCAGAGATGACCAGCATTAGATGATAATAATCTTACCCCACACTTAAGTTGACAAGTTGGGGTAAACAAATTAACCGAGAGATCATCGAATCAAGAAAGAGCAGTAAAGAACTGTCAATTCATTCAGCAAGCATGAAGAATGGAATGATTCAGTAACACGATCTCACAGACAACAAGTCACGAGTCCGAAAAGGTCAAAAAGGAATGCCAAAACCTAGCCAATTGATACCGACAAAGCAATCAAGAAGAATGAGGGAAAACCAAAAAGTCAACCGAAGTCAACCATGCCGAAAACCGAAAGTCAAAAAGCCGAAAGATGCACAATAAACGGCTGAACAACTAACCGTGAAGACATGACTCGAGAAAACGATTGGAAATCCGCGAAATTGATGAAAAACTTGAAAACTAGGTCGACCGGAACCGGGGCTGAAAACTCCGAGTCTAGGGTTTTGAAACAGGGGCTAGGGAAGTGGTCGGGCGTTGGCTTGGCAATCGGCGGTCGAGGAGGCGGCGGCGAGCGGTCGGGCGGCGACGAATTTCAAAGCAAGGGGGGAAAGAGGTTTGTCGGCTGAAGTTTTCGGGTGTAGGAGTAGTGAAATCACGAAAACAGACGACCGAAGAGGCCTTAAATACCGGAGGAAAAGATGAAAAATTTTCGGCGAAAAAACTTAAAGATTTTCGGCGAAAATCGTAGTTTAAATGAGGAAAAAATTCGGCGAAAATCAAATGGTGGCTCGGTCCGAAAAGCTGGAACAGGAGAAACAGGTTGGATTTGAGCACAAGTTTTCGGCGAAAACAATGACACATTTTCGCCAAAAATTTATTTGAAAACGGCGGTCGTGATTTTTTTTTTTTCAAACAGGGGTTTACAACAGAAACGACTCAAAACGAAAAAATAACTGACTCCAGCCGTGGGTTGCCTCCCACGAAGCGCTCTTGTTTAACGTCCGTGAGCCAGACGATACCTGGAATCGTGTCACAGTTCCGACGTGAAGTAGTGTACGTCGATGGAAGAGACGGCTAACCCTTGCAGATACTTCTTAAGCCTATGCCCGTTGACCACAAATGGCTCTTGATTGTGCAATTTAATGTAGACGCTGCCTAAGGGTGTCTGTCGGACCACGGTATAAGGGCCAGACCATCGAGATTTCAACTTACCCGGAAAGAGCTTCAGTCGAGAGTTATATAAGAGTACTTCTTCTCCGGGATAAAACTGTTTGATCGTCTTCAATTGAGAGTCATGAATTTTCTTGGTGCGTTCTTTGTATAACTTCGTGCTCTCATATGCGTGGAGTCGGTGTTCCTCAAGCTCTGCGATCTGGTTGTGACGGTTATTACCTGCTACTGCATAGCTCATATTCAACTCTTTGTTAGCCCAGAATGCCTTGTGCTCAAGCTCAACTGGTAAATGACATGACTTGCCATAGACCAGCTGATACGGTGAGGTACCGATGGGAGTCTTGTAGGCAGTTCGATAGGCCCATAAGGCATCATTGAGCTTAGATGACCAGTCCTTGCGAGACCGGCCAACTGTCCTATCAAGAATCCGCTTGAGCTCACGATTCGTCACTTCCGCCTGACCATTCGCTTGAGGGTGGTAAGTCGTGGACATTTGATGGGTAACGCCAAAGCGTTTGCACACCCGGTCGAATTGTCCGTGGAAGTGGGTACCCCTATCGCTTATGATGAAGCGCAGTGAACAAAACGGGTGAAAAGACGAGTAAGGAACCGACCCACCACTCTAGAATCATTAGTGGGTAAAGCTTCATCCTCGGCCCACTTAGAAACGTAATCAACGGCTACAAGAATGTACTTGTTTCCGTTGGAGGGAGTGAACGGACCCATAAAATCGATTCCCCAAACATAAAAATTTCAACAGTTAAAGAAACAATTTGGGGCATCTCATTACGGTTTGAGATGTTACCTGATCGCTGGCATGCATCACAACGTCGAGCAAAGACGTCGCAGTCACTAAAGATTGAAGGCCAATAAAAACCTGTTTCGAGTACGTTTCTTGTTGTGCGGTTTCCTCCAAAGTGTCCTCCGAATTGTCCTTCATGGCACTTACGCATGATGTCAGCTGCTTCAGTGTAAGAGACACATCTCTGGATCATCCCGTCAAGACTGATGCGGTATAAGAAAGGCTCATCCCAGAAGTATGACTTGGCTTTTTTAAAGAGCTTTTTGCGTGCATTGAAATCCAGTTCAGGAGGTACAATGCCGTGTGAGAGATAGTTAGACAGAGTTGCATACCAAGGCTCATCTGAATCGGCGGCATTACTCAGATCTTGAGCGTGAGGAATTGCCCAGGGCTCGATAGCTATGCTGTTAACCTGTTCATATGTTTCAACACGCAACAGCTCGTCAGGGAAAGAATCATTGATAGGGGTAGTAGACTTACCTGTTTGTGATTCCTCCAATTGGGAAAGATGATCCGCTGCTAGATTTTCTGCTCCCTTTTTATCTTTAATTTCAATGTCGAACTCTTGGAGGAGGAGGATCCACCGGATGAGACGTGGCTTTGAATCCTGCTTGGCTAATAGATGGCGCAGAGCGGGGTGATCTGTGTAGACAATGGTATGTGAAAGAACCAGATACTGTCTAAACTTATCAAAGGAGAAAACGATAGCCAGAAGCTCTTTCTCCGTAGTAGTGTAGTTTCTCTGAGCATCATTGAGTGTCTTGCTTGCAAAGTAGATAGGATGAAATCTCTTCTCCTTTCTCTGACCAAGAACCGCGCCAACGGCGAAATCACTAGCATCGCACATGATCTCGAACGGAAGATTCCAATCTGGTGCTGTAAGAATCGGTGCGGTGGTGAGTTGAGTCTTCAAGGTCTCAAAAGCTTCAAGACAGGCTTTGTCAAAGACGAAAGGAACATCTTTCTCAAGGAGCTTCGTCATTGGAAGAGTGATCTTGGAGAAGTCTCTGATGAATCTCCGGTAGAATCCAGCATGACCGAGAAAACTTCGAACTGTTTTAACTGAGGTCGGCGGCGGTAAGCTGGCAATGGTCTCAAGCTTAGCACGATCGACTTCTATACCTGTCTTAGATATTCTATGGCCAAGAACAATACCTTCTGTAACCATGAAATGACATTTCTCCCAACTAAGAGCTAGGTTGGTCTCCTCACAACGGGCTAGCACCTTATCCAAGTTAGCCAGACACTTTGAAAATGAATCTCCATAGACGGAGAAGTCATCCATGAACACCTCTACCACATTCTCTACCAGATCCCCGAATATAGCAAGCATGCATCTCTGAAAGGTAGCGGGAGCATTACATAAACCAAAAGGAATACGACGATAAGCAAACGTACCAAACGGGCATGTGAAGGTCGTCTTCTCCTGATCATCAAGCTCAATGGGAATCTGGAAGTAACCGGACATCACGTCTAAGAAGCAGTAGTATTCATGACCAGCTAATCGTTCAAGCATTTGATCAATGAACGGTAGTGGGAAGTGATCTTTCTTGGTGGCATCATTGAGTCGTCGATAATCGATGCAGACGCTCCATCCGACAATTGTTCGGGTAGGAATGAGTTCACCCTTTGGATTAGGGATGACCGTGATTCCTCCTTTCTTCGGAACGACCTGAGTCGGGCTGACCCAAGGACTGTCGGCAATAGGATAGATGATGCCGGCATCTAGAAGCTTGAGTACTTCTTTCTTTGCAACTTCCTGCATCAGAGGGTTAAGTCGGCGTTGGGGTTGTCTAACTGGTTTGAATTCTTCATCAACAACTATCCGATGTTTGCAGAAGGTTTCAGAGATGCCTCTGATGTCTGCTAACTGCCATGCAATAGCTCGGACATGCTTCTTGAGTAGCCTAATCAATTGCTCTTTCTGCTCGGGAGATAGATTCGAACTGATGATGACTGGTAATTGGCAGTCCTTCCCCAGAAATGCGTATTCTAGGTGGTCAGGCAGCTCCTTCAAAGTAAGTTCTGGCGGATTCTCATATGAAGTAGTAATCCGACTCGATGCTGGCTCAATATGTGTAGGCGCGGTGAGGGGTGTGGAATATTTCCTTCTGTTCGTCTAACTCATCTTGCCATAAGCACTGCTCTGGATCATCTAACGCATTATCAATCCCTGAAATCAAACACAACTCTAGCGGATCACTAGATAAAGCATTAGTAAAGGAGTTGGCCGAGGCCAAATCCAGGGGATCAACAGCATAACATTTATCATCTTGGGCAACAGAATATTTCATGCTATCTTTAATGCAGAATGCAACACTCTCTTGACCTACGCTTAAAGTTAACAGGCCTTGTTTGCAGTTTATATTCACACCAGTAGTTGCTAAGAAAGGTCGACCTAGGATAAGTGTTCCGTCTAACTCATGAGTATCTAAAACAACAAAATCTGCAATTATAGTAAACGGACCACAGCAAACAGTTACATCTTCTATTATACCTGTAGGTAGTTTGACAGACCTATCGGCTAACACGAGATGCAGAGTGATTGGCTTTAGTTGCCCTAGATTCAGCTTTTCATATAGATAAACAGGCATAACATTAATAGAAGCACCAGAATCAACCAGACTGCGATCAATTTTAATGCCATTAATAATGCACGGTAATGTAAAAGAACCGGGATCAAGACACTTAGCTGGGGGTGGTGGCGGCTGTCGAATGGGAGATGGCGCACCGAGAATAGACGTGCACTCATTAGTAAGCGTGATAGAGTACGCCTCCCCGTTCTTCACTTTCTTCACGAGATCCTTAAAGAATTTCGCAAGTGGTGGTATGATTTCCACAGCTTCGGTCACTGGTATCTTGATCTCTGCAGTCTTAAGAACATTGTACCACTTCTTGTACTGAGTGTCGTGATCCTTAGCCCTGCTCCTTGCAGCTTTGGGGAAGGGAATCTGAGGAACATATGGCGCCAAAACAGGCTCAGGAGCTGTCCTGGGCGGATTAGGAGGGGGAGGAGCAGATGCTTCTTCTTCCTCTTCTGTGATATCCTCAATTTCTTGCATATCCATGGAGGCACTAGTATCTGGTATTACTTCAGGTTCTGGGGCCTTGGGATCAGTTGTTTGCTTGCCGCTCCTGGTAGTAATGGCTTGAGCGTGTTAGCTCTTTGTACCGGAGTCTGCTTGAAATGCTTCTGGATTAAGGAGAGGATTGCTAGTAAAGAGTTTAGTCATATTACTTATAGCATCCTCTATCCTCTGGCTCTGAGCTCTCTGTCCTTGATTGAGTGCAGCTTGAGCTTTTAGTTGAATGTCGTGGTCGTCAAGTCTGCTCATAATCTGATCGAACTTCTTCTCATAATCCATGTCTCTATTGTAGTACGGCTTTGCTTGAGACTGGTGTTGTCCTCCAACGAATCCCGGAGGTCTATAATAAGGATCTACTAACCGGTTGCTCTGGTTCCATGGTACGTAGTTTCTGTAACCGGCATAGCCTTTTGATTATTAGCTAAACCCTGATCGATGAAGTTGATCTCTTCTGTAGACCAGACTTCGGTTGTGCCAAAATTGAGGCAGCTTCCGTCGTTATGAGCACATGATCCACACCACCACAGTCAACCGAAAAGACGGTAGCTGACGGAGAGTCGAGGGGAATACCAGCTGCTTGTAGATGCTTCTGAACTTCTGCCTTGATCTGCTCTGCAACACTTATCTGACTCTTGGTTCCTTCTCTTTGCCTCTCCCAGTTTCTAGACTTTGAAGCACAGCTAGCAAAATGTAGAAGAGCATCCTGAGGAGTGAGGGCGGTGCAATCTCCGCCAGCTAGGGAGTTGACCCACTTTGAAGATTCTTCGCGCATACCACGAGCAAAGAATTCAGCCAGCTGTCTTTGTTCATACCCATGGTGAGGACAGTCGAAGAGAAGAGATTGGAATTCATTCCAAGTGTCATAAAGGCTTGCATCCTCTCTCTGAGTGAACCTGGAGATGCGGTCTTTATAAGCAGTTGTCCTCGCGGGGGGAAAGTATTCCTCAACAAAATCTTGAGTTAATGTCTCTCAGTCAGTGTAGTGACCTGGCGGTTTACTGCTGAGCCACTGCTTAGCAGCACCTCTGATAGAAAATGGGAAAGCTCGGAGATATAACGCATTCTTGTTGAGGTTCCCAGACTTGAAGGTGTCGCAGACAGCCAAAAAGTTGGTTATGTGTGTGCAGGGATTATCATCTGGTCTTCCCTCGAATTGTATGTCCCTAGAGATTAGCTCCAAGAGAGGAATCTGAATCTCATAGTCAGGGTCATTGTCATTAGAGAGCACGGTGATGGGTGATCGGAGGTTAGATGCGCGCGGCTTACTGTAGTCCGCAACACTCTTAAAAGTGGACATTGCGGTAAAGGAAGATGGAATGGAAGTGATTCGTTTCTTTACCTGCTCTGATCTGCAAGAGACAAAAACAAACACAACCGGTGTAAAATCGAAGTGTAATGGAAAATGAAAGATGGAAGGGTAGAAGAATAAAAATGCCAACTCTTCTTTCAACGAAATAGAAGAGTCCCCGGCGACGGCGCCAATTTGGTGAACGCAGTCGTTGTGATGCGTTCAAACAAATAACTAACAAAGCTAACAAAAGCTAGGGTAGATCGTATTCCAGGGGTTTCTTCTACTTCCTTACTCAAAGATGTTAGCAAATTAATTCAAGTTCA
This sequence comes from Linum lewisii, assembly GCA_034768395.1. Classification (NCBI taxonomy): domain Eukaryota; kingdom Viridiplantae; phylum Streptophyta; class Magnoliopsida; order Malpighiales; family Linaceae; genus Linum; species Linum lewisii. The sequence goes on along the minus strand of CM068296.1, from coordinate 11,951,377 downwards.
AACACAAGTTGTGCGTGGGGTGAGTTCCACGACTTCTATACTAAAAATGCAAAAATAATTTGAAATGAGAATTAAAGCGAAGGAAGATTGAAGATTGAAGATTGATTAGTTGACTAGAAAGATGACGGACAAGCTTAGACTTCGAATCCCCCTTAGATTACCAGAGCAACAGCAGTCAATAGACCAGTAACTTTCGATTCTAGTTCATTCAGTTCACAGACACCATCATAACTCCTGACCCTTAGGTTTAAGACTGGCGAACGTTCGCTCTATCCGATCTAGCTACCACGATTAATTAGCTGCCCGGGTACGGTCGCCTCTCGCAACGACTTAACTTAACTGGTGCAAATTCTAATGATTAATGAGTTACTCTAGCAATGGATCAACCCTAATCGGTTCCTACGAAAGGCACACTCCAATTATAAGGTTGATTGCTCGATTTGGTGTTTTAAAGTAAGGCGAGAGTTCGCTTCTATCCTTAGCTTAACAAGAATCTAATCTAGGTGGCCAAACCAGACAAGAAACACAGATAACGAAGAACAAATCAAACATGAAAGATGAAACTGAATGAACTTTGAATCTAATCACCACCGATCCATGACCGCTTTAAGCCCTGGGTCACTTAGGGTTCATCTAATCTAGGCTACATGAGTTTAGCTACTCATATTCAATACAGAAGAATCGAAGACAAAACGAAGAATACATCTCAGGTAGGAGAACAGAGAAGAACTATAAAACCTAATTTCGATGTTTCCTGGCAGCTTCAATCTGCTGGATCTTCAACTCCTAGCACTGGCTCTCCGAGATGGATGGATGGCGTCACGATCCGCTCCTGGCTCCTTGAATCCTTTCTACTCGTTCTTTTCCTCCCTCTCCTCCACTGTGTGTTGTGTGTATGTTGTAAAATTGTAAAAGTGTCAGTCCCCCTTAGATTAGCCGTCGAATTCTGTATTTATACCTAACCGAGATTTTCTGATTTCAACTGGGATATTCGCCGAAAATAATAGAGGAATTTCGGGAAAACTTCTTCCTACTTGGGGCAGTGGATTCCTTCTTTCGTTTTCGGCGAAAACCCAAGTGTGTTTTCGCCGAAAATACATGTGTAAATGGGGCAGGCGTTTTCTTTGACTTGAGCGGTCTCTCCGGTTGATTTATGTGTGATTCTTCGGGGTTCCAACGTCTAAGACACGTCCTTGGCTACTTATTCGATGGCAGAAACCTGTGCTAACGTAAAAAAACTAGGAAACCATCAAATAGACCCGAAACGGGCCAAGGTAACACAAATGGCACGAGATAGGGCAATCGATTGAATATTCGTTATTCTACCCTAAAAATCATGTCTTACGCAAGGAAATGTCGCTTAAATGAGGCTGATAATCACGTCAAAACGAGTGTCATCAGCGATCTAGTGAGTAAAACTTTGTGCGCATTAATTTTCGCACCACAAGGCTATCAACCTTAAGCACAAGTTCATGACTAAGTAAGGATCCCATTAAGTTTTCAACAGTTAAGACATTTAGATCCTTTGCTTCTTCAGTGTGGCTGTCTTTTTAGCCATCCATTCTCCAGGTGGAGATCTCAAAAATTTTCTAACAAGATCAGCTCTTTCAATTTTTCGACCTAGAGTAGCTAGCTTGTTGACAATTAGATTGAACCTAGCACCCATTTTCGTTATTGACTCAGTTTCTCCCATTTTAAACATTTCATATTCATGAATAAGCAAATCAATCTTAGTATCTTTAACAGATGAATTGCCTTCATGAGTGGCTTCAAGAATTTTCCAGATTTCACTAGCAGTTTTGCAGGCACAGATTTGATTAAACTCTTCATCATATAGAGCACTATAGAAAACATGCATAGCCTTAGCATTTAGTTGAACCTTGTTTTTAACTTCAGTTGTTAAGTTCTTATAGCTAGTAGGTGGTTGAAATCACCATTCTGAACCATTTCCCAAATAGCTACATCAAGACTAACTAGAAATACCCCCATTTTGCTTTTCCAGAACTGATAGCATGTTCCGTCGAAGTATGGAGCTCTAGTAGTTCCTTCAACGCTCCTTGAACAAGTTTTTGGATCCATCTAGCTTCGTCTACTGGAATTCTGTGGCAGAGGTAAGTCTCGATCTTCACAGCCCAGCTCTGATACCAAATGAAACAATAGTTAGATCCAAGTAAAGAACATAGTAAAAGGAATAGGACAAAGATGTGAGTGAAGAGCAAGTAGATTGAGTTTATGTGAGAAGCTCTTGTTTGGATTTGGGTAGATAGGCCTCAGGTCAGGATTGACTTGGGAGTCAATTCAGTGTGGATATGATTTAGTTCGAATCCACTTCGTTCTGAACTACATGAAAGACGGATGCATAAGAAGATGAGATTTGCGAGATAAGGAGAGACACATGACACATGATTTTACGTGGTTCGGGAAGTATCCCTACTCCACGTCCCAAGTAGAGCTTGTGTAACACCCTTCCCGAATCAACCTGGTAAAACCCGTGGTTGAGCCGATCACAGGTATTACGGAGTAAAACAAATGTAAAACGGTGAAATCGACAGTAATAAAATGGCAATAAAAACATGAGAGGCCTCCATAAAACGTGAAACTGAAATCCGAGTACGAACCAAACCATCATAAACCCTCCAAATCCAACATAACCAGAAAAATACATGAAAACCCCCAAAGTCCCATAGTCAACTGAAATGAACAGAAAGAGTCAACTCGCGTGATCCCAGTCTTCACCTCATGGGTTCCGTCCAGAACTTCACGTAATTAACCTCACGCTCAAACTCCTCAGCCACCACTACAAGAAAAAATACATTTTGTCACAGTTTTTTAGTCACATTTTCTGAAACCGTGACTAATGGGTCACCGTTTTCTAAAACCGTGACTAATCTGTCAAGGTTTTAATGAAAACCGTGACAAAATTAGTCACGGTTTTATAAAACCGTGACTAATTTTGTCACGGTTTTCATTAAAACCGTGACAAATTCACTCCCCATCTCAGCCAATCCGCATGACCTCTAATCAGCCAATCCGTGTAACTTCTGATCAGCCAATCCCCATCTCCCAAACTATCTCCTCTCTCCTTCCCCTCACCAACCCAACATCAGACCTTCTCCTTCCCTTCACCCTTCTTCTCCAAAGAATCCTCCACCACCGCCGGTACCGCCTCCACCTTCTCTACCCTTTGATTTCTCCCCTCTTCCACTATCATCACTTCTTCAATTCATTCGAGTCCCAACCCACCTCTCCTCCATTCTCCGCTGGCGTCTGGCCCTTCGTCCAATCACCGTCGTCACCAATCACTGCCATCACCAATCGCCGTCGTCACCAATCGCAACCACTGCTCCTAACCTCCACCCACCGCCCATAACTCATAACCCCAACTCTGAAAGAAATCTCAATCGCCAGATCTGAAACATAGGTGAAGGAGTGGAGATTGACACCAGCTCTGAAACAGAGTAGCAGTGGAGAAGGAAAGAAGAGAGGGAGAAGAGGAAAAAAATAGAGGGAGAAGAGGAGGCTCGCCGGAGACCGAAGAAACAGAGGAGAAGGAGATGAGACTCGCTGGCGATGAGATAGTCATCGGAGAAGACAATAAACCTTAACGAAGGAATGATTTGTTAAATAATGAAATTCATGGACCAAGTTGCATAACCAGAAAGTTGGAGTAACTGATTTTTAAAATGGAAGGAATAAAATTTGGACCTTTTTGTGAACCTTATAAGTTTATGGATTAGTTTGCTTAACTGAAAGAGTTGAGGGTTTGATATAATAATTTGATGAAATTATAAATTCAGTCACTGGAGATTTTTAATTTACACTTTGGTCACCAAAATTAGTCACGGTTATATTAGAAACCGTGACTATACTTAGTCACGGTTTTCAGTAAAACCGTGACTAAAAATAGTCACGGTTTATAATATAACCGTGACTATATTTAGTCACGGTTTTACTGAAAACCGTGACAAATCACTTAGTCACTGTTTGAAGTAAAACAGTGACTATTTTTAGGTGATATAGTCACGGTTTATGTAACCGTGACTAAAAAATTTGTCACGGTAAAAACCGTGACTAATGTAGCTGAAAACCGTGACTAAAAGCTAGTTTTGTTGTAGTGCACCTCTACTAGCCACGAGATCCTGAAAGGGGAAAAGGGATCAATTTCCTATTGAAATTGAGTGAACCCACTGGGCCTACCTACACGTTGTCTTATTCTATGGAGCGGTTTCAGACTCCCCACAAGACATCCAACAGTGGAACCAAGACTCAACCCCTTCCAATTTTTAACATCCTAAAGCAGTCTAGGTGATCACGTTGGTCAGTTCTCATTCTCAAGCATAACTATAACAGCATGATAACAAACCAAAGCAACGCTCCATGAAAATACAGCACACATTCATCAATCAGGTACAACCACAATCGCAAGCACACAATCATTCACATCCATATTATCTAGGTGAGTTATTAGGCGCCAAGGAGTTACCCACACCACCACCGGCCGGCCGACGCACTTCCCTACCGCATGGGAAGTCCTCGCGCTCCCCTACCGCATGGGGAACGCATACTCAATATCCATCATCATCATCAATCTCATCAACTCCCTTGACACCCATGTCAAGGGGATCCACCCCAATGGATCAGACTCAACAACCAGTATCTCGGGTGGGGTAGTGTGGGCTCCTTCCGGTTCTACTTTCACATACAATTCTTATCATCACATTCCCAACTCAACACGTCACATCCACGACCAACACACAATTCACATCGACCACATTTCATTCACAGTTCATAGTTCGCAACACATCACGTCTTCCTTGCCCCTGTCACAATCACAGCACACACATCACAATCAAACAAGGTAACCGGCTAGTTCACCGGCCACCCCCACCTGCAAGTACAGGGGAAGCCATGTCGTGAGTCTAGGGGTCACCCACCTGTTCCTCTCATTCAGAGCGACCCCACATTGGCAGGGCCACTCTCCTGCATCCACAACTGGCAATACATAACATCATAGCACTTGCACTCATTTCCCAATCATTCTAACTCTCATTTCTATGTCAATCCATTAATCAGTTCATTTCAGTCCCCACCCAATCCAAATCATAGCAATCAATAACAACAATCAACCACGACAATCATCAACAGCAATCAAGCACATTCACAGTACAGATTATCCCCTTTTACACTCATCTTTTTCGTGCATCAGCTAGGTTTAATCTAAGTCAAAATTGGAAATCCTCACCAGGAATAGAAGACGAGGCTCTAATCGTCTTCTAGTTCCTCAGAAACCCAATTTCCCAACTACCAAACTCGTAGCTTTACCCTTCCTCACTGCTCACGACCTATACCCAGAAACTCAAAATGGAGGTTAGCGATCTCTTCTCCTCGTCGCTACGAATCCATAGCAACAAATGGAACTCAATTCTGACCTCTACAGCTCCCGGAATCACCCTTCGAAGATTGCTTGACCTTGGTTCGTCAATGGCTTTTTCATGGGGAGAGAAAGGATGGAGAAGTTATGAATTTCCGTGCATAATCCGTCCTTTTTATGTCAGGTCCACGATACACGGCGTGTATCATGATACACGGCGCGTATCCTCAACACACGGCCATGTATTAATTTCTGGCAACTTTCGACGAGATTCTAACGCTAAGGTACACGGCCGTGTATCAAACATACACGGCGTGTATTGTGATACACGACGTGTATCACACTACACGGCCGTGTACTGTACACTGCACTGTTCCCCCTTTGCAACTTCGACCCGGCTCATACATGAACGTCCCAGACCTCAAGGGGGCCTTAGAAGCACTGATTCCAGCACCCTAGTCAACCGAACTTGAGTTCCAAACCGTTTGGTTGGGCGGGGATGTTACAGCTTGAGAGAGTCACTAGATTAGATATTACACACACTAACACCCTCGAGTACAACCCACTCGAGTTAGGCAGTAAACACACTGCGTTCAGCCCTTTTGCAGCAACACTTCACCTAAGTTTTAACGCTCATAAAAGTGTTTTCAATCTTCTTGATCTTTCACTTAAATAGGGTTCTTTGTAGATAGCCGTTGGAGTGAAGATCTTCTTTCCTTAAGGTTGCTGCTGATATTGAATCCTTGAATTTAGCTTTCCAAATCTGCAAGAAGTAAAACAAGGAAAACAACGAACCAGACATAAAAGAAAAGAAACCGTGCAAAGTAATCAAAGGGATTTGAACTTGATTAGTCCAACAGTCAAAACCTCAGTGTACAATGGTGACCTAGGAGTTTTGGACTTAAAATTACTAATAAATGATTTGCTCGGGAAATGGGTTTGGCATTTTGCTAAGGAGATAAATTGTTGGTGGCGAGAGCTACTTCTTGAAAAGTGCGGTGTTGGGAGGTCGAAATGGCAGCCTAATTGGAATTTACAGGGTGTGGGTTGGGAGTCTAAATGAGCCCTACTTTCTGAAAGTACGCTAGGATTAATCTGGGGGTAGGGGTCTCTTTTTGGTTTGATTGTTGGCTTCCAAGTGAGAGTTTAGCATCTAGGTTTCCCAGAGTTGCAGCAACAACTCCTTTTAATGGTCCTGTTTATAGTATTGGTACTTTGTTGGACGGGGTATGTTTGGGACACCCGTTGATAGTGTAGCTTCGAGGCGGGCTGAGGCGGAGAGGCAAAGACTGATGGATGCTCTTGATAATGTCCCTGGATCTCCCAAGGTCCCCCGATGCCTCAATGGACAATTGTAGCTTCAGGAGACTTCTTAGTTAGATCCTTCTTCTGTTTGTTGGTTGACTAGGCGTTTCTAGGTTTATTGGAAGTCTCTGTCTCAGTGATATCACTACAAGAAAACGCTAGTTTAACAGCGAAATTTTATTGATTTTATCAGCGGATAGGCAGCTGTTAGAAATCCTAATGACAGATGTATATCCGTTGTTAGGTTCAGTAACGTAAGCTGAGCTAATGGCGGATAAACGTTTGCCGTTAACTTTCGCTGTTAAAACATCCTAACATCGGATATATCTGCTGATAGAATCGGGAGCTTTGTGTAACGCCGTTTGTCACATTTGTAACGGAAGGGCTTGTTTGTTATATGTTCTAAGTAGAGGGGCTTGTTTGGTGTAATTAATAGTAGGAGGGCTTGTTTGTTATCTTTCAATAGCACAGGGACCTCCCGATCTATTATCCCTTAAATTAATCATATTGCACAAGAAATGACTTGGATTACATAAACATTATATCATGACTCATAGGTTTACATAATCAAGGTTAAAATGATTTAACTGAATCCCAAATTGAAAAGCTAACATAATCTAATTTTGTTAGAATATACCCCAAAGAGTATTGAATAAGAGTATTAATCATTAATTTTAACTCAATACAACGGCCAACTGTTTCTTCCTATCTGCATAGGCTAACATTCTATTTATGAAAAATATATATATTTTCCTTTGTAGAATTGAAATATGTCACTTTCAGCGTTGATATATGAAATATATTATTTAGACGTCCCTATAATGTGGGTAATTTGACTTTTGTATTATAAAGAAATTAATTTATGATAGTGCAGCAGGGAACAGCCGACACGTAAGCACCGACGTCGACGACCGGCCAGGCGGTGTTAAAGTGCTTCATTGACAGAATCTTAATCAAAATCAAGATTTGGTTGAGCGCCATTGTAGTTTTATACTAGTCGATATTGAAAACATGAGTTAACTTTGTGGTCTATAACATGCAAATCAATGAATATGGATATAAAATCAGGGATATCAGGATTACTTCACTTTTCTTAAGTAAAGGAAGTTGAAATTTTGTTACCTAAGATAATAATCTATATAAGCCTTACATAATAAAGAGTATTTCTTTCGTGATATGTCAAATTAAGCTTGTTACATAAGATGATCATATGTTACGTAAGCCTTGCATAATGAATAATATTTCTTACGTAACATGTGAAATTAAACTTTTTAGGTACGACCAAAGGCTATTTACTTAAGATGTACGTAACAAAGTTATTTCTTATGTAACCTAAAAAAATTAACCTTGTTACGTAAGTCATACATAACGCTCATTTGTAACTGTTACGTATCAATTATCACGTAAGTCATTTGTAGCCGCATACTCAACCCGAAGTTTTGTAGGTATTGGGTACCCACAACCCATTAGGGTTTTGAGATGATTTTTGGCTTAATTCCCTACTCATGGGTACCCATTACCCATATGGAAATACCTATGGATACTCATTATACTCATACTTAATCATTACATTAACTACATAGAACTAAGTAACTGAAATAGATTACTGATTCTGTGAAAACTCATGTAATCTTTGCGCAGTATTCTTTCTGATGATAACCTATTAACTAGTTTAGATAACTAGTTATCAGTATAAAAAACTTTGTTAATATTAACGTTAACAAAGTTATTAGTAATCATGATGTTAACTAGTTAACTAAGTAAGATCAACATAACTAGTTAGATAACATGTTAACAAAAAATCTTGCTAAAAATAATCTTTGAAATTTGTTAACTGGTTATCAGCAAAATAACTAGGTTAACTAATTATTAGTAAAAAAAACACTAGTAACTAGTTATTAATAATCATGATGTTAACTAGTTAACTAAATAAGAACAACATAACTAGTTAGATAACATATTAACAAAAAAAACTTGTTAAAAATTGGTCATAAAAATTCGTTAACTAGTTATCAGCTAAATAACTTGTGAACTAGTTGAGATAACTGGTTATCAGTTTAAAAAAAAAAATATAGTGTTAACTAGATGTAATGGTTTTCAACCCTTACAAAATATTGGGTGGAGATCATTTGGGGGTAGAAATGAGATGCTGAAGCCAAGTTAAAAGCAAGCATCATAAGCCCGTAAATCATAATACAAAATTGACCTTCATGAAAGGCCCGATGGACTGAAGAAGTGATGTGCCTGTTCTTCTTCTTTTCCGCTGAAGACCTTGGGCCTTGTCAGTTTAAAGCATAGTAATTGAGATAATGGGTTTTCCATGAGAACCATTGATGATAAACTAAGAGCCCAATAACATCACAATCTTAAATAGCTGTGAGCTACTTTTGTTTTCGGCCCGTAAGCCAGAACTGAATTTAATCATTTGGATCAGTTTTTACTTTTTAACTTTTAAGTTAAAAGAAAATTAAACCAATAAAAAAATTATGTTAAGAAAAGGACAAAGTATATGGAAGGATTATCCGATCTTTCTCATCCTCTTTAATTTCTTTTTTTATATTCAACTTTGAAGTGAAAATAAATTAAGAAAATATAAACACTATAATTGGTTATCAATATATTTGTTATCAACTAGTTAAATTATCAAGTTAATTAGTTAACATCATAACTAGATAACTAGTTAACGAGTTATTTAACTGATAATTAATTAATAAAATTCTACTCAACTAGTTAACTAGTTAACATCATTACTACATAACTAGTATAACTAGTTAATGAGTTTTCTAATAATCTTAACATTAAAATGACGTCGTTTAGGGTTGTTGACATTCCAATCGGATGACGTGTAAATTCTAACAACCTACAGATTAGTGACTTGTCAACTGTGTCAATAATTCACTAACGCCCTTTTTTCACATTTGTATCGGAAGGGGTTGTTTGTTATATGTTTTAAGTAGAGGGCCTGTTTGGTGCAATTAATAGTAAAAGATCTGTTTATTATCTTTCAATAGTAGAGGGCCTCTCGGCCAATTATCCTATAAATAATATACAATAAATACCTAGTTCCAAACTTCTAATTCCCCTATTTCGGCTGAACAAAAAACCACGAAGACAAATAAACATCATATGAGCTGCGGTGACACGTATTTCATTCCGATTGGGTATTATTATTCAAAGTTCAAACACCACATGCAGTCGCAATTGCCGTTTGGAATCTTCCGTAGCTATTCCATGTAGATTTTCAGACTTCACGTGCACCCACATGACAATATTTTAAGAACATTTAATGGTTGAGATATTGTTTCTATTTACATTTTTTCAAGATTTTTTTTCTCATTGGCAAATTTTTAGTGCCTCTGTTCAAATTTCAATATTTTAAGTTTCGGAAATTTTGAGGCCCAACACGATTTTGTTGAAGTCCGATCTCGTGAAAATTTATGATAAATTTGGATGCCTTGTGAACAATAGCGGAACCAGAATAGGTAGTGACCCTGGATAAATTTTCAAGTCTTAAGGTTAAACACTAGGCAAATTAAACTTTCAATTTCGATAACTTTACATAGAATTTTATTGTTTTAAGATAGTTGGACCCTAGGCAGTGACTTGGGTTGACTTACCCCTAGTTCCGCCATTGTTTGTGAATAGCGGAGATAGGGGATGTTGGTCATCCGCTCGGCGGATCACTCATTCCATCGATGTTGCGAGTTTTCGAGCATTTAATGCTACGGGAGTTTAGGAGCATTAAAAGTTGAGTCGATATGTCTTTCACCAATTGTAAGTCCGTTTTTGTATAACTAGCAAGTTATAACTTCGTTGAATATTCATTAATACATCTCAGTTTACATTTTATCTACACTTCTCTATACTCTCACAACTTCGCTCTAAAATAAAATTCTTCTTTAAGTTTAAAATCAACTGTGATTCAGTATTAGTATGCATCCTAAAAAAACACTGATACAAGAGATAGGCAGAAGTTTGTTTGATAATATTATTATGGTATAAATGGGAAATGAGAATCATATGAAACAACCGTCTTCAATGAAGTTTAATTTACAATTCAACGACTTGGAACTGTGTTTTCTCTGGATTAATTAGATGGGATTCTGTTTCGATTCGCACCATACTTTTTACTAAGGATGTGGATTTGTCGCAAAATGGAACATTGATTCCTGACAATAGATATAGAATCAGATAATTGATGGGTGAAATTAATCAATTATGTCACGTTTGTCCGTTTGCTCTCTAAAGAAAAGTTATTAATATATGGTGAACACTCTGGTGATCGCGTCACCGGTTACGTCGTCACGTGGTAGTGCGTCATTGGTCCACTTAATACTAATAGTTTTAGTTCATATTTAGTGTACTAACTTTTCTGGATGTATTAAAAGGTCACCCAGTTCAATAAAATCAACAAAATATTTTTCCATCCAGTATTCCATCGGTTAAGTCAAAGACATGTTTGGACCACACAATTTATCTACCTTATCTCACAAACATCATTTACCACCGTCACACTATTTACCAACAACCTCCCGATTTCTTTCTGATCTCTAAATTCTATCCCTAACAGTGATCACCCTCGGTGAACACAACAGAAAGCTCCGATCTCCGACGCTCTCATCTCATCGTCGAACTCAATTATCTTAACTTCTATTTCTGCGACAATGGCTGCCCGATTTCTGTGGGAATTATAAAGAGGGCAACAATGGCTTCTGATTGTTCTTAATTAATTCTTAATCCCTTCCCTTCTTATAATTATTATTATATTAATGGAGAAGCTGTGGGACTTGGGGCATCTTTTCATGACGGTTTTACTGTCGACCTCGTCGGCAATGATGGTGATTCCAGCCATCCCGTCGTGTTCACCGAGGGTGATCGCTGTTAGTAGAATTTTGAGATCAGAAAGAAATAGGGAGGTTGTTGGTAAATGGTGTGACGGTGGTAAATGGTGTTTGTGAAATAACTCAGATAAGGTAGATAAATTGTGTGGTCCAAACATGTCCTTGACTTAATCGATGGAATACTGAATGGAAAAATATATTGTTGATTTTATTGAATTGGGTAACCTTTTAATACATCCAGAAAAGTTAAAACACTAAACATGAACTAAAACTATTAGTATTAAGTGGATCAATGACGCGTTGCCACGTGGCGACGTAACCAGTAACGCGAGTCACCAGAGTGTTCCCACATTAATATATATACAGTGCAATTGATATGGAAAAGATAAGAGAGAAAGAGTACGTAGTTGGGAAAGTCCAAAAAAATGGGTATGCAAAATCCGGTAAGGTGCACATGATGAAGCAATGAAATCGGGGGACACATGATAAAAAAATTAAATCGTACTTCTGAACTTCTCTCTCTGACTCGATTATGGGTGAAAAGAGGAAGGAACAATTCTGGCTTCTGAAGACGGAGTCGGGTGAGTGGTCGTGGGAGGACCAGTCAGACAACGGCGGATTAACCAACTGGGACGGTTGTAAAAGAAAAAAGCTCTGAGACGGTTTCTTCTTTGTCGGCGGTTACCAGCGGTTCCTTCTTCGGCATCGATTCCGGCCGCCTTTTCTTCCGCCGATTCTGGCGTTGCCTTCCTTTGGGATTGGCTTTGATTCTCCGTTCCTGTACGGTGTTTACCCCCTACAAACTGCCGAGCGGTTGTATGGGGAGCAATGAGGCTCAGGCTGACGACTTTTTCTTTGATTAATCCCACGCTGATCCTTGTGATTTGTTGCCGTTTCGATCCTAGTGGTCGGTTACCAGTTTGATCCTTGTGATCTATTATCAGGCAGTTGCCTGTTTTTCGGTGATTATCCGACAATACTAGAACTGCGAAATTGGATTGTTAAGATCCTCTTCCATAGACTTTCTTTCGCTAGTCAGACCGATTGTCTTCTTTCTTCCATCACCGCATTGTAATGGTTGTTCTCCAAATCCAAGAGATAGTTCGTCTTTGTGTGCTTTTTTTGAGTTCATGAAACCACCGAACTAAAGATTACTGTTTCTGATGAAGTTTCACAAGATGGCAAGGCAACAAACCGATCTCTAGCGCTTCCTTTCTTCAAGATATTTCATTTTTTTTTTGTCTGGGACAGTTTGGATCTTGAATCTAAGCACAAGGGACTGTTGGTTTTGGCCAATATGATCGGTGGGGATTCTTCTTTATCGGTGTTTGAGATAATTGTCTCTTTTACCGTGTCAGCACTCTACAAGGCTTCCCCCGACCTTATCGACTCCATCCTTCTCCTTTCCCCGACACTGTCGCATTCGTGGCAGTTGGTTTTGGGGTTTTGACGGTTCTCCGTCTGCTCTGTGGTTTTTCCGCACCATTCCTTCTATATTTATTCAAGCGGCCCTCTATGTTCAAACCACGCAAGTCTACTTTCCTACTCTCCCTACAATTGCGATTACTCCATTCCAATTGGAGTGAGGTGGGTGCGGCCAGCCTATATAGTGGGTCACCAAGTCATCATGATGATACTCTCATGGAACTGTAGAGGGCTCGGAGGTCCCGATTCAATTTCAGAATTAGAGTATCTAGTACTCCACCTCAGCCCTCTAATTCTCTTTCTACCGCGACAACTCTCCTTGCTCTCTCTCCCCGCTCCTCTTGTTCCTGCTCTCCTGCCTTGTTCCAACTTTTGACTCCCTCCCCAGCATCCCCGACTGAAGATCATTGTGGATGGCGCAATCACTCCAGGTTTTGGAGGTGCGGTCGGCTTAGTCGTTAGAGACTTGATTGGAGGCCTCCTCTTTGCAACAACGGCTAAAGGTAAATGTAGATGGTGGGGTCCAGACTCCTCTTGGTGGCTCCACAGGTTGGGTACTACGTGCACCCACAGACATGGTTCTTCATGCTGTAGGGACTCCTTATACAGGTATTACAGAACCTTTTATTCTAGAACTGTTTGCGTGTAGGGATGCGGTTTCTTGGTGTGTCTCTTCTGGTCTGTTTCAGGTGGACTTCGAAGGCGATGCGGAGATGGCTTCAAAGACCGTGCGTGATCAAGAAAGTGTGCGACCTGAGGTGGGATCATTGTCCAAGAGGTCTCCCATCTTCTGGCATCAAGTCCAAGCTTTAAGCTGCTCTCGGTCCGCCGTTCAGCAAACAGGGCTGCCCATTCTGTGGCACGTATGGCTCTTAGATATCTCCCAGGGGTGTTGCCGGTAGTCCTCACAACCGGGTAGATTGTAGTTAATTTACTGCTTACTACCTTGATTCTCCTCGCGGAGCTATCTAAGTAAAAAAAAAAAAAAAAATCGGGGGACACATTATCAGTTACAAGGCTGAGATTCCGATGTCGGGATTTCCAAACGGAAGGATCAATTTCTGGAAGAGAGAGCTGCGATTGTGGGGCTCTATACTAATACCAACTTATCGGCTTATTGTCCATTTTGGTCATAAACCTTTGGGCTTTATAACAAACTGGTCATAAATCTTTAATTTGTAACCTAGTGGTTATTAACCTATAGGGGTTGTAACAGATTGGTCAATCCGTTAACTCTCCATCCAAAATTTCTGTTAAGTGCTGATTTCAGCATGCCATCTCAGCCTTTTTTTCCAGCTCAACCCTTGCCATGTCACCTAATTAAACCGACTCAACCCAACCCAACCAAATCAAACCAACCCTTCTTCTACCCCATTTTCTTATGTCCAGATGCCTAGATAGAAAACAATCTTTGAAAATGATTCAAACCTTAGTAATGCCTGCAGCTCCTTCGGTTTCTCTCTTCTGCAATGGACTTAATCGCAGCTCACTCTCCAACTTAATCACAACTCACTCTCCAACCATGTAAATTTAAGTTTCAATCTTGTCTCTGTTTGGCTGCAAATTGGATATTAAAATCATTTACTTCAAGAGTTTTTATTGTGTTTTGTTGTTGTTTTGCAATGATAGGTCAGAGATCTAGCAATGACGTGCGTTCGTGTCGGCGGAGTCGAAATCCATGAAACCAATCGTCTAGCCCAGATTGGGACAAATTGGTCTCCACGTCTTCCATGAATTAAGCTCCTGATAACCCCCTTCTCCCCGCCGCACCCATAGACGTTGACGAAGAAGCCATTGGCAAACAAATGAAGGAGACGAAGAGAGTTTTAGCTTGAACTCTTGAAGTACTAGGATTTTATGGAGTTCCCTCACGGTTTCTCGAACAATCTAGTGTTAAATCCGGGAGCAATAACTGAGAACTCGATTAATTGGAGCTTTCCACAGTGATTGCACCACTTTGAACTCCAATTTCTCCACCGTCGCCCTTCCCTCTTCCTCCTCCGCCGTTGTCCTCCTCATTCCCACTTCCTCGCCACCAACTATTCTAATCTCAGCCTCTTCTGCAATTCCAGGCACTACAGAAGTTGCTACTGCTCCTTAACAAAGTCAATCGCTCCTAACTGATAATATCGATTTTCATGGAACAGGGCACGAAACAGAGAGAATCGGAATTAGGGCTTTCGGTTTTCTGTACGGTGAAATTGAGGTAGCAGCTTCTCTGCTACTGAGATATGCCCAACAGGTAGCCGCTGGGGAGGAACAGTTTGCGTTGTCAGCTGCAACGGTGGGGAAGAGATTGTGGTTGTATATCTAGAGGAGAAGATGAAGCGAAGAAAAGTGGTTGGTTGGTTAGATTAAGTCACGATAGAAGGACATAGTCGAAGACTGAGTGATGATGGTTCAGATTTGATTGGCCAAGCTGGTGGTGGTAGTTGGAAGGCAGCGCCGAAGGTTTGATCGGAGAAAGGAAGCTGTTCTTAGGGGAAAAATGGGGCAGAAGAAGGGTTGAGTTGGGTTGGGTTGGGTAGCTGAGTTGAGTTTCAGTTCAATTAGGTGAGGTGGCAAGGATTGAGCTGGAAAAAAAGTTGAGATGTCATGCTGATATCAGCACTTAACGGAAATTTTGGATGGAGAGTTAACAGATTGACCAATCTGTTACAACCTCTATAGGTTAATGACCACTAGGTTACAAATCAAAGGTTTATGACCCGTTTGTTATAAAGCTCAAAGGTTTATGACCAAAATGGACAATAAGCCCCAACTTATCTTTTACCATCTCTCATCCTCATGCATTGTATCATCTACCTACTTCACATCGGATGACATCCAGTAATTTAAAAAGTAATGAATGATCTTGATTTAATGGGCTTGATTCTCGTCTGACCCAATAGAAAAAAAATACTCTTGTCGTCTAAGTAGACTTCAAGATACCTAGTATAAAAATAGTGGGGTAGTAGTTAGTTCTAGCCAATGTATCAGAAGGACGGTATTTAGAGTAATGTATGGGTATAATATAGGTATCGAGGGAATGTTCTCTGCCAAAAGTCTGTCTTCCACTGCAGTGAGTTTGCACGAGTATTTAGAGTCAGGGCGAATCAAGTAGCGCCCTCACCAAATTGGCTGAGTGTAAAGAGGCGTTGGTCGCCATTGATGGAGCATTGTCCATCTAGATGTTGGCACATGTCCATTCGCTTAGAGTTTCTGCCTCCCATACGCCGAGAAACTAGGGTTTGTAGTGGTCTTGGGCTGTTGGGCCTTGGTCACCTGTCGCCTAGTTGCGTAGTACTTCTTGGGCTTCTGGACTCCGACTTGGCTCTGGACCACCTAGGCTCTCCTTACCTGGGTCACTTCTCTTGGGCTATTCTTCCCAGTGGGCCCATCAATTGCCCCCCAAGGCTGATGAGCTTCTCTTGAGAGTTCATAGGGGTTTATTCATAATGGTTGGATTGTGCCACGTCGCCTAGGAAAGCCGAGTAAACCCTATGCAGTTAGGGTTTTTGTGTGGGCCCCTTCTGCTCCTTATTGGGTCGTTGTTGGGATTCACTTCGAGGCAATCTACCCTAGGGTAGGGTCAACGAGTCGCTTGTCATGTTGACTTCTAGATGTGCTTATCGCTTCAGTCGTTGTGGGTCATTGTATGAGCCTTGTAGATAAGTGGGATCATCCATCATCCTAGTGGGCCCATCACAACTAAACGAGTTACTCTATTTTATCTTCATATGTCGCCACCATCAGGATTTTTTCCAGAAATGGGCTTGGTCCCAAAATCAATTCCCAAAATAGGCTCCATGTACGGTTAATTCCCAAAATAGGCTTGGTTTTGCTAACTGGGTATGTATGTCGCCAAAATAAATGGCGATCATTGTTTATCGCCAAAAATATTGGCGATTTTCACCATCTGACACAACACCAGCAAAATCGCCACTTATACTGGCAATTTCAGCATGAAAATCGCCATTATAAGTGGCGATTTTATGCTAACTTTGTCAGACAAAAATCGCCACTTCAAGTGGCGATTTTCACAGTACTTTTCCATTCTTCTTTTGTCTGACACTTTTATTTCAAATATAGTAAAATAGCATTTTGGTCTTTCTACTTTGTCAACTTAACAAATAGCCCCTTATTGTATAAACCGCTATTTTTATCTCTCATACTTATAGTTGATCCTTCTTATAGTTGAAAATGGAAGGATCCAAAATACAAATTGGTCAAAGTATGAGAGATAAAAATGGCGGTTTATACAATAGGGGGCTATTTGTTAAGTTCATAAAGTAGAAAGGCCAAAATGCTATTTTACTATATTTAAATAAAAGTGTCAGACACTTTGATTTCAAATATACTAAAATAGCATTTTGGTCTTTCTACTATGTTAACTTAATAAATAGCCCCTATTGTATAAATCGTCATTTTTATCTTTCATACTTATAGTGGATCCTTCTTATAGTTGAAATTTTTATCTTTCATACTTATAGTGGATCCTTCTTATAGTTGAAATGGAAGGATCCAAAATACAAATTGGTCAAAGTATGAGAGATAAAAATAGGGATTTATACAATAAGGGGCTATTTGTTAAGTTAACAAAGTAGAAAGGCTAAAATGCTATTTTACTATATTTGAAATAAAAGTGTCAACAAAAAGGAGAATGGAAAAGTGCTGTGAAAATCGCCACTGTCAGACAAAGTCAGCATAAAATCGCCACTTATAATGGCGATTTTCATGCTGAAATCGCCAGTATAAGTGGCGATTTTGCTGGTGTTGTGTCAGATGGTGAAAATCGTCAATATTTTTGGCGATAAACAATGATCGCCATTTATTTTGGCGACATACATGCCCAGTCAGCAAAACCAAGCCTATTTTGAGAATTAACCGTACATGGAGCCTATTTTGGGAATTAATTTTGGGACCAAACCCATTTCTGGAAAAAATCCCTACCATCACGTCCTTAAGGGGTCGTTCACTTGAGAGATTTGGATTTAGGGGATTTCAAATCTCTAGAGATTTGAAATAGTTAGAGATTTTGGATTCTCTAGCTATTTCAAAAAGCTATGTTCACTTGGGTGATTTGGTGTAGAGAATTCTAAAAATATAAAAAATAATAATAAATATGCATATTACGAAAGACCAAAATGGCCTCATTGATCATCTCCGTTTTGATATTAGACAAGTTAGTTGGGGTTATTTTCGTAAAGTGAGCCCCAAATCTCTCAAATCCCCCTCAAATCTCTGGTCTTAGTAGAGATTTCAGAAAGCTCCCCAAATCTCTAGGGGCCCACCTCGAAATCTCTAATCCTCCCCAAATCTCCATCTCTAATTGTGAAGTAAACAGAAGATTTCGTCCAAATCTCTAGAGCAGAGATTTGAGCCCCAAATCACCCCAAATCTCTCAAGTAAACGACCCCTAAATTTAAGTAGTTCTATTAGAAAAACAAATAGGTCATAATATTGTATTTCCAACCGTATTTTACATCTCTTGGTTTGGTTGGTTGAATCATTTTCTCATCTTAGTAAGGAAAATTTCATGGTGTGACCAAAGCAAACTACCTCCATTATTAATAGTTATAACTAGTATTAATGTACAGGACCAACTGTGAGCATTAACTTGGACGGGCGTCTCTTCTCTTCTTCATCCTACAACAAGATCTTCTCTTATCTATGCGTATCTTCTGGTGTTGGAGTCCTGGCCTCTACATTTTTGGTAGTTTTCCAGGCCAAATTAGTCAGTTGCCGACACAATATGGTGTTGAATTGTGCTGAATCAAATCTCAGCCGTCCATGAAATAATCAACGGCTATGATTAAATATATGTAGTGGAAGTGTCAGAAGGGCAAAATAGTAATCTCGTCAATGTGTTAAAGTGATGGAGAAAGTGATGGAAAAGTAGGAAAGATAGTACACAATTCTTCTATTCTCTTTCTTGTAATGATAAAAAAATTAACATAACACTTACGTTTTAAATGATTTTTCAGTAATTTTAACATCAAAAATCTTCTAATTAAATTACGAATCTAATGATATCACTATTGATAGTGTTTATGAAATTAATATCAGTTGTTAGGAATACGTATCAGTTATGTTAGGAATTCGTATCAGTTATGTTAGGAATTCGTATCAGTTATGTTAGGAATTTGTATGATGTTACGAATTTAGTTGATTCAAGTACAAATCATGATTCGTATGGTTTTATAGCATGTTTCGTAACGTTTTGAAACCAATTTTGTATTGGGTTATAGCAAGTTTCGTATGAGTTTGAGTTCATGTTTCGTAACGTTTGAGACATGTTTCGTAACGTTTGAGACATATTTCGTAACGTTTTGAAAACTAATTTTGTATTGGGTTATAGCAAGTTTCGTATGGGTTTGAGTTCATGTTTCGTAACGTTTGAGATATACTTTCGTATTAGTTATGTGGGTATTCTACTTGAAGTTCTAACCCTTGTCCATTTTCTCCCCCTTATTACGTAGTATGGTCCAAATTGATACGAATAAGATCTCAAAGTGTATGTTTTGCGAATTATTAGAGTATATATTACTTAATTTCGTAACACTTGATGTCATGATACACATGTAATACTTCCTCTTCTTTTTCTTCTTCTTCTTTCTTCTCCATCCTTCTTCTTCTTCCTCCTTCTTCTTCTTCTTCTTCCTCCTTCTTCTTCGTCTTCTCCTTCCTTCTTCTTCGTCTTTCTCCTTCCTTCTTTTTCGTCTTTCTCCTTCCTTCTTCTTCTTTCTCTATTCCAAAATAAAAAAAGGAGAGAAAAAGAGAGAGAAATGATTGATTTTGAATTTTGAAAATGGAGGGAGAAACAACATGAAAGTATTACGAAAGTAACATGAAGAACACGAAAGTGTTACGAAATAGCTACGAAAGTAGTTGAGAGAAAAAAGGAGAGAGAAACAAAAAAAGGAGAGAATCTAAAATTGTGTATCATGAGAGAAAAAAGGGGAGGGAAAAAGGAGATGGAAATAAAAAAGGAGAGAAAAAGAGAGGGGAAATGAATGATTTTGAATTTTGAAAATGGAGGGAGAAACACATTCTCTTTCTTCTTCTTCTTTCTTCTCCTTCCTTCTTCTTAAAAGAAAAAAGAGAGGGAAATGAATGTAATACTTGGTACTTAATTCGTATGGTTTTATAGCATGTTTCGTAACATTTGAGAATTATTTTCGTATTAGTTATGTGGGCATAAAATAAAATAAAAATAAAAAGGAGGAAGAAAGAGAGAGAAATGAATGTAATACTTGGTACTTAATTCGTAACACTTGGTATTCTTGAGAAAAAGAAAGAATTGAGAGAAAAAGAGAGGGAAATGAATGATTTTGAATTTTGAAAATGGAGGGAGAAACAAATTCTCTTTCTTCTTCTTCTTTCTTCTCCTTCCTTCTTTTAAAAGAAAAAGGGGAGAAAAAGAGAGGGAAATAAATGTAATACTTGGTACTTAATTCGTAACACTTGGTACTTGTTCGTATGATTTTATAGCATGTTACGTAACATTTGAGAATTACTTTCGTATTAGTTATGTGGGCATAAAATAAAATAAAAAGGAGAGAAAAAGAGAGGAAAATGAATGTAATACTTGGTACTTAATTCGTAACACTTGGTATTCTTGAGAAAAAGAAAGAAATGAGAGAAAAAAAGAGGGAAATTAATGATTTTGAATTTTGAAAATGGAGGGAGAAATACATTCTCTTTCTTCTTCTTCTTTCTTCTTAAAAGAAAAAGGAGAGAAAAAGAGAGGAAAATGAATGTAATACTTGGTACTTAATTCGTAACACTTGGTACTTGTTCGTATGGTTTTATAGCATGTTTCGTAACATTTGAGAATTACTTTCGTATTAGTTATGTGGGCATAAAATAAAATAAAAATAAAAAGGAGAGAAAAAGAGGGGGAAATGAATGTAATACTTGGTACTCAATTCGTAACACTTGTTTTTCTTGAGAAAAAGAAAAAAAGGAGAGAAAAAGAGAGGAGAAATGAATGATTTTGAATTTTGAAAATGGAGGGAGAAACACATTTTCTTTCTTCTTCTTCTTTCTTCTCCTTCCTTTTTCTTAAAAGAAAAAAAGAGGGAAATGAATGTAATACTTGGTACTTAATTCGTAACACATTCTCTTTCTTCTTCTTCTTTCTTCTCCTTCCCTCTTCTTAAAAGAAAAAATAGAGAAAAAGAGAGGAAAATGAATGTAATACTTGGTACTTAATTCGTAACACTTGATACTTTGTTCGTATGGTTTTATAGCATATTTCGTAACGTTTTGAGAACCAATTTCGTATTGGGTTATAACAAGTTTCGTATGGGTTTGGAATCATGTTTCGTAACATTTGAGAATTATTTTCGTATTAGTTATGTGGGCATAAAATAGAAAAAAAGAAAAAGAGAGAGAAATGAATGTAATACTTGGTACTTAATTCGTAACACTTGTTTTTATTGAGAAAAATGAAAAAAAGGAGAGAAAAAGAGAGGGAAATGAATGATTTTGAGTTTTGAAAATGGAGGGAGAAATACATTATCTTTCTTCTTCTTCTTTCTTCTCCTTCCTTGTTCTTCTTCTTCATTCTTCTTCTTCTTTTTCTCCTTCCTTCTTCTTCTTTCTCTATTCCAGATCTAGATTTTTCATCTTCTTCTTCTTCGTCTTCTCCTTCCTTCTTCTTCTCTTCTTATTTTCTCTATTCCAGATCTAGAATCTTCTTCTTTCCTCTTCTTCTTCATTCTTTTTTCTTGTTTCTACGAAAACATTACGAAAATGAGAGAATGTGAGGGAGAAACAACACGAAAGTAACATGAAGAGCACGAAAGTGTTACGAAACAGTTACAAAAGTATTTGAGAGAGAAAAAGAGAGGGAAATAAAGGATTACGAAAGTAACATGAAGAGCACGAAAATGTTACGAAATAGCTGCGAAAGTATTATGAAAATTGATAAAAAATATTACAAAAACTGATATTATAAAACAATAACGAAAGTATTACGGAAATGGTTACAGACATTACGAAACCCAACATATCTCAACCAAATGTTACGGAATCAATTTTTGGCACCCTCAAACAAGAAAAGAACACGAAAAATATGAAAAATACAAAGATTCATACACATTATGAGGGTTGTATGCACTCCCCCGACGTTTTCATGCGTAGATCCAACTCCGACGTGCTATTTTTCGGCACAATGAACACACAAATCTCCTCTTTGTTCATGAAAAATTGAGAGAAAAAATGAGAGAGAAAAAGGAGAGATAAATTGAGATTTTTGAATTTTGAAAATAGAGAGAGAAATAATGGTGGTTTCTCAATTATATAGTAACTTTTTTGTGTCATATTTTTACTGTTCACGTGTCAGAATCGTAATACATGATTTTACCAAAATACCCCTGTTCAGCACGGTGCTGAATCGCCCCATTCAGCATAATACCATTAGCCCAACGTGGCAGGCTAAAGCTGGTGTAACTTCTAAAGTCTCTCTCCTGTTCCTTTATTATTTACCATTCAGAGTAAAGAGTCAACGACTTTGTAGGGTTTTTTACCTGTGGAGGTAGAACATGCAGCATGGGACCACCACCAATGCAGAAATAAGAGCGGCGGTCGGCGGAAGGTTATAACAGTTAAAAAAAGTTGAAGTGAAGTGAAATTAAATGAGTTTACTGCTGTCGCCTGCCGTGGCCGTGACAGAACCGGCGCCCAAAATATATATTTATTTAAGGAGTTGTTTTCTTTGACTCTTGCTACGTGTCCAGATCTACCAAATATATGTATTTAATTTAAGAGCTTTTTTGCTTCCTTTCATTTCCGACATATATGTTTTATTAAAATCTTTTACGGCGCAGCGCAGGGCATCCGATAGGGGTGGGAAACCCGGCCCGAACCGGCCGGGCTTAGCCCGACTCGGACCGGTCAAACTGGGCTTCGGGTAGCCCAAGCCCGACATAAATAAGGGTCGGGTCGGGCTTGGGTTTGTCAAATTGAGAGTTTTCGGGCTTTCGGGCGTTTCGGGTAAAGCCCGAAAAAAACCCGACCCGACCAATTAGCCCGAATGTATAAAAAATACTTATATATAATATAAAAATACACATTTATCTCGGTTTCATCATAGTGTTGATCATCCATTTTTATTATTACGTTAATTCATTTGTACTTAAAAGTTTGTATTTTTCCGTAGAACATAATCTTTGGTCATAATTGGTCTAACTTAAATCTAGGTAGGTTTATTGTTGTTGAGAAGCAACATGTATAATACATAAAGTTTGTTCGAGGTATATTTTCGGTGATTTTTGTTTGTTTGCTCGAGTTCACAAGAATAAGAAGATCGTGGTGTAAGTCTAGGAAGGGACAAAATAAAATAATTTTTTTTTCTAAGGGTTGAAATGAGATAATCGGATAATTAATCGAGTTTCGGGCTAAGCCCAAACCCGACCAAACCGGGCTTCGGGCTACCGGATGGTATGACCGGGTCGGGCTCGGGTTGCCAATATCAAGGATTGGGTAGCCCGAAGCCCGGTTTGACCGGGTCGGGCTTAGCTCGACCCAGCCCGATTCCCCTAGCATCCGATCCACGTCCAACCCTTCTGGGTTGGACCGGTTCCAATAAGGGCAAAATCGGAAATCATTAAAACTATGACTAAAACCTAATTGCCTGCCAAATACTTCCCTTTCCCCTGCCGTCACCACCGAACAAGAGCCATCTACCTCCTCTCCCCTTCGCCGAACCAAACGTCACGCCGGCTCCTTTCCGTTGTCGCGGCCAGTCAAACAATTCCGGTCAAATCGTCCCACGCCGAACGGTCACAATCCATGGAGCAAAGGTCCTTCACGGGCATCAAATTGGGGCCATCGTTTCCGGCAAAATCAGAGGCGAATACTCCCCTTGAACGACGTCGTTCCATGCTTGCCTTAAACGAGCACGATTCCGGGCGAAGGAGCGGCGGCCGGAGAAGCTGCTGGAGCAGCAACGTCTATTCCCAAGGTTGAAGAAGAGTGACTGATATGTCACTTGGTTAAGTTAGGTGATGGATTTGTCACTTAGTTAAGTTAGGTGACTGCTTTGCAGTTACAAAATACTTTGGGATGTTTTAATTATTGAAAAATATATTGTTGACTATTTGAGAATTTGGGCTATTTTGTAAACATTTAAATGCAAAATATTGTTGCACTACAAAAAAATTGACCTTTAGCTACTGCAAAATTACAACGGCATGAAAATGCATTAGCAAATAATTAGTATTTGCTACGGCAATCACTGTTTCATGTAGTAATTTGCAGTAGCAAATACTATTTGCCACACCACTATTTGCTACACCCAACATCCCGTCGCAAATAGTAATATATTTGCTACTGCAAATTACTACATGAAATAGTGATTGCCGTAGCAAATACTAACTATTTGCTACTGTATTTCTTTAGCTTACCAAAAAAAAAAACTATTTGCTACTGCATTTTCATGTCGTTGTAATTTTGCAGTAGATAATGGTCAATTTTTTTTGTAGTGTTGGGATAAATTTGTAGGTTTATAATATGGTCATTGAATAACGTGTTAACTAGTTTTGATAACTAGTTATCGGCTAAAAACTTTGTTACCAGTTATTTGATCATAGTGTTAACTAGTTAACTAATTAACGACACATTTACTAATTATCTGATGACAATTTTAAATTTAGTTAACTCGATAAGTTAATTAGTAAATTAAATTTGATAACTAGTTATCAGCAAAAAAATTGTTAACTGGTTAACTATATAAGTTAACTAATTAACAACACGTTTACTAGAAATCTAATCACGATGTTAACTAGTTAATTCGATAAGTTAACTAATTTTTGTAACTAGTTATCATCTTAAAAATGTTAGATAGTTATTTTAATCATGATGTTAACTAGTTAACTCGATAAGTTATCTAGTTAACTTATTTTGATAACTAGTTATCAACTAAAAATCTTGTTAACTAGTTATCTGGTCATGATGTTAACTAGTTAACTTGATAAGTTAACTAGTTAATTCGATAAGTTAACTAGTTAAGTAATTTTAATAACTAGTTATCAACTACAACTCTTGTTAACTAGATATCTAAATCATGATATTAACTAGTTAACTAGTTAAGAACCACATAACTAGTTAAATAACTTGTTAACAAGAAAATTTATTAAAATTGATTATGATAATTTGTTAACTAGTTATAAGTAAAATAACCTATGAACTAGTGCAGATACCTAGTTATCAGCAAAAAAAATTTGTTCACTACTTAACAGTAAAAAAGATATTGTTAACTAGTTATCAACAAAAAAGGTGTTAACTAGTTAACATGTACTCGCTGGAAAAGTCACTAGAGTTTGGTCGGCCTTCAGAAAAGTTGCATGAGTCTTACCGAAAAAGTCACCATACGTTGAACCGGAGAAAGCAAGGTAAAATTTAGTATGTCAAAAAAATAATAGAACTGAAATTTGAGTTGTAGATTAGGACCAAAATTATTTTTTCATTATTTAATAAAAAATGTATTTATTAATGATCATAAATTTAATTATCAATTTATGATATTTTGTGGTATTGTATGTGTAATCTATGCTATTACTCTGTACAAAATTAATTATTACTGAATGATTATGCCTTTTAATCACTTAAGTTACTTGGCTCAAATGTTAAATAAGTTGTTGTCCTCCTCTAAGGACTAGGGTTCAAATCTAAGAACTTACCATTTTAATTTCACATTTGATAATTTAATAAACGAAATTATGATTCAACCGATTGCTGGTTTGGTTTAAAAAAAATTAAAATTAAAATATGTGTGAAATGTCCTAAATACCCTAATAATTTGGACCATTAGATTGGTCAATAAGTCAAAAGTGATCTAATGGTTGATATGAAGGTTGGAAGTTTCCAACCCTTACAAATGGTTGGATGGGATCAGCTGCCACAACGCAGAGACCGTTGATTCCGGTTGGAATAAAGCGCTCCGAACTTCGGACCCCTCTTTCTTGACCGCACCACCTCCTTCCTTTTTGTCATTTTCTTCAAGTTTTCACTTGTGTTTACGTTCTTGTTTATTTATATTATTAGGGTTGGTTACTTAAATAGTCACTGAACTTTGGCCAAATAATCTCAAAGTCACTAAACAAAAAAAATTGCTATTGACATTACCAAACTTTGACCCATTATCCAAATGGTCACTGTTAGCTACGGACATCCATTATTCCGGCCATCCGCTGATGTGGACTCGCCAACTCGTCCGTCACCTCATTTATTTATGTCACGTCAAATTAAATAGCCCACCCAACCCAAGATCATCCTACCCAAACTAATTAATCCCACCCAACTCCTCACCCAAACCAATCTCTTCTTCTTCCTCCTCCTTCCTTCTCCATGGAACCTACCCATCATCCTTCCCCCACCATGGATCTACTCATCAGATCTGAAAAAAAAAGGAAAACTCAATCTCAGATCAGATCTTAGTTAAATCTCCATCTTACTCCCATCGTCAAGCGGTGCCCCGCCGCTGATGATCTCTTCCGCATAAGCTCGCCTGGTTCGACTCGCAGTAGATCTTCGCCGGCGAATCGCAGAATTCACATTCACTCGTCATATTTTGCATCTGAAGATTAGAAGATTGGGTCTCTGTTTTTTTTATAAGAAACAGAGCATGAAACGGAGAGCTTAATTAAATTAATTAAAAATCAATTTCATTAGCTTAATTAGTGTTACAAATTCCCCATGATTAGTGACTCTTAAGCATCGTTGAGTTTACCTTACTTTGACTTAATCCTAAATTTATTGCTAATCATCTGACGATATGCTATACTAGTAACGTCACCAACACAAATCACCAATTGTCACCAACACAAATCACCAATTGGCAAAGGAAGTCGTAAAGACGCAGGAGACGACATGGAAATCTGGAAAACCCTAAGATCGAATCAGCGTATGGCTTCCAGCGGAGGCACCATCGACAGCGATGCTGCTTCTGAGAGGTAATCAAAGGAAGGACGAAAATGTGGTCTGAGTTGTGAGAGAACTGCAGACCTGATTTATTTTTGTCAGATCTGAGTTTGTGGGTTCGTGATTTGTGAGTGGTTCATGGAGGAGGGAGGAGGAGGAAGGAGAAGGGATCGGTTTGGGTGGGGTTGGGTTAGGTATTTTGGTTAGATGATTGGCCATCTTAGGATTAATGTGACATACTCAAATGACGTAGCAGTGGAGTTGGCAAGTCCACGTAGGCGGATGAATGAAATAATGGATGTCCGTAGCTAACAGTGACCTTCTGGATAGTGAGTCAAAGTATGGATAATATCAATAGTAATTTTTTTTGTTTAGTGACTTCCGAGTTATTTAGCCAAAGGTCAATATTTAGGTAACCAACCCATATTATTATAAAGAAAAAGACGGAAACAAGCGCATATTAAGATTGAATTCCAGAAATGCCACATGAGTACTGTATTGTATTTAATTAACCAGGAACAGTCGGTGTGGATATCATATGGAAACTTAATGATGAACGTGTGTTTTTTGTCGACTTGTCGGATTTCCATTGTATTAAGCGTCCATGGAAGGAGGCCATGTATTAGACTACTAATTACAGCCAACACTTGTACGCCATTGTTCCCACGAAGCACACGCACCTCTTTCCCTTCATTATATGACATTCTTATTCACTTTGTTTTTTTTATATTATTCGAGCTTTTGCAGTTATGATGGATCTTTGATTGGTCAACAATTTCATTTGGTTTTATTTTACGTCTAGTGGTTGGTTTGAGTTGGATGGAACGTCTATCCAGTCTTGAAGTGGTTTGAAGTTCTCAGATGTTTCTCGCAAGGTGTAAGAAATAGTTTAAGCGTTTGTAGGTGAGTAAGAAAGGGGAATGAGTATATTTGAGTGTGAGCCAGAGAGGTAATGAGGTTTACCCCTTAGGGGGTATTTGAGGAGCCTTAAGTGTACCAATATATGACCGTTTTGAGCTTAAGGCATATAGTGTCTACAGACTGCAGGTATTAGGTCATGTCCTATCAATGTTAGGTCAGATCCGTATTTATAGGAGCTCGAGAATTGGGTTTGGTCACCAAGTATTATCGAGAGATTGGTGACCTGACTTAGACATGATCTTGATTGATGAGCTATGAAGGGTCGTGATTGGCTGATTTCAAACCGCAGGCACATGGATATAGGAAGAGCCATTATTGGGCCTTAAGTGCTAGATCCATGGTTGTTTGGTTGACCGAAAGGGTCCGACCGACTACGGAGGGCTCATCACTACATGATCGACTCCGAATGTAAAATTTCATAACTAGAGGAGATATCATATTCTACTTGCATGGAAGAGATGGTTTCTATTAGTATAAAATCTCCATAGAATTACTTAATAGTACTGTTAGACAATGGTTAAATTGGACCCTAATCCACCCAACTCTTACTTGTGCGGGTAACAAAGTTATCGACGCACCACTTATAGTTACATCTAAATGGATTCTGAGTCATATCGTGTTCAATAACGTAATGTGTAAATGTAGTTGATGTATATTATCTATAAAAGGTTAGAAAAGTTTATTAAGACATAAAAAGCATGACCATTTTAGACTTTTCATCACTATATATAGCACAAGAACAATAATGAACAGCACCATCAAGCCTCTTTTCTCACCTCGTGTATTCCATTCAATTATATCCCAACGAAGTATGTGTACACTAGTATGAAAATATGTGTAAACATGTACAAAATGCGTGTACACGTGTACATAAAAAATGTAAAGATATTATGTACACGTATTGAATATGTCTACACATGTAATTCATAAAAAAAATGTGTACACGTGTACATAAAAAATGTAAAGATACTGTGTACACGTATTGAATATGTGTACACATGTAATTCATAAAAAAATGTGTACACGTGTACACAAATATGTTAAGGAACTTGTGTACACGTCGATAAATAGATATGCATGTGTACAAGATAAGTGTACTCATGTACAAAAATGTATGTACATAAACATGTACATGTATATAAACATGTACATGTATAGAAACATGTACGAAAATGTGATAATTTTATGTACAAAAATGTGCACACATATATAGAAATGTGCACATATATACAAAAATGTGTATGAAGCATCATCGAAAAAAATTCCTGAAAAATAGGGCTGATGACGGTGATCCAGTGGCCGAATTAATTTTTGAATCCGAACTGCGATCACCGAAAAATTGCTCGCCGACGACTTTCCAGTGATCAAAGTGAACACTAGGATATTAAAAAAATTGTTAGATGAAATTTTTACCCCTTCAAATTTAGACTATTAGATCTAGGATGATTCAATAGGTAAGATTGTTCCTTGATGACATCAAAAAACTTCCTTCCCCTTGATGCCGAATCGGATTCTCAAACTTATGTTTCGAAATTAGTTATACGTAATTTATCACCTGTTTTTAATTTGTATAATCATTTTCATGAACATATATATAGTAAACATATATAATTATTTCAATGAAACATAATTTTACGTCCTTTAAATCAAACTCCCAACCCTACCCCCACCCCCAGTTTTTTTTCTTTTTCTTTTTCTTCCTTTTCCCCCCTTTTAGTTAGGATGGTGCTCGAGTTATGACCCTCCTTATCTAGAGTTTCCCCGAAGGAAAAAAAAAAATTCCCAGAACACTTCTTCCATTACCCAACCCGACCCGGCACCTAAGCAATAACCAGTAACCCTCAAAATCGCCTTATCCTTAGCCTAACCATCATCCTCTACTCGGACGGGTTGTTCTGCGTGTGATAGGCACTACATATCCAGGTATTGTCGATCTATTTGTTATTGAGTTGCTAGCTTTCCGAGATGCGTGTATTTGGTGTTTGTGGGCTGGTGTTTTGCAGATGGACATTGAAGGAGATGCATAATTAGTTTCGACGAAGCTGCTGACCGGTTAGGTGCTCTCTAACCCAGGAGGGGCTATTGTAGAAGAAATTCTTCAGCTGCAAAGAGAAGCTGCTGCTTGGCGCTTAATGACGGTTCGCCGTTCAGGTAACAGGGCCGCCCATTACGTGGCTCGCATGGCCTTGACTAACCTCATAGGAATCATGGAGGTAAACATGACTTCCTGGGTTGGGACTTGATGTTCTTTTCTTGTTTGTGCTGGCTGTCTTTGCCTCTCCGCAAGGAGCTGTCTATGCCAAAAAAAAAAAATTGAAACATAATTTTACGATGACTGTTATATATTTGATTTATAATGAATAAATATAATAAAATTAAATTAATAACATTGTACTGAAATATGATCATATAAATGAAATAAAAATCGTTAATAAATATAGAAAATCATTAGTGCAATACCTAAAACAAACGTGGGTACCGCGTCCGGATCGCCCTCCAACCTTTGGAAGGGTTGAAAATTCCAACCCTTCATTTCAACCATTAGATTATCCTTTGACCCTTTGACCAATCCAATGATCTCGATTGTTAGGAGTATTTAGGACTTTACACATATAATTTATTTTTATATTTAAATTCAATAAACAATATTAATTTTTATATTTAAATTAAGGAAATAATATTTCCAGCGATTGGCGACCGCTGCGGTCTTCTCCGACGACCGGCTGCCGTCTCCGGTGACCGGCCGCCGTCGCCGATGAGTTTTTCCGGTGAGTTTTTTTTTTTGAATTTTTTTTTATTTTTTTTTTACTTAAAAAAATGATAGTTAACACTTTTTTTTGCTATTAACTAGTTAACAGTGTTTTTTTTAACTGATAACTAGTTAACATCGTTTTTTGTTTGATAACTTATTAACAGATTTTTTACTAACAGGTTAACCAACCGAGTTAACTAGTTAACATATTTTTTTCTTGATAACAATATTTTTGTTGACTAGTTAACCAGCCGAGTTAACTAGTTATCAAGTTGTTAACTAGTTAACTTAACAAGTTGTTAACTAGTTAACTAATCGAGTTAACTTGTTAACAAATTTTTTACCCGATAACAGTTATTTTTGTTAACTAGTTAACCATCCGAGTTAATTAGTTAACATATTAAATTGTTAACTAGTTAACCATTCAAGAAATTACAAATTCACGTATAATTTGAAGGCAACCAATGAGCTAAAAATTATGTCATATAACTAGTTAACATCATAATTTAGATCACAAGTTTAGAAGATTTGAGTTGATAACTAGTTATAAAAATTAGTTAACTAGATAATTTATCGAGTTAACTAGTTAACATCATGACTAAGATAACTAGTTAACATTTTTTATGATGACTAAGATAACTAGTTAACATTTTTTATGATGGTAACTAGTTAATCAATCGAGTTAACTAGTTATTCAATCGAGTTAACTAGTTATTCAATCGAGTTAACTAGTTATTCAATCGTGTTAATTAGTTATCGAGTTGTTAACTAGTTATCTAATCAAGTTAACTAGTTAACATCATGATCAGATAACTAGTTAACGAGATTATTTAGCTGATAACTAGTTAACGAATAATCATATAATTAAAATTTTAACGAGATTTTTTGTTAACATGTTATCTAACTAGTTAACATTTTTAGGTGATAACTTGTTATCAGCATTAGTTAAATTTTATTTCATTACTAATTTTAACAATATTTTTTGTTAACAAGTTATTCAACTAGTTATGTTATTTTTACTTAGTTAACTAGTTAACATAATGCTTAAGATAACTTGTTAACATTTTTAAGATGATAACTAGTTATCAAAATTAGTTGACTAGTTAACATCACGATTTGGTAACTAGTTAACAAGATTATTAGATAACTAGTTAACGAAATTATTTGATAACTAGATAACATCATGATTAGTTAACTAGTTATACGAACTAGGTAACATGTTATTCGACGATCATGTTATAAGCTATTCCAATGATATTTACATTCAAATTTTTATAAAATGCCCAAAATCCTAAACTGTCAACAACAAAAAAATTAGTGACTGAAATGTAATTTTCCGATTTGTTTCCTTTTCCTCTAGATCCATCTCTGCCGAACGCCACCAACTCTGCCCAACGTAGTTTCGCCAACCACCGCTCCGCCACCGCGTACTCCAGCCCCGCCTCAAAATCCCTAACCAAATCCTCTCCGACCAACCAGGACGTCGTCGGATTCGAGTATGGATCGGAGGGCGGACTCGTCGGCTTTCTTGGCGGCGGCCCACCAGGGGGATTCGAATTCGGCTAAGACGTCTTTGGCGATGTAATCGGAAGGGACCCAGGAAGGTTCGTGGCCGTCTTTCCATTGGATTAGGTATTCCATTCCGGCGCTGCCGGCCAAGGCTCTGCTTCCGATGATTTTCTCGACTTTGCCGTAGTCGTCGGATTTGGGTTGTAGTTTGCTGCTTATAAGTATCGTTGTCTTGGATTGCGAAGAGAGTTAAGTTGCGAGGTTTGTGGGAGGAGGAGGAGGTGGTGATCGTCGGAGACGGGGAAGAAGAAGCCGGAGGTGGTGTCTAGGTAAGGCTGAGCTTGAACAGCCATGGGAAAGGGGAAGAAGGAGAAAAGAAGGCGGCGGCTGTAGCATTTTTTAGGGTTAGATATTTAACTTTTACAAAATGGCGAAACTACCCCTCCGGTTTTTGGTTGGAAACCGGTCCAACCCTTAAAGGGTTAGGTCCGGATCTTCTGCCCGTGGGTACCGATACAACTTAGCTGGGAAAAGATAAAAAATGAATAATTTTAACTAAATGAGAAAATTTATTTTTTAAATCCTTAATATATAATAGAGAGAAGTAACATTTTTTTTTGAGATAATACTATCAAAACTTACATAATTCTTGGGATTTTAATGTGATTTAATCACCATACATTTATAATTGTTCCGACCTAGAGAGTCCGAGTTGGTTCGAGTGGAGAGTTGATGGTTAAGCACGTCTGATTCCTGGCGTCGGTGTGTACCTCGTAGAGCGTCAGACAAATGATAGTAAGAAGATGATATATAGTAGGGGTAAGCTTATGTGAGCGATAGTATGAGAGACAGAGAAATACCAGGTGTGCCCGTAGGCGTTTGGGAGTCCTTGGGCGTATGAGTGTAGAACGTATGACCAAGGTAGTGAGTGTGGGGTATGATTACGCATGTTGTGACATCCTAGAAAAATCCCACATCCACAAAGCACGGGAGAGATCCATGAACTATGAGGAATAATTCAACCTTAAATGACAAAACGCGTTTTGGGGGTGAAATTGATGAGTTCTCGTTTCAATAGGCACTAGCCTGTACACTCAACCGTAATAGCTGATTGGCAGTATGCGTGTAAGAAAGCTGCTGATGCTGTATTGCTGCCTGCTCGATAAGAACTCCAAAGTTAAATGTTCTAAGGTGGAGTACTGCATAATGGGCGACCTCATGGGAAGTCACCGTAATGCACCCAATAGAAAATCCGTGAGGGCCTAGACCCAAAGTGGAAAACATATTGTCGAAAAAGGTTGGGATGTTACAAGTGATATCAGAGTCTCTACGTGTCCCTCTTGAACGATGGTTGGGCAAACCTCAACGAGGACATTGAGTCCCTGAGGAGGTGTATGTGACATACTAGGTAAATCCCCCTGGTGGCGGCTCAGACCCTTTGTCTTGTCGAAACCTTAGTCGTCATGGGCCTTTGGCGTCTGGTGAGTTGGGTTCGGGCTTTGAGAGCCCTGATTTTCCTAGTTCGGGCCCAGGTGGGTCTGAGCCCATCAATAATTTTCTTCAGATAGATAAGTTGAAAGATTATGACTTAGGGGTCGTTTGTGACAGAGAATTGGTTTGGAGAGAATTGAATTCTTTGAGAATTGGGCATTCTAGGCTATTTCGAAAATCAACTATTTGGATGAGTGAATGTATGAGATTCTTGGGGTGAAAAAATAAATATAAATATAAATAATCAATGTGAAAAAGACCAAAATACCCAACTTTACCTTATCCTCTTTTACCTTCTTCCCCTTCAAAAAAAGTATTATTGCCATTGCCTCTTGAATTCACTCTAGAATGTCACATTCTAAGCTTTTCATCAGAGAATTTGGAAGGGGTCCGAATTCTAAGATGGGCACACTCCTAGAATTCAATTCTAGGCAATTTCGGACACTTTTTACGAAACAAATGATGAAATTTATTGAATTATAGGATGAGGCCCAATTCTAGACAATTCTCACTCTCGAATTCTCTGTCACAAACGACTCCTTAATAAAATAGATGAGATATGAAAGAAACTCGGTAGAAACAAAAGATACAATTTAATAACTATATATGTTAACTGCAATTTTTTTTTCATTTTCTCACTATTGTGTTTATAAATTAGTGAATAAGTTTTGATGCTTATAATTTACTTACTTCACCCGTCCAGTTTGTCATGGTGATAATTACTATAAAATTGTATTTTATGAAATGTAATAATATTAAAAAATGATATTGCGTGAGCTTGTTAATAAGTTGATATAATCTTAGAAGTTAGAAGCATTTACATTACAATATCAGAGGTATTTAATTTATAGGCCATGAGAAAATTAATTATGGTAATGATATTTACATTTATGTCCACAATAATAATAATAAATTTAAGAACATTAGTTGCAAACTTGGCCAATATGATGGAAATTTTTTAAGAATTAATTGTGGGAAAATGAACTTTATAAATTAAAGAAATCAAATATGAAATTTAATGATTGGTCAAATGCAATTGTGAATGTGGTCGTAGGTTGTCATATTTGACATGTCATAAAAAAGGAACGACGTTGTTTTTTCTTTTGGTTGATGTTTAGTAAAAATCGTAAAATTCCCTTCTCAGCAAAAATCAACCAAAAGAAAAAATGATGTCGTTTCGGATTGTTGACATGTCAAATCTGATAACCTACGGGCTGAGTCAGTCTAACTTGTCAACAAAATCGTAACGAAGTTTATCAATTTTCTAACAGAAGGGCTTCTTTGTTAAATGTTCTAAGTAGAGGGGTGTGTTTTGCGCAAATAATTGTAAGAGGGCTTATTTGTTAAGCGCTTTAAGTAGAGGGGGTGTGTTTTGCGCAAATAATTGTAAGAGGACTTATTTGTTAAGCGTTCTAAGTAGAGAGGTGTGTTTTACACAAAAAAATTGTACGAGGACTTATTTGTTATCTTTCAATAGCACGGGACATGATCCACGTCCAACTCAACTGACCAGAAGGGCACTTTCGGGATTTCAATAAAAAAACCTAATTGAAAGCCACCGCACCAGCTTCTATTCCAAACACCTGCAGCCGCCGTACGTCTCCAAGCTTTCATTATCTCCTTCGGCTTCCAATTCGGAGGGCCGACACCGCCTTCATCCTCTTCGTCGTCTTCCTCATCGGGCTACACCGCCGATATCGGCCAAGCCGTGACAACCCACACCACGTCGGCATCAGCTGTCCTTCTCTCTCAACCAACATCGGCTGTTCTTCGTTCCTTCCTCCTGTTGATAGTACGACCTTTGGAGATGTGCGACGACACTTGATGGCAGAGCAACGTCGGAGCATCGTTGGCAATGGAGCGTCATCGGAGGATTCTAAGGTTGAAGACGATTCTGGTTTTATTTAGCAATTATGACAAATTACAATTTAGCCACTTCATTTTAAATTATAGATATTTTGATTGTTTAGTATTAATAATTACAGTTTCAATCACTAAATTTTATGTTGTTGACAATGTTGGAATAATCTTTGGACTATATAATTGATTGGTTAACTAGTTAACTCGATTATTAACTAGTAAACTCGATTTGTTAACTAGTTAACTGGATTGGTAACTAATTAACTCGATTGTTAACTAGTTAACTCGATTGGTTAACTAGTTAACAAGTTGATAAGTTAACTAGTTAACAACTTGATAACTAGTTAACTCGATTAGTTAACTAGTTAACTCGATTAGATAACTATTTAACTCGATAAGTTAACTAGTTAATTCAATTGGTTAACTAGTTAACAAGTTATCAACTAAATATCTTGTTAACTAGTTATCTTAAGCATGATGTTAACTAGTTAACAACAACATACTACCTATCAACAAAAATCTTGTTAAAAAATTGATCATGAAAATTCGTTAACTAGTTATAAGAGAATAACATGTGAACTAGTTTAGATAACTAGTTATCAACAGAAAAATCTGTTAACTAGTTAACAACAAAAACATGTATTAAATATTAAAAAAAAAGTGTTAACTAGTTAACATGTACGTCGCCGGAAAAGTCGTCGGAGACCGGCGGTCGGTCGTCGAAAAAGTTAATTAAAAAAAACTAAAAAAAGTGTTAACTAGTTAACATGTACTTCGCCGGAAAAGTCGCCGGAGACAGGCGGTCGTCGGAGACAGGGCACCGTTCGCTGGAACAGGTGTTAAATATTAAAAATAAAAATTATAAAAAGTGTTAACTAGTTAACATGTACTTCGTTGGAAAAGTCGTCGGAGACTAGTACTGTTCACCGGAGAGAAAAATGATTCTCTTAAAATGAAACAAAAATTTAAATTATTTGTGAAATATCTTAAATAACCCCTAGTAATATAGACCATTGGATTGGTCAAAAGGTAAAAATGGTGGTCAAAGAATGATCCAATAGTTAGGAAAAAGTTGGAACAAAATCCAATCCTTGGAAAGGGTTGGATGGCGATCAGCTGCCTAATAGCACAGAGGTCTCTTGGCCCATTAAATTAATTTTTGGGAGGAAAAAAATTGATTTTAGGAGATACTGCAATCAATGAGAATCTTGAATTCGTATACAGTAGATAAATAGAGATTTTGCCTTGATTGTCAAAACTGTAATAGTTTTCCAGTTTTTCTTTCATGTATTTTGTGACGGAAGGAATAAAGGTCCCTAAAGGTTCAGCTTTAGAACTAAACTGGGATTTGTTTTCTTCACGAATTCACCCTTCTACTGTAATTCCTTTTGGCCAAAAACAAATTTGTAGTCAAACATTTTCCGAGAATGTCAAACATAGCCAAAGCTATTTGTGTCACACTGTTTAGACCAAATTTTTATTTTTTAAGACAAATATAGCCAACATCCGTTAGAATTTTAACATCGTTAGTGACAATGCAAACGGAACTGACGTGACATCCACATGACCGGTCAACCAGATGCCACATCATGCCATGTCACTATTTAAAAATAAATAAATAAACTAAAACAAAAATAAAATTTAATTTACAAATTCTTCTTCTTCCTCGCTCCATCAACTGACGTCGTCGCTCCACCAACGACAGCGGTCGCTCTAGCCACCGCCGCCACCTCTATACCCACCCACCGCCGCAGCCTCTCCACCCACCCACCGACGCAGCCTCTCCACCCACCCACACAAAGATAATTAAACGAACCCAACTCCTCCCGTCTTCTTCCTTTCTTAACCTTCCTTCTTTCTTTCTTTATCGTCTTTGCAGGACAGGCATCCTAATTGTTCGAAACTTCCATTAAATTCCCGAATATGAAGAAACAGGATTCTTGCACTGATCTCCGATTCCGCCGACTTCTAGATTACTTCGCCCCTCTTCTCTGCCGCCATCTCTGCTCCGATGAGCAACAACAACAACGCCCCTTCCTCCAGTTCCGCCGCTACCAATGGATCTGCCGATGCTACTGCTCCCAGGCGCAATTCCAAGCGACCCAAATGTATTCATTTCTCCATCTCTCTCTCTTTCGCCTCCCTTTCTTACTTACCTGTGATTTTGGTTACTGCTGCTGAGCCCTAATTTTGGGCGGCACAGTAGGTTATTCAACTCTAACTCTCACTTTTGATCTTCGTATCTCTTCCCTTCTAAATTTCTCTTCCCTCTCTCCACTCACTCACAATCGATCTGATCAACAAAGAGGGATCCGCCGCTTTCCAGAAGTAGAGATGGACGTTGATTGAATCTTTCGAAGCAGATCTGGAACCCTCTCCTCTCAGGTCAACACCCTTTCCTTCTCCGTTCTCTAAATCTGCCGCCCACCGCCCTTTATTCGGACTGAATCGATGACCTCTTAATCTTCCAACTGAATCGCCGATTGTAAGATGGATTTGATGGTCAAGATCTAAAACTTTGGAGCAATGATAGGGATGGGGTGGTGAGTACAAAGGTGGTGGTGGTGAGTAGGTTCAGAGCTGTACGGTGGGCAAGTTGGAGTGGCGACAGCGGCGGATGAAAGGATTGGTGGTGGAAGCCGAAGGTGATGGAAAATAGGAGTAAATTAAATTTTAATGTTTATTTGTAATTTGTATTTAATATGTGGTAAATAAATGCTTACGTGGCAAATAGCCACGTAATTTCCGTTAACTTGGACGGAAAAGTTAACGGAAATAAAAAAACATTGTCATTTTTGGGTTATGAATAATTTTGGCTACGATTTGACATATCCCGTAAAGGTTTGACTACAAATTTTTTTTTGGCCTTTCATTTTTTCATCTCCAGGGTTCTTTAACCTTTTTCGGTGATTTTTTTAATAAATTTTTACTGCCAACAGTAGGTTAAATCCACACCGACCTTCCTGCAGGGAAGTTCCAAAGAGACACCCACGTGGCTCTGTTCTTTCCTTCAACCTTTTCTTTCCCAGCCA
Source organism: Linum lewisii (assembly GCA_034768395.1). Taxonomy (NCBI): domain Eukaryota; kingdom Viridiplantae; phylum Streptophyta; class Magnoliopsida; order Malpighiales; family Linaceae; genus Linum; species Linum lewisii. The sequence continues at coordinate 11,912,962 of CM068296.1, read as the reverse complement.
AATTGGAAAAATTATTTCACATACGAAACTAATTTCTCCTTTTTTCCCTTTCCTTTTTTCTTTTTCTTTTCAGTACTGATTTTTTTTTTTTAATATTAAGCTTTTCATTAATGGTGACCTTCCAATGCCAATTTCATCCTCTTTACTCCTCAATATATAGTCGCTTGAGTTCCTCCACACACTCGCAATCCCTCTTTCCTTTCTTCCTTCACTAGCGCTGGTCTTTATCAGAAATTTTTAGCTGATAATTTCCCACATTGCCTTGTTAATCCACTCTAAACAGTGGATTATTGGGCACTATAATCTCAACTCCTCTGTACATTGTGACCCAGCAGATCTACCTGCCTCCGTTCCTTTTACTGTACAGAGAACAGAGTATACTTGTTACTGAAAACAAAATACACAGTAATTATACAGCTGCGGAGGCGCACTTCAATGGCGGCTGCACCCCTGTTTCTTCTGTTCATACTTAGCTCCTTTCAGTCTGCTTTAGCCGGCCATGACTATGGCCAAGCTCTCAGCAAGAGCATTCTCTTCTTCGAAGCTCAGCGGTCTGGATTCCTTCCTCATAACCAACGAGTCACTTGGAGATCTAATTCTGGTCTCGCCGACGGCAAAGCCAGCGGGGTAAGTTCTATAACTATTTTGGGGAGACTCCGTATAAAGAATTCTAGTCTTAAAATGGTTCGAACATTTTTTTTTAACAGGTGGATCTGACCGGAGGATACTATGACGCCGGCGACAATGTGAAGTTCGGACTTCCAATGGCGTTCACCGTCACGATGATGTCTTGGAGCATTATCGAGTACGGTAAGCAAATAGCTGCTAGCGGTGAGCTCCGAAACGCCATGGAAGCCATCAAATGGGGAACTGACTATTTCATCAAAGCCCATCCAGAGCCTGATGTTCTCTACGGCGAGGTACATAATACAATAACCCTAAGAGCTTTCTATACTTATAAAATCTCTGGAAATTTGATTGTGATAAAGGAGCTTGATGAACTGTGTCGCTTTCAAATGGAATTTTGTTAGGCGTGAGATTGGCGTTTCTTGCTTTGAAAATCTTGATAATGATTGTTTAATTAAGTGACAAAGTTCGTTAATTAGTTTCTTGTGGTGGTTAGGTAGGCGATGGAACCACTGATCACTACTGCTGGCAAAGACCCGAGGATATGACCACTGACCGCCGTGCTTACAGGATCGACCCAAGCAATCCCGGTTCCGATCTCGCCGGTGAGACGGCTGCCGCCATGGCAGCTGCCTCCATTGTATTCCGTCACTCCAATCCAGCCTACTCCCGTGAGCTTCTCAATCACGCTTATCAGGTGAGACAGATTGAAAATCATATGAAAACGCAAGTTATGAATTCTTCATGCCTTAAGTTTAGGCCAGTGTATTCGCCGCCGGCTAAGGCCGGTGAGTGTGTGGACCACTGGGCGCCGTACGGCTTGTTTTGTTGTGACTTTCTCTTTCGGAGAGGAGGAAAGCGTATTTTAGTGGAGGAAAAGGGTCAGTATACAGTAGTGGGGAGCATGTTAGTAAACCCTGTAGTAAATTGGGCAGTTAGGATTGCTCGCTGCCCTTTTTGGTCTATGTGGTCGTTGGGGTCTGACTCTGTATTTATGGACTTAGCACGGAAGCCCAGAAAATAACAAATTAGTAATTTAGTAATTACCAAATACCAATGAGCATGCGTTTTTCATTTTAATTTAGAAAAATCTTAAGCATTCTATTCTGTTATTAATAGATTAATCTCTTTTTAAGTTATCAAAATACGTGTATCAAGTATGAACTGATCAGACTCTGTTATTGTGTTTTCCAGCTGTTTGATTTTGCAAACAAACACAGAAGCAAATACGACAGCAGCATTACCGTTGCCCAGAAATACTACCGCTCAATCAGTGGCTACAATGTAAGAACATACCCACCCACCAGATTGGATTTCCTTACTAGATATTACAAACTAGTTACTTAAATCACTGTATCATCCTGTTTTGTACTAATGTTTTGCAGGATGAGTTGCTATGGGCTGCAGCTTGGCTATACCAAGCCTCCAACAACGAATACTACTTGAACTACCTTGCTGCCAATGGCGGCGCTTTGGGTGGAACCGGCTGGGCCATGACTGAGTTCGGTTGGGATGTCAAATATGCCGGTGTGCAGACCCTGGTGGCCAAGGTTCCCACTTGCTACTTCTCTTTCATTATTGTGACAGTTTAAAGGCTTCTTTTTTTTTTTTTTTAACTTTTAATTGACTTGCCAATTCATTGTATGCAGATATTGATGCAAGGGAGAGCTGGCCGCCATGCTCCTGTTTTTGAGAAGTACCAACAGAAGGCTGAGTACTTCATGTGTTCATGCCTTGGGAAGGGAGGTAGGAACATTCAGAAAACTCCAGGTGGTTTGATTTTCAGGCAGAGGTGGAACAATATGCAATTTGTCACTAGTGCCTCCTTCCTCACCACCGTGTACTCCGACTACCTCTCCTCTGCCCGCAAGAACTTGCACTGCTCTTCTGCTGCAGTCTCTCCTGCTGAGCTTCTTGGTTTTGCCAAGTCTCAGGTACTATTCCTTGTGTTCTATTTCAGTTTTCATAATGAAAATTTTACAAATTGGGATTGGAATTTAAACTAATAGTGCTTAATTGTTTCCAGGTTGATTACATTCTTGGGGACAATCCTAGAGCAACAAGCTACATGGTGGGATATGGGAATAACTACCCACAACAAGTCCACCACAGGGCATCCTCCATTGTTTCCTACAAGAAGGATCCGAGGCCTGTGAGCTGCCGTGGAGGCTATGCTACTTGGTTCAGCAGGAAAGCAAGTGACCCTAATCTCCTCACTGGTGCAATTGTTGGTGGCCCTGACGCCTACGACAACTTCGCTGACCAAAGAGACAACTATGAGCAGACTGAGCCTGCTACTTACAACAATGCTCCTCTTCTTGGTATCCTGGCTCGTCTCAATGCCGGCCATAGTGGTTACAACCAGCTTCTTCCAGGTATAGAAATGATCCCTTCCCTTGTTGTTCTTCGAATTCCAAAACTGGGTTTACTCAGATTCTGATTGATGTGTATGAATTTACGCTGCAGAAGCGATTCTTCCAGCTCCCAGCCAGCAGGTAGAAGAAACCCCAAAAGCCACAGTTATTCCTACTCCAGGTAATTTGTTTATTAATTAATCTTTAATCATGTCTAATTGATCGAGTACCTTCATTGTCCTTGCCAAATCTTTAGCTGACATTCTGAGCTTGTGCTTCTGAAGCAGCCTCAACTTCTGCACCTATTGCCATAGAGCAAAAGATGACGACTTCATGGAACCATCAAGGCAAAACTTACTACAGATACTCCACCATTGTGACTAACAACTCACCAAAGGCACTGAACAACCTCAAGCTTTACATTAACAAGCTATACGGTCCCATCTGGGGTGTGACCAAATCAGGAGACTCATATGGTTTACCAGCATGGATGAAGTCATTAGGAGCTGGGAAAAGCATTGAGTTTGTCTACATTCATACTGCACCGGCTGCAGATGTGTCTGTTTCAAGCTACACTTTGGCTTAAAGAAGGTAATGCTTACTAGTGATTCTAAGAAATATTGTGCAGCTATACTCGTGAAAGCATTCCCGGGGGATGGTCCAAGTTTTTTTTTGGTACCAAACGCCAGTAGACAAGAAACGACAAGAACACTGAATTGTTGAATAAGGGTGAAGATTGGAGGATGAAAGGAGTGAAGAGGGAAAAGTGCTCATCCTCTTTCTCCTCCTGCTTCACTAGTTTCTCAGTATTATTATTATGATTATATAGCCGCTAGCTAGAAATAGGATTTTGTGTAGTGAGATTGGGAAGTTGGGAAGAAAAGGCTTCTCGATCTCTCAGTTCTCACATGGCGATTTGATGTTTTTTTTTGTGTGTTTCATCATTGTTGTCTTTTTGGTTTCAATGTTGTAAGCTTCGCAACTTTGAATTATGTGGAAATATTGTTTGTGGCTATCACATTATTCTATCTTAGGTGTGGTTTGGATGGGTGCATTCAAGGACCAAAATAGTTGTCAATTGAGGTGTTTGAGACTTTGATAATCTGTTAAAATCTTGATTGGTCTGCCCTCCAAGTAATGTCGCCACCTAGTAACAACCATCAACACCGGTAAATATTCCATTTCATACATCGATAGGGCTTAATTTCTCGTGAGAAGAGCTTGACTGAAATAAGCTATGGGTCTGCCCTGTTGTGATGAAACTGCTCCTACTCCAACTCCAACTCCACTAGCATCAGTTTCCAAAACAAAAGGTAAGGTGAAATCCGGAAGAGCCAACACCGAGGCCTTAACCATAATCTACTTAAGCTGCTGAACGCCTGCAATAACCTTTGGTGACCATTGGAACTGTTTTTTCTTCAGTAGCTCAATAAGTGGTTTATTGATCAAGCTATAACCCTTCACAAACTTCCTATAATAACAAGTGAGTCCCAAAACAAAAAACCCTTAGAGCCTTAACTGGAGTAGGTTAAGGCCATGACAATATAGCTTCAATCTTGGTAGGATCTGTAGCTACTCCAGCAGTTGATATCACATAACCTATGTAATCAACCGAAGACTAGCGAAAAAAACACTTGTTACTCTTAGCAAACAACTTATGCTGCCTAAAAGGCAACAAAATAGTAGTTAGATGCAAGAGATGTGAATCCTGGTCCTTGGTATAGACCAATATACCATCAAAGAAAACTAGCACAAACCTCCGTAAGTAAGGACCAAACACATTAAGGCATAACTCGAAATTCGTAGTGTCCATGATGTGTACAAAAGGAAGTCTTATGTTGATCATCAAGGTGCCTCCTAATTTGATGATAACCACCCCTCAAATCTAGGTTAGTGAAGAAACAAGCCTCATTCAATTCATCTAATAAATCATCGATAATCGGAATAGGAAACTGATTATTCATGGTAATGTCATTTAGTTGTCGATAATCCATGGAAAATCGCCAAATCCCATCCTTCTTCTTCACCAACAAGTCAGGTAAAGCAAAAGGACTATGACTACCATCCTTTATTACCACCTCCTTGTAAAGTTACCTTCCTACCATCCTTCATGACACACATTTGACCATGAACAAAGTCCAAGGTAGTTGACAGTTGTGCTTATGGTACACAACCAATCAAGTCCCAACACCACATCATGTGCCTTGAGAGGCAAAACACGCATATCAAACTCAAATTTCTCACCTTGCATCTATCAAGTCAACTTCAGACAAATTTTAGTACTGCATGCATAGACTCTCCCGTTAGCCATTGTAACTCTCATAGGAGGAGCCTTCTGAGCTACACATTGTAGTGAATATAATGTACTTGAACTAAGAAAAATGTTAGTACTCCCAGTATCTACTAACACACTCAACTTAGTTTTACCAATTCTTCCTCTCATTTGTAAAGAGTTCTCCAAACCAGTGCCTTCACCTTTCATAGCCATAGCAGAGCAGAAGGCACAAGAAAATCAGGTGGAGCTTGTTTAGTAGCTAATTGTTCAACCGTCTCAGGATAAAACGAGTTATCTGACCAAGACTCAGTTCCACCAATTCTCCAATAGTTTGGAAGACATTCAATTTCTTAATAGGAGCACAAACATGACCATAGTAATACCTATCCCCACACTTATAACAAGAACCTCGAGTACGAGAAGAGATTGATCGATTGGGAACAATGTTACCTTTCTTATGCATGCGTATCTTGCCGAAAAGCCAATGATAAGGAGTTAGGTTGAAGCATGAGAAGAATCAGTTGAATCTCCTCATCCAGACCACTTATAAAGCTATCCACAAAATAACTCTTTATTAGATGTGGATTGGTGTGTAAAATCAAGAGCGAAAATGCTCAAAGCGTTCATGATATGCCTCTACAGTTCCAATATGGCGAAGCTTATTAAACTCCCTAATAAGCTTATCAAAGCTGTAGTTATCAGGGAACACCTTGTTAATTACAGTGATCAAAGTGTAAATGATTTATATTATTGGACTTACGTAGCACTTGTCCAATAATATAAAAGGCCGATAGGGTTGGGGATTTGCTGGATCATTCATTCTTCTTCTTCCCTTCTCTTCGTCTAATAATATTCAGCCGCCGTCTTCTCCATGGATTAGCCGACTCATCGTCGGTGAACCACGTTAATCTCGTTGTGTTTATCGTATTTAATCTCATGGTATCAGAGCCTCAGGCGATCTCAGCATAACTCATCCCCGTCAGTTCTCTTTCTCGACAATCATGACTTCCGATTCATCCGATTTGTTGACTGTGAAATTCAATGGCAAAAACTATGATCATTGGGCGTTTCACTTCCGTTTACTGATTCAAGGAAAATTTATGTTGCCGTATCTGGACGGCACAATCGCGAAGCCCTCGCCATCTTCAGAAGCTATTGTCAGTAAGGAAGGTGAGACGGCCGCAAAACCTAGTTCGGTTGATCATGATACGTGGGAAGCCAATAATGCTAGGGTTTTCTCCTGGATTTTCGGCTCGGTTGATCCGACGATTGCGATGACCCTCCGCACCTACACTAGTGCTGCAGATGCTTGGTTGCACCTTCAGAAGAATTATTCACAAATCAATACATCTCGTGTTTTCGAGGTTGAGTATGAAATTACTCGTTTGACACAGGGTGATATGGACGTTCGATCGTTCTTCTTGGCCGCCCAAACCTTATGGACCGAGCAAGACTTGCTCAGCTCTTCTCTCCTTACATCGGTTGCTAGCGCGAAGATTCGTCAGGATCGTCATCGAGGACGGGTACTTCAGTTTCTCATGAAGCTCAGGCCGGAGTTCGAATCTGTGCGGCAACAACTCATCCAATCTAATAATGTTGATATGGATTCTGTCATTGGCGAGCTCTGTCGCACGGAGACTCGCCTCAAAACCCAAGCTGCCATGGATGGAAATTCTTTAGATGGAGGATCTGTGTTCGCTGCTCATTCTGATCGGCAACATTCTCGTTCCTCTTCCGGTTCCACTACAGGGTTTTCGCGGCCTCAATCCGGATATCAATCTGGCTATCAATCTTCTGCCGAGCTCAAGTGTCGTCATTGTGGCGAACTCGGACATGTTGTAGCTACTTGCCGTAAGCGCAATTTTTGCAACTATTGTAAGAAGCCGGGACACATTATTACTGAGTGTCGCAAGCGATCATTCCGTAACAATGGTAATTTCGGTCAATAGGGTTTCTCTCAAGGGTCATCTTCTGGATCGTCTTTCTCATCGGCTTCCCGAGGGACAGCCTATTCTATTGGATCGGCAACACCGTCAGATGTCTCATCGACTTCCACTGTTGGTATTCAAGCTTCGGATATTCAAAGCATGGTTCAACAGGCTATTCAACAGGCTCTCCCGACTGCTTTGAATACTGCTTTTGCCACGTTTGGTACATCAGGTATGACTCGCCCTTGGAATATTGACTCTGCATGTTTAAATCATATGACGGGTTGTGCTACTGATCTTCGCAACTATAAGCCTATTAGTAATGCAGCAGTACAAGTTGCCAATGGAGATAAATTAAAGATTGTTGGGATTGGAGATTTAAAGACATCTCAGTTGACTCTTCGTGACACTTTACATGTGCCATCGTTGGTTCCGAATCTTGTTTCAGTCGGGCAATTAACCGATAATGGATGTATGGTTACATTCTCTCCATCTGGATGTGTTGTGCAGGATCAGAGGAGCGGGAAACTGATAGGTCGGGGTAGTAAAGTCGGACGTAGCTTCTACTTGGGATCGTTGCCAGTTGATGTTCGGAAGGTAACATCGAGTAGAAGTCAGATGGAGCATGACACTGCCTTTGGAGCCTTTGGGTCGTCAGATTATAGCTTTTCTTCAGATTTTAGTTTTCCAGACATCAATTGTTTTTCTAGTCAGTTAGCCTCAGTTAATAAGTGGAACTTATGGCATTCTCGACTTGGCCATCCACATTTTGCCAGACTCAAGTTTATGGTCAAACATCATTTGTTACCCGTTCGGTTGAATTTAAAGGTTATTGATGATTCTATTCACTCTTGCACTCATTGTATTGCAGCAAAAGCAAGTAAACAGTCATTCAACTCTAGCGAGACGGTTATTACTGAACCATTCACCCTTATTCATACGGATTTATGGGGTCCCTCTCCTATCACTTCTCGCCTTGGATATCGATACTTTGCTATCTTCGTTGATCAAGCTACACGTTTTACATGGGTTTATATGCTTCGGTCAAAGTCAGAACTTCTTCTTGTTGCTACAACCTTTATTATGATGGTGAAAACGCAGTTTCATAAGACTATTAAGCTGGTTCGTTCCGACTCTGGAGGAGAATATAGCTCAAATGCACTTCGTGATTTATATACACGACACGGTATTCTATATCAACAATCTTGTCCAGGAGTATCTGAACAAAATGGTCTTTTGGAACGAAAAAATTGGCATGTTCTTGAGCTAGCGCGGGCTATCCTCCTTCAATCACAAGTTCCTTCTCGTTTCTGGCCAGAGGTTGTCCAGACGGTGGTATATTTTATTAATCGGCAGGTGACGTGAACTCTTCAAAATGACACTCCCTATTTCTCTCTTTATGGTCGTGCGCCGTCCTACTCTTTGCTTCGGGTATTTGGGTGTGTTTGCTTCGTTCTTCTTCCTCGTACGGAGCGCACAAAGCTGACATCTAAGGTTGCTCATTGTGTTTTCATGGGCTACTCAGACCATCACAAGGGGTATGTGTGCTATGACCCTACTCTTCGACGAATGCGAATTTCTTATCATGTGATCTTTCAGGAACATCAATTTTATTATGATGGGACATCTACTTCGTCAATCTCCGTTGCTCCTCATCCGAACCTATTCACCCTTACCGATGACTCTCCATCCCCTATTACCTTACCTCATACGTCCAACACTATTTCCATGACCAATACCTTAAATTCTACATCTATTCCACTACCTGCCACCTCAAATCCTATAATTTCCAACTCCTCTCAAATTTCCAATCCCATGCATATACCTCCTGCCTCTCCCATTACGTCCAACACCTCCCCACACCCAATCCACCAATCCACTCCCCTGACCATACTACTGCAACTTCCAATACCATTTCCTCTCCGTCTCCTCAACCCATCTCTGATGTTCCTCGACCCAACCGACCCCACCGTGAGACTAGGGGTCAAAAGCCTTCTCGGTATCACGACTTTGTCGCCTTTGATGTTGCCCCCATGTCGAATCCAACCATTCCTGCCAACTTTCGTGAGGCCAACTGCTCTCCATCTTGGCGTGCAGCCATGACTGAAGAGCTCACTGCCCTTGCCGATAATAATACTTGGAGTCTTGTATCGCACCCACTTAACACGTCAGTCATTGGGTGTAGGTGGGTCTATACTTTAAAGTATCGTCCAGACGGTTCTGTTGATCGTTATAAAGCTAGATTGGTCGCTCAGGGTTTTCGTCAGGAGTATGGCATTGATTATGAGGAGACATTTGCTCCAGTTGCCAAAATGCCTACAGTTCGCACTTTACTCTCTGTTGCGTCCCAACGAGGGTGGTCCTTAATGCAATTGCATGTGAAGAATGCTTTCCTTCACGGGGATCTGAAAGAAACTGTATATATGGAGTGTCCGCCAGGGTTTGATAAGTCTTCTGTTGGAGATGTCGTTTGCCATCTACATCGTTCTCTTTATGGTCTCAAACAGGCACCAAGAGCATGGTTTGAGAAGTTTCACTCTATTATCGTGCAAAATGGATTTGTTCAAAGCTCTAACGACCCATCTTTGTTCACCAAGAAATCTGGTACCAAGATCACAGTTTTATTGCTTTATGTTGATGATATGATTCTTTCGGGTGATGATACGGTGGAAATTGAAACAGTGAAGCAGTTACTACAACAACACTTCCACATGAAGGATCTTGGGGTCCTTTCATATTTCTTGGGTCTCGAAATTCATAGGTCTGCTAAAGGAATCTTTGTGTGCCAAAAAAAGTATATCGATGACTTGCTTCAGACTGCTAGACACGCCGACTGCAAGCCTAGTGGTACGCCGATGGATATGAATGCTAAGTTTAGCCGGAATGATGGTGAGCTTGTGGCCGATCCTTCTCTTTATCGCAAACTCGTCGGTAGCTTAATCTACTTGACTACTTGTACTCGTCCTGATCTAGCATACTCAGTTCAGGTGGTTAGTCAGTTCATGTCAGAACCGCGAGAACCACATTTACAGGCTGTTTATCGTATTTTAAGGTATCTTCAAGGAACCAGACGTGTGGGAATTTTCCTTCCCATGGCCGGCAATGCCTCTATTTCTGCTTTCGCTGATGCTGATTACGCAGGTTGTGTGGACACTAGGAGATCCACCTCTGGTTGGTGTGTTAAGTTTGGGAATGCGTGTACTACGTGGCGGTGTAAAAAGCAGGATCGTGTTGCTAAGTCTTCAACAGAAGCAGAATATCGATCCATGTCCGAGGTATGCTCTGAAATTGTGTGGATTACCAAGTTGCTTCATGAGTTTGATATTCTTGTCTCTCTACCTGCAACTTTATTTGGCGATAATACTAGTGCTATTCAGATAGCTACTAATCCTGTTCTTCATGAGAAGACGAAACATATCCAGACTCATGTTCATTATATAAGGGAGCTTGTCCGTGATGGTGATATTAAGCTGCAATATTTGAATACTGACAATCAGATAGCGGACTTACTTACGAAGGCTGTGTGCACTAGTAGACATTGATTTTTAGCTGGCAAATTGATGTGTCGAGACCTACATCAATTTGAGGGGGGCTGTTAATTACAGTGATCAAAGTGTAAATGATTTATATTATTGGACTTACGTAGCACTTGTCCAATAATATAAAAGGCCGATAGGGTTGGGGATTTGCTGGATCATTCATTCTTCTTCTTCCCTTCTCTTCGTCTAATAATATTCAGCCGCCGTCTTCTCCGTGGATTAGCCGACTCATCGTCGGTGAACCACGTTAATCTCGTTGTGTTTATCGTATTTAATCTCACACCTATTTTATTTCTCTTTTTAAAGTTAAAGTAGGTGATTGTGTGCTTGAGCCGGTCCTAGAAGTAATGGAAGTAAAGGTTAGGAATGAACAACATGAGAGATTAATTGCGGGTTTTGAGATAGAGGAGGTCCGAAAAGCAGTTATTAGCATGAGGAAAGACAAAGCCCCGGTCCTGATGGTTTCAACCCGGGCTTCTACCAAGTCGCTTATTAGGCAATGACGTGTACTAATTTTGAATTTTTTTAATTCCCAAATTATTTTTCTTTGAATAGAATTCAACTATGGTTTCATATAGGGTTATGATTTGACTTTTGAGAGCATGGTAATTTTACATTGAACGAAACCGAACATTACAAATTACATATGAATTTTCTCTGTACTTTTCTACAGCTAACCCCAACTTTGTTCGTTTTATTTATAGCCTACTAGTAACAGACAGCTGCTATAACCTTCACCCTATCCACAATACATTCCTTTTTTGACCATCATATTTTTTTACTACAACTTGAGCTTGACAACAATGACACTGATATTGTCCAGGCTCCCTTTAGCCATCGCAAATTCTGCCAGAAACGACGCCGCTGCCTCTGCACAGTTTTCACTCGTGTCGTCTGCAAATCTCATCCTTATTCCTCCGTTTAAACATTTCGCCACCACTGCACACGCCGTCTCATTCGATATCACATCCCACAACCCGTCCGATCCTATCACCACGAACTCGTCCGATTCACTTCTCTCCGTTACCATTACCGTTACCGTTACCGTTACCTCCGCCCCCACTTCCGCCCTCCGATTATCATCTCCTACATATTTATAATAACATTTAATCCTTCTGGTCTGCATTAATTAATACAGATTTAATTTGTTTGCAAATCAAATTACCTGTACTAGTAGTAGCAGCAGCAGCCAGGACTCCTAGGGAGCGGTTTACTTTCCAATTTACACCCTTAGTGTTGCCGGCGATTTCCCTTCTCTCCCGTTCGCCGCCTCCACGATCAGACTGTGTTACAATGTTCAAATTGTTCTATTCATACGGATCTTAATTATATACCATAGCACACACAACGAACGAAAGCTGAAACCATGAAATCATGATCTGGAAAGAGACAAAAGAGAGAGTTTACTTTTCGTAAATGGCCTTTAAGCACCCCAGTCGACGCCGTCGTGACTCGTCTAATACGTTTCATGGTCGGACGGCGCTTAATTCGTTTCATAATCGGAACGAATTTGAAGTGTCGACTGCTCCCTGCTACATGTCTCTTTCCAGATTTCATGTACTTAGAAGAAGAATTTGTTTCAAGCTGCAGGGACAGAGGTTTAATTACTTTGTTAGAAGACAAAGGCAGAGCTACGCCTCCGCGTGATAAAACCGCCTTCGATTTTCCCCTGTTAGCAACCACCACCTCTTCCTTACCTACCATCACCACAACCGCCGTCGCCCTCACGGCGGCTGCTCTGTTCCCGTCAAAGTCCTCCGGGTTGCTACCTAAACGGATCTCCTCGTCCATATCATGGAAACTGTTTATCATTACTTTCTTCCAGTAATCCAATCCTGATGAAGCGGTACTTCTCTTCTCTGCCTCCATCGCCACCATCAGGTGCATCCTATTTCTGCACATGACCGACACTGCTCCGCCGCCGTCCATGCCGTCGTAGACGCCAAAGAAATCAAAATAATTCTCGAATCCACCTACCTCGAGACCTGGAACCACCGCAACCGCGTCTTCCATCACCCTTCGCCGGCCAATTACAGATACAACGCTGTGAGAGAGACTCGCTGATGTCCTGGTCAGGCAGGTGGTATCGTCTCTGATCGACGGCTCTCCTGAAATGAGTTCCTTGGGAGTAGTTTCGTCGGGAAGATGGGGCTCCGGGTTGATTGTGGCCGTTTTCTCGTCTATTCCGCCCCCAGATTCGGCTTCAGGTTCAGAGTAATAGCTGATCCGATTCATTTTCTTCGTGTGTGGCATCATTCTGAGGGGAGTTTGCAGATATCGGTGTTTCTCTCTCTCTCTCTCTCTCTCACACTCGCACATTGTAATTCAAATTCAAAATTCGTTCAATTTGAACTAGTAAGTAAGTAACAGTAAGGAAACTCCTGAGGAAAATGGTGATTAAAAAGGAAAATTGTCCGTGGGATAGTGACATGTGTTGGCGGGAAAGACAGCCACGTCTGAAAGACGTGGACGGCCAGGATTCAAAATGAGTGCATACGTGGCGTCAGTCAGCGTTGTTTGACTGCAATTCGGCTATGGCTCTAAGAGCCTTTTCTCTCAGATCCATCTAAGAGGCCGATCCAACGGCTGTGATGGGCCATTAATTTTTCGTTTGATCAATGGTTGAGGCTTATTCAGGGGTAAGAGTGGAATGATCTGAATTTTATTATCTATATTTTATTTTTATTTGCTATCAAATTTAAATATGGTTATAGTAGATTGAAAGAAACAAACTTAATCTTCTCTCTCTTAGTTTCAAAATCAATGTCCTTACACTTTCTCTCACCCAATCCACTCCCTTCTCTCTAACTTCTTCTCTTCTTCTCCACACATCACCACCATTTCTATGGCTGAAGCTCAAGCTCCACCACCAACGAAGGATGTTCTAACTCCACTATCAAAGAAGGTAAGTTCAAACTCAAACTCTACACCAAAGAAGAAGCTGTCCAAGACGAAACAAGTTGCTATTCAGAAGAAACAAGAAAAAAAATCAGCAAAGAGCCCTCATTTTTTACAAAAAACGGTACCTATGTACTTATTTATTTTACATGTTTGTTTTTGCCCTAGTTTCTTCATTGTTGTATCTTCTGATGCACTAAGAAGAAATTTCAATACTTTTTTTTTGAAACTTAAGAAATTTCAACACAATCTTCAACTTTGACTCAAACCTTCATCGTTCTTAAAAAAAAGTCTAAACCTAGCAAGTTCGAAACAAAAATTATGCTATTCAGATCTGTATTTTGTTGTTTTGTGTCTCCCGTTCTAGATTTGTATTTTGTTATTTTGTGTCTTCTGTACCAGATCTGTATGTTGTTGTTTTGTGTCTCCCATACCAGATCTATATATATGTTGTTGTTGTTGTCTCCCATACCAGATATCTTCATTTTATATACATGTTGTGTTTGTGTTATGCATGTTATATGTATAATACATGTTTGATATATGTATGTTTCTGCCTCTCGTATATGATATATGTAATGTCATTAAGTTATATGGTATTTTTTATCGTATGTGTTATGTATATAATACGAAAGTGTTATTTATGTGTTATGACGGTTCAATACATAATCTGTTTTTGAACTGTTATATGTGTAATACGTGACTAATATACGTATTTTATATATGTCTTGATAGGTGCAAAAGAAGAAGAAGCAGGGAATAAAAGTAAATATTTTTTGACGAGTCAAGAAGATTCATGTAAAGACGATAAAGTCAACTAAGAAGTCATCAACGAGAGACACGTGCATATGAAGATGTTTTGTTTATTGATATGTATTTTTGTTGAAGATTTGATTATACCACAAATATATTACTATTTATATAATGCATATGTGTTTGTATATATTTCTATGTTTTCCTGCAAACTATTATATGATTGTTAAAATGAACATAACAATGACATACCAATGACATAATAAGAACATGACATTTACATATTAAGAACGTAACAATGGAATAACAGTATGTAACAACACAATTACAAATACAATGATATAATAACAACATGTCAATGATGTATTTGGAACATAATAGTGACATAATGGTGATATAACAACAACCTAACATAAAAAGTATGTTAAGGTTTCACGTGTTGATCCATTGTACTAAAACCATAAGCTTCATTTACACAATTGTACAAGTTATACACAAAACCATAGTTTTCAAATTGTTATGTTTGTGTTATGTGTATGTAATGGCGTAATGAAGAAAACATAATAACAACATAACAATGACATAAATAGAACCTAACAATAAAAAATCCGTTGACATAACAAACTCATGATATATTATTTCATGTTATTCATTACTGAACTATAGACTTGATAGAGTTCACGTTTACAATGATATGTTGGGATCAATGACATAACATCAACATGACAATGACGTAATAGGAACATAACAATGTCATAACAGTGATATAACAATTACGACATTGAAATGTTTGTTCAAGTTTGCGTTATGACGGTTTAAAACGTATCAAACTTGATATCATTATACTCGAAAAAATAAAACAAACAACATTTGTGAAGGAAAATAATTATTTTGATCATTGTAAAAAAAGTTATAGACATTAAATTAAAAAGTGGGGAAATAATAAAAGTTGCAAAGTGTATAGAAGAAGGAACACTTTTCTGCAAAAAAACAAAAAATATGTCAGTAAAAAAGTTGAAAGAAATGATTATAATTTTCTTTTTATTTTTCCCTCCAATCACTTTTGTGAATTGTCATTATCACCCTTATTTACTATTCTTTATTTTCAACCGTAGGATGCGAGGAAGGCTGATCCAACGATCCACGTTCTCTCAGATTGATCTGAGAGATTCCCCTCTCAGATTAATAGCCGAACTGGTTTGACTGAGGTTATTAGAAGAATTACTCATTTTGGTGGCGGTTGATTTGGGAAGCGGCTCCATACCTTACCTACGTGTTTCCGAGTAGTGGGAAATTGTTTGTAAAACTTTTTAACATTTGGCGGGAATAAGCGCGACGTGGCCTTTTAATCTGTCATCTCTTCTCTTATGAGCTGGACTGAACGGACGACTTCATTCTTTTTCCGGAGTATACATACACTTTGAATAGAAGCAATAAAGAACAACGATTCAATTCAGAGTTTTTGCATTTGGCCCTTAATTTGGTGTTACATTACAGATGACTACAAACAATTATCGATTCAAGACAAATCGATCATTTCCAATAATTAGGTTGGGGGTAGAGAGATTATAGTATGCTGAAGTTTCAGTACAAATTGGTGCTGAAACAGCCCCATGTCTAGATTCATTCAGACATATACTGCAGACTTGGCCGCGCATCATTTACTGGCTGAAATGGATTGGGTGCAATTTGGATGGGGTTTCATTAGTCCAAAACAAAGGTTGAATATTCACCTCTCTTTTTCACTATAAGAACATATTCACCTCTCTTTTTCACTATAAGAACATATTCACCCTCCCTGCTTTCAATACAAAAAATCTCTCATCTTCCATGCACATATAACACAATTAAGTATCATCAAAGGTAAGTATTTTAACATAATAATTTGTTCCCTTCTATTACTATGATTACATTTCAATTCTCTCACTAATTATGTGTGTGATATATCATTTGTTAGGTGATATTATCTTAAGAGAAGAAAAATAACTACGGTATCAGTGTCACTTATGTTAGTATGATTATATTTAAATTCTTCAACTAATTATTGGCATGTGATATAGCATTTTTTAGGATTTTTTTCATTAATATTATTAATTAATTAACTATTTACCAATCTAGGGTCGTTTTAAAACTATTTACGAATCTATGGTAGTTTTCATTCAAATTGGCAGCAAGTACTAACATTGTGGGTTGTTCACGGCTGGATTAATATCAATTTCCTTTCACGGCTGATTTCCAGCAGCAGAAGACTGAAATTATGAGCCTTTCGCGGCTAGAGTGTGGCCGCAGAAGGCTGGTCAAAGTCCCCAAGACTGCACACACTGTACTTGCACAAAGTCTTGTCACGTCATTAGGGAATCAGATTCCCTGCGGCTGCACTGTGGCCGCATTAGTGATCCATTGACTTTTTTTTGCGGTGTTAAATTTAAACGTAAAAGATTGAAAATTCAACCCTATAAAAATGGGATGCATGCGGCTGTAATCAGTTCCTGAAGGGAAGCAGTTGGGGGTGTTAACTTGTGTTGCTGAAATTAAAGGTAACCCTCCTCTTTCTTGTTAAGTTGTTAATTGTTATTGTTAGGTTCTGTTAGTAGTTAGAGAATGATACTTTATTTATATTTATACGTAGTTAGAGAATGATTAGATAGGTAATTAATTAAGGATTAGTGAGTTATAGAAAATAAGATATGTAGTTACGTATTATGAGTAGTTAGAGACATGTTTTAAACGATGTCGGTTATAATCAGTTGCATTTTTTGGTCAGATATATTAATCCAGCCGTGAACAACCCACAATGTTAGTATTTGCGGCCAATTTGAATGAAAACTACCATATATTCGTAAATAGTTTTAAAACGACCCTAGATTCGTAAATAGTTAATTAATTAATAATATTAATGAAAAAAATCCCATTTTTTAGGTGATATTATCTTCAGTTAATATTGGACAAATACCTACATTTGTTATTATTTGAAACTAACTATTATTAGGGGGTCGTTTGGATGGGTGATTTGGGAGGAGGAGATTTCAAATGTCTAGAGACTTGAAATAGCATGAGAATTGAGGTCCCCTTGCTATTTGAAAAATAGATTGTTTGGTTAAGTGATTTGAGAGATTATTGAAGGAAGAAATTCAGAAAATTAAAAACTAAAAGTTAAATTCACATTACAAATGACAAAAATATCCTCCATTAACATTGTGAATAGGGGAATTAGTTGAGGACAACCAGTAAATTTGCCTCAAATCTCTACTTTTGTGTGGTGATTTTAAAATCACTCTCAAATCTCTATGGGCCCACCATAGAGATTTAAAATCTCTCACAATCTCCCTACAATTTTGTAGTCCAAACAAGTGATTTTATTGAAATCTCTAGGGAAGGGATTTTGGCCCCAAATCACCCAAAATCCCCACCCCAAATCTCTAATACAAACAACCCCTAGAACTAAATCTTAAGTTATTGCCTATATTATACTCTATTAATAATATTCTAATTTCCGTTAAAGAGCAAGTTGAAGACTTCGCAGCCAAATCTAAATATCAAACCTACGTCTCAAAATCATGTTAGACTTATTTAATTTGTACTAAAACAAAAGTTTGGAAGACTTATTTGCACTAAAATAAAAATTTGGAAGACTTATTTTTACCAAATTGGAAATATGTATTTCATTCATTGTCCCACGGATTAGAATACTCAATTTTATAGTTAAAAGTCACTTCTGTATATTTTAAATAATCAATGACTATTCCTAGTATGATTCAAATTATTAAAGCGGACAAAAAAATTGGTATAAACTAATTTTATTTACTTTGTAGTTCTAAGTCAATGGCAGAACTATATTAGCGACGACATTTTATGGAACCCGGACCCAAATTCTACGTTAGGACACCCCTTATTATCCTCATATGAGGACACCTCTTAGGACCATAGGATTTAATCTTAGAGATCTGAAGGTCAATATTAATTGGTTAAAAGAGTAATTTCAATGTTTAATTAATTGCAGATTTTTATTTTATTTTATTTCCATAATGATAATTATTGTTAATTAAATACGAATTTTCAATTAATATTCAGATTCTTTATTATTAATTAAATTCAAAATTTAATTATTGTTAATTAAATGCTCCATTTTTTTATTAACCAATTAATTCTTTTGTTATGATCACAATTTCCATTTTTTCTCCTAATATTTATTGAGAAGTATTAATCTTTATTTGGTAATTAATTTCCACAATAGTTAATTTAGCAATATCATATGATTTCTTCCCAAACTTTACTCCCCCTTTCTGATGGGCCCGGCCCGGCGGAATTCAAGGGCCCACATGGCGGCCCACACGGCGTCCTAGACACAGCCACTAGTGCTGAGAAGTTGGGCCTAGGCGACAGCTTAGATGGGCTAAGCAAGCAAGCCCAGGAAGTAAAGGGAGGCCCAAAGCGACGACCCAGTCTCGGCGACTCTTAGGGTTCCAAGGCAAGACGAACACGTGTCAACATCCTACGGAGGCTACAAACGAGTGGCCAGGATTCAACCTTGGCGACCAAGCCAGGGGTACTATAAATACCCCCCGTACACCCCATTAACCGGGGGACAACACTTTTACCCAGCGGACAAACGCTCCGCGGTACGTTACTCGCTTCCCTTCCCATTCCTTAAACTGATCGCCTCCCTTTCCCTTGAACTAACTACCCCCTTTATCACTTACGAGGTAACCACCCCCGGAAGACCAACAGGCTTGGGCTTCCATTATTGGGCCAGGCGACGAGGCTGGAACAATTGGCGCGCCAGATAGGGGCGATCAGGCGACTTTCCAAGGCGAATGGCTTCATCAGCGATTCCCACTTTGATGGGCGAGGATGGTGAAGGAGGAGATGGAGTAACACCGGTCAAGCACATCAACCCAGGTTCCCGTGCAGACCCAAATCTCACTAGAAACATGGAACGCGAATTCGAAGGCGACTCGGAGTCTCGAAGTACTATTCCTGCCGGCGATGCCTATGAACTGTTGGAGCAGCGATTTCGGTCCCTTGAGCAGCAAAATGCTGAGCTTACCCAAATGTTGAAGACGGTGATCGCTCAGCAAGCTCAAGCCCTCGGGGCCAACACTCGGGACAGGCAGTCGCCGCAGGACTCTCATCTTGAAGTATTACAACAATTCCTCCCGGCTACTCAAATCTCCCCCGCATAGTTGGCGGTTCGCCAACCTCTGTCCAGGGCGATACTCGCCGAGCCACTACCTAAGGGGTTGGTTCCGCCCAACCTAGATAGGTATGTAGGTACAGGCGACCCGGACGAGCACCTACAAGCCTTCCAGATCGCCATGCAAATGCAGCAAGCCGGCGACGCCGCATATTGCAGTGCTTTTCCAGCGATGCTTGGGGGGCGAGCTAGGAAGTGGTACATGAATCTACCGGAAGGTATCATAACGTCGTGGGAGGGTTTTGCGAGGATCTTCTCACAGAAGTATGAGTGCAAGAAAACAAGGACGGTCTCGTTGCAAGCACTGGTGAGCCTGAGGCAAAAGCCGAGCCAGTCGCTGAAGGAATTCGTTGATGAGTGGACTGGGGTCGTCCAATCCATCAAGAGGGTAGATCATGAAATCGCTGCGACAAGTTTATTCCAGTCGACTCATAATGGCAGACTGCGAGAGTCGCTGCTACAGGTGGCTCCAAAGTCGCTGTCCGACTTGGAAACCAGGGTGCACAAAATTATTTTAATTGAGGAGCAGTTAGCGGAACCTTTACAAGGAGCGGCGAAGAGGGAAGAAAAGCCCGTTACAGGGAACAAGCAGGCCAAATGGCAGCCCTCCGAGAGACCGCCACACAGGATAAATCGCCCGGAGGAACAAAGGGGTTACCAGGAGAGGGGGTACCAAGAGGAAAGGGCGGATTACACACCCCTCTCAGAATCGCGAAGAAAGATCTTGCTGTACATGCAGCATAAAGGACATACCATCAACTGGTCGGGACCAATGTTCACCCCAGCGGATCAGCGAAGTCGCCAGAAGTTCTGCGATTTCCATGACTCTCATGGGCATACCACTGAAGATTGCAGGGAATTGAAAAATGAAATCGAAAAGTGGATAAGCGAAGGACGTCTCAGGGATTTCATTGTCAGCTCAAAGCGGAAAAACAAGCCGCAAGAAGATGATCGCCACAGAAAAAGAGAATCACAAGACAAGAAGGGTGATGTCTTCGCCCGGCTTAAGGAGCCTCTGGACAATGAAGATAGCAAGAAGAAGCCTCGTCCTGAGGTGAACCACGTTTATCAAACCATTTTCGGTGGAGAAAGCTGCCCAACAAAGAAAGTCAAAAAAGAGGAAACGAAGGAAGTAATGATGATAGATCAAGTCAGTCGCCCAACTTTGGGGTTCTCAGAGGAAGACATGGCCCGGGTAGAGGCCCAAGCTTGGAGGCGATGGTGATTCAAGTAATCACACACAATAGCCGAGTGGAGCGAGTGATGGTTGATGAAGGGAGTTCAGCGGACATCATTTTCTGGGAGCTGTATAAGAAAATGAACCTGCCAACCAGCTTGCTCAGGTAGACAAAAATAACCATCTCAGGATTTTCAGGACACACAGTCCCTATTAAGGGAATTGCCACGATGGCGATAACCATCGGGGACGGAGACTTACAGGTCACCCGATCCATTGACTTCCATGTCATGGATTGCCAATCCACGTACAACATGATCCTCGGGCGACCGGCGAGTGCCGCCTTCCAGGCAATCTCCTCCCCAGTGCACCAAGTGTTGAAGTTCGCCACAAAAGAAGGGATAGGTTTTGCCTGGGGGCACCCGGACATCGCCAGAAGGTGTTACAGGGCGGCGACTAAAAGCACCTGCCTCACCATAAGCTTGGAGGTGGAAAATGGAGGAGAAAGAGTTGTACCGGCAGAGTCGGATGTCCCAATACCACTCTTCGAGGAGGACGAAAGCAAGACAGTCCGGGTATCATCCTATCTAAGCGACGAAAGGAAGCAGGAGTTGGTTGGGTTGCTCCGAGAATTTTCACACCTGTTCGCGTGGTCACCGAGTGACATGCCGGGGATCGCTCCAGACATCATCAAACACTCTCTTGCGATTGAGCCCGGGAGTCGCCCAACACAACAAAAACGGCGAAACATCTGCAGAGAAAGGCAGCAGGCGGTGGCGATCAAAGTAGAAAAGCTTCTGAAGGCAGGATTTATCAAGGAAGTGCAATACCCTGAATGGTTGGCTAATGTAGTTCTTGTGAAGAAGTCATCAGGAGCATGGCGAATGTGCGTCGACTTCACTAGCCTCAATGACGCTGGTCCCAAGGACCCGTACCCGCGTCCCAACATAGAGCAGCTGGTAGATGCAACAGCGAATAATGAAATGCTGTCCTTCCTAGACATGTTTTCAGGTTATCATCAGATACCATTGAACGAGCAAGACCAAGAGAAGACGACCTTCATGACGCCCACGGCGAACTACTGCTACCGGGTAATTCCATTTGGACTTAAGAATGCTGGCGCGACATACCAAAGGATGATCGACTCAGTTTTCGCCAAGCAGCTCGGCCGAAACTTGGAGGCGTATGTGGATGACCTCTTGGTCAAAAGTGGGAAGTCTGACGATCACCTGGCTGACTTAAGGGAAACCTTCAATACACTGCAGGAGTATTCGCTCAGATTGAACCCTTTGAAGTGTGTGTTCGGGGCGACATCAGGAAAGTTTATGGGATATCTCATAACCAGAAGAGGAATAGAAGCTAATCCAGCGCAGATCGCGGCGATTACAGCAATGACACCACCAAAGACTGTTAAGGAAGTTCAGGTTTTATCTGGAAGACTGACGGCAATCAATCGATTCATTCCAAGGATCGCTGATCGCTGCGCTCCATTTTTTGCAACCTTGAAGAATGCATCAAAGTTTGCTTGGAATGACAAATGTAACAAGGCTTTTGAAGAGCTGAAACAATTTTTAATTACTCCTCCTGTACTTGCATCTCTGAAGTTAAATGAAGATCTATTTCTCTATATCGCAATCTCTCCAAAGGCAGTTAGTGCGGTTTTGGTTCGAAGAGAGGACAAAGCCGAACACCCTATTTTTTACATGAGTAAGACCTTAGTCGACGCCGAAACAAGGTATCCGGCGATAGAAAAAATGGCGTATGCTGTGGTTTGCGAGAAAGCTGCGACCATATTTTCAGGCACACACAATACATGTGCTCACGAATCTTCCGATTAAGAATGCGTTAAGGTCCATGAGCGTGGCAGGGCGATTAGCTAAGTGGGCGATTGAGTTAAGCGATTATGACATTCGATACCAGCCACGAACGGCGATCAAAGCCCAGGTCCTTGCGGACTTTGTAGTCGAAGGGGCAGTACAAGAAGATAACGAAGAAGGTGATGAGTGGACGTTATTTACGGACGGCGCCTCGAGTAAGGGAGGATCAGGCGCGGGGATAGTCCTAAGGTCTCTTGGTGGGATCCTCCACGAGGTCGCATTACGATTCACAACTAATCGAACCAACAACGCAGCGGAGTATGGGGCATTGGAGGCTGGCTTACGAATCGCTAAGAGTATGGAAGTTACCAACATCAAAGTTTTCTCAGACTCGGCGATAGTAGTCAACCAAGTTAATGGGAGCTTTGAGGTAAAGGAGGAGTCGCTCCTCCCCTATTTTGATGAGGTACAACTGCTTATATCGGAATTCACAAGGGTGGTTATATCCCAGATTGCTAGGGAGGAAAATTGCCACGCGGATGCATTGTCAAAATTAGCAACGGTGACAGATTTTGAAGAAGGGCGAATGGTCACAGTGGAGAAGGAAACAAGGATGAAGCAGTGTTTCCACATGATTAACGGAATTGGGAAAAGCGACTGGCGAACACCTATTATCCAATACTTGGATAACGACACTGTACCAAGCGACCCGGTAGAGGCGACCAAACTCCGGCGAAAAGCAGGAAGATGCACTATAATAGGGGGTGAGCTGTACCGAAAGTCAGCCATGGGTCCATACTTGCGATGCTTGGGAGAGGAGGATGCAACTTGGGCTCTGGAGGAAATACATTCAGGTGTGTGCGGCACTCACTTGGGAACGAGAAGTTTAGAAAGCAATTTAATTTACCAGGGCTTCTATTGGCCAACAATGAGAAAGGAGGCTGGTGACCTGGTGAAGAAATGCCACAAGTGTCAGGAATTTGCGAGTTATCACAAGTTGCCAGCAACAGCGCTCCAGGCGAATGTCAGCCCATGGCCATTTGCGAGGTGGGGGATGGATATCCTAGGCCCATTCCCAAAAGCTTCAGGAAAAAGGAAATTCCTCATCGTGGCGGTTGATTATTTCACCAAGTGGGTTGAAGCAGAAGCAGTGGCGAGTATCATCGCTAAGCAGATACAAAAGTTCGCGTTTAAAAGTATCGTCACCAGATTCGACATACCAGAAAGTATTATCTGTGATCATGGTACTCAGTTCGACTCACAAGTCTTTAAAGAATTTTGTGATTATTTAAAGATAAATCTACGATTCGCCTCAGTCGCCTACCCACAAGCCAACGGACAAGCGGAGGCGGCTAACAAACTCATCCTGCAAGGTTTAAAGAAAAGAGTGGATGGATGTAAGGGTGTATGGGTCGAGGAGCTTGATCACGTACTATGGGCTCATCGTACGGCTTATAAAACGGCGACAGGCGAGACCCCCTATACATTGACATATGGGACTGAGGCGGTCCTCCCGGTGGAGATTTCAATCCCATCTATACGGATACAGGAATACAGGGACGAGGTCAACGAACAAGAATTGATGCTTAATGTAGACATGATTGAGGAAAGAAGAGAAGAAGCACAGATGCGGCTGATCGCTGAAAAGGAACAGCTGACCAGACAATATAATCTAAAACTCTGACCACATCACATCGCGCTAAATGATTTAGTACATCGAAAAATCTTTAGGCCAGCGGTCGGGGCAGCCAAGCTCAATCCTGGATGGGAGGGACCGTATAGAGAACGGCGAGTAATAGGGGCCAATACCTTCAAGCTAGCAGAGCTGGATGGCGCAAAGGTTTCTGATGTGACTTTATTTAGTGCATTTTAAGCTTATGAATGACCTTTGAAATGCCCGTGTTTGATTCTGAAATGCCGTGCTTAATGTGTTTTTATCGGAGTTTTGTGCTAAGTGCTATTCTGTTGCCCGGTTGCCACTTTGAGGCCAATTCCATGTCTATTGGAGGTGTTTTATTTGTATTTTCAGGTCATGGCATTGTAGTACTGGTGACAAGGAGCACGCAGGATCAAACGGGAGGTCAATCAGAGCTAGGACGGAGGAGATATGAGCGTTGCAAAATCGAGCCTTCTGCAGAGTTCAAGGGTGCACGCCGTGCACCATTGCACGCCGTGCATGATGCACGCCGTGCACCGTGCACGGTTGGTGCACGGGCTGTCCAGGAGGCTGCCAAATTTGATTCAGCTCCAAGGTGCACGCCGTGCAGCCTTGCACGCCGTGCACTATGCACGCCGTGCAGGGGTGCACGCCGTGCACTTCCCCTGCACTATTTATACCCACGTTTTTCACTCTTTTGAGGAATTAGATCATACCTCTTGAACCCCAAACACATTTCACGAACCCTCAAACCCTAGAGCACGTTTTTGGAGCAATTTGAAGCCATTGGAGCTAGGATTGAAGCCAACAAACCTTGGGAGAAGTGCCTACAAGTGGAGAAGTGAAGATCATCTCAAGGAATCATCCATGGTGTTCTTGGTGACCATTCTTCCTTCTTCTTTCTTTACTCCCTTGGCCATGTGTGGCTGATTTTCTAGGGTTCCTCTTGGATGGGTAGAATAGTTGTGCTATGATAGAGGGATGATTGTATAGAACTTGCCATGATTGATCTTGGTTGTATGAGGATGATTCCTAGACTTGTTCTTAATGCCATTTTATGCCATGTTTGCTTAATTTGGTCCATTCATTGTAATTTGATGCATGAGAGTGCTTGGATTGCATAGATTGTAGGTCTAGGGATTGAAGAGAGTGTGTTCTAAGAGATTAGATCATCTCAATTCAACCATAGTTGCATGTTTTCTCACTTGTGCATTTTATCGAACACTTGGTGTGCATTAGGATTTTCACTCAATTGAACTTTGATTAGTCTTTGGATGATTCTCTTAGTGTTAGAACATTGACATGAGAGTGTGGTGTCTAGCCTAGTGGTCATAGAGTCATAGGAGAGGGTTTTGTAGCTTGGCATTTCATCAAACACCTTTAATGCATCCTATTTTCACTTAGTTTGAGAGCGAGAGCCTAAATTGAGTGGTTTTGGGATAGGGATTAGGTGCTACGAGAGTGCATCGAGTCTAAATAAGTGAAATGCATGGTCATCCGAGTGCAAACTTGATCTTGATTAGCTTGTTCGTTCAATTATTCATCTTGAGCATGATGAAACTACCTACCAAGAGAACCCCTTTATCTTTGATTTGTTCCACTTCTTTTCTTGCTTAAACCTTGTTAGTTTTTCATTGTTTATGCTTTTGACTTGTTCTTTTTCAAAACCAAAACTTAATTTCAATTGTTTAGACCGTTCATGAACTTTGTGAGTACAAGCTTATGAGAGGACCTCGAGGAATACGACCTTGGTAAACACGTGTTATCAAGTTTTTGGCGCCGTTGCCGGGGACTCTCTCATTCCTTTGAAAGCACTTAGTAGTGAACCGATCTATTCACTTCCTTCCAATTTAGTTTTTGCTTCCTTTTACTTGTTGTTTGGTTTTGTTATTCCACATTGTCGTATTACTCGGGTGTGTTTGTTGTGCTTGTTTGTAGGAGATTTTGGGTTAGTGCATGAGGCGTTCAGCTCGTCTTCAAGCACGAATCCAAGGACTAGAACAAGTGCTCAAGTCACCTACCACTTCCCCACCTCCTATAGTTGAAGAAGAAGAAGTTGATCACATCTCACACCACACTATGTCTCAACATGGGGATGACGATGACCAATCGGTCCATTCACATCACACTAATGATGATGATCGATCACAACGGGGTGCAAGACGTACCTTGGCGGATTATGCTCGTCCTACTCTTGAAGGGGCAGCCTCTAGCATTGTTCGAAGACCCGTCAATGCTAGGAACTTTGAGCTCAAGCCTAATATGATCCAAATGGTTCAAAATGGAGTGGTGTTCAATGGCATTGATGGTGAATGTCCATCTAGGCATCTCAAGGACTTCTTGGAGATATGCGACACGGTTAAGAATGACCAAGTTCACCCGGATTGCATACGACTCCGACTCTTCCCCTTCTCACTCAAAGGTAGAGCCAAGTCTTGGTTGGAGAACCAACCTAGTAGAACATTCACTACATGGGAGGGCCTAGCCGAAGCTTTCCTTGAAGAATTCTTTCCTCCCTATATGACGGATGCAATCCGAGACCGTATCAACCACTTCATACAACACAAGGGAGAGCTCTTCCATGAGACTTGGAATAGGTTCCAAGCCATTCTTCGGTCTTGTCCTCATCATAATTTCGCCGAATGGAGCTTGGCGGACATCTTTGCTAGGTCCCTTGATTTTGAGAATACAAGGATGATCAACCAAGCCGCCGGAGGTGACTTAAGGATGCTCACTCCCGAAGATGCTCTCGAACTCTTTGCGGAGATGGCCAACAAGACAAGGAGTTGGTCTCGACAACAACCTCCTAAGTCTAAGTATGGAAGTGATACGCACTATGACTCTCGGTCCGTAAGTGTTGATGCACCAAAGGATTCATCCACCTATGGGAAGAAGCATAAGTTACCGGGACATCGAGATGAAGATGATCCATGATTGCTCTCCTTATGTCCAAGATCGACGCTATGGCTTCACAAGTAAGTAACCTAAGCATGCCTAAGCATCCCTCCAAGGTTCAATCATCTCATATGGGTAACCCTCAAGTGGCTTCTATATATTGTTGTGAATGTTGTGGGGGTCAAGGTCACGATGTTAGTGCTTGTCCTTCCGCCACTCCTGAGTTTGGCCAAGGCGACCATGAAGAGGTGAGTTTCGCACAAGGTCAAGGGTTCCATGGAAATTTCAGTCCTCAAGGGAGCTATCAAGGTGGTAACTACAACCGTCCTTGGAACCAAGGTGGTAATTACAACAAGCCTAATCAAGGTGGATTCCAAGGATACAAGGGGTACAATCAAGGCTCCACATGGAATCAAGGTGGAAATCAAAGTCAAGGCCACCAAGGAGGAAACCAATGGAACCAAGGTGCTAACCAAAATCAAGGTAACCAAGGTGGTGAGCAAGGTTCTAATCCACCGGGGATGTATAACCATAAGGGTAGTGGACCACCCGGTTTCAACAAACCCCCTCCAAACAAAGGAGGTGGATCTTCAATCTCCCAAGAAGACACCAATGCGGCAATGCTTCAACTCATCAAGAATCAACAAGCGTCAATTACCAATTTGAATACTCAATTGGGCCAAATTTCTAAGGCACTCTCGGAGAGACCAAAGGGTAGCCTACCCTCCAACACCGAGGTCAACCCCAAGGCTCCCGAGGAGCTTATGATGGTAACTTTGAGGAGTGGTAAGCAAGTCCAAGACCCAACGCCTAAAGCGGTAAGAACTCAAGATGATGACTATGTTTTGGTTGAAGACGTTGTTTCCAATGATGACACGGATAAGATTGAGGTTCAAGATAGAAGAGCCAAGGCTAAAGAAGCTTCTAGGATGACCAATACGGTTGGTTCTCAAGAGGCTACGACGAGTGCCACTCCGGTCTCTCCTCCCGCACCGGGTGTGCCTCCGTACAAGCCTAAACCACCTTATCCTTCTCGCTTGAAGCCGGATTCCATGGAAAAGGATTTCAAGAGGTTTGTCGAGATTCTTGACAAGGTACAATTCACAATGCCTTTTGGAGAAGCAATCACCAAGATGCCTCAATACGCAAAATTCATGAGGGAGATCTTCACCAACAAACGCAAGCTAACGGAAGTCACCTCGGCAAAGCTTAACGAGCAATGCTCCGCCATTCTCTCTAAGCAACCACCGGAGAAGCTCAAGGATCCAGGTAGCTTTACTATTCCTTGCACTATTGGTGAACATGCTATAAGCAGAGGCTTAGCCGACTTGGGTGCTAGTATCAATGTTATGCCGTATTACATGTTCAAGAAGCTAGGCCTAGGGACTCTAAAACCAACCCTCATGAATGTTCAATTAGCGGATAAGTCCATGAAATCCCCTCGTGGTATTGTTGAGGATGTGTTGGTTAAGGTTGGTGCTTTCGAATTCCTTGTGGATTTTGTTATTTTAGATGCTATGGGTGGTGCCGATGTGCCTTTGATTTTAGGACGACCTTTCTTAGCAACCTCTCGTGCTTTGATTGATGTCTATGGTGGTAAACTTACCCTTAGGGTCGACAATGAATGCATGATCTTTGACCGCTCAAATGGTATGGAGTTTACCTTGTCCTATGCTAGTCACCATGACCCTAAGAATCCGCATGAGCTTACTTCGGCTACTAATAGCACTAACCTTGTCCGACATAGTCTTGCGGAGTTGTTTGCTATTAGTGATGTGCAGGAAAAGACGGATGAAGTGAAGGAGTCTCCACCGTTCGTGCTCCCGAAGACACCACCTAAGGCTAAGAAGAAAGGTGTAATGAAGTCACCCGAGAAGGGCAAGGAAGCTGCACCAATGGGTGAGACAAACAAGTCTAAGAAGCCACCCGATGAAAGGCTCAACTCCAAGTGGTTTGGCCCCTTCTCCATTGCTTCCACTTCACCATCCGGGAAACCCATGCTCATTCCTCCCGAAGTTGGTAAGGTTCAATTTAAGTTTCGTGTGCCATGCGAAGGTAATGATATTGACTTCAAGGAGGTAATGAGTTGGGATGGTTTTACTTAGCTTATTCCTTGTGCTTTCGTCTAGCTAGAGACGTTAAAGAAGCGCTTCTTGGGAGGCAACCCATGTTATCTTCACTGTTTCGTTTTCTTGTTTTTGTGTTGTTTCAGTTCTTTGAATTGGATTTTGGCAAGCAATGAGGCGGATCACCCTTCACCAAGGATCATCATGGAACTTTTTCACCTCTATCACATCTTTTGCTCCTCTCTACCAAGGCGGTAACTTCGTTCCACCTTACCCTCTCTCTCTTGATCATTGAGGACAATGCTCATGTTAGTCGTAGGGGAGTTTGAGTTTTGGTGTGATTATTTATCGGTAGAAGTCTAAAGCTATGATCTGATATGTTGCATGATCTTAATTGAATG
This sequence comes from Linum lewisii, assembly GCA_034768395.1. Classification (NCBI taxonomy): domain Eukaryota; kingdom Viridiplantae; phylum Streptophyta; class Magnoliopsida; order Malpighiales; family Linaceae; genus Linum; species Linum lewisii. Next base: position 11,883,381 of record CM068296.1, on the reverse strand, counting down.
TCGAATTCCTCTATTGTAGAATCGTTCGGTTCTTGACGTTTAGTGTTTAATTGACTTCAAGTCTTCACAATGATGTTTAGATTGTTCCACTTAGAACCTTTAACCAGCATGTTAGCACTAATATCAAATGAGTCTGGGCCAGAACTGAGATCTTATCACTCTTGTATGTTAGTTGATTGGTTGATACGTGTTTTTATACCACTCGATAACACCGGTCTAGGATGATGAAGGCAATCAGAATTTCTTCCCCTCTTCCATGTTTTTCATTCTCTTTTTGATCCTTCGTGATTGTGGCTTGAGATTCGACGGAGTCCAATTCAAAATCTTGTGTGTAAGTTGTAAAGAGCTAGGGATCAAGTGGCTATTTTGTGAAGATTAAGAAAAAAAAAAAAAAAAATGCTCAAAAGAAAAGCTAGGCAAACTCGGCACCTAAGTGAAGTGTCGAGTTGAGCACTAAGCAAAAGGGCAAAGGCTGTGAGCTAGGCAGGTTCAACACCTAAGTGAAGTGTTGAATCGAGCACTAGTATGCAGTAAGAAAAAAAAAAGGAAGAAAAGAAAAGAAAGAAAAAGAGTTCTCAAATGTAGCCCTTGATCCTAGCCAGAGTTGTAAAATGCGGATCTAGAAGCGGATGAAGTCGAGTCGATAGCCACATTCACGACTCACGATCCATGTTCCGATTTCAAGTCCTTTTGATTAGTGTCGGTGTTGTCGTGGTCGGTTTTGCTGTGTCCCAATCATCCACTACTTGAAGTGTGTAGAAATTAGTGAGGTTTAGACTTGTTTGGTTGATGTTCTTGCATGTGTAGGTTTAGTTTGTTCGTGGAACAGTTTAAACTAAATTGTGATTGCTTGAATCTCAATGGACCGAACTTGTCATTTGTGAACTTGGATGTTTTCTAATTCATTTGCTTGAGGACAAGCAAAGCTTAGTCGTAGGGGAATTTGATGTGACTTTATTTAGTGCATTTTAAGCTTATGAATGACCTTTGAAATGCCCGTGTTTGATTCTGAAATGCCGTGCTTAATGTGTTTTTATCGGAGTTTTGTGCTAAGTGCTATTCTGTTGCCCGGTTGCCACTTTGAGGCCAATTCCATGTCTATTGGAGGTGTTTTATTTGTATTTTCAGGTCATGGCATTGTAGTACTGGTGACAAGGAGCACGCAGGATCAAACGGGAGGTCAATCAGAGCTAGGACGGAGGAGATATGAGCGTTGCAAAATCGAGCCTTCTGCAGAGTTCAAGGGTGCACGCCGTGCACCATTGCACGCCGTGCATGATGCACGCCGTGCACCGTGCACGGTTGGTGCACGGGCTGTCCAGGAGGCTGCCAAATTTGATTCAGCTCCAAGGTGCACGCCGTGCAGCCTTGCACGCCGTGCACTATGCACGCCGTGCAGGGGTGCACGCCGTGCACTTCCCCTGCACTATTTATACCCACGTTTTTCACTCTTTTGAGGAATTAGATCATACCTCTTGAACCCCAAACACATTTCACGAACCCTCAAACCCTAGAGCACGTTTTTGGAGCAATTTGAAGCCATTGGAGCTAGGATTGAAGCCAACAAACCTTGGGAGAAGTGCCTACAAGTGGAGAAGTGAAGATCATCTCAAGGAATCATCCATGGTGTTCTTGGTGACCATTCTTCCTTCTTCTTTCTTTACTCCCTTGGCCATGTGTGGCTGATTTTCTAGGGTTCCTCTTGGATGGGTAGAATAGTTGTGCTATGATAGAGGGATGATTGTATAGAACTTGCCATGATTGATCTTGGTTGTATGAGGATGATTCCTAGACTTGTTCTTAATGCCATTTTATGCCATGTTTGCTTAATTTGGTCCATTCATTGTAATTTGATGCATGAGAGTGCTTGGATTGCATAGATTGTAGGTCTAGGGATTGAAGAGAGTGTGTTCTAAGAGATTAGATCATCTCAATTCAACCATAGTTGCATGTTTTCTCACTTGTGCATTTTATCGAACACTTGGTGTGCATTAGGATTTTCACTCAATTGAACTTTGATTAGTCTTTGGATGATTCTCTTAGTGTTAGAACATTGACATGAGAGTGTGGTGTCTAGCCTAGTGGTCATAGAGTCATAGGAGAGGGTTTTGTAGCTTGGCATTTCATCAAACACCTTTAATGCATCCTATTTTCACTTAGTTTGAGAGCGAGAGCCTAAATTGAGTGGTTTTGGGATAGGGATTAGGTGCTACGAGAGTGCATCGAGTCTAAATAAGTGAAATGCATGGTCATCCGAGTGCAAACTTGATCTTGATTAGCTTGTTCGTTCAATTATTCATCTTGAGCATGATGAAACTACCTACCAAGAGAACCCCTTTATCTTTGATTTGTTCCACTTCTTTTCTTGCTTAAACCTTGTTAGTTTTTCATTGTTTATGCTTTTGACTTGTTCTTTTTCAAAACCAAAACTTAATTTCAATTGTTTAGACCGTTCATGAACTTTGTGAGTACAAGCTTATGAGAGGACCTCGAGGAATACGACCTTGGTAAACACGTGTTATCAGTTTCCAAAACATGGAATTCCATGCATCTTAGGCGGTATTATGATTAAAAAGTACTTGTAAGCAAATATTGGTTTTAATGAAGTTACCAGATGCCTCGTTACCTAATCCCGAAAACGCTGTTTCACCATCAAAATTATCATATAAGACCTAAGGGCATTGAGATCGCTATGTAAGACCTACGGGCGTTAACAAGTCGATGTGTAAGACCTAAGGGCATCAAAATTATCATATAAGACCTAAGGGCATTGAAATCGCTATGTAAGACCTACGGGCATTAACAAGTCGCTGTGTAAGACCTAAGGGCATCAAAATTATCATATAAGACCTAAGGGCTTCGAAATCGCTATGTAAGACCTACGGGCATTAACTAGTCACTGTGTAAGACCTAAGGGCATCAAAATTATCATATAAGACCTAAGGGCATTGAGATCGCTATGTAAGACCTACGGGCGTTAACAAGTCGCTGTGTAAGACCTAATGGCATCAAAATTATCATATAAGACCTAAAGCCATTGAAATCGCTATGTAAGACCTATGGGCATTAACAAGTCGCCGTGTAAGACCTAAGGGCATCAAAATTATCATATAAGACCTAAGGGCATTGAGATCGCTATGTAAGACCTACGGGCGTTAACAAGTCACTGTGTAAGACCTAAGGGCATCAAAATTATCATATAAGACCTAAGGGCATTGAAATCGCCATGTAAGACCTACGGGCATTAACAAGTCGCTGTGTAAGACCTAAGGGCATCAAAATTATCATATAAGACTCACGGGCACTCATGAATCGCCGCGTAAGACCTAAGGGCAGCAAAACTAATCAGTATAACGTACAACCAACGAGGAAAGGAGGCGAAGCAGTCAAGAAGGACGACGCTAAATATAAGACCAGGACTAAGAATGCACAAGTAAAAGCTAAGTGGAAAATGTTATAAAAAAAGAAGGAGAGCAATAGCAACAACAAGTGAGAACATGAAGTCAATTGTCTGAAAAGAAAACAGTAAAAACAAGAAATCAAAGGCAGAATCATGGGTCCTTGGGGTTGGAGTCTTTCCCGCCGGTCTTTGAGGGATCAGCGGCGGAGTCAAGGTCTTTGCCGCTGCTCGAGGGAGCAAGGTCAGAGGATGGCGGCTGAACCTCCAAGCCGTCAGGGTTCAAATCAGGCAGGCCGCGACTACGGCGAGTAGCCGTAATATACTCAGCGTCTGTCGCTGTCACTTCACGCTACAAGCGATCGACGTCTCAGAAATAAGCTTCTTCCTCAGCGTCAACTGGGTCGGGAACCCCGCAGCTGTGGCGGTTAAGGTCGCGAAGAACAGCCCGCACCATCTTCCGCCCAGGCCAACCCTTATTGGGAAAAAGCCCGTAGAACTCATTACGACAGCTACGCATTACCACACGCATACTCTCGCCGAGAGCATGAGTGTAGTAAGCAACGGCCTCATCGTATTGAGCCTTGGAAGATTCAAGATCGCGATCCGCCGCCGATTGTGCCGCCAGAGAGTCAATGAGCAGCTCTTTTGTGCTGTCCCTTTCAGCGGTTACCTCCTCCACCTGGGCGACTTTGACGCGCGCCTCCTCCAGCTCAGCCTCAAGGGCGGTAACACGCTCGTTCACAGCTTGTAAGTCCTCCCGGACCCCTTCCAGTTGGCGGATCCGCTCAGTCACCTCGGCCAGGCTTTCCTTCAAAGAACCGACAGTAGAGGTCGCCGCATCCGCTCGGCGCTAAAATCAATAAACAGTAAAAGGTTTCAGCAGGATCGCGAGGCGATGGTCTGAATTAAAAGATTTAAAAAAAAGAGAGGAGGGAGAGAGACAAGCAGATAAATACCTTCTCCTCGTTGTGATAACGAGTAAGATCCATACGCAGGGAGCATAAGTTCTCTGCCTCCTCCTTTAGCTTCTGGTTTTCCTCTTGCATGTGCTTGCATGCAAAGGACAGGTCGCCGAGCTCGGCAAGTGCCTATATGACAGAATAATTATGAGAAGTGTAAGAGAAAAAAAGTGTCGAACCATGGCAACAGAACGAAACGGACAAGCCGATGGAAAACATTCTAAATACCTGAAGAAGTCGGCAAGAGGTCGCTCCATGCAAATCGGGGATCTCCGAGCCTTCTCCAGGGGCGGTAACACCCTCATAGATGCCCCAGGAGAATTCCTCCGCAATATCACTCGCCATCCGGGGCGATATATGGGATGCCACCGGATGGATGACTGCGAAGTAGGGCAGGCGAAAGCGGCCCTCACCCTCGCGACCGGCAGGGGCAGGGCGATCAAAGACAACATTTGCCCGTTCCGTCCAGCTAGCTCGGCGGGCGCGATCAACGTTAACCGAGGGCGGTTGGGAATGGTCGCGAGTGGGCTCAGTAGGGCGAAGATCAAGCTCCGCAGCAGGCTTGGACTCGGGATGTGCTGGGCCCCGAGGAGGAAGAATAGGCTCGTTGGGGAGGTAGGAGTCGTCATATGCCAGAGTGTCTTCGGGGGCAGGCTGATCATTGTCTGCTCGAGGAGATTGACGACGTGAGCGATGGAGCGGGGTCTCAGTATCATCATCCTCAACCTCCACCACGGGTGGGGGGTAGGAGGAAGGCGGCTGGAACTCTCGCCCGTCTTCTTCCTCGGCTTGGAAGCCCCGACCTTTTTCTTCCTTTTTGAGGAAGTAAGGCCTTCGTCTGTCTCGATCGCCTTCCTCTTCCCCTTAGATTTTTCAGGAGGAGGCTGAGTGGAGGCGGGGGCGACAGTAGCAGACTCTTGCCGGCTAGGGCGAGTCTCACCAACAGGCCCGCGTGCGGTGGTGGTGAGGAGACATCCAGCGAGGCTTACAGCGTCTGGGAAAAAGACAACCCAAGGGTTAGTAAAAAAAAAAAAGGGGGGTCTAAACACATATAAGTGGCAGGAAAAGGTAGGCGGTAGTGAGAAGGTTGTGTATTCCTAAGGGTTTGTCTTCGGCGACTTAATTGCACAAGTTAGACAACACTAATCAAAAGGGGAGGTGGCCATCGTCGCCTATACATAAAATTTACCTCCTCGTATTCCCGCCTGAGCGGTCCTTAGGCCAGAGGTTGTCGATAGGTGATGACAGTCGAGGAGGATTCGGCGCCGCAGGAGTGTTTCCTCAGGAGTAGGATCGAGTTCGGTGTTGAAGCGACTCACATCGCCGGAGGGGCAGGGCAGCCCTCACCCTCGCGACCGGCAGGGGCAGGGCGATCAAAGACAGCATTCGCCCGTTCCGTCCAGCTAGCTCGGCGGGCGCGATCAACGTTAACCGAGGGCGGTTGGGAATGGTCGCGAGTGGGCTCAGTAGGGCGAAGATCAAGCTCCGCAGCAGGCTTGGACTCGGGATGTGCTGGGCCCCGAGGAGGAAGAATAGGCTCGTTGGGGAGGTAGGAGTCGTCATATGCCAGAGTGTCTTCGGGGGCAGGCTGATCATTGTCTGCTCGAGGAGATTGACGACGTGAGCGATGGAGCGGGGTCTCAGTATCATCATCCTCAACCTCCACCACGGGTGGGGGGTAGGAGGAAGGCGGCTGGAACTCTTGCCCGTCTTCTTCCTCGGCTTGGAAGCCTCGGCCTTTTATTTCCTTTTTGAGGAAGTAAGGCCTTCGTCTGTCTCGATCGCCTTCCTCTTCCCCTTAGATTTTTCAGGAGGAGGCTGAGTGGAGGCGGGGGGCGACAGTAGCAGACTCTTGACGGCTAGGGCGAGTCTCACCAACAGGCTCGCGTGCGGTGGTGGTGAGGAGACATCCAGCGAGGCTTACAGCGTCTGGGAAAAAGACAACCCAAGGGTTAGTAAAAAAAAAAAAAGGGGTCTAAACACATATAAGTGGCAGGAAAAGGTAGGGGTAGTGAGAAGGTTTGTATTCCTAAGGGTTTGTCTTCGGCGACTTAATTGCACAAGTTAGACAACACTAATCAAAAGGGGAGGTGGCCATCGTCGCTATACATAAAATTTACCTCCTCGTATTCCCGCCTGAGCGGTTCCTCTAGGCCAGAGGTTGTCGATAGGTGATGACAGTCGAGGAGGAGGCGGTCTCACGCCCCAGGGCCCCGAGTAGGATCGGTTGGTGTGGAAGGACTCCAGCGCGGCTAGGACTCTGGGGAAAAAGCGAACCAGGAGGGTAGTAAAAAAAAAAAAGGGGTCTAAAGATAGACGTGGCTAGGCGAAAAGGTACCCTTGAGTGGAGAAGGTGTGTAACCAACTTTGCCATTGGATGTGTATTGCATAGTGAATAGCGAAACTAGTCAAAAGGGGGGTGGCCACGCTCGCCATATCAAAAATTACCTCCAACACCCGCCATAAGGGGTCCTTAGGAGAGTTGCCATAAGCTGAAGACAGTCGAGGAGATCGGCGGAGGAAGGTTTCCATTGGTGAGTCAGTCAGGATGCGTGCCACCGCATCGCCGGGGAATTGCATGGGTAGAAGCGGAGGACGTGGCGATCTAGGGTGGCAGCATGGGGGAATGGAAGAACGGGGTACAGGTAGCGCTCTATGACCTGATGAAAGTGTCTGGCCAATGAGGTGGTTTGTACGGCCTGCAACATAACTTATTTCCAAAGGTGTGTGTTTTCGCATAGGTCAATCCTCAACCCACATGGGGGCGATCTTTTTTGGGACCACACAGCTGAAAAGCGAGGACGTGCCAAAATCCGCACATTAGCGCCGGGGGAAACATGGGAAGAATGATATGGCTCCGTGGCCACAGAGGTGGGGATTTAGAGAGCACCACGGAATCTCAGGAGGGATCATGACTAAGAAAATGAGGGATGGGGGTGAGAGGAAGAAGGATGAGGAGTGACCGTGCCTCAGCGGTAATAAGAGTGACTTTGTTCGGCTATCGGTGTACGGAATCCCATAGTTAAGAAAGACGAGCAAGAAGCGGAAAAGAAAGGGGGAATTACAGAAGCGAAAGGAGATACAGACAAAACTACAATGACAGCACGAGAGAAAGGTTGAGGCACGTACCAGGTGGGCTTTGAGGGGCTCCAGACATCTGAAAAAGGAAGAAAGGGGAGGAAAGGTCATTTTTCGGTCGACGGAAGAAGGAGGAGGTCGTCGGAAGAAGGAGGAAACAGTCAAAAGCAAAGGGACAGTAAAAACAGTGAGACAGCAGAGAAGGAGTAAAAAAAGGAGGAAGACGGTAAGAATAGGGTTTATATAGGAAGTCTAGTAGGCGGGAAACAGAACCGTCGTGGTGGATGAGTGGGGAGCACGCGCGGCTGATGGGGTGTGCTGGCGGGAAGTGGAACCGTCGTGACATTTCATTGGGGGCACGCGCGGTTGAGATGACGTCTGGAAGGATAAGGTAATGATGACTTTTGGGCAATTACTGAAATGCCCCGATTTCCCCAACTTCCCCGGCACGCTAGAGAGTAAAAGACCACAATACCCTGAGAGATGGAAGAGAACATGAGAAACGGAAGTCAGGTGTGGATGGCAGTAGCGATAAATGATCGAAGGCGATATAAGACACAAAAACAAGGGCGATCTAACAAAGAGCCGAAAGCTAAGAAACCAAGGCGACGAAGGAAAACAGGGGCAGCAAAGCGACATGGCACAAGCAGCCAAAAGCCCTCAGCCAAGCAAAGCTCGACTAAGGGCTTGGGGGCAATTGATAGGTCCTCCTACGGCGATCAAAAGGCAAGCGGTCCGAACTATGAGTAAGCCCTCAGCCAAGCAAAGCTCGACTAAGGGCTTGGGGGCAATTGATGGGCCCGGCCCGGCAGAATTCAAGGGCCCACATGGTGGCCCACACGACGTCCTAGACACAGCCACTAGTGCTGAGAAGTTGGGCCTAGGCGACAGCTCAGATGGGCTAAGCAAGCAAGCCCAGGAAGTAAAGGGAGGCCCAAAGCGACGGCCCAGTCTCGGCGACTCTTAGGGTTCCAAGGCAAGACGAACACGTGTCAACATCCTACGGAGGCTACAAACGAGTGGCCAGGATTCAACCTTGGCGACCAAGCCAGGGGTACTATAAATACCCCCCGTACACCCCATTAACCGGGGGACAACACTTTTACCCAGCGGACAAACGCTCCGCGGTACGTTACTCGCTTCCCTTCCCATTCCTTAAACTGATCGCCTCCCTTTCCCTTGAACTAACTACCCCCTTTATCACTTACGAGGTACACCACCCCTGGAAGACCAACAGGCTTGGGCTTCCATTATTGGGCCAGGCGACGAGGCTGGAACACTTTCTTTTTGTGAAAATTGTTTACTAGTAGTCAATTTATCGCAGGGTTTTTATTTGAGATTAGGTTCTAACACTTTTTGTGAAAATTGTTTCGAATCAGTTCCTCTTTTATCATTTCGGAATAGTTCCTCTTTTATTGTTTCAGAACAATGATCCATTTTAATGGTAATGAACTTGTTGAAAATCTATTTTGTTCCTTATCACCAAATCGGAATACAGAAAATCATAAAACCATGAATCAAATTGAAAATGGAACAATAATATCAAATATCTGTTCCATAATTAACTATATGGAACACTACAAACATGTTCCTAAATCGTCAAAATGGAACAACGTAGTCCTAATGACCAATGACTAGAAACTAAGAAGCAAAGATGTAGATGATGGCGGCGGCGAGGCTGGCGGTTGATGATGGCGGCAGCAAGCCTGGGTGCGGCCATCTAGATGCGGAGGTTGATGATGTTATCTAGACCGCCTGTCTTCTGAGGACCAATCTTCCTCTACTGTACTAAAGCAGAATGCAAGAAGACATTGTGGGGCATTATAATACAACCCACAACACCAGCAACTTGTTTAATGGTCCTCGAACTAAGTCTCGGTATCAAAAGACATACAAGAATGGATGAATGATCATATGATTAAGTCAATCACTAACTCCAAAAAAGAAAGGTTCTGATTAGCTTATAAATTCAGAATAGGGATCATACGATACGTACCCACTATAAGTTCTTTTTCATTTGGTTTACCGTCTGCAACATCCAAGCAAACGAAGAAGCCATGGTAACAATTAGGATCCCAAATACAGCCCATAGCTTCCTCACTCCATAATTTTCAAGAAATAAGAACATGAAGCTGTGAACATGCAATTATAACAAGGAAATTAATATTCTAAAATGAAATCTATTAATTAAGAGACAGGTACGTACCAATCTGAAGCAGTGATCAATACCCCGGCCCGGAGATGCAAATCCCCACGGCTCAGAATCCGAATAGCAATCACACGTCCTATAACTCCTGTATGTCGGCGCCGATTAGGGCCACCTCGATCCGCCATGAACCAGAGGACTAACCTAGCCCAATTCGGGTACTCGTCTCGGTAGAGCTCCGCCAGATGGGGTCCAGGTGCGATGATGAGAATGGCAGGGGTGCGATGCGGTGGCTGGACGAAAGGATTGCGACGCGGTGGCTGGACGGCAGGGGGTGCGACGGTGGTGGCTGGGTGTGCAACGTGGAGGCGAAGGTGTGGAAGACGTACGACGGCGGTGGTGGTTGGCTTAAGCAAGTTGAGAGGGTGATTTTTTTTTCTATCGTATATTTTTTAGGGTTTGTAGAAAACCTAATATTATTTACTATATATACTAGTTCTTAAATTACTATTTTGCCCATTTTAATCTAGTCCATCAGATCTGTTCTTTAATCCTACGGTTCTAAGAGGTGTCCTAATATGAGGACACTAAGGGGTGTCCTAACGGTAGTAGATCCCATTATAATTACTTTTATAGTCTATAAGTTTTTTTTCTTCTATGCACATTGTAATAATTTAGATGTTTTATACGCATTACCTTTTAATATTTGTAAGACGAGCATAACTTACCAACCTACAATGAAGTTTACACCCCACATCTTAAACGTGTGGGCTTGTACGACGTCCACCAACTTGTTGACATGAGGTTAGATCACGATCTAATCATTGCACTGGCAGAGAGATTGTTACCAGGAATGCATACCTTTCATATGCTAGAAGGGAAGTGCATTGTGACTCTACATGATGTCAACATCATTTATGGATTACCAATAAATGGTGGAGTCGGTACTAGATGGACTTCATCGAATTCATGGACCAAATTATGATTGATGATTTCTTAGGTTACCACCTTGAATAAGGTTGTATTCAAATAAAAGGGTTACAATTGAAATTGTGGTGGTTGACCAAGACATTTCACGAATTAGGTTCAAAGGAAGTTCAAAACCAAGAAATCCTCCACATCTTCTACGACTGATGATCATCTTTAGACAACAAATATTTCGACGATGGTGGAAAGCATATTTCCATCCCCTCAATGATCCTTAGCTGGAACTGTAGGGGTATAGGACAGACTCCTATAGTTAGGAATTTGCAGAACCACATTTGCAAGTACTTCCCTACCATCGTCTTTCTTATGGAAACGAAACATAAATGGGAGACGATGGAACTCTTGAGGAGGAAAATCAAGTATAACAATTGTTACTATTTAGATCATGTGGCCCCATCATCGTTTAGGAGGGATACGAAGAGGCTCTGACGCCACTTGTAACATCCCAACCTTTTCCGACAAGATATTGTCCGTTTTGGGCCAAAGCCCTCACGAATTTTCTTTTGGGTGCATATTGGTAACTTCCCAATAGGTCACTCATTCTGTAGTGCTCCAGTCCGAACACGTTTTACTTTAAGAACTCCTCCATTACACCCCCAAAATGCGTCTTTTCAGTTAAGGTTGAATTATTCTTTATATCCCATGCACCTCTCTCGTTCTTTGTCGATGTGGAGTCTGTCTAGGATGTCACATTTTTATTCCCACATGTCGATCGGATATTATGACCAACCCCCAACGACGCGTAACATACATTTGTAGGCTTTAATTTGGAAAAACCAATACCAGCTATGGTTGTTCTTATCCTCAACAATTGAAAAGGCGAGGAGTAGAATCCTCCGATTTCCATCAACAATTGTGGCAATGAGCAGAGTCCTTTTGTACTTTCATTTGAAACATGTATCATTGATTTGAATCATGGAGAGACAATGGTTGAACCCATAAATGTATGGTGTGACCAAAATACACGCCAAAAAACGAAAACATCTGGGACTGTTGCGCCTATATGTATAACTAGAGGTCTCATATGAAACTGGTACACAGTGACGAGATTTCAATGTTCTATTGCACGCAGTAGGTGAGACAATCCTATGTAAGATTCAACCCAGTCTCCATATACTTCTGCCAATGCCTTCTATTTTCCATGACAAGCTTTCTTGTACGAGATGTTGTATCTTACCGACTCGCTGATTTCAGCTTGTACTGCTTTGACTTTGAGATTAGGGTCTACTTGCACTAGATGCAGTACTTGGCTAGCGATATATGGACTATCCAAATGGTGATTATGTTGGACGATAGTATTTTGCAAGCATGAATGCCATTTTAGTGGTTTGTCCTTCAACTGATCCGCACAAACATACCACTTGCAATGAATTTTTTCCTCATTTTGCACTTCACAATCAAGGGCCGCTTCTTCGACTCATATACTTTGTACTAAGAATTTCGCTCCAAGGATTACTGTTTCAAAGCCGCCAGAACATCATTTTTTGTATGTAATACCATACCCTTAAAAAAGTCTATTGAAGGGTCCCACTAGGAAATGTTTTGGAATTTCAGGAATCTTGATGGTGGCATACACCAGCATATTGATCACCATGTAGTGCTTAGTGGGAGGCAGATATTGTCTTTCCTCTACACCGGGATGGGCATCCCCATTAGAATCGTCATTGTTGATCTCCTCAAGACTCATCGATGGAGTCGTAGTGCTCGTTCGATGGTGGTGTTGAATATGTATCGACATTATAAGTGTAACACCCGTTCCGAATCAACCCGAGTAAACCCGTGGTTGAGCCGGTCCCAGGTACTACCGAGTAAAAACAAGGGTAAAACAGTGAAATTGGCGGTGATCAAAAGACAATAAAAACATGGGAGGCCTCCATAGAAACGCGAAACTGAAATCCGAGTACAATCCAATCCATCATAAATCCTCCAAACCAACATAAATAAGAAAATACATAAAAAAGAACCCCAAAATCCCATAGTCAACTGAAATGAACAGAAAAGTCAACTCCGCGTAATCCCAGTCTTCACCTCATGGCTTCCGTCCAGAACTTCACGAAATCAACCTCGAACTCAAACTCCTCAGCTACCTCTACTAGCCACGAGATCCTGAAAGGGGAAAAGGGATCAATTTCCTATTGAAATTGAGTGAACCCACTGGGCCTACCTACACGTTGTCCTACTCTATGGAGCGGTCCCAACTCCGCACAAGACATCCAACAATGGAACCAAACCCAACCCCCCTTTCCATATTTTAATTCCCTAAAAGCAGTCTAGGTGATCACGTTGGTCAGTTCTTGTTCTCAAGCACAATTCATAACAATAGAATCACACAGAACTAATACATCAATCCACGGCACACACAGCATCATCACATCACATCCATCAACCAAGTCACTACCACAACCACAAGCACACAAACATTCACGTTCATATTATCTAGGTGAGTTATTAGGCGCCAAGGAGTTATCCACACCACCACCGGCCGGCCGACGCACTTCCCTACCGCATGGGAAGTCCTCGCGCTCCCCTACCGCATGGGGAACGCGTTCTCATTAACCATCATCATCATCATCAATCTCATCATCAATCTCATCACTCCCTTGACACCCATGTCAAGGGGATCCACCCCAATGGATCAGACTCAACAACCAGTACCTCGGGTGGGGTAGTGTGGGCTCCTTCCGGTTCTATTTCCAGCATACAATTCTCAACATCACATTCTCAACTCATACATCACATCTACTACCAACATACAACACAAATCAGCCACATCTCATTCATAGTCCATAGTTCACAACACATCTCGTCCTCCATGCCCCTGTCATGTTCACAGCACACACATCACAATCAATAGGATAACCGGCTAGCTCACCGGCCTCCCCCACCTGCAAGTACAGGGGAAGCCATGTCATGAGTCTAGGGGTCACCCACCTGTTCCTCTTATTCAGAGCGACCCCACATTGGCAGGGCAACTCTCCTCCGTCCACAACTAGCAATTCATAATATCATAGCACCCGCACTCATTTCCCAACCATCCTAATTCTCATTTCTATGTCAATCCATTACTTAATTCACTTCAGTTCACACCCAACCCCAAATCATAGCAATCAACAACAACAATCAACCACGGCAATCATCAATAGCAATCAAGTACATTCACAGAACAGTTTATCCCCTTTTACGCTCATCATTTTCATGCATAACCTAGGTTTTGTTCTAAGTCCAATTGAAGCTCCTCACGCTGTCCAAACTACTTACACAACGCTAAGCCCTCACCTGGAATAGAAGACGAGGCTCTAATCGTCTTCTAGTTCCCCAGAAACTCGATTCCCAACCACCAAACTCGTAGCTCTACCCTTCCTTACTGCTCACGACCTACACCCAGAAACCCAAAATGGAGGTTAGCGATCTCTTCTCCTCGTCGCTACGAAACCATAGCAACAAACGGAACTCAATTCCGACCTCTACAGCTCCCGGAATCACCCTTCGAAGATTGCTCGCACTAGGTTTGTCAATGGCTTTTCGGGGAGAGAGAAAGGGGAAAGAAGTTATGAATTTCCGTGCAAATCCGTCCTTTTATGCACGAAAAGTGCGCCTGGTATGTCAAAAAGTGCGCCGGCGCACTTTGGCCCCAAAAAGGCGCACTTTTGGAATTTTGTCAAAATTCCGCCGAATGATATTACAGAAGTGCGCCTGCGCACTTCAGGGCCCAAAATCGGCACTTTTTGGTGCATCACCGTTCCCCTCTTTGCAACTTCGACCCAACTTAAACCCGAATGACCCAAACCTCAAGGGGAGCTTAAGAGCACTGATTCCAGTACCCTAGTCCACCGATCTTGAGTTCCAAACCGTTTGGTTGAGCGGGGATGTTACAATAAGAAACTTCATTTCACGTAGAAGGACTAACGTCAGCCTAACTGTGTGTCCTCCCTATCTCAGTCACGCGTTGTGAAATTTCATCCCATGTCTAGATGCATTGAAAAACAAGAGTTAGCAAGAATGATATATATCAGAGGACTTCATTGTACTAGCCGATAGTAATGATTTTATACCTTGTTAATCGTATTAAAATAATTTTTTGCGTACTTAAATATCTAAATTATTTAGCATAGTCTCGTATATTATTTCAAGTTTGTCATTGTCGCCGAGAGCGATCGGGAGTTGTGTCATAGTACGATATGTGTTGGCTGGCATTAGATATGTAAGATATGCTATTTTTTCATGTTAAATCAAATTTATAGATTTAGTAATCAACTCCAACAATTCCCTCAAACTAATATTCGTCCTTGTTTTAATTTTCTTCACGTGGGTAATGCGTATTCTACGCCATTTGATGTGTAGATAGTCTGCCTTCCCAAATGAACAATAAACACATATTTTCTTCTCATTCTTTACAATGTTAAACTGAAAAGCATTATAATTAATAATTACACTAACTAATTGCAAAAATATAACAATTAAGTAAGTGTATCTATCTAGTTTGTTTTTAGGTTTTAGCCATTTAACGTGAACAAAATTAAAACAATCAAACAACAAAAAATATGAATTCTTAAGTGTAAGTGTAAAAGCTAGAAGAGTTTGCGTGTTGTTCTCACAACTATGAACTACGTTATATATCATAATATTTTCCATCATATATATTCCTAATGAGTAGTAGAGTAATACAACAATGCAATACAACTAGCAATCAATACCAATACCCTCACTCATAAAGTTCAAGAAATAATTAAGTTTGCTAGAATTATTGACATAGTTCTTTTTTTTATTTTGAAGCAATTGACATAGTTCCTTGTTCACATTTATTTCAATTTCATTTTCGAGGATGTGCATATGACTTAAAATTATAAGTGATTCAACTTTGAAGCAAAATCACCTACAACATCGATGATTTTGTTTCTAACACATTTTACAAGAAAAATCGTTGAAACCTTTGGTGATTAATCATCTGACTGAAGGACACCTTCTTCATGGACGAAAACTGATGATCAAGGTAGTCTTATGGAAATTGGGATCTCATCAATTGTTCTCAATTTGGGATAGGGTTTGGCTTGTTGACTCTTCAACTCCAATCACTCCCACTCCCCGCTGCCCTGATTTTAGAGCAATGGAATTGGGCTTTCATAATATACTTGACAACTCCATGTGGAAAACGTACCTTCTTCCTTTACTTTTCGATTCGACTACAGTCTCTCATATCATCAACATCCCAGTTCCATCCAACCCGATTTCAGATCATATAATCTGGTGTAGATCACCTTCGGGAAAATACATAACTTCCTCCGGATATAACTTTGCGCTGCAAGCAAAGCAAAAAATCCCCACAAAACACTTCTGCTACTCGACTGATCCTTCTCTCTGGTGGTCAATTTGGTCGGTCAAAGTCAGCTTAAAAATCTTATTTTTCCTTTGACGACTATGCCACCAGATCCTGGCAACCAAGGAAGGCCTTAATTCAAGAAAGATAGAAACTCCACTGTTATGCTTAGGATGCTATAGAGATGTTGAATCCATATAACATCTACGTTTTGAGTGCTCTATTTCCCGTAGCTTTTACGATCTGGCGGGTCTCCCCCTACTCTCTATTCCGCACTCCCATCTACTAATTGTTTGGCATTTCAGAATGCAATCTAATCCTATTGATGGGCCCGTCTGGGCCTTAGCTTGGTGGCTTCTATGGAAGTCACAGAACTGGGTGGTCTTCGAGCATTTCTAATTTTCCATCCTAGTTCTCGAATTCTCGGATTGGGTTAGTTGTCCTATGACTCAGCGTTCTCTCACTTGTTTTTCTGCCTTTATCTTTTGAGACGGAAAGTTCCATAAAATTATGTATGTTTGGCAGAAGCAACTCTTTCAAAAAGCACCAAAATCTGATGAAGGAACTACTAAATCAGCGCTTTCTTTTATTCGCTGAAAAACAACACCAAAAATTGGAACACAAATATTATTTGCTTCATCGATCCCCCAAAATAGAAATAAGTAAAGTTCTGTCATTGACCGATAAATGGGAAATTCATAGAATGTTACAATCCCTACCACGAAATAGTGCACCGACATTTCTTCGTCGACGTTGTTTTTTCTACTAGAAGGTCGAGAGCTAATTATTGAGTAGTGTTGGCTAGGTAAACTTCATGTAGTAAGACGAATAGTCATGAACCCTGTAGACCATCCCCATGGGGGTGGTGAAGGGAGGGCCCGAATTGGTAGGAAAAACCCTGCCTTTTAGACCAGCTGTGATACCCGTCGGTCGATCCAGCCTATTTTGAGAGAAAAGGAAGACTGCTACAATTACTTGAACTTCCTCATTGGGAGAGAGCGAGAAAGCTACAGACTGTAAATCTATTGATGTTTTTCTTGATATTTCAATATGACTGAATACTAATCAAATAAATGCCACCCGCCAAAAGGGCTCCGAAAGAAAGAAAAAGGTGCATGACGCACTCACGAGGGACTGCCAGTGATATACTGGAGGAAGGTGGGGATGACCGCCTTGCGGGGTCGTAGGGCCGGTTACCGAGGGTTTTTATCCTTGAGGAGCGAAAGCCACTCGACTGTAAGGAGAAAAAATAAGTCCCATCATGATCTTGATTCCCTCCTCCTTCTTCGTGATGATCCCACTTCCCCCCAACATTCCCCTTCCAAAGTTCTGGTTGCCGCCCTCTCAACATCGTCTAAAGATTAATGTGGATGGAGCTGTTCAAAAACCCTTTCATTCTTGAACTTCTAGCTTTCAGGGATGCATGCCTCATGTCTCGTCAACAAGGTTGGCCGGCAGTAGATATCGAGGGGGACGCTTTAGAGGTTTTGGCAAGGGTGACAAACCAAGATCAATTGTGGAGAGACGATGGGTCAATAGTTGCAGACATTGGTGGTTTCCTGGACTCTTGCCCGGGGTTGAAGCTTTCGGTGGTTCCTAAAGATGCTAATATGGCGGCCCAGTATGTGGCGCGTCATGCTCTACGATGCCTCCCAAGCCAGAGCTTGGTAAACCACTCGGCATGGGTGTGCACTTACCTCTTTCCATAATCTCCTACGGGAGCTATCTACGTTTAAAAAAATCATCTGAGTGCTAATTTCAACGTGGCACTAATATCTCTAATAGGTCGGGCAATAAATAGAGATCGGATGCTGAATTTTTTGGATAATTTTTGGGTTGAAAATTAATTTAAAAGTAGTGAAGGGCTCGAAGATAGTTAAGTTACTTTGTATAAAATTTTTTCCCATTTTTTAAAAATTTCAAATATTTCACATTTTTCTCAAAATATTATTTAATCGCATCAGTTATATACGAACTTGAAATTGAATACTTTTCCTGTTTTTTTTTTTTAAGACGAGTTCGACAAGACACATATCATTATATTTTTTTATAAATTTCTAAAATAGTGTATTTGGAAGCTTTCTTAGATTTGAAAAATAACGATCAATACCTTAAAAGTAACAATTACTAAATCTGAAAAATAAGACATACTTATTGACGGTTGTGAGATGACGCATAGCTATGACACCTCATAACATGATTATGATGAATCCAATTGTACTTATAGTCAATACAAAGGTAGTGAAGCCAACATGTGAAAATATTATACCTGAAATGTGTGATCGCGTCTCATAACATATTGATAGTGGTAAGTTGTGAGACGTAGCTATGACACCTTATAACATAGTGGCGGTGGATGTAAACGTACTTAAGGTCAATGCTAACATATGAAAATAATCCACTCGAAATGTCTAGACGCATGAATAGTGACACAAGACTAGTTATAACACCTTGTGGCATAGTGATTGTGTAAACTTGTGAGACGTAGCTATGACACCTCATAACGTAGTGATGGTGGATGCATGCAAAGGTATTGATGCCGACATACGGAAATATTCCACCTGAAATGTCTAAATTCGTGAATAGCGACACGAGACTAGTTATGACACCTCGTGGTGCAGTGATTACGTCTCATAACATATTGATTGCATAAAGTTGTGCGACGTAGCTATGATACCTCATAACGTAGGGATGGTGTATGCGAACGTACTTATGGTCGATCCAACATATTAAAATATTCCACCCGAAATGTCTAAACACATGAATATATCATGAGACTAGTTATGACACCTTGTTACATAATAATGATATAGCTCTCACACCTCATAACATAGTGATGGTGGATGCAAACGTACATATGGTCGATCCAACATATGAAAATATTCCACCCAAAATGTCTAAACATATGAATAGTGACACGATACTAATTGTGACATCTCATAACATATTGATTGTGTAAACTTGTGAGGCGTAGCTATGACACCTCATAACGTAGTGTTGGTGCATGCAAATGTACTTATGTTCGATGCAAAGCTAGCGATGCGAACATATGAGAGTATTCCACCCAAAATGTCTAAATATATGAATAGTGACACGAGACAAAATTATGGCAGATTACGTAGCGATTGAGTCTCATAAGGTATTAATTGTGCAAAATTGGGTGACATAGTTATAACACCTCGTACCTTATTGATTGCTTCACATATCATACAGGTTGCGCAAAATTGTGACAAGTAGAAATAAAATGTTAGAAATCAACTCTATAGTATGCTCTGCGACGGTTACCTTTTCTCTCTTCCCTCGGCAGTTTCTAGTGCTTTCTCCGGCAACTTGCTCTCATATGCTCCTAATTCCATGCCTTTTCTTATCATTTCCTCGACTCTGTTGCTATTGCGGCAGTTAGCTTTGGGGGTAAAGACGATTCATCTGTCTATCTGCGGTTATTCCGCAGTGGGGTTCTTATCCCTCCCTATTTATTCTTTTAGAGTTGCCCCTTTCTGCAACTTCGTAATTACTCTGTTCACTTCTCACAAAATGGCTATAACCGCTTTTCAACTTCCCTCCTCTGAAATCGCGGCAAGCAAGGAGCGTGTAGGACTAAGCCTTGTCCTACTGTTCTTTGGTCCTGTTTGAAAGACCTTGGCAAGCCTTCAATCCGCCTTGGGTCGGATTTGGGGACTGTAGGGGCGCATCCGCGTTTTCCACGCCGGATTCGGGTTGTTTCAAGTCTACTTCCAATGCCATGAAGACCGAAGCCGGGTTATGCACTCCCAACCATGGAATATGGATGGGACGATGATGCATCTTGCACCGTGGTCTACTCCATCGGATGAACTGGCCTTATCACTTCATTTCATGGACCTTTGGGTTACGCTGAAATAGGTTCCAACGAAATACAGTACGGTGTCCTTCGGTCGTCAGTTTTTGGCGGAATTCGGAGTGGTGCTGGATATTGCTCTGTTTCGACTGAGTGACGAACCAGGGACTTACCTCAGGGCTAAGCTTAAATTCAATTTGACCAAGGGCCTGGTGGGTCGAAGGAAAGTGATCGAACGTCCCGGAAGGTCATTCTGGGTCAAAGTGGTGTATGAGGGTCTCTCCAAATTGTGCTTCAATTGTGATTTAGTGGACCATGTGCAGGGAGATTGCTCTGCCCCGATCGAGATTAATCAAGGACCAACTCTTCGAGGATCCTGGATGTTTCAGCGCCGTCGTGAAGTGTATCGACAGCGTGGAAACGCGATTGTGATCCCTCCTCCTAAGTCGACGATGGTCTTTGTCCGGCGTGTGCGTCGGCGGATGGTAAATCGGCAAACAGGGCAACAGATTGAGACTGTGACTCAAGAGGCTGATGGCTCGACGGACACTCGCACTATCCACCTAGATGACAGGTACTCTTAAATTCGTCCGCGTCGACGTCATGGAAAAGCGCCGGCGACTATAGTTGATATCGACGCCGGTGAAGGAACTTCTAAACGTCGGGTTGCTTCCATTTGCATCGCTGACGGCAGAGGGAATTCTAACCCTAATGAGGATTTGGGCCAAGCTGAAGGTTCAGGCCCCTCTGATTATGGAGTTGCAGATATGGGCGGCACTAATATGGGTCTGGCAGGGGACTTATCAATTCCCTCTGTTGGGCTTGGTGACCCTTCTTTTAATGAACCTCCTTATAATAGTGGTATGGGCCTTCCCGGAGAAGACGTTTCAAGATTGGACCCCATCCCAGAGCCGGAGACTCCTCCATATCACTATGACTCGGACCTGGGCTTGGAAGATGATGATAATTTGGATCTTATTACAGATGGCCCGACAGATTTCGATGGTGATGACGGTTTAGTTCATCGTGAGGTGGAGGCGGCCAACCTTGATTGTGCCGCCCCCTCCCCATGATGATTCTCTCTTGGAACTGTAGAGGGCTAGGAGGTCCCGACACAGTTTCTGAATTAGAGCGTCTATGTAGTGTGAATCAACCTCCTTTTTTATTTCTTTCAGAAACTCGTGTAACCACAGTGGAGTTATCCACCATATTAAATAAATGTGGGTTTTCTTTATTTTCTCATGTTCGAAGTGGCAATTCTGGTGGTGGTATCGCCTTCGCTTGGTCTTCTGATTATCCCTCTAGCATCGTTTTCTCAAATAGATATTCCGTTAGTATCGCTTGGGAATTGGAAGAAAATAATTACGTACATCTAACAGGAGTATATCTCTCTAACAATCAATCCACTCGATCTGCGCAATTACAAGACCTAACACATCGTTTGGAAATAATTTCGGACTTATTGGCGATCTTTGGAGATTTCAATTGCATGCTTTCGCATAGTGACAAACGTGGTGGTCGTCCTCTTCATAGAAGCACTCTGTCTCCACTACTCACTTTTACCAATGATTTACACCTTTTAGACATAGGTTACTTAGGCCCCGATTATACTTGGTACAACCGTCATCAAGATAACACGGTCATCGATGAACGGCTGGACCGTTACTTTTTCAATGATCAATGGCTAGAACATTTCCCGGAGTCTACAGTTATTCACTTAGAGCTGCGATACTCGGATCACAACCCGATCCTTCTGAGGACTCAGCCTCCGTCTCCAATCTCCAAGAAATTATTTCGGTTTGATTGTCGTTGGGTTGATAACCCAGAAGTTACTAATCTCATCACTCACTCATGGTCTCAGCCATGCAAAGATGGGAGCCCTATGTTCCGTCTGGCAGACAAACTGAAACGTCTTCGACACACCCTTTTTGACTGGTGCAGAGGAGAGGAACTTCAAATTCAGCTAGAATTCTTAAGGATGTGGACAATGCCTTGACTGTGGAATACTCCCCACTCTCACGGAACTGGGAAGAGATTCGTCGTTTGGAACTTTTTCGCTCAAATGTTTGACATCAAGAAGAAGTTTATTGGAAACAAAAAGCAAGGATTAACTGGCTAACCTCGGGGATAGAAACACAAAAAAATTTCCACCGTGTAGTTACAGGGACACACAAAAGAAATTTCATTGGGGATTTGCGCGATTCAGAGGGAAATGTTTTTGCCTCGGAATCAGAAAAGGGCCTCCATGCGGCTTCGTACTTCCATAACAGTTCTCATCTGAACATGATGGAACTCAGGAGTCTGTCTTTGATATCGGCATTGGTCGTGTGGTCACTCCCTCGATGAATGCTGCCCCTTAGCCGAGGTTACGTAGGAGGAAATTCGTCGCACGACTTTTACTATTGGTCCCACTCAAGACCCAGGTCCGGATGGTTTTACGGGACTCTTCTTTTAACGGTATTAGGACATAGTTGCCAGTGATGTAGTGACGGCAGTGAAAGACTATTTCAGACGTGGTAACATGTTACGAACTTTGAATCACACTTGGCTAACCTTGATCCCAAAGGTTTGAACCGTGGAAAATATGTCATAGGTTCGCCCGATTGGTTTATGCACAGTGTTTTACAAAATTATTTCGAAGATAATCACAAACAGACTAGGTCTCATTCTACCTCAATTCATCAATCCAGCTCAAAATGGATTCGTTCGAGACGGTCTAACTGATAATATCCTTATAGCCCATGAATTAATCCATCACCTGGACACTTATGCCTGGGGTAAACTTCATTTCATGGCCCTAAAAGTGGACATGGAAAAGGCTTACGACCGAGTATAGTGGGATTTCCTTATCCCCCTTCTCCACGCTTTAGGTTTTGACTCCACATGGATCGCTATAATCCATGAATGTCTTGTCTCAGCTACAATGAAGGTCATCCTTAATGGAACCCCCCATAGTTTCTTCGTGCCTACGAGAGGTTTGCGTCAGGGAGATCCCCTTTCCCCCCTACTTTTTGCCATCTTCACTGAAGGATTATCGCATTTACTATCTATGGCTGCCCAGCGCAATCTACTCCATGGAATCAAGCTTAATGCCCATTGCCCAATGATCACACACCTGATGTTTGTAGATGACACAATGTTATTTCTCCGAGTATCCCGTCTCTCTCTAGTTGAACTACGATCCCTCTTTAACAGGCATAAGCTCCTAAGCGGACAACGTATTAACTACACAAAATCCTCAGTCCTTTTCAATAAAAATGTACCCACCGCTTTGAAGCGAGAATATTCTACTTTCCTGGGAATGGATAGACTTGACCATTCCCCAAGTCACTTAGGGGCCCCGTGTGTTGTCTTGCGCTCCAAAAAGACCACATTCGGGTTCTTAGAGGACAAAATCACTTCCCGCCTTCGAAGCTGGAAACGAATTTCTTTATCCCCTGCAGGGGTGCACACTTTACTTACGTCTGTGATTGTCGGGCTCCCGGTTCACATCATGTCTTGTTACATGGTCTCCAACACAGTATGTGAAGCCATGGACACGCTTATGGCGAAATTCTGGTGGGGTGAGGTAGCAGACCGGAAGCGGATCCGCTGGAGGAGCTGGGAAAAGCTTTGCACAAGTCAAGAAGACGGCGGTCTGGGCTTTCGTTCCTTCCGCGAATTTAACCAAGCCTTACTATCTAAGCAGAGTTGGTGAATCCTCACACAATCGGATCTCTTGATCTCTAGGCTATACAAAGGAAAATATTTTCAATCAACAACTTTTTTAAAGGCAAGAAAACGATCCCGACCTTCTCATGGTTGGCAAGGAATTTTACATGGACGAGATCTTTTACTTCCAGGTCTACTTGTCCAACTAGGTAGCCATTCTAGAATGCCTATCTTTGACAGAGCTTGGGTTCCAGGTGACTCAAAACCAATGTTGCCGATAAGTCGAGTCCCTATGGAGCAGATTCAACACTTGCAAATTTCTTCCTTAATACAGGAAGGAATATGGAATGTTCCACTCCTACAGGTCCTTTTTGAGCCAAAAACAGTGCAAGCAATTCTACACATACCCATTCCCATCACTCACCAGGAGGACAAGACGGTTTGGTTTTTCTCAGCCAATGGTCAATACTCCACCTCTTCCGGTTATGCTCTGGCTTTGCGATCTAGACCGCCAAAAGATGAAACTTGCGTTGTGACACCCATGGATCCTGTAGTCTGGCGATCGGTGTGGTCACTCAGAATTCAACCAAAGCTCTGATTCTTTCTTTGGCGCCTTTGTCACAGCATTGTACCAACTATTGAATGACTCAACCGACGGGGCATGGAACTCCCCCCCTTGTGCCCCATTTGTCTACGCCAAGACGAAACCCTCGAGCACATGTTGTTTAAGTGTGTGGTGACTCGTCGTTTCTTTGCAACAAGTTCTCTCAACCTTAATTCTATTCCTCACACTCATCCTGCAATAGTTTGGCGATGGATCTTGAAAAATTGTCCTCAAGATGCTAGTCTTTGGGTATTGGCATGGTGGCGTCTATGGAAGTCTAGAAATTGGGTGGTTTTTGAAAAGGTTCAAACAGCAATTCATGCCCTCCATAGACAGTTCACTTTCGACCGAGATAAACTCTCATTGCTACCCCTTCCACCCCCCGCCTACTACCCCTCTACCTCGCCCCTCCTTTTGGATTCCTCCTCAGCACCCTAGACTCAAAATCAATGTAGATGGCGTTGTTGCTCCAGGTTCATGAGGTGCAGTTGGCTTGGTGGTTAGAGACGCTTCTGGAGGGCTCCTCTTCGCGACAGGTATCTCTTACCCTGGACTAACCAATCCTTTCATTTTAGAATTGTTGGCTATCAGGGACGCTTGCAGGTTATGCCTCTCTATGAATTGGCCGGCGGTCGACATTGAGGGAGATGCCACTCAAGTTCAACTTTCAGTTTCAAACAGGCCTATTTGCTGTCGTGAAGGCGGTGCCCTCTTGCTGGATATCTGGAGCTTCCTGGACACTCTGCCTCAAGTTAGACTCCAGACTGTCCCCCGTCAGTCTAATTCGGCGGCCCATTGTATGGCGCGCTATGGACTTCGATGTCTCCCAAGCCGAGGATTGGTAAACCTTACGGCTTGGGCAGACACTTAACGCTTTTTTGTGTATGGTTACCTTCTCTTCTCCTGCGGGAGCTACCTCTGAAAAAAAAAAAAAAAAAAAATGTTAGAAATTAGTAATTACATCTTGTAATATAATAATCACATAAGGAAATGTAGAGATGATGAATACCTAGAGAAAACCACGCCCTACCTTGATCATGTGCATGTAAGATCCACAACACATGATCTTAAAAAATTCGGGACTCAATATTTATGCTCCGCTAATTGGTTATATAATTTAAAAAAGTAAGGTTACGTTGCATTTCTCTCTCTATCTCTCTCTTTTCGAGATGTGTGTCGCTACATCTTCTTTCATTTCTTCTTCATATTCTTCCTCCAACTACCTGTTTTTTTCCAAAAATATGTCGCCATCTACTCCTTCTCAATTAAATTTCCTTGAATCATGGTCTTATTAATGATCACTATCTTCAGGAGCTGAGGCTACACAATCAAAACGGCTAATCCAACAGTTAGTATCGACTAGAATTTATTCTAATTTCTCAAATAATTGATTTTGTCGACACGGTCTGCAGTCATTTGCTTCTTTGCTTGAATACCAAGATCGTAGGATTTGGTTCTTCTTTATAATTTCTATTCTATTCTCTTCTTTTTCTTTTTCTTCTGCTTCTACTTCTTCTGCATTTGCCTTTTCTTTTCTTCTTCTTCCTCCTCCTAAATTACAATTTGTATTCTTTCAATCTTCTGTTTTATACTTCTTTTAGAATTCTGAGTTCTAACTTTTCTCTAATTTTCAGAGAGAGGCAACCTAAGTTTCAGATTTTTTGTCCCCTGAATCTGAATCCTGATAAATTGTTGACTGGATCCTCTTCGACCTTTTCCTTTTTGTCCCCTGAATCTTGATTGTTCAGCTTAATTTGTTGATTGGTTGTTGGCGGCACCATCAAATCGGTCTCAATCAATTCACGACCTTAGTTCTCTACTTCTCTGGTCCTAAAAGGTAAATGATTGATTGATAGTCTTCAATATATTTTTGTTTTGGTTTTAGGATTCAATTTTTGTCTTGTTTTTTTGTTATGATCTCCTTTTAATTTGTTATTGAGGTTTTGATTATTTTTATTTGTAAATTATTAGTTATATTCTTTAGAAAAATTGAATTAGGTTATTCTAAGCGTAAAAATAATTTTTTTTTTGAAGATTTGATTAAATAAAAATGAGAGAGATTTATAAATATTTTGTGAAAAAATAATTCTAAAAATATATAATTAATGGTAACATTTCACGTGTAGATGACCTTTTGGATGCTAATGCTGCTCCTATTTATGATTCTAGTTATAGTGTTGCTCGTCTTGAATATTTTGATGCTAATGTCAAGTTGAAAATTCTAATACTAATGTTGTTGTGTTGAAAATTCTTATTAAATATTGTGAATCGAATTAATATCTATAATGATTTTTAAAAAATTGATATTTTTATCTTAGGATTTGGAATTATCCTGATTTTAAAATGATTGATAGTTTAGTTACAAAGGGTCCAAATTAAAAACATATTTATCTATTAAAAGGTCCTAAAAATAAGTTCGTAAAGACATTTTGTGCAAGTTAGTATACTAGAATTTTACCAAATGATGAAAAGTGTGATAGAAATTGGCTTGTATATTTGAAAGAGTTTGATAAAATATTTTGCGTTTGTTGTAAAATATAAAAAAACAATGTGTACGAGGTCAATTAGCAAATGAAATTATTAGTGATTGATCACATGTCACCAGTAAGCTGAAAGAGCATGAAACAATAATAAAGAAATATGGCTACAAAATAAACAATAAATAAATAAAGTAGCTAAAAATAAACTAAGAAAGAAAAGGATTATTGAAAGAAAGCTTTGTTGGGAATTATTTGGGTTGGTTACCTAAATCATCACTGAACTTTGAGCAAATAACCCGCCAGTTACTGAACTCAGAAAAATATCCTAGTCATCACTGGACTTCAGCCCATTATCCTAGCAGTCACTGCCGTCTACGGACATCCAAAATTCCGTTAGTCAGCTTATGTGGACATGCCAACTGGGATTCCACGTCACACAAATCAGCTTAGGTGGCAAATTTTTGCCCAATCAACTAAACCCATGTAACCAAAATACCCAACCCAATCACCAAAACCCAATCTCACTTCCTCTCCCTCCTCCTTCCTAATCTCATATCTCACTTCGTAACATTCTCGCCGCCAGCCATTCCCAACATTCCCGCCGCCGGCCATTCCCACCCTATCTTCTCCAAAGCCGGCCGCACCTCCGGTTACATGACCGACACTCGATTGGAAAGCCCTCTCTGGCCCAATCCTCGCATGGGTCTCCTCCCTCACCAACCTACGCGTCCTCGACCTTGTCGGCAACTCCTTCTTCGGCACCATCCCTCACCAAATCGGAAACCTAACTCACCATCCCTCACTGATTTCAGAAACTTAAAGATGGTGAGCAGAGCTCTGCTCAGCAGAAACCAAATCTCTGGCTCAGTCCCCAATTCAATTTCAGAAACTTGGAGAAGATAGGGTCCTCGGACTCGCCGCAGAGGTTGATGTCGACGGCGCGACCGGTGGAAGGGTAGCAGCTGATGCCAGACGTTAATCTGTACAAGTTCACCACCACCATTGAATCATCTCTCAATCGTCAGACCATTTCAGACGCATTGTTGGAAGGATCACCCGCCGCCGGTACTCTGCCCTCCACCCACTCCAAAAAAAAGCAGATCTGGAGATATGATTAAGAGGGGAGCCGGCGGTGATCTAGAGATCTGACCCCCAATCCATAACTAAGCCCTGCCCAAAACCCTGATCGAGTCCGGCGGTGAAGTGGCTGGAGGGGAGCCGATCCTCCTTAAGCCCTACCCAGATCTGCTTTTTTTTTGGAGTGGGGGGGAGGGCAGAGTACCGGCGTCGGCGGTGGCGGCAGTGATGAGGCGGTGAGGGAGTGAGGGTGGAGAAGAGGTAGAGAAGAGGAAGAGGAAGAGGAAGGAGGAGGAAAGAGAAGGAGGGGTTTGATTTGGTTTAGATGGTTTGGTTTGGTAATTAGGGTGGGTGTTTAGGTTTGGGTTTGGGGTTTGGTTTAGATGATGTGGCCATTTAGATGATGTGGCTGCCTTGATGGCATCACCACGTATGCAGATGGATGGAAAATTGGATGTCCGTAGACGGCAGTGACTGTTAGGATAATGGGCTGAAGTCCAGTGATGACTAGGATATTTTTCTGAGTTCAGTGACTGGCGGGTTATTTGCTCAAAGTTCAGTGATGATTTAGGTAACCAACCCGGAATTATTTCAACTATGAAGTTTCTTGTTAAACATAGTCCTTCATTTCGTGGTAATAACGAAAAATTGTATAAAAGTAGCAATGAATTTTTTTAGGCCTGGTTGAAATGGTGGTTGATTTTGATTTGATTATTCAAGAGCATGTTCAACGCATTACAAATGATGGGATTCATTTTCATTTATGTTGGTCATGGAATTCAAAATGAAATTATGTTTTTTCTTGCCTCTCCAATTAAATCTCAAATTATTGAAAAATAAATAAAGAAAGCTAAGTATTTTTCTCTGATTCTTGATTATACTCGTGATATAAGTCACCAAGAACAAATGTTTACGATATTAAGGCATGTTGATTTTTGTTCAAACTCTATCTCTATCGATGAGTGTTTTTGGGGGTTGGTACCCAATTGGTCACCGAACTATGGGAAAATAACCCACTAGCCACTGAATTCTAAAAATTTACCTACCCATCACCGAACTTCAGCCCATTATCCAAGCAGTCACTACCGTCAACGGACATCCAAAATTCTGTTAGTCTACTTATGTGGACATGCCAACTGGGATTCCATGTAATACAACTCAGCTTGATGTACGTGGCACTACCATGGGTAATCTAACCATGGTAGTGCCACGTACACCAAGCTGTGGCACAGCAGACTGGGGCACATTGGCCAACATGGTCTAGTTCACTTGTTCAGACTTGGTCTCTTGGATAAGCATCCCTGTGACTTGACTTTCTGTGAAGATTGTGTTCTTGGAAAGAAGTCAATACACAACTTCAAGAAGTCTTCTTATATGGCCAAATGTGCCCTTGAGTATGTTCATTCTAATCTCTGGGGTCCTGCCCAGGTCAGTACTGTTAGTGGAAAGAGATACTTCCTTTCACTAATAGACCACTACTCTAGGAAGGTTTGGATCCGCTTGCTTAAGACCAAGGATGAGGCCTTTCAGTCTTTTAAGGATTGGTATTCCTTAGTTAAGACTCAAATGGACCTTAACCTTCTGTGCTTAAGAACTGATAATGGCTTGGAGTTCTGTAACAAAGAGTTTGACTCTTTCTGCCTTGCAAATGGCATTAAGAGGCATCTCAATGTTCCTGGAACCCCTCAACATAATGGCACCGCTGAGAGGGTGAACAGAACCTTACTTGAAAAGGCTAGTTGCATGCTAATTAACTAGTATTTTTTCGGCCTGTTGGCTGATCTGTGATATTTTCATTATTTATTTAGTATAATTAGTAAATGAGTAACGATCTTGTTGTATAATGATAGATTCAAGATTATGTTCAGAAAATTATAAATCAACTAAAAATTTTGAATTGAAGGATTAAACTTAATAGGTCAAAATAACTAACATGTAACTTAATTGAGAACTTCAATATTTTAAAGTAGAAAATATAAGTACAACCAAATAATTGTGTATATAGTACCCAAATACACATAATATTTTAAATTGAGTATTGTAATTAATTTTATAATATTTTGAAAATTAATTAAGTTCAAATTACATACTAAAATGAAATAGGTCCATTTATGATCATTGCAAAGAAGAAAAATAATAAAAAATTATACTTTTTGTTTAAACAAACTTTTCAAATAAATGATATCTTTTGTAAATCAATATGACTTCAAAAAAATTATAACAAAAAAATTGATTTATCAACAAAAGTAAGTCCAAGACAATCAGAAAAAAAAAGTTTCATCGAAACATTTGCAAGCAAATAAAGTCGAGATTTAAAAAATTAACACTAAAAAATTGATTTAGAGGAATAAAGCCTGAAATGGCCCATCATAACTTAGAACTCGCCTTACTTATTTACGTTTGATGGATATGCTCAATTCAGTCTCAACCCGATCAATACTTTGAATTTGTTTATAGTAAATAACTTGTAACCCGCTTTATATACGGTCCCATGACTCATATTATTAAACACTTGTGACCTCACAGGTCATTGCTCTTACTAAGATACAATCTTATTTCTCCAATTTTTCCTAGCTCAATGGATATAATATATTAATTGACAAATACTTCTCTTAAATATTTATAACTTTTATATTTTTTATAATTTATGCAACTCAAATTTGTGTTTAATTTATACTTCTCTTAAACAATTTTATCAAATGGGTGGTGACTAAGATGACTTCAAAAATTTTGTTACAAAATTTTTGATTTACCAACAAAAGTAAATTCAAGACAAACAGAAAACAATTGCAACTCTTGAAACATTTGCAAACAAATAAAATTGTGACTAAAAAAACCAACACTATAAAAAAAGTTATTTTGAGGAATGAAATCTTAATTGCTCCGTTAAAACTTTTCAAATAAGTGATGTCTTCTTCTAAATCAACATGACTTCAAAAAAATTGATTTATCAATAAAAGTAAGTTCAAGATAATCAGAAAAAAAACTCCATCGAAACATTTGCAAACAAATAAAGTCGAGACTTAAAAATTTAAAATTGAAAAAAATATTTTGAGGAATAAAGCCTCAAATGGCCCGTCATAACTTAGAACTCGCCTTACTTATATAGGTTTGATGAATATGCTCAATTCAATATCAACCCGATCAATACTTTGAATTTGTTAATAGTAAATAACTTGTAACCCGTTTTACATACGGTCTCATGACTCATACAATTACACACTTGTGACCTCACTGGTCATTGCTCTTACTAAGGTACAATCTTATTTCTCTAATTTTCTCTAGATCAATGGATATCATATATTAATTGACAAATACTTCTCTTATATATTTATAATTTCTATAATTTATGCAACTCAAATTTATTTTTAATTTATAATTCTCTTAAACAATTTTATCAAATGGGCGGTGTCTTCTAAACTAATATGACTTCAAAAAATTTGTAACAAATTTTTTTATTTACCAACAAAAGTAAATTCAAGACAAACAGAAAATGATTGCAACTCTCGAAAGATTTGCAAACAAATAAAATTGTGACTAAAAAACAAACACTATAAAAAAATATTCCGAGGAATGAAATCTTAATTGACCGGTTAAAACTTCGAATATTTTGGAAATAATTAAGTTCAAATTACATACTAAAATGACATAGGTCCATTTATGATCATTGCAAAGAAGAAAGAAAATAAACAATTATACTTTTTGTATAATTTTTTTTTTTCAAATAAATGATATCTTCTATAAATCAATATGACTTCAAAAAAATTGATTTATCAACAAAAGTAAGTTCAAGACAATCAGGAAAAAAGTTTCATCAAAACATTTGCAAGCAAATAAAGTCGAGACTTAAAAAATTAACACTAAGATAATTATTTAGAGGAATAAAGCCTTAAATGGCCCGTCAAAACTTAGAACTCGCCTTACTTACATAGGTTTGATGGATATGCTCAATTCAATCTCAACCCGATCAATACTTTGAATTTATTAATAGTAAATAACTTGTAACCCGCTTTATATACGGTCCCATGACTCATATTATTAAACATTTGTGACCTCACAGGTCATTGCTCTTACTAAGATACAATCTTATTTCTCCCATTTTTCCTAGCTCAATGGATATAATATATTAATTGACAAATAGTTCTCTTACATATTTATAACTTTTATATTTTTTATAATTTATGCAACTCAAATTTGTGTTTAATTTATACTTCTCTTAAACAATCTTATCAAATGGGTTATATATTCTAAACTAATATGACTTTCAAAAATTTGTTACAAAATTTTTTATTTACCAACAAAAGTAAATTCAAGACAAACAAAAAACGATTGCAACTCTTGAAACATTTGCAAACAAATAAAATTGTGACTAAAAAAATTAACACTAAAAAAAATTATTTTGACAAATGAAATCTTAATTGGCCCATTAAAACTTGGAAGAATATGAAAATAAGGATCATGTTATGTGAATAAATTTAGCTTTGATGAATATGCCCAATTCAATAAGACTCAACCCGGTTAATACTATGGATTCGTTAATAGTAAATGACTTGAAACTTGAGTGTGTAATAGTATGAGTCATGAGATCGTAAGTAAATGACTTGATGGATGGGGAAGCAGATAAGCGGTGCGACGACGCGATGGATGGGGAAAGTCCCTGGACTGTAATGCTCACGGTCCGCCGAGTAGGGACACCACTATATGAAATAAAGTAGAAAGTTAGACAACTACGAAACCTAAACTGTAAGGGAAAAAACACGATCTTCTTGTTAGAATACAATACCACGAATGGAGTCTCATCGTCAAACAGCTGGCGGTACCCCCCAACAAGGATGTATCTGGTCTTCGCGTGATACCATTCTTTCCAGCTACAAAATTGCGGAATGAACCACGTCATTCATACAACTTGATAAGATGGAATAAACCATGAAAATGGAAGAATAAGTCGTAGCCCGAACCTAGTCATACGTGGAATGGGGGAGTGCGTCGGTGCAATCTGTCGACTCTTGTGGACTCGACGCGCAATGGACGTAAATCTCTCCAGGGCCCACGCCTGAACCAGTGCCATCCAACCTCCAATGTCACCTACGTGGTCGCGGGACGGGTTGCTCTCTATGCGGAAAGCACACCGGCCAAGCTCCCTATATAGCCATGAAAGTGCGGCAGCCCCCCAAGCGTACTCGCCTATCTGGCTCATGTCCTCGAGCAGTGGAAGGAAGAAGAGTGAGGCGTGTGATCCTGACCGATCAGCAAAGATGCAGCTGCCAAAGAAGTCCAGAATGTATGCGCGACAGTGCTGCTCGATAGTCTCCTGGTCGGCGTCATCCCTGATGGTGCCAAAGTGGTTACGCAACCACGACATCTTCACTCTGCCAGCAGACAGGTCAGCGGTAGATGGTTTCTTCCCAGAAGCTGCTCAACGTAAATCTGCAGATCAGAATCCACAGTCGGAATGCGCCTCTGCGACTCCACAAGCACACCATCGATGCTCAGACCAGTGAGAAAGTACATGTCCTCGAGTGTTATGGTTGCCTCACCGTGGTACAAGTGAAAAGTGCTCGTCTCGGGACGCCATCTCTCGACCAATGCGGTGATCAGCTCAGAATCAGGGGTAAAATCCAAGCAGTCACGCAACTGACCTAGACCTATGGGGGCAAGGTATGCCTCGAACCTAGGATCGTACTTCACGATCTTCTTAGAGAAGCGACAATTAAGCGTCATATGTGGGTCCTAATAGTTGGGGGAAGAAGATGTAACAAAATTAATAACTAGTACTCAATTTCTGAGTGCACCCTAAACATTTAAATGTAATTAACATTCACATATAATTAACAATCAAATATAACTAACATTTACATATAACAAACATTTATACATAACTAACATTTCAAATTGAAGTAACATTTCAATTATTACTATATAGTAATATGAATTAGGACTTACATTATTTGTAATTATATCAATTAGTATTATAATTATTAATATTAGGTACTACTAATTATCATTAGTAGTGAATTACTAATTCTATTTAAATTTTTTAATATAATTACTATTATTTGTTACTTTTTAACTTTTTATACGTAACTAATATTCTTTACTAATATTCGGAACTAATATTCGTTACTAATTACTATTATTAGTAAATTTCTAAGGTACATAATGTTCGCTACTAATTAATATTAGTAGTCAACTAGTAGTTAATTTGTATTTGAACCTAATATTACAATATAATATTCAAATTTGCTCCTAATTTGTATTTGATCCTAATAGTACAATATAATATTATACTAATTAATACTAATTAATGTTCGCTCAAATTTGATCCTAATATTACAATATAAGTAATTAAATTATGAATATTATTAAAATAAATGCAACATTCAAACATAAATACCTTGTAAAAATAAATAACATTTCAAATGTACCAACCTGAGCTTCAAAAATTCCCGCCGCTCGATGTCGGTCAGCATCACCCCATAAAATCGACGGGTCCTCGGGACTACCACTTCGTACCCCAACCGGCACCTCTCCAAACATGTAATCCATCTACAATTTAATATCCACAAGCAATGTTAAATACATATAAAATCGTAAAACACAATTTAATTACCATATAATTTATAGCATGATACCTTTTGAGGGAGGGTTCAGGCCTTCTTCAAACGAAATTTCCTCGCCGGACAATTGCTATGAACCTACAAATAAAATACGTCATTAGCGTACAATAATACTAACAAAAAATTTTTGACAAACACAAACAAACTATCAAAAATACCTTAGAGAGAATTGAGTTTCAGAAAGTATGAGAGGAGGTGTGAAGATGGTATGTGGAGGGTAGGGGGTATTTATACCAAAAAAAAACGGTAGTTGATCCCAGGTAGCGCTGCGCCACCCAGCCAGCGCAGCGCTGCCTGGGATCAATACTACCGTTAGTTAACGGATACATTGTAACGGCTAGTGTGCCACATGGCGCAGCGCTGCAACGGCACAAATTTGACTTGGCAGCCAGCGCTGCGCTGGCTGGGTGGCGCAGCGCTATCTGGCTGGCGCAGCGCTGCCTGCCAGTCATATTGTGCTATTTCTGGACATTTTTACGCATTTGGCTACTGACGGTACATATTTTTTAAAATTGTGCTAAAAAATTCCAATTCCCGTCAAAACACTAGTGGTCACTTAAGTATGGGTCATGTAACAACGTGGTCACCTAACTATGTTTTGTAACAGCGTGGTCACCTAAGTTTGTAAATCGTAACCAATAGACATCTCCGTCAATTTTTTACCGAATCTCCAGTGAATTTGCCAGCTCAGAGGGTCACATCAGCAACAAAATATTTTTATTTCATCTTCTCCATGTTAACAATATTTTTGTTGGTTGATGTTGCCTTCTGAGCTAGCAAATTCACAAGAGATTCGGTGAAAAATCTTCGAAGATGCATGTCAGTTATGATTTACAAACTTAGGTGACTACGCTGTTACAAAACATAGTTAGGTGAATACGCTGTTACATGACCCATACTTAGATGATCGCTAGTGTTTTTGACCCCCAAAATAACATGTTAACTAATTTTGATAACTAGTTATCTAAATAATGCTATTAACTAGTTAAGAATAACATAACTAGTTAGATAACATGTTAACAAAAAACTCTAGTTAACTGATCATGGTAATTCGTGAACTAGTTATCACCATAATAACTTGTTAACTAGTTATCAACTTAAAATTTGTAAACTAGCTATTAATAAAAAAAACTTTGCTAACTAGTTATCAGTAAAAATATCAAGTTAACTAGTTATTAGAAAAAATATGTTAACTGGGTGTCGCTGAAGTCTCTCTGGCAATGGCGGTACCAGGGGGGAGCAGGGGGGGCCAGCTGTATCGAGTCTAATATTACATGTATTTTTTGGTATTTTCGGAATTTGGCGCCGGGGTATTTGAAGTTCGGCTCCCCCATTACGTTGTTTCGGTGAAATGGTGTCTTAAATTTTACGTAATAGTTACTCATAATCCACTTATAGTATGTAATTAAATATTTGATCATAAATTATCCAAATTTGAACAAAAAATTGCCGATGGCACATATAATTATTATTTTTACTAATTAAGCAACCTATAACCAAAATATTTATTGTGTATTTTTACTTAGTATTAGATTAATGAAAAATTTATAATATTATCCAAATTTGAAAAAACTTTTTGCCGGTGGCACCATTTTTCTATTTACAATTCGGCGCCCTCCGTATACCAATCCTGGTTACGCCATTGCTTCCCGGAAAAGTCACAAGCGGTGACCGGCTGCCAAGACTCACCAATTGATCACTAAAATTTTAATATAATAATTAAATTATGTATGTAATGTACTAAATACTTTTAACAATCTAAACTAATGATTGGTTTTAAGGAGCCAAAGTTTCATTAGGAAGAGTTAGACGCAGCTACCATAGCTCGTTTGGTTCTGCGGAAAAGATTGACTCGGTTTGAACTTGAACTAAAAAAAAGTCTTCAATTTTACGAAGAAAAAAGTCAATACGCAATACTCAATACTCGATCGGCGAACAGAAGTACGGAGAGGAAAGAAGGAGAGGAGATCTACTGTCGAATCCTCTGAAATGGAAACCGAAAGTAGACTGGTGGGGCTGTGTATCGAAGCAGCCTGCCAAAGCAGAGAGTGCATCGAGAGATGGAGGCTGCAGCGACGGACGCTGGAGCGTATGCCTTCTCCTCTCGCCAACGCCCTTCTCCAACGCCTCCTCCAACGCCGCCTCCTCTTCCCTTCCTTACTCGAGTAATTGCCTCTCCATTTTTCGCCTTCTCCTTTGTTATGCCTGTTTCGATTCGCTTTAACCGCTAAGAATGAGACAGTCAGTCAACGGGGAAGAGTCGGGTTTCCGTCTCCTACCTGATGAGTCTGATCGAAACAGAATCTCCCGAGGACCTTCCGCTAAAGGATGTTGTAGAATTCTTCTGTTGACTTTTTAGAGACTAGAATTTTAGTTTTTTACCCCTTTTTGGTTGATTGAGCTCGGAATTTCGCAGTTATGTAAATGACAAGAGATTGTGAGATATCTTGATCTTACTAATTTTTCAGTAACCAATTTTCCCAGCTTTAGTTTTGCTAAATTTTCCAGGCTTGTTAATGCTCAGAAACGTAGAATAAGTTTTGTGATCTTAGAAATTCGATTCCCTATGCTAAAACGGGTAACAACTGCTGGAATAGGGGTTGAACTACCAAACTAGTAGGGAGAATATGAAACTGTGGATTGTTGTTGCATTGCTGAAGGTGTCGACGGCTTGCAGATTTCATTTTTCTTGGGATCTTTAGAATAGCGCTTAGTCTTCTATTTTGGAGTATATCTTGTTTAAACTTATTAGTTGTGCTTCCGCAGAGTTTTCAAAAACAGTGTGGAGGATGTCGATCTCAGAGGTGAGAACACTGTGGATGCAGAGTGGATGGCATATATCGGAGCTTTTCGTTACCTGAACTCCTTGAACCTTGCTGACTGTCATAGAATTAATAGTTCTTCCCTGTGGCCTCTAATTGGTATGTTTGTGGTATTCTATTCTATTTAAAAATTAGAAGTATGTTGCTCATTCATGTATCACGTAACTGTTTTAATGAGATTGTACATCAAGGTTTAGGCATCAAGAAGTTCTGATTCCCTGTTAAGTATTGTGAACATGTTCGCTAGAATGGCTGGTAAAATATTTAAGCAAACTGAATGGATTCGCTTCTGGAATCTGCATTCTTACTGGACCTGTTTCAAATTTTTTTTCCAGGTATGACTAGTTTAAAGGAGATTGACCTTTCTAGATGTGTGAAGGTTACAGATACTGCCATTCGGCATCTTGTTTCTATTTCCACGTTGGAAGTACTAAGGCTTTCAGGAACTAGCTTAACTGAACAGGGAATTATGATGCTCTCTACCCTTGGAGAGCTATTAGTTCTAGACTTTGGTGATTTACCTGTTACTGATAGAGCATTGACTTCTCTCCAGGTATCTTGGTTCTTCTCACTATTATTTAGTATATTTATCTTAAAAATATCTTCATCACTCTACTTGAATTGAGCCGAAACTTACTTGCTGAGCTTGATAATCTGATCTGGCCTTCTATTTGCATAATCTCTTTTGCCCATTATAGCACGTGTCTAATGTTTTCACAATAAATTCCACTAGGTAGTAAGCTCACAAGTCACAACTTGCTCTTTTTCTTCCAGAAACTGTCAAAGCTAGAGTATCTCGACCTCTGGGGAAGTAACATAACTAACAAAGGTGTTACTATTCTCAATAACTTTCCGAAGTTGAGCTATCTCAGTCTAGCATGGACAAGTGTAACTTCATTCCCAAATATGCCATCTATTGGGTGCTTAAACTTGAGTAACTGCACTATTGACTCCGCCCTTGAGGGTGATGGTAAGAAAACTCCTCTTACCAAACTTATTTTAGCCGGAGCGACGATAAGAAATGAGGCTGGTATTTTCTCGTTGATTGAATCAAGTTCCATCTCATATTTGGATATCTCCAATTCAAGTCTCAGCGACTTCAGCTTTTTGTCCGAAATGAAAGCTCTTGAACACCTAGATCTGAGCTCTAGCATGATAGGAGATGATTCAATTGAGTGGGTATGTTGTATAGGAGCAAACTTGAGAAATCTTAACCTCAGCAGAACGCGGGTCACTTCTGCTGGGATAGCAATTTTAGCTCCACACGTTCCACAACTTGAAGTGTTATCACTATCTCACGTTCCAATAGATGATTTTTCCATCTCATTCATTGCCATGATGACTTCTCTCAAGACACTTGACCTAAGCAACACAAAGATAAAAGGTTAGGTATCAACTCTTAGGTACATATTTTGGTTCGTCACATATTTGTTTTAGATCTTGCTCTCAATGACTGCCCCTTCTCACATTCATGTTGACCATGATGCCACTCTATTAAATCGTGTAAGATATCATTGGACTTGTAGGTTTCATTCGTCAAGAAGGAGATGAGGCAGATGACATCACCTCCCTCACAAATCTTCTCGGCCTAAATGGTTTGGAAAGCCTGAAACTGGAGCACACACTAGTCGCAGACACAGCTCTAGTTCCTTTATCAAACATGAAGGAACTTGGCCATCTGTCTCTCAGAAGTGCTTCACTGACGGACAATGCCCTTCACCATTTATCTTACCTGTCAAAGCTTACAAATCTCGGACTTCAGGATGCTGTGTTGACAGACAAAGGACTGGAGTCATTCAAAACCCCATCTAGTCTGAAAGTTCTTGATTTAAGTGATTGTTGGCTTCTAACAGAGAATGCCATTACGTCTTTCTGTAGAAGGCATCCTCTAATCGAAGTAAGGCACGAACATTTACGCACAACAGATCAAGGTGGTTGGTCTAGCCGGTCTCCATCCCAACTGCAAGTATCAACATCACCCTCATCATCATCAAGACGATCACAAGCTTACAGGAAACAATCCAAGAGGCCCATATCTTTGCCCGTGTCACACTATTTCATTGGTATGTAGAGTTGACTTCCTTAATTGCAAATGCTTTTTTTTTGAAAATGAAATAAAATTGATTGTTTGCTTGTGAATTTAGATCAAAGGGTGAAGTACAGCCGAGAGGAGCTCCTCCGTATGCAGTACTACCAACCATTGTCTGTTCAGGCTGCTCAAGAAGGAGAAGCCGCTGCCTCCATTATGAAGTCAGATTAAAAAAAAAGTAAACACTTCTTCTCACTTTGTTGTTGTAGTTTATTCTCTGACTGTATCATCTGTTCGTTGTAACTTTAATGATTATCAAGAAGGTGTTAAGTTGGGGTATTTGTTGTAAGTCTTCATATTCTCTACTCTGAGAGCCTGTACGATGTCAGCTGACAAGTTTCTATATATAAATGAATCTTGTTGGATTGTTTTGAAAAGTATTTTTGCTGTAATTTTGAAATTTGCAAAATTGGCCAAATGATGAACATACTGCAGTGTGAATTTTTGCTCAGGTATGGTTTAATAAAATCAGAATGTTGTTTCACAAAATAAGCTTAGTAACATGTACACAATTGCATGATTCGTAGTTATGACATAGGCGTAGAAACTATGTACACAATCACAATTAAAGTCTTGAAGAAAAGAAAGGACACGAAATAGCACACAACTACACAAGACACAGCTTTCCCAGGAGAAGGCTCTCTTGGGCGTTTATTTATTTCACTTGCTGGTTACGCTTTTGTACAAGTTATCAACCACAATCTGCATAACATTACCAAACTTTAATCGCATCCAAAGTATATATATAATTCTATCTACTAAGAGACATGGGGAGAAAGAGACCTGGTAATATTTGAGGAGCTGGGGTCTCTTCTTCTTGTAAGTCGGAGTGAGGAGGTCGCTTTCTACATCGAAAGCTACAGGTTCAAGATGAATAGCTTTCAATAACTCGAAGCCTTTCAACTGTGCAGCAAACCAGTTAAAAGAACAGCAAATTCCAGTCAGAAAAGGATCGGAGACGCTATCCCAGCCGAATTGACTTCATTAATATTAATCAGCCAGAAAAGTAGAGAAATGATGTATCACCTTTTCTCTTTTCCCAATCCTGGTGAGTTCTTGTAGTATGTGTTCACTCGCTTTCGGGTTGATGCAGAGGGTATGGAAGTGCTCGTTAATACCATTATCCTGACCCCATTTCTCAAGATACTGCCTGTTCGGATTCACCACCCGACTAGGAACGACTCGAAGCTGTTTCCATATACCCAAATCTAACCAACAAAATGCAGGGTAAGAACGAAACAAGGAAATCAGTTAAGTAATTGATTGGTATATCGTTAAATCATAAAGAGGGAAGTGTGTATACCGAGTCAATGGCAGGTGTAGCACCATAGATGTTCTCCAGGTTTTCCACAGCAACGTACTCTCCTTGTGATAGCTTGAAGATGTTCTTCTTTCTATCAATGATTTTCATACTTCCGTCGGGTTGCCACTCTCCAACATCCCCAGTGTGAAACCAACCATCAATCAAGACTTCCTCGGTGAGATCATCACGCTTGTAGTACCCCGAAAACAAGGTATCCCCACGGATGCAGATTTCGCCTCGAGGTGTGCTGGAGAGAGAGCGTCGTACCCCATTTCAGGGACAGATTCTAGTCGGATATCAACGTTAGGCACTGGAGGCCCCACCGTGCCAAGCATCGACATTTCGTTTGGCAATGACACGAAACTTCCAGCGCAGCTCTCCGTTAGACCTGCCACAATAATTCATTTATCTTTTTTTTTGGTAATTCACTTATCATGTGTTTATGAAATTGACATTTCTAGAATAGGTTGCTGACAGTAACAGTGGAGAGGGAAGTCGATTACCGTATCCTTGTAAGACGTGGGCACATGTGACGACTCGAAGGTAAGATTCGACATGGCTGGCGAGTGGTGCTGCTCCTGATAGAATTAGCCGCACATTGCCTCCTAAACCTTGCTTTACCTGAGGAAGATATGCAGAGTCTGAAACAAGTATATATTTTTTGAGCGATACCCGCTCATTGTGATGACGTACATATCGATATTACCTTGCTAAAGACGAACTTATCACTGAGTGGAGATGCCTCGTCTGTCTTACTCCCACCCTTCAGGTTGCTGAGTTTGCTGTTGTGAGTGTTAGCATCAGATTGTTGTTAGTTCACGAACCAGATATCAAGAATGACGAACCTTTCATTTGATTAAAAGGCTAATGTCAAAGGAACTTACTATGAGTAAGCATAATTGAACAATGTCTTCTTAACGAGTCCCCCGGCAGAGATCTTCTGAGTTAACCCTGGAATGAGTGGTACAAGTGCATGTATAATTTAATTTTAAAAATCTTCATGAAGAAAAGGATGAATTTGTTGAATCTTCGGTTGAAGCATATGCATCAGGACATGCAGAAAAGGATGAATATGTTGAATCATACAAGGGTTTACCATCATATATACGGTCTAACACGCGAGGAACCGCACAGAAAACAGATGGTTTTAACTCTCCAAGATCTTCAACCAATAATTTCACGTCCTGTAAGAAATATAACAGAAGCACCAGCTGAGATAATCCATAGTTGAAACTGAAAATCGATAACAAAGAGATCAATAACTATTTGTATGCTTACTCCTCGCCAGAACCCTATAGCACCACCATGATAAATAAATAGTTCTTCCATCACTCTATCAAATATATGAGCAAGAGGAAGGTATGAAAGATACACGTCCTTGGCAGTTATCTGCAAAGTTGTGACAATGGAGATCAAAGAAACATGAGCAGCAAATTGGAAGACCACTGCAGAAATTGAGCAGCAATAGCATAATTTGCATGCTCACTGATGATCACCTGTAAATTCACGGACTCTAGTACCCGTTTCACACCAGCTACAACACTAATGATATTGTTATTAGATATCAGCACCCCCTTTGGATCACCAGTTGTTCCACTTGTATACATAATTGTACATATATCAATCTTCTGCTTCTCTGGAAAATCATACTTTTTGTTTTCTCCCTAAATAAACATAAAAGGAAACATCAGAATAAACAAAATACAAGTAATGAGCACTTCTAGCAGAGCTATTAAATGTGATCAAGTGAATTGATCAATAATAAGCAACAAGTTACCAGTTTGATAAATTCTTCCCAAGAATAGACCGACAGTCCGAACTCTTCAACCTCTTGTCTTTGCTCAGGAGTAACCTTACCAAAGCTCACAATTGCTGCAAAATTCAAGATGCATGATCAGATTCTTTGTTAACAGATTTCACAATATGATGGCACTTTATTGAACATGACTTACTTTTAAGATATGTCGCATCAGGTAATGTTTTCAATATCTGAAAGACGGTATCAAAAAGACGTGTCAGTAAGGATGCATGTAAAGCTCAATCACTTTCTGTAGCAATGAGATGGTACTATATAGCAAACTACACCATCTCTAAATCATCAAAACAACGAATGCATAACGCAAAGTCAGAAGAACATCTTGTTATACCTCATAAATCTTTTTTTCTTCTGCAAAAACAATTGAAATCTCGGAATGATGTAGAATGTATTTCACAGCGTCCGCACCTGATCCACGGACCAATGAAAAACAGGTTAAATACTAATTGTTCTGTGATTGTATAGCCCTACTGCAGTCCAGGAACAGAAGTCAGTACCTAAAGTGTCATATAAAGGGACACAGTACAAGCCATGAGCATTGCAAGCCTGCATCAGTTTGCAACCGTAATTAGAACTTTCTTGCAGAACAAGATACACAGAAATGCAGTTTTAAGCACGAAACAAACTGTAAAACTCTCAAGCAATGTTATAACAGAACCTAGAAGGCTTTAAAGAAATACCTCCACGCTAATAATCCACTGCGGACAGTTGGGGCCATAAATACCACATTTTTCACCCTGACAGGGATGAATAGTACGAAGATCAAGTACGAGCTTAATAGTCAATAACGAATTTAGGCGTGCTGATAAAGTATGAAACAGAACAGAGGTATCTACCGATTCAACACCGCAGCTGCGGATCGCATTTCCAACTTTGATAACTTGGTCATAAACTTGCTTGTATGTCTGCCACACATATTTACC
The DNA here is from genome assembly GCA_034768395.1 of Linum lewisii. NCBI lineage: Eukaryota > Viridiplantae > Streptophyta > Magnoliopsida > Malpighiales > Linaceae > Linum > Linum lewisii. Next base: position 11,840,298 of record CM068296.1, on the reverse strand, counting down.
CGCCTAAAACAACAACAAATCATGAAAATTTTAAATTCAGAGAAATATTAAAACCTGCAAACAGAAAGCGCTAGCGTTTAATAATCAAATTGCAGAAATGGAGATATAAACACAAAATCCGGATCCCATTGAAGAACCACAGACCTTGCCATCCACAATCTCTCTGCTACCGAGCATCGGATTGTTTGGATACTTGTCCACGCTCAAACTGCAATCAAAATACACTTACTCAGAGCTGAGAAAATTAAAGCAACAAACGGAAAGTATATCTGAACTAAAATGTCATCGTCAGAAAAGCAATCGGCGCCGAGCAATGCAAGTCATCAACGGCAAGAATATCGAACAGTATCATCGGAAACAGAGAGAGAGAAATGAGACTCACCGGAAAACGTCCCAGCAGCTGTTCAATCCAGGAACGGGAGGAGGAAATCCATCTTTTGCAAACACACTGCGGTAAACAGAGCCGATCGACGGCTTTCCGTCCTCTGGTGCGTGACCTTTCTCAACCTCGATCAGATACTTCATTTGAGACATTCTGAATCGCAGTCTTCTTTCTCCCTTCACACCGGATCAGCTGGAAATGTGCTAGCGCTTCTTCTCAAATTCAAATAAATAGGAGCGGCCACGTGAAGTGATCGGAGGGAAATGAGATAACGATTAGTCTGAAAAGATTAATTTCAAATTTGTTTGAAGGAAACATTTTAGTGTAGAAAGTGGGAGCGCATTGACTTGGTAGAGAGAGCAGAATGAGCTGTAGAAGCGCCGGACGTGCCTATGGCGCCAACTATTACTGTTTATTTAATCAACGGCTTATTAAATTTTATCAACGCTAAAGAATCTTCAACATGTTTAGCCAAATCAAATTAAGGTTTACAAAAGTCACTCGACCTTACGTAGTGGCGGATACAGGGCCCTCCGAAGTCAATTAATATAGCTTTTACATGTTACCCAATGCATTTCAAATCATATACAACTAGCATTTTTTCGGCCCGTTGGCCGATATTGATATTTCTGTTGTTAATTTAATATAATTAGTAAATGAAGAACAATCTTGTATATTGAGAGATTTAAAATTATGTTTAGAAAATAATAAACCAACTAAAATTTTGAAATATCGGGATTGAAATTAAACTAAAACTCAATGAATCAAAATAATTAACGCCTTACTTAATTGAGAAGTTAAATAGTTTAAAGTAAAAAATATCTAGATGATGTTTTATATAGTACCGAAATACACATAATATTTAAATGTAATATTGTGATTAATTTTATGATCATTGCAAAGGAGAAAAAATATAAAAAATTATCATATGAATGATGTCTTCTAAACCAATATGACTTCAAAACATTTGTAACAAAATATTTGATTTACCAACAAAAGTAAGTTCGAGACAAATAGAAAATGTAACTGCATCTCCCTTGAAGCATTTGCAAACAAATAAAGTAGAGACTAAAAAACCCAATACTATCAATAAAAAGATTATTTTGAGGAATGGAACCTCAATTGGCCCGTTAGAACTTAGAATAATATGAAAATAAGGATCATTTTTAATATATTTAGGTTTGACGAAATATGCCTGATTAAATTTGACTCAATTCGATCAATACTCTAAATTATTAAATAGTAAATGAGTTGTAACTCACACTTTACTTACGATCACACACTCATGACCTTACTGGTCTGCTCTTACTAAAGTACAATCTTAGTTCTCCAATTTTCTCTAGCTCAATAATTCATAAAAAAAATCTCTAGCTCAATAGATATATCATATATTAATTGGAAAATACCTCTCTTAAATATTCATAATTTTTTAAATTTATGCAACTAATTTTTTTTAATTTATACTTCTTTTAAACAAACTTTTCAAATGAATGATGTCTTCAACGAATATAACTTAAAAAATTAACAAAATATTTGATTTACCAACAAAAGTAAGTTCGAGACAAATAGAAAATGAAATTGCAACTCTCTTAAAATATTTGCAAACAAAAAAAGTAGAGGAGACTAAATACCCAACATTGTATAAACAAATCATTTCGAGTAATGAAACATCAACTGACCCGTTAAAACTGAAAAGAATATGAAAATAAGAATCATGTTACATGGATATATTTAGGTTTGATGAAATATGCTCAATTCAACCTTACTCAACCAGATCAATACTATGAATTTGTTAATAGTAATTGACTTGTAACCCACTTTCCCATGACTAATACTATTACACACTCGTGACCTCACGGGTCATTGCTCTTATTAACGTATAATCTTATTTCTCACATTTTCTCTAGCTCAATAGATCTATTAATTGACAAATACTTCTCTTAAATATTCATAATTTTTTAAATTTATGCAACTCAATTTTTTTAGTCCATACTTCTTTTAAACAAACTTTTAAAATTAATGATGTCTTCTTAAACAATATAACTTCAAAAAACTATAACAAAGTATTTGATTTGCCAACAAAAGTAACCTCGAGACAAAAAGAAAACGAAATTGCAACTCTCTAAAAACATTTGCAAACAGATAAAGTGGAGACTAAAAACCCAAAATTGTATATAAAAATCATTTTAAGAAATGAAACCTCAATTGATCCGTTAAAACTTAGAAGAATATGAAAATAAGGATCATGTTACATGAATATATCTATGTTTGATGAAATATGCCTAATCCAAACCTACCTCGAGTCGATCAATATTATGAATTTGTTAATAGTAAATGACTTATATCCTCCTTTAGTTAAGATCTCATGACTCAGATTATTACACACTTCTGACCTTAGTTACCATTACCCTTATTAAGGTACAACTTTATTTCTTCAATTTTCTCTAGCTCAATAGATATATTTATCTGAAAAATATTTCTCCTAAATATTCATAATTTTTAATTTATACAACTTGATGTTTGACCAAATTAATCAATAACTTAGTTAGCTTGAATGTCTTTAACACATATATATGATGTGCTTTAATTTTTGAAGTAATCTACAACTCGCAGTTACCTTCAATGTCTTTCAAGAATTCATGTGTGCAAATACATCTACAAACATATATGAGTGATTCGATCAATATCAAGTTTATATGTCTCATTCTCATAATTATCGTCACATGTGTAAACATGTTAGTGTTATATATGCATACATAGGGTGGTAAGTAAACTGTTTGAGTATATAATGTAAGATATTATATGTGGCAGAAAAATAAATTATTACATTTTAGTCCCCACTTAATTAAATATCAACACAAAGCCCGATTTAAACAAAAACATCATCATCTGTCAATTAACTCTATGAATGAATTATTACCAATTTTTTCACTGTACTCTTTATTTAGCTTGTTAGTGTATTTCTACAATAAACTGTTGGTTATCATAAAATCAACGAATTTGCAAATCATTAAGGGTGAAATGTGCTTCATTTGTACAACAAAATGTCGAGGAACAATATGCTTTAATGTTTCAATATAATTACTAATTAGTTTGTTTAGCTTAACTGGTAAATCATGATACTTTGATCCTTGAGGTTGTGGGTTCAAGTCTCATAGTTGCTTAAGATTTATCACTTTTATAATAAATAAAACATTTTATTCAAAATAAATTAAATTAAAATTCATTGATTGGCTACCTTCCTACAATTAAGGAGAAGCATGGAGAATCCTAGGTGGCAAATAGAAAAAGTCTAAAATGCTTATATATGTTTGTAGATTCGGCCTAGTGTCTTGGACCATTATGGATACATTGTTGCCTATGCGAGTGAAGTAGTTTAGCGCGATCGCCTTGCAATAGCATGGGTGACCTCGCTCATCCCTCCTGTGATGAAAGAAACCTAATAATCCTAGGTGACTAGAAAGAACTTACCTACACTTCCTCGTGAGCTGCCGAATTTTGTATCATGCATCGTCATGACTTCCAGCTAAGGGTTGTACTACTACTCCCTTCGTGTCCGACTCGAATATTACAAAACGGTTGCCACATTCTGCATGTAGTACTTGGTCATTTCCCCTTACTTAGCATCATTCCAACCCTTTACTACTTGCTTCCACTCTTGTTCAAATATGGCCTAATCATCAACATTTCACTTAGTTTTTCCATCATCAGAGGATGATGCCATTTCAAAAAACCATTGAGGGGACTCCGAAATTTCTCCCCCCACCCCTCCATTCTTACCTCACTTAATTAGTCCATCAATCCTCATTTTCACGATCCAATCTATCAACGTTGATTTTCCACTCTACGTACCTAGGAATTTCTCTCCTTCCACAAGCTCCAAATTATTGCCATAACTCGTCCGACTGACGCCTCCGATCTATTGACCACAACCCACAAGATTAGACCCACCTTCGCCCAACAGTCTTTTCAGACTTCGAGATATATTCTTAGCAACAACCTATGGGAGAATAAATTCCGAGAGAGAAAACATTATCCATGATAACATTAACTGGTCACACGATAAATTATTGGTTGAAGTAAGTTTGAGTGTTATTAGAATAGGGAGAAAGCATCGACAGAATATAAAAAAAATGTATATTTTGGTCGGGTAAGACCCTTCTCTCTTAATTTTATCTCTCTATAATGCTCTCAATTTCAAATGGGTAGCCATTTGAATATTTCTCTTCATCAAAAGCTTTCCTCTTCCGATATGGAAGCCTTACTCTTCTGCCCTGCAGAAGCATTACTGATCATCAAAACCATAAGCCATTCCGAGAATCTAACACTTCAAACCAAGGCTCCTGCAATAATCAAGAATTTCGTCAGACTTTATGATTTGGGGGATAAACCTTCTACTAAAAAGGAGTTTATTCAATGCAACAGAGGACATAAGATTAATGAGATGGGATTCAGTTGGTGGAGAAAAAGGAGATGGAAATGGTAGAAGATGAGCCGAGAAAAGGGGGAGAGTTATTGCTGGCCTGTCATCGAGCCACTCAATCACAAGAAATGCAGTAATCCCTTCTGCTTACTGGGAAACGAGGAGGAAATTAATTGCAAAAGGAGAAGGAGCAGTATTAGTCCAATCTTACCTAACAAAAGTAAATGGATGGGGGAAAAATCGAATATAGAGGGCAGAGTTAAGAAGGTTAACCTGGTGAAGACCTGTTCTGCAGCAACAAACTCCAGTTCTATCTTCTTTCTTCTGACTCATCCCAATAACAAAAGGTTCATCAATTTCCCTACTCTCTATACGGCAATGGATCTCCTGTTAACCCATGCTCGGAGACTTAGCATCTCAAACCGAAGACCCAAACTAAATCTCATACCAAGAAGCCAAAGTGAGGATCAGAGGGGGTCGTTTATGCTTGTAGGGAAAATGATAACTACAAGGCAGATTAGCACCAGCACAATGAAGGGGGCAACAAGATTACCTTGAGGCCAAGCAGGAGAGGTGGATATTCGCAACGAAGGAGACAATGTTTTTATGATCACTTTCCAGACAGATCACCAAAGGGAGAAGGTGTGGAAGAAGAGGCCTTGGGTGATTGCCAACACATTGCTCAATCTGAAGAGGTGGGATGGAGAAGGAGACCCAAAGGACATTCCCTTTACCACTGCTGACCTTTGGATTCATATCCACAACCTCCCAACATGATTTCGATCTGTAGAAAATATCAGAGAGATCAGTCAGTATTCGTCAAATTCATAGACTGTGATAAAGCGGGTTTCGAGCCAGGTAGATGGAAGAGATTCATTCGACTCTTCGCAGAAGTAAGAATTGATGATCCCCTCCAAGTTTTTGGCGAGATAACAACAGGAGGAAAAGACTTGGTGGAGTTTAAATATGAAAAAATACAGGACTATTGCCTATATTGTGGAAGAGCTGGGCATACTGAAAGCTGTTGCGAAGAAAGGGAAGAGGATGTGAGCAAAGGGGGATCAGAGGAGATACCTGGGTGCTTTGAGTTTTCCATCCGCGCTGGTTCTGAACCGAGGAAGCTGACCACCGATGGAAGCTGCTCTTCTCAGCAACTATGGTTAACAGCAATGCCAGAACTAGGGAAGGAGGCGGATTTCATCTCGCCGGAGAGACACATCTCCCGAGGAAGTATTGGGAACAGCAGCAGCTTTATCACAACGGGAGGGAAGGGGTCAAATCAATCCGGAAAGCAGACAATGCAATCTACCCCTACCACAAAAGAAATCTTCGCAGGAACTGAATTCCAATCGCTGGCAGATTCTTTTGCTACGGAGGCGGTCAGAAGGGGATTCAATCCAAGAAGACTTGAGGAGGTGATGGATGAGGGAGAAGGGGAAGGCGGCTCGCCGATAAACCCTAATGGGTTAAGGCAAGGAGTTAAAGAGGGGGCCCAGGCCCAATTGTGCCTTCGGGTTTTAAACCCATACCACAGTTGACCACCAACAATTCTCTAGTCAACCAGCTGGGCCAACACGTCAGGATGCTAAGCCCATCGGAGATTACTAGCAGCAAAAAACGGAAAACAGTGCATATGGAGGATGAAAGAAGGCCTGAATTTCTCATTAATGAGCCCATGATTTTGGAGCTCTCTTTGGGGTCAAAGGAAGGTTTAAAGCGGGAAATTAAAGGGAGAAAGGGACAGGGAGCAAAGAAAAGAGCTGGAGACGTTGAAGAAGGTAAACATGAGATGGTTTCAGGGGGTCAAGAAACTGGAGTTGGAGATGCTAAGGGGACGGTGGCCAACCTTAAGCCACCGAAAGAGAAATGAGTATCATAGCTTGGAACTGTCGAGGAGCTGGGGGATCTCGTACAGTTCGTTATATGCGAAGGTTCGTTCGCATGTTTCGCCCCTCAATCCTTTTCTTAATGGAAACCAAGCAACAAATCGACTATATGGAGGAGAAAAGGAGGGTTTTAAATTTTTAGAACCATTTTGATGTGTGCCCAATTAATAGGGCTGGTGGTCTTACCCTGTGGTGGACAGCCGACTTAACGGTTAGGATAATTAGTAGTAGTCGCTTTTTCATTCATGTTTTCATCTCCATTGGGGTGGGGTTCTGTTGCACCTTTGTTCATGCCCCCTCAGATCCTTATGAGAGGAGGGCCTTTTGGGATATCCTTAGTAGGCCTTTTGGATATCCTTAGTAGTGTTAATAGGGATATTAACAGTCCTTGGCTAGTCGTTGGTGATTTGATGACGAGGTTTTTAGGCCTCAGCACCAAATAAACCTGAGACTCAGAGTCGTATTCTCACGGGTCTACTTGAGCCACCTTACTCAGTTTAGTTCAGCTAGTCAGCGAAATCGTTTTTGATTGGAGTTTTTATTAATTTAGAAAATGTAGAAACTAACTAACAATTAAAACAGAAATTAACAAGTAGGATCAACGGTGGGGAAAGGTCTTGCTTGGGTTTGTATCATTCTAAGAAATTTTGAGAAAATACAGCTACAGAACTGGCAGGACATGGATGACGATCAGTTTCAGGTTCTAACGTTGTCGACTCTACAACCAAGAACCACTTGCAACACACCCTAACTCGCATTCAACCAACAATCCAATAGCAAACTGAATAGAAAACCTAAAACAGGAGAACTGCAGAAAACCTCGAATTACAGGGAAGTCTAAGAACGGGGCGACAAGATAATAAAATAGATCATCAATCATCATTAATCCACAATCCAATTCAACGTATCAACTCATAACCTCAAAAAAATCAACAAAACCCAAGCAAGAAAAGAAAACCTAGCTACTCATGAGATTAATCAAGAAGAAAGTTGTAAACCGCCGATTCATCAAGGTTGGCCTTGATTCCACCGTTATTAACAAGCTGATCTTCAAATAATTAATACTCTGGCTGCCAATCCTCATTGCTTTCCCCCAATCATGTGCTATCCGACTGTCTCCCCCAGCTCTCGTACACCTCTCCTCTGTCTCTTGGCCAAAGGCCGACTGCCTCTGCTTTCTTTTTTTTTTCTTTCTTTTCTTCGTCTGTCTATTTCACGGGAATCCAAATTCCCTCTTTTTGCTGACTCCCTCTTTCTCCTCTCCAATTGGGCTGCCTCTTATCCACATGGCCCAAACTCATTTAATTATTCCAAGCCTATTTAATTACCATGGCTGAAATAATGGAATGAAAGAGTGCGTTGATAATGGTGGCCAATTTGATGTTGGTGATGATGAATGATGTGGGCTTGTTCATATGCCCAAAACCAATCCCACTCTAATTCTTTAATGATGATGAGCTTATTATTCATCAAATCCATGCATTTTTGTAGATCCACTCCCTTTCGATCTCCAACATCGTATATATCCTGAAATACATCATAAACATGCAAAACGACTTAAAATAGCCCAAGGGGTCAAATGGTACGAAATTGCTAAATCATGCAAAATGGTCAAGTAGAGTACAAAAAATGTCGATCTAATGAGGGATTGAATACACCAATATTTGAGTGCATCAAATCACCCCACACTTAGACTTTTGCTTGTCCTCAAGCAAGAACTCAACACAACAATGCACCAACTTGAAAGAGCAAACCGAAAACCTCTTGGTTCGTAGAACGATGTTTATGGTGCTTCTATCAAACAAGAGGATTACCCGACTGACCACACAATTAAAACCAAACTCTGCGAGAGTAAAAGAGAACAAGACTTTATCGAGCTAGTGAACAACCTGACTTGGTAAAGGCAAGACAATACTTACTTCCGCTACACATACTCTAGGATGTAACTCGACACTTGCTAGATAAGGGAACACGACTTGAACAAAATTAAAGAACATTTCTTTCTTTCTTTTTTCTGTTTTTTTTTTACATTTATTTTCGAATGGTCGGTACAGTGTGGATACTACCGGGTATGGAGCAGCCGGAAACCTTTGGAATTCCGCGTTATCCTAGACCCCAGCCACGATCGGGAGTAGGTTAGAAAAAGAATGCCACATTGAGACTACCCTTTGGGACAACAACAATTGGCAGGCACGCATGCCAGCTCGTGAATCGACCCACAACTTCAATACCAAACCACTCATTTTTTTTATCCAGATTTTCTCTGATTGGGAACATTAACAACAATTTAAAGCACGAAATTAAAAGATCCCTTATCTAGACTCGATCATGGCATTGAACTAGAGAATTCGAGCATCAGATATACCAAGTCTTACACATTAACAAGTCAACTGTTCTCTAACACGATAAGGGCAAGTTCCTAGAATACTTCAAGCAAGAAGAGTGGGAGATGGTCATAATACAGGTTCTCACACACACATTTGGTCATAGCTAAAGCACCACATCAATCTCACCATATGGAACACGGTAAGCAAATCCAAGAAGATATTAAGCAATGTGAAAAGTTAATTGCCAATGAGAATGGGAAGTAGTGAAAGAGTGAAAAACAAAGCACAATCACCACCCATTAAACGACAAGAACTCGATAAACATCATATCTAACATGCAAAGAAACCACCCCACACTTAAATCAGACAGTGTCCTCACAGGACTAAAAGAGAGTAGAGGAATCCGGGAACCTGGAAAGTGAAGATCGGTGTAGTGGATGGCGGCGAGCTCAGAGTTAAGTACCGACAGATAGTCATGCGGAACCTTAGGACATCCTGAAACAGGAGAGAACCTCACAACACGATTAGAGCATTCAAAGTACAGAATAGACCACTAACTCAAGAACTACAAAAGTTCGACACAAACTCAAAATTAAACAACTAATTCAAAAACTCAAAACAGACTCCAGACATGGGTTGCCTCCCATGAAGCGCTCTCTTTTAACGTCTATGAGCTAGACGATACCTGGTTATGGACCCCAACTCAAAAGTTCCTTGAAGTCAAACAGCTTCTTCAGGGCTAGCAGTTGAGTTCCAAATAGCACGCCAGAAGGAGCAAGATGCAGTCGGTGGTGCTCAAGTAGATCTTGGTTATGCTCGGATGACCTTTTCTTCGCAAATTTTCCTACTGGGGGAGGAAAGAGATAGTATGGTGTGTTATACTCGATGATTGCAGTCTGCTCCACACCAATGTCATCCAAGTTTCTCTTGTAGTTGAGCTCATACACCTCAGAATCATTGCCCTCCTCAGTTTCAGTTGCTTGAATTACCAATGAAGGGGACTCCTCGATATCCATGTGCTCATCTCTATCTGGAACTACAGGCTGGCTCGACGGAAGCATAAATGTGGATAACTCCTCAATATCCAGATGCTCATCTTCAGCTTCAATCAAGAGATGGATAAGCTCCACATCTTCATCTACCACCATTGTCAAAGATTCTTCATCAGATACCTCTAGCTCACAATAGTCATAGGCTAGGTTATCATTTTCTTCTTCGACCAGCTCTCGAGAATCTTCTTCCATCAGTTGATACTGTTGCTCAATCTCGACGTTCACAACATTAGGAGCTCGTAGAGTCGAGAGGATCTTATTCAACATAAAATCTGTATAAGACTCCTAAACTCTAGAATGAAATGCGTTCATGGTCAGACCCGCAATTCAAAGATAAACCCAGAAACTAACAATTGATCAAGTTGCCAGAATCAAAAAGCTTAAATTAGGGTTTAGGAGAAATCGCATCTAAGTCTGAATAAACATCGATTAACATAAACGGGTTAGAAACCCGAAATCATTCATACAAAATCCTTACTAACGCTTCATCTAATCTAAACAACCCTAAGAGAGTTTAGCTCGACATAGAAACAGAAGAACTCAGAGATACAATGAAAAAGAAAACAGGAGAAGAAGACATCTTACTCCGAGTAAACCTAATCTTGAAGAATCAATGAATCCCATACTCCGATTGAAGCTGTGGCCTCCTGCTCTCACTTGTCGAACTGGGAATTATTTCCCAGCTCCCCCGACTGTCTCCTCTTCTGCCCCGTACGCTGCTCTCTGTTTATTGGAATCCACTTTGCTTCTTTTCTCTCTTTTCTTATCCCTGGACTCCTCCGATTACAGTCCCTCCTTAGAGTTGATGATGGGCTCACGTTGATAATTGGCCCCACAAGCAAGAATCGCCTCTTAACATACCATGACCCAAATATTTAACTAGCTTTTCCTCTGAGAATGACATCTTTACATTTCTTCTATTCCCCATAAGCTCAAATAATCCTTATGCATATTTGGTAAATCAACTCGAGTTCGATCTCCAATATCGTATATATCCTGAAACGCATTAAAAACGTGCAAAACGACGTAAAATGGTTCAAAGAGCCAAGAGGTACGAAACTGATGACACTCGATTTGACGTGATTATCAGCCTCATTTAAGCGACATTTCTTTGATTAAGACATGGTTTTTAGGGTAGAATAACGAATATTCAATCGATTGCCCTATCTCGTGCCATTTGTGTTACGTTGGCCCGTTTCGGGTCTATTTGATGGTTTTCTAGTGTTTTTATGTTAGCACAGGTTTTTGCCGTCAAATAGAGTAGCCATGGAAGTGTCTAAGGCGTAGGAACCTCGAGGAATCAAACCGGAATCGACCCAAGGAGCCAGTCAAAGTCAAACAAAATCCTGCCCGAGTACAAAGAGATTTTCGCCGAAATTGAGCTTGCATATTCGGCGAAAATATTAGTGCATTCAACTGGTGCCGAGTCAAGGCGAAAAAATTGTACTCTTCGGACCGAAAATACAAGGCAGAGAAAGCACTCCCGAACACAAAGGAATTTTCGCCGAAATTCTTAAGGAATTTTCGGCGAAAATAATACACTAATCCGGATCAGTTAGGGTTAAGTATAAATACTTAACCCGGCGGCAGGAGGCAAAAAAGACAATCATAATTTGCAAAAACACAACTTTTCGAATCAGAATCCTCTCAAGTGCTGGAGCGAAGAGTTGGAGTTCGAAGAGCCGAATAGAGATCGTGACGCCATCCCTTCCACCTCGACGAACCGGAGCTAGGAGTGTAGATTACCGAAGATCGAAGTCTGCCAGAGTCGTCTAAATTAGGTTTTTCAGATTCTTTTCTGTTCTTCCTTTGAATGATGAACTCTTTCTTTTTCTTTGTTTCTTTTGTAATAATCATGAGTAGCTAAACCCTTTAGAGCTTAGACTAGATGAACCCTAAGTGACCCAGGGCTTTAAAGCGGTCACGGATCGGCGGTGATTAGATTCAAAATTCAATCAGTTCTTTTTCATGTTTGATTCGTTCTTCATTGTTCATGTTTCTTGTCTGGATTGATCACCTAGATTAGATTCTGGTTAAGCTAAGGATAGAAGCGAACGCTCGCCTTACTTTAGAACATCGAATTGAACAATTAACCTTATAATTGGAGTGTGCCTTTCGTAGGAACTGGTTAGGATTAATTCACTGCAAGAGTAACTCATTAATCACTAGTAATCACACCAATTAATTAAGTCGTTGCGAGAGGCGACCGTACCCGGGCGGCTAGTTAATCTTGGTAGTTAGAACGGATAGAGCGAACGTTCGCCGGTCTTAAACCTAAGGGTAAGGAGTTATGGTGGTGTCTTAGTAATTGATTGAATGAGAATCGAAATCCGCTGATCTGTTGATTGCCAATGCTCTGGGGAACGAAGGGGGATTCAAAGTCTAAGTTCGTCTGTCATTCTTGTTTTCAAACCCTAATTCCCAATCTGCTTTAGTTTAATTTGTTTTAATTTTTCTGCATTCCGTAGAAATAGAAGTCGTGGAACTCACACCACGCACAACGTGTTTTCCTTCGAGTATTTTGCTAGTTCTGAAGTAACCAATCATAGAGACCCTCGGAATACGATCTGCTATACGCTTTTTTTCTTAGCATTAATAGTTTTTATTTGGTTGAAACGTCCGAACAACGACCGGGTGGTTCACCAAATTGGCGCCGTTGCCGGGGAATCTTCTTTTGATTGTTCGAAAGAAGAACTGGCAATTTATTCTTCTACTTTCCATCTTTCATTTTTCCACCCACTTCGATTTTACACTGGTTTTGTTTGTCTTTGTTATCTGTAGGTTTACAGGTGTATGCCTCACCGCCCTTGGACTCGCTCTCAAACCGAACATGCTAAGATTGCAGGGAATCCAGGCAGTTCTGCTACACCTCTACGATCACAGATTCTGAAGGAAGGCAGATCCAATCCATTCATCACTCCGATCAAGATCGAGGAACAAAAGGAGAGTTCCTTATCTCCATCTTCACCTATACCGTCATCTTTCATCCGCTTCATACACCGAGTCACTTTCACCCACCTCCATCTCCCACCATGGGCGATAGATTACCACCAAATGGCGATCAACCGCCGCCACCACCACCTGCACAGAAGAGTCTAGCAGACTATAACAAGCCGAGCGCGACTAGCGTTCGATCTGCCATTGCCGTTCCGCGCATTGAAGGAGATCCTGACTATGAGATCAAGATCCCATTCTTGACGATGATCTCTAGGGATTTACAGTTTGAAGGCAGACCCCTAGACAACCCGTGCACTCATCTTGCAGACTTCCTTGATCTCTGCAGTACTTTTAAGAACGAAAACCTCGACAAAAACACCCTTTGTCTGAGAGCTTTCCCGTTCTCTCTAAAAGGCGATGCTAAGAGGTGGCTTACTGGCAAACCTCCTGGCTACTACACTAACTGGGATACTCTGGCTCAGGACTTTGTTGAAGAATACTTCCCTCCGGCCAGAACAACCGCCATCAAGGACAGCATTGCCAGATTCTCCCAGAAAGAAGGAGAAAGCTTGTATGATACTTGGAATCGATTCCAAGAACTTCTCTACACCTGCCCTCATCATGGATTCGAGCAGAGGCAGTTAGCTGAAATCTTTGCTCGTGGACTTCGAGAAGAATCTGCCAAGTGGGTCAATTCTCTGGCTGAAGGGGATTGCACTACACTCACTCCTGAAGCTGCTCTTCTTCACTTCGCAAACTGTGCCTCCAAGTCAAGGAACTGAGAGCGACAATCTGAAGGATCAAGGAGCAAGCTAGATCTCGAAGCTACTATCAAAGCAGAGGTAGAGAAGCATTTGAAGAAGTCTACCACACCGATCAAGCCACCGGCAGCTTCTGTCTATGTTGCTGATTGCGAGTGGTGTGGAGCTTGCTCACATAATGGAGGCCGTTGTCAGAATTTTGGTAAGGCAGAAGTCTGGTCTGCCGAAGAGGTAAATTTCATACAACAAGGCTTCGTCAATAATCAGAATGGTTATGCTGGTTACCGTAACTTCAGACAGCAAGGGAACTATCAAGACAGACCCCCCTACAATGCTGGCGCCAATCATAACCAGAACCAGAATAACCGCCCGGCTGGTCCAGCTCAGGATCAGAAGCCTAACCATCCGCCGGCAGGTGTCTACCAGCCGCCGCATCGCAATCCGGGTAATTATGGAACTGCTCCTGGCAATCGCCAGAATCAATATCTTAACAATACCTATCCAGGTCAGCAGCATCAAAGAGATAATAATGTCAGTGACCTGGATAAGAAGCTCAGCCAGATCATCACAAGACTCGATGATCATGACAGTCAGTTCAAGGCTCAAGCTCTTCTCAATCAAGAACAGATAGCATCTGGACAAAGAATTGAGCAAGTCGTGAACAACATCTCGAGCATGCTAGCATCTGGTCGACCATTTGGCCAGCTTCCAAGCCAGACAAAGCCAAACCCGAGAAAAGAACAGGCTAAAATGGTAACTGCTCGAAAACTCCCGAACTTAATTGCTGACGCTTATTCTGTTTTACGCAGGATCACTGAGACTCCAGAGGAAGAAGAGGAACAAAAACCGGCGCCTAAGGAGGATCCTCCTCTTGCACCATACGTCGTAAAGCCTCCTTTTCCTAGAGCATTGCTGCCAAACGCAAGGATCGAGACTGGCATGAAGGGGAACAAGGAAGGATATCCTGACATTCGTGCTAAGAAACCTGTTTCTCCATATCCAGCTAAGTTATCTGATCCTGGTTCTTTTACTTTGCCTTTGGTCATTAATGATGTTGAGATTGAACGTTGCTTAGTTGATCTAGGAGCATCTGTTAATGTTATGCCTGTGAGTCTATATGAAAAGTTAAACCTAGGAGAACTTGAACCGCCTAGTATGCAACTCGTCTTTGCTGATAGATCACTTAAAACCCCTAAGGGAGAGATTAAAGACGTTGTCACTAAATGTGGTCCGTTCACGTTCTTAGCTGATTATGTGATTATGGATACTAGTACAGATGATGCTACCATTCTCATAGGTCGACCTTGTTGCTAATGCTTCTCCCAGTGTCTCTAGATCAGCTGTTGCTGCAGATATTAAATAGGTCATTACGAAGAAGCCAGAAATTTCAGTTCAGAAGCCGCTTAAGAAGAAGAAGAAGGAACTGCAAGCCTCTTCTAAACCACCGAGCAGACCTCGAGGAAAGAACAAGAAGACGAAGACCCAAATGGTCTGGAGACCAAAAATTCCACCGTCTTCCATCGAGCCAACTGCACCACCATTTCGTTCCGAGAGACCGGCGCCGGAACAAGCATGGAAGGAGAAGCCGAAAGCGTCTCCTAAGGAAGTACTAACGATCACCGATCCTGGTGATACCAAGTCGAAGATTAAGGAAAAGGAGAAACCGACAGTCCTCATTCCTTCCATCGTCACACTAAAGAAGGATGATCTCTCTAGAGAGCTGTTCGGACCATTCAAGTTCGTTGATCATCTTCCCGACGGACGTACCAAGCTACTACATGCAAACGGGAAGAGATTCACGCTTACCGGAGAAGTCCCGAAGCTGTACTTCATGAACTCCGACGCGAGCGTGAAGGAGAATCTGAGTTGGGATGTCTCCTAATACCATCCAGGTATCGTCCAGCTCAAGGCGTTAATAAAAGAGCGCTTCGTGGGAGGCAACCCACGGTTGGAGTCAGTTTTTGTTTTGTTTCAACCTTAGTGTTTTAGAGTCGGTTCGGGAGAGCCAAAAGTGTCAGTTTGTTTGATTTATTATTTTTCGTGTAGAGTCTGCATGTCATAGAGTCAGTTGCAAATTGATTGAGGTCGTTCCGATTTTTGTGGATTTAACTGTGATTTTCTGAAGTTGGCCGAATTTACGAAAATATTTAAACACCCGAACAGTTCAAAATTTTCGGCAAAACCACCCCTGTTTTCGGCGAAATCGATTTTCAATTTTCGAACTCAATCTCCCTGTTCATTGTTTTCGGTTCGAAAAGTTTTTCTTTTCGGCGAAACCATTTTAACTGATATTTCGGCGAAACCGTGCTATTGTTTTCGGCGAAACCGCCTTCACAAATCCGGCAGTCCATTTTAACTGATATTTTCGGCGAAACCACCCTCCTATTTTCGCCGAAAATAATTTTGAAAATCACCCAATATTTCCTTTAAAATCCGGTTTAACTCCCCCTCTCTCTCCTTTACTCATTTTCGTTCATACCACCAAAAACTCCCTCCCCTATCTTTTTAAAACAATCGCCGACCACCCCCCTCTTTCAATCCGCCGTCGCCACCGTAACCCGCCGTCGCCACCGTAACCCGCCGCCGCCACCCGCCGACCGCCGCCGCTCCTTCCCTTCCCTTTTCCGATCCCAACGAGCCCTAGAACAGCCGAATCGGAGCTTTGCAGCTCCAGTTCACCGAAAACCTAGTTTTCAAGTTTTTCACCGATTCTTCTCAACTCGTTCATTTTTAGCAATCATGACTTCAAGGTAAGTTGTATAACTTTTCGATACAAATATTTTGACATGTAGATTGCTGAATTTCGTCGGGTTGACTTTCAGTTGACTTTTCGGTTTGCCTCGTTTTGCGTGCCGACTGTTTCGTGTGAACTAGGATTAACTGAACTTATAGAACTGTTCTAGCATGCTTAGGGAGTTCCGTGCTTAATTTCCATATCATTTGGTCATGTGTTGCTATGCATAAGATTAATTCTTTGTAATGTTGACTTTTGTGAGAAATGACTGTTTGACTTTGCACTGTTGTTGATCGTTTGGCTGTCATAAGTGTTCATTCTTGTTCATATTATCGTGATTCCATTTGAAATCATATTTTACCGTCATTCTCCAAGTTTTGATAGTCTTGCCATGATTAGGGTCCAATATGCTTAAATGTTGACTTTCTAAATGTCGGTTTGACTTTTTGAACTCTGATTGTGCTTATCCGATTCTGGCTGTTCCTAAGTATGTATTTTACTGTCTTTGATTACCGGTTACTCCGCTTTGCTTACCCCACTTAGTTTCCCTCATTTCTTTGTGAAATCGAGTTTTTCTACTAAGTGTGGGGTAAGGTTTTGGTTGACTAATCTGGTTTCATTCTGGTTCTAGGAACACCACTTATGAGCGCAGGACTAAGGCGCGACTTGATGGCGCCTCGAGCTCAGGAGCTGCCGCTCCCGTCACACCTGCTGTTCTGGGTCCTCCACCTGCTTTACCCCGCCATGCTGGATATCATCCCACCATCGCCCGTCTACCGGATTTCTATTTTGAGTGCTTCCAGAAGATTCAGCACGTTCGGGGAGCTGACGTGCGCCCTCTCTCCATGGAGTCCCTGCACGATCATGATGAGGACTACCACCGGAACGTGCATGACGCCTTAGCACCGGCTGGTCTCCTCGAGCTGACCACCATCGCCGCCGAGTTCCCAGACATTGCCCTCCAGGAGTTCTGGGCAACCTTTGATCTGGATGAGCACAAGAGGAAGCAACGCCAGAAGGTGATCACCTTCTATCTTGGTGGGGTGTACAGGCAGCTCACCTACGATGAGTTTGCCGCTCATCTCGGCATCCCCTATGAGCATTATCACGATCATCACCTAGGTTGGGGCGAAGATGATGACGACGAGGAGTACAACACGCTTTGGAGCCACATGACAGGCGTGCCTGGCGATCGCCTCGGGACGAACAACTCAGTTAAGTCTCTCTCTCACCCGCTCTATAAATTTATTCATATGGTTTGGCGGAGGTCACTTTTATATGTTCCAGATAAGGATCGCCACCATATCCTCAAGGAGGAGCTCATGCTTCTCCGAGCCATCCGAGAGAGCTACCCTCTCCACCCCGGTTGGGTACTGGCTCGCATCTTCCGCCAGAAGACCAAGAGGAAGACGCCACCCCGCAAACTCTTGGGAGGCAACTTCATAGGACAGCTCATCCTCTCCTTCGGCATCAGCCATGAGTATGGCCCGCACATTCCACGACATCCAGTTCGGACCGTTGGAGGACACTTAGCGGTTGAGTACGACTTAGAACACGACCTCAGCCCCCATGTAGCAGCTGATCCTCCACTCCAGCCTGTGGTCGAGTTAGAGGAAGAAGATGATGCTGAGGAGCAGCAGCCGCAGCCGCCGCCTGAGTTTCATGATTATATACCCTCGCCACACCATCAGGCATGGTACATCCACCAGTCGCCGCCGCACACCCCCGATCCATATCCGGCGCATACTCAACAGCCGCAACACCACCCCGCAGATGTTGGAGAGTTATACGAGCGACTGCAGGAGTGGCGAATCACCGACAACGCCACTCAAGAGGCGCGATGGACTATTATGCAGCAACATATGCGCCGCGCCAACCGGCGATATGAGGCACAGATGGCGTGGCAACGCCAGCTCGGCGAATTTCTCCACTTTCCACCTCCCGGCTCACCGGACCAGCAGTGATCGGGTTGTATTCCTTTTCTGGTGTCTTCTTTTTATTTATTCTTTTCGGATTTCGGTCCAACTTTTTTCTGTGTGGATCCGGGACACTTGTCCCGGTTTCCTTTTTATGTTTCATTTGTTTTTGTTTTGTAGGCAATCAGTAGACTCCCTTTGCTTCAGGTTCTGTTACACTTCCCTCCGCTCTCAGGATCCGTGCTTACCCTCTGAAATCAGCCGTCCTCATCCAGGTTCTTACATTCCACTCTGAACTCTAAATTAGTCCTGTGAGGACACAGTCCGATTTAAGTGTGGGGTAGGATGCTAGAGAACTTTGCATGAACTTGATTGCCCTTGATTGTGTTTTATGTGTGCCTCGTGATTCCATTCCAGTCTCTCTAGCATTAGAATGCTCAGTTCTTGATTTTTGATGTTAAGTTGTTGTTCAAACTTTCATAATGATGCTTAGACTGCTTAACCTAGAACTTGAGAACCAACTTGTATGCTTTGATGCTAAATTGCCTGGTCAGAACAGAATTTTAAAATCACACTTGTAGTTTGTAGCCTTGATTGCATGAAAATGACCGAATCCGACTAGCAAACCAACTGTGAGCTTTTGATCCATTGCACGTAACTTGCAATTTTAAATTCTTTCTGAGTGGTTTTCTGTTTACTTGAATGAGTTAGAATTTGCATGAGACCTACTCGAGACCACACGATGACACGAGTTCTAGAAGGATAGGGGCACCTAGATTCAGCTACTAAGCCAGATAGCCTACCCAACGATAAAATCCACTAGGTTTAGACCCTTGAGCTTGGCCTGTTCTTTCGGTTCGATAATACATTACACCATTTCCCATTTCTTTCATTCCCCGTTGATCCCATGTGGTTGTAGTTCTAGATTGACCTACCGGAAGTCAGTTTGTGGTAACCTGCCTATAGCCATTAAACAGGTGGTCTTAGCTAATATGTCCAGACGTGTAAACCCCTCTAGCAACTAAAAGAAAAATCGGCACAGAAGAAAAAAAAAAGTAAAGAAAGAAAAAGAGAAAAAAAAATTTCGAAAAAAAAAATCAGAAAAAGTTCAAAGTGTAGTTCAATAAAACGTTCTTCTCCCTACAAATGGAAGAACGAAGTCAAAAGAAAAGTTCAAAAGAAAGTTAAGAGAAAAAAATTGTGCAAAAAGAAAAAGAATAAGTGCTAGGTTGCTGGAGGGTATCATAGGACGAGCGTTCATTATTCCACCCGTGTTGGTTAGACGGTAGGAAGCCATAGATTAGATTCGAGGGAAGTTAGTCAAAAGCTACACCGCACCAAAGCCATCATCATTCATCCCCATCATCCATCTCATTATAAACCCGAGTAGTGTAGATTTCATTACGGTCCTAGCAGGGAAGTCCTTCTTGACTAGATACTCGTGTTGTCACAGTGGTGGAGATGTGGTCGAAATGCAAACCTATGACAGAATTCGGTAACGGAAAATGATCGAGAGCAGAAACACGTCCCTAAACACAGAGAGTGAGAGTTCCCATTGTACTATATACATCCTGTGTGAGGAGTCTGGTCGGTCAGGTCAAATTCGTGCATAATTGGTTGCTAATTACTTGTCGTGTGCAGCTTATTAGTGAGACCAGGTAGTTTGGCTAATCTGTATGCAAGTTAGGTTTCTTGTTCTAGGATCGATCTGCTAATAATTCATTGTGTTTGATTGAGCTCCAATTTAATCGATCTTATCATTTATGAACATGAGCATTTCTATTCAGTTTGCTTGAGGATCACAGCAAGTTATCTAGACTCGTTTCTATGGCATTGAACTAGAGCAATATCGAGCATCAGGATAACGATACCAAGCAGTCTTACACATTAACAAGTCAACTGTTCTCTAACACGATAAGGGCAAGTTCCTAGAATACTTCAAGCAAGAAGAGTGGGAGATGGTCATAATACAGGTTCTCACACACACATTTGGTCATAGCTAAAGCACCACATCAATCTCACCATATGGAACACGGTAAGCAAATCCAAGAAGATATTAAGCAATGTGAAAAGTTAATTGCCAATGAGAATGGGAAGTAGTGAAAGAGTGAAAAACAAACCACAATCACCACCCATTAAACGACAAGAACTCGATAAACATCATATCTAACATGCAAAGAAACCACCCCACACTTAAATCAGACTGTGTCCTCACAGGACTAAAAGAGAGTAGAGGAATTCGGGAACCTGAAAAGTGAAGATCGGTGTAGTGGATGGCGGCGAGCTCAGAGTTAAGTACCGGCATACAGTCATGCGGAACCTAAGGACATCCTGAAACAGGAGAGAACCTCACAACACGATTAGAGCATTCAAAGTACAGAATAGACCACTAACTCAAGAACTACAAAAGTTCGACACAAACTCAAAATTAAACAACTAATTCAAAAACTCAAAACAGACTCCAGACATGGGTTGCCTCCCATGAAGCGCTCTCTTTTAACGTCTATGAGCTAGACGATACCTGGTTATGGACCCCAACTCAAAAGTTCCTTGAAGTTAAACAGCTTCTTCAGGGCTAGCAGTTGAGTTCTAAATAGCACGCCAGAAGGAGCAAGATGCAGTCAGTGGTGCTCAAGTAGATCTTGGTTATGCTCGGATGACCTTTTCTTCGCAAATTTTCCTACTGGGGGAGGAAAGAGATAGTATGGTGTGTTATACTCGATGATTGCAGTCTGCTCCACACCAATGTCATCCAAGTTTCTCTTGTAGTTGAGCTCATACACCTCAGAATCATTGCCCTCCTCAGTTTCAGTTGCTTGAATTACCAATGAAGGTGACTCCTCGATATCCATGTGCTCATCTCTATCTGGAACTACAGGCTGGCTCGACGGAAGCATAAATGTGGATAACTCCTCAATATCCAGATGCTCATCTTCAGCTTCAATCAAGAGATGGATAAGCTCCACATCTTCATCTACCACCATTGTCAAAGATTCTTCATCAGATACCTCTAGCTCACAATAGTCATGGGCTAGGTTATCATTTTCTTCTTCGACCAGCTCTCGAGAATCTTCTTCCATCAGTTGATACTGTTGCTCAATCTCGACGTTCACAACATTAGGAGCTCGTAGAGTCGAGAGGATCTTATTCAACATAAAATCTATATAAGACTCCTAAACTCTAGAATGAAATGCGTTCATGGTCAGACCCGCAATTCAAAGATAAACCCAGAAACTAACAATTGATCAAGTTGCCAGAATCAAAAAGCTTAAATTAGGGTTTAGGAGAAATCGCATCTAAGTCTGAATAAACATCGATTAACATAAACGGGTTAAAAACCCGAAATCATTCATACAAAATCCTTACTAACGCTTCATCTAATCTAAACAACCCTAAGAGAGTTTAGCTCGACATAGAAACAGAAGAACTCAGAGATACAATGAAAAAGAAAACTGGAGAAGAAGACATCTTACTCCGAGTAAACCTAATCTTGAAGAATCAATGAATCCCCTACTCCGATTGAAGCTGTGGCCTCCTGCTCTCAGTTGTCGAACTGGGAATTATTTCCCAGCTCCCCCGACTGTCTCCTCTTCTGCCCCGTACGTTGCTCTCTGTTTATTGGAATCCACTTTGCTTCTTTTCTCTCTTTTCTTATCCCTGGACTCCTCCGATTACAGTCCCTCTTTAGAGTTGATGATGGGCTCACGTTGATAATTGGCCCCACAAGCAAGAATCGCCTCTTAACATACCATGACCCAAATATTTAACTAGCTTTTCCTCTGAGAATGACATCTTTACATTTCTTCTATTCCCCATAAGCTCAAATAATCCTTATGCATATTTGGTAAATCAACTCGAGTTCGATCTCCAACATCGTATATATCCTGAAACGCATTAAAAACGTGCAAAACGACGTAAAATGGTTCAAAGAGCCAAGAGGTACGAAACTGATGACACTCGATTTGACGTGATTATCAGCCTCATTTAAGCGACATTTCTTTGCTTAAGACATGGTTTTTAGGGTAGAATAATGAATATTCAATCGATTGCCCTATCTCGTGCCATTTGTGTTACCTTGGCCCGTTTCGGGTCTATTTGATGGTTTTCTAGTGTTTTTATGTTAGCACAGGTTTTTGCCGTCAAATAGAGTAGCCATGGAAGTGTCTAAGGCGTAGGAACCTCGAGGAATCAAACCGGAATCGACCCAAGGAGCCAGTCAAAGTCAAACAAAATCCTGCCCGACGACACAAAGGAATTTTCGCCGAAATTCTTAAGGAATTTTCGGCGAAAATAATACACTAATCCGGATCAGTTAGGGTTAAGTATAAATACTTAACCCGGCGGCAGGAGGCAAAAAAGACAATCATAATTTGCAAAAACACAACTTTTCGAATCAGAATCCTCTCAAGTTCTGGAGCGAAGAGTTGGAGTTCGAAGAGCCGGATAGAGATCGTGACGCCATCCCTTCCACCTCGACGAACCGGAGCTAGGAGTGTAGATTACCGAAGATCGAAGTCTGCCAGAGTCGTCTAAATTAGGTTTTTCAGATTCTTTTCTGTTCTTCCTTTGAATGATGAACTCTTTCTTTGTCTTTGTTTCTTTTGTAATAATCATGAGTAGCTAAACCCTTTAGAGCTTAGACTAGATGAACCCTAAGTGACCCAGGGCTTTAAAGCGGTCACGGATCGGCGGTGATTAGATTCGAAATTCAATCAGTTCTTTTTCATGTTTGATTCGTTCTTCATTGTTCATGTTTCTTGTCTGGATTGATCACCTAGATTAGATTCTGGTTAAGCTAAGGATAGAAGCGAACGCTCGCCTTACTTTAGAACATCGAATTGAACAATTAACCTTATAATTGGAGTGTGCCTTTCGTAGGAACCGGTTAGGGTTAATTCACTGCAAGAGTAACTCATTAATCACTAGTAATCACACCAATTAATTAAGTCGTTGCGAGAGGCGACCGTACCCGGGCGGCTAGTTAATCTTGGTAGTTAGAACGGATAGAGCGAACGTTCGCCGGTCTTAAACCTAAGGGTAAGGAGTTATGGTGGTGTCTTAGTAATTGATTGAATGAGAATCGAAATTCGCTGATCTGTTGATTGCCAATGCTCTGGGGAACGAAGGGGGATTCAAAGTCTAAGTTCGTTTGTCATTCTTGTTTTCAAACCCTGATTCCCAATCTGCTTTAGTTTAATTTGTTTTAATTTTTCTGCATTCCGTAGAAATAGAAGTCGTGGAACTCACACCACGCACAACGTGTTTTCCTTCGAGTATTTTGCTAGTTCTGAAGTAACCAATCATAGAGACCCTCGGAATACGATCTGCTATACGCTTTTTTTCTTAGCATTAGTAGTTTTTATTTGGTTGAAACGTCCGAACAACGACCGGGTGGTTCACCAGAAACTCACGCAAAATCATGCAAATCGATCAAGTAGAGTACGAAAAATGTCGTCTAATGAGGGACTGAATACACCAATATTTGTGTGCATCAAATCACCCCACACTTAGACTTTTGCTTGTCCTCAAGCAAGAACTTTACACAACAATGCACCAACCTGAAAGAGTAAACCGAAAACCTCTTGGTTCCTAGAATGATGTATACGATGCTTCTATCAAACAATAGGATTACCCGACTGACCACACAGTTAAAACCAAACTCTGCGAGAGTAAAAGAGGAACAAGACTTTAACGAGCTAGTGAACAACCTGACTTGATAAAGGCAAGACAATACTTACTTCCGCTACACTTACTCTAGAACGCAACCCGACACTTGCTAGATAAGGGAACACGAATTAACAAAATTAAAGAACATTTCTTTTACTTTCTTTTCTTCTTTTTCTTTTTTTTTTTTTTTTTTTTCGAATGGTCGGTACAGTGTGGATACCACCAGGTATGGAGCAGCCGGAAACCTTTGGAATTCCGCGTTATCCTAGACCCCAGCCACAATCGGGAGTAGGTTAGAAGAAGAATGCCACATTGAGACTTCCCTTTGGGACTATAGCAATTGGCAGGCACGCATGCCAGCTCGTGAATCGACCCACAACTTCAATACCAAACCACTCATTTTTTTTATCCAGATTTTCTCTGATTGGGAACATTAACAACAATTTAAAGCACGAAATTAAAAGATCCCTTATCTAGACTCGATCATGGCATTGAACTAGAGAATTCGAGCATCAGATATACCAAGTCTTACACATTAACAAGTCAACTGTTCTCTAACACGATAAGGGCAAGTTCCTAGAATACTTCAAGCAAGAAGAGTGGGAGATGGTCATAATACAGGTTCTCACACACACATTTGGTCATAGCTAAAGCACCACATCAATCTCACCATATGGAACACGGTAAGCAAATCCAAGAAGATATTAAGCAATGTGAAAAGTTAATTGCCAATGAGAATGGGAAGTAGTGAAAGAGTGAAAAACAAACCACAATCACCACCCATTAAACGACAAGAACTCGATAAACATCATATCTAACATGCAAAGAAACCACCCCACACTTAAATCAGACTGTGTCCTCACATGACTAAAAGAGAGTAGAGGAATCCGGGAACCTGGAAAGTGAAGATCGGTGTAGTGGATGGCGGCGAGCTCAGAGTTAAGTACCGGCAGACAGTCATGCGGAACCTAAGGACATCCTGAAACAGGAGAGAACCTCACAACACGATTAGAGCATTCAAAGTACAGAATAGACCACTAACTCAAGAACTACAAAAGTTCGACACAAACTCAAAATTAAACAACTAATTCAAAAACTCAAAACAGACTCCAGACATGGGTTGCCTCCCATGAAGCGCTCTCTTTTAACGTCTATGAGCTAGACGATACCTGGTTATGGACCCCAACTCAAAAGTTCCTTGAAGTCAAACAGCTTCTTCAGGGCTAGCAGTTGAGTTCCAAATAGCACGCCAGAAGGAGGAAGATGCAGTCGGTGGTGCTCAAGTAGATCTTGGTTATGCTCGGATGATCTTTTCTTCACAAATTTTCCTACTGGGGAGGAAAGAGATAGTATGGTGTGTTATACTCGATGATTGTAGTCTGCTCCACACCAATGTCATCCAAGTTTCTCTTGTAGTTGAGCTCATACACCTCAGAATCATTGCCCTCCTCAGTTTCAGTTGCTTGAATTACCAATGAAGGTGACTCCTCGATATCCATGTGCTCATCTCTATCTGGAACTACAGGCTGGCTCAACGGAAGCATAAATGTGGATAACTCCTCAATATCCAGATGCTCATCTTCAGCTTCAATCAAGAGATGGATAAGCTCCACATCTTCATCTACCACCATTGTCAAAGATTCTTCATCAGATACCTCTAGCTCACAATAGTCATGGGCTAGGTTATCATTTTCTTCTTCGACCAGCTCTCGAGAATCTTCTTCCATCAGTTGATACTGTTGCTCAATCTCGACGTTCACAACATTAGGAGCTCGTAGAGTCGAGAGGATCTTATTCAACATAAAATATGTATAAGACTCCTGTTGTTGGTACTGGTGCGAATGTAGATATTCCTCTTCGTAATCTCGGCAGTAGTGTGTAGCTTGTGGCTCTGGCCACGAAGGCAAGGGTGGTGGTTCCTCATTCCAGATTGGCAAAGGTGGCTGTTCTGATATATTCCATCCTTGTTGATATTCGTCGAATGGTACTCCATTATTGCACCATCCTTGGTATTGCCCATAAAACCTGTTATCCTACATCTCAAAACTCAAGAGCACTACCCAGGTAAATCATGGAAAAGATGGAGAGAAAAGAGATGATAAGAAAATGAATGAAAAGCTTAAACGCACAATGCCTTTCCTAGAAAAAGAAAAGCTCCCCCGCAACGGCGCCAAAAACTTGATGCGCAAATTAATGCACACTAGTTTTACTCACTAGATCACTCTAGCGAGATCATTTTTCCCCAAGGGTCTCTCTTTTTCTATTACTCAACGATAGTGGAATAAGCTATTCGGGTTTTTGTCGTTGGTTTGAATTGGGTTTATGAACTAATTATCTAAGAATGCAATAAGAACAAGTAAATCAAATAAAGCAGATTGGGGATTCAAAGATAGACTAAGGCGGTTGCTCAGACTCGAATCCACGCTAGTTCGGTTAAGATGGATGAAACTATGCAATCGAAGAAATTCAACAGACTAGACGACTCGGCAAATCCTTTTGTAATCTCTACTCCATGGTCAGGCCGTAGAGATTCAATTCTATCAAACCTACAAGCTCCTATGGTCAAGCTAACTTGCAAGAATTCAAGAACGATCAAGAACAGTGAAATGCCACAAAATCATGCAAAGAGATTAGGTTCTGACAATCCTATGGTCAAGCTATTGGAGAACCTAACGACCTCCTAAACTCTAGAATGAAATGCGTTCATGGTCAGACCCGTAATTCAAAGATAAACCCAGAAACTAACAATTGATTAAGTTGCCAGAATCAAAAAGCTTAAATTAGGGTTTAGGAGAAATCGCATCTAAGTCTGAATAAACATCGATTAACATAAATGGGTTAGAAACCCGAAATCATTCATACAAAATCCTTACTAACGCTTCATCTAATCTAAACAACCCTAAGAGAGTTTAGCTCGACATAGAAACAGAAGAACTCAGAGATACAATGAAAAAGAAAACTGGAGAAGAAGACATCTTACTCCGAGTAAACCTAATCTTGAAGAATCAATGAATCCCCTACTCCGATTGAAGCTGTGGCCTCCTGCTCTCACTTGTCGAACTGGGAATTATTTCCCAGCTCCCCCTATTGTCTCCTCTTCTGCCCCGTACGTTGCTCTCTGTTTATTGGAATCCACTTTGCTTTTTTTCTCTCTTTTCTTATCCCTGGACTCCTCCGATTACAGTCCCTCCTTAGAGTTGATGATGGGCTCACGTTGATAATTGGCCCAACAAGCAAGAATCGCCTCTTAACATACCTTGACCCAAATATTTAACTAGCTTTTCCTCTGAGAATGACATCTTTACATTTCTTCTATTCCCCATAAGCTCAAATAATCCTTATGCATATTTGGTAAATCAACTCGAGTTCGATCTCCAACATCGTATATATCCTGAAACGCATTAAAAACGTGCAAAACGACGTAAAATGGTTCAAAGAGCCAAGAGGTACGAAACTCACGCAAAATCATGCAAAACGATCAAGTAGAGTACGAAAAATGTCGTCTAATGAGGGACTGAATACACCAATATTTGAGTGCATCATGATTGTAATGCAGTTTGTAATGCTAATGAGAAGCAAGGAAGACACCCTATTCGGTATGCCTCAGTTCAACCTTTCATGAACTTCATTGAAAATAACTCTTTGATGGATATGGGTTGCATTGGCAACATTTTCACTTGGACGAATATGCAACAAGGCGATGATTTGGTGAAAGCTCGTCTTGATCGTGCTTTGTGTACAACTGACTTTAGAGTCCATTTTGAGAATGCAAAGGTTTACAATGACGATATTATTGGCTCGGATCATGCTCCGGTGAGGATCCAATTGTTTGGCAATGCTCACAAGAAGGCCCCTTTCAGGTTTGACAAACGGTGGATTAAGAAATCTGATTTTGAAAATATTATTCGGAGAGCATGGAATACAGGAGGATCTTGTGATTGTAGGCTAAGTGCTTGTAAGAACGACCTCAATATTTGGGCAAAGAACTCGACTACAGCCTCTAATCTAAGGGAGGGGTTTATTCGGGATCGATTGAAGGATCTTAAGGGGATGTACCGACTCGGCCGAAGTGGTTAAGAAGAGCGGAACCTATCTAACGAGCTTGATAATATTTGGGAAGAAGAAGAAGCCTTTTGGAGCATGAGAGCAAAGGCCAATTGGCTGGCGTTGGGGGACCATAATACCAAGTTCTTTCATGCGTCAACTATTTATAGGAAGCAGAGAAATTCTATAGCGAGTCTACAAGCAGAGAATGGAGAATGGATCACTAAGGAAAGTGATTTACGAACCATGGCAATTGACTATTTTTCTGAGCTGTTCACCAAGAGGGTTTTCAGGGACAATTTAGAGGATATGG
The DNA here is from genome assembly GCA_034768395.1 of Linum lewisii. Lineage (NCBI taxonomy): Eukaryota > Viridiplantae > Streptophyta > Magnoliopsida > Malpighiales > Linaceae > Linum > Linum lewisii. The sequence continues at coordinate 11,811,856 of CM068296.1, read as the reverse complement.
AAGACTTTCCTAGAGTTGTTACGGCAGAGATGAACAATAAACTAGAAGAGAGAGTGACAACCGAGGAAATTAGGAAGGCAATTTTCTCTATGGGGGCAGATAAATCCCCAGGTCCAGACAGTTTGCCGGTTCTTTCTACAGGAAATATTGGCCTATTGTGGGGGACAAGATCTGCAGAGAGATTGTTGATTTTTTTTGATAGTTCGACTCTTCCGGAAGGGTGGAACCATACTCATATTGCCCTCGTCCCAAAAGTTCCCCTTCCAACTTCAATGGGACAATTCCATCCTATTAGCTGCTGTAATTTCAAGTACAAAATCATCTCGAAAATCCTATTGTCCAGACTGAAAGATTGGATTCTGAGCTTAATATCAGAAATGCAGGCAGCCTTTACCGGGGGGGGGGGGAGGGTTATCCAGGATAATATCATCATTGTCCATGAAGTGCTTCATCATTTCAAAATTCAGAAAAAGGTATATGATGTTGAAATTGGATATGCGGAAGGCCTATGATCTGGTGGATTGGGACTGCCTGCTTATGCTGCTGCAAGCTTATGGGTTCTCACCTAAATGGTGTTCATGGATCAGAACGTGTATCTCAACTGTGCAGTTCTCCATCCTCTTTAATGGAAGTCCAACTCAGTTTTTCTCCCCGACGCGTGGAATAAGACAAGGTGACCCAATTTTCCCCTCTTGTTTATCCTCATGTCAAATGCCTTGTCGTTCTTAGTGGAGAAGCATAGCACAATGGGGGAAGCAGCTGGTATTAAGCTTAACACAAGAGGTCCGACCCTCACGCACTGTCTTTTCGCGGATGATACGGTTATATTCGGGAAGGCTACGATTAATCATGCTCGAAGGATCATTGAGACCATCAATATGTATGGAAGTTTTACGGGCAAAAGGTGAATCTGGAGAAGTCTTCGGTTTTCTTCAGTACAAATATGGACCAACAAGCAAAGGAGACGATTATTGACACTTTGGGGTTCTCAGCTACTAATCGACACTCAAAGTATTTGGGTGTCCCTACAGAGTGGGGTAACTCTAAAAAGGAAACATTTGTTTTCCTTCTTGAGAGAATGAAGAAGCAAGGTCAAGGTTGGAAATCCAATCTCCTCTCACATGCCGGGAAGGAAACTCTCATTAAGGCCATCATCCAAGCTATTCCTTCTTTCATCATGAGTGTTTTTTCTGATTCCGAAGACGATGACGAAGAAGATGGATTCAATGCTTCGTAATTTTTTTTGGTCGAGTCAATGGAGAAAAATGGCATACATTGGTGTAATGCTAGGGTTCTGTGCTCCTCCAAACTGGAGGGAGGTTTGGGATTTAGAAGTTTCCACGATTTCAACGTAGCGCTCCTCGCTAAGCAAGGTTGGAGGATAATCAACAACCCGGACGCGTTATGGGTTAAGCTCCTCAAGAGCATCTACTTCCCAAAATGTGATTTTCTTGAAGCAGGGAAAGGTTCTCGGGCCTCTTGGGTTTGGGCAGGACTTTTTCAGACGATAGGCGTGCTCCGAAGAGGTTTAATTCAGGTGGTGGGTGGGGGGAATAAGACTTGGGTCGACTCTCATCCCTGGATCCCTTCTCTCACCCATCATCGAACGGATGCTAGGTTTGGGGAAGGTGTTAAGGTAGCAGATTTGATTCTTGAGAACCCGCGTCAATGGAACTTGGAGGTAATTGAGTCAAGGTGCAATCAGGAGGAAGTGATGGCAATCAGAAGAATTCCAATCGAACCCAACGAATTAATGGATGATTGGAAATGGAAGTTCTCAAGGAATGGCCTCTTCACAGTCAAGTCTGCATATCATGTTCACCACAATGATTCTCAGAACGTCAGATCCCACTCTCTTAGGTTTGTGTCGGAGCCAAATTGGAAGTGGATTTGGAGTCTTTCTCTCCCTCCGAAGATCACCTTTTTCATTTGGAGATGCATCCGCAACGGCTTGTCAGGGAAGTTCCGAGGATATCCTTCATTGTCTTTTCTTCTGCCCTTTTGCTCGTTGTGTGTGGGAACATAATTTCCCTGATTTGACTTTTCCTTTTGGACTAACGACGTTTGGTGAATGGTTCTTTGGTTTGCAGGATGATGACACTCAATTTGACGTGATTATCAGCCTTATTTAAGCGACATTTCCTTGCTTAAGACATGGTTTTTAGGGTAGAATAGCGAATATTCACTCAACTACTCTATCTCGTGCCATTTGTGTTACTTTGGCCCGTTTCGGGTCTATTTGGTGGTTTTCTAGTGTTTTCATGTTAGCACAGGTTTTTGCCATCAAATAAAGTAGCCAAGGACGTGTCTAAGGCGTTGTAACCTTGAGGAATCGCACCGGAATCGATCCGAGGAGTCAATCAAGTCGAACCAAATCCTGCTCCCATTTACACTGAAGTTTTCGGCGAAATTACCTTGGAGTTTTCAGCGAAAACTCATGAAGAAATCGGCAGAGCTTGCAAGAAGAACTTTTCGGCGAAAACACCAAGTTTTCGCCGAGATCCAGCGGTCCGAAAATCATAGGAGAATCCAGCCGAGCAGTCATTCCATTTACAAAGGAATTTTCGGCGAAAACTCCATAGGTTTTCTGCGAAAATTCCAGGCAAAATCCGGCGGTATTAGGGTTAAGTATAAATACTTAACCGGCGGCCCAATATCTGAGACATCTCATAATACCAATTAATACAAAATACTTCAAGGATTCTGAAGAGTTTTGGAGTAGAGTTAGAGTTCGAAGAGCCAGGAAGAGATCGTGACGCCATCCCTTTCATCTCGAAGACTCGGAGCTAGGATTGCAGATTACCGGAGATCGAAGTTCTGTCGGAGTCGTCTTAATTAGGTTTTTCAGATCCTTTTCTGTTCTTCCTCTGTTCAAGATGAACTCTGTCTTTTCCTTTGATTCTTTTGTTATGAACGTGAGTAGCTAAACTCGTAGAGCTTAGACTAGATGAACCCTAAGTGACCCAGGGCTTTAAAGCGGTCACAGATCGACGGTGATTAGATTCAAAGTTCAATCAGTTTCTCTTTCATGTTTGATTTATTTTTCAGTGTTCATATTTCTTGTCTGGATTGATCACCTAGATTAGATTCTTGTTAAGCTAAGGATAGAAGCGAACGCTCGCCTTACTTTAAAACATCAAATCAAACAATTAACCTAATCATTGGAGTGTGCCTTTCGTAGGAACCAGTTAGGGTTAATCCACTGCAAAAGTAACTCATAAATCATTAGTAATTGCACCAGTTAGTTAAGTCATTGCGAGAGGCGACCATACCCGGGCGGCTAATTAATCTTGGTAGCTAGATCGGATAGAGCGAACGTTCGCCAGTCTTAAACCTAAGGGTAAGGAGTTATGGTGGTGTCTTAGAATTGATTGAATGAGAATCGAAATCCGCTGATCTGTTGATTGCCAATGCTCTGGTGAACGAAGGGGGATTCAAAGTCTAAGCTTGTCTGTCATCTTTGTTTAATCAACCAATCTTTCAATCTGTTTTCAGTTTTAATTTTTAATTTCCGTGCATTTCTTAGAATTAGAAGTCGTGGAACTCACACCACGCACAAAGTGTTAAACCTGAGTAATTTGCCTCTATATTTGAGTAGTCAATCATTAGAAGACCCTTTGGAATACGATCTACCCTAGCTTTTAGCTTGGTAGTTATTTGATAAACCTGCTCTGCAGCGATCATCAAATTGGCACCGTTGCCGGGGACTTCTTTTGATTGTTCTAAAGAAGAACTGGCATCTTATTCTTCTACTTTCCATCTTTCACCTTTCCATCCACTTCGATTTTACACTGGTTTTGTTTGTTTTTTATATTTGTAGGTTGTTCACAGGTGTATGCACCGCCGCCCGCTCACACGCTCTCAAACTGCCAAGGACGACAAGGCTAAGAGTGTAGAGAGACCAGGCAGTTCTGCTCCACTGAGACAATCACAGATTCCGAAGAGAGGCAGAACCAATCCACCTCCATCCGTCACTCCGATCAAGATCGAGGAACTGAAGGAGAGTTCCTCATCTCCATCTTCACCGTCATCTTCATCCGCTTCATACACCGAGTCACTTTCACCTCCTCCATCTCCTACCATGGATGATCAGTTACCACCACCACCACCACCACCAGGCGGTCAACCACCACCAGTTGCACCGAAGAGTCTAGCTGACTACAACAAGCCGAGCGCGACTAGCGTTCGATCTTCTATCGCCATGCCGCGCATTGAAGGAGATCCTGACTATGAGATCAAGATTCCATTCTTGACTATGATCTCTAGGGATCTACAGTTTGAAGGCAGGCCACTAGACAATCCGTGCACGCATCTGGCGGATTTCCTTGATCTCTGCAGCACTTTCAAGAACGGAAATCTCGACAAGAACACTCTTTGCTTGAGAGCTTTCCCGTTCTCTCTGAAAGGCGCTGCTAAGAGGTGGGTTACTGGTAAACCACCTGGCTATTACACCGACTGGGAGACTCTTGCTCAAGACTTCGTCGAAGAGTACTTCCCTCCTGCCAGAACAACAACCTTCAAGGACAGCATCGCCAGATTCTCTCAGAAGGAAGGAGTAAGCTTATATGAAACTTGGAATCAATTCCAAGAACTTCTCTACAATTGTCCTCATCACGGTTTCGAGCAGAGGCAGTTAGCTGAAATCTTTGCTCGAGGTCTTCGAGAAGAATCTGCCAAATGGGTCAATTCCCTAGCTGAAGGGATTGCACTACACTTACACCGGAAGCTGCTCTTCTTCATTTTGCGAACTGTGCTTCCAAGTCGAGGAACTAGGAACGACAATCTGAAGGATCTAGAAACAAGCTCGATCTCGAAGCAACTATCAAGGCAGAAGTAGAGAAGCATCTGAAGAAGTCTTCTACACCCATCAAGCCGCCGGCAGCCGCTGTCTACGTTGCCGATTGCGAGTGGTGTGGAGCTTGTGCGCATAATGGAGGCCGATGCTAGAATTTTGGTAAAACAGAAGTCTGGTCTGCCGAAGAAGTCAATTTCATTCAACGGGGCTTCAGCAACAATCAGAATGGTTATGCTGGCTACCGCAATTTCAGGCAACAGGGGAATTATCAAGACAGACCTCCCTACAATGCCGGTGCCAACCAGAACTAGAACAGTTGATGTGATTATATTTAGTGCATTTTAAGTTCTCGATTGACCTATGAAATGCTCGTGTTTGATCCTTAAATGCCAAGCTTATTATGCTTTTATTGATGTTTTGTGCTAAGTGTCCATTTGTTGTCCGGTTGCTAGTTTGAGGCCATTTCCATGTCTATTGGAGCTGTTTTCTGTGTATTTTCAGGTCTTGGCATTGTAGTACTGGTGACAAGGAGCACGTAGGATCAAACGGGAGGTCAATCGGAGCTAGGACGGAGGAGATATGTACGTGGCAAAATCAAAGAAAATACGACTTTCAGCTGAAGACAGTTTCGGCGAAAATATCATAAAGTTTTTGCCGAAGAAGAAGCTTGCGGCGAGAATTTCAAGTCCTCGGTCCAAAAACTCGAAGCAGACAGAAGGCCTTTGCGCTTTGACAACATTTTCGGCAAAAACATTCAAAGTTTTCGCCGAAAACTTTAGAAGGAATGAAGCAGCGTGTTTTCAAAGGCGTTTTCGGCGAAAATCCTACAGAATTTTCGCCAAAAATATCAGGCAAGCCCGGCGTGCTATATAAAGGTGAAAGAGGCGTGAGTTTAGGAATCAATTCATTATTCTACAATTGCAATCGCCGACTCCTCTCTCTCTCAACTCATCATCATCATCGCCAATAACCATCCTCTCCCTCAAACACACACCAACCTCCCTCAATTGTTGATCAACTTGAAGATCTAAGAGAAGCCTTCCACCCTTGGATTGGAGCTTGAAGAGCCAAGTGAGAGGATCCTCCATGGCAGCAAGGATGGTCTCCTCTCCTCAATTTCAGGTTTCTTCCATGGTTAAGCTAGGCTAAACTTAGGTTTAGTTTAGTGGGGGATGGATCAAGCTAGGATAGGTGATTGATTGTATGGATTGAGTTTCTCATAGCCATTTGTGTAAGATGATGATCCTAGACCTTGTGCTTTGTAGCCATTAGAGCTTGATTTACTCTTTTGGTATTGTTATGTCTTTCAATACATGAGAATGTTTGATTGATGTTGATCTAAGGTTGTAGGATTGTAATTGGATGATTTGAGAGATTGGATTATCAAGTTACAACCATTTTGAGCTTGTTCTCCCTTGTTGGCATTTTATCAAACACTTGGTGTGCATTGAGTTTTCTTTCATTTGAAGGTTGAAAGACCCTTGTGATTGCTAGACTAGTGTTATATGATTGACATGAGAGTGTCTTGCATCATTACCTTGTGCTAGATGATTGTTAGCATAGAATTCAAGTTCCAAGCATTTCATTGAGCTAGTTTAAAGCATTCCATTCCCTTTGTTCACATAGCGAAAGCATGGTGCATTTGGTCTAGGAATAGAGAGTCAATTGTGCGAGAGCTCGTTGTTTCTACTTGAGTGAGATGCATGGTCATTAATTACACATCGTTGCTTGAGATTCAATCCAGCTTTCATGAACCTTGAGCTTAAAGAAACCCCTTGCTAGACTAAACTCCTTTCTCTCTTGTTTGATCCTCAATTTCTCTTGTCAATTTTACTTTGCTTGTTTATGCTTTTTAAATTGTTCTCTTTCAAAACCAAATCTCAATTTAAATGTTTAGACCGTTCATGAATTTTGTGAGTATTAGCCTATGAGAGGACCTCGAGGAATACGACCTTGATAAAATTCCTTATCAACAGCCGACCAGCTGGTCCAGCTCAGGATCAGAAGCCGAACCACCCGCCGGCAGGTGTCTACCAGCCGCCGCACCGCAATCCGGGTAACTATGGAACTGCTCCTGGAAATCGCCAGAATCAATATCTGAACAATACTTATACAGGGCAGCAACATCAGAGGGAAAACAACGTCAGTGAACTGGACAAGAAGCTTACTCAGATCATCACCAGACTCGACGATCATGACAGTCAGTTCAAGGCCCAAGCTCTTCTCAACCAAGAACATATCACATCCGGTCAAAGAATTGAGCAGGCTGTGAACCAGATCTCTAGCATGCTAGCATCTGGTCGACCATTTGGCCAACTTCTGAGCCAGACTGAGCCAAATCCGAGAAAGGAGCAAGCTAAGTTGGTATCCGTTCAAGAACCGACAAACTCATCTACTAATGCTTCTTCTATTTTATGCAGGACCGATGAAGCTCCAGAGAAGAAGGAAGCACCGAAGGAGGCACCTAAGGAGTATGATCCTCATCTTGCTCCGTACTACGTGAAGCCTCCTTTTCCAAGAGCATTGCTGCCGAACGCACGGATCGAGACTGGCATGTGGGGAGGTACAGAAGGATATCCTGCCGCTCGTAGCAAGAAACCTTCATCACCATATCCAGCTAAGTGTTCTGATCCTGGTTCTTTCACGCTTCCTGATGTGTGAGATTTAACTCACAACAATCAAGGTCGTATTCCACGAGGGCTCTCTCAATAGCTAATACTCACACAGTTCATGGACGGTCTATTCAATTAAAATGAGCTTTAGTTTGAAATTGGAACAAAAGAAAACATAAAGAAAACTAAACAAGAAAGCAAAACAAAATGGTGCAAATCAAAGATAAAGGAGGTTCACTTGGAAAGATAGGTTCATCATGCTCAAGAGGAACAAATGCACAAACAAGCCAAACATGATCGAGGTTGCAATCGAATGACAACGCAAATCCCTTCTATAGACTCAATGCACTCCCGTCGCACTAAATCCCTATCCTAGAACCACTGAACCTAGGCTCTCGCTCTCAAGCTAAGTGACTAAGGATGCATTAAAGGTGTTTGATGAAGTGCCAAGCTACAAAACCCTCTCCTATGACTCTATGACCACTAGGCTAGACACAACACTCTCATGTCAATGTCCTGACACTAAGAGAATCATCAAAAGACTAATCAAAGTTCAATTGAATGAAAAACCTAATGCACACCAAGTGTTCGATAAAATGCACACACTACAAAAAAAATGTTATTTGGCGTCGGTCATACACGCGTTTTAGCATCGGTCATGACCGACGCCAAAATATATAGCGTCGGTCGGTAAGACCGACGCCAGATTCGGTGACGCTATATTTTAGCGTCGGTCGTTTGGTCAACCGACGCTAAAATAAAGCACGACCGACGCTAAAAATATGGGTTGACCGAATGGGTGGCTGACCAACCCAATTTTTCATTTTTTATTTTCAATTTTTATATTCGTTTTTTATATTCGATTTTTATTTTGTTTTTATTTTCGTTTTATGTTTTCATTTTCGTTTTTCAATTTCAGGTAGATCTAGTTTTTTACATCCTCTACTCCAATTTGGATTTTTTTTGTCCTCAGCTACTAGATCTAGACATAGATCTATAGATCTGGGTTAAATTGTAGATCTGGAGGAGGAGGAGGAGGAGAGGAGGAGGAGGAGGAGCCTTGGAAGAGGTTCTAAGGAGGAGGAGGAGACGTCGGATGGCAGACGGTGGATGGCGGCGGCGGCTGGGTGGAGGTCAGCTGGAAGGCTGTCGGCGGCGGCTGGGTGGAGGCTCGGTGGTCCGACGCCGGCGGTCCAAGCTCCACCGGCGGTAGGTGAAAGTGGTGGGGGGAGTTGGGAGGTTTTTTGGGTGGGAGAGGAGAGGAGTTGGGAGAGGAGTTGGGTGGGAGAGGAGTTGAGAGGAGAGGATTGAGAAAAGAGGATGAGAGAGTGAGAATGTGAGATTAGGGTTAGGATGTGGGTTTAAATACTTACGTGTTTTAGCGTCGGTCAATGACCGACGCTAAAACGCGTGTCAACCGACGCTATATAGACGCGTTTTAGCATCGGTCACAACCGACGCTAAAGTGTTTCTGTTGACCGACGCTGATCTAACCGTCTGGTTAACCAAAAAATCGAACCAAGGAAGGCATATAGCGTCGGTTGCCACGCTAATTTTAGCGTCGGTCGACCATCAACCGACGCTAAAACGCGAAGACAACTACTTAACGTCGGTCGTTGATCGACCGACGCTAAATTGCTACGTTTCAACCGACGCCAAACAGCTGTTTTTTTGTAGTGACAAGTGAGAAATCATGCAACTATGGTTGAATTGAGATTATCTAATCTCTTAGAACACACTCCCTTCAATCCCTAGACCTACAAACCATGTAATCTAAGCACTATCATGCATTACATCTCAAATGATAGACCAAATCAAGCCATAACACAATTTGGAATTAATAACAAGTCTAGAGATCATCTTCTTACAATCCAAGATCAATCATGGCAAATTTGTACAATCAACCTCTATCCTAGCATAACTATCTATCAATCCAAGGAAACCTATGAAATCAGCCACACATGGCCAAGGGTACAAAAGAGAAAGATGGAGAGATGGTCACCAAGAGCTTCATGGCAATCCTCTTCTTGCAAGCTCCTCTCCCAAGGTTGTGGGCTTCAATCCAAGCTCTTCTACTTTGATTTGCACCTTGCTCTAGGGTTGTGGATTGGAGATGAGGAGATAGTATTTGAGAAGTTGAGAGAAAGGGTTTTGATGAAGTGTGAAATCTGAAAATTAATGACCATCCCCTTTTCCCGTCCAATAATCAGCTTAAATAGGACTGCAGTTTTTGCCTGAAGTTTTCGGCGAAAACCCTATGAAGTTTTCGCCAAAAATTACTTTGAAACCCTCTGGCCAGCTCTTCATTTCCTTCATATGTTTTTGGCAAAAACTCTGAAATTTTTCACCAAAAATCTCTTTGAAAATCAAGCCTCCGCCTTCTGTTTTTGCAACGGGTACTAGTTTTCGCGAGAACTTAGAGTTCTCGCCGAAAATTCCTTTAGAAATGGTGCATTTTCTCCAATCTTGCATCGGCCATAACTTCTCCGTCCTAGCTCTGATTGACCTCTCGTTTGATCCTACGTGCTCCTTGTCACCAGTACTTCAATGCCAAATCCTGAAAATGCAAAGAAAATAACTCCAATAGACACAGAATTGGCCTCAAAGTGGCAACCGGACAACAAAATAGCACTTTGCATAAAACTTCAATAAAAGCATATAAATCATAGCAAAATGAGATCAAACATGGGAGATCCTTAGGCTAATCAAAGGCTTAAAATGCACTAAATAAGGTCACATCAAATTCCCCTACGACTAAGCTTTGCTTGTCCTCAAGCAAATGAATTAGAAAACATCCAAGTTCACAAATGACAAGATCGGTCACATTGAGATTCAAGCAATAGCAATTTGGCTTAAACTGTTCCACGAACAAACTCAACCTACACATGCAAGAATATCAACCAAACAAGTCTAGACCTCACTAATTTCTGCACACTTCAAGTAGTGGTTAATTGGGATACAGAAAAACCGACCACGACAACACCAACTCTAATTAGAAGGACTTGAACTCGGGAGATGGAACGAATAAGGCGGGGGTAGGAGAGTGATGAGTGATCATGATGTGGCTATCGACTCGACTTCATCCGCTTCTAAATCCACACTTTACAAACTCTGGCGTAGGATCAAGGGCTACATTTGAGAACTCTTTTTTTCTCTTTTCTTTCCATTTTCATTTTTTTTCCTCTTTTTTTCTTACTGCATACTAGTGCTCGATCCAACACTTCACTTAGGTGTTGAACCTGCCTAGCTCACAGCTTTTGCCTTTGCTAGTGCTCAACCCGACACTTCACTTAGGTGTCGAGCTTGCCTAGCTTTTCTTTTCTTTTGAGCATTTTCTTTTGAGCATTCTCTTTGCAAACTAGCCACTTGATCCTTAGCCCCTTACAACTTCCACACAAGATTTCGAATTGGATTCTGTCTAATCTCAAGCCACAATCACGAGAAATCAAAAAGGGAAAGAAGAAGATGGAAAATAGGAAGAAATTCTGATTGCCTTCATCATCTTAGACCGGTGTTATCGAGCGGTACAAAAACACGTATCAAACCAATGAACCAACATACAAGAGTGATAAAATCTCTGTTCTGGCCTAGACTCATTTGATATTAGTGCTAACACGCTGGTTATAGGTTCTAAGTGAAACATCTAGACGTTATTGTGAAAACTTGAAGTCAATTAAACACCAAAAGTCAAGAACCGAATGATTCTAAGATAGAGGAATTTGGAAACAATCAAGATCATGCAAATCAAGCAAAGCATATCATTACATCTCTACCAAAAATAATCACACCAAACCTCAAAATCCCTTACGACTAACATGAGCATTGTCCTCAATGATCAAGAGAAAGAGGGTAAGGTGGAATGAAGTACTGTTGAGTTTCTCAATGAATTCCGTCGAGCCTTTCAATCGTCTGATAAATGAAGAAGACGATCCTTTGAGAAAGGCAGCTCTGAAATGGTTACAATGTCGTCTTTCTGTAGTAGGCCTGATGGACTAGTTGAACGATGTTGGGCCCTTTCAACTTCTGAGGCCCAAATCATAATTTAAACAGAAATGAAACAGCAAACCAGAACTGAAGACTACTTCAAGTTCAACCGTGCTCTGCACTGGCTCTGTACGTTTCTGCTGCAACTGATGAACTCTTTGTTCTACTGATTTAGAACTAAGAGATTAGTGAGGGAAAGTAAAAGAACAGTGACATAGGAGTTTTTAACGTGGTTCGGTCGATGTGACCTACTCCACGTCCCAAGGGATAACCTTTGAGAATTGTGATTCGAAACTTCGAATCGGCAGAACTTCGAACTAGCTTGAGTACACCCAGACTTCTCCCCGAAGTCTATTTAGTTCTATCTACCCAGTTCCCCACTGAAGCTGAACTAAACTGTATCTACTCAATTTCTCCCCGATAACAGAGTTCTTGAATTGACAAACTAATTCAGTGTTGTTGCAGCTCTTTAAGTAGTCCCCAAATGAAACTAGCCGTTGTGAGGAAGATTTGCTTGATTGATTTCTTTGTTCTTGAAATGGAAAGATTGTAGCATGATTTGCAGGATCCTTAGAGCAATTCATTCTTGAGTCAATTGATTTCGGACTGAAGAATGACTTTCCATTTTGCTTCTCCTTAAATTGTCCATAATTGATTGCAGGATCTTTGAGGCTTCTGCTGACCTGTTTCTACACACATTCAACGCACTTGATCAAGTGTAGCAGTGTTGTATTTGATATTGAACCAAACAAGAACTATTTCTTTCAACAATCTCCCCCTTAGTTTGTTGGTGAGAAGTTGATTCTTTTAAAGCATTGTACTTGAGACAGATTAATTTAACCAGGAGGAAGCTGACATTTATTGAAAACCAGAAACATCAAATAACACGAAATCAAGAAACCAAAACAGACAGAAAACAAACGGAACTAAGACACAAAAATAGATCAGAGACAAAATGAGCTAACTGCTCCCCCTTAATAAAGGCAACAAGTTTCTAAGCAACCCTCCCCCTCAATTAATGGTTGCTACTAGAAATCCATGTCCGGATCCGAGGCATACTCCGATGCAGTTGGATAGGGACACCAGGGAGTGCCAGGGACTCCATGAGTTGGTGGGATGTTTTCTCCGTCAGAGTCAGAGTCCTCGTTCGAGTCTATGCCTGAGGTGAAAACCCAACTAGCTGGAGTCCAGAGAATGTGGTGAAGGACGTGCTGAGCCCGGAGTTGCACGACGACATTGTCTTCAGTGTGCTTGAGATGAGTGGAAAGACCAAGGCGAAGGAGAAGAGTGGTGATTACCGGAGCAAAAGGAAGATTACCCCTAGAGAAGTCGGTAGCCGCTCTTATCATATGAGTCAGCATGAGATGAGCATAGCTGATTTGAATACGGTTTTCTGCATGATGCAGAATCCACGCATCTAGGGTTGTGACTACTTCTCTGTTTGTAGTCCGAGGAAAAAGCACCCGAGTAATCAGGAAGTGCAGGACACGAAGATGAGCTGGCAGTTAGAAGGTATTTGGAGGTCGATATTCAGGGAAGCGATCTCCAGTAGGGTTGTTGATGAGAGTTTGAACTGCGGTGATTGGTTCAAAATCAAAAACAGGAAACTCTTCTTCAGAACACAAATGTAAGCCTTGGATAGGAACCCCAAGTACCTGATGAAGAAGCTCAGGAGTAATGAAAAGTAGATACCCATCGACGTGCGTTGAGAAGTATCCAGGAGGGAGAGTTGGGTTTACCTTTATATTACCGTAGAATTGATAGACTGCATCCGGATACACCAAGCTGTTGGGAGTATCCCTTGACCGTAGCATGGATAGCCAACCGATGCCTCCCAGGAACGGAGCAAGGATGATCCGTACTTGTTGAGATCATCAATTGGCATGGAGAAGGAGGGGATCAGCTCCTTCTGCTTGGTCAGAAGCTGATAGTGCCCTCTGTGACTCACATCTCGAAACAGCAGATTTGAGGCAAATACATGCCTTGCAATGAAGTTGGAGGCTGATGGGTCGAAACGAATGAGAGCTGACATGGCTAGAGATTTTTGTTTGAGAAAGAGGTGGTGGTGAAAAGCGGAGCGATAGAGAGGGGTTTATAAAGAATCAGAATAGGAAGAAAGAAGGAAAGAGAATATATTAATTTCCAAGAGTGGAACAGTCAGGAAAATCAATTAGGATCTGTCGACCAAATCCTGAGCATCTAAAAAGGTAATTAAACCAAGTTCTTTTGAAGAAAGGAAAACCTATCAATGCTCAAAGGTTTAGTAAATATATCGGCTAATTGAAGATGTAGGAATATACTCAAGACAAATTTCCTCATTTTGCACAAGATCACGAATGAAATGATGTTTAATATCAATATGTTTAGTTCGTGAGTGCAAGATAGGATTTTTTGTCATGTTAATTGTGCTAGTATTGTCGCACAGAAGAGGGATAGTTTTAAGATCGAGTCCATAATCCCTTAGTTGGGCTTTCATCCAGACTAATTGAGGGCACCCACTGCCAACGGCCAGATATTCAGCCTCGACAGTGGAAAGGGCTACACAAGCCTGCTTCTTGCTGAACCAAGAAATGAGAGAATTTCCTAGGAATTGACAAGTACCTGATGTACTTTTTTGATCCGTAAGACTTCTAGCAAAGTCAGAATCAGAGTACCCTAAAAGACTAGGAGAAGAACAAGCAGAGTACCAAAGCCCTAACTCAGAAGTTCCTGAAAGGTATCTAAAAATCCGTTTAACAGCAGTTAAGTGACTGGCTTTAGGACTACACTGAAACCGTGCACAGACTCCTACACTAAAGGCAATATCCGGATGACTTACAGTGAGATAAAGTAGAGAGCCTATCATGCCTCTATACATTTTCTCATCTACTGCAGTGCCAGAAGGATCTGAATCAAGTTTTACAGAAGTGCTCATGGGAGTAGCACTTGATTTTAGAGAGTTGAGATTAAATTTTGAAAGCATACTTTTGCAGTATTTTGATTGACAGATAAACGTTCCTAAAGATAGTTGACGAATTTGCAGTCCAAGGAAATAGGTTAACTCTCCCATCATGCTCATCTCAAACTTGGATTTCATGGAGGAATTGAACTCCTTACATAATCCAAGATTTGAGGAGCCAAAAATAATATCGTCCACATAAACTTGCACAAGAAGAATATCACTACCTCTATTTTTGAAAAACAAAGTTTTATCGACACTACCCCTGTAGAAATTTTGGTCAATTAGGAAGGAACTAAGCTTGTCATACCAAGCTCTAGGGGCCTGTTTTAGTCCATAAAGAGCTTTGTTTAAAAGAAAGACATGATCCGGAAAGGAAGGGTCTTCAAAACCTGGAGGTTGACTGACAAAGACCTCCTCCTTAAGATCTCCATTTAAAAATGCGCTTTTAACGTCCATTTGAAACAATTTGAACCCATTTAAACATGCAAATGCACACAACATTCTAATTGCCTCAAGCCTAGCAACTGGGGCAAAAGTTTCATCAAAATCTATGCCTTCTTTTTGGCAGTAACCTTGAGCTACAAGCCTAGCCTTATTTCTAGAAACATTTCCATTTTCATCGATTTTGTTTCTAAAGACCCATTTGGTTCCTATAATGGTTCTATTCGTAGGTCTAGGAACGAGAGTCCAAACATTTGATCTTTCAAATTGACTAAGTCCATCATTCATAGCAAGAATCCAACTCTCATCTTTTAGAGCATCTTTATAGTTCTTAGGTTCAAAAATAGAAACAAAAGCATTGTGCACTGATTTTGAACGAGTAACTAGAGGAGTATTGAAATCTCCGATTACCTGAGATGGAGGATGCCGTTTAGTAATATGTTGTGGAGCCAGAGGTAGTTGATCAGACTCCACTGCTTGTTCTTCAGGTTTCTCCTGTTGATTAGTTTCGAACTGCAGATTGTCTTGCATAGAAGGTTGATCTTTTCTTCCTTCAACAGGAATTTTAGATTCTTGGTCAACCGAGACATCTCAAACCTGATTTCATCCTCATCTAGATCCTGCATCTCATTCTCATACACAGATTCATCAAATACCAGATGAATGGACTCTTCAACTTTGAAGGTCCTTTTAGTATAGATTCTATAGGCTTTGCTTTGAGAGGCATAACCCAAGAAAATTCCCTCATCCGATTTTGCATCAAATTTCCCTAAATGATCTTTTGAATTAAGAACAAAGCATTTGCAACCAAAGGGACAGAAATAACCAATGTTTGGTTTCCTTCCTTTTAGAAGTTCATAAGGGGTCTTCTTTAATTCAGAACGAATGAGAGCCCTATTAGTCACATAATAAGCTGTATTAACTGCTTCTCCCCAGAATTTTTTAGGAAGATTGAAATCATTTAGTAAGGTTCTAGCTATTTCAATTAAGGTGCGGTTCTTTCTTTCTGCTACTTTCTCTACTCCGTTTTGCTGAGGAGTCCTAGGAGCAGAAAAGTAATGAGTTATGCCATTCTCATCACAGAAAACTTTTGAATTCATCACTAGTGAATTCACCTCCATTATCACTGCGAATAGACCTGATCTGTTCATTTAGCTCATTCTGAACTCTTTTAGTGAAGATTTTGAACAGTGAAACAGTTTCATCTTTAGATCTAAGAAGGAAGATCCAGCAAAATCTAGAGTAGTCATCTACAAGCACAAAACAGTAGAATTTTCCTCCTAACGCCATAACATTTGCTGGACCAAACAGGACCATGTGAATTAGTTCAAGAATCCTAGAACTAGAGATAGCATTTTTAGTTTTGAAAGAACTACGTGTGTGTTTACCTTTGACACAAGCATCACAGAAAAACTCCTTTTTGGCATCTAGTTTTGGAAGTCCTCTAACTAAATTTCTTTTGCTTAGCTTACTAAGGACACTAATACTGATATGACCTAACTTTCTATGCCACAGAAATTGATCATCTCTCTTCACAGAGTGCAGACACATTTCAGAAGTGTTAACAACATTTTGAAAGTTTACGAGATAAATGTTTCCTTTTCTGGTACCAGTAAACAGGACTTTGTTATCAGTAAATCTTTCCACAGAACACATATGGGTTTCAAACACAATTCTATTCTTTTTGTCACACAACTGACTTATAGAGATAAGATTGTGTTTGAGACCTTCAACAAGCATAACCTTATTCAAAAAAACATTTTCACCATTTCCAATACTACCAAAACCATTAATTTTACACGTACTGTTGTCACCAAGAGTAAGAGTACCTCTATTTGCGTATTTAAGGTTCAGAAAAAGATTTTTGTTACCTGTCATGTGGTGTGAGCAGCCGCTATCGAGTATCCAGCTATCGTCAACTATATCAGTTTGATAGCAGACCTGCATAAACAGAAGTCATTTGGTTTTTGGCACCCAGATTTTCTGGGATGCCTTCTTTTGAATAGAACAAAATCTACTGATGTGTCCTACCTCATGGCAATTAAAACATTTATTATTTACTGACTTCCAAGCAGTAGGTTCACGTTTCTGAGTTCTTCGACTCCTGTTATTTCTAAACTTGCTTTTTAACTGTTCACGGAACCTCCAGTTATCAATAACAAGCCGTCGAATTTTATTATATTGAATATCTTTCTTTTCATTTAGGTCTGCCACGGTATCTGAAAGTTCTCTATTGTGAATTTTTAATTTTTCACATTCAATCAAAAGTTCTTTCAGTTTTAATTCAGCACAAGCAGCATCATTTCTTAGCTCAGAATATCTTTTACTGACCTTAATGAACTCCAGTTGAATATCAGAAATAGTTGAATCAATTAAGTTCGATTCAGGTTCACTATCAGAATCAGTAAAGTAGTCAGTAATAAGTACCCGATTAGTCGTAAATGGAATGAGATCGTCTGTAAGTTCATCAGTGATTGCCATAAGAGCCTTATTATCATGTTGTTCATCACTGCTATCATCCAATTCGTCCTCACTGCAGCTCCAGGTAGCTTGATAAGCTCTTTCCTTCTTTAGTTGAGGGCATTCGGCCTTTACATGTCCCTGCTTTCCACACTTAAAGCATCCTAGCTGGTTGCTACTACTAGCATTTGATTGATCCCTTTTACTTTTATTTGATTTGCTACTACTTTTTTCACTATTTCTATCATACTCCACATCTTTATATCTATTTTGATGACTTGATCTTTTCCTGTCCTTTCTGAGTTTTAAGAGTTTACTAACATGTTTACTTAACATGGCTAACTCCAAGTCATCATACTCATCAAGATTCTCTTCTAAGTTCTCTACTTCAGATTTCAGAGCTATCGACTTCTGTTTATGATCATCTTGATTTTCTTCCCTTTTTATATATTCTTCATGAGTGATTAATGAACCTATCAGATCATCAATATCTATAGTAGGAAGATCTTTAGACTCTTCTATGGCTGTAATCTTAGGTCTCCATATTTTAGGAAGAGACCATAGGATTTTTCTAATTAAGTCTTCATTATCATATTTTCTTCCTAAGCCATCAAGTCTGTTTACTATACTCTGGAACCTATTATACATGGCTGAGAATGACTCATTCTCATTCATGCTAAACATTTCGAATTCATGTTTTAACATGTTGATTCTAGAAGTTTTAACTAAGGTTGTTCCTTCATAAGTAATTTTTAACTTATCCCATATTTCTTTTGCAGACTTGCAGCTTGAAACCCTATTAAACTCCTCATGTCCTAAAGCACAATACATTATATTTGTAGCTTGTGAGTTTAGTTGTACCTTTTTGAAGTCATCATCATCCCAATTGTCGACTTCAGCTTTGACTTCCAGTGGCCCTTTCAATACGATTCTCCACAGTCTAGGGTTTACAGTGTTGATGAAGAGCTCCATCCGGTTCTTCTAGTAGCTGTAATGCATCCCTTCGAACTTTGGTGGCCTATTTTGTGAGAACCCATCCGCGAGAAACGCTATGCTGCTTTCTCGACTCATCTTTATAAAGCTTCACAACAAATTGAAACAACCAACCGGAAGTTCAGTGCTTTTGAAAAATTGATTTAATAAAGAAACTCACCCGAGATCGATACAGAAGATCGCTTGATCTGGACTTGTCTGCACCGGCTCTGATACCACTTGTTGAGTTTCTCAATCAATTCCGTCGAGCCTTTCAATCGTCTGATAGATGAAGAAGACGATCCTTTGAGAAATGCAGCTCTGAAATGGTTGCAGTGTCGTCTTTCTGTAGTAGGCCTGATGGACTAGTTGAACGATGTTGGGCCCTTTCAACTTCTGAGGCCCAAATCAAAATTTAAACAGAAACGAAACAGCAAAGCAAAACTGAAGACTACTTCAAGTTCAACCGTGCTCTGCACTGGCTCTGTACGTTTCTGCTGCAACTGATGAACTCTTTGTTCTACTGATTTAGAACTAAGAGATTAGTGAGGGAAAGTAAAAGAATAGTGACACAGGAGTTTTTAACGTGGTTCGGTCGATGTGACCTACTCCACGTCCCAAGGGATAACCCTTGAGAATTGTGATTCGAAACTTTGAATCGGCAGAACTTCGAACTAGCTTGAGTACACCCAGACTTCTCCCCAAAGTCTATTTAGTTCTATCTACCCAGTTCCCCACTGAAGCTGAACTAAACTGTATCTACTCAAACTACAATCCGAATACTTGGTCGCTCTCTCTATTTCTCCCCGATAACAGAGTTCTTGAATTGACAAACTAATTCAGTGCTCTTGCAGCTCTTTAAGTAGTCCCCAAATGAAACTAGCCGTTGTGAGGAAGATTTGCTTGATTGATTTCTTTGTTCTTGAAATGGAAAGATTGTAGCATGATTTGCAGGATCCTTAGAGCAATTCATTCTTGACTCAATTGATTTCGAACTGAAGAATGACTTTCCATTTTGCTTCTCCTTAAATTGTCCATAATTGATTGCAGGATCTTTGAGGCTTCTGCTGACCTGTTTCTACACACATTCAGCGCACTTGATCAAGTGTAGCAGTGTTGTATTTGATATGGAACCAAACAAGAACTATTTCTTTCAACAGTTAGCGCACTGGTAGAGAGGAGCATAGGACGTAATAGTGGTGAAAGAGTTCCATGATGATCCTTGGTGAAGAGTGATCCCAATTGCTTGCCAAACCTTATTCAAAAAGCTAAAACAACACAAAAACCTCAAACAACAATTAAAAACTAAAAAGTAAAGATAACATGGGGTGCCTCCCAAGAAGCGCTTGGTTACCGTCTTAAGCTAGACGATACCTGTGTTATGGTGTCCAACTTAGTACCTCTTTGATGTCAAGTAGCTTCTTCCACGATGAAAGTTGAGCTCCAAGAAACATCTTGGGAGAATGGTAGACTAGCCAATGCACAATGATGCTTGTATAACACTTGATACCTTGGGGTGGCTTGCTACCTTTGAGTTCCGAAACTTGAGGAAGAAAGTATGGTAGGGGGCCACCATTGAGCTCCATCGTCTCCAAGTTGGTGATGCCACTCGAAGAGTCTTCCGGTTCAAACATGGGCGACTCCTCTTCCATTATCACCTTAGGGGATGTTATGAAGCTTGTGTCCGTCTCTTGACACAAGTACTTCATGATCAAGCAAGAAGATTGAAGAGTACTCACAATCCTTGGTGGGACCATAATAGAGTGGTGTTGTTCACTTTCGTGCTCCACTCTCGGTGTCACCTCTTCTTGAAGCATCTACAAATCATCTCTCACCTCCTCCAAAGGGTCATCATCCTCAAGTTTCCTTGATTCTTCTATCCTCACATCATCATTACTTGGTGTGTCCTCGGGAAGAACATGTTCCTCAATCTCCTCCACTATCAACTCTTCTTCCGTGTCAAGCTCCTCGGATTCACAAGTGTCATCTTCATCATCATAAACTTGCTCCAAATGATTGGGATGTCGTTCATTCTCAAGAATCTTCGTGACGAGCTCTATGCTTTGGGATAAGCGGTTAACTCAGTTTGCATTATCCTCCGCAATTCGTAACATCTCTAGCATGAAAGGAGGTGGAAGAGGTTTCTCATGGCTCATGAACTCCTCTTGGGGAGACTCACTTTCTTCCTCTTCCATGACAAGCACTTCCGGTTCAAAGGTGTCGGTGATGAGCTTCACACTTTGAGTTAAACGATCCAACCGAGCCACATTATCTTCCGCAATTTGCAACATCTCCTCAATTGTGGGGGAAGGTGGAGAGTGTTGTTCATACTCTAGAGCTTCCTTGATGAGCGTCACGCCTTGAGCTAAACGATTAAGTTGGTTCGCATTGTCTTCTGCAATCTTCAAAGCTTCCTCAAGCGTGGGAAGAGATGGAGGAGGTTCCTCATAGCTTACGAACTCGTCTCGAGGACGCTCACTTTCCTTCACCATTTTTAAGAGCTCCTCTAGCATAGAAGGAGGTCGAGAGGGTCGCTCATAGTTTGTGAAATCCTCTCGAGGACGCTCGCTTTCTTTAACCATCTTAAAGAGCTCCTCTAGCATGGAAGGCGGTGGAGAATGTTGTTCATGACTTGTGAAATCCTCTTGATAATACTCCGGCAAGACTTGATGGTAGGGTGGAGATGGATAGGGACATTGCTCATTCCACATAGGTGTTGAAACTTGTTGATCTTGATCCCACCATTGGCTATCTCCCTCATAAGTTCCTTGGTAGTAGTTGGATGGAGTAGGATGACCATAGTATGGGTTAGGAGATGGATTCCACCCTTGATAGGACCCATAACCATCACTTCCATTCCACGAGTTCATCTTACTTGCAACCTTGCTCCCATGAACTAGATAGGTGGATAAGGGACCTACAAACATGCACAACAAACACAACCAAATAGTACAACAATGCGGGATAACAAAACCACAAAAACAAATAACAAAGAAGCAAAACTAAAACGGAAGGAATCAAGGTCGTATTCCACGAGGGCTCTCTCAAGACCACAAAAATGTGGGATAACAAAACCACAAAAACAAATAACAAAGAAGCAAAACTAAAATAGTCCACTACTAAGTGCTTTCAAAGGATTGAGAAAGTTCCCCGGCAACGCCGCCAAAAACTTGATGTGTGAGATTTAACTCACAACAATCAAGGTCGTATTCCACGAGGGCTCTCTCAATAGCTAATACTCACACGGTTCATGGACGGTCTATTCATTTAAAATGAGCTTTAGTTTGAAATTGGAACAAAAGAAAACTAAACAAGAAAGCAAAACAAAATGGTGCAAATCAAAGATAAAGGAGGTTCACTTGGAAAGATAGGTTCATCATGCTCAAGAGGAACAAATGCACAAACAAGCCAAACATGATCGAGGTTGCAATTGAATGACCACACAAATCCCTTCTATAGACTCAATGCACTCTCGTCGCACTAAATCCCTATCCTAGAACCACTCAACCTAGGCTCTCGCTCTCAAGCTAAGTGACTAAGGATGCATTAAAGGTGTTTGATGAAATGCCAAGCTACAAAACCCTCTCCTATGACTCTATGACCACTAGGCTAGACACCACACTCTCATGTCAATGTCCTAACACTAAGAGAATCATCAAAAGACTAATCAAAGTTCAATTGAATGAAAAACCTAATGCACACCAAGTGTTCGATAAAATGCACAAGTTAGAAATCATGCAACTATGGTTGAATTGAGATGATCTAATCTCTTAGAACACACTCCCTTCAATCCCTAGACCTACAAACCATGTAATCTAAGCACTCTCGTGCATTACATCACAAATGATAGACCAAATCAAGCCATAACACAATTTGGAATTAATAACAAATCTAGAGATCATCTTCTTACAATCCAAGATCAATCATGGCAAATTTGTACAATCAACCTCTATCCTAGCATAACTATCTATCAATCCAAGGAAACCTAGGAAATCAGCCACACATGGCCAAGGGTACAAAAGAGAAAGAAGGAGAGATGGTCACCAAGAGCTCCATGGCAATCCTCTTCTTGCAAGCTCCTCTCCCAAGTTTGTGGGCTCCAATCCAAGCTCCTCTACTTTGATTTGCACCTTGCTCTAGGGTTGTGGATTGGAGATGAGGAGATAGTATTTGAGAAGTTGAGAGAAAAGGGTTTTGATGAAGTGTGAAATCTGAAAATTAATGACCATCCCTTTTTCCCGTCCAATAATCAGCTTAATAGGACTGCAGTTTTTGCCTGAAGTTTTCGGCGAAAACCCTAAGAAGTTTTCGCCGAAAATTGCTTTGAAACCCTCTGGCTAGCTCTTCATTTCCTTCATATGTTTTCGGTAAAAACTCTGAAAGTTTTCACCGAAAATCTCTTTGAAAATCAAGCATCCGCCTTCTGTTTGCAACGGGTACTAGTTTTCGGCGAGAACTTAGAGTTCTCGCCGAAAATTCCTTTAGAAATGGTGCATTTTCTCCAATCTTGCATCGGCCATAACTCCTCCGTCCTAGCTCCGATTGACCTCTCATTTGATCCTACGTGCTCCTTGTCACCAGTACTTCAATGTCAAATCCTGAAAATGCAAAGAAAATAACTCCAATAGACACAGAATTGGCCTCAAAGTGGCAACCGGACAACAAAATAGCACTTTGCATAAAACTTCAATAAAAGCATATAAATCATAGCAAAATGAGATCAAACATGGGAGATCCTTAGGCTAATCAAAGGCCTAAAATGCACTAAATAAGGTCACATCACTTCCTCTAGTTATTAATGATGTTGAGATAGAACGTAGTTTGGTTGATCTAGGCGCGTCTGTCAATGTTATGCCTATGAGTTTATTTGAGAAATTGAACCTAGGAGAACTTAAACCAACTAGCATACAACTTGTCTTTGCTGATAGATCACTGAAAACCCCGAGAGGAGAGATAAAAGACATTGTTACTAAATGTGGTCCTTTCACGTTCTTAGCTGACTATGTGATCATAGATACTAGTAAGGATGATTCTACCATTCTCATAGGACGACCCTTCATGGCTACAACTGGAATGCAAATTAACGTTCCAAATGGTTCTTTAACTTTGAGGGTTGGTAAGGACACGATAACGTTCCGCCTTAAAGACGGAATGAAATATACTCCTTTGAATGAAGAATCTCATTGTCTAGCTGTTGAAATTGTGGAATTGACTCCGGTCAACTCCGTTACTGATATCTCTTCTAGTGTTCCTAGATCAATTGTTGTTGCAGGTGTTGAACAGATTACCAAGCAGAAACCAAAATTTGATGCTCAGAAGCCGCCAAAGAAGAAGGAACTGAAAGCCTCTTCTTCACCGCCGAGCAAGGAACCTGGTAGGTCGCGGAGAAGGAATCAGAAGAAAACAAAGACTCAAATGGTCTGGAGACCAGTTGTTCCACCACCGTCTACCGAGCCAGCTGCACCACCAATTCGTTCCGAGCTACCGGCGCCGGAACAAGTATTGAAGGAGAAGTCAAAAGCATCTCCTAAGGAAATACCAATGATCACCGATCCTGGTGATACAAAGCCGGAAGTTAAAGAGAAGACGAAGCCGATCGTTCTCATTCCGTCCACCGTCTTCCTTGTAGAGGATGATCCCTTGAAAGAACTTTTTGGTCCGTTCAAGATCACCTTCCTGATGGACGTACCAAGCTCATACACGCTAACGGGAAGAAATATATGCTGACGGCGATGCCCCGAAGCTCTACTTCATGCACTCCGATGCTAGCGTTAAGGAGATCCTGAGTTGGGATGTCTCCTAATACCGTCCAGGTATCATCCAGCTCAAGGACGTTAATAAAAGAGCGCTTCGTGGGAGGCAACCCACGGCTGGAGTCAGTTTTTCATTTGTGTCAAACTTAGTGTTTTAGAGTCGGTTCGGGGGAGCTAAAAGTGTCAATCTGCATGATTTCTTATTTTTCGTGTGTAGTCTGTGTGTCATCGTTTCAATCGCAAGTTCTTTGAGGTTGTTCCGATTTTTGTGGATTTAATTGTGATTTTCTGAAGTTTGTCAGGATTGCGAAAATATTTTCAATCGTACAGGTCACAATTTTCGGCGAAAACTCCTTTGAAAACCGGTAGACGTTTTTCACTTTTGTTTTCGGCGAAAACTTGCACACATTTTCACCGAAAACTTGAGACAAAATCAAACAATTTTTCCCCTATTTCCCGGTCTCTTTTCTCTCTCTCCCCTCACTTCTTCATTTTCGAAAAACAAACCAACCTCTCCCCCTGTTTAAAACCCAGCCGCCGCCGCCACATTTTCATTGTCGCCGTCCGTTTGCCGCCGCCGCACCTCTCCCCTCCTTCTGATCATTTTGAGCCGTAGATTAGTCGAATCCTAATTTTCTCGATTTTTCACCGATTTCTCTTTCTCCGTTCATTTTCAGCACTCATGGCTTCAAGGTAAGTTGTAGAACTTTTCATTCCGAATCTTTTGACATGTTGAATGCTGAATTTTGTCGGGGTTGACTTTTTAGTTTACCTCGATTTGCGTGCCAACTGATTTCGTGTGAACTAGGTTAGCTGAATGTTTTGGACTGGTCTAGCATGCTTAGGGAGAATTGTGCTGAAATATAATATCATTTGATCGTGTGTTGATGTGCTTAAGGATTGATTCAATACGGTGTTGACTTTTATGAAATGTCGGTTTGAACATGAATTGTCTATGCTTGTTTGGCTGCCATGTGTGTTCATTCACGTTCATATATCTGTACTTTCCATCTGAGTTATTAATTATGCCATCATTTCCCGCTTTGAGCTAGTAATTGCCATGATTAGGGTTCAAATGGGCTATGATGTTAACCTTTTTGAATGTCGGTTTGACTTCCGATCTCTAATTATGATTTGAACATTCCGGCTAGACATATGCATGATTTGTGATTTATCATGATTACCGGTTACTTACGTTGCTTACCCACTCGGTTTTCCTCATTTCTTTGTGAAATTGAGTTTTTCTACTAAGTGTGGGGTGGGTCATTAGTTAATTAATCTGGTTTCGTTTCTGGTTTTAGGAATGTCATTCATGAGCGCAGGACTAAGGCGTGACTTGACACCGGTTCTAGCTCCCGAGCTCCCGCTCCGTCACACCAGCCGTCCAGGGCCCCCCACCAGCTTTCCCTGGCCGTGTCGGGTAGCCGAGCATAGTCTCGCGAAACCTCCCCTCCTCATTGATACGAAAAATTATCACCCCACTGTTGCCCGCCTACCCCAGTACTACTTCGAGCGCTACCAGCGGCTCGAGCATGTTCCTGTAGTTGATGTTCGCCCATTATCTATGGAGTCACTCTTCGAGCACGATGAGGACTGGCACCGGAATGTGCTCGACGCATTGATACCTGCAGGACTGCTGGAGCTGACCACTATAGCTGCTGACTTCCCAGACGTCGCTCTCCAGGAGTTTTGGGCAACATTCGATCTGGACAAGCACAAGAAGAGGCAGCGCAAGAAGGTCGTCTTTTTCTATCTTGGCGGGGTGTATAAGGACTTCACCTACGATGAGTTTGCAGCTCATCTCGGGATCCCCCGCGAGCACTACGAGGGACATCACCTTGGCTGGGAGAACAACTCCGGCAGCGGAGATGAGTATGACGCGCTCTGCAGCCACATGACTGGAGTGCCTGATGCTCGGACCACGAAGCACAACTCAGTTAAGTCTCTCTCTCACCCTCTCTATCGATTCATTCATATGGTTTGGCGTAGATCACTACTGTTGCTCCAGAGAAGGACCGCCACCATATCAGCAGAGAGGAGCTCATTCTTCTTCGCGCCATCTGGGAGAGTTACCCTCTTCATCCCGGATGGGTGCTTGCACGCTTATTCCGCCAGAAGACTCAGAAGCCGAAGCCACCTCGCTCACTCCTGGGAGGCAACTTTGTCGGCCGACTCAACATCTCCCTCGGTCTCAGCCATGAATATGGCCCGGACGTCCCACGCTGCAGAGTGTACACCGTCGGTGGAGATTTAGCGGTCAAGTACGCCCTTGAGCTGGACCTCAGTCCACAGGTGGTGGTGCCTCCTCCTCTCCATCACGAGGCCGAGTCGGAGGAAGAAGATGATTCTAGGGAGCCGTAGAGCCGGAGTTTCATGATCATATACCCTCGCCACATCATCAGGCAGTGTATGAGTACCAGTCGCCGCCGCCCATTCCAGATCCATACCAGGCGCCTCACCCTCAACACCGACCGCATCCCGCGGATGTTGGAGAGCTGTACGAGCGACTCCAGGAGTGGCGGATCCAAGATACCGCCGCTCAGGACGCCAGATGGACTATTATGCAGCAGCACATGAACCGCAATGACGAGAGGTATGAGGCACAGGTGGCATGGCAGCGACAGATAGGCGACGCCCTCCACATTCCCCCTCCCGATGCACCTGACCAGCAGTGATCGGGTTGTATTCCTTTTCTGGTCCTTTATTTTTATTTCTTCTTTTCGAATTTCGATCCAACTTTTTCTGTGTGGATCCGGGACACTTGTCCCAGTTTCCTTTTTATCTTTCATTTGTTTTTGTTTTGCAGGCAGTTGGGAGATTCCCTTTGCTTCGCTTTGGTAGATTGCCTCTGCTCCGAGGATCCGTGCTCATCCCCTACGCCAACCATCTCGGTCCAGGTTCTTCTATTTCACTCTGAACTCTAGATTTAGTCCTGTGAGGACACAGTACGATTTAAGTGTGGGGTAGGATGCTAGAGAACCTTGCATGAACTTGATTGCCCTTGATTGTGTTTTTGTGTGCCTCGTGATTCCTGTCCAGTCTCTCTAGCATTAGAATGGCTCAGTTCTTGATTTTTGATGTTAAGTTGCTGTTCAATCTTTCATAATGATGCTTACACTGCTTAACCTAGAACTTGAGAACCAACGTGTTTACTTTGATGCTAAATTGCCTGGTCAGAACATAATTTTTAAAATCACACTTGTAGTTTGTAGCCTTGATTGCATGAAAATGACCGAATCCGACTAGCAAACCAACTGTGAGCTTTTGATCCATTGCACGTAACTTGCAATTTCAATTCTTTTTGAGTGATTTTCTGTTTGCTTGAATGAGTTAGAATTTGCATGAGACCTACTCGAGACCACACGATGACACGAGTTCTAGAATGATAGGGGCTCCTAGATTCAGCTACTAAGCCAGATAGTCTACCTAACGATAAATCCATTAGGTTTAAACCCTTGAGCTTGGCCTGTTATTTCGGTTCGATAATATATTACAGCCATTTCCCATTCTTTCATTCCCCGTTGATCCCCTGTGGTTGTAGTTCTAGATTGACCTACCGGTAGTCGGTTTGTGGTAACCTGCCTATAGCCATTAAACAGGTGGTCTTAGCTATTATGTCCAAACGTGTAAACCCTTCTAGCAACTAAAAGAAAGAATCGGCACAAAGAAAAAGAAAAAAATAAAAATAAAAGAAATGTCGAAAAAAAAAGAAAAGCAAAAAAATCAGAAAAGTTTCAAGTATTTAGTTCAATAAACGTTCTTCTCCCTACAAATGGAAGGACGAAGCTAAAGAAAAGTCAAAAGAAAAAAAAGTATAAAGAAAAAATAAGTGCTAGGTTGCTTGAGGGTATCATAGAACGAGCGTTCACTATTCCACCCATGTCTGGTTAGACGGTAGGAAACCACAGGCTAGATTCGAGGGAAGTTAGTCGAAAGCTACACCGCACCAAAGCCATCATCATACATTCCCATCATCCATCGCATCAAAAACCCTTGTAGTGTAGAATTCGTTACAGTCCTAGCAGGGAAGTCCTTCTTGACTAGTTACTCATGTTGTCACAGTGGTGGAGATGTGGTCGAATTGCAAACTTATGACAGAATTCAGTAACAGAAAATGATTGAGAGCAGAAACACGTCCTTAAACACAGAGAGTGAGAGTTCCCCGTTTACTAAATATTTCCTGTGTGAGGAGTCTGGTCGGTCAGGTCAAATTCGTGCATAATTGGTTGCGATTACTCGTCGTGTGCAGTTTGTAGTGAGACCAGGTTGTTTGGCTGATCAGTATGCATGTTAGGTTTCTTGTTCTAGGAATTATCTGTCTAATAATTCATTGTGTTTGATTGAACTCCAATTTAATAAATCTTATCATTTGTGAACATGAACGTTTCTATTTAGTTTGCTTGAGGACAAGCAAAAGCTTAAGTGTGGGGTATTTTGATGACACTCGATTTGACGTGATTATCAGCCTCATTTAAGCGACATTTCCTTGCTTAAGACATGGTTTTTGGGGTAGAATAGCGAATATTCACTCAACTACTCTATCTCGTGCCATTTGTGTTACTTTGGCCCGTTTCGGGTCTATTTGGTGGTTTTCTAGTGTTTTCATGTTAGCACAGGTTTTTGCCATCAAAGCGTGTCTAAGGCGTTGGAACCTCGAGGAATCGCACCGGAATCGATCCGAGGAGTCAATCAAGTCGAACCAAATCCTGCTCCCATTTACACTGAAGTTTTCGACGAAATTCCCTTGGAGTTTTCGACGAAAACTCATGAAGTTAGGGTTAATCCACTGCAAGAAAACTCATGAAGTTAGGGTTAATCCACTGCAAGAGTAACTCATAAATCGTTAGTAATTGCACCAGTTAGTTAAGTCGTTGCGAGAGGCGACCGTACCCGGGCGGCTAATTAATCTTGGTAGCTAGATCGGATAGAGCGAACGTTCGCCAGTCTTAAACCTAAGGGTAAGGAGTTATGGTGGTGTCTTAGAATTGATTGAATGAGAATCGAAATATGCTGATCTGTTGATTGCCAATGCTCTGGTGAACGAAGGGGGATTCAAAGTCTAAGCTTGTCATCTTTGTTTAATCAACCAATCTTTCAATCTGTTTTCAGTTTTAATTTTTAATTTCCGTGCATTTCTTAGAATTAGAAGTCGTGGAACTCACACCACGCACAAAGTGTTAAACCTGAGTAATTTGCCTCTATATTTGAGTAGTCAATCATTAGAAGACCCGTGGAATATGATTTACCCTAGCTTTTAGCTTGGTAGTTATTTGATAAACCCACTCAGCAGCGATCATCACAGGATAATGACTTTTTCTCCAATTTCCACCTGCTCGCTGCAGTTTGTTGGAATGTGTGGAAAGCTCGTAATGGGTTTGTCTTCCGTGCGGAAGTTATTAATCCGCGTGATTTGGACGCTGCAATCGCGAAGGACTGTTCTGTGTGGAGATTGTGCACTTTCTCTCGGGCGGATCCTCCGCCTGGGTACCATTCTACAGCCAACCACCCTAATCCATGCCCACCGCCAAGTACACCTAATTGGGTGGTACATTAGGATCATTTGTTAATGATTCCCAAGAGGCGGCTTTTGGTGATGAGTGGGGTAAATGGTACCTTTTTCTGTTCTTCGGCAATAGTTGCGGAGGCGAGAGCTATTTATGCAGCAACCATCATGGCATCTACAATGGGTGCGCCGACTACTATCCTTTCGGACTGCAAGGTTTTAAAGGATGCGATCAATGACCCGAAGCATCAATGGCCTTGGGAATGTTATGCCTTAATGGGAGCTTTCCTTTGTCTTCTTCAAAGGAATATTTGGATTAACGTCAGGTTTGTTAGGAGAAATCTAAACAAGGTTGCGGATTGGGTTGCGGTTGGTTCTCGACAACACAACCTTCCTCACAATTGGATTTCTTTTCTCAATTTTATTGGACAATAGTCCTCTGTAATCTGTAACTCTTTGTTGATGGAATGAAACACCCCCTTTGTCGAAAAAAAAGGAGTGCTTGTAACAACCATTAGAGCATAAAGAAGAAAGAGGGTTGAAAATTTCGTAAGAGAAAATTAAGGCTCTAATATCATGAAAAACGTAATATGATCTTGTGTTTTATATTCACATGTATATAATTTAAATATTACAAACAATAGATTTTTTTTTTTTGATGAAAGGCCTGATTTTATTAAGCAGCACTTCTCATACTGCTAACAGCATACAGCAATTAGCAGTATAAGAACAAAAGACGATGGCAGAGAGGCTTACAAGCAAAAGAAACAGAACAGAAACGGAAAATAGAAAAACAGATGAACCCAACAGCATGATAATTACAATGAGGAAAGCCAATCAAGAGGCAAAAGATCGTCACGCGCTTGAACAGCTATGCAATGAGCTTGTTGAACAATGGATCTTGGGGCCTTGCTGATATGTATCTGCTGATTCCAATAAAGTAGCTGTGTAATCGATGCCAACAAACCTGAGATGTTCCATGGCCATTCTTGTGGAGGTCTTGTAATGGAATCAACAATAATAGAGCTATCAGTATTGATCAAAGTTGGACCAGCAAAGTTCTTAACCAAATCAACAGCTGATAAAACTGCATAAGCTTCAGCACAAACTGGTGCTGCACACAACACAATTCCAGCCTTACCATTCACCACATGTCCCTCAGTATTATAAACTATAACACCATAAGCTCCTTTCTGGATTGGTGCTTTAAAAGCACCATCACACACAACCTTGAAAGAGTAGGTTGTTGGAGGTAGGGAATTGATTGAATGGAATGAAGTAGCACTGGAAGAAAAACTAGACAAAGTACCTCTAACAGTAGTGTTCAGGTTCCAACGATGCAACTCATTTGCTCTTCTTGAGATTAAATCTGGTAAGTGAGGAGAAACATTTTGGAACAGATACTCATTCCTCAATTTCCAAATGTACCATAAAGTATAACCAATCTGAGTTGTTGTTGTCTGTGAAACTGCAGAGACTAAGGATTTAAACCAAGATTGAGCTGATTGAAGCCTTGAAGGTCCTTGCAAAGTGGGTGAAACTTGCTGCCAAAAAGACATGCTCACAGGACAATGGAATAACATGTGTTCCATTGATTCATCATCTGCATTGCAAGTGTGACAGATTGATGAAGTAGTACATCTTCTTCTGAATAAGCCAATCTTTGTAGGCAAGGCATTCCTGCAAACACGCCAAAGAAAGAACTTGATTTTAGGAGGCAAATCAAGTTCCCACAGCCATTTCCACATCTTCTTTGTGCTATTATCAACAGGCTGATTGAGAGAATTTGTAATAGCTCGAAGATGTCTATAGCAAGATCTTACTGTAAAATTTCCAGTAGACTCATAATGCCAGATTAATCGATCTGCAAAACCTTCAGGACCTAAAGGAATGAGTAAGATCTGCTTAACCACAGATTCAGGGAAGATAGTTCTTAGCTTAACAACATTCCAAATTCTCTGTGGATTGATGAGAAAGTGAACAAGAAGCTTTGAAGCCTGCTGCCTCAGGTATCCAAGCATCAATGATATTCGTTCCATAACCATCACCAATATTTTTCCTCAATCCATGAAGTAGTGCCTTTCTTCCTTCCATAATTCCTGACCAAATCCAAGATGACCTATGGTGTTTATTTGCTTGAAGGAAATCAGTGTTTGGAAAGTAGATACCTTTCAGAAGTTGGACCCATAAACAATCTGGTTGAGTCAAGATTTTCCAAGCCATTTTAGCAATGAATGCTAAATTGAAGTCATAGAAGCTTTTGAAACCTAATCCACCATCTGCAACTGGTTGTCTTAGTTCAGTAGCTGCCAACCAATGTATCTTCTTGCTGGATGTTTCTCCTGACCACCAGAAGTTAACAATCACCTGATCCATTTTCCTGAGTATATGCTTAGGTAGCAAAAAACAAGAAAAGAGATAAGATGGAAGTGCTTATAAGATTGATTTGATCATCACTGATCTGCCAGCATGAGAAAGTAAATGTGATTGCCATGTCTGTGCCCTGGAAGTCAATCTATCAAGCATGTAATGAAAGGTTTCTTTCTTAGTTGAACCCCATTCAGCTGGAACACCTAAATAGCTGCCAATAGAAGCTGAAGCATTAACATTAAATTCTGCAGCAATAGCCTGTCTAATCATGCCAGGAGTGTTTCTGGAGAAAAGAATAGAAGACTTTGAAGCATTAATAGCCTGACCAGAAACATAGCAGTACTTACTTAGAACCTGATGAATATTCCTTGCCTCTGAAATGGTTGCAGAACCAAAAATGATTGTGTCATCTGCAGAAAGGATGTGATGCAGTGTTGGACATAACCTGTTCAGTTTAATTCCTTTCACTCTTCTTTGAGTAACGGACTGTTGAATCATGAATGAAAGGACATTGGAGACAAGAATAAATAGATAAGGAGACAGTGGATCTCCTTGTCTAAGTCCTCTCGTTGGACTAAACCACTTTGTTGGAGAACCATTGAGCAGAACATTGAATCTTACTGAAGTGATTAAGGACTGAATCCAACTGATCCAGGTTACATGGAATCCAACTGCTTGAAGAGTAGCGAAGAGAAAATCCCATGATACCTATCAAAGGCCTTAAGCATATCAACTTTGAACAGAAAATCATACTTTGTACCCTTTTTCCTTGTTCTAAGTTTATGAACCACTTCATGAACTACAACCACATTATCTTGAATGGTTCTGTTTCCAGTAAAAGCTTATTGTAATTCAGAAATGATCTGAGAGATGTAAGGCCTTAATCGAGCAGTCATAATTTTTTAGATTACTTTCATTCTGAAATTTGCCAATCCTATAGGCCTAAACTGAGTAATAACTTCAGGATGCTTGACCTTAGGAATTAAAGCAATGAAAGTATCATTCCATGAATCATGAACATAACCCTGATCAAAGAAGGAACGAACCTCTGAGCAGAAATTGTTTGATATAAGATTCCAATGTACTTGGAAGAATCGACCAGGAAATCCATCAGGGCCAGGTGCCTTAGATGGTCCCATTTGAAAGACAGCTCGCTTAATCTCTGCATCAGTTACTGGCTTGATTAAATGCTCATTCATATAGCAATCAACTTTCCTTGGCAAGTCTTGCAAGAAAGAATAATCAATAACATCCAAGGAATCAGAGAACAAAGTATTATAGAAGCTGACAATATGTGATGAAAGTGCAGCTGGGGTAGAAATCCATGACTCATCATCTAGCTTAAGAGCAGTGATATTATTAATACTTCTCCTCTGCAGTGTTGATCTATGAAAGAAACCTGTATTATGATCACCTAGATGAAGCCATTGATTTCGAGATCTCTGAGACCAATAACATTCCTGAATACTCCATCTTTTTTATAATTCTTCATTTATACTGGAAATTCTTTGAAGACGAGATGAAGTTGAGGTAAGTGCAGAAAGAGCTTCCAGTTCTTGAAGAAGGTGATTTATATGTGAGCCATTGTTACCAATGGTGTCTCTCTTCCAAGCAGATAAGGCAGTAGCACAATGTTGTAGATTTTGTGTTGTGGAAAGATCATTCTTCCAACTCAATTCCACCTGATGTTTATAAGAAGCCTCCAGCAACCACCTTTCTTCATATTTGAAGCTTCTTGTGCTTTTTCTCACTGTTGGATCAAAATTCAGTACAATCGGAGCATGGTCAGACTGTGTGATTGGAAGCCAAGCATTGTTACAAAGAACACGATCTAGTCTTTGACGAACTAAACCCCCAACAGAATTGTTGTTTGTCCAAGTAAAACAAGGGCCTTGTGACTTCACCTCCAGAAGTCTTAAATGTTGAATGAAAGCATTGAAATCTCTCATTGTGGAGGAGTCAGGAGGATTGGACCCTTCTTTTTCTTCATTACAACAAATGGCATTGAAATCCCCTAGAAAACAAAGAGGAAAATCAATTGAAATCTCATGATTCTGCAGAATCTCAAGCCAAACTGCTTGTATTTGCTCTCGTCGTGGAGCTCCATATACAAAGCTGACATTAAAACTGACTATTCCTGACCAGTGAATGTCAATATAATTCTTGGAGCTACGAAGAACAGAAATGTCTAAGTCCTGAATCCACCATAAAGCTAACCCTCCAGAGCTACCCTCAGGATCAACATAAAAAGAATGTCGAAATCTTAGCTTCCGCCTGAGCCTTTCCATAGTATTTCTTGACTGTTTGGTTTCCATTAGAAATACCATGGAGGGACAAGAGTTACAGATAAGTTTCTGTAAATATTGAATTGTAGAGGCTTGTCCCGCACCTCTACAATTCCAGCTAAGGATCACTTTGATATTGGTGGCAGTTGGCCTGCCACCAAAGCCTTAGGAGAAAGAGAAGAAGAACTCTCTTCTTGATCAGCAGCATCCATATTTTCATGAGCAGCTGAAGTAAGCCGAGCAGTTTTAAAGATTCTAAGAGGACGCTGACCTGACATAAGTCCCATATTGTATCCTCTTGGTTCATTTTGCCAATCATCTAAGCCAGTAGAAGGGTCTCAGTTGTTCTCCTTTTTTTAACTGGTTGAGTTAATGCTGGATGAATCTGCTTGCCACAAAGGTTTTCCCAACAGCTGCGATTAGGCCTAAGGAAAGGAAGAGCAGAGTCCAAACAATACATATCAGAAGGCCTGAAGTCCATATGACTTGGATGCAGAGAATTAATAATCCTTGAAACTTGATCATTTTGCAGACTCAAAAGAGAGTAAACCAAGATTGGAATCGGCATAGCATCCACTTCAGCATAAGTTAAACCTGAATAATACTGAGCCAAAGCACGTAATATGATAACATTATTTGGCAAAGTCAAGTGAGAGAGTCCCAAAGTATTGATATGTGCTGGATGCTGTGTTCCTGTCCAAAAAGGAGCAAACATCTGTGCAGTTGCCTGCTTAAAAGGAGGTTTAGGGAGGATATCCGAGGCACGAGACAAGAATATAGGCAAAGCTGGTGCTGTAAAGTTGGTTGTGTCTGCATCCTGACATAAATGAGCAGCAGAGGACATCTGGAAAGTAGAGATATTTCCCTGGACTGAAGGAAAGTCAACAGGTGAGTCACTTTCCACTGCTTCCATTCTAGCAGCTTGCTTACCAACTGATCAATGATCAGAAGCCGATGAAGAATCAATCGACGGTGATTTTTCTCTATTTGAAGGACCATGTGAACGAGTTGAATAACGGATTCCATCAAGCTTTTGAGGAACTTCAATCCTCATATGACTACCAAATCGAGTCTGATGAGTTTGAAAGAAATCTGGATTTGAAGCTCTTAACTCACAATATGAGATGTGTATGTCCCATTACTCCACAACAGTAACAGAAATCCGGAATATTTTCATAGACAAACTCTATGTTCTTTAACTCACCATGATCTCCTGGGTATTGAAAGCCAGTAGGTAGAGGTTTGTCAGTGAAAAGCTCCAAGTGTAATCGAAGATAACTACTCCATTCATCTGGTCGTCGACCCTCTTCATCTATCTCAATCAACCCTTTGAACAAACTAGTTATGAGATTAATATTATCATCACTTCTCAAGTCTGGTGTTAATCCCAAAATTCGAACCCAAGTAGAAGTTGAATTTATCTGAACTTCTTGAGGAGAGTTGAAATCATCCCAATGATGAAGAACCAAGTGAGACTGCATCAAGTTCCAGGGACTTCCCAATAAGATTTGAAGCTTATCCTCTTCCTCAAAGAAGTTGAACAAGAACAGATTCTTTCCTGGCAAAGATTGGACTCGAAGATCACCCTTTAAATGCCAAACTCGTAAAGCATTATTTTTTATTGCAGCAATAGAACACGTCCTTTAGCTGATGAACCGACCAACTAAGGATCGTTTGGAGAAAGAACCACTTCGAGTGTGGTCTCTTTGGAGAAGAAGAACTGGCTCATCACAACTCATAAGTGATGTACTGTTAATAAGATCAGCTATATTCTGATTGTCTACCATAGAAAGAGAAGAGAAGAAGCAGAAGAAGAAGGAAAGATGCAGCAATGGAAGCTCCACAAAGGAGAAAGTTGCTCTATTACAGAGAAAGATGCTCTAAGAACAGAGAAAGTTTTTTTTACCCAATTTTATTTCTCCCGTGATTTTTACAAACAATAGATGATGATGAAGATTTATTAGAACAACTAATATTATATACATAAATGAGTTTGTAACAATAGATTGAGATTAATGGAGATAATATTTCCTAATCAATTTATACATCATTTCCTTTTTTATTTATGTAAACTACATTTTTTTTTTGAAGTCAAAGCTCGTCATGATTTTATTAATGCGTAGTAGTAATCAGACAGATACATCTCAGTGCATTAAAAAGACAGTTCGGAGGTGCTCTTCCTATAGTAGGTGAAGCAAAGTTACGTGCCTGCCTTGCAAGGACATGGGCAGCCACATTATTATTCCTCCTAACAAACTGTATCGTGGTGGATTGATCAATCAGTCTTCGGCAGAGTTGAATTATATCTCCAAATTCGATGCTATCTTCCTCTGTTGCATTTATGGCCGTGCACACCAACTGTGAGTCGATTTCAATAGTGATTTGGTTGATGTGTAGCTCTCGGATCCACTTCAGAGCTTCCAACAATGCTCTTGCCTCGCATTCCTTTGCTTCCGGACAGCCTCTGGAAGTGCTCGTTCTGTAGCTTACCATTGAGCCGTCAGAGCGCCGAATAAGCATCCTGGCACCATACTGGTGAGTATCCCGGAAGAGAGCACAATCTACATTAAACATCAGCTCGCCTTCAACCGGAAGAATCCACTTCAAACAGATTGGCGGTTTGGGCGTCGGGTTATCTACTGCTGACGGGAAGACTTTTTGCCACTCTCTTACTTCATCAAGAGTTGTACGGGCCGTGATATATGGGGGTGTCTCTTCTCCTCTCCAAACTCTGTTATTTTTTTCCCTCCAGATCCCCACCAAAGTGGCTGCAAAGGCCTGAAGCTTGTGTTTAGACATATTACTAATTGCCTTGAATATCCACTCCTTGATTGATTCAGCGTCATTTCTGAAGAGCTCAATGTCGCCCAACAGTCCCATATGCCTCCGGCAGTTTGTTGCATAACCACAAGCTACAAAGAGGTGCCAAGGTGATTCCCATAAAGTATTACAAACGCCACACTCACCAATTACCGGCATATGTCGATTCCGCAAGGCCTCACGAGTTGGGAGATTTCCCCGTGCAAGCCTCCACAACATAACTCTGATCCGGGGCGGCACCAGCGCTTCCCACAGATTATCCTAGTTTCCTTGGACATGGAGATGTGCTCGATCCGCAATAGAGTCCATCACCCATCGGTATGCCGATTTAACAGTATACTCACCATTTTTGGTGAGGCTCCAGATTTTCTTATCCGGACCATGCTCAGTGCTCAATGGGATGGACAGAATAGCTGCAGCATCACGGGGTTCAAAGATCTCCTCCACTAATTCCTCATCCCATTCCTTAAGTCCCGGTATAAACAGATCGCAAACTTTCAGGTTTTCCAATCCCACCACTGGTCGAGTTTCCACAAATTTATTGTCCTCGAACTTCAGCCATGGCTGCCTCCACACGTGAATCGAGCCACCGTCTCCAACTTTCCATCTAGCTCCACCTTGGACTACAATTCGGGCTTCCCAAATACTTCGCCATACCAAGCTCGGGTTTCGACCGAGGTCTGCCAACACAAATTCCCCATTAGGGTAGTATTTAGCTTTGTAGATCTTTGCGACGATAATATCTGGGTTTGTTTGGAGTCTCCAACCTTGCTTCCCAAGTAGCGCCAAATTGAAGCCGTGTAAGTCTCAAAACCCCATACCGCCATGTTCCTTCCTCACGCATAGCTTCTCCCATCTCATCCACGATATACCTCTGCTCCCATCACTCTTCCTTCCCCACCAGAAAGAGTTGATCATATGGGTAACATAAAAACATTCATACAGTATATTGGAATTGCTTGAGCTACCGCCTTGACCATCACCTCTCGTCCTCCCATAGACATCTGTCGACCTACCCAAGAGTGGAGTCGTTGCCACACCCTGTCCCTGAGGAACCCAAAGACCTGCCTTTTATTACGTCCAACCATGGCTGGCATCCCCAGGTATCTGCATGTGTCAAACTCGCCAAAGACACCCAAAATCTCGGAGATTGCCAACTTCAGCATGGGGTGCAGGCTTCGGGTCATAAAAACTCCTGACTTTGTATAATTTATTAATTGACCCGATGCATCTGCATAGATATCAAAAATATGTTTTAGCTTCCGAACTTCACTGATGTCTGCCTGACAAAAAAAGAGGCTGTCGTCGGCAAATAACAGATGTGAGATCGCCGGTGCTCTTGGACACGCTTTGACTCCCTGAATTTCTCTTCTCGCAACTGCATTCCTCATAAGTGATGAGAGGCTCTCCACACACAAAAGAAAGAGGAAGGGGGCAAAGGGCATCCCTGTCTGAGACCTCGTCCCGGCTTGAAATTATCTGACCGCATTCCATTCATAATCACTTTGTAATCCACCGAGGTCACGCAACTCATAATCAGCTCGATCCATTTCATCGGAAACTCCATTTTGCATAGGACAGCTTCGAGATACTTCCACTCAACTCGATCGTACGCCTTAGATATGTCTACTTTTAGCGCCACATCCCCCACCTTCGACCTTTTACGTTTTTTCATGCTATGAAGCATTTCGTACGCCACCATTATATTATCCGTTATCAGCCTCCCTTTCAGAAAAGCCGACTGTTCCGGTGCGATCAGCAATTCTACGCAGTCTCTCATCCTGTTTGCCATAGCTTTTGCCACAATACGATACAAAACAAAGCAGAGAGAAATAGGGCGCATATCTTTCATTGAGTTAGGGGTATGAATTTTTGGAATTAAGATTATGTCTGTGTGATGTACCTCTGACGGGAATGTGCCTCGATCCAGCCAACGTATGCAAGCATCCGCAATTTCCCCTCCGAATTCCTGCCAGAAATGTTGAAAGAATCCAGGGTTTAGGCCGTCAGGCCCCAGAGGTTTGTTGGGATCCATGCTAAAAAGTGCTAATCTGATCTCCTGACGATCAAAGCTCTCCATCAACCGTGTTTTATCCCCCGCTGTTACTTTACTGTCGATGACGTCCGTTACTGGTTTGGCATTACACCCTCCTGACGTGAACAGCTCCACAAAGTAATCTTGAGCAAGCGCTTCAAGGTTTTCCTGATCGTCGATCCACGTGCCATCGTCTCTTTTAAGGGCTTTGACCGTGTTCTTCTTCTTTCTAGTGTTAGCCGTGGTATGGAAGAGAGTTGTGTTCCTATCTCCATCTTTTAACCAGAAATTTTTTGCCCTTTGATGTCAATAAGTTTCTTCTTCCTGCAACGCAAGGAGTACGTCATCCCTACACTCAGCATACTTTGCTTCACCACCCTCATCCGATCGCTCTCGCAGCTCTAACATCTTTCGTGTTCCATCATTGATACGGTGTCGGAATCGCATAGCGAAGCCCTTACCCCATCGATTCATTGCCTCGGTGCACTGCGCTAGTTTCTCCATAATATCGCTACCCTCGCAGCTTCTCCAGGCATCAATTACAATCTGTTTGAAGCCCTCTTCTTGAATCCAACAATTTTCGTATCTAAATCATCTTTGCAGCCGATCAGATGTATTTCCTTGGGTATTTAACAGGATCGGGGTATGATCTGAAACTAGTACTACCAGATTCGTTAGTGTAGCGTTCATGAATCTATCGTGCCAATCTGTATTAGCCAGCGCACGGTCGAGCTTTTCCTCCACTTTATCTGGGCCCCGCCCCCGATGCCAGGTAAACGGGTAGCCTACAAATTCAACGTGAGTGAGGCCACAATCAAGTACTGCCTCCCGAAAACCTCTGATTAAAGGTTGAGGATGCTCTCTCCTTCCCCGTTTCTTGTCTTCGCTCAGGATATCATTAAAGTCCCCAATACAAGCCCATGCCCCCTCACGTTGGTTTGCAATTTCTTAGAGCATACTCCATGATTCCTGTCGTCTGCTCCTATCGGCTATCTCGTAGAACCCCGTGAGGTGAAAGGGTACCTCATCTTCGGCGTCGAGTTCAATATTTATATAGTTTCTTGTATAATTCAGTATTCTTCCTTTCTCAGCTGACTTCCATAGGATCGCGATGCCGCCACTATGCCCCACGGCATCTACAGTCAGGCAAGCTTCAAACCCAATCTTTCGTCTTACTTCCTCCACCCTCGTTTGATTTGCAAATGTCTCAATCAAGATTACCACCTCTGGCCTATGAGTTCTTACCAACTCATTTATTGCTTAAATTGCTCGAGGTTGGCCCAATCCTTGGCAATTCCAGCTTAGTACGATCATGGCTGTGGGCAGGTCCACGACAGGCCTGCCTGCGACACATTTTTTTGGGGCGTGACTCCCTTTTTGGGGGGACTTAGAAGGTTTGCTCCCTGTGCCTGTATCATCTTCCATCATCTCGGGAGATTCACCTCTTCGTCGTCGTTTCTTTTCATCATGAATCACTATTGGTATCGCCTCACTCGTGACTGCCGATGCTCCATAAGGTATGATCATACCTTCAGTGTGCTTGCTTGCACCCAAGTTCCCCAGAAGGCTTTCAATATTACTCGGACGTGTCGGCATTGGGGAAGTAGGTGCAAATGTATCCTTCCATTTTCCTCTGGTATTATATCCCGTGAGGTGGCTGTTGTTTGTTGTGGTTCTCCTATCAATCCATTCTTCTCCTGGCCTTGGCTTGTACTCCTTGGTGGAGCTCGGAGCTCCTCATCCCACATACGAATAATTTCCTCTTCTGGGATTTGGAACAAGACTTCACAATAGCGATCAATGTGGCCCATTTTACAACAAATATAGCAAAAATTCGGAAGTCTCTCGTATCTGAATTTGCAGTTACACTATCACCACACTCCACTCTTAGCTTCTTCTCCCGTCGTAAGGGTTTCCTGATGTCAAGTTCAACCCTTAGGCGCATAAACTCACGGTTGTAGGGCAGCATATTTCATTCATCGTATTCGACGAATCGTTTGACGAAGTTCTCGAGGGCTTTTCCTATAGTTTTCGAGAAGAAGCCTGCTGGTAAATCTCATACTTGCACCCAGAACTTAACTGTATGGAGTTGTACCGATTGTGGTATCTCTCCCATCTTCATCTCGTGTAAGACCAACATGCTTCCATCAAAGTGGTAAGGTCCCAAATCCATCACTCTCCTGAGGTCAATGATGTGATTGAACCGGAATAATAACAGCTTTCCTTCCAGCTCTTCAATCGCTACCCTTCGGCCTGGCCTCCACAGGGACGCCATTCGACTTTCAAACGCAGGGAAATTGTAGTTTTTATCTGTAAGGAGGAAACCCACTAGGCACATGTAGTAGTCTTCCGTCGGCACAACCAGGACATCGTTCGAGAAGACGAGGTCCTCCTCATCTTCTTCGAGTGAAAGTTGCGAGACTCCGTTCTCCATTCTATCGTACGTAGGCAGCAGAATCTCGCTTGGTAGCACGTTGAGAATACAGAGATCGTACGTGGCGACGCGTGAAACCCTAAAAACCCAGTGGCGGTGAAAAAACCCTTATTCAAGGGAAAAAAACTCTCATGCGAGAGAAAATCAGTAAGCGGAATGTTTAATCACTAGATAGAGACGTACTTATGTAAACTACATCATTTTCTTTGTTTCAATCATCTTCTTAAATATCTTAATGGCCGCATGGTATGTTTGGTTCTGACACCTAGGACAATGGTGAAATATGGAGCTGCCACATCACCATACTTTATTTCCTACTTTTATTTTTTATTTCCTATGTTATAAATAAGCTTGGGTGGTGGATATAATGTGTATAGTTATTGATAATAATTATATGAAATTCATTTAAGTTGTCAATCATTATTGAGGTAGTAACAGTTTCTGTCTCTTGGTGTATTTAGTCATAATGATTGTATGTTTTAATATTGGTATTTAAATTGTTTATGGGTTGAGATTAATTCGTAAGCTTGGCAATTGGTTTTGAAAATTAGGTGTCCACCCGAAACACGGTCGATCAATCATTTTTTCACTTAAACTCATCGATCTCCATTCCCTCTCGAAATCGTAATGCTCTGTTAATTATAGCTTAATCTCGAAAATCTCTATGCAATCCAGATGCAGAGAGATTTAGGGTGGGTTTTAATGTTATTATACTTTGAGATTTAGGGTCAAAGTAACAAAACATGATATTTAAAGCATATAGATATTACAATTTCACACATAGTAACATCAGGGCCGTCCAATGAATTTTGGAGGCCCTGTTCCAAAATTATAGTATAGTCGTATTTTAAAAAATCATAATATATACTCGGTTTACTTGTATTAATATGACCTGAGATGATCTGGGGCACGTAAAACTTGACTCGCGATAGATTTATAACATATTTGGAAAATTCATGTCATTCCTAGCCTACATGAATTTTTATTAAAACAGCAAAAATTTGAGAAAATTTAATTTATTTATATATAAATCAATAAAATTAATACCATATAAAAATGACCAAAATAATAAAGATATATAAAAATTTAGAAAAAAGAAAAACAATGATTGTTGAAATATAAACTTTATTTCATTTTGTCAAAGTAAGGAATTGAACCCTTAACCTCCCAAAACAAAGTAACAAGCTAAGCCACTAGGCTAACACTGCATTAATATCTCTTTTTGCATAGCATTTTATAATACATTTCTCAGGTATTTCTACTTAACCCGAAAATTTTGAGGCCCCCAAAATTTTGTGGCCCTGTGCCGAAGGGCAGGCCAACACACCCTAATGGCCGGCCCTGAGTAACATCAAACTCATATACAATGATTAAACAATGATGCGGGTCACAACTCAGTTAAAATTTAGTCCAATGTAAGTCCCAAAACACCAACTGAAACAGATTTGTTACAAATTATCATCGAAACACTCAATTAAACCTTCCAAATTAAACCACCCGATACGATACAAAATACCCACCAACAATAATTATCAAATAAAAACACTATAACCAGCGCCCAAACGGGCGGATCCAACACTAGTATGCAATTAAAACATACTCTTTAATTTGAATTATGTGAGATTTGACATGTGGCACAAAATTATATCCATTCCTTAGAGTACTCACTCTTATCATATAAATACTAAATAGTAACATAAATTCTACTTTATTAATAGAAATAGAATATATGTGAATTTCTACTTTTAAGTAGTACATATCATTATTTCATTTGCAAAGCATGCAAATACATGTGCATATGTAGAAATTTAAAAACAAAAGTAAAAATTTAGGCATATATTTTGTCGTTTGATTCTCATTCTCATAAAGTATACATCAAAGTTTTATATCGCGCAACAATGATCATCTCCACCTCATTATTTTCGCCATCAACATCAAACCCTGCACCATCGCACAACACACATTTAAAAAAAATCAAATATCTACGTTAAATACGTATAAATATCAATAAAATTACTATATAATTATTAGTTAAATTAAGACGTAAATTTATTAAATATTCATAAACGCACCTGGAACAGTCAATGTCGAGAGAAAGGTCGGGAAGCTTGACGTTGACTTTGCACATCTTGGGAAGATTAGAGGCGATAGACAGGTCAAGTCTTGGAACGAGGCTAGCATAGGACTTGAGGCACTCGCAGATTGCTACCCTGCTAGACTTTTGGTTTGAGTATGGCTCAAGTGCCTTCACTTCGCTACAACATTCTCTGGATGGGTCTCCATTCCCTGTTAAGTAAGGAATGCAGGGCCTCAAGTCCGTGTAGATGGTCGGGCAAGACGGGGCTGCTTGTTGTTGTTGCTTTATCTGCAACCACTGAGATCCCATCACCACCGGCCAACCTCCGATCAAGAACATGACCACTACAAGTGCCAAATAGCGACTCACCATATCTTTAGCTATGAATATGTGATCTATTCTGTTTGATATTTACTTAACTGTGTAGTAATAATTTCTGTGAATGATATGACGATGTGATTTTGATGTGACTTTAATTAGTGCATTTTAAGCTTATGAATGACCTATGAAATACCATGTTTATTCGTGAAATGACATGACTTATATGCTTTTATTGGAGTTTTGTGCAAAGTGTCATTTTGTTGTCCGGTTGCCACTTTGGAGCCAAATTCGTGGGCTATTGGAGTTGCCTCTGTGCATTTTCAGGTTATGGCATCAAAGTACGGATGACAAGGAGCGCATAGGAGCAAACGGGAGGTCATTTGGAGGCCGGACGAGGGAGATGTGAGCATTACAAGATCGAGCTTTCTGCAGAGTGCAGGGGTGCACGCCGTGCAGAGGTGCACGCCGTGCAGGAGTGCACGCCGTGCAGGGGTGCACGCCGTGCACTGTCCCCTGCACTATAAATACTCTTGTTTTTGGCCATTTTGGGCAATTCTTTGATATCTCTTGAACCCCAAAACACATACCCACGAACCCTCAAACCCTAGAACACATTTTTGGAGCAATTTGAAGCCATTGGAGCTAGGATTGAAGCCAACAAACCTTGGGAGAAGTGCTTACAAGTGGAGAAGTGAAGATCATCTCAAGGATTCATCCATGGTGTTCTTGGTGACCATTCTTCCTTCTTTTCTCTTTACTCCCTTGGCCATGTGTGGCTGAGTTTCTAGGGTTCATCTTGGATGGGTAGATTAGTTGTGCTATGATAGAGAGATGATTGTATAGAACTTGCCATGATTGATCTTGGTTGTATGAGGATGATTCCTAGACTTGTTCTTAATGCCATTTTTTGCCATGTTTGCTTAATTTGGTCCATTCATTGTGATTTGATGCATGAGAGTGCTTGGATTGCATAGATTGTAGGTCTAGGGATTGAAGTGAGTGTGTTCTAAGAGATTAGATCATCTTATTTCAACCATTTTCACTTGATTTCTCTCTTGGGCATTTTATCGAACACTTGGTGTGCATGTGGATTTTCATTCAATTGAGTTTGAAAAGGCTTTTTGGTGAATCTCTTAGTGTTAGAGCATTGAT
This sequence comes from Linum lewisii, assembly GCA_034768395.1. Taxonomy (NCBI): domain Eukaryota; kingdom Viridiplantae; phylum Streptophyta; class Magnoliopsida; order Malpighiales; family Linaceae; genus Linum; species Linum lewisii. The sequence continues at coordinate 11,766,901 of CM068296.1, read as the reverse complement.
ATGAGAGTGTTGTGCCTAGCCTTGTGGTCATAGAGTCTTAAGAGAGGGTCTTGTGTCTTGGCATTTCATCAAACACTAAGAATGCATCCTATTTCATTTAGCTTGAGAGCGAGAGCCTAAGTTGAGTGGTATTAGGATAGGGATTTGGTGCTACGAGAGTGCATTGAGTCTATAGAAGTGAAATGCATGGTCATCCAAATGCAAACTCGATCTTGATTGACTTGTTTGTTCAATTAGTCCTCTTGAGCATGATGAAACTACCCACCAAGAGAACCCCCTTTGTCTTTGACTTGCACCACTTTATTTTTCTTTCTTTTTTTTTAGTTTCCTTTAAGTTTTTAATTTCTATTTCAAACCAAAACTCCTTTCAAATGAATAGACCGTCTACGAGGAATGTGAGTAGTGGCCATTGAGAGAACCCCGTGGAATACGACCTTGAATGTTGTGAGTTGAAATTCACACATCAGACTTTCATCAAGAGAGAAGTGGAATTTATATATGTGAAACTAAGTTGTGGGATGAAATGTTCATGCTTTAGTAGGTTGCGTGAAAACAGATTTTGTTGCTCTGCACACTTTGTGTCATGCACTTGATGTGGAAAGCTTATACTCAAGGGAAGATGCACGAATGTTGCACCTACCAAAAATTGCTAATATTGTTTCTAGTTTTTTCTTTTACATAAAAACTTGAAATTAAATGATTTTTTATGGCCAAATCTTTATTTTCAAGGACAATTTCATAAGACTCATCTTGATATGCTTTTGAAGAATTTTTAAATTCATGCATTTTAATGCTCCATTGGATCTGAAAAATATCGATCAGTACCTCAAAGACATCATTGACTATGTCTGAACAACAAGTCGTATTTATGCCTACGTTTGAGGTACTTGATGAAGGATGTGAGATGAGGTGCAGTTATGACATCCATAATGTAGTGACGGTGGATTCAAAGAAAAAAATGACTAGTAACTTCACTACTATAATGTGTCGGTGCTACTAAGGTAGGCGTGAAAAACCCTACTCGACCGGATTGGGTTTAGCTCTGAAACGATCATATTGGGTTACGTTTCAGTTGGCCCAAAAGTTTGGTCAATTTACTTACGGTCCGTTTGGATAGGCGTATTTGAATTTGGTATTTGAAGTTCATGCATTTCAAATTCATGCATTTGAAATTTGGGATTAGGATTTCCTTGAAATCCAAATTATAGTGTTTGGATGGTAAATTTGGCTCATATGTATTTAGTTCAATTCTTTTTTTTTAATGTATTTTCTGCACAGCAACTATTTTCATCACAACCCTCATTCAACAAAACGGGAAACCGAAAATCGCAGCAATAACCAAAATTGCAGCAGTAATAAGACTAACATAAACCTGGGAATCAACATTGCAATAAACCAGCAACACTCAATTATCTTCCCAAATTACATGGACCAATATGTAAAACAAGACTAACATAAGTAATTCTAAAACAAAGTCAGAAGTACTAAAAAGGAATTAAAAGTCTACTGTTCCAAAGTCTAGCACTCTCAACAGCCATTGCAAAACAACATCAGTTCAACAACAATCTAACATCAGCTCCCAAGTTTTGCCAACTTTTTGTTCACATAGCTTGCATCATCACATATTATGCCTCGTTAAGGAAATATTCGACAAAATCTCTTCTTTCATCGATTGGTAATTTCAACAGTAGTTTGAAGTGCTCAGGATCACCACATCTATACTTCGTAACAGCCTTCGGGATATCCATTCGATTAAGCCCCGGTATTTCAGTTAGCACATCCAAGATCTCTTTGGCAGTGAACTTCTTTACTTCTTCCTTCTTCCTACTTTCAATGAAGCTATTTAAAGAATTAGCTACCGTAATGAGAGCATCTCCTACTTTAGCATCATTCTTTGACTTCTTACTTAATCGAGAGCTAGTCTCGCCACTTGACTTCTCACCTTGCAATGATCGTTTAGATATTGACCCTCCATCCACACTTTCAAAGCTGGAAACCGATTGAACATCATCTTCACCATTCACAGAGTGATTAGCGTCTTGATAGTGTTCTGCCCCATCTCTCAATGCTCTATCCTTTGCACACAACAATATTATATCATCCCAGTTCTCGAGTACCTTATTTGCATACGAGCGTGCATCTTTATGATCCTGCAAAAAATAAAAGTAAAACAGAAGCTTCAGATTACCAAGGAGGAAAAGCCTATCACTTAGTTCTGAAAAAGTAAGCTCCAAGACCAGAATTACAGAAACTGCAATACAGAATTACAAAAACAGCAATATTGAATTACAGAACAACAATACATCCAACTTATCTATGCAAAGAACAGCCTACACCAACCTTGAAACAAGAACAGAATTACAGAAACAGCAATACATCCAACTTATCTATGCAAAGAACAGCCTACACCAAGCTTGAAACAGGAACAGAATTACAGAACAACAATACATCCAACTTATTTAGGCAAAGAACAGCCTACACCAAGCTTGAAACAGGAACAGAATTACAGAACAACAATACATCCAAATTATCTATGCAAAGAACAGCCTACACCAAGCTTGAAACAAGAATAGCCTACACCAAGCTTGAAACAAGAACAGAATTACAGAAATAGCAATATAGACTAACAAACTAACAGTTCCCGACATTAATACAGACCTACATCCAGCTTGAAACAAGAACAAAATTACAGAAATAACAATATAAACTAACAATTCCAACATTAATACAGAAACAGCAAAATTTCAGAATCATGAAAACGCAAAATCATAGAAGAAAGCATGCTTACCATGAGATACTTCTCCCATTCATCCCTATTTTCACTAGTAATCACAATCATTTTTTCTCCTCATCCCATAAACTTACTCCACTTCTCTTTTGAATGTCAGATATCAAACCATAACATTTCTTCCATGCTCGAAGTCGATTCCTAACATTATCTCGAGCTACTACCTTAGCTCCCATCTTTGTATTTATCTCATCCACGACTGCTGGATATGCTTGAGCTTTCCAATCCCCGTCAGCTTTATTCCCTTGATTCATTTGGTCTAACAATACACGAGTTAAAATATTATCCATCTTCTTACTCCAAACAACATAACCACGCGACTGAAATGGCCTATTTTGACCTTTTTCTTTCATTTTCTGCAAATAAAACAAGAAACAATTATAGGAAATTGTCAGCTTACTACACAAATAAATCCAACATGCAAACAAAAACCAAACAAATAACAGATTTTAACCAAGCAAGCTAAAGCTTCATTCACAATCCAACCCAATCACAGATTCCACCTCACTCACATTTTGCATCAATGGAGAGCACCACCATAAGCTTGCCACATCTCCATAGCTAGATTATCTCTAAAAAAAGACCATTCATTTGTTGAACTGATCGATGTAATATTTTCTTCATCCGAGTCATCGGAATTAGAATCTTAGGGTCCTATTAACTCATGATCAAAATCAGAATCTTGGACTCCTATTAACTCATCATTCAATAACTCATCTCGTGGGCATTCATCTAGGATGAAATTATGAAGAATGCAACAAGCATTTATGATCCTAACTTGTGTCTTCACATCATAGAAGCCAGCAGTACGCAAAATACCCCATCTCTTCTTTAATAATCCAAATGCTCTTTCAACTGTGTTTCTGGCTATAGAATGTCTATGGTTAAACAATTCTTTATGGTTTGTTGGAGTGTTTCCCCTCCACAAACTCAAATGATATCTAGTACTCATATAAGGAGCTAAGAATCCAGGACAATTGACATATCCCCCATCCACAAGATAGTACTTATCTACAAGATTATAAAAATAATAATTGTTAAATGATTACTACTAGATAATTAATCATTAAAAGACTAGTTTGAGAAACCTACTTCGAGGCACTTTTAAACCATTTTGTCTTGAGAAAGCATCGCGTAGAACACGAGAGTCTGAAGCTGATCCCTCCCAACCGGGTAACACATAAATAAACTTTAAATTAACATCACAAACACCAAGCACATTTGTACTTATGTGACCCTTTCTACTTCGATATCTAGACTCATCTTCTGTCGGCACTGTTAAAGGAATATAGGTTCCATCGAGAGCTCCAAGTGAACCCTAAAACATATATTACTTTTAGTTTATTACAAAAGCTTAACTAAGACTAGACCATATGAAAAAAACATATACCTGAAACCATTTCCACTTTTCTGCATCACGTGAACTAAGTACTTGAGGACGCTCTTTGATATAATCATCTCCTATAAGCAACACTGCCTTTAACACCTTATGAAAATGTCTACTGATTGTTTCTCCGGAACGAATAAAAGTAGCTTTTATTGTCCTATTACGAACACAATGTGCAAGAATATTGAGAAACAAAGCAACAATTTCAGAAACTGACACATGTTTTGACTCCACCAGACCACCCTTACTCTTCAAGATGCCACACAATTTCTTAAAAGCTGGTGGTTTCATACGCAATTGCTCAAAACACGTCGGTTGAGAAAGTAAATCGTTCAACCAAGATTATCGTTTTGAAATTCTAGTTTCAAAGTTTTTCGAATATGGTGTTTTTCTCAAAGGCATGTAGTTTGATCCCAAAGCAAGCACAAAAAATCCCACTACTAACAACACTATATCTTCTTCTTCCTCTTCCTCTTTCTCTTGTTTTCTTCGCTTATACCTAACCAATTGTCTTGTATTTGCATCCATATTCTGTAAAATACAATGTAGAATAGCACACTAATGAGGTTGACTCAACATGATGCAATAGTATTCTACTTCTAATGAATGGTGGGGATACACCACCCTAATCTAGCCAAGCCCACATATGGTCTTCTTCTGTACAGCTAACAACATATTATGAAAGCTCAACAGATGTACATTTCATCTCCTTCTTGAATTATTATGAATATCTACTTTTTCTAAATGCTCCTTAACGGTCCCTTGGTTCATTCCAATTGCTTAGCTTTCAATCTAGGTCATCTTTGTTAACTTGGAAAGATTATGTTCATGATGCTGGGAACCTAGCATTGTATTGTTTGTCCAGCAAGATAGAGTTTCATTTTAGTAGCAATCACAACTAAAAAGGACATGAATAACTCAAGTTGCAATGAAAGCCCAATGAGCCTTGAACTTGCCGATTGCACTGAAGTACATGCAACATATAACCCTCACTCTACTTGGACCCTAGTGACCCACCCAATATACCGAAAGAATGAAATCACTGAACAGCTAGCACCACCCTGAATTTCAATTCACTACAAGAAAAAGGCATATTAGTCACGGTTTCTTAGTCACGGTTTTTGTAACCGTGACCAATTGGTCACGGTTTTATAAAACCGTGACTAATTAGTCACGGTTTAACTAAAACCGTGACAAATTAGTCACGGTTTAATTGAAACCGTGACGGATTAGTCACGGTTTGTATAAACCGTGACTAATTTACACGTTTATGAACGTATCACGGTTTATAAACTGACTATTTAGTCATTAAAACCGTGACAAGCCAAATGAACCACAAGCCACGTTGGCAATCCAAGCCAATCTACTTTTCCAATTTTAATTCTCCTTTACTCTTCATCATCTCCCTCATCGTCTTCATATCATCCTCCTCTTTCTTCCCACTCTTCCACGGAATCGATGAGTCCGACTTCAAGAGATCCCTCTCCAACTCCTCCATCTCTCTACAGCCCACGACGACTCCACCTGGATCGGCCTCCACTACCTCGTTTGTTCCGTCCAGAAGCTCATCCTCGACGGTATGGGACTCTTGGGTATCATCGACGTTGACTCCCCATCCGACCTCCCTAATCTCATGACCTTCATCATCATCGGGAATAGCTTCGATGGCCCCTTCCCTCCGTTGAGTAAGCTCCCCTTGAAGAATCTCTACCCTTCCGGCAGCGGGGGGTCGGCAGCGGCGTCAGTTCCAGATCGAAGGCGGGGTCGGCAGCGGCGTCAGATCCAGATTGAAGGCGGGGGTCGGCAGCGGTGTTGATGACGGCAATGGAAGATTCGGTTTTGTCGATGGTAACATCGACGGGAATCGGACGCGGCGGCGGCGGGGATCGGCGACGACTACGAGTTGGCGGCGGCGGGGATCTGCGACGACTACGAGTTGGCGGCGGCGAAGGATTTTATATATTTTGTAATTTTTCATTTTTTGTATTAATTAAAATTGTAATTGTGTTATTTTTTATACAATAAATAAATTGAGTGACTGGTTTGCAATTATTTGGGACATCTTGTTAACATTTTAAGTTTACGTATCATTTTGCATAAAGGAAAAGGTTGAGGGTCTGGACCTCTAATTTATGAAATTAACTAATGGGTCACTGAAATTTTCAATAGAACACTTTGGTCATCTTATTTAGTCACGGTTTCAATAGAAACCGTGACAAAATTTAGTCACGGTTTCTACTGAAACCGTGATTAAATTGACCATTTTTAGTCACGGTTTCTATTGAAACCGTGACAAAGATTAGTCACGGTTTTGGGTAAAACCGTGACTAAACTTTGTCACGGTTTTTAAAGAAACCGTGACAAAGGTTAGTCACGGTTTTCCACAAAACCGTGACTAATACCTTTGTCACGGTTTCTTTACAAACCGTGACAAAAATGGTGCATTATAGTCACGGTTTAGGAAACCGTGACAAATTTTTTTAGTCACGGTTAAAACCGTGACTAAAGGGCCAAAAAAACCGTGACTAAATTTGTGTTTTCTTGTAGTGATTTGCTCTGGCTTTCCAAATTTGATTTTCAGGAAGTAAACCAAAAAAATCGAGCAAAGGGGTACCTGAAATAATCGAGAGAGAGGAGAAAGATGATGAAGAATCCGAAACCAAGCTCAGAACCTCGCAGCAGAACACTGTGGCAGATAGACGGAACTGCAGGAGTAAGAGAGAATGGCGGGAGTAAGAGAGAATGGCGGGAGTAAGAGAGAGCAAATAGCGACTGACAAATGCAATTCCTTACCGATTCTGAAGACTGATACCAAGCAAGCAACTCTAGTAATACCCTGTTAATCATAGAATACGATGTCGTCCCTTCCTATGGATATTGTCGCAGACATCGAGGGCATTGTATTTCAGAGCATTTCAGAGCATGATATGCAATGGCGTGAGAAAGCTAGGGTTTGAGCAAGATTTTTGAGTACATGGGTGGAGAAAGATAGAGTTGGGCTTGGTGTGAGCAGACGAGGGAGATGAGGGAAGAGCAAATGGGCTTGACTGTGGAATTTCAAATCACTAGGTTTTGAAATGAATTTCAAATTCAAAAATTAATAGGCCCAAATACAGGGGTTGAATTTGACCAAATCCAAATGCATATTCCTATTTGTATCCAAACACATATATTTGGTATTTCAAATACCAAATACCAAATCCAAATTCAAATACAGCTATCCAAACGGACCATCCAATTGCCCTTTCAAAAAAAAACTATTATCCAATTCCCCCCTCCAAATTTGAAGTTGGAACGTTCCAACCCCAGAAAGATTGGAGGCCGATCCCGTCCACCTCACTTAACAAACTAGCTTTTGTACCTACCGCCTTATCGGCGGTGTTGTTACACCCGTTTGTTTGATCATAATAAGAACAAAAAGATTCAAATATAATTAATTATTATTTTTTATTCTTAAATTTCTAGTCATTGTATTATTACTCACAATTTCAATACAAAATATTATATTACTACTCACAATTTCAACAAAAAAATTCAATTAGTGTTTTTTTACCTAATTAGTGTTGCAAGATTTATGCCACTAGATGATAAAAAATATACAGATATGTTTCATTGTTGGAAGATTTATGTCACTAGATAAGAAAAAAGCATACAAAATCCTCTGCAACGTCAGCTACAAAATCCTGACCAAATGCCTAACCAACTGACTCAGATCTGTTATGCCGATGTTGATTTCTTCCAATCAATCAAGCTTTGTACCTGGTCGTCTTATCTCTGAAAATATCATCATCCTCCAGGAGGTTATTCACTCCATGGAGAGGCTTGGAGGCAGAAATAAGAGAATGGCTCTTAAGATTGACCTTACTAAGGCTTACGATCGTATTAAATGGTCGTTCCTGGAGGAATCACTTGTGGGGACAGGGCTTGCAGACTCTACGGTGCAGCTCATCATGCCATGTGTCCGGTCAGCTAAGATGGAAATCCTTTGGAATGGAGGCTTGACTGACCAATTCCTCCCCCGACGAGGGATTAGACAGGGTTGCCCTCTTTCTCCCTTTTTATTCACTCTCTGTATGGAAAGGCTGAGCCATGTCATTGATGAAGCAGTTGCCTCTGGGGAATGGCGGCCAATTTCTCTAAGTGAAGGGGGGCCTGCGTTATCCCATTTGTTCTACGCTGATGATCTGATCTTGTTTGCAGAGGCTTCGGAAGACCAGGCACGGGTGATTCGACGCTGTCTTGATAAATTTTGTGCAGCTTCAGGCCAAAATGTTAGCAGGGATAAGTCTGTAATCTTCTGCTCCAAAAACACGAACCGCCACGTGAGCTCCCTTATCTCCCTCCTTTTGGCTATGCCGCTGACCCAGAACTTAGGTCGGTACTTGGGAGTTCCGGTGCTCCATGACCGTATCACTACACGGACCTACCAAAGTATTCTCGACCGGATCGATAACAAGATGTCGGGATGTAAAGCAAAAACCTCTCATTGGCGGGGCGAGTTACGCTTGCTCAATCTGTCCTTGCGACCATTCCCGCATATGTGATGCAGACGGCTGTCATCCCTTCGACGACATGTGAGGATATTGATAGAAGGATCCGCAATTTTGTTTGGGGTACCACCGCAGAGACGAGGAAAATATGCTTGGTCGCTTGGGACAAGGTCTGCCTCCCGAAGGAGAAAGGAGGCCTTGGTCTGCGGCTAGCTCGGCAATTAAACAGAGCTTTCCTTACAAAGCTGGCCTTTACGTTTCTCAAGGAGAAAGACAAGCTTTGGGTTAAGGTTTTGCAACAAAAATACTTTAGGCAAAATGATAGCGGTCTGGTTCGCCGCAACCTCCGATCGCTGTCACCTCTGTGGAAAGGAATTACTCGTGAATGGGAGACTATGTTAGCTAGGTCGAAGTCGGCGGTCAGGGACGGCATGGAAACTTGGTTCTGGTCCAGTAACTGGGTGGATTCGGATCTGTAACTCCTTGACTATGCCGATAGTAGTTCTCCCGAGTTTGACATCTCTAGCACGGTGGCTTCCATGGTCACTCCTGAGGGACAGTGGGATTTCCAGAAGCTGGATAGTCTGCTTGCTCCGGAAGCTGTTGAAGTTGTCGTGGGGATGACCCCTCCAAATGTGAGCAGGGGACCAGATGATTGGGTCTGGGGCCTGGAAGCGTCCGACCGGTTCTCGATTAAGTCCGCCTACAACCTCATATGCAACATTGATCAGGCCCCCGAGTCTAGGGTTTGGAAGGGAGTGTGGAAATGGAGCGGGCCTAACCGTATTAAACACTTTCTGTGGCTTGCGTCGAACAATAAACTTCTCACCAATTCGGCTCGAAGAAGCAGGGGACTTGGTGGCGATGGGGTGTGCTCCTGGTGCCGAACGGAAGAAGAGACAAGTCTCCACGTCCTTCGAGATTGCGAGTTTGCCAAAGCAACCTGGGAGGCGGTTGGAGGCTTCAATCTTGATGGGGATACCTGGCAGCGGGAACAGCCGGGATGGTTCAATGTAGAGCTTGGAAGCGGGGACAGCCTCCGCTTTGGCATCGTGTGTTGGTATCTTTGGAAGGCCCGGAACGAGCGCATCTTTGCTGGTAGCCGTAAAGGAGCCTCGACGATCGCCGCTAAATGTATCTGCTGGGAAGGCAAAGTGCTGGAGGTTGTTAATTTTGAAGCCAGCGTCCTTGATTCGGTAAAGAAAAAAGGCAGATTCAGGTGGCTTGGCAGGCCGGTCCTGCTGGTTGGGTGACTGTGAATTCTGATGGGTCGGTGCTGAGTGCCTATAGTAAAGCAGCGGCGGGTGGTCTCCTGCGCGATAAGGAGGCAGTTGTATTGAGGCTTATGCTAGCAACCTGGGTAAATGTTCTATAACCCGTGCTGAAATTAGAGGGGCGCTTGAAGGTATCTGATTGGCCTGGTTGAGGGGTTTTCGTAAGGTGCCGGTGGCCGGTGCAGATCGATTTAGAAGCAGCGGTGACGATTCTGCTGGATTCAAGGCCGACGATTGACCATCGGCACGCCATTGAGGTCCTCGAGCTCCGGGATTAAATTGGGAAGGACTGGGATTTGCAGGTTAGACATGTTTACCGCGAAGCGAACAAGGCAGCGGATTACCTGGCCAACTTAGGCCACAGTCTCATTCGAGGGTGTCATTCTGTTCCACTATCCGATTGTAATTTGGCCTATTTTATCCGGCACGATTGTATGGGGATCTCTAACCCCAGATTGGTTAATTAATTGAGCTGGCGGCTTCGCCATTCCACCCAAAAAAAAACATACGAATATGATTCTTTGTTGCAAGATTTATGCCACTAGATGAGAAAAGCATACGAATAATTCTTTGGTGCAAGATTTATGCCACTAGATGAGACAAACATACGAATATGATTCTTTGTTGGAAGATTTATGCCACTAGATGAGAAAAAGCATACGAGTATGATTTTTTGTTGCAAGATTTATGCCACTAGATAAGAAAAAGCATACGAGTATAATTCTTTGTTGCAAGATTTATGCCACTAGATGAGAAAATGCATATGAATATAATTCTTTGTTGAAAGATTTATGCCACTAGATAACAAAATGCATACGAATATGATTCTTTGTCGAAAGATTTATGCCAATAGATGACAAAAAGCATACGAATATGTTGTTTGTTGGAAGATTTATGCCACTAGATGAGAAAATGCATACGAATATAATTCTTTGTTGTAAGATTTATGTCACTAGATGACAAAAAACATATGAATATGTTTCTTTGTTGCAAGATTTATGCCACTAAATGAGAAAATGTATACGAATATGATTATTTGCTGCAAGATTTATGCCACTAGATGACAAGAAGCATACGAATATGTTTCTTTGTTGGATGATTTGTGCCACTAGATGAGCAAAAAAAACACTAATATCATTCTTTGTAGGAATATTTATGCCACTAGATAAGAAAATACATATGAATATGATTATTTGTTGCAAGATAAATGCCACTAGATGACAAAATGCATCCGGATATGATTTTTTGTTGCAAGAATTATGCCACTAGCTAGATAACAAAAAGCATACAGATATGTTTCTTTGTTGCAAGATTTATGCTACTAGATCAGAAAATGAATACAAATATGATTCTTTGTTGCAAGATTTATGCCACTAGATAAGAAAAAGCATACTAATATGATTCTTTGTTGCAAGATTTATGCCAGTAGATGACAAAAGGCATACAAATATGTTTCTTTGTTGGAAGATTTATGCCACTAGATGAGAAAAAGCATACGAATATGATTCTTTGTTGGAAGATTTATGTCACTAGATGAGAAAATGTATACGAATATGATTCTTTGTTGCAAGATTTGTGCCACTAGATGACAAAAAACATCGAATATTATTCTTTGTTGCAAGAATTATGTCACTAGATGACAAAAAGCATACAAATTTGTCTCTATAACAAAAAGCATACAAATTTGTCTCTATACAAATTATGTCACTACAACAAAATCAGGCTACGGGGGCACACCGTATCTGCCTCTAAAAGTCATTTTTCAGCCTCTATAGAGTTTTAGAGGCAGATAGCTTAAGTGCCACCAACGCTCCTGTCGCTAAAGGTCTTTTGAGGCAAATACGGTGGCATATATTATCTGCCACTAATGGAAGAATTAGTGACAGATATAATTGTTGGTAATTACGTCTTTAAACAGCTACTTATCTGTCATCTTAGCCACCTTTTAGAGGCACTTATTTCTGTTACTGATAAATTTTTTTATAGGCATATATATATGCTTTTAAAAAGAATTTACTCCTACCCAAATATTTTCTTTATTGGACTCTTCCACTATTTACATATATTATTTTCTACTCTTTTGCTATCTACGGGGTTTGAACCCAAGTGGTTCAAGGAAATGTGCTAAGTTCTTAGTTCTTACCACTTGGCTCAAGAGTACTTACTGATATTTTCTGCGTAGTTTTTAAATATGAACTCTAAAACTCAATGATACGGAGAAACTATGCAAAAAAAAAAGAAATAAAATTTGAAAAAATGAAATTTTTTCTTACTCATTATTAGAAAAGAAAATCGTTAGCGTTACTATATATATAATTAATTATATAGTATCTAATATTTATCTACACAAAATAGTACAAAGTTTACAAGTTATCTACCTTTACAAATTTTTTTGAAAGTAACTGAAATCTTATTCATCAACTCTCATGAGAAATCAAAAAACACTTCAACAAAGTCTCATCTAGCCAAATCGGATGGCTATCACCCACAAACGGCGACATGCAAAAGGTGTCATTTGTAAAAGGACACATTTACAAATTTTAATCATTCAACATATAGAGATAGATCAATTATCTACCTCTAAGCTAATTATACAATCTACAGAGGCAATTGTAAATTATCTGCCTCAAAAAAATTTAATCATACAACCTATAGAGGCAGTTCTAAATTATCTGCCTCAAAAAGAGTTTTTTTTTATAAGAAAAAAAACTTATAGAGGCAGTTATAAATTATCTGCCTCAAAAAGAGTTTTTTTGTATAAGACAAAAAACTTATAGAGGCCGATATAAATTATCTGCCTCTAAAAGAGTTCTTCAGACAACTTATAGAGGCAGTTATAAATTATATGCCTCTAAAAGATGTAATCGTATGACTTATAGAGGCAATTATAAATTATCTGCCTCTAAAACTATAAAAATTATTTATTAATATTAAAATAAATAAATAAAATACAATTAGAGACAGATATTTGCATCTATAGAGGCACATATAGTATTTGTTCTTTAAAAGTAGGTTTAGAGGCAAATATTCTATGTGCCTCTATGTATCTGCCTCCGTAGCCAGGTTATTTTGTAGTGAAATGTGTTTCTTTGTTGGAAAATTTATGTCACTAGATGAGAAAAAACATACGAATATGATTCTTTGTTGCAAGATTTATGCCAACAGATGAGAAAAAGAATACGATTATGATTTTTTGTTGCAAGATTTATGCCACTAGATGACAAAAAAAAATACGAATGTGTTCTTTGTTGCAAAATTTATGCCACTAGATGAGAAAAAGCATACAAGTATAATTCTTTGTTGTAAAATTTATGTCACTAGATGAGAAAATGCATACGAATATGATTCTTTGTTGGAAAATTTATGCCATTAGATGAGAAAATGCATACAAATATGATTCTTTGTTGCAAGAATTATGCCATTAGATAACAAAAAACATACGAATATGTTTCTTTGTTACAAGATTTAAGCCACTAGATAAGATAATGTATAAGAATATGATTCTTTGTTGCAAGATTTATGCCACTAGATGAAAAAAAGCATACGAATATGATTCTTTGTTGCAAGATTTATGCCACTAGATGACAAAAGGCATACGAATATGTTTCTTTGTTAGAAGATTTATGCCACTATATGAGAAAATGCATACGAATATGATTCTTTGTTGCAAGATTTATGCCATTAGATGACAAAATGCATCCGAATATGATTCTTTGTTACAAGAATTATGCCGCTAGATGACAAAAAGCATACGAATATGTTTTTTGTTGAAAGATTTATGTCGCTAGAAGAGAAAAAACATACGAATATGATTCTTTGTTGCAAGATTTATGCCATTAGATGAGAAAAAAACATACGAAAATGATTCTTTGTTGCAAGATTTATGCCACTAGATGACAAAAAACATACGAATATGATTCTTTGTTGTAAGATTTATGCCACTAGATGAGAAAAAACATACGAATATGATTCTTTGTTGCAAGATTTATGCCACTAGATGACAAAAAACATACGAATATGATTCTTTGTTACAAGATTTATGCCATTAGATGAGAAAAAAAAACATACGAAAATGATTATTTGTTGCAAGATTTATGCCACTAGATGACAAAAAACATACGAATATGATTCTTTGTTGTAAGATTTATGCCACTAGATGAGAAAAAACATACGAATATGATTCTTTGTTGCAAGATTTATGCCACTAGATGACAAAAAACATACGAATATGATTCTTTGTTGCAAGATTTATGCCACTATATGAGAAAAGCATACGTGTATAATTCTTTGTTGCAAAATTTATGCCACTAGATGAGAAAATGCATACGAATATGAATCTTTGTTGGAAGATTTATACCACTAGATAAGAAAATGCATACGAATATGATTCTTTGCTGCAAAATTTATGCCAATACATGACAAAAAGCATACGAATATGATTTTTTGTTGCAAGATTTATGCCACTAGATGAGAAAAAGCATACGAATATGTTTCTTTGTTGGAAGATTTATGCCACTAGATGAGAAAAAGTATACGAATATGATTTTTTGTTGCAAGATTTATGCCACTAGATGAGAAAAAACATTCGAATATGCTTCTTTCTTGCAAGATTTATGCCACTAGATAAGAAAATGCATACCGATATGATGTTTTGTTGCAAGATTTATGTCACTAGATAACAAACATATACGAATATAATTCTTTATTGTAAGATTTATTCCACTAGATAAAAAAAAACTTACGTGAACAAATAATGATTCTTTGTCGGTTTAACTTCCTTTCACACCCAAGACATACGAAGTAGAGTGAGGAAGAATCTAACCATATAAAGCCAGCAAAATGGTTGAGTTAAGCACTGTGGTCACAACTGTAAAGCTCAATGGAGATGGACATTTTCTAATTAGGGTCGGTTTCCATTGGTACACGCAAACTGGAAGTGCATATCTTAGTTCGGAAAATAGCTAGCGGTGAGACGTTGTGATGGCAAAACGGAGAGGCTACAACTAATGATTTTGGGAATTGGATGCGATTATGGCATCTACCGTAGATGTTGGTTGATGGTTTCTGATGTTTTTCCCTCTCATGCGGCGATTCTGGATCAGTAGTTCTACTGTAATTTAGGTACAGTTTTGGATATAGGGTGAAAGTGGTCTTTTTTGGTGCCATTATTTTCTTTGTTTTTTCTTATGTTGGGTTTTGGCAGGTTGTATAGGGGTTTTGTGGGTTGGAAGGACGTTTTGTTCCCTGGCTCGGTTGTTTGGAAATTATCTGATTTAATATTATTATCATTCATAAAAAAAATAAGTTATATATAACGAAGCTACGATATAGATTAAGAAATTGATCATCACCCCATAAACAAGCAACCTCAAAATTAGGGCCCCAAGCACAATCCTATTCATCTAAAGTAAAAAACCACCCAAAATGTCACACAAGGGAATGAGATAACTCTTTTCCCTCTTCTCTTTTGCACAAAAATGTCACATTCAAAGAGCACACCCAAAACTTTTGCTCCATAACCTTAAAGAAAAGAGTTTTAAAGGAACAATTCTCATCAGTACAAGAATCAAACCTTTAGTTTTACTCTCTTTCATTTGTACATTTAACAAAGACATAGTAGAGTATTTTTTTTTTTTTTTAAAAGCTTAAAGGGAAATGCTTACAACATAAGTTTCCTTCTTTTTTTTTTTTCTGTGTCAATCACCAACGGTACGAAACAGTGTTCTTCTTTACTTTGCTGCATATATAAGCAGAGTCTTCGAATTTGAAGGGGAAGAAGAGGTTTTTGAGAGGCGAGAGAGACGGAGTCAGGAAAATAAGATGTGGAGGGAAAGAAGCTGCAACTAAGATCCCAATCTCCGTCTTCTTCTTCATTCATATCTGAGTTGTTTGGTTCCAAGGATTCTTTATTTTCTTCATCGTCCAGGATTTTCGGTTCCATATTCGCACCTTCCTCTAAGGTATTAGTCCGTATTATTTGAATTAACAGTATATCCTGTCAATAATTAATATAGCATCTAATTTACGCTCTCTTACAACAACTCGAATTATTGGAATGCAACTGTTCATACATTACGGATTTACGGATCTCTGTTAAAGTTATAAATTGTGAGTAGAGGCGGATCGCCCATTACTCTCAAAGTGGCATCTGTTCCTTACGTACGACCTAAGCTTTTCTTCAAAACAAAAGCTCTCTACCCCAACAACCTTAATCTCAAATGATTCCCATCTCTTCCCCAATTCAGTATCCCTCCAAAGCTTTGCTATAAAAATAGTCTTATCATTGCAGCTTACATATGCCTGATTGTCCAGAAAGAGAGAAAAATGGAATCTGGGTTTTCTCAAGTGACAAGTTTAGCTCTTGCTCTGTCTTTTTGCCGTCTTCCTCAACAATGCTCTGCACCTCTCCTCCCCTGTTTCGCCCCCACTTCCTGCACAAGATGATCTTCAGGAAAAAAACAACCATTCTCATGGTTCAGGTATTGGGTGGGGGGGTTTTCATTTTTCTTTCTCTGTTTTACTCTTACAACAGCATGTTAAGAGTTAAGACCCAACCCCCATGTATGGATTCGTCTTCTGTAATGGCAGGTTCTGGTATCTGATAAAGCTGGAGATATTGGAAGTCCAGTACTCAAAGGTTTTTCCTTTCTTTTTCTTATTGAGGTTAGTTTGGATATGGGGAAAGTTGTGAGAATTTCGATATTATTTTGCTGGCGTGCAGGAGGAACCATTAATGCGCTGTTTAAGCACCAAAGGAGCTTCATCTGTGGCTCTACATCTGTACAAGTAAGTTTCAATTTAATACTGAAAAGCTAAGCTAGATATGATTTATCCTATTATGATATAGTTTATTTATCACGTTTATACCCTAATAATTTTTGGGTTTACTGTAATCTTTTTCACAAACATTATTATTATTGATCGCAGGTGAAATCTAAGATTCCTGAAGAAATTTGGCTGAGGAAAGTTGGGGATCCAAAGGGAGAGTCTTGATAATCATCAACAAGTGCCTATCCTAGCTCCCAAGCACAAGAAAGATAACACTCTGGTTAGTTTCCCACTAGATCGGGTGGGCATATATATATAAGCGGTATTTTGAAGAGATAACAGTTCAAACAATGAACTCGTAAATAGTCCAAACATACTTTGATCTAAAGGTTATTAGAACTCGTGAAAACTCGAAGACAATCGAAATAAAAACTCGATTGAATGTTAATGGAACCTGTGAAAATCAACTTAAAACCCTTAGAAAGCTCACATATAGTTCAAACAAACTCCGATCCAAAGGCTATTGGAGCCCGTGAAAATTTGACAAAAATTAATGAGAAGGAACCAAGATTTGAAAACCCGTGTTGTCCAACTTACAATTCTTAATAAACCACATCGTATCCAACTTACGATTCTTAATAAACCAACATCTAAGTGACCACGTAACTTGTAGACACACCAACAAATTTTCATCTCTAAATATTTAGGGATCTATCTAGAACTATATAAAAGTATAGGGGTCAATCTACAAAAAATAAACCAACGTACGTCAATTTGATTGATTTATTTATTCCTTTTCTACTTGCTAAAAAAATGAAGCTTATTCACCCAAAAAAAAATGGAGCTTACATTTTAAAAAAATCAACATAGGATTACTTTACCCCTTTTTACTTTTAATAAAAAATTGTCTAAACTAAGAAAAAATTGATTCAACGTAAACCAACATCTAAGAGTAGAACCACATAACTTGTAGGTCACAAAATATAAACCAACATCTGAGTGTAAAGCCACTTAACGTGTAGCCATTTAAGGGTCTATCCCTAAAATTAAAAAAAAAAGTCATGAGGACCAAAGTGTTAACAGAATTATTGAGGACCAAATTGTAAATAAAACCACTTAAGGCATTAAAAAAGAAATATTACAAAAAGGTGCAGAGTATTACTATGGGTTGCACCACACTGAATAAAAACCTAGGAAATGAACAGTAAAATACGTCCAGAAGTAAATGTATAGAACTGGATGGCCCTAACCAGTAGCGATTGAATGTTGAACATGATATAAAAAGAATGCATGTTTTAGCTTTATAAACCGATTGTTGTCGCTGGCGTTTCAATTGAGAAGTCCTTTTAAAAAAACTTCAAGTGGATCATCTGGATCTAAGCAATCTTAGTACATAGTACCATGCGAGAATAAACATATTTTCATTGCAGGAAGCCACCATTTATGCACCTTGGGGAACACTTCCAAGAAAAACGTCGAAGTTTTACTTTGCCATGAGATGTCAGACCAGGATTTGCAGCAATTGATTCATATGAAGAACGAGGAACGAATCTTACCTATTATTATTGTTAAGTTTTTCTCAGTGATTGAAAGGTTTGAAGAGGCTAACAATCGAAACCCTGGAGACTTCTTGTTTAAGGATGTTTCTGCTATTTTGCGGTTGAAAAGACAACTCTGTGAGGCACATGCAGGTACAATAGTAGCACTTGACTCTTTGGTTTATATTGTTGGTTTATAATGTCAACTTCGTAATCTTGTCATTAAAACAATTCCAGTCAGTGAGTGAAGCACTGATACCTGATGTCTTGCTTGAGATTTTGTTGAAGGGTTTGATAGTTTACCCAAACCCACTAGGTTATGAGAAGGTCGCAAGAATCCTTGAACAAGTGCCGACTCTAAATACATATATTGTCTAATCCGTGACTTGCTTTTCTATTCACATGATTAAATTTGTTTGATTGATTCGATTTAAGAGGTGATCAAAGCAATTTCTGGTGAAGGGGACCCTCTCAATAATTTCGTCTACTTTGATATTGTGAATTGGAAAGGTGTTGTAGAGGACATATCAACCAGGGCACCAGAAAATGAACTTAAATAATATATAACCAGAGAATCGTAGGGCTGTACAATATCAAAGTATGACTTAAACGGAACTGGATTAAATATTAGATGGCGTTTCTTTGACCCATGTGGGCCAAACCATGGGCCCAAACAAGCCAAAGTCAAGGCCAAAAACTAACCCACAATAAAAAATTTACAACTTAAACAAAAGTCCAACCATAGCCATTACGAGAAGTTGTAACTTCATTTAAATGAAACTGCAACCTCCAGTCTTCTCCGAACTTGAACCTGCAAAATCATTAGAAAAACACTGAATCAAAAGGCAAATCATTGTTCCTTCTTAACAAACCTAGCTACAACTATGTAATATCAATCAATTAATTTATTCATTACCAGGTTCAAGTTCGGAGAAGATTGGGAGGTTGCAGTTTCATTTAATGAAGTTACAGCTTCTTGTAATGGCTATGGTTGGCCTTTTGTTTAAGTTGTAATTTTTTTTTATCGTGGGTTAGTTTTTTGCCTTGACTTTGGCCTGTTTTTGGCCCATGGTTTGGCCCACATGGGTCAAAGCAACACCATCTAATATCTAATCCAGTTCAGTTTAAGTCATACTTTGATATTGTACAACCCTACTATTCTCTGGTTATATATTATTTAAGCTCAGTTTCCGGTGCCCTGAGTTGATATGTCCTCTACAATACCTTTCCAATCCACAATATCAAAATAGACGAAATTCTTGAGAGAGCCTCCTTCGCCAGAAAATAGCTTTGATCACCTCCTAAATCGAATCAATCAAACAAATTTAATCATGTAAATAGAAGAGCAAGTCATGGATTAGATTAATATATGTAGTTAGAGTCGGCACCTGTTCAATGATTCTTGCGAACTTCTCACAACCTAGTGGATTTGGGTAAACTCTCGAACCCTTCAACATAATCTCAAGCAGGGCATCAAGTACCAGTGCTTAACTCACTAACTGAAATTACTTTAATGACAAGATTATGAAGTTGACATCATAAACCAGCAATATAAACCAAAGAGGCAAGTGCTTCATATAAACCAAAGAGGCAAGTGCTTCTATTATAACGTAGCCTCACAGAGTTGTCTTTTCAACTGCAAAACAGCTGTTTTCCAAATTTCATCTTATGCTAAACCATTATGAATGGACACCACAGTCCTCACGGATAGTTTTGACAACCCTAGCTGTTTTCCAAATTTCATCAGGTAATTTACACACCCGTCTGTCACCGAAATTTCTAGGGTTTGGTGGTCTCAAAGTACCGCCAAACTAAAACCATCGCTTTTTGCGATCTATTAATACAACGGTTTTTCACTAGCATTGCTTCAGGTCTGGAGTTGTGATCTCTGTGAAAAAACTTCATTATCTGGTCGAAAAGATGGCTGATGCATTTGATGATGAGAATGACCGGACTGTGACCATGGATGAGTATCTTAAAGAGGTCGAAGCTGAGGAGTTGGTATTCATCTAATTACCTTTCCGTTTTCAAATTTAGAGTCCCCATTTTTCTTGTTCAGCTGTGGTTTCATTTTGTTGGTGGATAAGTAGGGCTGTTGCAAGAACTTGATATGGGAAATGTAGATTGAACTGTTTGTGGTTAAATAAGATACCGACTATCGTGTTAACTACATTCATCTCAGGGGAAGAGTAGTTGGAGTAGCATGGTTATATTTGTGTTCTAGCTATTCGTATATGTGAAAAGAACACGACAAAAATATAAGATCAAGGGGGGCTTTTGATTTCTAGGCCTGATGCATTTTAATATCATTTGTTAATTCCAGTTTCCAAGGAAATTAGAAGACATTCTGAACACTCTAGGCTTTATTTGATATAGCATATTGTCTCAATATTGATTTAAGGATAGCATCCATGGAACTTTGATTAAGTCTCCAGTTTCACTGTCATTTTGTTGCCAAATAGAAGTATCCTACAGAACTAGGTTGATTACCAGTTAACTTGAGAAGATGTAGGAAGACACTTTGGGACTGTAGCCAGCTAGCTTAACATGGTCATTACTTAGCTACTGATGTGATATTTTCTTTTCCTTGATTTTTTTTTAACTGAACTGATAATTTTCTTGTATGGTGACTCCAAAGGAAGCTGATTTGGTATTGGGGGGAGACGAGGGAAAGGAATGCACCTATAACACAGGTTATATGAAGAGGCAGGCAATTTTTTCTTGTCTGACTTGTACTCCTGAAGGGAATGCTGGAGTCTGTACAGCTTGCAGCTTGTCTTGCCATGATGGCCATGAGGTACATTTCCAAAAGATCCTTTGACACATGGGATTTGCATCAGCTTTATAGAGTTCAAAATGAATTGCTGAAAGTTTTCTTAGATGCTGTAAATCTCAGATTGAAGTGGTGAACAATTTCACTTATTAAATTAAGTATTGAACCTTATAGACCCATGATGCCAATTCCTGAATTCCAGGAAGATGTTGCTTCGCTGGGCTTGATTATTATGCTAAGTCTTCTGTTAACAATTATTGATGGGTTTTGTTTTTCAGTTTCTATTTTATTAGTTACTTATGCCTGCTAGAGTAAAGATTAATACACCCTGTGTTTACAATGTGGTTCTGTATTTGTTGACGTGGTCTGCCTTTATTTATACATACTTACTGGTAATTTTTATTGTTGGCTTTGTGAAAAGATTGTCGAATTATGGACCAAAAGAAATTTTCGGTGTGATTGTGGAAATTCGAAGTTTGGGGTGTTCTTCTGCAAGCTTTGTCCTAGCAAAGATGTAGAAAATGTTGAGAATTCATACAATCACAATTTCAAAGGGCACTACTGCACTTGTGGGCGTCCCTATCCTGATCCAGATGCAGAAGAACAGGAAGAGATGATACAGTGTATCTTATGCGAGGATTGGTTTCATGAGGAACATCTGGGTCTTGAGTCTCTAAATGAGGTCTGTGGCTCTTTTGTATTTTGAATAACAATGAGTTCTTCCTCTTCATGTTTAAGTATCTTTGGTAGTTGAGTACTTTTAGGATAATGGCTTTGATCATCAGTGACTAGGAACCCCTGCCTATCGTTTTCCTTTATGAAAGATCCCTTCATTTCTTTTTTGCATTTAGATTCCTAGAGACAATGATGGAGAGCCCATATATGAGGATTTCATATGCAAAGCATGTTCAACAGTATGTTCTTTTCTGGTACTGTATCCACGGACAATCCACGCATTGAGATGCCAGGCTGGTGTTCCCACTTCTAACACTAGCAAGGATAAAAGTGTTGTGGAGAGTGATCCTCCCCCTTGTGTAAATGGGGATGTTGACAATAATATTTGCTCTGGCTCTTCTGGAAATTGTGGTACAATGACTAGACCAAATCATGTGCCGATTGAGATAGGATCTTCAAGCAATGGAAATCTTGAGCAGAAGAATTGTCCAAGTATATGTGCAAAGACCTGTGTTTTAGAAAGTGAACCAGCAATATCTCCACTTAATGCTGAGAGTAAACCACTCTTTCTTGCCAAAGACTGGAGGGAAATGTTATGCAGGTGTGAAAAATGCTTAGAATTGTATAAACAGAAGCATATAGGTTATCTCATTGACAAAGAGGACTCAATTGCTGAGTATGAGACCAAAGCAAAGCAGAAAAGGGAAGAGAAGTTGCAGAAACAAGAAGGTGCTGAGTTGGATCTTTTCAAAAACCTTGGACATGTTGAGAAGATAGAGATACTCAATGGCATTGCAGATTTGAAAGATGAACTCCGTTCTTTTCTGGTGAGTGGTGTACAGTTTACTATTGTAGTATTGTTAACCCATTGGTGACCCATTTTTTATTTCATCACATAGCAGCGAAAAGTCTGTTTTTTTTTTCTTCTACTCCATTATTCTCGTTATAGCTTATTTTCTGTATCATGAATTCAATGTTCACTCGTGCAGGAGTCTTTCGATCCATCAAAGATAATCACGTCATCTGATGTTCATCAGTATTTCGAGAATCTGGCAAAGAAGAGAAGGCGTATGTAGTAATCTGCCTAACAGAGCTGGGTACGTAGCTGCTGCTCTGTTAAGTTAAGTAGCCTTCTTGAGTCAGTTTAAGAACTTAACTAAAACCTTGTAGTGGTAGAAGTATGCCAGAAATAGATACTTGGCTGTAGAATCGTGTCACAACATATATTTTGAATCATGTCCTTGTCTGAAACTTTAAAAACTAGTCCGGGTTTTCCTAATCTCTTATATTATTACCTTCCGACTCAAACACAGGGGACTTTGTTTGCTACTTGGATCTGTGCTTGTAGATATGGTAGAAAGCTTTGTGTTCCAGGAGATCTTAAACACAAGTTGCAGGTCTATTTCCCCTTGAGTCGATTTGCAGAGTCTGTAGTGTTTAAAAGACATAATTATCTTGTTAGTAGTTGGCTAAAAGACATAATTATCTTGTTAGTAGTTGGCTGTCAGTGTCATACATCTCTTGGGTGCTTTGTCATTTATGCATATTACTTATATGAAAAGGAGCTACAGAATTATGGGGCAAGATTTATATGAAATGAAGAGGCAATAAAGAAGGGATGGGGCCTTGGATTAGGTAATTGTTGATGTTAATGAATAATGATGTGTGCAAGTGAGTGTATAGTTGGCTATATCTTAATGATCTATAAACAAACTGAAATTCTCTTACTAGTAGTCTAGTACGTCAATTCAAATTTTGATCCAAATCCTTTACTATTCAAATCGATATCTGGTGCCAGTGGCTTTGAAGAATTTGTGGTGCCGAAGACTTGGTTGCGTGGGGAGCGGAGTTGGCGGACTCAAAGAATGAGAAGAAATGTTGATAGAGGAATGATGGTCCAGTGGGATTGGGAGATGGGGTCACTCACAGTGGTGGTTTCGATTGGCGGAGGCGGATGATAGGATTTGGTTGCGCTTGAGTCCCTGGGTTGTGTCGTCGCTTTAACATTGATGAAGAGGAAGAACAAAGGATGGATTAAGAGTTGTTGATCTTAATCGATTGGTTGCATAACAACTTTCCATCCGAAAACCAATCGTTCCCACCTCTCGTCAGTGGTTTTAGCGCAACCTCCTCTGGGGAATTTCAACAAACATGTTGAACACCAAAAATGAAATTAAGTCGAGTTACCCTTAGAAGAAGTTGGAAAGCAAATGTGTAGAAGACCCCGGCGACATAGTTGAGGAGGACAAGATCAAATTGAAGGACTGCCGAAGATGGTGGACGAGATAAGGATTTATGTTGAGCTTGTGGTCGTCGATCATGATGGTTACTGTTTTATTGATTGACCACATGACAACGAAACAAATCCCTCTATCTCCGTCCAACTCCTCGATGATGCAATTACTTCTCGACAACTCCATCATACAGATCGATATTCACAAAGTATGGAGCTGGTAGAGAGGGGTTACGACAAGGAGGAGAGAGTTCTTGGTAGCTCCATTACAACATGAAGGAGAGAGTTACAACGGGGAGAGGTTACTTGCCACGTTTCTTTTAAAAAAAATATATATTACACCACAATATTATTTATCTTAAAATGTTGATGTGGCATCGTGTGACATGATAATGTTTGTTATGTCAATTAACACGTCAAATTCGAGGTTTAAAGTTGTTAATTTAAACAAAAAACGTTAATGAAAGTGACACATTTGGTTAATTTGAATATTTTGATAAAAGTAGACAAAATCTACAATTTCATAATTTTTTTGACTAGTGTATTAGGCTATTAGTCCTTAACTAATAAATGTCAACCTTATTTTCAACATGGCTAAGTACAAAGGTCTTGCGTACGTACTGCGTAGACTAAAATATGAGGTTGCAGCCAAACTCTTTAAGATTTCTCAACAAAACCCAAATTCTCAGTGTCTGAAGAGAAAGAGACAGCATGCATCACAGCATCCCAACAACGAACGCTACTGTTATAGTCCTCTCCTTCAGGCTTTAGTTGAATTCGTCATAATTGAACAAAAACAATATGCAAAATAGTCAGATTATCCCCTACTTTTTTTTTTTTCTCTTGGGTTGCCCTCAAAGATGTCCATTTCGTTTACCTTATAAAACCTCAAGTTCATGAAATTTCATCAAAAAAATTAGCTAACGTTCACAGATGACAAACGTACGTATGTAAATAATTAAGTTTTAAGGTTGGTCAACCTTGGAGACTAATACGCATTAGTTCATTTCCATGCAAAATAACAGCAACAGACATCAATCAATCACATTGATGGTTCAAATGGCTTTGAGTTGGGAGTTTGATTTTTTTCAATTTTTCATTAATTGTCATCTTTGACAGCTTTTGTGGTGTATGGGCTGGTTACTGTTACGGTTTTGAGAAAATTTTCCCCATTTTTTATTCTACTTTTAATTGCTCCCAATAGTTATGTTCACCTGGTTAAATTCGTTGCTATGTACCATCAGTGGCAAAACGTATAAAAATGTTCAAAAATAGACAAATGTGACTTGCAGCAAACGCATAGCTATGCGCTGGCCAGCTAAAGCGATGCTCACTAAATAATAAAAAAGTTCATTCATTAAACACAATTCCAAATGTTGTCAAATAGTCATTTGGTCACTTTCTTTACCTATTTTACAAATATTATTATTATTATTATTATTATTATTATTATTATTATTATTATTATTTGACAATATAAGCCGACTTTGATAAAATGATAATATATAAGTTAGGATTAATTAAAGAAAATTGTATTAGCCGCCACAATCTCTTGAATTACGGATCTTGAGGTCACGTTTGTTGGAGGCACAACAATCAAGGAGAAAACAAAAAACGTGACCTTGGGATTTGTAATTCAAAGTTTAAACAAACGTGACCCGGGGTCACGTCCCGCTGGTCTGGCTATTATGCGCTGATTGATTCAAAGTTAAAACAATTATTGGAAGTCGTTATCTCCTTGATTGTTGTACCTTCAACAAACGTGACATCGAGATTCGTAATTCAAGAGATTGTGGCGGCTAATACATTTTTCTTTAATTAATCCTAGCTTATGTATATTATCAATTTATCAAGGCCGGCTTATATTATCAAACTGATAATAATAATAACAATAATACATTTGTAAAATAAGTAAAGAAAGTGACCAAATGGCTATTTGACAACATTTGGAATTGTGTTTAATGAATGAACTTTATTATTTGGGGAGCAACTAGCAATGCCAAGCTGCGCAGCGCATAGCTGGCTGCAGGTCACATTTGTATATTTTTGGACATTGTCATGCGTTTTGTCACTGATGGTACATAGCAACGAATAATGTGCTATAAAATTCCAAAACTCAATATATTGTTAACAATAACAAAACCAGGCTACGGAGGCACACCGTATCTGCCTCTAAAAGTCATTTTTCTGCCTCTATAGAGTTTTAGAGGCAGATAGCTTAAGTGCCACCAACGCTCCTGTCGCTAAAGGTCTTTTGAGGCAAATACGGTGGCACATATTATCTGCCACTAATGAAAGAATTAGTGGCAGATATAATTGTTGGTAATTACGTCTTTAAACAACTACTTATTTGTCATCTTAGCCACCTTTTAGAGGCACTTATTTTTGTTGCTGGTAAATTTTTGTAGAGGCATATACAATGGCGGAACCAGGATTGGTATAAGGGGGGAGCCAAATTATAAAATGAAAATGGGTGCCACCGGCAAAAAAAAAAAATCAAAATTGGATAGTAGTAGAAAAAAATTATTAATCTAATACTACGTAAAAATACATAATAAATTGTTTGATTATAAGTTGCTTAATTAGTAAAAAAGAATTATATGTGCCACCGGCAATTTTTTCTTCAAATTTGGATGATTTATTATCAAATATTGTAATTATTACATATTATAAGTTGATTCCGAGTAACTATTACGTAAAATTTAAGACAACATTTCACCGAAACATCGTAGTGGGGGAGCCGAACTTCAAATACCACGGCGCCAAACTCTGAAAGTACCAAATATTACATATAATTTTACACTCGATACCGGGGGAGGGGGCACCGTGGCTCCCCCTAGCTCCCCCTATCTCCGCCATTGGACATATATATATATATTTATATATGCTTTTAAAAATAATTTACTCCTACCCAAATATTTTCTTTATTGGACTCTTCCACTATTTACATATATTATTTTCTACTATTTTGCTATCTACGGGGTTGAACCCGGGTGGTCCAAGGAAATGTGTTAAGTTCTTAGTTCTTACCACTAGGCTCAAGACTACTTAATGATATTTTTTGCGTAGTTTTTAAATATGAACTCTAAAAATCAATGATACGGAGAAACTATGCAAAGAAAAAGAAATGAAAATTGTGAAAATGAAATTTTTTCTTACTCATTATTAGAAAAGAAAATCGTTAGCGTTATTATATATATAATTAATTATATAGTATCTAATATTTATCTACACAAAATAGTACAAAGCTTAAAAGTTATCACCTTTACAATTTTTTTTGAAAGTAATCGAAATCTTATTCATCAACTCTCATGAGAAATCAAACAACCACTCCAACAAAGTCTCATCTAGCCAAATCGGATGGCTATCACTCACAAACGGCGACATGCAAAAGGTGTCATTTGTAAAAGGACACCATTACAAATTTTAATCATTCAACATATAGAGATAGATCAATTATCTACCTCTAAACTAATCATACAACCTATAGAGGTAATTGTAAATTATTTGCCTATAAAAGATCTAATCGTATGACTTATAGGGGCAATTATAAATTATCTGCCTCTAAAACTATAAAAATTATTTATTAAAATAAATAAATAAAATACAATTAGAGGCAGATATTTGCATCTATAGAGGCACATATAGTATTTGTTCTTTAAAAGTATGTTTAGAGGCAAATATTCTATGTGCCTCTATGTATCTGCCTCCGTAGCCAGGTTATGTTGTAAACGTTGGGTCATCCTACATTAGAAAGTGGAAGGGACAAAGTGAATTATATAAGTGTAAGGGAAAGCCTCACAGCATAAGATACCTTTTGGGGTGAGAAGGCCCAATAGCACACAACAGTGGTATCAGAGGCCGGTTGATAACAACCTATCAAGTGATTCAACACACATGTTAACGTGTTGTACTGAATGCTCACCAGTTAACATCATGGAGACGTTAGTTGAAATGGAACGACCCAAAATGCAAAGCGGTTAAAATAAAAAGAGGTAAAAAGAGCAATTTATAGTATATGGGGGGTTATTTGTTAAGTTGGAAAAGTAGAGGGATCAAAGTGCAATTTTTCCTATTTGTTAAGTTGTTAACTATGATCATTGCAGCAGGCTGGCCAGGGCATAGCACCCTCACCTGCTATGTGCTGGCTGCCCCTAATATTTTTCCTAATCTAAATATTTTTGAACTTTTGCCACTCACGGTAGATAGGTACATCATTTTCACCCAAAATTACAAATTCCGGAATTTTGATTTAAAAGAAATGACCATTTTAATCGGAGAATGGGGTGATATTGGAAAGACTGGTATAAGTATAATGGAGGAGTGATTAAATAATAATAGGGTTCTGCTTTATTGCTTTAAATGACATAGATGTGCATGTGCAACTACTCTGATCACCTTTCACAACAAATATTAATATATGGATAATTAATTAGTCCAGAGTTAGGTAAATTGGGTGTTGCATAATTACTCCACTGAGGAAGATTATACAAATTTTAGAGATATATATTCTAGGGTTTAACTAGATTATCAGCGGCCCATTGGCCGATTTTTTGTGTTAATAGTTTACCGGAAAATAATTTTTATTTAGATTACTTAGAAGTGTGGTTGAATTTTTTCTACTTTTTATTTCTACTTTTTAATATATACTTTTTTCTACTTTTTATTTCTACTTTTAATATATAATCATTTAATTCATATGTTGGTAAAAAATTATAAATTTTTTATCAATTGTTGGGATATAATAAACAAAAGCATTATAGTTATGCTTTCCTGTTGTTACGTTGAAAACACTACAACTTTTCTTTGATTAAATAGTAAACTACTCAAATCATTAGGTGTGGCATTGTTGGTTGTTCACCTTGTCTCTTAACCATGAGGTTGAAAGTTCAATCCTTGTTCGTGAGAAAAGTATCAAAAAATTTTGTTTGTCAGAACCGATTTTTATCCAAAATACCATCATTCCTACAATGAAGGAGGAGCTCTAAAATCCTCAAAAAGCTGACGTGTCAACTGAAAAAAAATGGTATCTGCTTTAATGTATTAGTAGATTTGTTGCTTACTGTAAATATAATAATGGTAACTGCCAACATTTTTCAACTACAATGGTCAAAAGTTAACTGCCAACATTTTTCAACTACAATGGTCAAAAGTCAAAACTAGAGACCCCTAATATGGCGCAACGGGTTCGGTTTGGGATCAAGGAAAGTGACTTCCTTGATCCATCAAGGAAGGGCACTTTGGGGATTTTCAAAAAGTTGTTCAGCCCTCCGCCGCCGACGTTCATCCTCCGCCGCCGCCGCTGCCGCCGGGCATCCGCCGCCGCTGCCGCCGGGCATCCGCCACGCTGCCGCCGGTCATCCTCCGTCGCCGCCGCCGTCCTCAATAAAATTATATATATTTTAAAAAAGAATTGTTGATGTGATTCAAAATCATGACCTCTTTTACCAAATACTAAACTCCTACTACTATGCTACCAAACACTTATTGATATTATATAATAATAAAATTATCTTATGGAATAGATGCACATGGTTTGTAAAAAAATGTGTACACAAGTACGAAATATGTTTACACTAGTATATAAAAATAGGTATGCACGTTTACGAATAGGCGTTCACATGTACACACATTATATTATTAAGTAGTGTGCACATGATTTATACAAAATATGTACACACGAGTATGAAGTATGTGTACACTAGTGTAAAAATAAGTGTGCACGTGTACGAATAGGTGTACACATGTATAAAATGTGTGTACACGTGTACATAAACAAAATGTAAGATATTGTGTGCACGTGTACAAAGAGTGTGTGCACGTGTGCAAAAATGTAAGTACATAAACGTGTGCGCGTATAAAACGTGTACAAAACATGTACACATGTATAGAAACATGTACACATGTATAACACGTGTACGAAAAATCTTTGCAAATGAGTACACAGTTTCTGTACAAAAATGTGTACGTACACATGTACAAAAATGTGTACACATATTAAAAACGAGTACGAAGCGTCACCGAAAATTTTTTTTCCAGAAAAATAGGCCCGACAACGGTGGTCCGGTGGCCGAAAAAATTTTCGAAATCGGAGCTCCGATCGTCTGGAAAATTCATCGGAGAAGTCGTCGGAGCTCCGGTAATCGGCTGTTTGAATTTAATTAAAAAGAACTAAAAAAGAAATTAAATTAAATTAAATGGTGAAATGACTCTTTTATCCTTTTAATTTAAATCATTAGATCTGAAAAAATAAATCAATGGCTGAGATCCTTCCTTGACACTATCAAGGAAGGGGATTTTGTTTGACAGCAAGCCGGAGTTGGCGCAACGTAGATAATAGTAGTAATCCCCTTAATTTTAGGAATTGACCCAAGTCCCTTTTGTGTGCTTTATCAGTCAATTATTCAACTCTAAATTAAGATTTTGGAGATACGAAAAGTAGCAAAATGTGAAAATTCTCAATATTGTACATAACAAGAGTCTCTTTATTAGTTAAAAAAAAAAATAGATATCCTGAATCTCTTAATCCACGCAAATTGAATATTTTATAGTAATAATATATCTTATAAATATTATTTTTATTAATATTTTTGCTGACTGGGATGTGTCACTCGGCTGCCACGTCAGCATTTGATCCGCCCAGTTGGACCGGTGGATCAATATTGTGGTTCTTTGGAGGTTTAGGCAATGAATCCGCCCTCGGAGTGTCACGGCGGAAGGTACCTTGCAAGGCGGACGTGCAACGAGTTAGTATATGTAGGATGGCAAGTATGGGGATAATGTAGGGAGAATGGGTTACAGAGAAGTACCGGGCGAGAGCCCTTTTTGTGTGGGCGGAACCGATAGCCTTTAGCGTACAGCGCGGAAGCTTGTAGTATCAGGCGTATGGTCCCAGGTCTGTCTCTCTTCTGAATGGGGATCTTGTTATTTATAGGTCCCATTGGTCTGGCAGGGTCCACGTGTCCTGCTCTGAGTGGGCCGCAGCGAGTCACTGTCAACAGTAATGGGCGGTGGTTTCCTGTTGATGTGACAGGTGATCCTTTGGCTGAGGCGGACGGAGGACCGCCCTCGAGTGACGGACCGCCCTGACCATGTTCGAGGGCGGATTCAACTCGGGCCCATCAATTGCCCCCAGTATGGCCTCGAGGCCGCAAGAGGCTCGAGGCGATACTATGGAACTGCTTCGAACGCCCTGGAGTGACGAACCGCCCTGACCATGTTCGAGGGCGGATTCAACTCGGGCCCATCAGTTGCCCCCAGTATGGCCTCGAGGCCGTAAGAGGCTCGAGGCGATACTATGGAACTGCTTCGAACGCCCTGGAGTGACGAACCGCCCTGACCATGTTCGAGGGCGGATTCAACTCGGGCCCATCAATTGCCCCCAGTATGGCCTCGAGGCCGCAAGAGGCTCGAGGCGATACTATGGAACTGCTTCGAACGCCCTGGGGGGACGGACCGCCCTGACCATGTTCGAGGGCGAGTTCTAACTTGTTGCCGGTGCTGTTGCCGGTGACCGAAACGGGTGGAGCTCTTCTTTTGAGGTGAACTTGCACGTGTCCCACCCTTTTTGCACGCTTTCTTTCCTTTGTGCAGGCTACTAGCCTATTCGCCCACTGCCTGGGGGACACGTGGCTCGATTCTATTTGGCGACGTTTCGCTTACCCACGTCACCAGTATAAATATGGGGTTTCCCCCCCTCCGATCTGGCACTTTAGACTGAAAACTAGTTTTTGAGAGCATCCGCCCTTTCTTCTTGCCAACTTCTTTGAGCGTGTCTGTCTTGTCAGCCGAGTTCGCCCTTCCCTTATTACTTTGACTCTGTTCGCCATCTTCCAAAACATCCACCGAAGATGCCTTCTGATGTTGAGTCGTCCTCTTCCGCCGAAGCAAGTATGTTCCTTTGAAACTTCTTGCATTCAAATTTTTATATCCGCCCATTGTTTGTTTTTGTTCTTTCGCATTTCTGCATTGCGTGCCTCGCCCTTTCTATTTCCTCCTTGGGCGTGTGAGATGTCGTCTAGTGGGTCGTCGTCGTCCTTAGATTATGACCATTTAGAGAGTCTGCTGAGGGGCACACGGGGACGACGGCGGTCCGCCGCGCGCCCTTCTCGAGAGGCGAGGACGGAAACTGCTCCTGTATCTGCCTGCCCTTTGGTGTTCATTCCTCCTCCTCTTCTGATTTGCGCCCCTTATACTTCTGTTGTAGGAGGCTATGATGAAGGGAGGAGAGGATCAGGGGCGGATTCTTCCGCCGAAACGTCTACGCCGTCAGCCCCATCCGTTCAACCGAGTCCTCCTCTGACTCCTGAACCGTCCAAGGAAGAAGTCGATGACGAGGGATCAGACGCCGCCGATCCCAAACAGAAAGGGCAGATGCCCTATCCGGAGGACTCCGATCTCATCTTTAATCCGTACGCGGACTTCACCGCCGAGTACGTGTTTTCGGAGGACGACGAAACGCTGCCGACTCCGTCGGCGGAGCAGCTCCGCCGGCAGGCAGAGGCCAGGTTCCAAGCACCCAACTCCAATGTCTGTCGGCGGTTCGCCTCGTGGCAGGTCGGGTTCACCAAGGAGGCTTGGGGTTTTGAGCTGCAGACCGAAGCCGTGGGAATGTACGGATACAAGGTCCTATCCTGGGAGCAGATGTGGGATGGCGCGCCCGCGGACTGCCGAGAGGTGTATGGGCCGGGGTACTTCCCCTACGTCAAGACGAACGCCCTGGCGAGAATGTTGAACGAGTGCGACATGCCTCAGCGTTTCTCATACGCCGCCCCCGCTCGAGTCTGCTCAATCGGGAATTGTCCACCTGGATGGGTGGGAGTGTGGGTTGAGGCGCTTCGGTACGGCCTCCGCTTCCCCCTGGATTCCTGGGAGGTGGATGTTCTTGATCTTCTGGGAGCGTCCTTGGGAGCGCTCCAACCCCATGCCTGGGCGGTCATGACCGCCTTCAAGGTGTCATGCATCAAAAGGCATGTTGCTCCCAGCGCCAGAGTATTCCGCCAGCTATACTCCGCCAAAATTGGGCAGAATGGCATTACGTTCTCAAAGAGGAGAGCGTACTCTGGGAGCGGAGTCTACGGCGTCATCAAGGCGTCCTCGGTATGGTTTCACAGCTTCTTTTTTATGAGAGCTGAATCGCCGGAGGATGCCTCCTGGGCGGAGCGCCTTCGACCTACTTGGTCGTATGGCGCAATTGAAGAGTTCAATCGACTTCACCGTCTTCAGGGGAATGCGCCAGCATTGTAGACTGGGCGAATACCTGGAACTACAATCTGAAGAAACGGGGCCTAAACGCTCTGAAGCACTGGCTAGATGGCGGTGGTGAGCAGACGACAACTGAGGGCGATGCGTCCATTGTAGTGCGCCGCTATTTTACATGTTGATTGTGATGATGGTGCCTAAACTGTTTCCTTGTCTTGCTGTTCTTGCAGAGAGTTCCATCTTCGCTGCGTTGCTGAACGCTAAGTCCCGGAGGGCGGTTGGCCACACACAGCCTCAACCCGAAGGTTCGGGAGCTGAGCAGCATCAGCAGCAGAAGGACGCGGACCAGACGCGCCCTGAACAAGAGAGGGCGGAAAAGGAACGCCTTGAGAGAAAATGCTCTAAGCAGAGTCCTCCCGCACAGAACCTGGAGCGCTCAAAACGCCGAAAGTCGATTATGAGGAAGGACTCTGGCAAGGCGAAAAACCGGCGGCAGGGCCAGGTCGGAGACCCCGTCAGGGGAGTTCAGCGCTGCCCGCCTCCCTATCATGCAGCCGACACTTAGCGGCAGTGAGGTTCTCACCCAGGCCGCCCTTCAACTGGCGGCCGACTGGGATATCGACCACCCCCGTACTGAGGACGGGGTTCGCCGCTTGGCGATGGAGCAAATGGCGATTGGGGCCAGGGTAAGCTCAAATTTCCTGGTTCTGTGTACTTGTTTCGTTTCACAGTCTGACCCGCCTGGATTTTATTCTGTTGCAGCTCTTAGGTACCGCCGGGGCCCTGCTGTCGGCTGATCAGGCGCACAGGGCAGAGCGGCCGCAAGGTGTGGAGGAGATGGAGGCTGAGTTGAGGGAGGCCCGGGCCGCCCTCAACAATGGAAGGCCAAATACTCCAGGGCCAAAAAGGAAATGGAAGAGGAGGCGGCCCAGCTTCTGGTAATTACCTCTTATCAATTGGACTTGCTCCGTGTTGCGCACGCTAACCAAGCTACTGAACACATGTTGGACTTACAGGCGAGCAGGAGAAACGATTCAAGGTGGAGAACGCCTTGACGGAGGCGGTAGCTGACAGGGACGCCTTGAAAGAGGAAGTGGTCCGCTTGGAAACCGTCAAGGCGGTCATGGCCGAGGACCTGGAGGCCAAAACCAAGGATGTGGAAAGCCGCGACCATGCCTTGAAAGAAACCGAGGAGACCCTTCAGGCGCTGAAGGCGGATGTGGAGAAGGCCGTCGCCGAGAAAACTGCGGAGGAGCTTGGCGATCGGGTGCAAGATGCTTTGGACAACACCCTTGCTGCTGTTCGCCACGAACTCCGACGGGGGAATGTGGACTGTTCCTGGAATCAAGAGCAGATGCTCTTTGCGGCGTCTCGGCGGCTGATGGCGCAGGAGTACAAAGAGGAATCGGCTGACTCCCAGGTGATTCCTTCGGACCGCCGCAAGGAGCTGTTGTCCGAGGCCTTCTCTGAGGTGAGCCTTCGCCACAAGGAGCTGAGGAAGAAAGCTCGTGCTGATAGGTTGCGGGCGGACAAGACAGGGTCGTCGGGCGGGCGTTCGTAGTTCCATGTCTTGTAAATTTGCTCTTCCTTTTGACTTGTCCTTTGTATCAAACGTGTCAATCCGCCATGTCAGAAATGAAATGCCATTGTTATCCAGTTGTCATCCCCTTCTTCTTCTCTTTCTTTTTTTTGTTTGTGTGAAATTTGCATGATTGCTGAGGTGGAATTTCTCCTTAGGAAATGCTGGGTTCCGCCGTGGGGAACCCGAATGATGATGAATTAGATTCCGCCCTGGGGAAAACTGAACTCAACGAAGTGTTGGGTTCCGCCTTGGGGAACCCGAGCGCTGATGAAATAGATTCCGCCCTGGGGAACCCGGATTTGGAGGAGATGCTGGGTTCCGCCTTGGGGAACTCGAATGATGATGAATTAGATTCCGCCCTGGGGAAAACTGAATTCAACGAAGTGTTGGGTTCCGCCTTGGGGACCCGAACGCTGATGAAATATATTCCGCCCTGGGGAAAACGGATTTGGAGGAAATGCTGGGTTCCGCCTTGGGGAACTCGAATGATGATGAATTAGATTCCGCCCTGGGAAAACTGAATTCAACGAAGAGTTGGGTTCCGCCTTGGGGAACCCGAACGCTGATGAGCTAGATTCCGCCCTGGGAAAAAAAAACTGAACTCAACGAAGTGTTGGGTTCCGCCTTGGGGACCCGAACGCTGATGAGCTAGATTCCACCCTGGGGAATCTGAACTTGGAGGAAATGTTGGGTTCCGCCTTGGGGAACCCGAACGCTGATGAGCTAGATTCCGCCCTGAGGAATCCGAGCTTGGAGGAAAGTTGGGTTCCGCCCTGGGGAACCCGAATGATGACGAATTGGTTTCCGCCCTGGGGAATCCGAATTCGAAGAGGTACGCTGGGTTCCGCCTCGGGGAACCCGAACTTGGCACAGGGGTTAAGTTCCGCCCAGGGGAACTCGAACCCGGCCATGCTTTTAGTAGGACTTGTCCATTGATATACATAATATCATATATATATATACATCTTTAGTGCACTAGTCTTCCTTTCCTTACATACACGCCCTTAGTAGGCTGTTTTCAAAACTTGCACAAGATTCAAAAGCCAAGAAACGGACGGAAGGTAGCAGTGAGCTAGACCTCGTCTTCCTCGGCACTGTACTTCCGCAAGTGCATTGCGTTCCATGTCTTGTGTATGGGTTCGCCGGTAGGGCGTTCGAGTTTATAGGTACTTGGACCAATCGCTTCACGGACCTTGTCTCTTCTGTCGTCTGGTCGTTTCTCTTTTCGCCCTTCGTATCCTTTGTCTCTGTTCTGATCGCTTGAGCGCCCGTACCCGCCCTGTATCATGGCGACATTCTCTTCCACTTCAGCACACTGGAGGATACATGTCTCCAACTCGGTGTGGGTTTTCGGCTTTCTCCGGACCAAGTCCTTCACCAGCTCGGTGCTAAGCGTGGTGGTTTGGATGTGGTGGAGCACAATGTCCAGTGCGAGGTTGGGCACCGCTGCGACCCGCCTTGGCCCACTTCTCGTAGTACTGCCGAAGAGTCTCTGACCGGTTCTGTCTCAAGTTCCAGAAGGCGGACAAGTTGCGTCCCGCCTCCTTTTGGTTTGAGAACTTGTGTAGAAAGAGTTGGCAGAAATCTTCCCAATTCTTTATGATTCCTTCTGCCAAACCTCCATACCAGGTTAGTGCCGCTCCAGTTAACGTTCCAGGGAACGTACGACAGTAGGTAGCGTCCGGGGCCGTGAACATCTGCATGGCAATGGTGAATGTTAACAGATGCTGGTCGGGATCCCCAGTTCCGTCGTACGCCTTGATTGCTGGTGGCACGAATCCTTGTGGGGGAGGAAAGCTGAGGAGACTCTTGTCCAGAGGCTGCCGCATGGCGAGTTGCCTTGGGCCTGACTGGTGGCGAGGGAGGAACAGTCGGTACATTTCGTCTGAGTCCGCCATGCCGGTTGTCAGTCCGCCGGACGAGCCCTCGTTGCGATTTCCGGGGGTTGCTTTGGCCACCAGGAACTTCATCATCACTGCCATTTCAGCGTTCTGTCTTTGTAGATCGGCTACTTGTGACGCTAGGTCCCCAGCAGCGGGATCAGCCGCCGTTCTATCTTCCAACGGGGGGGATGTGGGGCTCCCCTCGTAGTAATCCAAGGCCTAGAGGGCGGATTGGATGGGGTGTTTGTGTAGCCGTTCCCAAGGGTGGGTCTACGGAAAGACGAGGATCTCGGGGGACACCCGCCAATATGATTTGTTTGGCCGGGGTGACGAGCGTTTCCGTGGGGACTCCACTCGTGGATTTTCCTCCAAATTCTGCATGCTGTTTGTCTTTTGGGAACAAAACGTTTTGCTGTCCCCTACCTGGCGCGCCAATTGATCCGCCCAGTTGGACCGGTGGATCAATACTGTGGTTCTTTGGAGGTTTAGGCAATGAATCCGCCCTCGGAGTGTCACGGCGGAAGGTACCTTGCAAGGCGGACGTGCAACGAGTTAGTATATGTAGGATGGCAAGTATGGGGATAATGTAGGGAGAATGGGTTACAGAGAAGTACCGGGCGAGAGCCCTTTTTGTGTGGGCGGAACCGATAGCCTTTAGCGTACAGCGCGGAAGCTTGTAGTATCAGGCGTATGGTCCCAGGTCTGTCTCTCTTCTGAATGGGGGATCTTGTTATTTATAGGTCCCATTGGTCTGGCAGGGTCCACGTGTCCTGCTCTGAGTGGGCCGCAGCGAGTCACTGTCAACAGTAATGGGCGGTGGTTTCCTGTTGATGTGACAGGTGATCCTTTGGCTGAGGCGGACGGAGGACCGCCCTCGAGTGACGGACCGCCCTGACCATGTTCGAGGGCGGATTCAACTCGGGCCCATCAGCATTTAACAGAAAATTTGGATGGAATTAAACGAAAATACAGGTTCGAGATTTTTTGAACGATCATTACTGAATTGAAATTTTTGAAATGACATGTACCAAAATTGAATACACACAAACGTTAGGTATCGAAAAATTTAACACATGTGGGTTGAGCGGATTTCATTTTGGTATTGGACAGAAAATAGGACCAAAACTTTTTTTAATTTTATTGTTTAACTGTAATTAATTTGTAAATTAAAATAAATATTTATGTAGAAAATAATTGTCACATCAAATTTAGGGTTTGAATTTAGAAAAAAAAATGGATGAAAAATTTAACAATTTTTTTTTAATGGACAAATCTGAATTTTCTGAAAATTTTGACTAGAATAATGTATTAAAATATGATTGATAGCTCTATGTATGGAATTGGAAAGGCAGATGAAACAATACTAAAAGGGTACTTGGGCTAAGCACTAAAAGTTGTTATTCGAATAAGAATATTACACTCTAAAAAATCAAAACACTCTAACTTCTCTCTAGCCACTCTTTCCTTTCTCCATTCAAGGCTGCCGCCGGCCCCTTAGGGGTAACCGGCGGCAGCGGTTGATTTCTCTTTAATTTTGCTGCTTGTTTCTCAGCTCCTTTTCTTGTCTTAGGTTCTCGTTCAGGCTTTGTCCTGCTTTTTCAAGAGCTTTGTCTCTTCTACTTCCCCTTTATGGGCATGCTTTCATCCTTTTGGATGCTTTTGTCTCAGATCTGAGATTGATTCTCAGTTTTCTGGTGTGGTTCTTCGGATTTCAAAGGGAGCTGCTTGCAGTTTGCTTCTTCTCTTCTTCTTTGTCATCTACCTCCTTGCTTTACCCATTGCGTTGGTGATTCAGAGATGTTGTGATTTCCTTTAGTGAATCCGGGTGCAAGTTGTTTGAGTTAGTTGCAGGAACACTTCTTCTGAAGGACGATTTTTGGTCAACTCTCTCCTCTACTCGTCGGATGCTTATCAGTCTCGTGGAGACGCCTTCTCCGGTGGGATGCCGCAGCCAGCAGCAGTCATCGTGTTTGGTGCTTTCTTTGGTGGGTGGCGGCAGCTGGGTGTTGAAGATGGTGGCTGGTGGTCTCTTTTGGTGGAAGGAGCATTAGGGTTTTATGGGCTTATCTTTGGGCTAGACTTTAAATTTAGTTTGTGGGCTAAGGTTGTATTAATCTTAATGTTCATTATTCTTCCATTAGGCTTTGCCCAACTTTGTAATCTTTTTCCTTTTTTTTAATATGAAGCAAGCTTTTAACTTTTATAAGTTCATTATTTATCTTTCAGAAAGAAAAAGCTTTGATGTTTTGGGTTTACTTTATAGGAATATATATATATATGGCTAGCGCTCTGGTACTCGCAAGGTACCGGTACCCACTGCCACGTGGTCTTTTATGATTGGTCTACCTAATTAATCCAAAAAATATGCAGTTTGGGCCCAAGGAATTACAAACACTGCAATTTGGTCACTTTAGTTATGCAATTGTTTATTTTGACTACAACATTTTTGCCTCTATTTCCCTGATCTGATTTCTAATTTCATAAACTGAATCTTTTTTTCAATTTGTGAAACAGAGTCAGACAACCATCAATTTCAAGAACCCATCAACGGAATCAGACAACCAGTCGGAGGAGCCAGTCCCGTTGCCGCCGGGAGCATCGACAATGAGCGGAGAATCATCTCTGATGGACCACCTCCTAGGTCTCCTTCGTATTTGAGTCAAGCGTGGCCGTTCGTTAAGTTCGCAGCAGCGATCCTTACTGCGTCGTCCGGATGGGGGAAACAAGTAAGCTTCGAGTCCTCCTTTTTGTCCATCTTCGATTCTTAGTATCAGAGGATTCGGCGACACAAACATTTGAGATTAATGAGTGCGGTGTTTTTATGTTAAATGACCCTGCTCTGGAATTTCGATTTCTCCTCTCACTTTGTTCTCAGACGGCAGGAACTGGGATTGAAGGCTGAGAAGTGGGAGAAGCCTTCTCCTGCAAATTGGGGACAAGTGCTTTGAGTATGGCGGCAACGCTGACGTCAAAGACCACATTGTTCTTACTAATTTGTGTGTAAGGAACAATATCATACTTTTGCAATTGATGAAGACTTTTATTAAATGATTGGCAAGGATGGAGAAGAAAGGGAGTATGTGATATTATTAGCGTGTTTTGATGTGTCGGATGATGGTGTTTCTGGCCTTACTCACTTAATTATTTTGAAGTTTTTTACATTGAGGCTAGTTCTGGGGTTCAAATATTCGGAGGGATTGATGACCATGAGGATGAGGGTTGAGGACTGCAACATTGGGAGAGGAAGCGAACCAGACGAGGGAAATAGAAGTCCAGAGAGCAACCCATATGATGAATTTGCTATACTTTGGTGGCATCGTGTCTTCACCGGAGAATGCAACCGTAGGAAGCTTTTTGGATAAGCTTCATATTTTAATGAGTAAATATATGGAAGATAAGTAAATAAGATTTGGATGGTAAAGTTAAAAAGTGGATGGTAAATTGAAATGAACTATGAGAGAGTTATAATGACCAAACAGTTATGTACATTAAATTTAAGCCCAAACATGCATATTTTTCGGATTAATTAGGTGGACCAATCATAAAAGGTCACGTGGCAGTGGGTACCGGTACCCTGCGGGTATCGGAGTGTTTGTCATATCTACTAATACATTAAAGCAGATACCATTTTTTTCAGTTGACACGTCAGCTTTTTGAGGATTTTAGAGCTCCTCCTTCATTTTAGGAATGAGGGTATTTTGGATAAAAATCGGTTCTGACAAACAAAATTTATTGATTCTTTTCTCACAAACAAGAATCGAATCTCAACCTCATGGTTAAGAGACAAAGTGAACAACCAACAATGCCACACCTAATTATTGGAGTAGTTTACTATTTAATCAAAGAAAAATTGCAGTGTTTTCAAGCGTAACAACAAAAAAGCATAACTATAATGCTTTTTTTTATTATATCCCAACAATTGATAACAAATTTATAATTTTTTACCAACATATGAATTAAATGATTATATATTAAAAAGTAGAAATAAAAAGTAGAAAAAAGTATATATTAAAAAGTAGAAATAAAAAGTAGAAAAAAGTATATATTAAAAAGTAGAAATAAAAAGTAGAAAAAATTCAATCACATTTCTAAGTAATCTAAATAAAAATTATTTCCCGGTAAACTACTAACACAAAAAATCGGCCAATGGGCCGCTGATAATCTAGTATATATATATATAATATATATATATATATATATATATATATATATATATATATATATATATATATGTTATGGCGAGCAGTTTATACTATACATATCGAATAATTGTGGCACCGTAGCACCGCCGCAGCACACGGTATGACAGATGGGCTAACAACAATTAACGATAGCCCTCTTTAAGTTCTAATCATCATCCATGCTCTCATTCAAATCATAGATTATATTTATACTAATCAAATTATCAAAGGATCATAATTTTGATATTGATCAAAACCCTATTTCTTCTAGCCTACAAAAGTGTAAAAGAAAATGCATAAGTTGAAATAGTTGGTTTTCCCATTTCTAAAAAATTAATGAAAGAAAAGAAATTGTAGACTATTTGTTTTTCCCCAAGTTGCTTGCATAATTGCATTTATTTAACAAGAAAAGGTACGCAGAAAAATAAAGAGAAAATAGTATTTTGCCTCTTCTATTTTGCTAACTTAATAGCCCTTATATAAATTACTATTTTTATCTCTATCTGTTTTGACTATTTTTTTCATTTGGGTCAGTCTGTTCCAACTTTAATTTTCTTAATATTAAAATTAGACACATCTGCACACCAATGGAGAGAGATATCAGAAATTGGAGGCGATGAGTTGGTCAAAAAGGTAAATTGAGGAGGTATCACGAAGATTATGGTGAAATACGAAGGCTTTTATAACCACATATTTTATTGGTCGATTTCATTCTATCTAATTTTATATATTTATATTTTCAATTAAAAAACGCTTAGAAAGCGACTATTGGAGCTCACATGGTGTCTTGAATGCGCATCAATTAACGTCACGAAGACGAAAGTTGGAACGGAAGGACCCAAATGGCAAAATGGTTGATGTAGAATGGGTAAAATAAGCAATTTATAATATAGTGAAGCTATTTGTTAAGTTGACTAAGTAGAGAGGGCCAAGTGATATTTTCCGAAAAATAAATCTGTTAATTGAATTGATAAGCCGCCACCTACTTACAAATATATGGTCATGACAGCCAAAAAAGAAAAGCTCCTAAATTACGTAGAAATTTCAACCCTCCTAATCTCTGATCCCTCTATAAGTATCCTTATATCTTATTCTTCTTCATCTTCCAATTCTCACTTACTCTCTGTTTCTCCATTTTCCTTCATTTTCTTCTTCTTTCTTCTTCTTCTCCAGGCTCTCTGTACTGGTAACTGGGTTTATTAGTTTCTCTACTTCTTCTTCTTACCAATACAAAAATAGCCAGCCACCATGGGAAATTGCTTACAGCAAGGCAAGCTAAGCAGCCAAGTGCATGAAGAACCACAAGATGATCAGTTCCAATTCAACAATAATGATGTTACTCTCAACCAGAAGCAACATCAAGAGATGAAGAAGTCATCCAGGGACAATCATGTTAATGACGAATCTGAAGGGATGAAAGTAAAGATAGTTTTAACAAAAGAGGAGCTGGAGTGGCTCATGTACGAGCTCAAAGTGAACAATCATAATAATACTAATGGAGGAGCCGGTAGGTCCAGCAAAAAGCTTGAAGAAGCTCTGGCTGAGACTGAGAGAAACAGAGCATTGAAGGCCGCCATTTCTAATAACAGTTGTTGGCAGCCATCACTGGAGAGCATTTCTGAAGAAGTTGATGAATCTGAGAGATAGTATTATATGCTGCTCAGTCATCAATTAATAATTATGTATTGTCCTCTTTAATTTTCTGGGTTTTGTTCTTCCTTTTGTGGGGTTCTTCTTTTTGGGGACTCTGTTTTTTTTTTCCCCTGCTGGTGAACTGTTTCTCCATGTGGGTTTTGATGATTAATTTAACCCAGAAGATTTCAGATGCATACATACATCTATGTGTATAAAGAGGTCGGATTAGTTTAAGGTTTTCTGATCAATGTTTTCTTGTATTTGCTATACCAGTCTCTACTCTTGAACCAAAATTAAGAGGTTCCTTGAATGGAATTTAAAATCAAATTAACCATATCGATATATAGTAAAAAAAGTCCAAACTTAAACATGAAATTGATGAAATTAATTCCTGGGATCTCTGGAAAATAGCACTTACTGGAAAAATAACCGTCCTCTCCCTCTCTCTCTGAACTTTTCGTTTTCTCGCCGATTCTTGCACCTCCGGCGACCCTTTAGCCCGCCGATCACGCCGGTTCGAGTCTTGCGGCCTGCCCGTCCGATTTCCTTCTCCTTTTTCTCATCTTTTCACCCTTTTGTTTGAGTTCTTGGTTTGCTTTGAGTTTTCCCTTCCGTAGGTTGGCCCTTGGGGTCAAACGGTTGCGGCACGATGGCAGTCACGGGATTCCCGTTGTCTGAGTTACAGGCTCGTCGGAGTCCTGAGTACGCCTGTATGGCTATT
Source organism: Linum lewisii (assembly GCA_034768395.1). Lineage (NCBI taxonomy): Eukaryota > Viridiplantae > Streptophyta > Magnoliopsida > Malpighiales > Linaceae > Linum > Linum lewisii. The sequence continues at coordinate 11,723,772 of CM068296.1, read as the reverse complement.
TTCTCTCTCTTTTTTCGCAGATTCTGGCTGTTGGATTGCTTGATGGATTTGCGGCCTGACCGTATTCTTGATCAATCCCGGAGGATCCTTCTTGCTACTGTTCCCTCGTTGAGTCTCTATTGGAGATCCCCATTCATGCACTCGTCACTCATCCAAATCCGAGATTTCCACTTCACTCTTGTTGCATTTCAGATCGGCGATTGGAGGAGGGGCGTCGGACCTCTGATCGGTCTCTCTTCTGACTACTCGACTTTTTCTTCTTTCTCTGGGTTACAGGTTGGCTCGCTTTGTTTCGGTTGGTTCGGCTACAACAATGGGTTTTTGGTTTGGGCCGTTCTTTGTGGAAAGGTTGTTGCATATTCAATTCAAGTTGTTAAGGTTATTTAGTCTTGGTATTCAATTCAAACTCAATCTGTATTCAATTCAAACTCAATCTGTATACAGATCTGCTGAACCTCACACATTTCGCTCATTTGCACCTTCAACGTACTGCCCATCCTTGTTTATGAGCTAAATATTTCAGGTTTCACAGTCCTACCCCCAAACCCATCCCCCCCCCCCGATCTACCCCTCCCTCTCTCCCCCCCTTCTGTTTTAGTCTAGTGATCTTGGTACTCTCTTCGGTGGGAGTGCTCGAAAAAAAAATGATGAAATTAATTGTGTGTGCCTTTTTAACAATGGTTTGCAATAGGATTTTCAAAATTAAAATTATTTAGGAAATGATATTATTAATTGAAAATGAAATTAATGAGAAGTCGTTGAGTCGAATTTGAACGAACAAAATATGAAGTAGTTGCAAGAAAACAGGAGTCAAGTATATACTCAACAATCCAACGATGTGTGTGTTGTGATGTTCATTGAAGTTTAAGAGTAATGGAACTGCAAAACAGTTGGGGTGAATGAGATTTGCAAGTTCTTGCATATATCACTGTGGTATCAGAGCAGGTTAATATTTGTAAGAGTGAGTGAGATTGAGAGTTTAACAAGAGAGTAAAACATGAGATACAGTGAGTGAGTTCATTGTTTCAACAATGGCAAAATCCATCAATATTTTTGCACGGGTGTACATACCAAGATTTGATGGAGACTACGAGCAGGAGTCTGCATGGAAAATCTTCTCAGATCCAAGGAGTACTAGGGAGTCATTAGTGAAGGACACTACAAAAAAATGCTATTTGGCGTCGGTCATACACGCGTTTTAGCGTCGGTCATGACCGACGCCAAAATTAATAGCGTCGGTCGGCAAGACCGACGCCAGATACGGTGACGCTATAATTTAGCGTCGGTCGTTTGGTCAACCGACGCTAAAATAAAACACGACCGGCTCTAAAATATGGTTTGACCGAGTGGGTGGCTGACCAACCCAATTTTTTTGTTTTTTGTTTTCATTTTAATTTTTCATTTATTATTTTCATTTTTATTTTTATTTTTTTTCTAATCTGGGTTTTTTCCCAGATCTCGTTTCATGGCTGCGTCGTCTGGTGCACGGCGGATGTGGCCGGCGGACGGCGGACGGCGGATGTGAGAGGCGGACGGCGGCTGGGATGTGGCCGGTGGTTGGCGGGTGTGGGAGGAGAGTTGACGGTAGCGGCTGAGAGGGGGGAAGAGAGTTTGAAGAGGAGGAGGAGGAGAGTTTGGATGTGGCCGGTGGTCGGCGGGTGTGGGAGGAGAGTTGACGGTAGCGGCTGAGAGGGGGGGAAGAGAGTTTGAAGAGGAGGAGGAGGAGAGTTTGGAGGAGGAGGAGGAGAGTTTGGAGAGTTTGAAGCAGGAGGAGAGTTTGGAGGAGGAGGAGGAGGAGGCTGGTGGGTTTGGAGAAGGAGGAGGAGGCTGGTGGCTGGAGGAGGAGGAGGAGTTTTAGGAGAGAGAGGAGAGGATTGAGAGAGGTGAGAATTTGAGATTTGGGTTAAGATGAGGATTTAAATACTTACTTGTTTTAGCGTCGGTCACTGACCGACGCTAAAATGCGTGTCAACCGACGCTAAATACACGCGTTTTAGCGCCAGTCAGTGACCGACGCTATTCTCTTTCTGATGACCGACGCCAATTTACCAATCCGGTCAACCAAAAATCGAACCAAAACCGGATAATAGCGTCGCCTCTTAGTCCATTTTAGCGTCGGTCGGTCATCAACCGACGCTAAAACGCGAAGTCAACTTCTTAGCGTCGGTTGTTAACCGACCGACGCTAAATTCCTACGTTTCAACCGACGCCAAATAGCATTTTTTTGTAGTGGGATACGTAGAGCCAGGTCATGGAAAAAGGTCATTGTAGAGCAAACAAAAGTCTTGGACGAGCTTAAACTGAAAGACTTGAAGGCCACAATACAATGTCGAAGACAATAGCCAAAAAGACAACAACAAAACAACTATGGGATTCTATGAAGACTAAATATTAGGGAAATGCACGTGTACAAAGACAACACTTGCAGTCACTAAGAAGGAGTTTTGAGTTGTTGGAGATGAAGTCATGAGAAACAGTGACATATAGTACTTTGGAAGAGTGATTTTGATTGCCAACGACGTGAGAAACTGTGGTGATGAGATGCCTGATGTGAAGATCGTTGAGAAAATTCTCCAAACATTGGCTAGGAAATTTAACTATGTTGTTTGCACAATTAAAGAATTGAAGGATATTGATACACTTTCTGTCGATGCTCTGCAAACTCTCTCTTGATTCACGAGCAAAAGTTTCATAAGGAATCCCCTAAGATTCATGAAGAGGAATAGGCACTCAAAGTTTCTTATGACACACAAGGAGGCAGAGGTCCATGTCGTGGAATGTATAGAGAAAGAGGTCGAGGCTTTGGTCAAGAAAATTATTGCAAAGGTTAGAGCATGTATACAGTAGAATGCTAAAAATGTCATCGGATGGGACATTATCAAAATGAGTGTCTTGAACGGTATCAAAGTGTAACACAATATCAAGGTTCAACACGATATCATGGAGTTGTGAAGTACACTACAACAGAACAATGGGAAGAGGACATGTTGTTGATGGCTTTAGAATCAAGATAATTCGTAGTTGAATTAGTTGCTAGAAAATAGGAGTCAAATATCTCAACAATCCAACGATGTGTATGTTGTGATGTTGACATAAGTTTAAGAGTAGTGAACTGTAAGGGTGTGTTTGGATAGATGGATTTGAGTTTGGTATTTCAAATTCCAAATTTTCTTGTTTGGTTAGAAAACTAACTTGTGTATTTGAATTTGAATGAAATCCATCCTTATAATTTTTAGTTGTATTTCAAATCCCCTCTTAAAGGTAGTGATTTCAAATTCACAAATTTCAAATACCTAATCCAAATACCAAATACCAAAATCACTCTATCCAAACACACCCTAAAACAATTGGGGTGAATGAGATTTGCAAGTTCCTACATTTACCACAATGAGTCAAGCATTAAGCTAAACATAAAATACATTGAGCAAAACTACTAACTATCAAAAACTTTAAAAAATTACATTTGACTACTATACTTTAGATTGGGAATGGTTGAGCTGGAACTCACTCTAATTTTCTTAATTTAAGATTTAAAGGTTCAACCAGTGTTGAATCATGAAAATATCTTTTCACTAAATGGTCATATATTACTATGATGCGTAAATAAAAAAATAAAAAATCATTAATTAAAAAATAACTTATCATTCATCTACTAGGGCTAAAAACTAAGCCTTATGTTTTTATTCTCCCTTTCTTATGGTGTGACTAAGAGGGAATGTCCTCTCTTTTTTCTTCCTTGGAGATGTCTCATGTTGTGGGTGGATGAAAGAAAGTCTTTGTCATTTATCTTCGACGCCTTGCCTTAATTAATAACTTCTTTTTTGGCTTACGATTCGATTCAACACATGACTTATATTAATTGTCATACAGAGAATTATTGTTTCACTTTCGCATTGAGCTAATGAACCATAAATACCGACATGCATGGCTCAAATGAGCTTACATGTTTTAGCCGTCCTATGACATCAACATGTTCAATTTCTTTCAAAGAAGTTTTTCAACAAATCGAGCTAACTTGATATGCTGTTTTAGATTTTGAAGGTTCGACTATCCATTTCTATTTTGACAACACTAACTAATATACACTTTAATATTGTTTTTTTTTTATTCTCACAAATAGGAAATAGAATACATAATCAACAAAGAAATTAGCAACCTACTCTTTATATTTATGAAGCTTTCCAACGAGAATACGGTTGTCTCTTCATTCATTCCCCATGTCCCTTTTCAATTCCTATATCATCACAAGTTTGCTGTTAGCTAGTTATATCCATAATTAAAACTATGGATATTAATGTTTAATTTATAATAATAAATTACAAGCAATTTCATAGTGTCAACCAGGCCCCGTTATTCTACAATGAGAATTAACAAGTACATATATTAACATAAGCTTATATTATCTTTCTTTCAATAACTATATATTTTGGTTTCATTTAAGAATGATAAAGTTAGGTTTAGATCAACAGAGAACACTGATAGAATGGTGGAATGTGGATGGTTAGTGATCACTAGATTGATCAAATCCAAACTGCATCTTAAAGAATATATAGTGGAACAATACTGTTAAAATACGGATTTTGTAATTTTGAGAACAAAATTACGTGAAAATATATCGCCAGTGACACATTGTCGAACTATGTCAAAAAATAAACAATGATGATACGCAGATGGTGCGTCACCCCACTCACGCTAATTGAAAATTTGGCAAGTAATTTAATTGTTCCCAACCCATGCAAATATGGGGGAATTGGAATTTTGTAGCCTAATTTAAAATTTTATGTACCGTCAGTAGCTAATTGCGTAACTATGTCCAAAACTAGCACAATCTGACTGGCAGCCAGCGCTTAGCTGGCCAGCTCGCGTACATAATAACTGAAGTCATTTTGTCCGTTGATGAGATCAAATATTGTAACATTGCAATTTGGTCACTTTTTTTTGTCTATTTTACAAATGGATTATTAATTATTATTATTATTATTTTGATAATATAAGTCGGCCTTGATAAAATGATAATATATATAAGCTATAATTAATTAAAGAAAATTGTATTAGCCGTCACAATATCTTGAATTACGAATTCCGAGGTTACGTTTGTTGGATGCACAATAATTAAGGAGACAACGACAAACGTGATGTTGGGATTCGTAATTCAAAGTTAAAACAAATGTGACCGAAGATCACATCCCGTTGGTCTGGCTATGCGTTGCGCTGGTTATGCGCTGATTCATTCAAAGTTAAAACTATTATTGAAAGTCGTTGTCTCCTTCATCGTTGTGCCTCCAACAAACGTGTGTTGGAAAGTTTCGGTTTGGTTGTGTCTTTCTCGGTTAACCACTTGGTCTAACCAAATCGAGAAAGGAAAGTTGATATTTGAACGCAGGGTTTGATTTGGAGCAAATTAGGGATCTTATCTCGGAATTTCTCTATCAAAGGAAAGAAGCAGAAATGCAGGACCTGTACGAGATCCATCAACGGAGTGAAGCCAGAAATGCAGTACTTTAAAAGGAGCAGAGGAAGAGAGCATCGTTAGGGATTCGACGATTGACTCTCTGGTTTGTCACTCACTGTGGGTTGTGAGGAGTGTATGAGCGGTTGTTCAATTGAGTGTCTATCAATTGGTTGCTAACCTAGATTCGGATTGTGAATCTAGGGGTTGTGTTCGTCAGTTTAATTAATCTAGTGACTCTCCCGAGCTCTTGCTCGGGACGTGGATGTAGATAGCGACAGCTTATCGAACCACGTTAAAAATCGGCGTTGTGTTCTATCTTTTCATTTCCTCATTCTTCGTCGATCTCTGCTCATCAAATAGTTCATCTCAGTTCCAAATACTGCACTACGAATCTATAAGGAAACTTATCTCAAGGACTGAGTATCAAGTTCTTGAGACTCAACTTACACTACAAAAAAAGAAGTATTTAGCGTCGGTCGTCACGAAAGTATTTAGCGTCGGTTGGACAAACGACCGACGCTAAAAAATTGACTCGCGTTTGACCGACGTTTAGCGTCGGTCGCCAGTCGACCGACGCTAAATAACCGACGCTAAATCTGGTTTACGGTAAAAAAAAAAGCCCTTACCCAAAACCAGCTTTAGCGTCGGTCGTTATTCACCGACGCTAAATACACACACCTATTTAAACCTCTCAGTCGCCACCCTAACCCTAAAATCCTTCTCACCTCTCTCAATCTTCTCCTCTCTCTCCTGAAACTCTCCCACCTCTCTCAAAAACCTCTCAACCCCTCATCCTCTCAACTCCAAACACCACCCCGCCGCCCCTCCCTCACAAAACCACCCCCCCCACCGCCGCCCCTCCCTCACAAAACCACCACACGCCGCCCCTCCCTCACAAGACCACCGCCGCCGCCCCTCCCTCACAAAACCACCACCGCCGCCCCTCCCTCACAAGACCACCGCCCGCCCGCCCCTCCCTCACAAACCACCACCACCGCCGCCCCTCCCCTCACCCCCCCCCATCAACCACCACCGCCGCCCCTCCCTCACATCACCCCACCGCCGCCCCCCTCACTTCCCCCCGCCTCTCCCCCACTTTCCACCCCACCGCTGCCCCCATTCCGCCGTCGACTTTCCCCACCCATCGTCACTAAACCACATCGTCGCCCCACTTTCCCACCGTCGTCCGCCGCCAACTTTCCCACCCGTCCGTACCTCCATTATTCCTAAAACACAGATCTAGAAAAATCCAGATCTTGGAAAACCAGATCGGAAAAAATGAAAATAAAAAACGAAGATAAAAAATGAAAAAAACAAACAAAAATTAAAAACGATTATAAAAAACGAAAACAAAAAACTAAACCCACCCAACCGACTAACCAACCAGTGGGTGGCTGGTTGAATTTTGCGTCGGTTGGTCAGAACATTTAGCGTCGGTTACTGTTTCGACCGACGCTAAAATTTAGCGTCGCCGTTATTCGCGTCGGTTGGTTCGACCGACGCAACATGTTTTTAGCGTCGGCTCTGACCGACGCTAAAAACCCGGTCTAACCGACGCCATATGTATATTTTTTTGTAGTGTTAAACAATCGAGTTTTCAATTGTTTACTTCAATCAATTGTTTATTAACACACATGTTCTTTTAATTGGTATTAGAGCTTGCTTCTCGAGTCGAGTTGATTGCTGCCGGGAAGAATGGCATCAGGGTCAAGTCAAACACCAGGTGTGGAAGGTCTGTCGCATTCTCGGCCTCCATGGTTCGATGGAACCAACTACCAATTCTGGAAAAACCGAATGAAGGTATATTTTCAAGGTATGGATTTTGCTACTTGGCGTATTGTCGGTAAAGGTGGTGTAAATCTTGATGGAGATTATGAAACTTGGGATGATGCTAAGAAACAACGAGCCCAACTTAATGCTAAAGCCTTAACGTGACCTCTCAAGAGATTGTGACGACTAATATAATTTTCTTTAATTAATTATAGCTTATATATATTATCATTTTATCAAGGCCGACTTATATTATCAAAATAATAATAATAATAATAATAATAATAATAATAATAATAATAAATCCATTTGTAAAATAGACAAAAAAAAAAGTGACCAAATTGCAATGCTACAATATTTGATATTTCATCAACAGACAAAATGACTTCAGTTACGCGAGCTGGACAGCTATGCGCTGGCTGGGCAGCTACGCACTGGCTGGCCAGCTACGCGCTGGTTGCTAGTCAGATTGTGCTAGTTTTGGACATAGTTACGCAATTGACTACTGACGGTACATAAAATTTTAAATTAGGCTACAAAATTCCAATTCCCTGCAAATATGCATGCCTGACGGGACGACAACACATTATACAGTTATGTGCATGTCTAGCGGGCAATTTATTAAGTTTAGGGATTGACAATTAACGTAATGGTGCGGTGTTATCCAGCTAGCACCACGTCACCTGCGTGTCATCATTATCTATTTTCGGACATATAGTTCGACAATATGCATGTCACCATATAGATAATTTATTTACGTAATTTTGTCCATGAAGCTATAAAATGGGTTGAAATATTTACCGGTATTTAGATTGTAAAATGTAACCAAGTTAATTAGTTTGTGCAATTGAAGTTAATAAAAACAGCTGAATTCAGTAGGGAGTAGCTGATCAGCTCTGCATATATACAAATATGATTTAAAAAGAAATGGAAAGATAAAAGAATTCCTGCATATCATTTTCTATATATATCATATTAATGTTATAAGTTGTTACAACAGTGTTCAAATAATTGCAAACAAGTCAGTATTAAGCTAAGCTCCAGGTCACTCGAATATTACAGACAGATTCAACGCCAATCATTAACCTAGCTGCACTAGTGTTTCTTTTCAATAACAAGCAAGCAAAGCTCAACTTTAAGTTCATATATATATATGATTTCTTGAAAAGAAAAGCATTGACAAATTAATTGGGTTTATATTAAACAAAATTTGAGTTCTTATTGTTTTGTTTTAGTTTGTAGGATTCTTCTTCTTCTTCATTCTTATTTTATCTCAACGTACGAACAGCTCTGCTCCAATCATTATGGCACCACCGCCATCAATCCATCAATCCATCGTACCACCACACTACTAGCTACACGGTTTGACAGATAGATTAAAGTTAAACAACAAAGCTAACTATATAAGCCATCTAAATTCTAATCCACCACCACCTAATCAATAATTACAATCATTGTTTAGGAGAACCAACGCCGATTTATTCTTAATCTAACCTCAATTTTCTGCTTTTCACATATTCTTATACAAACATTCAATCAAATTATTGCTGAAGTTTTCTTATATCTTTACACATGGATTGGTATTTCATTGAGCAAGGTGATTGGCACATCCTACCACGCTTTGAAGTCACTGAAACTATAATAACTTGAAGTTAGTAACCTGCTATAGCAGGTTTATCAGGTCATGTTACGTAAGAAATAATTGTGGCTGCGTAATGCTTACGTAACAGATGAATATCTTACGTAACATTTGTAAATGATTGTTACGTAAGCCTTACGTAACCATAGTTTGTCTTACGTAACAGTTGTAAGTGATTATTACGTAAGGCTTACTTATTATGTATTGAACATTCTCATTCAAAATTATTAAATAACATAAATGTATAGTTTTTCATTTTGCACTAAATGCATGAACGCGTGTCCCGTTTCACAACCTATGCAAATTCTCAATGGATCAATCTCATATGATTAAATTAAGTCAAACTTGTCGTTTTTAGAGAGATGAGAGAGAGAGTGAGAGAAAAAAAGAGAGGGTCAGTCGGTGAGAGAGTCGGTGAGGGTCTAGTGTCTAAGGGGGTGAGTGGTTCTGGGTTTGGGGTTTCACCGGATCGATGTTGCCGTTCGTTTCAGATCGGGATCAATAGGATCTCTCTCGATTCTTCGGATGGTCGGTTTGGTTCGGTATGTCGGTTGGAAGCTCTTAAGGGTGCTGCGTCTCATTTCGTCTTTCTCGATCGGGGCTCGGTTCTTTGGTTAGAAGATGTCCTGCTTGTTGCGTCCTTGAATGGTTGGAAATTTCCGTCTAGTTGTTTCTTGAATTCTTCTAGGCGGACTGTGGCGATCACTTCCTTTGTCTCGGAGGGGGATCAGTTCCTTAAAATTGCTGAATCTTGCTCTAATGGGAGTTTCTTCTTCGTTCTGGTTCCGGCGGCTTCCTCTTTTGAAGGATGGAAGAAATTTCTCTCTCTTTGTCAAGATTGGATTGCTTCGGCCCTAGCACCGCCTCCTCCTCCTCCTACACGCTCCTTAAGGCCAGTAGTCTCGTACGCCAGCCTAGTGAAAGGGCCGACGTTATCCTCTGCTGGCAGATGTTTGGGGTCGGAGGTTCTAGGTTGCTCTGGGGTTAGAGTGGAGAAGGAAGGCACCCAAGAGCGGCTCGATTATCTAGATCGTTGTGTGGTATTCAGACTCTGCTCGCAAGACGCAATTGATTGGCCTCAATTCCGGCGTTGGGCAAATAGAAATTGGGGCTCTGCTTTGAACGCCCCTCTGCAAAAGCTTGACGATGATCTCTGGCTTCTGTTTTGCGACTCCAAAGCCAAGGTGGAACGGATTAAGTCTCTCAATCGCAATAGCTTTGAGGGTATCCCGATTTTTCTGGACAAGTGGATTCCTGAGGCTGGGCGATCCAAGGTTCTGGCCGGAGAAAACGTTTTGTGGCTCACCATTAGAGGCATTCCCGTTCACTTACGTTCCTCCGACCTTTTCCGCCAAATTGGATCGGTGTGCGGCGTCTTCCTGGGTTTCGAGGCTTGCAGCTCCCTCTCCTCTGTCAGAATTAAAATTAGGCGCGCCGGAGATATTCCGGAGTCGGTGCCGATCATCTTCGACAACTCTGTATTCAGGGTAGAGGTGTCGTCAGACCTGGGAGCCCTTCATAGGAAGGAAGATTCTCAGTCTCATTGCTCCAAAGGAAAGGCAGTGCTCTGTCATCTTCCCTCCTCTCGTTTCGATTCTCAGACAGTGCTCGAAGTCGGGTCCTCGTCTTCTATTCCATCTCCGGCGTTTCGCTCCTCCGTTTTGTCCATCTCCTCCGATCTGCTTCCAGCCCACACGTTTTCCGATGTTCTCCCAAAAAGCAGCTCTGAAGTTTCCCCTCCATCACTCAGATCAGAGGAATGTCCATCGGTGTCAGTCTGCGCAGCTCTTGGCCCTAGAAAGGGCAGTCGCTTCGTTGGTTTGAGGTTGGATCGGGAAGATAACCTCTGGATTTTCTCCACTTCTAGTTGGAGTCGAACTCCTTTGATGAAGTTGGTTTCAGGTTTGAACCCCGTCGGGTCAGGGTTTTATCCCACGATGGGCCCTGCCACTTTGCAAATGGGTTGGGCCGGTTTGACTCCTGACTTTCTCAGAGGCCGAGAAGCCACGTACCCCCCCTTTTTAATCTGCCTATTTCGGTTGGGCCCGGTGTCTCCTCCTCTTCTCCTGAGTTTGGAAATTGGGAGAATCAATTAGACTCTCCTCTTTCTTCCCCGCAGCAGTCAATCCTTCCCTCGACTCCTCCGCCTACATACTCTGGTTCCCTGGACGTGGACTTTCTCTCCCCCGTGGTTAAGGAAGCAGCTGCACTTTTCGGATTAGAACTCGAAGGTAACAAGAGCCTCGGTATGGAGGCGGCTATTGTTTCCTGCTCTGAAATCTCAGCTCGACTTGCGCGGAGTCGTAAAGATAGGGAATGGCGCGCTTGGGTTTTTCTCCGGACTCACCTTTAGTATCAGGTACGAGATCCTCCAGACGAGATAGTTGTTCTTCCCCGGCTCTTCATCATGGGTTTTAGTCTGCTCTCGTGGAATGTTCGCGGTTTGGGTTTCCGGGATAAGCGTTTCAGGATTAAACAGCGAATCAAGGATATGAGAGTCTCCATTATCTGTCTCCAAGAGACTAAATTAGAGGTTATTGATGCTCGTGTTTTGAGAAGTCTTTTAGGTGTTTCGGATTGGAATTGGGCCTTCAAGCCAGCTTCAGGTTCTTCCGGAGGTATTTTGTCATGTTGGTCAGACTCTATGTTTGAGATTGAAGGAGAATGGATCGGCTCCTTCTCTTTAGTCACAATCCTTAAGTCTCGTTCCGATGGTTTTCGATGGGTTCTGGTAAATGTGTATGGGCCATGCGACCAGGGTCTGAAAGCTGATTTTCTTCTTGAATTGAGGCGCTTCTGTGGCTGGTGGGATCTCCCTTTCTGCTTCATAGGCGATTTCAACCTGATTCGCTCCTCGTCAGACTCCACTAGCCTCTCTCCGAGTAGACGGGATATGATCAGTTTCAATGATTGGTGCAACTACCTTAGTTTGATTGAGATTCCTCTTCGAGGCGCCTCATTTACTTGGTCCAACTTTCGTTCTCCGCCCACCCAATCTCGCATTGACCGTGCCTTTGTCACGCCCGATTGGGAAGAACATTTCTCTGACTGCTCGCTCTCAGTTCGAGTTAGATCGTGTTCGGACCACCGGCCTTTGATATTGGATTGCGGTGAGTCCCTTCGAGTTTTAAGGCCTTGGAGATTCGAGAACATGTGGCTTGAACACGATTCCTTTAGCCACATGTTTGAAGACTTTTGGATCAATTCGGGGAGGGCCGTTGGTATGAGGGATCTGAGCTTAAAGCTCCGTAACCTTAAGATTCACTTGAAGAAATGGAATTCTGACATTTTTAAGAGATTAGATCAGCAAATAGCTTTACATCTCTCTGAAATTGAAGCTCTGGATTCATTGGACGATGCTGGATTGCTTTCGGATTCGGATAGATTGCTTCGGATCAATCTGAAATGTGGTTTGGATAGGCTTTGGAAGATGGAAGAAATTAGCTGGGCTCAGAAGGCTAAGGAAAATTGGCTCTCGATGGGTGATAAGAATACTCGATTCTTCCATCGTGTTGCCAATGCCAAGAAGCGCTTCAACTTTCTTGATAGAATCTTGGTCAATGGAAGGATGACCCAAAGTTTTCTTGAACTTAAGGTGGCTGCTGTCTCTTTCTTCCAAGAGCTTTACTCTGAACCCCGAAGATCCAGACCTTTCCCAACAGAGCTGCTCTTTGATCGGATCTCGACTGTCGAGGCAGATTCTCTTGTGGCGCCTTTTTCCTTGGATGAGATTTGGCTGGTGGTGAAGAGTTGCGGGGGCAACAAATCGCCGGGGCCGGATGGCTTTACGATGGAATTCTTTAAATCTCATTGGCCTATCATCAAGGAGGAGGTGTGTACTGCCCTTTCTCAATTTCATGAGCTCGCCTCCATTCCACGAAGTACCAACAGTACATTCGTTGTTCTCATTCCTAAAAAAGATGTTGTTGAGGAATTTCGCGACCTTCGTCCGATTAGCCTAGTCGGAGGTGTCTATAAAATCCTCTCCAAACTTCTTGCTAGCCGACTGCGTAAAGTCTTCGCCCAGGTCATTTCCGCCCATCAATGTGCTTTCGTCAGGGATCGACAAATTTTGGATGCGGTTCTCATTGCTAATGAACTGGTGGACTCCAGGATCAGAAGTAACAAGCCCGGACTTATTTTCAAGCTTGATATCGAGAAAGCTTTTGATCACGTCAACTGGGGATGCCTCCTTAAAGTCCTAAAGGTCATGGGTTTTAACGAGAAATGGATTTCTTGGATCTCAGCTTGCATCTCTTCGGCTTGGTTCTCTATCCTTGTGAATGGTGAGGCGGCTGGCTTCTTCAAGAGCTCAAGAGGTTTACGTCAGGGCGACTCGTTGTCTCCGCTGCTCTTCATTGCAGTGATGGAAATCCTTTCAAAAATGCTCCTGCGGGCTCAGGTTGAAGGTTTGATAAGTGGCTTCTTTATGAACCCGAGGGAAGTCGGCAAGCAGGTTAACCATATTTTCTTCGCTGACGACTCCCTGATTTTCTGCGATGCCACTGAACCTCAGGTCAGATTTTTGGCAGCCACCCTTGTTTGCTTCGAGTGCATTTCCGGGTTGAAGATTAATTTCCATAAATCTGAAATGTTCAAGGTTGGCGAAGTTCCAGATGCAGAGTCATTGGCTGACATTTTTGGCTGTACACTGGCGAACCTTCCCACTTTGTATTTGGGACTTCCCCTTGGTATGAAAGCATCCTCTATACGCCTTTGGGATCCAGTGATTGAGAGAGTTAACAGCAGACTTGACACATGGAAATCAAATTTTCTCTCTTTCGGTGGCAGATTAGTTCTCCTCAAAAGTGTTCTGTCTTCTCTCCCAGTCTACTACCTTTCCCTGTTCAAGGCCCCGAATTCAGTTATTACCTCTCTTGAGCGTATTCAGAATCGCTTCCTTTGGTCCGGCAACTCTGAATCTGATAAAATTCATTGGATCAAATGGGAAGTGGTTAAAACCCCGAAGAAACTGGGGGGGCTCGGGGTTCAGGATCTTAGGTCTCTCAATACCGCCCTTCTGTGCAAATGGCACTGGAGGTTTGCGGTAGAGCGATCGGCTTGGTGGAGAAAGCTTATTATCTCTAAATGTGGAGTGGGTCCTTCTGAGTGGCAACCATATTGGCATTTCAGTTCAGCTGGTCTTTCGTTGTGGAAAGGAGTGATCTCTGTCAGTTCCACGTTCTGGGCCTACGGCTTTATCGATCCGGGGGGGGGGGGGATGTGTTCTTTTTGGTTCGACTATTGGGTTAGGGGAGTGAAACTTGCGAGTGTTTTCCCAAGAATTGCAGCTTCTGCTCAATTCTTGGATGTGGCCATCTCTAATGTTGTTTCTTTTTCAGATCAACAGAGCTGGTTTATTCCTCTTCGATTCCAGTTACGAGGAGGAGCTTTGGAGGAGCGTCGCAAGCTCGATCGCCATCTCGCCTCCATCCCCCGGGACCGACTCTCCGAAGGCCCGGCATATATCTCGTGGGCTCCCCAAAACAATGGCAGATACTCAGTTTCTTCTCTCCGACGCATTCTTATCGCTGAAAAGTTTCCCGGATTGCAGGCTTTTCCTTCGGAAGTTGTTTGGCAGCCGGCTGTTCCCTCCAAGATCACTTGTTTCAGCTGGAAGACTTTCTTAAACAAGGTGGCAACTCTCGACAACCTACAACGGAAAGGTTTCTCCCTTGCAAATAGGTGTGTTCTCTGTGGCTCCTCTTTAGAATCAGTTGATCATCTTTTCCTTCATTGTGATTACTCTTCGGAAGTATGGTCCCTTCTCAGTTCAAAGCTTTCCATTCACGGTCCTTTGCCTCACTCCATTGAGGATTTATTTTATGGATGGAAAGGCTTGAACTGTCTGCAGAGATTTGCTCCGTCGATGAAATTCATCCTTCATTCTGTTTTGTGGTTCATTTGGGCTGAGCGTAATGATCGGATCTTCAGGGACCTTGATCGATCATCTTTGTCCACTTTTCATAGGATCTGGCTCGCTGTAGGAGATTGGTTGTTAGTGAGTGGTAGTTTTTTGTCGATAGACCTTTTAACATGGAGGCGGCTAGTGTTCGATAATGGCTAGTCCTCCATGTTCTTGCAGGCGGCCACGCTGCTGTTTCACACCGAGGGTCTGCTGCAATGTTTTGTTTTTGTCACAGTCCTTTTGATGCAGTTTGCTGGTTGGGCTGGGGGCTGTCTTTTGCTGTCAAAGCCCCTGCTCTCTTTTGTTGTTAGCCTTTCGGCTATTTTGGTACATAATACACACATAATTCATCAAAAAAAAAAATCTCATATGATTAAAAAGTTCAATGATATTTCCCAATGTGGTGAACTGTTGTTATATTCTAATAATTCAAGTTGGTGTGAGAGAGTTCAAATTGGGTTTATATTAGTAATTAACATGATCCCTTAAACAGAAGCTCCTAGAAGAGATGTGGTTTGCATTATATATGCCACTGACAATTTGGATGATTTATGATCAAATATTGTAATTATTACATATTATAAGTTGATTCTGAGTAACTATTACGTAAAATTTAAGACAACATTTCACCGAAACATCGTAGTGGGGGAGTCGAATGTAAAATACTCCGACGCCAAACTCCGAAAATACCAAATATTACATATAATTTTACACTCAGTACCATTGATACTAGGGACTGGAAACAGAGGCCTCTCAACCATTAAAGACTAGAATATCATGAAAGTATGAAAATCTTGGCGTGCCAATGTTGACTCTCGTGAATTCATTTTATCGATGTGAAAAAATATTGTTACGTGAGTTTGTTTAGAAGACAAGTATGAATAACTAAAATATGAAAGTGAAGAACTCTTCAATCTTGTTGGATTTTGCAAGTGATTAACATATTTAACTAAGATATAGGCATGTAGCCGTAGCCATAAGAAAAATAAAAGGGAAGTAGCTCAATATATCTGTCAGATAAGCCGCCACTCTACTCTTATAAATTTATAAATATAATAAATAAATAAAATGGGAAGAAAATTAGAAAAATATGCTCGTGACAGCAGAACAAAATAAATAACTCGTAATTTTTCATAATAAAAAAACTCCTAAAAATTTACGTAGAAACTTCCAGTTCCAGCTCTATAAATATGATATCCTTTCGCCCTTTCTCTCCCCAACATCTCATTTTCCTTTCATTCCATTTTTTAGTATCTCTACTCTTCAATTCAATCTTTTTCATCAAGTATATGGGGAACTGCTTGAGATCAAGCAACCTAAGGAGCCAAGTGCACGATGAGGAGCAAGATCAGTTTGAATTCCAGAATACTAACATTAATTCCCAGGAGAAGAAACTTATTGTCAATGGAGATAGTGACCAAGGGATGAAAGTGAAGATAGTATTGACAAAAGAGGAGCTGGAGTGGCTAATGTACGAGCTCAAACTCAACAATCATAATACTATTACTAATGGAGGAGCTGGTAGGTCCAGCAAAAAGCTTGAAGAAGCTCTGGCTGAGATTGAGAGAAACAGAGCATTGAAGGCCGCCATTTCTAATAACAGTTGTTGGCAGCCATCACTGGAGAGCATTTCTGAAGAAGTTGATGAATCTGAGAGATAGTAGTCATCATTTAATAATTATGTATTGTCTTCTTTAATTTTCTGGGTTTTGTTCTTCCTTTTTGGGGACTCTGTTTTTTTTCCCTGCTGTGGGTTTTGATGATTAATTTGACCCAGAAGATTTAAGTCATGCATATATATCTATAATCTATGTGTATCAATTCAAGATTTTTACCTACTTTTCTTAACAGTGATTATTATTATTATTGTTATACTTACTGCCTACCTACACCAACCTTTAGTGCCTTTAAGTCATGTGTCGGTTGGTATATTTTACTAGTTACAAGACTCAAAATGTGTTTCTTGGTCATTTTTTATAAATAAGCTTTTTTAAAAGCTCTAATTCGATTGGCGGGAACTAAAACTTAATAGCATTAAATAAATAAATAAAAAAATTGTAGTAGAATGGAATGATTTGATTGTCTATTTTTTATAAAGCTTTATGTTATGCAAAAGCTTTATAAAATAAACCAACTAAACCATTCCTATACCAATAAAATTATTTCTCTCTTATAATTTTATTTTATTTATTTATTTAGTGCTGTTAATTTTAAATTCCAACCAATCAAATTAAATGATTTAGTATAAAGCTTTAAAAAATATGATCATTGTAAATGTTCTTAGTTTCATGAAAAATTTGTCAACAGACGGAATATGTTCTTACTAACAAAGTTTCATATATATATTTGACTAGACTACATATGATGACGGCATAAAAATGTAATAAAAAAAACTGAATCATTCTACAAAATTAGATTTGTATTTTAATGATTAGGATAACTCTTATTACGAGTCACTCGTATAACATGATTAGGGTGGACGAAGATAGAGGAGCTGGGGGTGAGCCCCAACTCACCTCACTTTTGGCCCCGATCATTAAAATTGAGTATATTTTTTCAAAACTTAATTTCTTTTTTTCCTAGGAAAAGAATTTTAATTTCTCCAATAATTATTTAATATACATGTAATATGATTTTAAATTTGAAACACAAAGGAAAAAAGACCCAAAAAATTACAGGTAACAGATGGGTGCAATGTTCAAGTCTTCCTTGTTCACATCATCACGTCCATCCTTTGTCGTGTATTTTTTTTCAAACTTTAATAATGAATCGAGCTCACAAGATAGGCAATATGGTGAACATGCATTAATGTAGTACCCAAATTTCAACTGAATTAAATTCGAGCACCTTATCATAATGTGCACATAATTAATGTTGTATTTACTATGCATGCACCTCCTCCAACCAATCAAGTTGTATCTCATTCTGGAAAAGTCCAAGCTACAAATATTAAATGAGGCTATTTGATCTAGGGGTGGAAATTGGGAGGGGAATGGGAGGCCCATTCCCATATTTCCAAAATCCCAATTCCCAAATCCCAAATTAGAGTTCTCATTCCCAATCCGAATTTAATTTGGGAATTTTTATTCGGGAACGGGAATTCTAATTTGGGAATCGGGATCCCAAAGTCCCAAATTCAAATTAACACATGGAATCTTTTCCAAATTTGGCCAAAACTTTGTAATCGGATTTTCATCTTCGGACTTCTGCATAAGTCGCCGAACTTTTGCCGACGAATTTTCATCTAGGTCGCCAAAATTTCTCCGCCGCCAGATTACTGTCACTACCGCCAAACTTTTGCCAACAAATTTCTATTGTCGTACTTTCCAAAATGTCGCCAAACTTCTGCCGCCAGATTTCCGACAACACCACCAAACTTTCGCCGCTGAATTTTTGTCGTCGGACATTCGTAGATGCCGTCGAACTTCCGCCGCCAAATTTTCATGAATGTATTGTCGCCAAAATGTCCCGTCAAATTTCCATTGATGTCACCGTACTTTCTCCGCCGCCATATTTCCATCACCACCGCCAAAGTTTCGACACTGAATTTCCTTCGTTAGAATTTAACAATGTCGCCGAACATCCGCCGCCGAATTTCTGTTGACGTCATCAGATTTTTGCTGTTGGAATTTTTTCACCACCGCCAAACTTTCGCCACAGATTTTTGTCATTGGACTTCCGCACATGACGCTGAAATTTTGCTGACGAATTTTCAACGACGTCGCAGGAATTTTTCCGCCAAATTTCCATTGATGTCGCCGTACTTTCTCCGCCGCCAGATTTTCATCACCACTGCTAAACTTCGCCGCCAAACTTCCGCAAATGTCGCCGAACTTCCGCCGAATAATTTTCATCGATGTCGCCGAAATTCCGCCGTCAAATTCCATCTAAGTTGTCGGACTTTCTCCGCCGCTAGATTTTTGTCGTCGAATTTTCACAGATGTCGCCGAATTTCCATCTATGTCACCAGAATTCTGCCGTCATATTTTCATTGACGTCACCATAATTTATTTGCCGCTAGATTTTCGTCGATATCGACAAAAATTTAGCGATAATACCCTAAACCCTAATTGGTGGAATTCAATAGCAAAATTTTGACGGTAGAATCCCAAATGTTAAAAGGATTTTGACGGTATAATCTTGACAATTGAATTATGCAAGTATAATTTATGGCGACATATTTTTTTATTCAAACTTTACCAGCAAAAAGTTTGACGGGTTAAATCCCAAATAAATTGTTATTACGGATTAGACTTTGTTTGATGGGTTAGTTTGGTATTTGGGCTTTCCCAGACCCAAACTTAATTTTCTATTCCCATTTTTTAAACCCAAATCCAATTTTCAATTTTAATTTTGGTACATGTTCCCAATTCTCTAAATAATTTGAGAATTTTAATTTGGGAAGGGGAATTCCCCAATCCCAAAGCCAAACTTCCACCCCTAATTTGATCCATGACACCACTAGTCAATTCATTTTCGTCCTTTTTTCCAATTAAAAAAAGTAGTGCTTAGGCTATATTTTCCTAATAGAATGAATTTGTAAGCGTAATTTTAAGTATTTTCTCAATGAATATATTATCTTTGCAATACACAAGAAAGATGAGATCATGTCCCTGAGATTTCCGAGGCCCTGTTCTAAATTTATTATTAGGTCCCGTTAAAATGAATAATTTAAATTTGGTTTATTTGAGTTAACCTAATTTGACTTGTTTGGGACGGATATGCTCATTGGTTTGAGCAATAATAATACTCATTTGCGATGGTAAACACGTCCGACCCTTTGCTCCATACAAAAATACTCTCATAGAGCCCGAACTTCCATGGAGTGAGTTTTGGATATTGATGTGCCCACTTTGACTTTGACCCATTTGTCATTCATAAACTACACGAAATTTATTAAAAATAAAAAAATATGAAAAGTAAAATAATATATGAAATATAACTTAATATCATATCATATTTGTATATTTAATAATAGAATTAGATAAAAACAAGATGTTAATACGAATAGAAAGACTACGTAAAAAAAATATTAGTTTGATTTTGCCAAAGATGGGGATTGAACCCTTGACCACCTAGAACACAATAAAGAGTTAAGCCACTAGACCATAATCACATTTATATTTATCTTTTGCAGATTTTATTCATAATATCCGTCTCAAGTCACTACAAAAAAATATACATATGGCGTCGGTTAGACCGGGTTTTTAGCGTCGTTCATAGCCGACGCTAAAAACCTGTTTGCGTCGGTCGCTAAAAACCGACGCGAATAACGGCGACGCTAAATTTTAGCGTCGGTCGAAACTATAACCGACGCAAAATTACTATCGACCGACGTAGCTTCAGCCCAGCAACCCACGGGTCGGTTAACCGGTCGGTGGGTATATCGACCAACCCAATTTTTCGTTTTTGTTTTCTATTCTCTTTTTTAATATTCGTTTTTTAGTTTCATTTTTTATTTTGTTATATTACTTTCATTTTTTATTTTCGTTTTTATTTTTTTTCAGATCTAGGTTTTTTCCAGATCTGGGTTTTTTTTCATATCTTGTTGTCATCCAAGTCGTTTGGGATCCAGTTTGGGGGGCTGCTGGTGATTTGGGGTCGTCGGACGAGCTTCTGGAGGTCGGCAGGGATGACGGCGGGTGGGTATTGGTACAACAACGTTGGCGATAAGGGAGGAGAGGCGGTGGTCGACGGAGGTTGTTTAGGTGGGGGACGACGACTGCTCGATGGAGGGACGGAGGCATCGATTGGTGTTGGGCGGAGGTCCAGCCAGTGGTCCAAGATCCGCCGGTGGTGGTGGTGATTTGTGGTGGTTAGGTGTTTGGATGGGAGGAGGAGTTGAAATAATTTCGGGAGAGAGTGAAAATGACCAAATGAAAGGAAGGAAGGAAGGAGGAGAAGTAGGAGGGTGGTGGTTGGGAGAGTTGAGGAGGAGGAGGGTGGTGGTTGGGAGAGTTGAGGAGGAGGGAGGGTGGTGGTTGGGAGAGTTGAGGAGGAGGAGGAGGAGGGTGGTGGTTGGGAGAGTTGAGGAGGAGGAGGGTTTGAGGAGGAGAAGGAGAGAGAGAGGTGAGAGTAGGGTTAGGGTGGCGGCTGAGAGAGTTTAAACAGGTACATGATTTTAGCGTCGGTCGATGATCGACGCTAAATCATGTCGGTAAACGACGCTAAATCTGGTTTTGGACAAGGGTTTCGTTTCCGACCCAAAACCGAATTTAGCGTCGGTTTTTGAAGAATTTAGCGTCGGTCGGTATTTAGCGTCGGTTTTTGAGGCCTCATTTAGTGTCGGTCGTGTATTAACCGACGCTATTTACGCGGGTCAACACGCACACCGTATTTGGCGTCGGTCTTTGACCGACCGACGCCATCCTCTTTCGTTTCAACCGACGTGAAATTCCCTGTTTTTTGTAGTGAGTGTTTCTAGTTAACCCGAAACTTCTGAGGCCCCCAAAATTTTGAGGCCCTGTGCCGTAGGGCTGTCCAGCACACCCTCAGGGCCGGCCCTGCATGTAAGATGAAATTGTGACAAAACATAAATAGTTAGATAAATTCTTATGTTGTGTCTGGTTCATGGGAGCAGTAAGAGAACACCAAGATATATGCTGATAGTTTTTTTCCGCATAGGAAGTTACTTTCGTAAGTAGATAACAAACACAACTAAGAAAGAAGATAAGTCTCAAACCAGGGTGTTAAATCTACTGTTGTGATCCTTGGGAGATTGCTCAGGCCGTAAGCTTATAAGTGCTACAGATAGGTGATCCTATTATCTGAACGACTGACAAAGTATATGTAGGAGCAACATTTCTCATGTGGAAGATCTCTTAAATGGTAGTTCCACTTAAGAGACAAACTACTTATTCGGTTTAAAGAAAGAAAATGATTCAAAGAAGAAAATCTAATCTCCTCTCCACAATCACTTAATGGAAAAACTAACTAATCTTCTCATTAAAAATCCTAATTCTAAATAATAAATGAACTGATCACAATACCCATCTCCTCTGCCTCATTCTCCATGGCCTCCCCCCCCGGTCTAAAGGTCAACTTTGATGGAGCAATTCTACTTGAAATTGGCGGAGCTTCAGTCTGGGTGTTGCGAGATTCATTCGGTGCGTTCCTCCGTGCAAGCAGTTGGGAAAACCTACCCATATATTCTTGATCATTTTGTTATTGAATTCATTATATTAAGGGATGCATGTACTTGATATTTATGTGCTGTTGTTTTGCAGATGAACGCTAAAAGTGATGCTGAGCTAGTCTCCACAAAAATCTTGGCTGGACAGGTGATGTCTAATCTAATAATGGAGGTGCTATCATCGAGGACATCATCCAACTACATAGTACAACCCTTTAATTTTTTTTGTACTTTCAAACGATTCACGGTTCAGGTAACAAGATCGCCCATTACGTGGTACGAATTATCCTAATTAACCTCCCAATGATCATGGATGTACACTTGACCTCCTAAATTGGAACTTGATTTTCCTCCCTACATATTCTGCTATCTTATGTCTCCTTCATAGTTACTATGCCAAAAAAAAAAAAAATGTAACCAGTAATATGGAGTGTTCTGGTTAACAAATGTTGGGCCTAGTTCACAAAAATTGGGCTTGGTTCATTCCGTATTGAAGCCCCTTTTTCCCCCTGGTGGGCTCAAATAGCACCATCGACTAATGAAACCGATACGTCGCCGTCAGCTGCGACCGGAGAATTCATTATTTCTTCTTCTTCTTCTTCTTCTTTAGGCGAATATCTTGCCGTTTCCATTTGTTCCCGCAGAAGAAAGAGAGCAAGGAAAAAGTCACAAGGGAGGAAAAAAAAAAACAATGGCAGGAGAAGCACAGGCGTTGAAGCGAATCCCTCGCATCAAATTCCCCCAGCGCCATCTCAATCGTTTCTCTGGTATGTTAGTTCCTATATCTTCCCGTTTTACCTCTTTACCTCCGATCTTCTAATGCGGTTCAACCACGGTCGACGTACTGTTTACGGAATCCGATTCCGGCGATGTTAGAGAACCTAATGCGAACATGTTGAATATGTCAGTTTTTTTACAATGTCAATGAAGTTGCAACTTCCAAGGCTGATTGTTGGATGGGGTTTACCTTGTGTTGATGGATGTTTGAAATTTTCGTTATGTGTGTTTGGTTCCTGATAAATTTAGGGAGATTACTTTTCCTTGTATAGAAAGGAGCTGCATCATTCTACCATTCTTTCTGGCTTTGTTTTGAACTTTGAGGCATCTCTTGCTATCAAGGAGGAGGTAGCGGTTACTAGGTCTATGTTCTATATTATGATGAATGTCTTGATCATGAGGTGTTGAGAAGATGCATTAATTATTCAAGAAAAAACTTTATCGGTTTAGCAGTGGTTGTTGGTTGATGTTCCATGTGCAGGACTACCTGCACATTCAGTTTACTGGTCTCAGATATTGTATGCTTTCTTGTATCAGAAGACTTCAGAAGTTAAGTGATTGTGGGTATTTTTATGGAAAAAGCATGCATAAATGTGTCAAGTTGAACTCTGCAAGTTTAAAGTGTTTGTATCCGATGAACAGATCAAATGACGAAAGGATTGGTGTTGCAGTTCGCTTTGAGGCAGACGCTATATGGATTTTGTTTTCTTTTAGGGATTCATCTAGTTTTTCACAAGTCAATATAACTTTATGATACAGTATAGGTCCTTCACTGCTTACTTCGTTTGCCAATTTAGCTGATAAATTTACTTCACAGGCTCTGCTTCCAAGACAGAAGAAGCTTCTAATGCTGGAACTGGCAATTCAAGTTTCTTCTCCATTGCAAACGCTTCAAAATCTGTAGGAGGTCAAGCTTCTCTCCAACCCAAACGATCACCGGTTTCTAATGATGAGATCGAGGCAATCTTGGTATGTTCATAAAGATCATATTTGTCGTTCATCTGTGATTTTGTTCAGTCGTTCATCATATTGTCATTCTGCAATGTTGTCTTGCATATACCTTCAATCACCTTACAAGTATTTTGTAGGGTAATTCCTTTCATTGCCTTAGTGACAAAGACCGAATCTAGTGAAATTTCATAATTTATGCTGATTTGTTTAGCTGGAGTTTTTACCTATGCGCTAATAGTTTCTACAACGAGTACATGCTGATTATCAATTTTGGTTGTGCACTAATCATCCTTTTCATTGTCACGTTTACCTGGCAGTTGGGCGGCTGCATCTGATCTCCTGACAGAAGTTCCAGAGGGCCATGGTGCGTCTTTTCTAATTGGTCGTCCCAGAATGAACACTGATTTTTGTTCAATGTGGAGAGAATAATTTCCCGAAACTGGATTTCTCATACTACAACCAAAATAACATAATTTTTTAAAGGGTTATTTATTTTTTGTCTGTGCCTGGTTCTGGCAGATCTTTACAAACTCAATCTTATTATTACTGCCTAGTTTGCACAAATAAGAGATTAAAAGCATACGTACCTATGAACATAATGCATACAGATTAACCAGATTGTGAATCTTTCTCAAGGCTTTTTTCCAGAATAACAGACCGGGGACTTTTCCCCGGAGGACCCTTCTCCCTGCGCTCGAGTTCTTCGAGCCTGAAAGTGATTAACCGATCCCAGACACCTCCTTCTAAAAGTAGCCCAGCTTTCCCATCTGTGATTCTCTGGATAATACCACAGTACATATAGTATGGACTGTTTCGGTCCTTCACCACAGCAATCATACCAGGCATTAGAAGTGGTAGTTCGGGTGCTTTAGGCTTCTTTGCAGTTTTAGTAATCCCAGATAAAGCTTCTGAATCTGTCTTGCTAGGTGGTGGGTTCTCATCAATGAACTTCTGCAGTCCCATCTCCCCACCAGGAAATCCCCCTGTTAGACCCATCAGTTCTTTATCAAATGCATCTTCTGGGACAGTTTCCGCTGCCGCCGGTGTCTGGCTGCCGGAACTTGCTTCCCCTTCAGCTGCTGCTGGTGAAGGTGGTGGTTCCACATCTTCCTTGAGCAATTTCTCCAGACCTTCTTCACCGTTGCAGAGTCCTCTCCCTCCCAAGAGCTCAGAGAGGTTGAATTTGACACATGTTTTATGCTTTAGTCTTGAGTGTCTAGGAATCAAAGAATAGGGCTTGTGAGAGCTGATGTTTGTAGTGGTTTTCCCTGGGAAGTTGGATCTAAGATGGAGAGTTTGGAGAGTGATTGAAGATGATGCCATGGGTATTCAGAACAGAAGGCTGGTTTGGGTGGAAGAAAGAAAGATGGACCTGGAAAGCCTTATTCCAATCCTGATTCCTGGCCACAAATTGAAGTATGGGAGGAGATAGTCTTATTCGTTTTTGTCATCTCGTGGAATTTGACAAATTTGTTTCACGTTGGCGTTGGTAAATGCTGATTGATCCTTGTGTTATCATATTAGTGGCTCGTGGAATACGTTCGTATCTTCTTGATGTTATCCACACTATCCAAACATCCCTGTAAATAAATATCCTTTTTAATGATGTTTCCAAGTAAATAGATATTTGGTCCAAGTATCATCTTCTTTTCGGTGTGGAAATTTACGAGTGTGCGGAAATTTAAGTGTTTTGTAATTTTGTAGTCACGTTTACGATATATTTTATCGTTATAAGCTAAACGGCACAAAAATTTCAAATATGTGATAATATGACACATGACCGGGGCTCCGGCCACTGGGATTTTTTTCGGTGACAAAGTCTAAACTTTGTCACCTATACAAAGTTTAATCTGGGCCCTTGATCTCCTATCCACTTTTTAATTAATAGTTTAAATGAATTTAATAATGTTATTTAAATAATTCCATTAATTGAAATAAAAAAGATGCGGCTGTTTCCATAACCGCCGAGTTTGGGATTTATGTCCATTATTATATTTATTTTTGATTTATCTTCTCCTCAAAATTTGCTTGCAAATATTCTCTTAACAATTGTAGATAATCATAATCTTTCTTCTTCTTCATATGCTTAAGCCATTAAAAAGAGAACTTCTCTATCATTTTTTTTAACAAATCAGTCCCTAATCATTAGAGGTGTTAACTTTTTTGGTACTTAACGTTTGGGCGTATTTCATTTTGGTACACATCGTTTCAAAAATTTCATTTAAGTCATTAACGTTTCAGAAAATCTCGAAACGGTATTTCCATCCAATTCCATCCAAATTTTCTGTTAAGTGATGACGTGGCAGCTCAGTCACACATCCCCGTTAGCTAAAATATTAATAAAATAAGAATTTTAATATTGAAAATTAAGTTTTTATTAAAATAATTAATTTTTAATTGAAAATTTTTTAAAAAATATTTTTTCCCAAAAAAATTTCTTTCTCTTCTCTCTCCTCTCACCTAAAAAATACATATCTAAACGTTTCAGTGTTTCAATACTCAACGTTTCGCCACTTTTTCATTTTTGGTAGTTTTTGTTTGTAGATCTAAAATTTTTGCTACTTTTTCCACCTCCAACTCTCCTTCTGTCTCTCCTCTCTTCCTTCTCCCCTCATGCTTCTTCCTACTTCCTCCCTTCACCTCTCGTCTCTCTCTTCTCCCCTCTGCTTTCTCTAACCCCCCTCTTCCAGCCTCTCCCCTTTTTCTCATTTCTTCTACTTCCACCTCTGTCTCTCCTCCCTTCCCCCCTCCTCTAAAAAACACAGATAAAAGTTTCTGAGGGAGAAGGAAGACAGACAGAGGAAAGGAGGAAGAGGTAAGGAGAGGCTGAGTGAGGAGGTAGGAGAAAGCAGAGGAGAGATGAATGTAGAAGGTAGGAGGAAGCATAGGGTAGAAGGAAGAGAGGAGAGACGGAGGGAGGAGGAAGTATAGGAAAGAAGGGAGGAATAGAGAAGGAGGGTCGGAGGTGGAAAAATACATAAAAAACTTAATCTACAAATGCAAAGTACCAAAAAACTTAGATCTACAAACAAAAACTACCAAAATGAAAAAGTGACGAAACGTTGACTACTGAAACCCTGAAACGTTTAGATATCTATTTTCAAGGTGAGAGGAGAGAGAAGAGGAGGAGAGAAAATTTTTTGGGAAAAAACATTTTTAAAAAAATTTTAATTAAAAAATTAATTATTTTAATTAAAAACTTAATTATAATATTAAAATAATAAAATTAATTATTTTAATTAAAAACTTAATTTTAATATTAAAATAATAAAATTATTATTTTATTAATATTTTAGCTGACTAGGATGCGTGACTCAGCTGCCACGTCATCACTTAACAGAAAATTTGGACGAAATTGGACGGAAATACCATTTCGAGATTTTCTGAAACATTAATAGCTGAAATGAAATTTTTGAAACGATGTGTGCCAAAATGAAATTTCGTCCAAACGTTAAGTACCAATAAAATTAACACCTCCTAATCATTAACAAATCCATTCCCAAGTTCAAGTTCTAGTTTTATAATGGATGAACCCGGTTCGAGTTCCCAAGTAAAAGAACCTTCTTCTGCACCTCTGTTTGATCTAAATAATTCACCGATTGATCACTCCCCCGATGTTGATGATACATCTGAACCAGATGAGGATGCAATTCCGACGTCAGATGAACAAGGAATCTTACGTGGCTACGGTATGTTTTCCCTCATGTTCTAGCCAATCTTCTTTCATTATAATATTACTTTCATATAATCTACATAATAAATTTTTCTATCCAATCAAACCACAATTCTTTTCACTGTTCAGGTTGTGAGTTTCGTTTTATGTTGTTCAGTTTGAATTAAGATTATGTTCATTGTGATTGAAGCGGCTTGTCTTTCTGCACGAATTACTAGTATGCATGCAGTACTAGTATGTATGCAGTACTAGTTTGTAAGTCAGAATCGGAGTCCGGCGGATGGTGGAATCGTTGATTACCTACGGCGCCACAAACAAATCCAATTGATATAAACACAATTAGTATTTATCGCAAACAAGTACGGAATACATACTAGTACTAAGTATCGAAACCCAATCTTAATCACAGCTCATAAAAACGTGTATTTTGCAGGAACACAATTCTACTGATTACTAACCTCTAACACAAAACAGTGGCAGGAACTGAATTGGGATTAGGGAATCCTCGTGAATCTTAGACAATAGGTGACTTTGGATGTGGCAGAGATCGAAACCTAAAAATCAAAATCGAAAGTGAAGATGAACCCTATAAATCAGAATCAAGATTATACTTGGCGTTCACCGCCCAAAACCCATAGCCAACTTACTCACCTGCGGCGAAGATGCAGCTGCAGTCCCGCCGTCGCCGTCAAATACCACCGGGAGAGATCGACGACAAGGAAGAGACCAGATGAAGACTTGAAAGTGTCGTCCGGAAAGTGCCGCTGCACGAGACAAGCCGCCTGACCTGAAAGCTACGCCATCCAGAGAGACAAAAACGCCGGGAGAACTGGCCGCCGGGAGAGAGTTGTGAATTAGGGATTTTGTGGTTGAGAGAAGTTGGGGGGGGGGGGGGCGACGGGATTTACCTAGGTAATGGTAAGAATGGTAAGAAATAAATTACCAAAACAGTAATTTTGCCCCCCTTTAATACTAGTACTTTTCATCCGTTAGATTAAAGTGAAGGAGATCTAACGGATGAAACTAGACTTTGTATAGGATACAAAGTCCCTTATTTGTCACCCACCGCGCTCCGGTTGCCACTCACACTAATTTCTACAGCTTAATATGCCAATTAATAATAATTATACAACTAAATAAATTTATGTATGTAAATACACTAATTAATTGATATTAATTAAATACTAACTTGGACTTCAAAAATTGGCCTTGCACGTTGTCACTTAGCATCACCCCTTAGAATAGTGGCGCCATAGGGGCCAACTCGTACGCCATGGGGCACATCTCCGAGCATGTAATCCATCTACAATGAGACAATTATTAATTAATTAGTGGTATCTAATAATGACAAATGAAGCTTGCTCCGCCTGGACAACCATGAAATTAGCGCATGATGAGCTTAAGAACTGGTCTGATGCCCAGTTACAATCGCAAAGGCCATGAGCCATCGCATCTGCGCTGGTTTGTTCGGTTTGGCACGCTCCGCAAGCAGGTTCTTGGAAGTGCAATAGCGACATAAGTTTCTCAGCTGATAATAAAATGGGCATGGGCCTTGTTGTCCGCGATAGTGAGGGGAGAGTTCATGGTTACTATACTTGGCATGGAACCGGTAGCTGGACAGCAAGGGAGGGAGAGGCAGCAACTCTCTTATGTGCCATGTGCGGGATTAGTAATACCGGTCATGCTCCTGTCATTTTCGAAATCGATGCTGAAACAGTTGGTAAGGCCATTTCAGACATGGGGGATGACGTCTCAGAATTCGGCTGCCTCATCAAAAGCTGCAAGGATATGTTAGTCACTCACCCCTCCTTTTGTGTTCAGGTAGTTCGGCGGAATAGGAACCAGGTAGCGCATTCGTTGGCGCGTTTATCTTTTTCCTTTGAGTCTCCTTTTTTAGGAACCTCTCCTCCGATCGGGTTGAGCGATGTACTGAATGATATCTGCTTCACTAGCGGACATTAATAAAAGTTGAATTTTGCCTAAAAAAAATATCTCGAAGGAGGTACGATACTCGAAATGAAATGTGCGTCAGAAGCATGGAACGGAAGAACAATTGCTCGCTAAAAAAACACACACAATAACATTAGTGATTAATCACAACTCTAAAAATCTTATATGGAAATTATGGAAAAATCATAACCACCAAAACAAAAATGGTATTTTTTTTCTTCCTCCGGTTACTTTGTTAGGTTAACAAACTCTCACGACACTACGCGACGTTTGATTTACCCCGCATACTATGGCTAACTTAATAACTAAACTATTATGTTAGTTTCTCCATAAACTGTATACATCCATGGATGTTGTTTTTTGGGAAAATCAGCCATTTTATTCCCCTACTTCCCTTCAGGGGAGAAGTCTAGTGGTGAAGGGAATTTTTGGGAATTAGATCGTACTCTTCCTAGCCCCATTCCTCCTTACCTGAACCCGAAGACAGGGAATTAGTAAATGAGAATGAGGAACTAGGAGAACCAGACATACAGGTTGTAAACACTGAAATGTCAACAACAGGGGGAGAAGTGCAGGATATGGGTCATAAGAACCCTACCCATGAACTTCAGGTTTATCACAGGGGGAAGACTGCTCCGAGAACTTCTGTTCCAGACATTTAGCATGCCGATGGCCAACCTCATTCCCCGGGTGAAAATCCTTTGCCAGAACAAGATACCGAGCCAGAGAATGAAGCCTTAAACCCTACTGTAAGTAATCCTACCCATTTTTCGAGTAGTGTAGAGACAGATTTAAATTGGCCTATTGCTTTACGAAAAGGTACCCGTTCCTGCACCCGTTATCCTACTGACAAATACCTATCCTATGCTAGACTCTCTAATCATCACAGGGCTTTTGTGACAAATGTGTCAAACTTGTTTGTGCCAAGAAATATCTATGAAGCACTAGGTGATGCAAATTGGAGCTCGGCAGTCAATGAGGAGATGCAGACGTTAATTACAAATCAAACTTGGAAGGTTGTTGATTTGCCCGCTGAAAAATCTGTGGTTGGATGTAAGTGGGTCTTCACTATCAAATGCAAAGCAGACGGGAGTGTCGAGAGGTACAAGGCTAGGCTGGTTGCAAAAGGCTTCACTCAGACTCACGGAGTTGATTATACGGAGACCTTTGCACCAGTGGCAAAAATGAATTCAGTTCGAATTCTCTTATCTGTTGCAGTCAACCTTGATTGGCCACTCTACCAACTTGATGTGAAAAACGCCTTTCTAAATGGCACTCTTGATGAAGAAGTCTATATGTCATTACCTCCAGGTTTTGAGAAACAACTCGGAGCAGGGTCAAATAATGGAGTCTGTTATCTACAGAAATCTCTGTATGGACTCAAACAGTCCCCAAGAGCTTGGTTTGAAATATTTGGGAAGGCAATTACTCGACTTGGTTACACTCAAAGTCAGGCTGATCACACCATGTTTTTTAAGCACTTTGATCATGGAAAGATGGTGGTACTAATTGTTTATGTGGATGATATAATCGTAACAGGGAATGACGCAGGCAGAATCCAAGAGTTGAAGGATAAACTGGCACAAGAGTTCGAGATTAAAGACCTTGGTGTCCTTAAGTACTTCTTGGGAATGGAGTTTGCCAGATCAAAGGAAGGGTTATTTATTAACCAACGGAAGTATATTCTGGATATGCTGGAGGAAGTTGGCTTAACAAATTGTAAGCCAAGTGATACACCCATGGAACCAAACTTGAGATTGAGACCCAGTTCAGCTGAAGAGGTTAAGGATCTTGGCCGATATCAGAAGATAGTAGGGAAGTTAATCTACCTATCTCATACTCGGCCTGATATTAGCTTTGCTGTTAGCATGGTCAGTCAGTTTATGCACTCACCAGGACCTATGCACTTTGAAGCAGTTTACATGATTATTCAATACCTGAAAGGTACTCCTGGAAGCGGAATTATGTACAAAAGGAGAGAACATCTCCAAATTGAAGCCTATACAGATGTGGACTGGGCTGGTGATGTGAATGATCGAAGATCAACAACTGGTTATTGTGCATATGTTGGGGGGAATCTTGTTAGTTGGCGGAGTAAGAAACAACCGGTTGTTGCCCGCAGTAGTGCTGAAGCGGAATATAGAGCTCTTGCTCTAGGAATTTCAGAAGTTACATGGATAGGAAGACTCCTGCAAGAGCTGAAAGTTACAGCTCCTAAGCCTATTCGAATCTACTGTGATAACAAGGCTGCAGTGGCTATTGCACATAATCCTGTCCTCCATGATAGGACTAAACATGTGGAGATCGACAAGTATTATATCAAAGAAAATCTAGACAGTGGGATGATCTGCATTCCTTACATTCAAACTACTGATCAAGTTGCAGACATATTCACCAAGGGATTGTTCAAAGGACAATTCAACTATCTCAAAGACAAGATGACTTTGGAGAATATCTTCGAGCCAGCTTGAGGGGGAGTGTTAGAATTAGTTACCTGAATGTTAGGGGATGTTACCTAATTATTCCCGTTATAATTGTAGGCTGTATTTTAGGAGAGATTCTTGTATAGGAGATTAGGTAGTGGATCCCTATTTTTCAGGGATTTACCGAGTGGGGAAATATATTCCCTTGTAGCTAGGTTGTATATAATTCAATCTCTGGTTCAGCAGAGATAAGCAAGAAAATATATTCTCTCGTTCAAATTTTTTCATATACTTTTTTTATTTATTTTTATTTTTAATCATAATAATAAAAATAAAAGAGAAAGGAGAGCAAAATTTGTCGGAGGTCCCTAACGTTAAAGTCATATACTCGCATAAACATATTTTATTCAAACATAATTCAAACAATTTTATAAATAATTAGGATAACACATTTCCTTCTAAAGAGAACTCACAATTGCACAATATAAGAATCGCTTACTCTTCACTACAACCAAATTACATCTCCACTTAAAACAAGCATAATCCAAGTTACTATTATAATCGTTAACATCTCACAAAGTTTGTATACTCACAATCAAATAATAAATGAGCTTTGTTGTCAACTCCAAATTCACGAAGAATACAACTAACATCTAAAGACAAATTTTATGGTAAAATATACTGAATTAATAATAGTTAATTAATTAGCCATCCCATCTCATCAACTATTTTATCTTATTATTTAAATTGAGCGGAAGAAAAAAAGGACAATTTCGGAAATGATGAAAAATAAAACACTTACCACAATACACAGGCTTTTAACTAAAATAAATAAAAAAAATTAACTATTAACCTAAATAAATACGTTTCAAAACTATTTATTTGTGTAAATATAATCGCCCCAGCCATAGGCGATATCGCCCCAGGCATAGGCGATATCGCCCCAGCACCGTGGATTGTCACCCGTGACTCGTGATTAGATTCGATTGAGTCACGGGTGTGAAAATAGCCACGGATTAGGCGATATCGCCTAGGGCATGGGCGATATCGCCTAATGCATAGGCGATATCGCCTACATCTTGGATCACTAAGCACCCTATAAATCCTTGTTAGTTTCGGGGGTTAGTCACCAAATCGAAAGAACTAACATTCTAAAATGGCCGACTACACTTTGTCACGAGAATTCCGAATCCAAGTTTTCTGGGGGGGCCGTATCGTCCAGGATTGGACCGGCTTATCCTACGAAGGGGGAAATAATGTCCGTCTGAAGATGACCAAGCGAGCGACCTATGATAGTGTGGTTACCGTGTTTCGGCGGAAAATGGGTCTTGGAGCGGATCAGATAATCCAGTCATTTGTCTGGAGAATGCCGATATACAGTTCTGAGGGAAATCTGTCGCATTTCGTTTCTAGGCCGATATCGGACGACAACGGCGTACAAGTCATATACGACTTAGTTCGCGTCAACCCATTTTTCGAAGTTGCCGAGTTGTACGCCTTGATGGAAGAGGAGCCGTCTCAGTTCTCCGATTTCTCGGGGGTCATTCCAAATCAGATGGCAGAGCAGAGCCAAACGTATGATGGGGAATACATGGCGACCAGTCATATCGGTCCGGAGTTCCAGGAGGTTGACCAAGAGGGGTTGGCGCGAGATGAATATGTCAGCACTGACGATTCTGGAGATGAAAGGAGCCATTGCTCGGCGGACGAAGGGAATCCAAACGTCGACGATGACATTGGCCAAACCGACGAGGAAGACGACGATGAAGAAGGGGGAGCCACAGCAAATAGCGTGGAAGTTTATGTGCCACTGGAACATGCCACGAGCGAGGGTGACGACTGTGACGACATTATGACAATCTCCAACACCTACTCCATGGACAGGCGCTTCCAGATCCCAGCGAAGGCGTACTGGTCGGTGGAGATGGAATTCTTCTTGGGTCAGACATTCTCTACCAAAGGTCAACTGATGTCCCTAACGAAGAGCCAAGCAGTCATCCGCAACTATAAGTACAGGGTAATCACTTCCAACCCGAAGGAATGGGCCATCAAGTGCATCGACCCGACGTGTCCTTGGAGGATGCGTTCTACA
The DNA here is from genome assembly GCA_034768395.1 of Linum lewisii. Lineage (NCBI taxonomy): Eukaryota > Viridiplantae > Streptophyta > Magnoliopsida > Malpighiales > Linaceae > Linum > Linum lewisii. Next base: position 11,690,005 of record CM068296.1, on the reverse strand, counting down.
CTTAGCAACAGATATGGATTCTGGATAATACGACAACTCAACAACGGCCACAGTTGTGACCGGTCAACGATACTAGGGCCCCACCCACAGCTCGATGTCACGCTGATCTCAGATGCAATCATGCACATTGTGCGCAGAGAGCCGGGGTTGAAGGTTGAGACAGTTATTGATTGCATTCTGGAGAAGTACCACCGCAAGATATCGTACCGGAAGGCGTGGTTTGGCAAGCAACGTGCTGTCGAGAAGCTGTACGGTGACTGGGTGGCATCATACAACAACATTGAGACAATCCTGAATGCTATTCGGCTCACAAACCCCGGGACACGGTACGAGATCATAACCCACCCGGCGGGTAACTGTAGGATGTTCAAGAGGGTGTTTTGGGCGTTTGGGCCATGCATAGAAGCCTTCAAGCACTGCGCTGGGGTCATGATCATTGACGGCACATTCCTCACGGGCAAGTACAAGCAAGTGTTGTTGATGGCTAGTACATTCGATGGGCAACATCGGATTGTTCAATTGGCGTACGCCATAGTTGACCAAGAGGATCACGATAATTGGAAGTGGTTCATGGAGAATCTACAGAGACATGTGACCAATCGGGCCAACATCACAATCATCAGTGATCGACACAAGGGGATAGCAGCGGCAATGTGCAACATTGATCGAGGGTGGGTATGGAGGTGGTGTCTACGCCATTACGTAAGCAACTTCAACAAGAAACACCGCAACCAAACTTTAAAATCTCGCCTTTGGAACTTAGGTATTTGTCAACTTGTTTACGGTGTATATTTGAACCTAACTAATACAATATTCTCATACAAACTAGATATTCATAGAAGTCTTCATCGCTACCCGCAGGAATAGAAAGGAATGTGCGGAAGTTTGAGGCCAAGAAGGCAGAATGGTTGGCGATCCATGATGAACAAAACGTACGGGGAGCCAAAATGGGTGAATGAGGAACTACCCTTATGGAGCTTGGCCTATGACAACACTGAGGGAGGCGGTGCTCGGTGGGGAACCATGACGACCAACGCGCAAGAATGCGTGAACGGAGTACTTAAGGGCGTGCGACGTTTGCCCATGTCTTCTGTGATCGAGCACACATTCCATCGTATGGTCAAGTATTGGCATAGGCGCCGTGGGGAATACCAGGGAATGTTGGCAGAAGGGAACGCGTATACGAAGTACTGTCAGAAATTAACCGAAGAATCTACGTCAAGTTCCGTCAGACACTACGTGCTGCCGTACGATGCGGCTAACGGGGTTTACGAGGTTAAGTCTGGTCCAAACAATCAGAACCGTAGCGGTAATAATAGCTACGTTGTTCGGTTCGATAGGCAGTCGAATCGTAAGGGGACTTGCACATTCGGGAAGTTCCAGGGGTACAAGGTACCGTGCTCCCATGCTGTAGCTTGTTGCACATTTGCTGGTGCTAACTGGCACAACTACGTCAGCCCCTTCTATCTGGTATCCAAGACCCAGCTAGTGTATGCTCAGTCATTCCAACCAATACTGGGTCCTAAAGACTGGATCCCACACACGGGCCTACCAGTGATCCCGCAACCTCATCTTCTTCGTGGACAGGGTCGTCCACGACACTCTCGAATCAGAAACGAGATGGATTGGCGTGAGGAGGGTCGCCCAAGTAAGTGCAGGACATGCGGTTGCGTGGGTCATAATGCAAGGACATGTGGAAGGAGACGGGACAGTGCTGGGGCATCTTCTAGTAATCAAGCGTGAAATAAAATAGTGTATCTGTAATGTTTTTATCTCGGTTCGTTTAATAAAATAGTAGTCACTCTAGGCATAGGCGATGTCGCCTGTGACATGGGCGAGATCGCCTGTGCCACAACAGGGGGCAGTATGCATCATAAAACCCTCCTATCACCAGCTTCCAAACACACACCACTACTTCCAATTTTCGAATTCAGTTTCCATCCACCGCGGTCACACTATGGTGTTCACACATGGGGAAAGAAGTAGAGCTCGCGATAAAGGTAAAAAACATGCCTTGTTTCCCCCTTCTACTTCACATTTTGCACTAATTACAATTGCTATTGTCGTGTAGTTTCAGAAGTTGATCGTATACTTTACAAGATGAAGAAACCTCAGGAAGACCTGTTCGAGTATGAGCTGAGTGAGGTGAATTGCTGGTGTGATTTGAGGGCAACAAGATCCATTCAACTGAAGGATCTCGAACCCTATTTTGGGTGTCCGCTTGAGAGGGAGGTATAAAGACTGGAATGATTTTCTTAATTTGTCACCTATCCCATTAATATTTCCTAACCCGCATGTTTCGTTGCCATTTTTTAAAGAACAAGGGTTGTGGTTATTTTGAAACATTGGTGGTTCGGGAGGCTGTGGACAAGATCAGAAGGGAGAAGGACAATATAATTCGGGCGAAGGACAAAGAACTTGATCGAGCTAAGAGGGAGAACCAAAGGGTCGTTAGGGAGAAGGACGAGATGATTCGACAACTGAACCAGAAAATCAAAGAACAACAAGAGCTTATGAATTTCATTATGAGAAACCCTCGGACCTGAACCGTGTTGGAACTGTTGTTTATGTAATTTTCGTAGTGAAGTTTGTTATAATAAAATGTGGCGCAGTAGTGTTCCATCCACATATAGATCGAAATGGTTGAATTTCATTGCAAAAACATTAACAGCGAAAATGACATGAAAGTGCTGTGGGATACGCTGACCATGTCCGAACTGACGCATGCAACGATCAGGATGGTGCCATGAGACACAGTCTATGCACAGCATGGGGCAAACAGCTCGCCAGAACACATCGTCCTCCAACTGATAGTCCTCCTCTCGAAAGGCGTACGGCATCCACTGGAGAATTAATAAATATATTGTAAGGAAGAATTAAGAAAATCAGAGAGAGTATGTACATGAGGTTAAGATTCCTAACCACGAACTCCGTGTTCCGATCAAGTGCGTAGCGTATTTCCTCCAGCTTCATAGCCACGCGATGCTGGTGGCGCCGGATGACAGACATCCAGCGCACACCACGAGGAACGGTGTCAGCATCTGGTGGGTCACCACCTGCTACGTAGCGCTCGGCTATGCTCAGGAATCTCTCCAAGGCCCAGAGCTGGACCAGCAAGGTGAAGCCTCCCAAGTCACCTGTACCCCTCTGACTCCCAGCCGTGAAGAAGGCCGCCCTCCCCATGGCCTTATACAGCCATGCTAGTACCGCACTACCCCAACTGAACGTGGATGCAACCGCAGAGTCCCCAATAAGCCGGAGTAGATGAACCGGTATCAAGTCTCCAGTCCGGTCAGCTAGTAGAATGGCGCCAATAAGAACCCAAGTGTAGGCTCGTGCATAGCGGAGAACAACATCTGCTGGAGCACCAGCCGGTAGACGATCAAACATGCCCTTCACCCACGAGATCTTCACTGACTGTCCCGTACAACTCCCAGCTGGGGGTCGGGCACCCAACAACTCCTCACATATGAGACCCGGCTCACGTCTGTCCACTGCTACGGTAACAGGAACTCCATCGATAGGAAGACCCGTAAGTACCTCAACATCCTCCAAGGTGATCGTCGCCTCGCCCGGTACCAGGTGGAATGTGTTCGTCTCTGGCCGCCACCTCTCAATCAATGCTGTGACGAGCTCCTTACACGGTGTGAAACCGAGTAAACGAACAACAGGGAGGAGTCGACACTCTCGCAAGAATGCCTCGTACTCTGAACTCCACTCTAAGCAAGAACTACGCTGTCGCAACTTCAGCGCCTTGCACGCATGTGGGTCACGCCACACTAAAGTAGCCCTATGTTTGTTCTCCCCCCACAGTAGAGAACAATCACCAGGTTGAGGCCTAACGCTCTCGGGAATCCGATCCACCAACGGTTCATCCCATCCATAGTTCGACATCTATTGTATAGTAAATTGTTAGAAAAACTATTTTATACTAATTCTCTTTCTCAAAAGTATACTAGTTCTCTAACCTCAAAATTATACTAATTGTCTAACCTCAATATTATACTAATTCGCTAACCTCAACATCATACTAATTCTCTAAACTATCCATAAATAATAACATGGTTCACAATGACATAAGAACAATAAATAATGTATGTACTACGTACCTTGTGTAATGGTGCGAGAAAAGGTCCTCTCCGTTTTATAAAAATCCTACAACGTCAATATGACAGTGTTAATAAATCACTTTGGAAAAAATTATCTACCATAATAACCCTAAACTAATTCTCTAACCTAAAACCCTAAACTAATTATCTACCATAATAACCCTAAACTAATTATCTACCATAATAACCCTAAACTAATTCTCTAACCTAAAACCCTAAACTAATTCTCTAACCTAAAATCCTAAACTAATTCTCTAACCTAAAACCCTAAACTAATTCTCTAACCTAAAACCCTAAACTAAATAATGTAATTTAAAAAAAAGGAGAAATGAGACTTACCTTTGCCTTAGGGGGTTACCGAGTAGTGTGGGAGAATGAGTTGAAAAATGGGGTATTTATAGGGGTTGGGGCGAGATAGCCCGGTCTCCAACCCTCGGGCGAGATCGCCGGTAGCCTAGGCGATATCGCCTGTGGCTGGGGCGATATCGCCTATGGCTGGGGCGAGATTGCCATGTGTCCAGCCAGACAGCATTTACTCGGTTGGTTGGGCAGTTTAGAATCGGTTTGACCAGCAATCCTCGGTGCTTGGGCGATATCGCCTATGCCTGGGGCGATATCGCCTATGGCTGGGGCGATTATATTTACACAAATAAATAGTTTTGAAACGTATTTATTTAGGTTAATAGTTAATTTTTTTATTTATTTTAGTGAAAAGCCCCACAATACACGCCTCCATTTAATTGCACATTCCCCCAACTTCTCACAACTAGGGGTGGCAGTCCCAATCTGAAACCCGAAAATCTACCCGTAATCGACCCGGTCAACACGGTTTTATAACCGGACTGACCAAATAACGGGTCCGGGTCGGGCGGTTAAAAAAAACTGGCCAAATATTAGGGCGGTTATTGGTCCGCCAGATAACTGGACCGACCCGACCGAATGTCACCCCTATATGGATGACTTGACGAGAGTTGGGATCATCACATCGTTATGTTTTAAATTTATTTTCTTCGAACTCTTAGCATTCGCAATTTCGGATGTTAATTAGTTATTATTAAACAGAAGTATTTGTGTTATTATTTTGGGATTTTAGATTTTTAGTTTTCGGAATTAATTATTTGGTTAGTTGTTTAGTATTTCAGAATTAATTTTTATTAATTGTGTCACTTAATAAGTTAGTACGAAGTACGAACTAAATTATGAAATTAACATATCCCAAATTAAGTGCTACAATTGAAATAACAAATTATTTGGGCTACTAAAACCCATAATTATGCAGCCCAATTGGGTTTGGAAGTAGTTGGGTTGCATTTGTATTCGAATTTGGGCCGCAAATGTTGGGCTTCACGCTAGGCCGGGTATAACCGTTGGTGCCCGCCCGCCCGTCGGCCACGGTCACGGTAAGGAAAACAGAACCGACGGATCTGGGTCGGGCGGTTAAAAAAAGACCAAATATTAGGACGGTTATTGATCCGCCAGATAACCGGGCCGACCCGACCGAATGCCACCCCTACTCACAACACACATCTCTCTTTCCTCTTTCTCTTCTTCTCCTACCTTCTTCTTTCTTCTTTACCCAGCCTCCATGGCTGGTTCTCTTTCTTTAACCAGCCACCATGGATGAATCAGATCTATTCTGACCGCCGCCATGGCACACCGAGATTTGTCTCATCCATGTTTCGACGACCACCGTTTCTTCCTCCATGTCCGTTGACCTCCACCGAGATCTGCTTTCGCCTCCACCGATATTTCCGTCAGCTTCCACTGAGATATGCTCCAGCCGCGCCACCGAGATATGTTCTGGTCGCCGCCATGCTGATCGAGATTTGTTCCAACAGTTGCCCTCGCACCAAGATCTACGTTTTGGTTTTGTACTAGTGTGTTCATATCTGCTCCACTGAGATATGCATATTGGATTAAGCCTCCTCCGAGATTTTCTTCGACCTCCAACACCAAGATATGTCTCCGCCGCAGCCATGTTGATTGAGATTCTTTTCAACAGTTGCTCTCACACCATGATCTGGGCATGTACTAGTGCGTATGAGTACTGGATTTGTTGGGATTTTTTCCAAAAATAGGCTTGGGCCAAAATTCAATTCCCAAAATAGGCTCCATGTACGGTCAATTCCCAAAGTAGGCTTGTGTGTGCTGACTGGACGCGTACATCGCCAAATTAAATGGCGATCATTGTTTATTGCCAATATAAATGGCGATTTACACCATCTGACACAACAGCACCAAAATCGCCATTTATATTGGCGATTTCAGCACTGAAAATCACCAATATAAATGGCGATTTTCAGCTGCTGAAACAGCACTTTACTTTGGCCTGACACTTCACTTTCAAATAACTTTCAAATAGAGTGAAATAGCACTTTGGCATCTCTACTTTGTAAACTTAACAAATAGCCCCCTATTGTATAAACTGCTCTTTTTATCTTTCATTTTTTGATCAATTTGTATTTTGGGTCCTTCCATTTCAACTAACGCTTCATGACGTTAAATATGTGCACATAGATTCTATTTTGAGATTTTTATGTTCGTATTTCAAAACAATGGCGAAGCTAGGATTCAAGCATACCCTGGGCCCGATACATAAAATACAATATTTAACGTCATGAAGCGTTAGTTGAAATGGAAGGACCCAAAATACAAATTGATCAAAAAATGAAAGATAAAAAGAGCAGTTTATACAATAGGGGGCTATTTGTTAAGTTTACAAAGTAGAGATGCCAAATTGCTATTTCACTCTATTTGAAAGTTATTTGAAAGTGAAGTGTCAGGCCAAAGTAAAGTGCTGTCTCAGCAGCTGAAAATAGCCATTTATATTGGCGATTTTCAGTGCTGAAATCGCCAATATAAATGGCGATTTTGGTGCTGTTGTGTCAGATGGTGTAAATCGCCATTTATATTGGCGATAAACAATGATTGCCATTTAATTTGGCGATGTACGCGTCCAGTCAGCACACACAAGCTTACTTTGGGAATTGACCGTACATGGAGCCTATTTTGGGAATTGAATTTTGGCCCAAGCCTATTTTTGGAAAAAATCCGATTTGTTGGCACTAGTGCTTTTTCTTTCCAATACTAGTGCATTTCTTTGTTATTTTTTGGGTCCTACGCATGGTTTTTAGTGGTTGGATATGTTTTCATATGCACTAGTGTTATTGTGGTTGGAGCTTCCTTGAGGAGGTAGATTTACAGTTGAGTTTTGATTCTGAATCTATTTATTATATGCACTAGTGTGGCTGTTGATGTAGCTCTGACTAGAAAGTGGGGGAATTGGAATTTTGTAGCACAATTTTAAAAAATATGTACCGTCAGTAGCCAAACACGTAAAAATGTCCAGAAATAGCACAATCTGACTGGCAGACAGCGCTGCGCCACCCAGCCAGCGCAGCGCTGGCTGCACAGTCAGATTATTTCCGTTGCAGCGCTGCGCCATGTGGCACACTAGCCGTTACAACTATCCGTTAACTAACGGTAGTATTGATCCCAGGCAGCGCTGCGCTGGCTGGGTGGCGCAGCGCTACCTGGGATCAATATTACAGTTTTTTTTTTTGTATAAATACCCCCTCCCCCCATACCATCTTCACACCTCCTCTCATACTCTCTCAAATACAATTGTCTCTAAGGTATTATTTATGATAGTTTCTGTTCGTCATAAGTTTCTAGTTAGGATTATTGTACGCTAATGACGTTTTTTATTTGTAGGTTCGTAGCAATTGGCCGTCGAGGAAATTTCGTTTGAAGAAAGCCTAAACCCTCCCTGAAAAGGTATAATGATATAAATTATATCCAAATGAATTATGTTTTACCAATTTATATGTACTTAACATTGGTTGTGGATATTAAATTGTAGATGGATTACATGTTTGGAGAGGTGCCGGTTGGGGTTCGAAGTGGTAGTCCCGAGGACCCTTCGATTTTATGGGGTGATACTGACCGACATCGAGCGTCGGGAATTTTCGAAGCTCAGGTTAGTATATTTGAAATGTTAGTTATAATTTAATGTTATTTATATTTATTTGTTATTTAAATTTACATAGTATTTGTGTTTGAATGTTAGTATATAGTAATTATTCAAATGTTACTTATATTTGAAATGTTAGTTATATATAACTGTTTGTTATATGTAAATGTTAGTTATATTTTAAAGTTATTTATATTTGATCGTTAATTATATTTGAATGTTTAATTATATTTGAATGTTAATTACATTTAAGTGTCTAGGGTGCACTCAGAAATTGAGTACTAGTTATTAATTATGTTACATCTTCTTCCCCCAACTATTAGGACCCACATATGACGCTTAATTGTCGCTTCTCTAAGAAGATCGTGAAGTACGATCCTAGGTTCGAGACATACCTTGCCCCCATAGGTCTAGATCAGTTGCGTGCCTGCCTGGATTTTACCCCTGATTCTGAGCTGATCACCGCATTGGTCGAGAGATGGCGTCCCGAGACGAGCACTTTTCACTTGTACCACGGTGAGGCAACCATAACACTCGAGGACGTGCACTTTCTCACTGGTCTGAGCATCGATGGTGTGCTTGTGGAGTCGCAGAGGCGCATTCCGACTGTGGATTCTGATCTGCAGATTTACGTTGAGCGCCTTCTTGGGAAGAAACCATCTACCGCTGACCTTTCTGCTGGCAGAGTGAAGATGACGTGGTTGCGTAACCACTTTGGCACCATCAGGGATGACGCCGATCAGGAGACTATCGAGCAACACTGTCGAGCATACATTCTGGACTTCTTCGGCAGCTGCATCTTTGCTGATCGGTCAGGATCACACGCCTCACTCTTCTTCCTTCCACTGCTCGAGGACATGAGCCAGGTAGGCGACTACGCTTGGGGGGCTACCGCACTTTCATGGCTATATAGGGAGCTTGGCCGGTGTGCTTTCTGCATAGAGAGCAACCCGTCCCGCGACCACGTAGGTGACATTGGAGGTTGGATGGCACTGGTTCAGGCGTGGGCCCTGGAGAGATTTACGTCCATTGCTCGTCGAGTCCACAAGAGTCGACAGATTGCACCGACGCACTCCCCCATTCCACGTATGACTAGGTTCGGGCTTCGACTTTTTCTTCCATTTTCATAGTTTATTCCATCTGATCAAGTTGTATGAATGACGTGGTTCATTCTGCATTTTTTTAGCTGGTCCGAATGGTATCACGCGAAGACCAGATACATCCTTGTTGGAGGGTACCGCCAGCTGTTTGACGATGGGACTCCATTCGTGGTATTGTATTCTTATAAAGGCAATGTCATTTTCCCTTATAGTTTAGGTTTCATAGTTGTCTAATTGTCACATTTGTTTCATATAGTGGTGTCCATACTCGGCGGACCGTGAGCATTACAGTCTAGGGACTTTCCCCAACCATCGCGTCGTCGCACCTCTCATCTGCTTGTTCAGCGCTATGTGGCATAGACCTGATAGAGTGTTGCGTCAGTTTGGGATGGACCAGCCTGTCCCTACGTACGATCAGCCAGTAGGTGAGGTCATCAGTAACCTGGAGCTGACACAGCGTGGATGGCATCGTAGTGATGTGGTAGCTAGATTTGCTGGATATCGGGACCTTTGGTCCACTCGTCTTGACCACGTTGCCTCAGGCCCGTGGCTGCGGAGCGAGGAGAGAGAGTCCTATCACTTCCACGACGAGATCAACCAGTGGTATCATGGAGTCACTAGACGTACAGTTTCTCGCCGAGGAGCCGTGGACCAGTCTTTGGTACGTAGGCTTCGTCATAATTATTACAACTAATTCTAATTACATGTTTAACCATTCTTATTATGTGTTGTAGCTTGATGGCATGGAGAGGCTATACGTGACTACTGGTCAGTCACATATCATGCCTCAGGAGCAGCAGGAGATGCATGCTACATTGAGGTCAATGATGCATGCTTCAGGCGGGATCCATAGGACGGCTGAGTCTAGGAGGGCACCCCGGCAGGCCACCCATCCACGACATGCTGAGTACCCAGTACCTGACCCGCCAGCTGCCAGGATTCCTTCTACATGTAGAGTCCGACAGCATGTAGATGTGCCCCCTGTCCCCCGGTTGTGGGAGCCGGCATTACCGCAGTGGGATCCACAACAGCAGCAAGCTCGATACTCCGAGCACTATCCTTTCGACACTACAGGTGACGCGACTTTCGATTACATGGGGAGTCAGGACTACACTCAGCCGGAGGATGACACACAGCATCAGGATTACACGCATCCTTCAGGTCCGACCCAGCCATATAGCACTCCTACACAGCCTTACACCGCTCCATCTGGGTCTCAGTGGGCTCCATCAGCATCTTACGCAGCTCCAACTGGGTCTCAGTGGGCTCCATCCGCATCTCACGCAGCTCCATCTGGGTCTCAGTACGTCACACCACCCGTAGTGACATATGAGGCAGCGTGGGATGAGGATGAAGCTCCAGCCGGCGACGGGCAGCATCGATATGGACTGAGGTGAGAGCCTGCACAGAGGATGGGTGGTACTGGAGGCCATGAGCTAGGGGCACATTGGAGGGGGCAGGGTCGGCGTAGGGGCCGAGAGGGGAGGGGTCGTGATGGGAGGGGTCGTGATGGGAGGGGTCGTGAGTAGTGATGATTGTGTTTGTTTCTGTCATTGTATTTCGTATTAAACAGTGCACGTTTGTTTCATGGTATTTAACTTTATATTTCATTGTATGTTATTAGTTCAGAACACCCTAGAAATGCAACCTAAAATTGAGAACACATTTGTGAAAGACTGCATCTGTTCACATAGATAGGTATAATTTTTGCAACCTATGATTTGACAATACACGTGATAAAAGATGGAGCTCCTTATGAAGTCAACAACTACCACTTAGATAGGTATAATTGATGCAAGCTCTGATTTGACAATACACTATGGAGAATCTATATTTTGAGTTCATACACAATTATGGACAATACACTATGGACAATACACAATTGGTCCATTGAGCTATACTTTGAGTTCGACCAACGTGGGACGCCGGTCCATGGAGAATCTATATTCATGGGCAGTGGAGCGAGTGCCTGTTATAGTGGTGAAAGCAGTCAGAGCAATCAAACACAGCCGGGACAATTTCGTGGCGATAGCAGGCCAGAAAGTACGGTAGCGCACTTGGGAAATGAGATTGAAGGAGACTCATCAGAAAGCGACGTCAATTCGGAGCAGGACGCAGCAAATGTATCTGAGCCAGACATTGAAACGCAACCCTTTGTGAATGCACAACCACCGAGAGAATACACCCCCAAGCCATTTCACACATTTACTAGAAGATATCGGTGACCTGATGACTACAAGCAACAACGAGTACGGGGTTCATAACGTTCCACGGTGGCACATTGACGGGCCAGGGTTTGGGGTTGGGCAACAATTCGAAAGCAAACTTGTGGCTCAAACTAGTCTGAAGCAATATGCACTCAAGAATAACCGCATGTTATGCACGATGCGATCTAGCAAATGGTTGCTGGAGCAACGATGTCATGGATATCAAAGCAATGGATGCACGTGGAGGATAAGGCTCACTACAGATGAGAGCGATGTGTGGACAGTAAAACAATTCAATCCGGCCCATACATGTTTGGGCAGTCAGAACAACATCAGTCCGACCTAGCTGGACGTCAATGTCATAGCTGATGCAGTCACGCCCTTTGTCCAAGCACGCCCCCATATTCGGATCAAACTTCTTCAGACAAAGATACATACTATGTACGGACGACAAATTTCGTACAAGAAGGCATGGAACGGCAAACAGCGCGCCATGGAACGCATATATGGTAATTGGGAGGAATCATACAACGAGTTACCTACCCTAATGAAGGCAATACAAGATCGGAACTATGGGACGGAAGTTGAATTCGTCACGAAAGAAATCACAACGGATGATGGAGATACAATCACCCAATTCGACCGTGTGTTTTGGAGTTTCGCTCCGTCGTGCGAGGCGAAGCAGCAGGAATCCAAACCCTACAAGGAACGGTTAATTGAACTATTAAATGTTTAGTATGATGTGTTCGGTAGTCTGTGTTTGGTAATCTGTATTTGAAATGTTTGGTTGTCAATTTCATGTTTCATTTTCAATGTAATGTTTGGTTTCAAGTTGTGCTGTGAAGTTACTTTTATTAGTCCATCCTTCAGAAGTGACTGCAACTACAGACTAGTCATTTTATTAACTTCAATAATGACGCCAACAACGACAACAACAACAACAACAACAACAACAACAACAACAACAACAACAGGCCTAACATGGATGTCAATTGTAAGGACGATGTCCGGGTGGTGGAGAGGGAGGCCCTTCCCTCAGCAACCTATTGATTGAAACGTGCAACCATGAAATTTCTTCCCTCAGATCTCGAATAATGTTGTCCTTCTCCTTGACGATTTCATCCTTCTCCCTATTCGCTCGAACAAGTTGTTCGTCCTTCGCCCGAATGATTTGGTCCTTCTCCTTAATCGCAGCATCCACGGCCTCCCGCACCTCCAGTTTTTCATAATAACCACACCCCTTCTCCTACAGATCATAAGGCAAACGTAGAGGGTTTTGAGAACTACGAAAATGCAAATAATTAAATTCAGACCCTTTTTTTTACCTCTCTCTCACGAGGGCAGCCAAAATAGCGTTCCAGATCACTTGGTCGAACGGATCTAGTCGCCCTTAAGTCACACCAGCAGTTCACCACACTTGCCTCATAAACGAATAAGTCCTCCTCCACCGGCTTCTTCAACTTGTGCATTACCCTCTCAGTATCTGTCACTACAGAAAAACAGTACTTAGTACACAAGACGAATTCGTTAAATGCATAAATAAGATAAGTACAAAGCACCCAAACGAAGTTCACTTACGCTTGCTCTTGCGAGACCTAGAGCCATAGTTGAAGAACGACATATTCTAAGCTTGGTTACGGCTGCCTACTACAAATTCTAAGTTTAGGGCTTCAAGGGAGGTGTGTGGTGCAAAACTGCATCATAGAGGGGGGTATTTATACTAAAAATTGACGGCTTAGGGGTTTTTCAGTCCCAGCCAGCGCTGCGCCTCCTAGCTAGCGCATAGCTGGCTGGGATTGAGGAAACCCTAACGGTGCTATGACGGTAACATTTTCTAACTGGCAGCCAGAGCTGCGCCAGCTGGGTGGCGCAGCGCCATCTGGCTGGCGCAGCGCTGGCTGCCAGTCAGATTGTGCTATTTCTGGACTTTTTTACGTGTTTGGCTACTGACGGTACATATTTTTTAAAATTGTGCTACAAAATTCCAATTCCCAGAAAGTGGATCGGTTGTTGATGGAGCTCTGACGAGAAGGAGGATTTGCGATGAAGTTTCAACCAGATTGTAATTGAGATCTTCAAGAGTAGTTAGCTAGCATATTTTTTATTTTTTATTTTTTATTTTTGGTAGTTTTGTTTGATTTTTCAATTTTAGTATTTAATATATTATTATTCCTAAATTACCCTTAATGTAATCTTAACCATCAGATCCGGATAACAATCTAATGAATAAAATTGATTTAGTATATTCTACTGCATTTACTTATAGTCATCATAAGTCGTCCGACATCCAAGGCATATCCCAAGTTTCAGTATTTCTCTAATATCCAATTTACCTTAATTGAGTAACAAGCCAATCAATGAAAAAATTTTGAACAATAATAAATCTCACCCACACAAGATCAAACCATTTCATAGACTGAATTTAACCCACATGGATCTTCAAACTTCTACCTACAAGATAACAATCAATATACGACAATAGATTTAACGTGGTTCATCAACACAAATGTTGACTAGTCAACAAAGAGAAAGAGGAGAGTATTATTAGAATCTAATAAGAGAAGAAGAGTTAACCCTAATCAGCTCATCAACCGTCACATATATACCCATTACATTAGAATTAATAAGCTCCAATTAAATAGGAAAAAATAATAAAAAAGAATATAATTTTCTTGATTTGTTGGAACCGATATACGCTAACATCCCCCACAAATTGATGGTGATTTTGCATCATCAATTTTCCAGAGAGAAACCAATGGCGGGAGGTAGAAACAATTTTTGTCAACAAATGAGCAAGCTGCTCCTCTGAGGTGAGATAGTAGAGAGAGATGTCTCTACGTGCAACGAGATCCCTAATGTAATGAATGTGTGTCACATTATGCTTAGTTCGGTCATACATCACTAGATTAGTAGAAATTTGGACAACACTCGTGTTAAATGTAAAGAACTGAACTAGCAATGCAACCTGGACATCGAGAATACCGAGTAAACGTGTCATCCAGGCTATACCTCCGAACAAACATCTGACATAGCTCGATATTCCGTCTCTGTTGAGATTTTGAAAACTCTGTCTTGCTTCTTACAACGCCAAAAGATAAAGGAGTCACCAAAACGAACACATCACCTAGGTGTGGATCGACGCGTATCCACACAACCAGCATAATCTGCATCGACAAACGCAGCCACAATAGAGGAATGAGTAGTAGAAAAATAAACACACGACAATAGCTCTAATACAATAACAATCAATATACGACAAGATATTTAGTGTGGTTCATCAATGCGAATGTTGACTAATCCACGAAGAGAAAGAGGAGAATATTATAAGAGTATAATATGGGAAGAAGAGTTAACCCTAATCAGCTCATCAATCATCACATATATACCCTTTACATTATGATTAATAGGCTCTAATTAAATAGGGTAAGATAATAAAATGAAATATTATTTTTCGGATTTGTTTTAATCGATATAAGCTAATATCCTCCCTCAAATTGATGGTGATTCCACATCATCAATTTGCTAGAGAAAAACCAGTGGTGGGAGTTAAAAACAGCTTTTGTCAACAAATCAACAAGCTGCTCCTTTGAGTTGAGATACTATAGAGAGATATCTCTGTGATCCATGATATCCCTAATGTAATAAATGTGCGTCTCAATATGCTAGTTCGGACATGCATCACCGGATTAGTAGAAATTTGGATAACGCTCATGTTATTTGTAAACAACTGAACTGGAATGCAACCTGGACACTAAGATCACCGAGTAAACGTGTCACCCAGGAAACCTTCGAACAAAAATATGGCATAGCTCGATATTTCGTCTCTGTGGAAGATTTTGAAACTCTATCTTGCTTCTTAGAACGCCAAGAGATAAAAGAGTCACCAAATGAACACACCACCCATACATGGATAACTCGTATCCACACAACCAACATAATCCGCATTGGCAAAGACATCCACAGTAGAGGAACGAGTAGCAGGAAAATAAAGACGATAATAGCTCTAATACCATAACAATCAATACACGACAAGAGATTTAGCGTGGTTCATCAAGACGAATGTGGACTAATCCACGAAGAGAAAGATGAGAGTATTATAAGAGTCTGATAGAGGAAGAAGAGTTAACACTAATCAACTCATTAACCGTCACATACACACCCATTACATTAGGATTATTAGGCTCCAACTAAACAAGGAAAAATAATAAAAAGGGATATTATTTTCCTCATTTGTTGGAATTGATATACGTTAACATCCCCCTTAAATTAATGGTGATTTCGCATCATCAATTTTCTAGAGAGAAACCAATGGCGGGAGGTAGAAACAACTTTTGTCAACAAATCAACAAGTTGCTCCTTTGAGATGAGATAGTATAGAGAGTAATCTCCGCCATCCACGAGATCCCTAATATAATGAATGTGCGTCTCAATATGCTTAGTTTGATCATGCATCACCGAATTAGTAGCAATTTGGATAGCACTTGTGTTATCTATAAACAACTGAACTACAATGCAGCCTAGACACCGAGATCACCGAGTAAACGTGTCGCTAAGGAAACCTTTAAACAAACATCTGACATAGCTTGATATTTTGCCTCTGAAGAAGATTTTGAAACTCTATTTTTCTTCTTACAACAACAAGAGATAAAGGAGTCGCCAAAACGAACTTACCACTTAGACGGCGTATCCACACAATCAGCATAATCCGCATCAACAAAGGCAGCCACAATAGAGGAACGAGTAGTAGGAAAATAAACATGAAAATAGCTCTGATACCATAACAATCAATGTATGACAAGAGATTTAACGTGGTTCATCAACTCAAATATTTATTAATCCAAGGAGAGAAAGAGGAGAGTATGAGTATTATTAGTCTGATATGGGAAGAAGAGTGAACCCTAATTTACTTATCAATCGTCACATATATACCCTTTTACATTGAGATTTTATTAGGCTGCAACTAAATAGGGAAAGATAATAAAAAGGAATATTATTTTCCTGATTTGTTGGAACCGATATACGCTAACCACCCGCGTCAAATTTATAGTGATTTCACATCATCAATTTGCTAGAGAGAAACTAGTGGCAAGAGGTTGAAACAGCTTTTGTCACCAAATCAACAAGCTGCTCCTCTGAGGTGAGATAGTTGAGAGATATATCTCTGCGATCCATGAGATCCCTAATGTAATGAATGTGTGTCTCAATATGCTTAGTTCGATCATGCAACACCGGATTAGTAGAAATTTGGATAGCACTCGTATTATCTGCAAACAACAGAAATGGCAATGCAACCTGGACACCGAGATCACCAAGTAAACGTGTCACCCAGGAAACCCCGAACAAACATATGTTATAGCTCAGTATTCTGCCTCTGTGGAGAATGTGAAAACTCTGTCTTACTTCTTACAACGCCAAGAGATAAATGAATCAGCAAAATGAACACACTACCCAGATGTGGATCGACGCGTATCCACACAACCAGCATAATCTGCATCGACAAACACAACCACAATAGAGGAACGAGTAGTAGAAAAATAAACACACGACAATAGCTCTAATACAATAACAATCAATATACGACAAGATATTTAGTGTGGTTCAGCAATGCGAATGTTGACTAATCCACGAAGAGAAATAGGAGAATATTATTAGAGTCTAATATGGGAAGAAGAGTTAACCCTAATCAGCTCATCAATCA
Source organism: Linum lewisii (assembly GCA_034768395.1). NCBI lineage: Eukaryota > Viridiplantae > Streptophyta > Magnoliopsida > Malpighiales > Linaceae > Linum > Linum lewisii. Next base: position 11,672,918 of record CM068296.1, on the reverse strand, counting down.
TAACATATATACCCATTACATTAGGATTAATAGGCTCCAACTAAATAGGGTAAGATAATAAAACGAAATATTATTTTCTGGATTTGTAGTAATCGATATATGCTAACATCCTCCCTCAAAATGATGGTGATTCAACATCATCAATTTGCTAGAGAGAAACTAGTGGCGAGAGGTAAAAACCTTTTGTCAACAAATCAGCAAGCTGCTCCTTTGAGTTGAGATACTATAGAGAGATATCTCTATGATCCATGATATCCTTAATGTAATAAATGTGCGTCTCAATATGCTTAGTTCGGTCATGCATCACCGGATTAGTAGAAATTTGGATAACGCTCATGTTATTTGCAAACAACTGAACTGGAATGCAACCTGGACACCAAGATCACCGAGAAAACGTGTCACCCAGGCAACCTCAGAACAAAAATATGACATAGCTCGATAATTCGTCTTTGTGGAAGATTTTGAAACTCTATCTTGCTTCTTAGAACGCCAAGAGATAAAAGAGTCACCAAAACGAACACACCACCTAGGCATGAATAGCGTGTATCCACACAACCAACATAATTCGCATTAGCAAAGGCATTCATAGTAGCGGAACGAGTAGCAGGAAAATAAAGACGACAATAGCTCTAATACGATAACAATCAATACACGACAAGAGATTTATCGTGGTTCTCCAAGACGAATGCTGACTAATCCACGAAGAGAAAGATGAGAGTATTATAAGAGTCTGATAGGGGAAGAAGAGTTAACACTAATAAGCTCATGAACCGTTACATACACACCCATTACATTAGGATTATTAGGCTCCAACTAAACAAGGAAAAATAATAAAAAGGGATATTATCTTCCTCATTTGTTGGAATTGATATACGTTAACATCCCCCTTAAATTAATGGTGATTTCGCATCATCAGTTTTCTAGAGAGAAACCAATGGCGGGAGGTAGAAACAACTTTTGTTAGCAAATCAACAAGTTGCTCCTTTGAGATGAGATAGTATAGAGAGTAATCTCCGCGATCCACGAAATCCCTAATGTAATGACTGTGCGTCTCAATATGCTTAGTTTGATCACGCATCACCAGATTAGTAGCAATTTGGATAGCACTCGTGTTATCTATAAACAACTGAACTGCAATGCATCCTAGACTCGGATCACTGAGTAAACGTGTCGCTCAGGAAACCTCTAAACAAACATCTGACAAAGCTTGATATTTCGCCTCTATGGAAGATTTTGAAACTCTATCTTTCTTCTTACAATAACAAGAGATAAAGGAGTCGCCAAAACGAACTTACCACTTAGACGTGATCGACACGTATCCACACAACCAGCATAATCCGCATCAGTAAAGGTAGCCACAATAGAGGAACGAGTAGTGGGAAAATAAACACGAAAATAGCTCTGATACCATAACAATCAATATATGACAAGAAATTTAACATGGTTCATCAACTCATACTAATCTAAGGAGAGAAAGAGGAGAGTATTATTTGAGTCTGATAAAAGAATAAGAGTTAACCCTAATAAGCTCATCAACCGTCACATATATACCCATTACATTAGGATTATTAGGCTCCAACTAAATAGGGGAAAAATAATAAAAATGAATATTATTTTCTTGATTTGTTGGAACCGATATACGCTAACACCAGAACCATCCCAAAGAACATCATTCTTGTTGCAAATAGAGAAAAACATATTAGCAACCTCATTCAACTTCCAGATTTGTCTCCAATTCCAAGAGTCAATGCCTGATTTAACATTCCAAACTAACTAGGTCTTAATCTTATACTTATAGAGCCAATCAATCCATAGAGTACTCTCTTATACGAAGATATTCCAAAGATGGCGCATCATATTAGATTGATTCCATTACGAGAAGTCGTTTAGACCTACACCACCCTCTTGTCTAGGACGGCTAAATATTTGCAAGCCACTTCGTCCTTTTTTCTTCTACTTTTCACCAAAATAAACCAATTACATGATATATCTCTTTAAGTGAATACTTAGATATTAAAATTATTGATGTACCCCTGTTTTGCGTAAAGCTTGGTCATAAGTAATGAATGCCGATGACAGCTCTTTTAAAAAAATTATTGATGTACCCGCATTTGGAGAGCTCCTTCAATGATAGAGTCAATGAGTTACAAATTATCAACGATCATTTACAATTATTACGTAAAAAAATAATACGTTACGTATATATAGCTTATGTAACCACAGTTATTTCTAAATTAACATGACCTGTTAAACCTACTAAAGTATTAGCAGGTAACTAATTTCAAGTTATTATAACTTGAACGTATGGTAGGTGGTACCTATGGTAATTGCCTAAAATTTTCTTCTTCAACCTTGATAGTCAAAACCTTCCATTGTTGTGGGAAAGTTATTTATGAGGAAAAATGAAATATAGGAAATAAAATCTCAAATATTAATTGAAATTATAAAAAAAAAATCAACTTTCAAATACGACCTTATCATCTCTGCAAGTAAAAATTGGACAATATAACTAGAAAAGATAAACATAGAATAATATACCAAATATATCATTGGAAATTTCATTAAAAATAGAAAATTAATATGTAGTAAAATGAGTAAGTCTAATTCATTTATAGGTAGTATATAGAATTGAAATGAAATGATACATGTACAAGTAAGGAAAAAATATAAAAGAAAAAAATGTGTCACTATTATAAATTATGACACAACCTGGTCCTCATTCATGTACCTTAGCTAGCTCTTCTCCAACTCATTATGCATAATGCTAAGCAATTAGCCACATCTGCTAAATTGGGTGATGATCATGTCGATACCAACCCTCCGAATTTGGGTCGTGCTTCTAATGGTACTGGCAACGAAGACCCTCATGTGGTCGACGATGATGGTACTCGTGCAAACACCATCATCAAATTTGCCTCTGCCAGCCAAGATCAAGTTGGTGAGCTGCAAGGGAATGCCAATCTTATGCCAACAGAGGTATGTTCATGATTGCATTCTATTTAATATACAAAATAATCGTTCTTGATATAACATAATGGTAATGCTTTAGGGTACAATGGAGAAGGAAGCAGGGAGTACCAGGTTTAAGACTCAGTTACTCTCAGAGTTACCTCCAAGCATTAAGAGGAGGGTTATGCTTGGAGCGCCATCACCTTGTGGCATATGCCATAAGTCATTTCCATCATACCAAGCTCTCTTCGGTCATTATCCAATCCATGCCAAGGAGTGCCGAGACATCATGGTCACTTATGAAGTTGGCAAAGGGATCAATAGGAGACAAATCAAGGAGTCTGACCGAAAACCGTCATTGCCAGCCAGTTCAAGCATCAGTGGCACTTCTCTCCAGCGAGACAATATGGATTTGGACTTTGACCTTAACCTCCCATTGTCTACTATTGAAGAAGATGATAATTAATGTGGATGCCAATTCTGATAGTTGAATAAGATATGATCTTTAAACTCCCTTATGCATGGGGTTAAAATGGTTTTGAATAATAGTCATTTCTAATGATCATCTTATAATACATCATTTAAAAAAAAAAAAATATATGCTTTATTAAAGCACTTGTTGGATTTTTGTATGGTCTATTGAATATTGGAACCAGAAAAATATCTACAAAATAGCATACTAACGAATAGATACAGACGTGAAATAGACAAGTGCGTACATATTCCATAATATAATGATTAATTGTTGGATTCTAGTCTCGTATGAACAAAATCCTAAATGTGAAGACTTTAGAATTGGATCAATTGGAGGACATAAGTAAATTAACTTAAACCTCAGGGTTTAATCGATTTGTGAAAAGGAAAACATCGCAAAGAAGTATCGCAAAGTATTGACTGAACTACTGAGTTCAGTTTGTATTCAACCGGCGATAGGGCAACGATAATTAAAAACGCAGTAAAGATCCACCAAGTAATTTTGCTTTGGTGTACATCCACGCTCGAAGGAAATTTTCAAGATTTCACTAGCCAACAATGAATCACAAGATACACAATTACAAACAGAAGAGTAAACAACCAAGGGTACTTTTCCCCAATGTTTCATCGAAGCTCCCCGCTTACAAATTGAAATTGATCGTACTCTTGAGAAGCACAAATCCCTGTTGTAGATCTTTTTTTCCTTTGTGAAATCACAAAGGAATCGAGTCATCTCTTTTGTTTAAATAGGGATGCAACTTGTGCATCTACATCAGCTTGATTGATATGACGAGATCAAATTGATCTTAACAACGGACTGATTGAAGAAGAGTTGATTTTCTTTCCTTTTTCTTTCATCGAACAGATTGTTGAAAGGGTGTGAGAATGAATGACGAAACTTTCGAGAAGAGAGCTTTTAAGAGCATATCTGCACAAATATACAAATGAAACAACACAAGACAATCTTTGCGACATTGAGGACTTAAAGAGTAAAAAGGTAAGAATAGAACACTTGAGTGACTAAGGAAGAAATTGTGAGTTAAACTGTAACTCTACATTCTCCCCCCCTAAGTCTGAGCATGCCTCAAACCTAAAAGTGCATTTGAGAGTTAGTAAACACAAAGAAGATAAACGAGATTTAGTAGCACATACAAATTAAAAAAATGAAAGAAAGTAACAAAACAAAAAGAAAGGAAGCTAAAACTTCCATAATCAGAACTGATAATCTGAACTATCTACATAGTCGAAATCCCCTTTAAACGAAGTCCATAATTGTAGCTTTTTTTGGCTTCATCAAGAAGTTCACTAACGTCCATTTGGTTTATTCTTCTTTGAGCAGTGAGAGGAGATTTATTACCCATGGCATTAACACTTTCATTTTCTCCCCCCTGCGTCATTGCGAGGAAGAACACTAGGCAACCCAATTCGACGAAGCACATGTTGAGGACGAAGTTCATCATAAGGATGTTCCTCCCTATATATACCGATACTTGAGTGGAATTCCAAGACGCTAGAGAAGAAGAGAAATAACAGGACCAAACGGAAGATGTCCCTCATAGAACATATTTTCCAACTTGACGATTGTAGCAAACATAAGGGTACAATAGTCCATGTGACTATCTGTCATAGCATGATGCATACTCCAAGTATCCATATGAGTAATGAGGCTTTGACCAACAGAATGTGGCAGAGACACACGAATAATGTAGAAGTGAAAGAGTTTAAGAGAGTCATGTAACTTAGAGACAGTAGTCATGGTAGCATGAGAGTATTCTTCGCCAGTCCAACGACTGAGAGCAGTAGTGGAATTGAAATTATGAATGTAAAAATCAGATTCTTGAAAGAGAGAAATACCAAGAGCAGGAAGACCAAGTAAGGCACAGAAAAGCCGAGGAGTAGCAAGAATCATGTAACCGTCAACATACGTACTAAAACGCCCCTGAGAGAGAGGCCCTTCAATCTTCAAGTTGGCCTAGAACTGATACACTACATCTGGAAAGGCAGTGGTGTGTTGTTCTATAATGACAGAACTCCATCCGAGATTGGCAATAAGGGTTGAAGGATTCAGAGCGTAACGACCAAAAGCAACAGGGTCAGGAAAAATTGGGATAAGAGGCGACGGTCAAAGTAGTGCTAGTGAAAGATGGTCCGGCGAGAGGAATCTCGAAATTTGTTGTTGGTGAATAGAACATGGGTTTGGAGAGACGAGACACATAGGGTTGAAGGAAGACAGAAAGAGGGATGTGAGAACACGAAGCACAAAGCAAGCATATAACCCTAGACATCAAGAAAGGTAAGAGAAGCAATAATTCATAAGAGGAAACCAAAAAGGAAAATAACAATTACTCATATTCTTGAATAGCCAAAACGTCGGAACCATAGAGAATTCTGAGATTCTTTCGAAGAGAAAAAAAATTGTTCAATAGGAAGAGGGGTTTAGTAAAAATATCAACTAATTGGAAATATCAACTAACCTGAGGTGGACAAGCCCGTCTGCTAGACGGCGCTTACTAGGGATCTTAATCCCTGATTAACAATAGAGGAAGTCTCTTCCTGAGGTTTATGAGTGAGATTATGATACCAGAGCTGTGGAAACTTGTCTCCTTGTTGACAGAGTAATTAAATGGTCTTTATCCCTACCAATTATTCGGAATGATTGGACTGGTTACACTTGATTGGTGTAAACGTGAGAAATTGGAAAAAGAGTTGTGATTGATCTGCCTGATTTTATTGATTCTGGGTTACCATCAGAAAATGGTGAAATAATGAATTTGTTTCCATCACAGTCAATAGATACCAGTGAAAAACTGTCGGCCATAGCATTCTCTCCGGGTGCTCTTTCAGTGGTGTTTCATCACCGGCGACGTCTCGGAAACTCCGGTGAAACCGCATTCAGTGCTGATTACGATTTTGTCGCCAATCAATTTTAATGGTTAATTGTGATTTTAGTATATCAAAGGTCTTTATTATCCTCAACCAATGGAAGAGCTGTCAAATTTAATTATTGTTCGGTCCAATCATTTTATGACCATTGGTTTTGGTCTTTTCTGCCAACTTTTCATTTGTTTAATGGACGTTGTAGCTGGAACACAAGCTTGCCACCGTTGTAGCTGATGCATGCGAGGGCGTGTTCACATGGGATCCCTGATAGCTGCCACGATCCGCAGGTACATTCGAATTTCCGCAGTTTGACGACGAAATTACGTGACCCTTGTACTTCAAATTCCCCATCACCATTGTAAATTGGATACCAAAATGCTGCCCTCCCTTTGTTGATTCTTAATTTCAGTGACTGATTAGGGCAGATGGCATCATGAGGCAAGCGTGCAAGGCGTACACGTTGCTTATGTAGCCTGAACATCATTTTGCACCTGCCAGTATAATACAGAACAAAACTCACACACAGATACAACCATACACATACATAGAGTACGTCAAATACACATAAACATAAATTTACCGTATCGTCTCGAGACAAGACAGAATTGGCATGTCCCTTGCATCAAGTATCCACCGATTGAACACCTCGCAGTGATTGTTCAGTGACATGTCACATCGGGTGTGTGTTCTAAAGAAGCACTTGGACCAGGTTTGGACATCCCTCTGCATAAGCCAGTCTTCTGGGGTTACATTATCTTTAGCATACTTCAATCCGCGTGTGCGGATCTTCTCCATTGCAGCTTGGTACGCCTGGAGATAGGTTGCTCTAGCAGCATCCCACATCATGTTCTTCAGGGCCATTGATCGCTTGAATTTTGAAGCCATGTTATTCCACATGTGACGAACACAATACCTGTGTTCAGCAAATGGGAAACGCCTCTCCAATACGTTGACCAGGCCCTACAATTTGAATGAGAACCCCTAATTTAGTGGCAAGAACAAAAACAGCAAAAAACTAAAAGTAAAAGCAATCAAAGGTTTCAATGCCAAACCTTCTGTTTATCCGACATCCACGTCCACTCACGGCTATCTGTTATCCCCAAATCAGCAGCCAGCAATCCTATGAACCAATCCCAGCTTTCAGTAGTTTCGGATTCGACCACAGCCCATGCAATGGGGTACATACCTCCATTACCATCGACCCCAACTGCAGATAACAACTGCCACCCCCTCACTTGCTTCAGAAAACATCCGTCTACACCGATAAAACGCCTACAGCCTGATAGGAACCCCTGTTTGAGTGCATCGAGGCAGATGTAGATTCGTTTGAACGTCAACCCATCATAGTCAATTGAGACGGTGGAACCATGGTTTGTTCGCTCCAATTCCACTTTGTAGTCCCAAAGTTTACCCCACTGCTCACCTTCCTCTCCATGTATCATGAGCAAGGCAGCCTGCTTCATCCGGTAAGCCTTGGTTCGATTTATCTTTAAAGATAAATCGGTTAGGACTGTGTGGATTATATTCCTCAGTGACCACGTCGGTCAACTCTAAACCTTCCTAGGTATTTGGTCGCTAAGAACTCACATGTGGCTGCCCGAATATCATCATCTGCACAACACTCATGGGAAAAGTGCCCTGAACGGAGTTTCACATCCCTGGTATCCGATTCCACCGAAGCGTACAACCAAAACCCACAACGCTTCATGCACTCACACCGACATCTTCTCTTGTCATTGGTTGTGAACCGAATTCCACGACGTTGTTTCACTGCATTTGCTTTGCAGAGTTGCTTGAACTGTGTCAAGTTCTCGAAAACCGTTCCAAGCCTGAGTTCAGAGTCATCCATATCTCTTTCTGGATTGAAAGAGGGAAACTGAATCGGCTCCGTGTCATCTTCTTCTGAACCCCAACCTACTTGATCAAGTAGGTCACCTTCATCATATGGCATATCATTGTCACTGACATCATTCGATACTGGTTCAGGGCTAGGTGTCCTCTTTGCCCTATATGCATTGCCCCCACTCATTTCACTATGTGCCTTGCCCCTCCGACTGAAGACGTTGTCGATGGCCTCATCAACCAGTTCTTCATCATAGTTTAATGATTCATCGTCTGAGCTCCAATCCCCGAGTTCACGTTCATTGGCTCGGAAAGATTCATCATCTGATGAGTAGTCTTCCAACCTGTAAGACTCATCGTCGGATGAGAAGTTCATGTGCTGGTTGGGAGTGGTATATTCAGTCGGGTTGGAAGGGTGTTGTGTGTCCCTCACATTTGGGCTAAGAGGGGGAGTAGGGCCCTTTACAGGTGGACTTGGAGGGGGGGTTGGGCCCTTTGCAGGTGGGCTGGGAGGGGGGGTTGGGCCCTTTGTATGTGGACTGGGAGGGGGTGTTGGGTGGACTGGTGTGGGGGAGTGCACGGGAGCTTGGTCAATATTGTATTCTAATGCCAGTAGGTGATTGTTAGCATGACCACCCTCATCTACTTCTTCAATCACTACATCTCTTCTTTGTCTCACTTCTTCAAACATCCGTAGTTGTATTTGTGCTAATCTCCTTCGAGCTTGAAACTCAGTGAGTTTGTTCACATACACACAAATAGTCTTCAGGGCTGTCACACCTTTGATTAAAGACCTGACATCAGCATCACAATGTAGGGCCTTCAACCCAGCAGGGATTTCCTCACCTGGCACCATCCACAGGTACTCGAATATTCCCCCATACATACCTACAAATTCTACCATCCTATTCAACTCATGCAGCGAAAGTTTGTCTGGATCTACCATGTCCATGTAGGAAACATGCCCGTAGCGGTATGCATTACCAATCAGGACTCCACCATAGTGTAGTTCTATGGTGAATATCTTGCCTGTGGGGTCTGCAACACAAGAAAGCACAAAGTACATATACAAGGACCACCACACACATATACAGACAAATACAAGCTGCACATTGGAAGCATTTACTAATTTCACCTACTAAAATGCACCAACCATGACAAGCATTTACAACAAAAACACTCCATTCAACTCTGCACATATACAACTCTGTGTACATACCTAAACAACATCTTGCATTTCATACCAAATCCAGCTTCATGCAAAACATCCAAACCCTAACATTTTTCAACCAAGGTCACAATGCCAGAACAAGAATCGTACCTGCATCGTAATTTGGTCGTTCATAGTGCAGTGGCCTCATTACCCATCTACCCATTTCGTTCGTGGAAGACTTAACCCCTTCGTCCGTCGTTCGTACACACAACCGCACCCTTCACCGTCGGTACGCTACCGATTCGGGGCCCGGCGAAAGGAACCTCCCGCCGCCGGCTACGATTGAGATGGTTCGAAGCAAAATCAAAGAGGAGTCGTTCGTTTTTTGGGAATCGGTGTGTGGTGGTGAATCGATTGAGAATGTTCCAGAATAAGAGAGAGAGAGAAAAAGTGAGTTGTGGTGTAAGTAAGACGAAAGGTGGTGTCGATGGCTTTTTGGGGTGGGGAGACCGGTTTGCAACCCAACCATCTAAGTAAGAACCCGGTTTTTACTCGGCCCAGTTTTGTTGACGTGTAAAGTGCTGAGTGGATCTCAATCCGACGTGGACTTTCTGACTGGACCGCCAGTGTGTCACATTTAACGGCCAAACGGACGGAATAGGACGGAAAAAACCTTTCTGAAATTTCCGACAACGATAATGACCATGATGAAATTTTTTGAAGGTCGTGTACCAAAATGGTATTTCGGCCAAACGTTCGGTACCATTTAAGTTAACAACTCATGGACGTCGTGATTGGTGAAGGTACATGCAGTTTGGTATTTCTTTATTTATTTATTATTATTAATGATTGATCTTTCCAATACTATAATTTATCTCATTTAATTTATTGCTACTGAACAGATATTTTAATTCTTTGTTTGGTAAGACAGTGTAAATTGTGGGTAATCAGCGGCATTTGAAAATTAAAACTTAATTAATAATTTAATTATGATCTTTAATTGGGGGATTTCTAATTGGTAACCCGATATAATTTGTAACACTATAATTCCGCTTATTTAGAATCTTAATTATCGTCCGGTTGTTATACGGTAATTGGACCAATACTCAATAATTATGGGGAGAGTAGTAATCTCCCCAACAGATTTCCTTGTTTGTATTTCCTTGTTTAAGACTTCTCATTTTAGGAACGTTTAGTCACTTATAATACTCATGAATTTTGCGCAGTCTTTAATTTGATTGAATGAAAGGGAGTGAATGGCCAAAGTGAGAAAGTGTAAAAATGTGGGAGATGAGCTTTATGATTATTATTTGTTTACTTCCTAGATTATTATTTGTTTACTCCCAAAATTAGGGGTGGCAAACGGGTGGGTCGGGGATGGGTTTGGTATATCCGATCCCCGCCCGTTTACTTAGCGGGTTTTACCCGTACCCACCCGGCCAAGCCAATTGGGTACAATTTCGAAACCATCCCCACCCACTCTAGGGTGGACGGGTTTGCCGGGTAATTCCCAGTCAGCAATTTTAAGAACAAAACTCAAAAGGCTCAATCAAACCAAAAGCCAAAAACTGTAATTCTGAAACTCAAACAAACCAATAGCTCAATTTAATAACGTACGCATTAAACAAATAATAACTAAAGAAGGTTCTGCAAATAAAACTATAATTCGATTCATGGACTGTTGAATAAGGGCAAAGACTTTAAAAGTGATGCACAAATGAAACCAATGAAACTAAAGAATATTAAAGATTTATATACCAATGAAACTATGTCGTTTTGACTAAATGGGTGCCCAGCGGGTGGGTACCGGGGACGGGTTGCCTATATCCGATGCCCGCCCGCCGCCCGCAATTAACGGGTTTCGGGTTTGCCCAGACCCGGAAAAAGCCCAAGTCGGCCGGGTAAATTGAGCCCAATCCGGGTGGGTTTTGGGCGGGTACCCATTATATTGGGTCAAACTGCCAAGCCTACCCAAAATTCTATAGGTCTGACTAACTTAATACCACTTGGTTATTTAAATAGTTGGTGGATAAATATCCACCCCCAACCCCCCTCCCTTTTTCTTTTTCTTTTTTTTTAGCTCCTAGGATGGTTCACGGTCTACGATATCTCTTCTGGAGATATCCCGAAAAAAAAAAACATTAACTCAATTTCCTTGTTTTGAACAAGGTCCCTAATAAAGTAATGTTTAATGGCAATGTGTTTAGTTCTAGAATGATGGACTGGATTTTTGTCATATTAATCGCACTCGTATTATCACAAAATAATTGATGGTTTTAGCAGACACACCATAGTCACCAAGTTGAGACTTAATCCACAAAGTATGAGCACTGCAACTTCTGATTGCAATGACCTCAGCAGTCGAGAGGGCCACATAACTTTATTTTTTTACTAAACCTAGAGACAGTTGAAAAACCAAGAACCTGACTAGCACCAGACGTGCTTTTCCAATCAGTTAAGCTACCAAAAAAATTAGAATCATAGTAACCTATGAGATCAATAGGGACATTTGCCGAGTACCAAAGACCTAGGTCACTAGTACATTTCAGATATTTAGAAATTCGTTTAACTGCTGATAAATGGATTTCCTTAGGATAGGCTTGAAACCTAGCACAGACACACCTGTACTAAAAGCAATATCATGGACGACTAGCAGTTAAATACAATAAAGAACCAATCATACCCCTATATAATTTTCATTAACAAGTTTTCCTGATGTATCGACATTTAACTTTAATGAAGTGGACATGGGAGTAGGACAAGTTTTAGAAGACGAAAGATCAGACTTTGAAATCATGTTACAACAGTATTTTGACTAAAAAATAAAGATTCATGCATGAGTTTGTTTAATTTGCAACCCAAGAAAAAAAACTCAATTCACCAATCATACTCATCTCAAAGGCATTTTGCATGGTATCACCGAAATCCTCATAGACTTAGTGGTAGCACCGAAAATGATATCGTCTACATAGACTTGGACCAACAGAAAATCTGAACAAGTTTGAAGAATGAAAAGGTTGGTGTCCAAAGAACTTCTAACAAAACCTTTGTTTAATAAAAAGGAACTGAGTTTTGCGTACCAAACACGAGGTGATTGCTTAAGATCACAAAGAGCCTTTTAAGCTTAAATGCATGATTAGGGTAGTTATGATTTTCAAAACCAGGAGGTTGGGAAACAAAATTTCTTCTTTTATGTCACTATTAAGAAAAGCGTTTTTAACATCCATTTGATAAAGTTTAAATTTATTAAGACTTGCAAAGGCACAAAGTAGTCTAATAATGGCTTCAAGACGTGCAACAGGAGCGAAGGTTTCATCAAAATTGATTCCTTCCTCTTGGCAATAGCCTTGACCAACCAACCTAGATTTATTTTTGACAATGTTTCCTTTCTCATCAATTGTATTTATGAAAACCCATTTAGTCTCAATAATTGTCCTATAAAGAGGTTTCTTAAAAATATCCCAGACATTTGAACGTTCAAATTGAACAAGCTATTCATTCATAGACAAAACGCAATTTTCATCAAGCAAAGCATCTTTGTAGTTTTTAGGTTCAATTAGTAACACAAAAGCATTGTAAACGTAGTAAGACCAATATTAATGGAACCAATCACATAATTAATGGGATGAAGTTTATGAATGTGTTGTGGAGAATGAATGAAAAAACTCATGAATAAGTATCGCAGAGTATTGACTCAAGACTGGACTACTAATTTTAGTTTGTAGTCAACCGACGATAGGGCAACGATAATAAAAATCCCAGTAAAGAACACAACGGATTTTTACGTATGTGGTTCCACCAAGAAATTTTACTTTCGTGTACATCCATGCTCGAAGGAAAACCTTCGAGATTTCACTAGCCAACGATGAATCACAAGATGCACAAGTACATACAGAACAGTAAACAACCAATGATACCTTTCCCCAAAGTATCACCCAAGCTCACCGCTTATAAGCCGAACTGATCATACTCTTAAGATGCACAACTACATCGGCCTGATTGATATGACAAGATCAGATTGATCTTAACAGCGAACTGATTGAAGAAGATCTAATCTTCTTTCCTTTTTCTTTCGTCGAACAGATTGTTGAAAGGATGTGTGAATAAATGACGAAACTTTCGAGAAGAGAGCTTTTAAAGCACATCTGCACAAATACACAAATGAAACCACACAAAACAATCTTTGCAGCATTGAGGACTTAAAGAGTAAAAAGGTAAGAAAGTAACACTTGAGTAACTAAGGAAGAAATTGTGAGTTAAACTGTAACTCTACATTAACTACAAAGAAACACAACTTGTCGAGTTTATTTGTTTGATGATAGTCATAGCTGAGAAATTTTGCTACGAGCACACCACTTTTTATCTTCATATGAGAACAACAATCTCAACCCTCAATTCTTCTTTTTTCCAATTTAATTAGATCTGATGTCTTAGAGTAGACGGACACTAGAACTCCTTTTTTCTGGGTGTTCTACCGTGAGCTTAGAAATGCTCCATCTAAATTTCAAAATTCTAACTCGAGGTTGGATCTAAAGAGAGAGAGATGAGAGAGAGAGAGAGAGGGATAGGAATTCCTTAGGTTCAGGGGTTAGAGGGGTGAGAGTGTTGGGGGGGATTTCATCCGATCGATTATGCCGCTCGTTTCAAAGTATGAGTTATAGGATCTCCATTGCCGCATCTGATGGCCGGTTTGGGTCGGTGTGCCGAATTGTATCATCCAAAGGTTCATCTTCTCACTTTATTTTCCTTGATATTAAGCTTGTTATGTGGCTGGAAGGTTTATTGCAGGTTGCTTCTACAAACAATTGGCAATTTCCTCCTAGTTGCGACTCTTCTTCTTCACGTCGTTCCCTCACTGTCTCCTCAATCGACTCCGGAGAAAAGAGACTCCTTAAGATTGCCGAGACCTGTTCGAATGGGAAATTATTTTTCGTTCTGATTCCGGAGGCGAATAGTTCAGAGGGCTGGACGTCTCTACTCACGGCTTTGAGAAGTTGGATTTCCGCTACCTTGGCGCCGCCTCCGCCTAGTCCGTCTCCACCGACTGTTTCTTCAGTCCATAAGAAGTCATTTGCAGCGGTCACTAAAGGGCTCACTCTCTCCTCCCATGGCAGATGCATTCCTCTTGACATCGATGGGGTGAACGGGATTAAGGTCGAAGACGACGGTGTACCTGAGAGATCTGCTTATTTGGAGAGTTGTATTGTCTTTCGCTTCTGCTCGTCGTCAAAGATTGATTGGACCCGTTTTAGAAGATGGGCAAAGCTTAACTGGGATTTAGAGTCTGACTCTCCTCTTCATAATCTTGGGGACGGCCTATGGATGATGTTCTGCTCATCGAGAGTTAAGGTGGATAAGATTATTGCTCTCAATCGATATTACTTTGGGTCGATCAAGATCCAACTCGATCGTTGGATTACTTCGGCAGGTCGGACAAACGTTCTAATAGGAGAGGAAGTGATTTGGGTCACTGTTAGGGGCATCCCAATACATCTGAGATCTTTTGATCTTTTTCGTCAGCTTGGCTCGGTTTGCGGCGAATTTCTTGATTTTGAGAATTGCGTCGGTCTGTCTTCGATCCGCCTAAAGATCAAGTTGACTGGTGTTTTGCCGGAGGAGATCCCTATTCGCCATGGTGACATGATTTATCCAGTTAGTGTTTCTCCAGATATACTTATATCCCCTGCATCAATAAGAGCTTTTGAGAATCTACCTTGCATCTGGAAATCCAAAAGGAAATCGGCTTTGTTTCCAAGTTCTTTCCACTGTGATGTCGCGACCGGAAGTCATGTCAGTGGGACGCCGTCCGACCCGAGCTCCTCTTCGTCGGATAAGCTTTATCCAGCGGCCCCTTCGACCAATCCTCCAAACAAGTTATCGATGTCCGAGCCACTTTTTGTTCCTTCTGCCATCAGCTTTTCCTCTCTGCTGCCTGCTAGTGCCTCGTCGATGTCAGATACAGAGGAAGACTTGACAGAGGGTTTCAGCAACTACGTTGGTTTACGGCTGGATTCAACAAATAGTTTGTGGTTGGTTCAGTCTTCTGGTCGGAATGGGAAGAAATCTGTTCTGTTGTTCGACTCTGTCCTAAAACATTTGGTTTCCGGGTTTGGGCTCACATGGGGAAGGGTTTCAAGCCCATTTCAGTGGTCTCAAGTTATACATGCCCCTTTCTCCTACCAGCTCAATGGGCTCGGTTCCATGCTCTCTTCTTTTCACCCAAACTGGCAATTGATGTTTCAAAACAGCTATGTAGCCCTTGTTTTTGCCACTAATCCGACGTCAGCTTCCTTTTCAGAAGCTTCCTGCACTTTAGTCTCCTCTCAGCCGACTTTGATTTCGTCTCAAAGAACTTTTACTTCGAATATCTTAGCTACAAACAGAAGGGCAATTGAGATAGAAGGATTATCGGCTTCCGAGTCTAGCGAGTCGGTGAACAATATTGATTCCGCAGATCTTAACTCTCTATGCCCCATAGTCAGAGAGGTTGCTTGTCTATTTGGTTTGGAATTAGATGGATGCAAACATAAAGGCATTGAGGCTGCCGAGGACTCCTATTCCGAGGTAATAAGTCGCATAATGGGTTTGGATTCTAGTCGAACAAAGGGAACTCCTATTGTTAAAAGCACCCCGAAAGGGCGTAGTTGGCAAGAGCGCGAACTGCGCAAACTCGGCATGAGCCCCGACTACATTATCTCGGGTCCAAGGATTACAAGACAGGTCAGGTGTAGCTCTTCTCCCTCTTCTCCTGATGAGCCTTAACATCCTTCTGTGGAATGTCCGTGGTTTGGGATTTCGGGATAAACGCTTCAGAATCAAACAGCGTATCAAGGATATGAAGTCTGCAATCGTTTGTCTTCAGGAAACTAAGCTCGAGACTATTGATGTGAGTATCTTAAGAAGCTTGATCGGTGACATAGGGTGGAATTGGGCTTTCAAGCCAGCTATAGGTTCCTCTGGTGGTATCCTTACATGCTGGTCGGAATCTTTGTTTGAGCTTGAAGGCGAATGGGTGGGAAGCTACTCTTTGGTGACGCTCCTAAAATCTAGACATGATAACTTCCGCTGGGCTCTAGTTAATGCTTACGGCCCTTGCGACCACAACAAAAAAGTTGATTTTTTGACTGAATTGCGCAGTTTCAAGAATTGGTGGGATTTGCCTTTTTGTTTCGTTGGAGACTTCAATCTCCTTCGATTCCCGGAAGACTCTTCGGGCATAACTCAAAATCGTAGAGAAATGAGCAAGTTCAACGATTGGTGTGCGGATCTTAGTCTCATTGAATTACCGTTGAGAGGTTCCTCTTACACTTGGTCAAATTTCCGCTCTCCACCTTCTCAATCTCGTATTGATCGTGTCTTCATTTCAGTGGATTTGGAAAATCACTTCCCTAACTGCAGCCTTTCTGTCAGAGTTCGTACTTGCTCGGATCATCATCCGTTGGTCATTGAGTGCGCTCAGCCTCCCGCATCAACAGACCTTGGCGCTTTGAAAACATGTGGCTGGAACATGACTCTTTCAAGCCAATGCTTGAAGACTTCTGGCGTCGTAATACTGTCCCTTCACATAATCTTTTCAGTCTTGGTCAAAAACTCAAGCTTCTCAAATCCTACCTGAAAAAATGGAATATTGATGTATTTAAGAGAGTTGAACAGCTTATCTATTTGCGTCTCGAGGAGATTGAGTTATTAGATATGAAGGAGAATGATGGTACCCTCTCCGATATCGAGAGAGCTCGACGCATCTTGATCAAATGCGAATTAGATCGTCTGTGGAAGATGGAGGAGATATGTTGGTCACAGAAAGCGAAAGAAAACTGGTTGCGATTGGGTGATCGCAACACCCGATTTTTTCATCGAATGGCCAATGCCAAGAGGCGTTTCAACCGCATAGAAAGGATTTTGGTTGGCAACAGAATCATTGAAGGTCATTCGGTTCTCAAAGCTGCAGCAATTTCTTTCTATTCTGCCTTATACTCAGAATCCAAGATGAAACGTCCTTTCCCGGTACATTTACACTTCTCAGTTATTTCATCAGAGGATTCTGGATTGTTGGTTCTTCCTTTCACCAATGAGGAGATTTGGATGGTCATTAAGGGTTGTGAAGGTAGCAAATCTCCCGGCCCGGATGGGCTCTCTTTAGAATTCTTCAAGCGAAATTGGGAGATTATCAAAGACGAGGTTTGCAAGGCCTTACTTGATTTCGCCGTCCACGCCAAAATTCCTATGGGGATAAATAGTACATTCATTGCTCTTATTCCTAAAAAGGAGGCGGTGGAGGAATTCAAGGACCTCCGCCCCATCAGCTTGGTTAGCGGAGTCTATAAAATTCTCTCGAAATTACTTGCCAGCAGACTTAAGAGGGTTATTTCTCAGGTTATCTGCGAACAGCAATGTGCTTTTGTTGGGGGTCGTCAGATATTGGACGCAGTTCTTACCGCCAATGAACTACTGGACTCGAGAGTTAGAAGCAACCATCCCGGTCTCATCTTCAAACTGGATATTGAGAAGGCCTTCGACCACGTCAATTGGGGTTGCTTACTTGAAGTTATGAAAAGGATGGGTTTTAACGCTAGATGGTTATCCTGGATCTCAGCTTGCATCTCTTCGGCTCGTTTCTCCGTTCTGGTTAACGGAGAAGCTGCGGGTTACTTTGGCAGCTCGAGGGGTTTGAGACAGGGTGATTCCCTATCTCCTCTTCTCTTTATCATCGTCATGAAGGTCTTATCCAAGATGCTTCTGTCCGCTCAAGAGTCGGGTTTGGTTAATGGTTTTCACATGGACCCCGTCAATAATTTGGGTCAGGTGAATCACATTTTCTTCGCTGATGACTCCTTGATTTTCTGCGACGCCTCTGAACCTCAGGTTAGGGCACTGACAGCTATCCTAATTTGTTTTGAGTGCATCTCCGGTTTGAAAATCAACTTTCACAAAACCGCAATGTTTAGTATCGGCACGGTTCACAATTCTGATCATCTGGCTGCTCTCTTCGGTTGCGTTTTTGCTGCTCTTCCCACCACTTATCTCGGATTACCTTTGGGCTCCAAAGGTAATGCGCTTAAGCTCTGGGACCCGGTCATCGATAACATGACTAGAAGGCTTGATACTTGGAAATCGAGATTTTTATCATTCGGTGGCCGATTGGTTCTAATCAAGAGTGTACTTTCGTCTCTACCAGTGTATTACCTTTCTCTTTTCAAGGCCCCCGGTTCAGTCATAACGAGGATGGAAAGTATACAGAACCGTTTTCTTTGGTAAGGAGTCTCTGACTTGGATAAAATCCATTGGATTGGATGGAATCTAGTCAAAACTCCTAAAAGATTTGGCGGACTTGGGTTACAGGACCTAAAAATTCTTAATATTGCTCTCATCTGTAAGTGGCTTTGGAGATTCGCCATCGAACGATCTGCTTGGTGGCGTAACTTGATTACGGCTAAATGTGGGAAAGGACCATCTGATTGGCAACCAATTTGGCACTTCAACTCGGCTGGCTTATCCTTGTGGAAATGGGTGATTCAGTTTGGCTCTGTATTCTGGACTTACGGCTATATTGATCCGGGTGGGGGTGTGTGTTCTTTTTGGAGTGATTATTGGATTAGAGGGGTGAGGCTTGTTAGTGTGTATCCACGAATTGCGGCAGCCACCCAATTCAAGGATGCACTTGTTTCTAACGTCGTTTCCATTTCAGATAATTATAGATGGTTTATTCCTCTCCGATATCAGCTTCGCGGCGGAGCTCTCGAGGAATGGCATAGACTTCTTCTTCACCTTTCATCCATCCCTCGGGATCTAATCACCGAGGGCCCTCCGTCTATCACTTGGTCTCTTCAGCCGGATGGCCGTTTCACAGTCTCCTCCTTGCGGCGGGCTTTGATGAAGGAAAGCTTCAACGGCTTCAACGACTTCCCTTCCGATGTCATTTGGCAGCCCATTGTTCCTTCCAAATATTCATGTCTCTGCTGGAGAATTTATTTCAAGAGGATCGCTACAATAGACAATCTTCAACGAAGAGGCTATTATTTAGCAAACAGGTGTGTACTCTGCTCCTCAAACAGTGAATCAGTGGAACACCTTTTCCTTGGGTGTGATTTTGTATCCGATATTTGGACGCGCCTTAGTTCAACTCTTTCCATCCATGCCCACACCCGACGTCAATAGCGGGGTTCATACAGGGTTGGAAAGGTTTGAACTGTTTGTCGAAGTTCCAATCGGCGATGAAAGTCATACTACAGGCTGTCTTCTGGTTCATTTGGAAGGAACGCAACGACAGGATTTTTAGAGACTCTTTTACTACTTCGGACATTGTTTTGCGTAAAATTTGGTTCGTGGTCGGTGATTGGCTTCTTATAGCGGGGAGCTTCTCGTCAGCCGACTGTGCGGCTTGGAGACGCTTGGCTTTCGACAATGGCTAAGGTTCCTTTTGTGCTCTGTATCTCTGTTTCTCGGCGTCAGTGGGCTACTTCGGCTCCTGTTTTTAAAAGCTTCGGTTTTTCCTTGTTCATTGTTTTCTCTGTTGTTTCACAGCCTGATATGATTGGCTGCTGTTGTTTTTTGAACTGATGCTTACTGTTGTTGGCTTTGGATGAGGGATGCCACAATGGCTTGAATCCCACACGTATATAATATACTCACACACATTCACATCAAAAAGAATAATCTAACTATTTATTATCAATTAACTATAATCTACCTCCTTTATTTTAATATTATTCTTTTGAATTGAAATTATAATATAATAATTAATTTCAACAATTATTTTGAAATCATGTTCATCGACATTGACAACCTTACGATGAAGGCTTCATTATTTCCAAATCACGGCAGCTTTGACTCTTTTTTCTATTCTCAGTTTGATAGGCCCAGCCCGATGAAGTCCAAAGGCCCACATGACGGCCCACAAGGCGACCCACATAGCAGCCCGAACACAGCGGCTAGGGCAAGGGGGTCCGGACTCAGGCGGTAAATCAGGTGGGCCGAACAGGCAGGCCCAGGAAATGGAGTGAGGCCCAAAGCGACGGCCCAGCTCGGCGGCCTCCTAGGGTTACTCGGCGACACTTAGGTTTCCAAGACAGAGCCGACACGTGTCAACATCCTACGAAAGCTATAAACGAGTGGCTAAGATTCAGCCTTGGCGACCAAGGCAGAGGTACTATAAATACCCCCGTACACCCTATTAACCAGGGGACAACAACTTTACTCAGCGGACAAACGCTCCGCGGTACGTCACTCGCCTCCCTTTTCCCTTCCTTAAACTGATCGCCTCCCCCTTTGCCTTGAACTAACCACCCCCCACGTGATTTACGAGGTACTCCACTCCCGGAAGACCAACAGGCTTGGGCTTCCACTATTGGGCCAGGCGACCAGGCTGGAACAACTGGCGCGCCAGATAGGGGACGGTCAGGCGACTTTTTAAGGCGAATGGCTTCATCAGCGATTCCCCCTTCGAGTGGCGAGGATGGCGAAAGAGGAGGTGGAGTAACACCTGTCAAGCATGTCAACCCAGGTTCACGAGCAAGCCCAAACCTCATCAGAAACATGGAGCGCGAATTCGAAGGCGACTCAGAATCCCAGAGTACTATCCCGGCGGGCGACGCCTATGAACTGTTGGAGCAGCGATTTCGGTCCCTTGAGCAACAGAATGCTGAACTTACGCAGATGTTGAAGACTGTGATCGCCCAACAGGCTCAAGCTCTCAGGGCCAACACTCAGGACAGGCAATCGCCACAGGACTCTCATCTGGAAGTATTACAACAATTCCTCCCTGCTACTCAAATCTCCCCCGCGCAGATGGCGGTTCGCCAGCCTCTGTCCAGGGCGATACTCGCCGAGCCGCTACCTAAGGGGTTGGTTCCTCCCAACCTAGATAGATATGTAGGTACTGGCGACCCGGACGAGCACTTGCAAGCCTTCCAGATCGCTATGCAAATGCAGCAGGCTGGCGACGCCGCATATTGCAGAGCTTTTCCGGCGACACTGGGAGGGCGGGCCAGGGAGTGGTACATGAACCTACCGGAGGGCATCATAACGTCGTGGGAAGGCTTTGCTAGGATCTTCTCACAGAAGTATGAGTGCAAGAAAACAAGGACGGTCCCGTTGCAAGCGCTGGTGAGCCTGAGGCAAAAGCCGAACCAGTCGCTGAAGGAGTTCTTTGATGAATGGACTGGGGTCGTCCAATCCATCAAGAGGGTAGATCATGAAATCGCTGCGGCAAGTTTGTTCCAGTCGACTCACAACAGCAGGCTGCGGGAGTCGCTGCTGCAGGTGGCTCCGAAGTCGCTGTCCGACTTGGAAACCAGAGTACACAAAATTATTTTGATTGAGGAACAGTTAGCAGAACCTTTATGTGGAGCGGCAAAGATGGAAGAAAAGCCCGTCACAGGGAACAAGCAGGCCAAAGGGCAGCCCTCCGAGACACGGCCATACGGGAGGTATCGCCCAGGGGAGCAAAGGCGTTACCAAGAGAGAGGATACCCGGGGGAGCAAAGGGGTTATCAGGAGAAAGGATACCAAGAAGAAAGGGCTGACTATACACCCCTCTCAGAATCGCGAAGAAAGATCCTGCTGTATATGCAGCATAAGGGGCATCCCATCAACTGGCCGGGGCCAATGTTCACCTCGCCGGATCAGCGAAGTCGCCAAAAGTTTTGCGATTTCCACGACTCGCATGGGCATACCACTGAAGACTGCAGGGAATTGAAAAATGAAATTGAAAGGTGGATAAACGAAGGACGTCTCAGGGATTTCATTGTCAGCTCAAAGCGGAAAAACAAGCCGCAAGAAGATAATCGCCGTGAACAAGGAGAATCACAAGACAAGAAGGGTGACGTCTTCGCCCGACTTAAGGAGCCCATGGGCAATGAAGATAGCAAGAAAAAGCTTCGACCTGAGGTAAAACACGTTTATCAAACCATTTTCGGTGGGGAAAGTTGCCCGACAAAGAAAGTCAAAAAGGAAGAAACAAAGGAGGTGATGATGATAGACCAAGTCAGTCGCCCAACGTTGGGATTCTCGGAAGAAGACATGGCCAGGGTAGGAGGCCCAAGTTTGGAAGCGATGGTGATTCAAGTAATCACACACAATAGCCGAGTGGAGCGAGTGATGGTTGACGAAGGGAGCTCTGCGGACATTATTTTCTGGGAGCTGTACAAAAAGATGAACCTGCCAGCTAGCTTGCTCAGACAGACAAAAACTACCATATCAGGATTTTCAGGACACACAGTTCCCATCAAGGGTATAGCCACGATGGCGATAACCATTGGGGATGGAGACGTGCAGATCACCCGATCCATCGACTTCCATGTTATGGATTGTCAGTCCACGTACAACATGATCCTAGGGCGGCCTGCACTCGCCGCCTTTCAAGCAATCTCCTCCCCAGTACACCAAGTGCTAAAATTCGCCACTAACGAAGGGATAGGTTTTGCCTGGGGACACCCGGACATCGCCAGAAGGTGTTATAGGGCGGCGACTAAAAGCACGTGCCTCACCATAAGCTTGGAGGCGGAGAATGAGAGAGAAAGAGTCGTACCAGCAGAATCGGACGTCCCAATACCGCTGTTTGAAGAAGATGAAAGTAAGACAGTTCGAGTTTCGTCCTACCTGAGCGATAACAAGAAACAGGAGTTGGTCAAGTTGCTCCGAGAGTTCTCGCACCTGTTCGCATGGTCACCAAGTGACATGCCAGGAATTGCTCCAGACATCATCAAACACTCTCTAGCGATCGAACCCGGGAGTCGCCCAGTCCAGCAAAAGCGGCGGAACATCTGCAGAGAAAGGCAGCAAGCGGTGGCAAATGAAGTGGAAAAACTTTTGAAGGCAGGGTTTATCAAAGAGGTACAGTACCCTGAGTGGTTGGCTAATGTAGTTCTTGTCAAGAAATCGTCAGGAGCATGGCGAATGTGTATCGACTTCACCAACCTTAACGATGCTTGCCCCAAGGATCCGTACCCCTTGCCCAACATAGAGCAACTGGTAGACGCAACGGCGAATAATGAAATGATGTCCTTTCTGGATATGTTCTCAGGATATCATCAAATACCTTTAAGCAGGCAAGATCAAGAGAAAACGGCTTTCATGACGCCCACGACGAACTACTGCTATCGAGTAATGCCGTTCGGGCTCAAGAATGCCGGCGCAACTTACCAAAGAATGATCGACAAAGTCTTCGTCAAGCAGCTCAGCCGAAACTTGGAGGCATATGTGGATGACCTGCTGGTCAAAAGTAAGAGATCTGATGACCATCTCGGCGACTTAAGGGAAACTTTCAATACACTGCAGGAGTATTCGCTCAGGTTAAACCCTTTGAAGTGTGTGTTCGGGGCGACATCTGGAAAGTTCCTGGGATATCTCATAACCAGGAGAGGAATTGAAGCTAATCCAGCGCAGATCGCGGCGATTACAGCGATGGCCCCTCCAAAGACTGTGAAGGAGGTTCAGGTTCTATCTGGAAGACTGACGGCAATCAATCGATTCATTCCCAGGATCGCCGATCGCTGCGCTCCGTTCTTTGCAACTTTAAAGAATGCATCAAAGTTTGCATGGAATGACAAATGTAACAAAGCTTTCAAAGAGCTGAAGCAGTTTTTAATTACACCTCCTGTACTTGCATCCCCAAAGTTGAATGAAGATTTATTTCTCTATATTGCGGTCTCTCCAAAGGCAGTTAGTGCGGTTTTAGTTCGAAGAGAAGACAAAGCCGAACACCCTGTTTTTTATACAAGTAAAACCTTGGTCGATGCTGAAACAAGATACCCGGCGATAGAAAAAATGGCATACGCTGTGGTCTGTGCGGCCAGAAAGTTGCGACCATATTTTCAAGCACACACAATACATGTGCTCACGAATCTTCCGATTAAGAATGCGCTAAGATCTATGAGCATGGCAGGGCGATTAGCCAAGTGGGCGATCGAGCTAAGCGAGTATGACATTCGGTACCAACCACGAACGGCGATCAAGGCTCAAGTCCTTGCGGACTTTGTCGTCGAAGGGGCGGTACAAGAAGATAATGAGGAAGGCGATGAGTGGACGTTATTTACAGATGGGGCCTCGAGTAAAGGAGGATCAGGCGCAGGGATAGTCCTAAGGTCTCCTAGTGGGATCCTCCACGAGGTTGCATTGCGATTCGCAACTAATCGAACCAACAATGCAGCTGAGTATGGGGCATTAGAGGCTGGTCTACGAATCGCCAAGAGTATGGGGGTTACTAACATCAAAGTCTTCTCAGACTCGGCGATAGTAGTCAACCAAGTTAATGGAAGCTTTGAGGTAAAGGAGGAGTCACTCCTCCCTTATTTTGATGAGGTAAAACTGCTTATATCGGAATTCAAAAAGGTGGATATATCCCAGATTACCAGGGAGGAGAATTGCCACGCGGATGCATTATCGAAACTGGCAACAGCGACAGACTTTGAAGAAGGGCGAATGGTCACAGTGGAAAAGGTAACAAGGATGAAGCAGTGTTTTCACATGATTAACGGAATTGGGAAAAGCGACTGGCGAACGCCTATCATTCAATATTTAGATGACGACACTGTACCAAGCGATCCGTTGGAGGCGACTAAGCTCCGGCGAAAGGCAGGAAGGTGTACTATAATAGGGGGAGAGCTATATCGAAAGTCAGCCATGGGTCCATACTTGCGATGCCTGGGAGAGGAGGATGCAGCCTGGGCCCTGGAGGAAGTACATTCAGGAGTGTGTGGCACTCACTTGGGAACAAGAAGTTTGGAAAAGAACTTAATCTACCAGGGCTTCTATTGGCCAACAATGAGAAAGGAGGCTGGCGACCTGGTGAAGAAATGCCACAAATGTCAAGAATTTGCAAGTTACCACAGGTTACCAGCAACAGCGCTCCAGGCGAATGTCAGTCCATGGCCATTCGCGAGGTGGGGGATGGATATCCTGGGCCCATTTTCGGAAGCTTCAGGGAAAAGGAAATTCCTCATCGTGGCTGTTGATTATTTCACCAAGTGGGTTGAGGCAGAAGCAGTGGCGAGTATCACCGCTAAACAGATACAAAAGTTCGCATTTAAGAATATCGTCACCAGGTTCGGCATACCAGAAAGTATTATCTGTGATCATGGTACTCAATTCGACTCGCAAGTCTTCAAAGAATTTTGCGATGATTTAAAGATAAATCTACGATTCGCCTCAGTCGCCTACCCACAGGCCAACGGACAAGCGGAGGTGGCTAACAAGCTTATCCTGCAAGGATTAAAGAAAAGAGTAGATGGATGTAAGGGCGTATGGGTCGAGGAGCTTGATCATGTATTATGGGCTCATCGTACGGCTTATAAAACGGCGACAGGCGAGACTCCCTATACGTTAACATACGGGACTGAGGCGGTCCTCCCGGTGGAGATTTCAATCCCATCTATACGGATACAGGAGTACAGGGACGAGGTCAACGAACAAGAATTGATGCTTAACGTGGACATGATTGAGGAAAGAAGAGAGAAGGCGCAGATGCGGCTGATCGCCGAAAAGGAACAGCTAGCCAGGCGATATAATCTAAAGCTTCGACCACATCACATCGCGCTCAATGATTTAGTGCTGCGAAATATCTTCAAGCCGGCGGTCGGAGCGGCCAAGCTCAACCCCGGATGGGAAGGCCCATACAGAGTACGGCGGGTGGTAGGGGCCAACACCTTCAAACTAGCAGAGCTGGATGGAGCAAAGATCCCTAAAACTTGGAACTCCATGCATCTCAGGCGATATTATGATTGAAAAGACACTTGTAACCGAGGCTAGTTTTTAAGGCAACTAAGGACCCTAAGGGTTGAGTCCAATATATGTCTCCGCGCCATCAAATTTATCATGTAAGACCTAAGGGCATTGGGATCGCTATGTAAGACTTACGGGCATTAACAAATCACTGTGTAAGACCTAAGGGCATCAAATTTATCATGTAAGACCTAAGGGCATTGGGATCGCTATGTAAGACCTACGGGCATTAACAAATCACTGTGTAAGACCTAAGGGCATCAAATTTATCATGTAAGACCTAAGGGCATTGGGAGCGCTATGTAAGACCTACGGGCATTAACAAATCACTGTGTAAGACCTAAGGGCATCAAATTTATCATGTAAGACCTAAGGGCATTGGGATCGCTATGTAAGACCTACGGGCATTAACAAATCACTGTGTAAGACCTAAGGGCATCAAATTTATCATGTAAGACCTAAGGGCATTGGGATCGCTATGTAAGACCTACGGGCACTAACAAATCGCTATGTAAGACCTACGGGCATTAACAAATCGCCGCGTAAGACCTAAAGGCATCAAATTTATCATGACAGACGATCGCTGTGAACGACCTAAGGGCATCAAAGCTATCGGTATAACATCTAATTAATGATGAAAGGAAGCAAAGCGGTCCAAAGAGGTGCAATAAGATAAAAGATCAAAGACTGAAAATTCGCGAGGAAGAGTTTAATAAAGTAGCTGTACAAAAAGAAGAAGGAGAAAGAGAGGCAAAACAGCAATAATAATTATCTGAAAAGATAACAATAATAACAACAGGTTGAGAGCAGAATCATAGGTCTTCCGCGCCGGAACCTTTCTCGCCAGCCTTGGAAGGGTCAACAGCGGAATTAAAATCTCTGCCGCGGGTCGAGGGAGCTTGATCAGATGATGGCGGCTGAACCTCTGATCCATCGAGATTCAGGTCGGGCAAGCCGCGGCTGCGGCGAGTGGCTGCTACATATTCAGCATCGGCCGCCACTATCTCCCGCTCCAGGCGAGCAGCATCCCGAAAATAAGTCTCTTCCTCGGCATCGGGAAGGTCGGGAACCCCGAAGTTATAGCGATTGAGACCTCGGAGGACGGCTCGAACCATCTTTCGCCCCGGCCAGCCCTTGTTGGGAAACAGCTCGTAGAACTCGTTACGACAGCTGCGCATTACCACACGCATGCTCTCGCCGAGAGCATGAGTATAGTAAGCCACAGTCTCATCATGCTGAGCCTTGGCAGCAGCAAGGTCACGATCCGCCGCCGATTCAGCCGCCAGATAGTCATTAAGCAGCTCTTTAGCTCTGTCCCTTTCGGCGGCTATCTCCTCCACCTGAGCAGCCTTGGCACGAGCCTCATCCAACTCGGCTTCAAGGGCGACAATATGCCTATTGGCAGATTGCAAGTCCTCCTGGACGCCCTCCATCTGGGAGATCCGCCCAGTCGCCTCAGCCAGGCTTTCCTTCAGAGACTCAGCAGCAGAGGTCGCTGCATCCGCTCGTCGCTAAGATAAAGAAAACATACAACAACCCGCGGGTTTAGCAAGGACCGTAAGGCGACAAGCCGAGAAGTGATGAAAGCAGAGACAAATGAGTAAATACCTTCTCCTCGTTATGATAACGAGTAAGATCCATGCGCAAAGAACGCAGATTCTCGACATCCTCCCTCAGCTTCCGATTCTCCTCCTGCATGTGTTTACATGCAAAGGAAAGATCGCCAAGCTCGGCCACGGCCTAGGCAGCAAAAACAAGTGTAAAGGGTATGAAGCAGCGAGCAGAGCTAAAGTAACAGGACAAAGCAAATAACTGACACATTCCATAAGTACCTGGAGAAGGCGACAGGAAGTTGCCCCGTGGAGGTCCGAAATCTCAGAGCCCTCGCCAGGAGCGGTCACCCCCTCGTAGACACCTCGAGAGAACTCCTCTGCGATATCACTCGCCATCCGGGGCGATATGTGGGATGCCACCGGATGAACGACAGCGAAGTAGGGAAGACGAAAGGGACCCTCGCCCTCGCGACCAGCGGGAGCAGGGCGATTGAAAAGAGCGTTAGCCCGCTCTGTCCAGCTGGCCCGGCGAGCACGATCGGTGTTGACAGGAGGCGGACGAGAATGGTCGCGCGCAGGCTCGGTAGGGCGAAGGTCAAGCTCCGCAGCCGGCACAGACTCCGGGTGCTTCGGATCCCGGGGAAGAGGAATGGGTTCATCAGGAAGATAGGAGTCATCATACGAGATGATGTTCTCGTCAGCAAGATGCTCCAAGGGCTCCCTCGCAGAAGGATTGTCACTCTCTAAGGGCGACTGGCGACGAGAGCGGCGGAGGGGAGTTTCAGGCTCAGCATCGACATCCTCCACCTCTATCACTGGTGGGGGCGGCGGCAACGGATTGCTGGAGCCCTCACCTGCCTTCCTCCTCGGCTTAGAAACCCCAACTTTTTTCTTCCTCTTTGAAAGGAAGCTTTCATCTGTCTCAGCTGCCTTCCTCTTCCCCTTAGATTTGTCAGGCGAAGGTTAGGCAGAAGCAGGGGCGACGGAGGCAGTCTCAGAGCGGCCGGGACGAGTCTCGACGACAGGACCACGCGCAGTGGTGCTGAGGAGGCACCCAGCGAGGCTTACGGCGCCTAGAG
This sequence comes from Linum lewisii, assembly GCA_034768395.1. Taxonomy (NCBI): domain Eukaryota; kingdom Viridiplantae; phylum Streptophyta; class Magnoliopsida; order Malpighiales; family Linaceae; genus Linum; species Linum lewisii. The sequence continues at coordinate 11,644,272 of CM068296.1, read as the reverse complement.
AAAGTACATCCAAGGATTAGTATAAAAAAAGGGGAGGAAAGAGAAGGGAGCATAAAAAGGCGATAATATAAGGCGATAATATAAAGGTTATACGTTCCTAAGGGTTTGGCTACGGCGACTCAATTACGCAAGACGAACGGCAGCGGCTAGGAAAACAATCAGCACCGCCTAAGACATAAAGTATACCTCCTCGTATTCCCGTCTGGGCAGTCCGCAGGCCAGAAGCGGTCGATAAGTGATGGCAATCAAGAAGGATCTGGCGACGTAAGAGTATTTCGTCGGGAGTAGGATCAAGCTCGGCATTGAAGGAGCTCACGTCACCAGAAGACCAGGACGAAGGGAGCAGCGAAGCCCAATGATGGTCCGCGTCGCTGGGGCGGAAGTAGAAAAACGAATGGTACCATGTAGGGCGAGGTTTCGGGGATGAGTAAGTGCCCTTTTGAGTGAGATCGGCTCGGCGAACGAAGCTAATGCCGTTGGAGGTGTGTTTGGCATAGTGAATTAATTGAAACAACCTCAGAGTGGGGGCGATCTTCTTAGTCTTGCAGCTGCATTCAAAAGCAGAGGCGGTAGCCCAACACCCGACGTTAAAGGCGCCAAGTGAAGCGCCAAAGCAACCAAGCAGGGCGACCGTGAACGATGATGGCGGAAGGCGAAGGCCATTGGTGAAGGCCTCGGTCCAGACGCCGTGCCACCCTGGCGGGCAATTGCCAATAGTGGAAAGCCGAGAGGCCACGGCGAACTCCCAGGAAGACGGCAGCATGGCGAATGGAAGAACGCGGGCGATTTTCTCCACCGACCCTGAAGGAAAGTAGCCCGGGCCGATGACCATTCGCTCGTCACAAGTAGCTCCTCCCCACATAGACCGCCAGTTGCCAATGGAGTAGGAGCCGGTGACTCTAGTCGCTTCAGGATCAATCTCAAACCCATGGCGGGCCCGCTCGAATCCTTTTTGGTGGGGACCCCAAAAAGGCAGGACAGACGATTCATCAAAATTCTCCTCTGCTATGTCGGAAATTTGGGCAGACGAGGTTTCCGCCATAGATGGAGGATCTAAGGGTGCTCGTTCAGGGGACTGACGGGAGGAGGAAGAAGAGGTTGAAGGAGGAGATGAAGGAGAGGGTGAAGAATCGGTTCCAGCGGAGTAGGAATGACTTTGGTTTTGGCTATCAGAGTCAGAATCCATGGTTCAAAGAAAATAACAAGAAGTAGAAAAGAGAGGGAAACACACGGCAGGACGGCAATGGGAGTGAGAAAGAGGGGAAGAGTCACGTACCAGGTGGACGTCGGGGGGCTCCAGACATCTGAAAAATGGTAGGAAGAGACGAACGTTTTCTGGCGATCGGAAGAAGGAGAAACGAACGTTTCCCGATCGACGGAGAAGGAGAAGATAGTGGAGGGCTCGCCGGAAAGAATAAGGAAGCAGTGGAGGCAAGAGGACAGTAAAAGCAAGGAGTCAAGGTGGCAGAGAAGGAGTAAAAAAAGGAGGAGGACGGTAAGAAGGGGGTTTATATAGGAGTGCAATAGGCGGGAGTGGAACCGTCGCGGTGAGTGTGTGAGTTACACGCGCGGCTAAAAGGACGTGTTGGCGGGAAGGCAAACCGTCGCGACGTTTCATTGGGGGCACGCGCGGTCGAAGGGACGTTTGAAAGGATAAGGTAATGATGGCTCTTTGAGCAATTACCGACATGCCCCGCTTTCCCCAGCGTCTCCAGCAAGCCAGAGAGTAAAGACCATAGTACCCCGAGCGATAGAGGGGGCATGAAAAACTAGAAAGAAGGGACGCGACAGAAGGCAGCGACAAAAGAGACAAGGCAATAAAAAACATGAACACAAGAGCGAACTCAACGGAAGGTTAAGAACCAAAACACCAAAGCGACAGAGCAACAAAGCGATAGGACAACAAAGCGATAAAGCGACGCATCGTAGGCGATCAAAAGTCCTCAGCCAAGCGAAGCTCGACTAAGGGCTCGGGGGCAATTGATGGGCCCTCTTACGGCGATCACGAAACAAGCGATCCGAGTTATAAGTAAACCCTCAGCCAAGCAAAGCTCGACTAAGGGCTTGGGGGCAATTGATAGGCCCAGCCCGATGAAGTCCAAAGGCCCACATGACGGCCCACAAGGCGACCCACATAGCAGCCCGAACACAGCGGCTAGGGCAAGGGGGTCGGACTCAGGCGGTAAATCAGGTGGGCCGAACAGGCAGGCCCAGGAAATGGAGTGAGGCCCAAAGCGACGGCCCAGCTCGGCGGCCTCCTAGGGTTACTCGGCGACACTTAGGTTTCCAGGACAGAGCCGACACGTGTCAACATCCTACGAAAGCTATAAACGAGTGGCTAAGATTCAGCCTTGGCGACCAAGGCAGAGGTACTATAAATACCCCCGTACACCCTATTGACCAGGGGACAACAACTTTACTCAGCGGACAAACGCTCCGCGGTACGTCACTCGCCTCCCTTTTCCCTTCCTTAAACTGATCGCCTCCCCCTTTGCCTTGAACTAACCACCCCCCACGTGATTTACGAGGTACTCCACTCCCGGAAGACCAACAGGCTTGGGCTTCCACTATTGGGCCAGGCGACCAGGCTGGAACACAGTTCCTTTTTAACTTTTCAAAACCATAACAACATGTCAATTCGTCATTCCATTTCTATGACGTTATAACTATTTCATATAATCGAAGAAGCAAAATCAAAATAGAAACAAAGTATATAATCACAAATAGTTCTCCAAACACTAATCTGGAACTTGTTTCAAAAAACCAAACTGAAACATGTTCCCAAAATTGAAGATGGAATAATATTAATTAATCACAAAATCAATATTGGTGGAGAATGTGAAATCTTGTACCAAATCGAAAAATTGGGAACACGATTGTATCATGAAGAAGAAGAAAAAGAAGGAGAAAAAAAAATTAATTAGAGTATACAAAGATATATTAAACAGGTTGTCGTGCTCCTATGGTATCTGTTTGGTCATTAGCAATATTAAGAACAACTAGAGAGATTCTCATGCAAGATTTTCACCAAGACCCAAATGGTGGATAGATGATGATTAACCCCAAAGAAGAAAATCGGATTAATGTCGAAGTTCTTTACAACAACAACGAATAGCTCCAACTTAAATATGTTATTAATGAGAGAGATGTGGTGAGGACTATCTCTCCAGATTTCTCTCCATTTTGAGACTTTCTATCCCTCTAGAGCTGCTAACAATCAATGTGCACACTCTCAATTTTATGGTGGTTGTACAAGCCTCCATATAGACATTAAATCAATTATGTCAGAACCAGATTGAACTCGCTAGTTTGACCGATAAAATCGGTGGTCGGGTCCTAATCAAGACCAATCCAAGATTAAATGACTTCTGGTCAAATTGATAGATTTTTATGTGTTGACCCGTTATACCCTTGTAACGACCCATTCAAGATTGAAAACTCAGAGTGATTACACCAAGGAACCATCGACCGTTGACACCTTAAGTGACAACATGCATTGTATTACACTCAATGACCGTTGCGACTTGTCAAGCATAAAATTATAACCTGGCGACTGTAATCGGGGAAAAGAAAGAATTATAGTATGGAATCGCGAGTTATCCAGAGAGAAGAAGAGAATGAGAGCTTTGGAATGATTGATCTATTAGGATACTGGTCAAAGCTTGCTAGGAAGGAGAATGAGGGTTCTCGGTTGCCTCGGTTCAAGGTAACTTAGCTCGGATTGGGTTTTTCGTCTAAGGGTTTTGGATTTCTGGTATTGGTTAAGTTATGATCAAAAGTTTTGTTGCGACGATTGAGATTGTTGCAGTTTTTCATGGGGGGGTTCCAAGAAAGGGAAGAGGTTGCGGTCAAAAGGGAAATGAAGCATAGTTTTCCTAACACTACAAAAAAACTAATTTTTTGCTAGTCCGTTCGCTATGGCACGTTTCTGCCATAGCTAATAATAAAAATATTGCTACGGCATTTCAATTGCAGTAGCAAATATATATTGGAAAGGAAAGCTACTGCTGTTTGTTGCCGTAGCAAAATCAAGCACTTTGCTACTACATTTTTGCTACCGTAGCAAGTCGATTTGTACTTTAATATCTACTAATACATTAAAGCAGATACCATTTTTTTCAGGTTCTGACAAACAAAATTTTTTGATTCTTTTCTCACGAACAAGGATCGAACTCTCAACCTCATGGTTAAGAGACAAAGTGAACAACCAACAATGCCACACCTAATGATTGGAGTAGTTTACTATTTAATCAAAGAAAAGTTGCAGTGTTTTCAACGTAACAACAAGAAAGCATAACTATAATGCTTTTGTTTATTATATCACAACAATTGATAACAAATTTATAATTTTTTACCAACATATGAATTAAATGATTATATATTAACAAGTAGAAATAAAAAGTAGAAAAAATTATATATTAAAAAGTAGAAATAAAAAGTTGAAAAAATTCAACCACACTTCTAAGTAATCTAAATAAAAATTATTTTCTGGTAAACTATTAACACAAAAAATCGGCCAATGGGCCGCCGATAATCTAGTAATACATTTACTGCAGCAAAATAAGAATTGATTAAAAAACTTCTATTCGTTGCTTGGTGGATGTTTCTAAGGATTAGGTTTTCTGCCTTTCTCCCAATCAGAAATTTCCAGAATTCCGCCATGAACCTGTACCTAATCGGAGCTCTAGTCCCCCCTAGCGACGCTCCTCCCCCTCCTCCTCCTCCGTCGGGGCTCCGCTAAGAAGTGTGGTGTCCCGATCAACGTCGGAGGCCAATCTGGCTACGCAATTCAAAACTCCTGATTCCCAACCTCGCTCGAACGGCGTGGGAAGGCGTGCCGATTCTTGCCGACTTGTTCCAGCCCGCGAGCAAGAGGCACGGGAACAAGAATCTACTCGGGACGCGAAAGCTAATTTCCAGAAAGGTTGAAGTGAGCGTGGATGGCGGGAGGTCGTTCGAGAAGATTCATTTGGGGGAATACCAGTGGCTAACTTACGCCGCGGTGTTTCAGAAGGTTTTGAATTTCGGTTCTGGTTTGGCGAAGCTAGGGCATCTGAGGGATGAGTGTGTGGCGATCTTTGCTGATACTAGAGCTGAATGGTTCATTGCTTTGCACGAAAATTGATGTGTCTATCTGAAACTGGAAGCTAAACTGTACGCGTCGTTTTCCGCGCAATTAAAAATGGGTGGAATGTACCAAAGTCGGTGGATTTTACCAAATCCATGTTTTCCAACCGTTAGAGCTGCACTTGATTTGGACAACATTGAAATTCGGCCTACTTTCAAAGCCACCATAATCCCTGTTTTCAAATCCATGATAAAAGGTAGGGATTTTAAATTTTAAGCCCAGCAATTAAACACCTACCAAAAATACCCTTAAAACAAAACACACAGCCGTCTTCCTCCATAAACATGTTCGGCTGCTCCTCCGAGGCTGCTTCTTCCCGACCTTTACCTCTACTCCAGTTTTGTTATCTGCTATTTTGCTCCAGTTTTACTCCACTCAGAAATGTACAAACCAAAAGCATGAAAAACTAATCCCACTGCATTGTCATTTTATGCTTAATTATTTTTACAATCGCCTAAAATATGATGATTTAAATGGCCTACATTCATAAATAATCTTAATGGTAGAATGATATAATTAGTTTTGACATATAGGTTAGAGCCCTTCTCATAAATTTCCACATCATCACTCAATTTTTAAATCAAAAATCGATTATTTCTTTTTCTTTTCATTCAATGATGAATATCCCAAACTTAAATACTCTATGAATGAAATTATAAGTACTTTAATGTTAAAATATATCATCTTAACATAAAATAATATATGAAAAATAATTTTAAATTATAATATTTTATGGAGAAGTTTTACATTTTTTCTAAATATAGGATTTTTTTAATATTAATCACTTTGATTAAAAAAATAAATTGTTGTTGCAAATAAATGGCGGTCATTCAGATGATATAATGAAAATTTAGGGTCAGTGTAGTCATTTTTTGTAATTAAGGATTTCAATTCTATTTCGTTATTAGTACAGAAAACAAGGAATTCAATTTTGGGAAGATGCTGAATACCTCTTGAATTCAATTGCGGAGGAATTATCCAATCCCGCTAGTATTCATATTTTACGCGGAAAACGACGCCGTAAGCTTTTACTTACATATAGAATTATTTCACTGTTCTAGTTGTTAATTCTAGTAGAGTAAAACTTCTGGTTCGGCTGCAACATTGTCCAATCAGGTATTATGCACTTCCTTATCCTCTTCCTCGTCAATGATTATAGTTTGTTCATTTATGCATGATAGTCTGCATCTGCAACCCCACATACAGCTGCATAAACCTCAAATTCAACTGGAGTAGCAAAAAGTTAGTTTTTTTTGTAGTATAGTTAGTTAAGAAATGATTCAATAAAATAGTTTTTCGAAATCAAGTTTCTCTCCTCTTTCTCTCTCTCGATCAAATTAGTTAGTTAAGATATGATTCAATAAAATAGTTTTTCGAGATAAAATAATAATTAGTAAAGAATGTGTAGAAAAGTCCACCTAAGTTGATAATGTGTTCTCTCGCTTCTCTCTTCTCAAACTAGAGCTGACAAAATCTTGGTCTGACCCTATAAACCCCCCAGCCCCAACCTACCCGACCGTAGCCTTACCAAAAGTCACATCAACCGCAACCGACTAACCCATAACCGACTAACTCCAACCCGCCGCCCACCGATAACCGTTGTCACACAATTCATAAATCTGTGCTTCAATATCAACTTATGTCATATTGAAGATATAATTTTCACCACTTCTGACTTCACAAGTTTATTTCCAAATAATAAAATTAAAACAAAACAAAACGTTTGGCCAAAATGTCATAAAATGGAAGTGCTAGATTTGATATTTTTTTGAAAGAATTGTCTACATTTATATATTAGTTCAATGTTAAACTCTAGAACTTAAAAGCTAAATTATATTCAATTTCATTTTATTTATTATAAGTATATGTAATTTATGAAAATGAATTATTATTTTTAATATATGAACAGCGGCTACAGCCTACAAGCCTTAAGCCTACCCGCGAATAAAAATTTAATATTTTTTAAAATTATTTATTACATAAAAAAATTTATATAAAATTTTGCGAATTGTAGTTGAGAGTTGAGCCTAGTAACCCATGGGCAACCCGAGACCCGCCAGGCCCATGACCGATAAACCCGCGACCCGATAAACCCACGACCCGACTAATCGCAACTCGGCAAACCCATGACCCGACTAACCGCAACCCGATGAACCCGACCAGTGGCCCGCCCAGCCCGCCCGTTTGACAGCTCTACTCAAAACTAGTAAATTATGTTATGATTTAATAAAATACTTGTTTAAGATAATAGAATTAGTTGATGATAATTGTCGTAAATGAATCTGCCTATCGCTCCTCATGATTGTTTGTGAATCGGTTTTCTTCTAACTCGCCAAACTGTCACCCTATATTGCTCCACCTTTTGTTGGAATCCTTTGAATATATAAATTCTCTCGTCCTTGGGGTTCATAAAGATGTTCAATCTTCTAGACTGAAATCCAATGTTGTTTTGAGTCTTGCATGCTTACTTTAAGGTAATATCTTATCGTATTTAATTTCATGTTATCTTTAAAATATATGATTGTAGTTACATTTTGTTATTATTCTTAGGTTATGATTATGTAGTTACGTTTGTATGAAAAGAATAGATTCTTTGCTTGGACCAGAGAGTCCCCATTATCGATTGGATACATACTCTGAGACAGTGACAATTCGGTTTGAAGAGGCGGTTTTTTTATATATGAAAATGTAGGGTTTCATTTCATCAATAACAATGCAGCACTCTACAATCAAGAAACAGATCAATATAGGAAAAAACTAAATGAGAGCTAAAATAGCTTGCTCATCTACTCTTCCTAAGGCAAAAACTTAAAGACCACTCTAACTTTCTCTAAAAGCTGCTAAACAGTGTGAAACCTGTCGCCATTTTCACAGTGCTAACCATACTCCCCTGCCTGAACTGGATATAATGCAGAAAATTTCCCTCTGCAACACTCATAGTAAAGCCACCACTCTAAGTTTGAGAAGCACATTCCAAATCCAAGAGATTACTAGGATTCAGAGACCAAAATAAGCCTACCATCCAACTCTTTACCAACCCTTCCTGCAAACACATTCAACTTTCCATACCAGTAGCCAATAAGCCTACCATCTATCACCTTAACACCCTGAAGGTATATGAAATGTACCTCCTAACATTCCAGACCCAACCATCATTTCTTTCTTGTTCTGAGTCTACCAAGAGCCATTAAGGCCATACCCATACCTCCTCTAGAAGGAACCTTCACTACAACATAACCTGGCTACGGAGGCAGATACACGGAGGCACATAGAATATTTGCCTATAAATATACTTTTAAAGAACAAATACTATATGTGCCTCTATAGATGCAAATATCTGCCTCTAATTGTATTTTATTTATTTATTTTAAGTTTAATAAATATTATTTTATAGTTTTAGAGGCAGATAATTTATAACTGCCTTAAAAGTTGTAGGATTAAACCTTATAGAGGCAGATAATTTATAACTGCCTCTACGGAAAATTCCTTTAGAGGCAGATAATTTTATAACTGCCTCTATAAGTTACACAGAAAATTTATTTAGAAGCAGATAATTTATAACTGCCTCTATAAGTTATATGAAAAATTCCTTTAGAGGCAGATACTTATATCCCTCTTAATTACACTAATTTCTTTAGAGCAGATTATAAATGCCTTATAAGTATACAAAAAATTTCTTTAATTTAGAGGTAGATAATTTAGAACCAACTTTATAGGTTCTACGATTAAAATATTTAGAGCTAGATAATTTATAGTTGTCTCTATATGTTGTATGATTAAAATTTGCAGCGGTAGATAACTTGTAAACTATGTACTTTTTGTATAGATAAAATATAATTTTTTAAAAGGTGAAATATATGTGTATATATATATAATAATAAACATTGATGATTTTATTTTCTAATAATGATTAAGGAGAAATTTACGTTTTTCAATTTCTTTTGTTGGCATAGTTTCTGTATATCTTTGAGTTTTGTGATTCATATTTAAAAACTGCGTAAAAAATATCAGTAAGTACTCTTGAACCAAGTGGTAAGAACTAAGAACTTAGCACATTTCCTTCAGCCACCCGGGTTCAAATCCCGTAGATAGCAAAAAAGTAGAACATGATGTATGTAAATAGTGAGAGAGTCCAATAGAGGAAAATATCCTTGTAGGAATAAATTCTTTTTAAAAGCATATATATCTGCCTCTAAAAAAATTATCACCAACACAAATAAGTGCCTCTAAAAGGTGGCTAAGATACAGAATAATAGTAGTTTAAAGTAGTAATTACTAACAATTATATCTGCCACTAATTCTTCCATTAGTGACACATAACATGTGCCACCGTATTTGCCTCTAAAGACCTTTAGCAGCGTTAGTGGCACTTAAGCTATCTGCCTCTAAAACTCTATAGAGGCACACAAAAAAATGACTTTTAGAGGCAAATACGGTGTGCATCCGTAGCTAGGTTTTGTTGTAGTGCTTCTTACCAATACTATAGTATATTCACCAAAAGTAGGTTTCCTTGGGGATACTCGGCCTTCAACATCACATGTCTCTTCTACTTCAGCTCCACTATCATCACTACATATGAGACCATCTTGTATCTTGCTACCACTCATCAGTTTAGGACTCGTAAACAAACTAGTAGGTTTAGATGCTCCTTCCCCTTCAAACAAAGTCTTGGGAGCAAAGACTAATCCCTTACGTGCGTCCATTTCATCTTCTGACTGAGGAACAAACTCAACATTCTGGATACTAAGCTCTGAACTTACCACATTAACATCAGCTTTTCCAGCAGCCTTTGTACATGATTCAGTATCAATAACTTCCTTTGCTTTGACCTTCAAAATCTTCTTAACAGTAGAAACACTTCCAAACTGCCTAACTTTTGGATACTTGACTTCAATGTCAACCTTCTCCTCCTTAATCACCACTGTCAAAACATCTTTAGATTCTGGGTTCAAATACACACATACCTTCACCGTTAAACCTTCTCGAATGAATTTATTCACTGGTTTTCCAAGCTGGCTGGCTAAGTGTAATCAACTGTGGAGGAACTCTCTCCATCGTCACCCAAACTGGAGCTGGCTTCTCAGCTAGACCCAAAGGCTCAATCCCAGAGTGCCAACGCCGTAAAACCAACATTGTATGGTGAATCTGCCATGATCGAGCCATCACCCAATCACATAGTTTCACAGATAAAATCCAGTAGAAAGAAGAGAAATAATTACTTGCCCCTCAAATCCCCAGAGACGGTTGGCCATGGCCATGAATACCTTAATCGGGGATGGAGGACCCATGAACTGCGCAACAACCCCAGCTTTCAGCTTCTGCTCTCCTAAATCAATCACACTTCGCGGAATGACCAAGACTCCATCAAACAAAGCGTCACTCGAGTCCACAAAGTGAACATCCCCTTCAGCTTCTGTAACAATCGAAGCCCACGAACGAGTTCCATCAGAGGAAGTCGCCATAGGAGCGCCACCAGCGCCCTGAAACGACGCCGCCAAGGAAAACCTAGAGACCTTATTCCATCGAGAAGAGGCGATTTTGAGATTTTATATAAGGATGATTTTATCTAAGTGGCTTCCCACGTGTTAGGGCTATGCTTTTAGTTCATGCAATTATTTATATTTTAAACCATTTATGGATTTTGTATGTATTTATTTCAAGCATCCGTCCTAGGACAATTTAGTCATTTTACAATTTTCAAAAGTTATGGTATTACATTTTGTAACATCCCAACCCTTTATGATAAAATATTGTCCATTTTGGGTCTAGTCTCTCACGAATTTTCTTTATGGGTGCATCATGGTGACTTTCATTGAGATCACCTATACCTGCATTGTTCCAGTCTAAGCACGTTTAACTTTGGAGTTCTTATATGAACTCCTTCATTACACCCAAAACACGTATTGTTAGTTTAAAGTTGGTATATTCTTTATAGCGCACGAATGTCTCTCGTGCTTTGCCAATGTGAGATTTGCCTAGGATGTCACATTACATCCACCATTAGAGACTCAACATCCTCATTGAGTTTTTCCCCTCCATCGTTCAAGAGGGATGCATGCGAAGAGGCTCTGATACCAACTATAACATACCAACATTTTCTAACAAGATATTGTTTGCTTTGGGCCTATGCCCTTACATATTTGCTTTTTGGGTGCAGCATGGTGACTTCTCAGGAGGTCACTCATCTCTCCACTGCTCCACTCTGAGCACGTTTAACTTTGGAGTTCTTACGAGAACACTACCAAAACAAGTCTATCAGTTAATGTTGTTCTCTCTCATATTTTGTTGATGTGATATTTGCTTAGGATGTCACAAGCCCTTGGATAGACAACTCATTCGTCCTTCACTACTCATCCACCCTTGCCTCCACCCTACTTGACAAGCCAAGTAGAAACCCCCCACTTCAAGTCCTCTCAACAGTAGGGTGCCTACCCTGTCAATTAGTCACCTGTCAGGCTGTCACTCCAACAGTATTTGCTGACCTGTCAACATCTCATCATGGGGTATTCATCTCAACATGCCTTGACACCAACCACCCATCTACGATTAGACCCTCATTTGACGGCCTGGATCATGCCACACAAAGACACCACTCAAGGGTCGACACATGAAGTTATAGCTCATGCCACAATGGCTCTATAAATACTATGTCATCCATGCAACAAAGAACACGACACTAATGTGACATCCTAGGCAAATCCCACATCGACAAAGCACATGGGAGATCCATGGGCTATGTGGAATAGTTCAACCTTAACTGACATGACGTGTTTTGGGGTGTAGTGGTGGGGGTTTGATCTTGAGAGGAGGAGGTCATGGGTTCGAATCCCACCAACACCCAAAAACAAATCCGTGAGGGTTGGGCCCAAGACGGACAATATCTTGTCAGAAAAGGTTGGGATGTTACAAGTGGTATCAGAGCCTCTCCCCGTCCCTCTTGAACGATGGTGGACCAAACCTCAACGAGGACGTTGAGTCCCTGAGGGGGGTGTATGTGACATCCTAGGCAAATCCCACATCGACAAAGCAGGGGGGGAGATCAATGGGCTATGTGGAATAGTCCAACCTTAACTGACATGACGCGTTTTGGGGTGTAGTGGTGGGAGTTTGATCTTGAGAGGAGGAGGTCATGGGTTCGAATCCCACCAACACCCAAAAACAAATCCGTGAGGGTTGAGCCCAAAGCGGACAATATCTTGTCAGAAAAGGTTGGGATGTTACAACTAATACTAAACCAAATGCCTGATATAGCAAGCCATAACTTTTGAGGGTCTGGGCCCAAAGCGGACAATATCTTGTCAGCAAATGTTAGGATGTTACACTTATGATGCACGCTAAAGGTCTTGGTCATACGCGTATCAGGCACACCTCTAATACTTCTCTGTTACCCACTCATATACTAGCTTACACCCCACAACTACCATACAAACTTTAACCCTCTGATTAAGACTTTATTGATCAACCCTCCAATTAAGACTTTATTGATCAACCAATCCAACGGAGTATATCACTCACTTTTGCAAAACAAGGTAAATCGTCTGCCTCTCAGGTCTCATCTTATGATTATTACATGTTAAGGTGGCTTGCAGCTATGTAATTTTTAAAATTGCTAAAATCTACGTCAAGGACGTTGTACTTGTACGAAAGGTTTTCAGAACCGGACCGGGGGTCGTGCTGGTAAGGTCAAGGGTTCAAATGTTTACTGGAAAAATCAGGGTTGAACCTGGATCGAACCAGGATTGAACCGGAATTTATCGGTGCCAGAGAGCTGACTAGTTCACGATCGGACCGGTCTAACCGGGGCAGAATACGGGATTGGAAACACTGCTTGTACGTACTCAATTGTTTCAAGCTCTTAATAATGAACAAAAAAAAAACCTTCACACATAAAGCCAAGTATTTATACCATTTCATCATTACCAAAAAAGGCCAAAAGCCCCAAAATTGAATACCTTCCTCCCCAAATTGTCCAATGAATAATTTTTCACATAATCAAAGAAATCATGCCAAACATTTCCATTTGTCTTTTTTTTTTTTTCCAAAAGGAAGAAGTATTATTACTAGTAAAAGAGGTTCAAAGAAACAAGCCAGTGGGAGAAATCCACTGTCCCATGTAAGGGATACAAAGAGAGAGCTTTCTTAGCCACAAAGTCGGCAGCTCGATTACAATCACGGGGAACATAATGAAAATTGAAATGGAATATAAAATAATAAATCTCATTAACAAATCTCATTAACTCTAAATTCTAATGTTGTTTTTACGAAATATAATGGAGAATAGAATATTGATGACATGGATAATAAATTACCGTAATGTAAATGAGGAGTAGTACGATATCTCTTATATAAAAAATGAGTACATCATTTGAGATTATTAGACCTCGCAATATTGGACTCGACCCGTTGATCCAACCCGAACCCGCCCGAAAGTTTAGGGTTGGGTTTGCTATTTTGGGACCCGAACCCGAGATGACCCTAACCCGAAAACCCGACAATTTTTTGGGTGGGTTAGGGTAGGGTTTAGGGTCGACCCTTTGACCCGAAAAAATCTTTATAGTACCTATAAATATTACTATTTTCAATGTCACTTCTGTGCTAATTTAATATGTAGTCTTATTTATGATTTATGATTTTCAATTTTATAACTTTTATCATTTTGATTCTTTTATCATGTAAGTCATAAATCATAAATAACATATATCACAAATATTATAATCAACATATGCCATGTCGAATGTCACTAAAAATCATTGATGTCATTACTAACAACATTAATGGTTGTAAAATTTTCACAAAACCATAATATGGTATATATTTGATATGAAATTATGTTCCAAAACTACTTTTTAACACTTTTAACATCCTCGTGCATTATCTTACATCATCGGTTCAAGTGCATTGTGTATAACTTACACCATTAGTATATGTGTTCTATACATGTTGTATAAGCTATGAACTATAATTTTATACATATTTCTACCTCTCACATTCATAATTTATTAGTTTAATTTGAGTCTATTTGTTTTAAATAAATTTGTGATGATGATGTTTAAATTTTTTTATGACTCAAAGCGCTTGTAACCCGAAATGACCCGCAACCCGACCCGAAAGTTTAGGGTTAGGGTCAATTTTCAAATATGACGACCCGTGACCCGAATGACCCAACCCGAAATAACCCGTAACCCGTAGTGACCCGCCCAAATCAACCCGACCCGCCGATTTGCCAGGTCTAGAGATTATTGAAGGATATTCTTTAGAACTGGTTTTTAATGATGGTTATGATTCAAGGAATTATTACTCTCGACTATGAAAATTCACAGTTGAGGAACAGGAAGTAGAGGGAGAGCCAAAGCGACAGGCCCAGGAAGTAGAGGGAGGCCCAAAGCGACGGCCCAGTCTCGGCGGCTCTTAGGGTTCCAAGACAAGACGAACACGTGTCAACATCCTACGGAGACTACAAACGAGTGGCCATGATTCAACCTTGGCGACCAAGACAGGGGTACTATAAATACCCCCGTACACCCCATTAACCGGGGGACAACACTTTTACCCAGCGGACAAACGCTCCGCGGTACGTTACTCGCCTCACTTCCCATTCCTTAAACTGATCGCCTCTCCTTCCCTTGAACTAACTACCCGCACTACTACTTTCGAGGTACACCGCTCTCTGAAGACTAACAGGCTTGGGCTTCCACTATTGGGCCAGGCGACGAGGCTGGAACAATTGGCGCGCCAGATAGGGGCGATCAGGCGACTCTTCAAGGCGAATGACTTCATCAGCGATTCCCACTCTGATGGGCGAGGATGGTGAAGGAGGAGATGGAGTAACACCGGTCAAGCACATCAACCCAGGTTCCCGTGCAGACCCAAATCTCACTAGAAACATGGAGCGCGAATTCGAAGGCGACTCGGACTCTCGAAGTACTATTCCTACCGGCGATGCCTATGAACTGTTGGAGCAGCGATTCCGGTCCCTTGAGCAGCAAAATGCTGAGCTTACCCAAATGTTGAAGACGGTGATCGCTCAGCAAGCTCAAGCCCTCGGTGCCAACACTCGGGACAGGCAGTCGCCGCAGGACTCTCATCTCGAGGTATTATAACAGTTCCTCCCGGCTACTCAAATCTCACCTGCACAGTTGGCAGTTCGCCAACCTCTGTCCAGGGCGATACTCGCTGAGCCACTACCAAAAGGGTTGGTGCCACCCAACCTAGATAGGTATGTAGGTACAGGCGACCCGGAAGAGCACCTTCAAGCCTTCCAGATCGCCATGCAAATGCAGCAAGCCGGCGATGCCGCATATTGCAGGGCTTTCCCAGCGACGCTTGGGGGGCGAGCTAGGGAGTGGTACATGAATCTACCGGAAGGCATCATAACGTCGTGGGAGGGTTTCGCGAGGATCTTCTCACAGAAGTATGAGTGCAAGAAAACAAGGACGGTCCCGTTGCAAGCACTGGTGAGCCTGAGGCAAAAGCCGAACCAGTCGCTGAAGGAATTCTTTGATGAGTGGACTGGGGTCGTCCAATCCATCAAGAGGGTAGATCATGAAATCGTTGCGGCCAGTTTATTCCAGTCGACCCATAATGGCAGACTGCGAGAGTCGCTGCTACAGGTGGCTCCAAAGTCGCTGTCCGACTTGGAAACCAGGGTGCATAAAATTATTTTGATTGAGGAGCAGTTAGCAGAACCCTTACAAAGAGCGGCGAAGAGGGAAGAAAAGCCCGTTACAGGGAACAAGCAGGCCAAATGGCAACCTTCCGAGAAACCGCCATACAAGAGATACCGCCCTGAAGAGCAAAGGGGTTACCAGGAGAGGGGATACCAAGAAGAAAGAGCGGATTACACACCACTCTCAGAATCGCGAAGAAAGATCCTGCTGTATATGCAGCATAAGGGACATACCATCAACTGGCCGGGACCAATGTTCATCCCAGCGGATCAGCGAAGTCGCCAGAAGTTCTGCGATTTCCATGACTCTCATGGGCATACCACTGAAGATTGCAGGGAATTGAAAAATGAAATCGAAAGGTGGATAAGCGAAGGACGTCTCAGGGATTTCATTGTCAGCTCAAAGCGGAAAAACAAGCCGCAAGAAGATGATCGCCACGGAAAAGGAGAATCACAAGACAAAAGGGTGATGTCTTCGCCCGGCTTAAGGAGCCTCTGGACAATGAAGATAGCAAGAAGAAGCCTCGTCTCGAGGTGAATCACGTTTATCAAACCATTTTCGGTGGGGAAAGCTGCCCAACAAAGAAAGTCAAAAAAGAGGAAACAAAGGAAGTAATGATGATAGATCAAGCCAGTCGCCCAACGTTGGGATTCTCAGAGGAAGACATGGCCGGGTAGGAGGCCCAAGTTTGGAGGCGATGGTGATTCAAGTAATCACACAAAATAGCCGAGTGGAGCGAGTGATGGTTGACGAAGGGAGCTCGGCGGACATCATTTTCTGGGAGCTGTACAAGAAAATGAACCTGTCAGCTAGCTTGCTCAGGCAGACAAAAACTACCATCTCAGGATTTTCAGGGCACACAGTCCCCATCAAGGGAATTGTCACGATGGCGATAACCATCGGGGACGGCGATTTGCAGGTCACCCGATCCATTGACTTCCATGTCATGGATTGTCAATCCACGTACAACATGATCCTCGGGCGACCGGCGCTCGCCGCCTTCCAGGCAATCTCCTCCCCAGTGCACCAAGTGAAGAAGTTCTCCACAAAGGAAGGGATAGGTTTTTTCCTGGGGGCACCCGTACATCGCCAGAAGGTGTTACAGGGCGGCGACTAAAAGCACCTGTCTCACCATAAGCTTGGAGGTGAAAAATGGAGGAGAAAGAGTTGTACCAGCAGAATCGGACGTCCCAATACCGCTCTTTGATGAGGATGAAAGCAGGACAGTTTGGGTATCATCCTATCTAAGCGACGAAAGGAGGCAGGAGTTGGTTGGGTTGCTCCGAGAATTTTCACACCTGTTCGCGTGGTCACCAAGTGACATGCCGGGAATCGCTCCAGACATCATCCAACACTCTCTTGCGATTGAGCCCGGGAGTCGCCCAGTGCAACAAAAGCGGCGGAACATCTGCAGAGAAAGGCAGCAGGCGGTGGCGATTGAAGTAGAAAAGCTTCTGAATGCAGGATTTATCAGGGAAGTACATTATCCTGAATGGTTAGCTAATGTGGTTCTTGTGAAGAAGTCGTCAGGGGCATGGCGAATGTGCGTCGACTTCACCAGCCTAAATGACGCCTGTCCCAAAGACCCGTACCCGCTGCCCAACATAGAGCAGCTAGTAGATGCAACAGCGAATAATGAAATGTTATCCTTCCTAGACATGTTTTCAGGCTATCATCAGATACCTTTAAACGAGCAAGACCAAGAGAAGACGGCCTTCATGACGCCCACGGCGAACTACTGCTACCGGGTAATGCCATTTGGACTCAAGAATGCTGACGCGACTTACCAAAGGATGATCGACTCAGTTTTCGCCAAGCAGCTCGGCCGAAACTTGGAAGCATATGTGGATGACCTCTTGGTCAAAAGTGGGAAGTCTGACGATCACTTGGCTGACTTAAGTGAAACCTTCAATACACTGCAGGAGTATTCGCTCAGGTTGAACCCTTTGAAGTGTGTGTTCGGGGCGACATCAGGAAAGTTTCTGGGATACCTCATAACCAGAAGAGGAATAGAAGCTAATCCAGCGCAGATCGCAGGATTACAGCAATGGCACCCCCGAAGACCGTGAAGGAGGTTCAGGTTTTATCTGGAAGACTGACGGCAATCAACCGATTCATTCCCAGGATCGCCGATCGCTGCGCCCCATTTTTTGCGACCTTGAAGAATGCATCAAAGTTTGCATGGAATGACAAATGTAACAAGGCTTTTGAAGAGCTGAAGCAATTTTTAATTACCCCTCCTGTACTTGCATCTCCAAAGTTAAATGAAGATCTATTTCTCTATATCGCAATCTCTCCAAAGGCAGTTAGTGCGGTTTTGGTTCGAAGAGAGGACAAAGCCGAACACCCGGTTTTTTACACAAGTAAGACCTTAGTCGACGCCGAAACAAGGTATCCAGCGATAGAAAAAATGGCGTATGTTGTGGTTTGCGCGGTCAGAAAGCTGCGACCATATTTTCAGGCACACACAATACATGTACTCACGAATCTTTCAATTAAAAATGCGTTGAGATCTATGAGCGTGGCGGGGCGATTAGCTAAGTGGGTGATTGAGTTAAGCGAATATGACATTCGATACCAGCCACGAACGGCGATCAAAGCCCAGGTCCTTGCGGACTTTGTAGTCGAGGGGGCAGTGCAAGAGGATAATGAAGAAGGTTATGAGTGGACGTTATTTACGGACGGCGCCTCGAGTAAGGGAGGATCAGGCGCGGGAATAGTCCTAAGGTCTCCTGGTGGGATCCTCCATGAGGTGGCACTGCGATTCGCAACTAGTCGAACCAACAACGCAGAAGAGTATGGGGCATTGGAGGCTGGCTTACGAATCGCTAAGAGTATGGGAGTTACTAACATCAAAGTTTTCTCAGACTCGGCGATAGTAGTCAACCAAGTTAATGGGAGCTTTGAGATAAAGGAGGAGTCGCTCCTCCCCTATTTTGATGAGGTAAAATTGCTTATATCGGAATTCAAAAAGGTGGTTATATCACAGATTGCTAGGGAAGAAAATTGCCACGCGGACGCATTGTCAAAATTAGCAACGGTGACAGATTTTGAAGAAGGGCGAATGGTCACAGTGGAGAAGGAAACAAGGATGAAGCAGTGTTTCCACATGATCAACGGAATTGAGAAAAGCGACTGGCGAACACCTATTATCCAATACTTGGATAACGATACTGTACCAAGCGACCCGTTAGAGGCGACCAAACTCCGGTGAAAAGCAGGAAGATGTACTATAATAGGGGGTGAGCTGTACCGAAAATTAGCCATGGGTTCATACTTGCGATGTCTGGGAGAGGAGGATGCAGCTTGGGCTCTGGAGGAAGTACATTCAGGTATGTGCGGCACTCACTTGGGAACGAGAAGTTTAGAAAGGAACTTAATTTACCAGAGCTTCTATTGGCCAACAATGAGAAAGGAACTTAATTTACCAGGAACTTAATTTACCAGGGCTTCTGGTGACCTGGTGAAGAAATGCCACAAGTGTCAGGAATTTGCAAGTTATCACAAGTTGCCAGCAACAACGCTCCAGGAGAATGTCAGCCCATGGCCATTCGCGAGGTGGGGAATGGATATCCTAGGCCCATTCCCAGAAGCCTCAGGAAAAAGGAAATTCCTCATCGTGGCGGTTGATTATTTCACCAAGTGGGTTGAAGCAGAAGTAGTGGCAAGTATCACCGCTAAGCAGATACAAAAGTTCGCGTTTAAAAGTATCATCACCAGATTCGGCATACCATAAAGTATTATCTGTGATCATGGTACTCAATTCGACTCACAAGTCTTTAAAGAATTTTGTGATGATTTAAAGATAAATCTACGATTCGCCTCAGTCGCCTACCACAAGCCAACGGACAGGCAGAGGCGGCCAACAAACTTATCCTGCAGGGTTTAAAGAAAAGAGTGGATGGATGTAAGGGTGTCTGGGTCGAGGAGCTTGATCACGTACTATGGGCTCATCGTACGGCTTATAAAATGGCGACAGGCGAGACTCCCTATACATTGACATATGGGACTGAGGCGGTCCTCCCGGTGGAGATTTCAATTCCATCTATACGGATACAGGAATACAGGGACGAGGTCAACGAACAAGAATTGATGCTTAACGTGGACATGATTGAGGAAAGAAGAGAAAAGGCGCAGATGCGGCTGATCGCCGAAAAGGAACAGCTGGCCAGGCGATATAATCTAAAACTCCGACCACATCACATCGCGCTCAATGATTTGGTACTGCGAAAAATCTTCAGGCCAGTGGTCGGGGCAGCCAAGCTCAATCCCGGATGGGAGGGACCGTATAGAGTACGGCGAGTAATAGGGGCCAATACCTTCAAGCTAGCAGAGCTGGATGGCACAAAGGTTTCCAAAACATGGAATTCCATGCATCTTAGGCGGTATTATGATTAAAAAGTACTTGTAAACAATATTGGTTTTAATGAAGTTACCAGATGCCTCGTTATTTAATCCTGAAAACGCTGTTTCACCATCAAAATTATCATATAAGACCTAAGGGCATTGAGATCGCTATGTAAGACCTACGGCATTAACAAATTGCTGTGTAAGACCTAAGGGCATCGAAAGTATCATATAAGACCTAAGGGCATTGAGATCGCTATGTAAGACCTACGGGCATTAACAAATCGCCGTGTAAGACCTAAGGGCATCGAAAGTATCATATAAGACCTAAGGGCATTGAGATCGCTATGTAAGACCTACGGCATTAACAAATCGCCGCATAAGACCTAAGGGCAGCAAAATTATTATATAAGACCTAAGGGCATTGAGATCGCTATGTAAGACCTACAGGCATTAACAAATCGCGTGTAAGACCTAAGGGCATCGAAAGTATCATATAAGACCTAAGGGCATTGAGATCGCTATATAAGACCTAAGGGCATTAACAAATCGCCGCGTATGACCTAAGGGTAGCAAAACTATCAGTATAACGTATAGCCAACGATGAAAGGAGGCGAAACAGTCAAGAAGGGCGACACAAGATATAAGACCAAGGCTAAGAATACGCAAGTAGAAGCTAAGTGGCAAATGTTATAAAAAAAGAGAGCAATAACAACAACAAGTAAGAACATGAAGTCAATTGTCGAAAAGAAAATAGTAAAAACAAGAAATCAAAGGCAGAATCATGGGTCCTTGGTGTTGGAGTCTTTCCCGCCGGTCTTTGAGGGATCAGCGGCGGAGTCAATGTCTTTGCCACTGGTTGAGGGAGCAAGGTCAGAGGATGGCGGCTGAACCTCCGAGCCGTCAGGGTTCAAATCAGGCAGGCCGCGACTACGGCGAGTAGCCGTAATATACTCAGCGTCTGCCGCCGCCACTTCACGCTGCAAGCGATCGGCGTCTCGGAAATAAGTTTCTTCCTCAGCGTGAACTGGGTTGGGAACCCCGCAGCCGTGGTGGTTAAGGCCGCGAAGAAAGCCCGCACCATCTTCCGTCCAGGCCAACCTTGTTTGGAAAAAGCTCGTAGAACTCGTTACGACAGATTCGCATTACCACATGCATACTCTCGCCGAGAGCATGGGTATAGTAAGCAACAGCCTCATCGTATTGAGCCTTAGCAGCCTCAAGATCGCGATCCGCCATCGATTGTGCCGCCAGAGAGTCGTTGAGCAGCTCTTTCGCGCTGTCCCTTTCAGCGGTTATCTCCTCCACCTGAGCGATTTTGACGCGCGCTTCCTCCAGCTCGGCCTCAAGGGCGGTAACGCGCTCATTCGCAGCCTGTAAGTCCTCCTGGACCCCTTCCAGTTGGCCGATCCGCTCAGTTGCCTCGGCCAGACTTTCCTTCAAAGAGCCGGCAGTAGAAGTCGCCGCATCCGCTCGGCGGTAGAATCAATAAAAGTAAAAGTTTCAGCAGGATCGCGAGGCGATGGTCTGAATTAGAATAAAAAAAAGGGGGAGAGAGACAAGCAGATAAATACCTTCTCCTCGTTGTGATAACGAGTAAGATCCATACGCAGGGAGCGTAAGTTCTCTGCCTCCTCCTTTAGTTTCTGGTTTTCCTCTTGCATGTGCTTACATGCAAAGGACAGGTCGCCGAGCTCGGCAAGTGCCTATATGACAGAATAATTATGAGAAGGGTAAGAGAAAAAGTGCCGAACCATGGCAACGGAACGAAACGAGCAAGCCGATGGAAAACATTCTACAATACCTGAAGAAGTCGGCAAGAGGTCGCTCCATGCAAATCGGGATCTCTGAGCCTTCTCCAGGGGCGGTAACCCTCCTTCGCAATATCACTCGCCATCCGAGGCGATATGTGGGATGCCACCGGATGGACGACTGTGAAGTAGGGCATGCGAAAGCGGCCCTCACCCTCGCGACCGGCAGGGGAAGAGCGATCAAAGACAGCAATCGCCCGCCCCGTCCAGGCAGCTCAGCGGGCGCGATCAACGTTAACCGAGGGCGGTCGGGAATGGTCACGAGCGGGCTCAGTGGGGCGAAGATCAAGCTCCGCAGCAGGCTCTGACTCGGGATGTGCTGGGTCCCGAGGAGGAGGAATAGGCTCGTTGGGGAGGTAGGAGTCGTCATATGCCAGAGTATCTTCGGGGGCAGGCTGATCATTGTCTGCTCGAGGAGATTGGCGACGCGAGCGACGGAGCGGGGTCTCAGTATCATCATCCTCAACTTCCACCACGGGTGGGGGGGAAGGAGGAAAGCGACTGGAGCTCTCGCCCGTCTTCTTTCTCGGCTTAGAAGCCCCTGCTTTTTTCTTCCTTTTGGTGGAAGGGAGGCCTTCTTCCGCCTCGGTCGTTTTCCTCTTCCCCTTAGACTTCTCAAGGGGAGGCTGAGTAGAAGCGGGAGCGGCTGAAGCGGGCTCTGAGCGTGCAGGTCGAGTCTCGCCAACAAGCCCGCGTGCGGTGGTGGTGAGGAGACAGCTAGAAAGGCTCACGGATCCTGAAAGAAAAATAGACACAAAAATTAATACATGCATAAGAAATTAATACATGTGTGAGTATAACAGGTAAAAATAAGAAGCAAGAAGACGTGGGCGGCGATATGAAGTTTGCGTATTTCCTAAAGATGCGACACCGGCGATTCAAGGGATAAACAAAGACCACAATAACTAAGGTAGGAGAGAACAATCAGCATCGCCTACGCATAGAATATACCTCCTCGTATCCCTGCCTGAGCGGTCCTTAGGCCAGAGGTGGTCGATAAGTCACTACAAAAAAAGGAGTATTTAGCGTCGGTCGGAACGAAAGTATTTAGCGTCGGTTGGACAAACGACCGACGCTAAAACGTTGACTCGCATTTGACCGACATTTAGCGTCGGTCGACGGTCGACCGACGCTAAATGACCGACGCTAAATCTGGTTAACGGTTAGAAAAAAAAATCTGCATTTAGCGTCGGGCGTTATTCAATTTAGCGTCGGTCATCGACCGACGCTAAATACACACACATATTTCCACCATAACCCTAAAAAAATCTGCATTTAGCGTCAGGCGTTTTTGACCGACGCTAAATACACACACCTATTTAAACCTCTCAGTCACCACCCTAACCCTAAATCCTTCTCCTCTCTCTCCTGAAACTCTCCCACCTCTCTCAAAAACCTCTCAAACCCTCATCCTCTCAACTCCCTCCCCCCTCCAAACACCGCCGCCGCCGCCGCCGCCCCTCCCTCCAAACACCGCCGCCGCCGCCGCCCCTCCCTCCAAACACCGCCGTCGCCGCCGCCCCTCCCTCCAAACACCCGCCGCGCCCCGCCCCTCCCTCACAAACACCGCCGTCGCCGCCCCCCCCCTCCAAACACCACCGCCGCCGCCCCTCCCTCCAAACACCACCACACCCCGCCCCTCCCTCACACACCCCGCGCCGCCCCTCCCTCCAAATCACCCCGCCGCCGCCCCTCCCTCCAAACACCCCCCGCCGCCCCTCCCCCACACCCACCGCCGCCCCTCCCTCCAAACACCACCACCGCCGCCCCTCCCTCAACACCACCACGCCGTCCCCGCCGCCCCTCCTAAAACACAGATCTAGAAAAATCCAGATCTTGGAAAACCCAGATCTGGAAAAAATAAAAATAAAAAACGAATATAAAAATGAAAATAACAAACAAAAATTAAAAACGAATATAAAAAACGAAAATGAAAAACTAGACCCACCCAACCGACTAACCAAACCAGTGGGTGGCTGGGCGAATATCGCGTCGGTTGGTCAGAACATTTAGCGTCGATTACTGTTTCGACCGACGCTATAAATTAGCGTCGCTGTTATTCGCGTCGGTTGGACCGACCGACGCAACATGTATTTGGTGTCGGCTATGACCGACGCTAAAAACCCGGTCTAACTGACGCCAAATGTATATTTTTTTGTAGTGAGTGATGACAGTCGAGAAGGATTTGGCAACGCAGAGTATTTCATCAGGGGTAGGATCGAGCTCGATGTTGAAATGGCTCACGTCGCCGGAAGACCAGGTGGATGGAAGAAGAGAGGCCCAGTGGCGATCTGTGTCGCTGGGCCGGAAATAGAAAAAAGAATGGTACCAGGTAGGACGAGGCTTAGGCGATGAATAGGTGCCCTTTGGGAGAGATCAGGCCGACGAACAAAACTTATGCCATTTGACGTGTGTTTGGCATAGTGAATCAGCTGAAACAGTCGAAGAGTGGGGGCGATCTTTTTAGTCACACAGCTGCACTCAAAAGCAGAAGCCGAGGCCCAAAACCCGACATTGAAGGCACCAAGAGAGGCACCAAAGCATTGAAGCAGATCAATCACGAACGAAGATGGTGGAAGGCGAAAACCGTTGGTGAAAGCCTCAGTCCAGATGTCGTGCCACCCAGGAGGGCAATTGCCGATGGTAGAAAGGCGGGAGGCCACGGCGAACTCCCAGGAGGATGGCAGCATGGCGAACGGGAGAACGCGGGCGATTCTCTCAACGGACCCTGAAGGAAAGTAGCCCGGGCCAATGACCGTGCGCTCATCGCAGGCAGCTTCCTTCCACATAGACCGCCAGTTGCCAATAGAATAAGACCCGGTGACCTTGTTCGCCTCGGGATCAATCTCAACACCATGACGGGCCCGCTCGAATCCTATTTGGTGAGGAACCCAGAAAGGAAGGGCGAGAGAGTCGTCAAAAATTTCATCTACCATGTCGGAAACTTGGGCCGAGGAAGTTTCGGCTGGTGGAGGAGGATCTAGGGATACCCGCTCTAGGGATTGGTTGGAAGGAGAAGGAGAAGAAGAAGGAGAAGGGGAAGGGGAAGGTGAAGGATCAGTACCCGTAGAGTAAGAATGGCTCTGGTTCTGGCTATCAGTGTCGGAGTTCATGGTTCAAGAAAGGCAGCAAGAAGCAGAAAAGAAAAGGAACACACGACAGGGAGTAAGACTACAATGAGAGTGAGAAGGAAAGGAGGAGTCACGTACCAGGTGGGCGTCAGGGAGCTCCAGACATCTGAAGAAGGAGTAAAGGGGAGGAAAGGTCATTTTTTTCGGTCGTCGGAAGAAGGAGGAGACAGTTGAAGCTAAGGGACAGTAAAAACAATGAGATGAGGCAGCAGAAAAGGAGTAAAAAAAGGAGGAAGACGGTAAGAGTAGGGTTTATATAGGAAGTCCAGTAGGCGGGAAATGGAACCGTCGCGGTGGATGAGTGGGGAGCACGCGCCGCTGATGGGATGTGCTGGCGGGAAACGGAACCGTCGCGACGTTTCATTGGGGGCACGCGCGGTTGAGAGGACGTTTGGAAGGATAAGCTAATGATGACTTTTTGGGCAATTACTGAAATACCCCGATTTCCCCAGCTTCTCCGGCAAGCTAGAGAGTAAAAGACCACAATACCCTAAGAGATAGAAGAGCACGTGAGAAACGAGGGTCAGGCGTGGTTGGCAGCAGCGATAAAGGATCGAAGGCGATATAAGACACGAAAACAAGGGCGATCTAACAAAAGGCCAAAGGCCAAGAAATCAAGGCGATGAAGGAAAGCAGGGGCGACAAAGCTGACATGGCACAAGCGGCCAGAAGCCCTCAACCAAGCATAGCTCGGCTAAGGGCTTGGGGGCAATTGATGGGTCCTCCTGCGACGATCACAAGGCAAGCGGTCCAAGCTATAGGTAATCCCTCAACCAAGCAAAGCTCGGCTAAGGCCTTGGGGGCAATTGATGGGCCCGGCCCGACGGAATCTCAAGGCCCACACGGCGCCCACACGGCGGCCTAAACACAGCCACTAGTGCTGAGGAGTTAGACCTAGGCGATAGTCCAGGCGGGCCAAGCAAGCAGGCCCAGGAAGTAGAGGGAGGCCCAAAGCGACGGCCCAGTCTCGGCGGCTCTTAGGGTTCCAAGACAAGACGAACACGTGTCAACATCCTACGGAGACTACAAACGAGTGGCCAGGATTCAACCTTGGCGACCAAGACAGGGGTACTATAAATACCCCCCATACACCCCATTAACCGGGGGACAACACTTTTACCCAGCGGACAAACGCTCCGCGGTACGTTACTCGCCTCACTTCCCATTCCTTAAACTGATCGTCTCTCCTTCCCTTGAACTAACTACCCGCACTACTACTTTCGAGGTACACCGCTCTCTGAAGACCAACAGGCTTGGGCTTCCACTATTGGGCCAGGCGACGAGGCTGGAACAAAAAGTGATGCTCAACAAAAATTTACGAATGAGATGAGATTACTTGTTGATCAATACTCAATTACAATATAGAAAGAAAGATGAGAGTCAAATCATTTAAGTTTAATAAGAATATATGAAAATCTATTATGTTAGGAAACATGGTAATAGAGTTGCTTATGTAATTGCACGTAAATCTATTTACTCAACCCAAACCTATGTGGGGAGGAGTCTCCGGAGTGGTTATTAACTGTATTGAACGACATTTGTCGGGCTGAACATCATTAATAAAAGTTGAATGCTTTTACGTCAAAAAAAAAAATTAGTCTAAAATTTTGAGGAAAGTGACTACTAGAAGATGATTATAAAGATTAACTATGGAATCCCATGATTTACTAATAATAATCAATCATGAATTACATGTAATTTACTAAATCTAGTAATGCACACAGCCCACAAGAGACACGTGTCAGGAGAAGCGCAAACTGAACAGAAACTTACTGTAGATAGAAACAGAATGTACCTAGCAGACCGTTAATTTTGGAACGGACTCTCACTCTCACTCTACTTCGGGTAGGGTTTGTTAGTTTCTACCTCCATTCACATCCCCATAAATCACCAACATTCTTCCACACATCCATTTCCTCCTTCCCAAGCTCCCATTCTACTCAGAAGCAAAATGAGCTCTCACATTTTCAGATCTGCTTCCAGAGCCGCTAGGTCTCTCATCTCCTCTGCTTCCAAGGGTTCTCGCTTCTACTCCGGTAACTCCCGCACTTCTCTATTCCTGTGAATGCCTTTTAATCACCGGTTTTATCAATTCCATTTCATTGATCATCGTTAGATGATCGGGGGATTTCGTGTTCTGTTGATCTGCCGGTTCAATTTTCTGTGGTGACTTTTTTCATCCGTCTGATCTTTTGACGATGATGTCTGAGTGGAGTTTTTTTATTATTAATGTAGGGGACGAGCTGCTGCTGCTGTTTATTACTTGAGTGGAAAGCTACCACTCTTTGCTTCGGCTTGTGGAAACAACGGTTCTGCGAATGCTCCGCAATGGATGTCTGGAGCCCTTGCCATTCCCATGGCAGGTTAGACTTCTTTCTTTCTGCAATATTAATCAAATTGGTGCACCATTTCCTTCTAGTTAGTATTATGTTGATTAGATCCAGAAAAGCCAGGTGTGTTGTGAGTGACCTCCTGTTTGATTGAATTGCAGTCTCTTGCTTTTTGATCCTAGAATAGGAAGATGAAGTAACTTTGCTTGTGATTGGGGTTAAATAAGGGAGAGGAGCCTTGTCCTTGCTTAAGAATTTGCAATGTGGCTTCCGGTACCTCTTCTAAAACAATCACCATGATCGACCATGGTAGTGGGTGAAACCTCCAGTTAAAAGGATGCATTCTTAATCTTAGCATTAATTGCCTCCTTCTGTTCACCTGGATATGTTATCGACTGTTGTGCTTTTACTGTTTTCTTTGGCTTCTTAAATCATGTATTCAGTTTGGTGTTTAGGTAGTAACAAACCATGTCTCTGCTCCAATTCCATTGTTGCAAAAAAAATTAGACTTGTTTCTCTGTATCTATCTGATGTTACCTTCGAAACTCATATGTTCTCTTCATACGTGCAGCTTACATGCTCCAAGAACAGGAAGCCCGTGCTGGAGAGGTAATTAACACGACATCTGTGTCCTGCATCATTATTTGCTTCCATTCTTATCGATGTTTATTAACTAGATTTTAATTTTTCTTGCAGCTAGAGCGCACTTTCATTGCTATCAAGCCCGACGGGTGCAGAGAGGGTTGGTAAGACTACCATTTCATTTCTCTACGCATTATCTTTGTGTTGTATCTTTTTCAATGACAGATAACAGCCAGCTGAGATTGGAGGAATCTGATGTTTCTGCTTACCACTTGCGTATGTGTGATCGTTTGTGTGTATCATATCAATCTTGGAACCTTGTCTATATATCCCAGGTTTCAGAAATCATTTCCCGATTTGAGCGCAAAGGTTTCAAGCTTGTCGCAATCAAGATAGTGGTTCCATCAAAGGGCTTTGCTCAAAAGCACTATCATGACCTGAAAGAGAGACCATTTTTCAATGGTCTGTGCAACTTCCTTAGCTCTGGTCCTGTTGTAGCCATGGTATGAAATGCACCACCTACTTTTTCGTGCTTTATGTTTGAGTAAACTGAAAATCATTTTACTTGTGAAGGTGTGGGAAGGAGAAGGAGCGATCAAATATGGCAGGAAACTGATTGGAGCAACGGATCCTCAGAAATCCGAACCAGGCTCGATCAGAGGTGACCTGGCCGTGGTGGTTGGAAGGTATCCATTTTATCTCCTTCTGGCTCCTTATAACACCCTTAAAGCTGCTAAATTTAGCTGCGTATCGCATGATCAGTCTCTCTCCCGAATCACAATTCTCATCGTGTTATCTTCCGTTTGGCAGGAACATCATTCATGGAAGTGATGGCCCAGAAACCGCCAAGGACGAGATCAAGTTGTGGTTCAAGCCAGAAGAACTGGTTAACTACACAAGTAATTCTGCAAAATGGATATATGGAGACAACTGATGACGATGATCATTTGCTTAGATTCCCTTCTCAAAAAAAAAACTTGCAGGGAGATTAGACGCCATGTCGGATTGTGGTCAGAAGCTGAGAATTGTTAGAAATAAAGAAAGTGTTTCTTCTGATTATAATGATTATAAAGGCTTATGCGGTTTAAACATTTTTCCCGGGAGAGATTAGATTTTCAGGAATAATAAAGAATGGTCCAATCCATGTCGTTAGCTTTTTTTTTTTTTTTTGGAAAACCGCGCGAATTGCCTTTAATTAGCTAGGAATAAGTCTGGGTTCCGTAATACCCATATAATCGAGCTGAAAAAAATGTCCAAGGTTACAATCAGAAATAAGAACTGCATAAGTCCCAAGAGGAAGGTTATGACCCAAGCTAGCTAAGTAATCCGCTACACGATTCTCTTCTCTATAAGTGTGCGAGAGAGTCACCTCCCATTCCCGCTGAAGCAATCTCCGGAGAGTGATAATCTCTCCTGAGTGTTGATGGGTGGGCTCCTCCTCCAAGTTAATAAGCCACTCTGCGGAATCCAGCATCCCACGCCGCGGAGCTCAGCTCGAGTAATGAAACATCGGTCAAGGTTGGTTGAAAAAGAATTCAGGCAGCGCCCATATTCATTCTGAATAAGGCCTCCGGCAGCCGCGCTTCCAGAATATGGTAAAATAGAACCATCCGTATTCAGGATCACCCAACCGGTCTGTCCTGGTTCCCAAGCAATGTCCACCTGAATTTGTGTTGGTTGAAGGCCACCTAACCCTTTAGTATTGTTCATGGCCGACCGAGTCTCTGTCCAGGATATGCTCTTGGAACCAAATCCGAAGTTTGGTTATTCCCGGTGAAAATCCACTTATTTCTTGCCTTCCACAAGTACCAACATAAAACTCAAGTATCCAAAGATTTATCATGCTCTAACACACTTCGAAGCCACTAATCCACAACAGTAACGTTTTTGATGGGGTCGTTCCTAGGTAGGCCAAGTCGATCCCAAGCCAAAGCTGCAAAGGAGCAGTCTCGAATGACGTGGAGTACCGACTCCTCAGAACCACCACATCTCGGACAACAACTATCCATGCTTAGGTGTCGACGCTTCCTCTCGGGTTTAGTTAGTAGTTTCTCATGCGACACCAACCAGAGGAAGAACTGAATTCTGCAGGGACCCCTCCATTTCCACGCCAGATCCCATAAAGCTTCTGGTCTTGGATTCGTTGGCCGAGTAACAAGATCATAAGTTGATCGTATGGATAATTTTTCGTTGCTTTCACAACCCTAAACCCATGTGTCCGCCCCACAATCATCATTTGAAGGGAGCATTACAACAATCTCAGCGATAACGTCGGTCGATAAGAGTTCCTGCAGAAGCTCAATATTCCAATTACCTGCTTAAGTAACAAAAACGCAAACATAGCTTTCGGGTCAATGGACTCGTCCGGGTTAGCCACCTTATCAATTAATCTCACTCCCGAGTCCAACCAACGCCCGATCCAAAAGTATGTTTCTTTCCAGTTACGGATACCAGCTCTCGCACCATCCAACATTACGTTTCAGGCTCTTGAAATTCTTCTCCACAATCCCGACTTAGAGGCAAAGTTTCTTGGCTAAATGATACCATCAGATTCCCTGAAATACTTTGTCTGCAGAACTTTGACCCATAAAGTTCTCGGGTCCTGGAAGAACCGAAACCCGAGCTTCGCCATGTATGTCGTGGTGAGATGGCATGCCAGACGCAACCCTAACCCTCCCTTAGCTTTAGGTTAGCAAATTTGCTCACGTTACACATGATGCATCTTCCGTTCTTCACTAGTTGACCCCAAACAAAATTTAGAATACTTTTGTCGATACCTTCACAGCTAGCAATGGGAATCACAGGTCTGCATGAAATAAGCAGGGATAGCGTTCACGACTGAGTGAGCTAAGGTCACTCTACCTGCAAGAAAAAATGATTTTGCTTTTCAACCGGCAAGGTTACAATCGAGTTTGTCCAGAACGCACTGATAAGTCGCACTAGTCGTCTTCCCATGTAGAGGTAGAACACCCAAGTACCTCCCAAGATCATGAGTGAGGGGCACTCCAAGATTGTAGGCAATCTTAGGACAAAGTCCCCTTTCTGTATTCTTTGAGCAGAAAATCATGAAATTTTCCTTGTGGTTAGCTTTTCAAGAATCAAATTAATTATGAATTATTAATTAAATAATTATATAAAACTCACTGCCTATCTATTGTTTCTTAAGGATTCCCCATACATGAGTTCAAGGGACATTTTTTTAGTGACCAAATAAATATTTGGTCCATTAAACCAAATTAATTTTAGACCTGCATTTAATATTAAAATATTAATTATCTATTCAAATATTATCATTTAACTAAATAATTAATTTGTGAATAATTATTAGAAAAGATTAGTTATACCATCAAACAAGGAGGATTAGTTACCAAACTTATTTTTAATTAATTATTATTAATTTAGTTTCCAAAATTGTTTTAATTAATTATTATAAATTAATTAATTATTGGATAAAAATAATTACCATATTTTTTACTGTATGAGTGCAATTAATATGTCCCAGACATACATGTCCTAGTGCATACATATTTTTTTACTATGCTAGTGCAAGAAAACCTGTTCTAGTGCAGTCATAATGACATATTTACTGTCTGCATCACCTATCATAGTGTAGACAATTCAGGTCTAATTCATGTTTATTTGTCGCTTGCACTACCTGTCCTAGTACACATTACATCGAATTTGGATTTCATTTTCCATTATAACATCTTTACAAATTATGTGTTTGAGATTACGAGACGAAGATTATGAGCCATTTTTTTGCAATATTCATGATAATCCAGTTCATTCAAAGTAGAGAGATGTTAGATGCTTTTTGAGCTTTTAAATTACTATAATCTTAACGTATATCACTTGCATACGAACTTACATTAGTACATTCACTACTTTGAACTATCACACTCTAAGTTGCACTAATACTCTCTAAACTACACTAATCATGCATTTGAATTACATTAGTACATGCTCCACCGACTGCTAATCATGCATTCGAATTGCACTAGTGCATGCTCCATCTTCACAGAGATAGTCTTCCCAGCTGTACTAGTGCAAGCTTCATCTTCACAAAGATAGTCTTCCTGATTGTACTAGTGCAAACTCCGACAAACAAGTTGTAAAAGGAACTTTTCACCACCTCCACCACACCTAGCAACTCCCAGTACCTAAAACATTACACCATCATTGTCATCATCATCCAATTAGAGAAATAACAACATTCAGAAGGTTCAGTTGAACCAAAGAAATAAAATACCTCTGAAACATAATCAATGTTGAAAGAGTCGGTTTTAGCACTCAAGTTAGCACAACTGTTCTGAAAAATCTCATCCGCCAGAGAGACTACTTCTCCTTCATCCCTTATCACGATATCAACAATGTTAACAATCCTTCCTCTAAGCGCCCCTAGGTTGGGAATAAGATCCATGTTTACAAAATCATAATGGAGTAGGAAGTCGTGGCAAAGGGAAATCGTGTAGGTGACAGTTTCGTTGTTGTTCTTTCCCCCATATCTGGTTCACCGCCTTCGCTCTCCTCTTATCCAGCACTTCGCTGATACCTCTCACCAAATCCAAATAATCAAGCCATCATAACTTCAGTTGCGGCGTGGGTTGAATCTTCATCGGAGGTCTTGGGTGTGGTGGCGTTGATTGGACGACGAACAAGACGGAGAAGACAACACGATGGAGCTTTGGAGCGTGGTCGACAATGTGATGGGTTAGAGGTGGGCGGGCAGCGGTGACGGTGGAGTGCATTAGAGTTTTTCAGTGTGGTGGCTAGGTTGTAGAATGGGTTGGAGATAGGGTTTTGGTATCTATATATAAGCCTTATTAGAATCATTATATCTAAACCCTAAAATCTAATGGTCATAATTAATTTGGTTTATTAGACCATAGGGGTACTTGGCCCCCCTATAGGATCCGGTCAATATGGACTCTACCTTTCCTTGTATTGTGTATGGCCTCCAAGTTTTTACCTACTAAAGGATAGAGAAATAAAGAGAGACAAACATTGAGGCTAAAATCTCAGAATAATCTGATAGATTAGGGAAAATGAGAGATAAATGTAGTAGAGTGAAGGAGAGAGATTGTCGACTGTTATGACACTAATGCATCGGTGTTATGAAACTGATATGTCATCGTGTCATAACAGTGTCATATCACAGTGTTATATTTCTATTACATACACATTATTCAACTATTACGTGGTTTGATACGTCGTATGAATGACACAACAACTACGTAGAGGTTTTATTTTTTCTTTAAAAAAATTAACAAAACTTATCAAAATTGATGTCATTAGTCTCGAGAAAATAAAATAAACAACATTAACGAAGGGAAAAAATAATTTTAAGCTTTGTATAAAGAATTATTAGCAAATAATCAAATTTAGGAAAAAGCTGGGAGAGAGAAAGCAAACAGAAAAATGGGTTAAAATGGGTTGGTGAGCAGCTATCCGGAGAGTGGAAGGGACGTGCGGGTAGTTTTATTGGTCCATCCCATGTTTGCCTAACCTTTGGGTCTTGTTTCCTCTCTTGGAGTCTTAGTTGTTGTGGGTGATCTAAAGGGTCAAGAGAGAGAATTTTGGAGTAACCACAATCTGATTTGTGAGGATAAGGTACAAAGAAAGTGAAGAGAGAAAGATTGTTGAGTATTTATGTCACTCCAGCAGGTCAGTCCGCTCAAGAGACGATCTTAGAGATCTAACTGTTGGGTTGTCCACAAATTTATTTTGAGCGTTGAGGACTCTTGTAGCTATGTTTCGACCGTGAAATCTTCGATTGGAGGTCTGATTCGACGGTAATCGCTGCTGGAATGTAGGGCTACTACAGCTACATTTTGGGTGAAATTCTTCACATTTTTCTCTCTTTCTTTTTACTCTCTTAGGCTATGTGCAACTCAAATGGCACATTTCAGCCTGTTGATGCGAGGAAATCATAACCTTTTCCCCTCACTTAGCCACCTATTCTAGGAATTTTGGCCTATTTCTCGTCCTTTTGTGGTGATTTATCATGTTTTGACACTTGGTCGTTTACAGCAACAAGGGACCTTCATGGTCCATTTTCACCTTCTAAGTGTTTTTTGTGTCATTTCAAGTTTCACCATTAAATATTTATGAGGAATGTTTCACCCAGTTCAAAGGTGCCCCAATCACCTCACCATATCTAACTTCTTTTGCACATGTGTTTTTCTTACTTTTCTCCACCACCACCACCCCCTCAGACAAGACTTAAATATTGTGGAATGGGATTTCAACGTTCCTTTCTGTTCCTTGTCTCTCAAGTCTCAACCTTACCACTAGCTTCTCGACACTATACAATCCAGCAAGCTAGGGAGAGGTTTGAAAAGAATTGTAAATGTTGAAGAGGTTTCAATGTAATTCATGTTTCAAATATTTTTATACCTCGGTTCTAATTTTTGTATCCTTAATAATCTCTTGTGAGTTTTGTTGCTATTTTTCCTTTGTATACTTGAACCTTCTGTTTTGTCTGAATCTCGCTATGGTGTTTTTCACTGGTAATACAACTTTCACTCTCTTTGTTCAATTTACCAATTTAATAGAATCTCTTGCACAATATGAAAACATGGGGTTGTAGCTCATATGGTAGAGCACGCGCTTCGCATGCGAGAGGCACGGGGTTCGATTGCCCGCAACTCCATCTAATTCTTTTTACTTTCTAATTTTTACTACCATCATATTTTGACCTGTAACGACTCTTGTAGAATTTTTTTTCCTGAGCTCTCGTGGGAGATAGCAAAATAGCCATACATTCAAGGAGTGATGTCAACCCAAGTCGAGAGGTTTACCATTCTCCGACTTGAGAGACAACTTAGAGTGTGTCGAGCCACATAATAGGCCGCACTACACCAACCGAAGACTAGGTCAAGCATCTAGGAACAAACAGATGCCTACAATGATAGGGTTTCCCTCCAAGTTGAGGAAGCTCCTCCAGTTGACTAGGGATGTAACTTGAGCAGCGTCATCCTCGATATGTATTGTTGACAAGCACAAATGACAACATTACGGGCATGCATCACTGGAAGCAAGAGATTCCAAAAGGAGGGATTAACAATACTAGGGTAAGAGATACTTGAAGTAAGGTCGATCTTGTGTGGTCGCGTAAAACCAAGCCAATCCCACACGAAAGGGGGTGGAGACTGCTCCACCGACATTTATCTTCAAGCGGCCATACACTTGGGGGTCCATGACATTGGGAGAGGTGGGATTGATGGCTGTGCGGTCTAAAGGAGTGAGGGAGAGCAGGTCGGTGTCACAGATATAATGGCGGTGGAGGATAAAAGGGAGAATTGGAAGCGGTCAAAGACTACTCAGATGCGTGATTTTCAGACCTGCCACCAAGCTAGGACCCAACGTGGTCTATCCTCAAGGGAGTTAACAATAATCGAACTCCCACTACAAGAAAAAGGGTTAAAAGTTGCAGTTATAACATTTGGCGGTTGTGGAACCGCCACTATGTAATTACCATTGTGGCGGTTGCATAGTGGCGGTTTTAACCTCCAATGTCAATTTTTCATAATTGTGGCGGTTAAAACCGCCACTGTGTGTTTTTTTAATTTGTTGATCCGCGTGAAACCCAATCAACCAATGGGAATGCACGATTTTTCTTACCCAATCTCAACCTCACCTAATCTCACCACCATTCCTCTCTTCTCTCACAGTGCCGAAGCCTTGGAAAAGCTCGACGAGCTGCGGAATTTATTTCCTCCGTTGCCGGAAGTGGCGAATCAGGCGGCGGCGAATCTATCTTCCGCCGTGATCATTGATTCATGATTGACGAACGCCGCAGCCCTAGTATTCGTCCGGCGCCACCACAGCGTGGAAGGCGACGAAGTGGAGGGGTGAAATTGGAGATGGGTGCGGATGGAAGAGGACGGGAAGGGAATGGAGGAGGCTCTCGCCGGCTCCGGAGGAGCTCCGTTGATGTGGCGATGATGTGGTAGGGTACCGGAAGTAGGGATTGGAGTGGTCGCCATGTTTGAAGGAGAAGTGAAGCTCTGGGGAGCTTTGGATATGATTTTCCGATTGACTCGGGTCAGGCCCTTTGCATCCGAGAAGGCTCAAAGGACGAAGAAGAAGAGGAATGAAGGATTTTTGCCTGGATTTTTGGGACTCGCCGGAATCTGGGTTTTCCGCCGGCGAGTTTTTTTTTTGGGAAAGTTATAGTCAACAGTGGCGGTTATAACCTCCACTGTGTAACCGCCACTGTTGTTTATTTGTGGCGGTTCCTGACCGCCACTTTTGTTCGTTTGTGTCGGACACTTTTGTGGCGGTTTTTCTCCACAATTGTGGCGGTTGTGCAACCGCCACTGTTAATACAACAGTGGCGGTTATAACCTCCACAATTGTGGAAAAAAACCGCCACTAATACTCCGTTTTGTTGTAGTGTCCAAACAGTAGGTAGATATTTATTTGTGTTTTTGTGCTAGAGGTAAATGAAGGAGAGCATAGATTCTGGTGGCCACCAGACAACGAAAGAGTAGGTATTCGATTGTTTCACCTGTTGAGAGATAGACTTGGCAAGATGGGGAAGAGTTATTCACCTTGAGATTTTAAAATCGTTGACCATTAGATTCTGCCCAATACCACAAAAACTCCAAGCGAAAGGCTTCATGGCAACACTAATGTTACCACTACAAAGGTAAGCCTCACAAATGAGTAACACGAAACTAGTTCGAATAGGCATAAACTCGAATGATAAGCTTCGCAAAGGAGTAACATTGAAGTAGTCCAACTAGGGATAAACCGGAATGACACCAATACGCTATAATTGGAGCAATCGGATCTCCCAACAGGGCTATGTGAGAAAAAAAAATAGCAGGTCTTTATATTAGTAAATTAGCAGGAACATATAGCAATTAGGATTTTCAATAAGAAGGCAACAAAACTTTGACCATGTAGAAACCAAAAACGCCACCCGAAATCGAAGATTCCAAAGAGAATCCAAAGTTTTTTGGTTAAAACTAAGTGAATAATATTAGTAAATTATTATCCCGACTCTTGTAGATTTTGTT
Source organism: Linum lewisii (assembly GCA_034768395.1). Lineage (NCBI taxonomy): Eukaryota > Viridiplantae > Streptophyta > Magnoliopsida > Malpighiales > Linaceae > Linum > Linum lewisii. The sequence continues at coordinate 11,607,250 of CM068296.1, read as the reverse complement.
TGTTTGTTTGTTTGAGATAGCTCTCGCATGAGATAAAGAGATACTCATACTAAAGAAAAACGTTAAGTGCGCACCCAAACCGAGAGATTTACCAAACTTTGGTTTGGGAGGCATCGAAGGGCATGGTGAGCCACATAACGGGCCACCGTATTAGCCACTCTAGGGGACCACTAGCAGCTTCAACTTCGGGGTTGACTCTAGGAAAGTCCTGATATCTGCTACTATTGGGCCACCATCTCTACACAAATGTTCCCGTCTTGATACCTCGGACAGTACCTCTGTTGCATCTCCTTCAACATCAATTGCTAGCCACCCTTGATGTCAAGATAGTAGACATGCATCCTTGAAAGCCAAAATCTCTATACTAAAGGGGTTAGTAATACTTGGGTAGGAATTACTAATAGCAAAAATCAGAACGCCATAAGAATCTCGAACAACTAGACCAACAGCTCCATCCATTGGCCCTCTGATTGCTCCGTTGACACCATTGTTGGGACCAAGGTTGCATCTCCCTCAGTATCCAAGTCTTGGCACCGATAATGACAACACACGACACAAATATTCCTGAAAGCAAGTAATTCAAGCACTAGAGTCACAAATATCAGAATAAGAAATACATGTAGCAAAGAGCACGACGACCATTGAATCCCTCATAACCAAGTCGACTTCCCTATCCATAAGCGCAAATGTTGCTCCGCCCAGGGTCAAAATTTCGAGGCCTCAAAATTTTAGGGTGAAAAATTCAGATAATTAATTATTACTAATAAGTAAATCTGAAACTAAAGTTTGATCACTATTAAGTTTGTTGTGTAGTGGTTAGAAGGTGGTAGGAAGTTTCTATGTGATTGTTAGGTTATAAGTTCAATCCACACAAATGTTGTTTTCATTAGTTATTTTTCTCCTCTAATGGACATGAAACCCTTCTTTTTATTAAATAATTCATCTACATCGTCTGTCTTGCTATGTGCACTTTATCTTGCTACGCGCACTTTATTTTTGTTATATAAGAATGAAATTTTATTTTTTGAAGACTTTAATAGCAATATTAATGAGATTTTATAATAATATGTTTTTAAACATTTGGAATAGAACTTAAATTTTAAAATTAAATATATTAGCTTTACAAAAAAAATTATCAATTATAATTCTGAGAAAATAAATTCAAGAATAAATAAATAAATTATGTATAATTGCTTTATTTATTTTTATAAAGGTGTGTATAATATAATTGAAAAAAAAAGAGATGAAACTATACGCATATCGTTATCTTTTGAATAATATAAAATTGAATACTCTTATATTAACATGCTATATTTTTAAATATACTAATAATATATATTTAAATATACAGTTTCAAAAAAAAATTAAATATACATTATGAATTTTTATTTTGATATATTTAAAAATTATTTTTTCAAAATATATATAAAACAGGACACGTCTTGATTATATCACAGAATCTCCAAATTTCTCGGGACTGCCCTAGCTCCGCCGACGATGATTTTAAGGCGATGGGAGAAAGGCGGGCACCAAAAAGTCGGCTGGGTGAACGGGAGTGTTGGAGGAGGGGGGATAAGTGGCAAATCCTACATGAAAACACCCTTAGTGTTTTCATATCAAAACACCTATCATAACCATTCATTTTTTAAGGGAAGATCTAATGGTCCATGTTCAAAGGATAAAAATGTAATTGTATATCTTTAATTTTTTAGATTTTTATTTTTCAAGGTCTTTAATTATAATTAAATTAAATTATTTTAATTTTCCATCTCTTCCTATGGTTCTTTTTTTCCGCCGTGTTATTTTTGCTTCTCCGGCCATATTTTTTTCCGTTCATCTTCTCCGGCCTACTTTATAGTCGTCCGTTGTTTCGTTTTCATATTTAGGAACAAACATATAGGGAGCCATTTTATAATATCTTTGTTCATTGTTCCGTTTTCATATTTATGAACAATCTTCTTAGAATATATTTTTGTTCATTGTTCCGTTTTCATATTTAGGTACAATCTTCTTAAAATACATCTATATTCATTGTTCGTTTTCATTTTTAGTAACATTTTTTATAAAATATATGTTCCTAAATCGTCAAAAGAAGAAGATGATGAAGATAATACTTTGTTCCTAATTAGTAAATTGGAACACAACCGGAAAAAATATGAAAAAAAATGAACCATCGGACCTTTAAACATATAGGATCTCTATTTTTCGTAATATTTTTTATCTGCTTTCGTAAAAATTTCGTGGCTGTTTCGTAACACTTTCGTGTTTTTCATGTTACTTTCGTAATACTTTCATGAGAAACCATCATTGTTTCTCTCACCATTTTCAAAATTTAAAACCCTTCATTTTCCTCTCTTTTTTCTCTCTCCTTTTTTTTCTTTCAAATACTTTCGTAGTTGTTTCGTAACACTTTCGTGTTTTTCATGTTACTTTCGTAATACTTCCCTCTCCATTTTCAAAAATTTTCATGAACAAAGATGAGATTTGTGTGTTCATATGCGGGAAATAGCACATCGGAGTTGGATCTACGCATGAAATTGTCGGGGAAGTGCATACAACCCTCATAATGTGTATGAATCTCTATATTTCGTATTTTTTAGCTAAAATTTCTGGGTTTTCGTGTTCTTCATTTTCTTTTCTTGTTAGAGGGTGCCAAAAATTGATTTCGTGCTCTTGATGTTACTTTAGTTGCTTTTCTTGTTTGTTTTGACTATGTATTCGTAATACTTCCGTAGTCGTTCGTTGAGATACGTTGGGTTTCGTAACGTTTGGTTTTTCTTTCGTATCTGTTTTAGTAATATTTTTTATCTGTTTTCGTAACACTTTCGTAGTTGGTTTCGTAATATCTATTTTCGTAATATTTTTTATCTGCTTTCGTAAAAATTTCGTGACTGTTTCGTAACACTTTCGTGTTTTTCATGTTACTTTCGTAATACTTTCATGAGAAATCATCATTGTTTCTCTCACCATTTTCAAAATTCAAAACCCTTCATTTCCCTCTCTTTTTCTTTTTCCTTTTTTTCTCTCAAATACTTTCGTAGCTGTTTCGTAACACTTTCGTGTTCTTCATGTTACTTTCGTAATACTTTCGTGAGAAACCATCATTGTTTCTCTCTCCATTTTCAAAAATCAGAATCCTTCATTTCCCTCTCTTTTTCTCTCGTTTTCGTAATGTTTTCCATATGGTTTTGTTTCATATCTGTTTTCCATATGAATTAAGTAACCAAGTATTACGAATTAAGTAATCAAGTGTTACGAATTAGTATTGTTCATGTTTTTTTGCCCTTGGTTTGCATTTACTGACTTTTACGTTTGTAACTAATGAATTTCATGTTATTTCTTATTGCAGAGGTACCTAAATAAAAGGACGACGAGCGTTGGTTGATTGGTTTTCATGTTCTTCATATTCTTTTCTTGTTGGAGAGTGACAAAGATTGATTTATGAATTAATAAATTTATGTACTTATTGTTTTGATAGCTTGAGTAAAATCAACTAAAATGTACAAAGATATCGCGTATAAATTATTGTGTATCATAACATCCCCACGTGATACAACCCTAAATAACCAACAATTACGATCCTCCCAATAAACTAATACGAAATTGGCTCTCAAAACCTTACGAAACATGTTATAAAATCATACAAATCATGCTATAAAACCATATGAGATGTCCCTCTAAATGATCATGACATCCCCATGTGATACGAACATACATGACCAACAATTACGATCCTCCCCAATAAATTAATACGAAATTGGTTCTGAAACGTTACGAAACATGTACACCATAAAGTGTTCTTCTACACAAATGGGAAAGAACCACTACACGAGACAAACAGATAAAGTCAAATAGTACGAATGTTTGTCAATTAACATTACGAATATTACGAATAACTAGTACGAAAGGTCCCGATAAATCAAATATTACGAATGTTGTCAATTAACATTGTAGTAGTCTATTTTATCCACTATAGAGACAATCTCCTGCGTGAGAGGTCCCGGTAAATCATTTAGCAGTGGTAGTTGGTCTCGGTATTACAAAAGTGTAACTCAATATGTTACGAATAAGTTGCCTAAACTGTACAAATCTGACTAGATATGTATACGAATAAAAAGGGAGGATGTTTGAAATTGACAAAAATCATGCCGCGATCGTTGGGTGTTCTTCATGTGTTGCCACGGTTTTACACCTGATCCAGAGACTTTATGTACTTCGACAACACTTTGAGCCTTTTGGAAGCTGACCTAACCTTCTTCTCATTATGCCTCATCTTCTGTGTAAAAAACACAATAATAATTACAATCTAAAAAAAATTAACATTATAGGATCAAATCGTCCCGTTACTTGATAATGTAATTAAAATCCATAACAGTTTATTGTGTATCATGACAACCCCCATGTGATATGAACCTACATGTCCAACAATTACGAACATCCCACATAACTAATACGAAAGTAATTCTCAAATGTTACGAAACATGATCTCAAACCATACGAAACTTGCTATAACCCTATACGAAATTGGTTCTCAAACGTTACGAAACATGCTATAAAACCATACGAATCATGATTCATAGCTTCAATCAACTAAATTCGTAACATCATACGAATTCCTAACATAACTAATACGAATTCCTAACATAAGCGATACGAAACCTAAAAATCATTAATTTCTTAAGCACTGTCAAGAGTGATATCATTGGATTCGTAATTTAATTAGAAGACTTTTGGTGTTAAAATTACTGAAAAATCATTCAAATCGTAAGAACTTTTAATGTTAATTTTTTATCATTAGAAGAAAGAGAATGGAAGAATAGAGCACTCTCTTTCTTACTTTTCTGTCACTTTTTCCACCACAATAATACATTTACGAGATTACTATTTTACCCTTCTGACACTCTCACTACATATATTTGATTATACCCGTTGATCTTGGGTCCACTAAACATGGACGGCCGAGATTTTATTAAGCACCATTAAGCACCAATCCCGTTAAGCACCTGACTATTTTTCGTAAAAAAAGGGTCACCTTGGCAAAATGGTAAAATGGTAATTAGAAGGGAATATTGAGTTTGTTACTAAAGGACATCTGAGTGAGTTGGAGATCCATGTCTCGCCCATATGAAACTGCCAGATAGTGGAAGAGACTCTGCTTTTGCTATGCTCTCTTGATACTTTAAAAATTAAGGGCCCGTTTACTATAAATTATCTACAATTATATAATTGGGTGAATTATAAAATTTACATAATTATAATTCATAATTGAAATTTCGTTTACTTTGCGTTTTGTAAATTATGAAATTATATAATTTCATAATAATAATTGTGTTCATTTCTTTATTGTTGAATTACAAATTATGCATACTTATAGAATTCAAGTGAATCAAGTATAACACTCGTCTAAACTCGACTAATTACTAGCACATTCATCACTCCACATCTTATTTGCAATCCTGTCACGCTTAGAAGCCATTTCTCGCACCTGTGATGAAGACTCACAAATTCTATACGAGCCATTGATTCACTTGTCTCCGCTTGACCATCACTCTCTTCAAACTCAGCAAATATTGGGTGAGCACGAACATATACACAAAATACATCATGCTATGTAACATAATTTTACCAATTATAGAGCTCATATAAATATATAAACAACTAATTAAGACAGATATTTGTCCTAATGATAAATGGTACCTATAATCCAAAAGATTATGGTCTAATTAGAGTCTTAAAGGCATGTGTCAACCCTCAATCAGCAAAGTACTCCCACGTGTTGGCCTATTGCACACGTGGGGTCCTGTCAATAACACACATAATCCCTTATCCACATTTAGCTAGCAAACACACAATTCAACTATTCTTATCTACTGGACTGTAATGAAAGCCAAGGAGGAAGAAGTGAAAGACATGGATGAAGTGGGAGACGAGGTGGAATCAATTGAGAGAGAGCTTTTATTCTTCAGGGCTTCTGTGGTCTGCCTCACTGTTTTGGTTATTAAATTGATTATTTGTTGGTATATGCAGGGCTGGGAACTTGCTATTGGGTTCGTCCTCAAGGCTGTGTTTCATCCTGGTCACTACAAGAAAAACTGCCCAAATTAGCGGATACCACACTGGCAGTTGTACAACCGCCAATGTGGATTTACCATAGTGGCGGTTCCACATTGGCGGTTGAAACTGCCAATGTGGTATCACTATAAGTGCTAACTCTCAACTCTCCACTATTACTCTTCACTTCTTACTTCTCCGCTGATTTTGACCTTCTTCTTCTCTACGCCAAAGATGATGGACCTTCTTCTTCTTCAAAAACAGTGAGGACGAAGGCTAGGAGAGAGACGAGGATGAAGGGTGTGTGTGTTGTCGAGTTTCAAAAATAGAGAGGATGGATGGAGGGAAGAAAGGGCTAGGCCGACGGCCGACGCTTACCGACGGTGGCCAGATCTGGAGTCTTCGTCCTTTCCCTCCTCGTCTAAGAACGAGTCCTCTCCCTCCTCCGATGAGCTCAACGCTTCCGCCAGAAACGTTCCCAAAATCATGGAACTCGAACCGGCCGAAGCTTCGTTCAAGTCCGGTCGAAGCTTCGCCGACATCCATCTCTCTCTCCCTCAGCCGGTCGACAAGCCTCCTCCTGAGCGTCGGCATCGGCCTCCTCTTCCCCGATCTAGAAACCCTCGCCGGACACAGTTCCCTCTCCCTCCTAAATCTAAGAACGTTGCCGTCGAACCTCGAAACCTTCGCCGGACGCGAAACAGTTTTTTTTTTTTAAATAATGGATGTCAATATTGGCGGTTTCTAACCGCCACAAATGACCCATTGTGACGGACGTATTTGTGGCGGTTGTGCTTGCTATTATTGGCGGTTGTGGAACCGCCACTGTGGTATGAGTATTGGAGGTTATAACCGCCAATATTGATCAAAAAAACCGCTGTTTTGTTGTAGTGGGTGTTTCATGAACCCAGTTAGAACTTTGGTACTTATGTAGCTGTCTAGCTGCCTCAGGAGGACAGTGCCCATATTCATATTCATGGTAAGCCATCCACTTCCAATAGGACCTTCACAAGGTACTATGTGGAGCAGATGCTGTGAAGAAATGGAGTTACCTCGGCTTGATGAGATGTTTGCGCTTGTATTCTACTTTTGCTGTCGTGTGGCTAATTTATATAAATGAATAGTGTTTGTTATAGTTAGGCTAGAAATCAGATAGTATTTGTTAGAGTTAGGTTGCTGATATTGTTAGAGAATTTTGGGGAAGGAGTTGAGGGGGTTTGAAGAGTGGGCTAATTCTATGGGAAAAATATAATTCCCGGTCTCCTAATTGTGAAATCACTATTACATAATTTTTATAAGTTACTTTTTTTAGTTTTTTTAATTTGGCCGAATTTTGTTTGTGAATATTTAATCAAATTTTTTAATTTCCAACTAAACAACATTTTACTCATATTATCACATTATTTAATTTGATTATAATAATTTACATAATTAAAAGTGATAGTGAACAGGGCCTAAGTCTTTTTCTCCCTGACTGTTGCTTTGTGAAACGAGTTTTAATTCCTCAATCTTAAGTTATAAAATTCATACAACACCTGGGTTCATACATGAGTTTATAGCAGCAGAGATGAGCTAGCTATAACAATATATCCTAGGTATATTAGCAGGGGATATGAGAAAGGGACGAAATAATTATCTGTTGTAAGTTTATGGTGATGAAAATAATTGAGACTTGTGGAGTGTTACATCGTTATATCCGACAACTACTTCAAACTAATCATTGTACTAACTTCCAAATTGCAACCAACTCCATTAAAACTAATCCTCTTCCAGTGTTATGCTATTCGTATTGAAACAAAAGCTAATGATCATCTTGATTTTTAAAGGTGGATATGTGCTTGATTTGATATCTTATTATCAATCTCAACTATACCGCAATTGTGATGTCTCTATCTCTCATATTTACCCCGAAATCAATTGTGCTGTAGATTATTTAACTAAACTTAGGTTATGAGTTAGGCTTTGACTTTCATTGTTTTCTTGTACCAGATGCTTGCTTAGCTGGCTGGCTAAGTTACGATCTTATTGGGATATCTTTGCCTCAGTTGATTTGTAAAAGTTTCTAAGGAGCTTTCTCCGTCTTAAAAAAAAATCTCCCCAGTAAGTATATTAAATCATCCAACACTCTGCACTAATATACTGTTAGTACTGAAATAAGCACAAACATCAATAATCAACCGTAATAATTCACATCTAGTCTAGCCTAGTCCTAAAGAAGGGTTGATGAGAATAGTGGAATTTGATTATAGGGGATGTAGAAAGTTTAGAGAGAGTAGACATAATATGTGAAAGAAAGTGGTTGTGGTTTTAAACAAATTAGGTTGAAATATCGTCATTCACCTATCCAAACATACATAAAATGCGAGGATATGTCACGATGTCAATGGATAACCTGTTTGATATTAAGGTACCTAGCAACTTCGAATAGTTATTTTGAATGTCATTTATACTTTACAACTTTTTGGCGATCACACACTTCTTAGATTACTAGTTTGCTCGTTCAAAAATCACATTATCGACTGTATGGAATAGACCTGTTAGAACATAGCCCCAACATATACTAGAATCAAACCTTGCTTATAGAACAAGTAACATGTAAGATATATGCGCGTGCCAACCTAAATTCATTGTCATTCTTGTTCATGGCAAATAAAAAGCTAATGTATAAGTGAGACCTACTTTTCCAAGTTATGACGGTGGCAGCTAAACTCAAGCTTTTGTTTGGGTTTATTAGATTATTCTTCTGCTTCCTAACGTCTCAACTCAGAGTTATACAGAATCACAAATTTGTTTTATTTATAATGAATATTTATTGAGAAGTGTCAACCTCTGTTCTTTATTTTTTACATGTGAACACTACTAAGGACATACAAGTAGAGGACAAGTTTTTTACTGGGGGGGGGGGGGGGGGGGGGGGCTTTGGAGGAAGGCTTGTTTTGGTTAAAAGCGTCCTCTCGAATCTTCCAATCTATTTTCCCTCCATCCTCAAAGCCCCAGCTTCGGTGCTTTCCAAACTTGAAGCGATTCAAAATCGCTTTCTGTGGAGTGGCGTGGAGGATAAAAATAGGATCCACCTGGTCAAGTGGAGCACGGTCAAAACTCCAATTGATAAAGGCGATTTAGGAGTTCTGGATTTGGATCTGCTCAACAAGGCTTTGCTTGGAAAATGGGCTTGGAGATATGCTACCGAAAGAAACGCGTGGTGGAGGGTTCTGATGGCAGTCAAGTGTAATGGAACAATCTCCGATTAGCGTCCGATCTGGAATTTAGACTTTGCTGGTCGGTCAATGTGGCGTTGGATTATTCGAGCGAGTCCTCTTTTCTGGGATTTCGGTTTCGTCTATCCGGGGGTGAGAGTGTGTCTTTTTGGGATGAGTGTTGGATTAGGGGTGTGAGGTTAGGTTCACTTTTTCCTCGTATTGCAGCTGCAGCTTTGGATCGTCACGCGGCGGTGGGGCATTATGCTCCTTCGGGGGCTACGGAGGAGTGGCGGATTCCGCTCCGAAGGGGTGCGGAGGAAGAATGGAGGAGGCTTTTCTTTCTACTCTCGGGCCTTCCGGCAGGCTACATCAATGCAGGCCCTCCTGCTATCATGTGGTCGTTGACGTCCTCAAAGATTTTTTCGGTCCGATCCTTCAACCTCCAACTCAGAAGTCAGAAATTTCAAGGCAAAAGCAACTTTCCTGCTGCTGCAATTTGGATCAGGTGCGTCCCCTCAAAGATCCAATGTTTTGTTTGGAAGGTTTTTCTAGGAAAAATCCCGACTTTGGACAATCTTCAAGCTAGAGGATTCCAATTTCCCAATAGATGTGCGTTGTGTCTACAACACGAGGAGTCCGCAAATCACCTTTTCATTCGTTGTCCGTTTGCTTCCTTCATCCTGGGAACCCTTAGTTCTAAACTTTCCATCCTCGGATCGATACCGGGTGAGGTTCAGCCCCTTATCGAGGGTTGGAAAGGCATGAACTTCGGGAACCTTTTCGGGGAGCTCCGGAAGGTGGTTATGCACTGCTACTTGTGGAATATTTGGCTGGAGCGTAACAATCGGATCTTCAGGGATGTGATGACTTCGCCTCAAAGAATCGTGTATTGCATTTGGTTGACTTGTTGCAGGTGGTTAACAGCTTTCTCCATCATTCCGCAACACACGTTCGAGTTATGGATGAGGCAACTTCTGACTGCTTAGGAGTCTTGTCTTTGTTTTCCTTCTGTTGGGCGTTTTGTCTCTGTTTTCCTTGTTTTGATCTCTGCCTCAGTTTCGTCAAGGGATCTCTGTTTTCCGCGTCGGCCTGCTTGGTGTTTGTGCAGCAGGGGTCTCGGTGTTTTTATTTTCCTTTCTCTGGTTTGTGGTTGCTTTGTTGGATGTTTGTAGGGGGGTTCCTACCCTGTTTCCCCATTCTTTCATTCTTTAATATATGGTACTCATTCATCAAAAGGGGGGGGGGGGGGGGGGGGGGGGGGGGGCAAATGTACAGTTGTTCTCCAAATTTTCTGACAATATGGTCAATAAACTTGTGTGTGTATGTATGATCGCAGGGATGAATCTTGGGAGAAATCAAGGTACCATTAAATATACTTATTTTGCTGATTAACTGCAAATTATATATTTAATTTCTACAAAGGTTTGGATGCATGGTGGTATATTACACTATCACCTGTAGTTGTTTAACTTAGCAGCTTATTCCAAAGTTATGCAATTCCTATCTAAAATAGAATTTTTCATCTCTCTGATGTTGATATTAGGCTGTCAATGAATAACGTAAATCTGTGTGTTGAGTTAACTTTTTACATTCATTATTATAAAATTTAATCTGAAAATAATTAAACATAGTCATATATGATCAAACTTGTATCACTCTCCACAAAAATAGCAGCATGTAATAGCCATGTATAACTGGACAGTATACAAGTGGGTGACAACTGCAATTGGGTGCACGTGCACGATTAACATGCATGCTATACTCATCCAGACACAACACACTAAAACGAAAGAGGCTAAACCATTGGTTCTTTCTCCATCAGTTTGTTGGTTTCTTCTTAGTCGGCCTTGAAAAAGATGCTTGCTTCATGGACCTCAAAACAAAAAAAAAACTAAATTGTCTGATGAAGACGTGCATGCGGCCATACAAGCTAACCCTAGTCTATATATGGTCTCATATACGCTAACGTGTTAAAAAAACTATGGCTTCATATCCAGTACTATAAGCCATATCTTAAAATATACTATGGTTGTTTGGGGGTTGGGTGTTGCCACATCAGTTGTTGAAGAAAAATTGGAGTGCCACCTCACTTAAGTTAAAACGGTTGCGTTTATTGCCACAAACAGCAGCTCTCATTCTCACTTGAGTTAAAACGGCTGCGATGGCCACAAAAAGAAGCTCTCCTTCTCTCAGTACATTTCTGGGCAAAACTTTGTTTATAGGTTCAAAAGTTGCTATCGATCCGACCATCCACGCATCGCAGAGAGTGCAGTCGAGGTTCTTGCTCCGGGTGAAATCCCTTCTGTTTCTGAATTTCGTTTCATGCTTCTAGGTTTTGATCAATTGCTGCTGCATTTCCCATCACTCCAATCCTTTTTCTTCTTTTCTGTTTCTGAATTTCGTTTCTTGCTTCTAGGTTTTGGTCAATAGCTGCTTCATTTCCCACCACTCCAATCCTTATCTCCTCTGTGCTTTTGATCATCGTTTGACCTCTACGATGAGGATAAGGACGTGCTGATTTCCAGCTCGGAGCTCCACCACGTGCTGAATCGGCTGGGGATGAAGTGCTCGATGGAGGAGTGCGGGAGGATGATTCAAGAAGTTGATTCGAATGGAGATGGCTGCGTCAACTTTGAAGAGTTTGAGAAGATGATGGCGAGCAATGGTAAAGCTACTGCTACTGCTCCGGCGGCGAAGTAGATTCCTCTTAATTGTTACATCTTCTACTGTCTCTACAGTAATCGTTTGTAATTTCTTTCGGATCTGGAATCTCTGGAATGAAATATTAATAGTGTTTGGTAGCCATTGACGGAATGATTCGAGAGGATTCATCAGGTGTTTGGTTTGAGCTAATTTTGCTGACGTATAATCTGATATAGAACTTTGTTCAGTGTTAGTAATTTGAATATGAGTATTTAATTTTTCTTCTCTATCATGTTTGTTCTTGCTCTGTGAAGAACATTAACAGAAACTCAGAACTTAATCATTCAAGATACCTAACATTATCCCCCAGTTTCAAATTCGAATTCGAGATGTTTCGTTGATACGATTGTGTCTGATAGAGAAGTTCATAGATTAATCTTTTGAATTAGGGAGAATCTATGGTGATGAACTCTTAGCTTTGGACTGAAATCCGGAGCCTGAAGAGTTGTCGAGAGATAGGCTCATCAAGTTGGCCCTGTCTTGGACTCTGGCACGGGCATCTCCGAACGTTGCAGTGATGCCGTTCTGCAAGTTACTAGCGAACGAGCCACCTACTACGATGGATAGAATTGTCAGCAAGAGTAGGAACGAAGAGGATGAGGTTGATGTTGCCATTGAAGAGTAGCGAGGTAGGTTTATGAATGTAATCGTGGAAAGTTAAGTGTATATATATGTGTGTGGATGGCCAGATTATATTCGGAAATTAAGAGTTGGAGAATTAGAAACTGTATAAAAATGTAACAAGGCAGCTAGATGGAGAAAACTAGGCAACTGAAGCAGTATTTTTAAATAGGTGTTTTGTGATTGTGGTATGGCAATCATGGTATGAATCGTCCAATAATTAAATGGAGCTTCTATAGGATTTGCCACTAATTACATTGCTAGCTTCCATTATCTCTTTTTTAATTCAACATTTCAATGCCTTTGTAAGTGTACCCATAACTTATCCTTACTTTTGTTCAATACCAACTGGCAATTCTAAGTGCTCTTACCGACTTACATTATTAAAATTCTTCTACTAGAAATGAAAACTTGGTAATATTCTCTATTTTTACTTCGAATTCAAATAACATTAACTTCTGATTAGTTCTCACTTAGCAATGACTCTGTGAAAGATTTGTGTAGTGTCTTTCTATGTGGGTTTCTGCTTTTTATTATACTGCTGTAAGCTGTTTGGAAAGTTGAAAACTTTCTCCAAGTGAATCCTTACTGGAGTACCATCCTTACTGGAGTGGTACTTGGTAGTTGTAATGTTGGGTAGCTTGAACGAGTAATGGTGTTCCTGAGTCGATGCTCTAGGTTGAAGATCAGCTAGATTGAGTATTGTATGGGAAACCCAAATTGGATGGCTCTTAGTATCATGTTTTATTGAGAGCTGTACACTGGGGAAATAGACTATGAATTGACTGCATTTTTTTTGGTTTCCCCTTTCTTCAGGTAGATCAATTGGCTGTATTGGTATGAAGCAGCTTGCTACTGAGATTGACTGCAGTTCTTTTTGTTTTCCCTTTCATGAGGTAGATCAATTGGTTGTATTGGTATGGAGCAGCTTGCTCAGATTCTTATGGGACTTTTGAGGGTAAAAATGGTTACTTTAGAGAGTGTTTGTGTTTGATAAAGTGGGTTCTGCTTAGTTACTGTTTACCAAGCTGCAGACTATTGAAGCTGGTCAGCATTCAGCATTGAATCAAGTTCAAAGCTTAAAGATCCGAACTTTAATTTTGGTTAAATGAATTATGGATCAATCATCATTCTGAACTGAACCATCAAAATCCGAATGCTGCAAACTTATAAAACTTGCCCAGCTTTTATTTTCCATAGATTGATCATCATGAATGATTGCTGAGAACTTTTTTTGCAAAATTGCAGGTGATAACTACCTGGAGATTGCAATCGAGACAAGGTGGGTAATCTCTGTCTCAGTGGGATCGCAACAACGCGGTGGAGGTATGATTTCACTGCTTTTTGGTTTATTGGTTTCTGTAAGAAGAAGTAGGTAGCACTAGAACCTAATTATGATTTATTAAGAACATATAACTTAATTCATTCTTACATCCAAACATATCTTCACTGCAAATCATCTGTATTGAAATTCACTGTATCCTGCTTCTCATAAGATGGTGCAAGTGGGATTAGTTGCTAATTTCCCAGAGGCCAAATGAACACGTGAAGGATATTACTTTCCTTTCTATTACCCTTTCAACTAAACTCACTCTATCTCCCACTACTATATTCCTCCCAACAAAATAGAAACAAGTTGAATCTTTGCTGCCTGCCTCAAAATGCTTCCTTGAGCCTTTCTGTCGCATCTCATTGTTTTGTTTTCAGATATCCATTCTGGAAGTAGCTCCTCTAGCAAGTACAACCGCTCCTCCACTTTTCCTGCAATCATTAAAAAGGTTCGTTAAGTTAGGTTGAAGCTCCGGTCCACAAAGGATCTTGGTCGAATGCCTTTTACATCAAGCGTAAGTGTTTAATCTGACAGAATGTTGCATTTGACACATTGAGGGAATCGCTAATCTCAACAGGCCAGCGATCATGTAAAGCACGAATCTTTCTTTTCCCTGTTTCAGTGCTCATTGTATTTGGATTGTTTAAATCTTTATAGACATCTGATGTTCATCCTGACAAAGCAGAGTCCGCTGAAAGGGAGTGATTTTGGAGTGTAATACAAGAACACTGGTATGTACCACATTATGATTGGATCCAACGTCGATTTATTTTCTTTTTGTGAAATTAAAGGAGGAGTTTTTGTACCCGCCCTTGCAGGGATGGTTTGTGGGATTTAAAGTCCTAAGTTATGAATTTAAGTGGGTTCTGCTTAGTTTCTATTTATATGAATCGGTTTCATTTGGAACCCTAAATTATGAACTTATCATCCCCTTTTGTAGCTAGCAGATTGTTGTAGGAGTGGGTTTTGCTTAATTAATCCTATTTCATTGCAATACTCTCAGTTCATGATTCTCCATTAGTGTTGTTTATAATCTCTAATACTTTATTAATCAGAATTTGACATCAAGCTGGCAGCTTAGTTTTGGGGTTGGTTGTGTTCTTAGATTAGTTGATGTTGGTCTAACAGTCATAACTGAATCAAGTTCCAAGCTTAAAGCTGCCAAATATGATGCAGTTCAGGTATTTATGTTTAACTGTAGTTTTAATTCGACTGTGTTCTTAGGTTAGTTGAAGTTGGTCCATCATTCATAACTGAATCAAGTTCTAAGCTTGAAGCTTCATAATTTGAAGCTATGTACAGTTCTGGTATTCCTGTTTGAAGCTAAAGCTTTCACTGTTGTGATAATTCGTCTTAACCAGCAGCCGAAGTGGGATTTTCTTAATTAATCAAGTTTTATGCTTCTGTGAAAATTGATTTTTGTATTGTTGTGGGTGATAACATTCTATTTTGTGGAATAGAAAACAGAAGTTTGGTTTTTATTTTTTATGTTGTTCAATTTTTGTGGGGTTGGTTACCAAAATCATCACTGAACTTTGAGCAAATAACTCGCCAGTCACTGAACTCAGAAAAATATCCTAGTCATCACTGGACTTCAGCCTATTATCCTAGCAGTCACTGTCGTCTACGGACATCCAATTTTCCATCCATCTGCATATGTGGCGATGCCATCAAGGCAGCCACATCATCAAAATGGCCACATCATCTAAACCAAACCCCAAACCAAACCCCAAACCCAACCATCTAAACCAAATCAAACCTCTCCTTCTCTTTCCTCCTCCTTCCTCTTCCTCTTCCCCTTCTCTACCTCTTCTCCACCCTCACTCCCCCACCGCCCCACCGCCGCCGTCCCGCCGCCGCCGCCCCGCCGCCGCCGCCCACCGCCGCCCCACCGCCGCCGTCCCGCCGCCGCCGCCCCGCCGCCGCCCCACCGCCACCGCCTTCCTTGAACAAACTCACCACCTGCCGCTCTGCCCTCTTCCTTGAACAAACTCACCACCCGCCGCCTCTGACCCAACAACACCCACCCGCCGCCACTGACCCAACAACACCCACCGCCTCTGACCCAACAACACCCACCCGCCGCCACTAACCCAACAACACCCACCCGCCGCCTCTGACCCAACAACACCTACCCAGCCACCAAAGCCAAACGCCCTAGCCTTCGACTCCCTCCCCCTGACCACCATCTCGACGCCGCCCCTCTCCCTGCCCCCGCCCACCACCATCGAAACCGCCAGCCACCCTGAAACTCGAGTTTCACACCTCCAGCCGGCGTAGATCTGGGTTTTTGAAGGAGGGAGATGGCATCTAGATCTGGATTGGCTTCTGAAATAGGGGAACGAGAAGAGGAAGATAAGCGGAGGTTAGAGGGTGGAGGAGAAGGAGGAGAGAAGGGCGATATGGTGGGGATGGCCGGCGCCGGCGGCGATCTGGTGGGGATGGTCGGCGGCGGCGATCAAGTAGGGATGGTCGGCGGCGGCTATCTGGTAGGGATGGAGGAGGGAGAGAAAGTGAGATTGGGTTTGGGTTTGGGTATTTTGGTTTTGGTTTTGGTTACATGGGTAGGGTTGGTTGGGCAAATATCTGCCACATAGACTAGGTGGGTGACATGGAATCCCAATTGGACTGTCCATGTAAGCTGACTAACGGCCATTTGGACGTCCATGGACGGAAGTCACTGCTGGGTTAATGTGCCGAAGTCCAATGATGACTAGGATTTTTTTTGAGTTCAGTGACTGGCGGGTTATTTGCTCAAAGTTCAGTGATGATTTTGGTAACCAACCCAATTTTTGTGTGATAGACATCCAATTAGTGGTTAAATCTATTCAGTTCTGGGTAATTCTTAATTCTTCTTTGAAAATTGAATTTCATTTTGAGCTACTAAGTTCATCGTTAACTTTTTCATAAAGGATTCAATGCTTGCAGCCGACTATTTTCTGAAAATTGGAATCGAGAACTACCTGGAAATTGCAGTCAAGACGAAGTGGCTGTTTGAAGTTGTTATAGTGCAGTTAATTAATCCTTTATTGATAGGAAGTAATTTATATCAGGTTGGTTGACCTCCATTTGTATAAGTGCATAATTATCTACCAAAAACCAACTTTACACATTTTAAATGAGAAGTTGATATGATCTGGAGCCTAATGCACAACGGTGTGCTCAGTTGATCTGCTCCACGCATATAGTGGATGGCTTCATGCCATAAATCAAAGCAATTGTTGCTAAATGCTAATGATATTAGCCAATTTGGTCTATATCATTCCGTTTTATTTATTGTTGTACCATTTTCCTGTGAAATACATTGGGTTATAATATATTTTAAATGTATCACTTAGCATATCATATTTCAAGAATTATTCTTTTGCCTTGGATTAGAAAACATAACTGGGGTTGGTGGACACTAATTTACCATTACTACTCTTAGGGGATGCAAAAGGGGATTTTTTGTCCTTTTTCTTTAATAAAAGGTGAAATTTATTTTCTGCATAAATTTGGGAATCATTATTAATGCTGTCAAAGTTCACAGTTACAATGCAAAAATTATATTGCTACGATCAGTATATTTCATATGTAAGAAAGAGAAACAAACAGAGACAATAAAGAAAAAATCAACCAGGAATTAGAAAAACAAATTATGCATCAATAAACATGGTGAGTCAATATCATTAAATTTATTGAAGTCTTATGTATTGTCATAACTAATCAAATCGATGGTATTTCCCTGTAACACATTATTTGGAATCTGTGACTTTAGTTGTTACGTATGATTTGTTTATTTGTTCCAAAAAATTGGATGTTTTGTATTTAAATAAGGAGTTATGAATTCATAGGAAAATACATAAGCAGAAGACCCACCCAATACCTAAATCAGTTACACATTTACAAGCACCAATCCGCCCAAGGGCGGGTAAAAAACTAGTTGAACATTAAGGGTGACCAATTGACTCGTGCACCGAATTTAGGCAGGAAATTGAAGTACCTCATCCAATTGGGACATTTAATATCAATGAATAAAGTCTCTTAAGAATAATTAATGACATTATAATTTGGAATTCATTTAGAACTGAAATTCACGTTATCATCTCCAAGTATATGCAAGCTGGTGTTATTTGATTATAATATTATTTATATTTATTATCATTTACTCAAAGCAACAAAGTCGTTGTAGTATAGTGGCCGCCTGTCACGCGGGTGACACGGGTTCGATCCCCGGCAACGGCGATTATTTTGATTTTTCTGTCTTTGATGAAATGACGAATTTTTTTACACCGGCCTGTGTTTTAAAAAGTTATTGGGCTCTAAACCTTAAGCTACGTTGCCTACAGGCCTCTGATCCACTTAGAATCTTGGACACTAATAATTATTTTCTCCTGTCAAAAAAATATTCCTGTTATATTGTTTAAATTCATTTAAATACAACCACCTATACTTTTATTATGTATCAGTTAATCACCAAAGTAAACTTTCTAACTTTAATAGGACACACAAATATAACTATGTTTGTTCGATTGAGTTACATGATCTTATTCGATTTAATTTGAACATGTAATTTCGTTTATAAATAAAACATTCTTAAAATCTATCCAAAAAAGTTCTGAATTTATCATGAAAAATCTTAAAATCATATCCTATTAAACTCGAAATAAATCAATGATTCTAAACATTGATATGAAGTCTGAATAAGGAGAATGATTACGTACAAATGATTGCACTAAATGATAAAATAGTAATCTTGAAATGGATATACCATTCTTAATTTACACTTTGCCAGTAACGAAGTTTAGTGACACATTCTCTCATAATACCATAATCTTGTCCTTACTATCACCAAGCCCAACACTAATCATATTCTTCTGCAGCTTGTTAACTATAAAAGGGTCTTCATTGCACTCCATTTTCCTCACAGCAAAACCATTCACAAACATGATGTCCAACCAACCCACTTCATGCATCCTCCTCCTCTCCGTCCTAGTCCTAGCCGCGGTCACGAACATCGAGGCAAAGATGAGCTGCAAGCCAAGTGGTCACATAACAGGAATCACTCCACCACCGGGGCAATGCAACCAGGGCGAAGAATCCGACTGTTGCAAGGCAGGCAAGCACTACACCACCTACAAGTGTTCGCCTCCTGTGACTGGCCGAACCAAGGCAACCCTCACTTGGAACAGCTTCGAGAAAGGAGGGAGTGGAGGTGGACCGTCTGAATGTGATAACAAGTACCACTCCGATGACAGTCCTGTTGTGGCACTATCGACTGGATGGTTTAACAACAAGAGCAGGTGTCTAAACTTCATTAATATTTATGGGAATGGGAAGAGTGTTAGGGCTATGGTGGTTGATGAGTGTGACTCTACCATGGGGTGTGATTCTGATCATGATTATCAACCTCCTTGTCCTGACAACATTGTCGATGCATCTGAAAACGGTGTGGAAAGCGTTGGGAGTTCCTGAAGATAACTGGGGTGATCTTGATATCTACTGGTCCGATGCTTGATGCATAATTGTGTGATGAACTTATACATAATATATAGTATGCAAGACACTCTGATTTTTGCTGATTACGTGAGTAAAAACATATATTTGTTTATGTGTATCAGTGACCGGTGTATGTATGTAACATTATTGAACTCGACTAGAATGTGAATATTATAGCTTTGCGAGAATATGCTATCAATGGTGCATTCAAGTTTTCATCCCTGAAGAAGTAGATATTTGTTTGCAATTTTTAGAAGACATGGTAGATATCTAATGTCATGGAATTCCATTCTAACATGAGAGACCAAGAATTCTAATGTTAGTTTTTCATCCCTTTCGTATGTCCATGTGATTGATATATGGATGATGAACATTGTGAAACAGGCCAATTTCAATGTGAAGAATATGTTTACACATAACTGTATTTGAGGATCAATATCATCTAATTCTCAACATCTCTTAACATAGAGGATGGATGAATTTATCCGTTTGTGTATTTTTGATTTGTTGTGGCAAATCTAGGATAATATACTTGGTTGATTATTAGTGATGATGTATAGAAACTCAGCTCAGTCAGTAATCAAAATTTTAGATAATTGTATGTGATCAACAAGGTAATAGTAGTTGCAGTTAGGGCTGGGAAATCGGTTAAGGTTAAAGGATAAAAAAAAATTGACCGACCAAAATCGGTCGATCAATGGTTAACCGATGGAAAAATCGGTTGGGGGTCGGTCAAATGCATTTATAAAATTCGGTCATCGGTTAAAAGTGGTTAACCGACAGTTAACCACTAGTTAACCGGCCTAACCGATTTGACCGAAAATGAGTTGGGGGGGAGTAAGTTTTAGGGTTAGTTAGTCGTGTTAGTTTCTGAAATTGAAAAAAAACGCAGTCGGCAGCAGCATCTCTCTCTCAGTGTCTCTCTCGACGGCAATTCCCCGTCGATCTCCGCAGTCCTCCGCCGCTGGTCGGCAGTCCGCTCCTCCGCCGCTGGTCGGCAGTCCGCTCCGAGTCCTCCGCCGCCAGTCGATCTCCAGTCCGAGTCCCCCGCCGCCGTCTCCATCAGCCGATTCTTCATTCAGCAGACGATTCTTCCGCCGCCGTCGATCTCCATCAGCCGCCCTCGATATCCATCAGCCGCCCTTGATTTCCAGGCTTCAATCACCGCGGGTAAGTTCTCTTTTCTCTTCTTCTATTTTCTTTTGGTATCCTCTCGCAGCTCTCAACTTCTTCTATTCGGTCAGTCGGTCAAAATCGGTCGAAATTTGGTCAGTCGGTCAATTTTCGGTCAATCGGTCAAAATCGGTCAGGCGGTCAGAAATAGGTCGGTCAATTTTCGGTTTTGACCGATTTCGGTCAAAAAACCGACCCTGCAAAATCGGTCGGTCAGTCGGTCAAAATAATTTCATTGGCAATTAACCATTGGTTAACCAATTTTGATCGGTTTTTGACCGCACCGACCGATTCCCACCCCTAGTTGCAGTCCAAAGAGCAACACTATCACATTGTCGAGTAGCATCAAGGCCGAGTCTTCTATAGCACTGAGATTTGAAGTAGTATCCACTTGTGCTATACTCACCTTTTAGGTAAAGCTGTTTGGGTGCTTTTGAAACATCCCCTCCAATTTTTATTAGTTGATTTTCTGTAGTACTCAAAATAAGAACAAAAATTATTGAATTCGCTTCCGATCGAGTTAGCATTATTCATATTCACTACGTAGTTTCAAAACACATAAAAATAACTATAAATGTACCGTACCAACAAAAGAGACTAGGACTAATCGACCGAGTATGCATGTTATACCGTAAGTAGATAAATTGTATTTTTGATAATTATTTTGTTTATCTTAAAATGACGGTATAAAATAACTCGGTACATATACATATATAGTCATCAATCAATGACCCATGTGCATGAATAAAATTAATATTTTTGGTGGATAAATGAATGGATATCTTCTACGGTTGAAATCATTATTGTGTGGAGGCAAAGGATCTGCGTCCAAACTTTTAAGTTTGGAAGGTTCCAAACTATTTGACAGGGGGGCAATTTCGGAATTTCGAAAATATATCTAACCCTAATCCACAACAGCCACATAAACACTCTAACCCCTAAAATCTCAGCCGCCACACATCATCTCTCTCCCCCAAACCCTTCCTCTCACCGCCACACATCATCTCTCCCCCCAAACCCTTCCTCTCGACGCCTCCTCCAACCATCGTCGCTTCGCCGATTCCTTCTTCTAGTCGGCGTTTATCCGTCGACTCCCAACCGTCGCCGGCCTCCTCTGCCGTCATCGCTTCACCAACCAACTCCCTCCCCCTCGTCGTTGATCCACCTCATCCCTCCTCCTACCGTTGCTTAATTCGCCGACTCCCTCCTCCCAACACCATCGCTTCCATCCTTCCTCCCAAAAAATTGAAGTTCATCGCGATGAATCGAGAAGACTAAACGATCAGAGTCAAGATCTGATGTTTGAGATCTGAAAATGAGCACTCTCGTCTCCTTCTCTGATGACCGACATCGTCTGGCTCCCCGTCGCCGAGTCAGCCCCAATGCTCATCTCTCATCCTTCTCTAATATGTGAATTTGATATGTTGTAATTTCTTTTAGTTTGAGACAGGGAGATGGAAACTTAAGAGCTGGATTTCAGACCGAACAGAGGAGTGATAGGTTGAAGAAGAGAGATGCTTTTGTGATTTTCTAAAATTGAGGGATTGATTTGTAATTAGAAAAACTGTGCAGATTGTTTAGTCAATATAATTGAAATTTAACTGTTTCAATCATTGATTTACATATTGTTTACCATTTGGGGTTTTAAAATTAGTTAACTAATTTTTATAATTAGTTAACTAGTTAACTCAATAAGTTAACTAGTTAACTCAACAAGTTAATTAATTAACTCGAGTAGATAACTAGTTAACTCGATTGGTTAACTAGTTAAATCGATTAGTTAACTAGTTAACAAATTAATAACTAGTTAACTCGATTGGTTAACTAGTTAACTCGATAAGTTAACTAGCTAACTCCATAAATTAATTAGCTAACTCGATTGGTTAATTAGCTAACTCGATTGGTTAACTAGTTAACTCGATAAGTTAACTAGTTAACTCGATAAGTTAACTAGTTAACTCGAGTAGATAACTAGTTAACAAATTGATAACTAGTTAACTCGATAAATCATGATGTTAACTAGTTATCTGCCTATACCCTGTTAACTAGTTATCAATAAAAAAACCCAGGTTAACTAGTTAACTAGACGTCGCCGGAAAAGTTCTCAGAATCTCGCCGGAAAAGTCGTCGGAATACATGTTAACTAACTAGTTAACCGAAAAAACCCCAAGTTAACTAGTTAACTGATTTTGATAACTAGTTATGAACTAAAAATCTAAATAGTTAACTCAATTAGTTAATTAGTTAACAACTTGGTAACTAGTTAACTCGATTGGATAACATGTTAACTATAAAAATTCAGGTTAACTAGTTAACTAGTTATCAATAAAAAATATTGTTAACAAATTATTAGTAAAAATCAGGTTAACTAGTTAACTAGTCCTCGCCGGAAAAGTCACCGGAGTTTGGTCAGTCTCCGGAGCCTCGTCGAAAAATTCACCAAAAAACATGTTAACTAACTAGTTAACTATAATAATCCAAGTTAACTAGTTATGAATAAAAAAATCTCGTTAACAAGTTATTAGTAAAAATCAGGTTAACTAGTTAACTTGTCATCGCCGGAAAAGTCACCGTAGTTTGGTCGGTCTCCGAAGCCTCGCCGGAAAAGTCACCGGAAAACATGTTAACTGTAAAAATCCAAATTAACTAGTTAACAATAAAAAAATCATGCTAATAAGTTAATAATAAAAATCAGGTTAACTAGTTAACTTGTCCTCGTCGGAAAAGTCACCGGAGTTTGGTCGGTCTCCGGAGTCTCGTCGGAAAATTCACCGAAAAAGTTGTCGAAAAAATCACCGGAAAAAGGCACTGGAAAAAATCGCCGGAAAAAGGCACCGGAAAAAGTCCCGAAAAAGGTGGCCGGCGGCCAGCGACCGGCGACGGTGGCCGGCAGCCGGGGACAGTGGCTGCTGCTGTGCAGATAAAAATAAAAAATTTAAATATAAAATAATAATAATATATTTAAATTAAATATAATAATTAAAGTATTTGTGTAAAGTCTTAAATACCCCTAACAGATCTGGACCATTAGATTGGTCAAAGAGTCAACTAGATCTAATGGTTGAGAATGGGTTTGGAACTTTCCAATCCCACATTCTCTTGGATGTTGATCCACTCCCATTGTGTGGACAATTTATTTAATTTAAGAATTTGAATAGGATAAGTTATAAAATTTGAAGCTAGCACTTTCTTTCTGGTACACATAGTTTGAAAAGTTTCATTTCAGTCATGTTCGTTTTAAAAAAATCTCAAAATGGTACATTTGCCCAATTTCGTGCAACTTTTCCATTAAATACTAACGTGGCAGTTGGAGTTGAGTAATACATCCCAGTCAGTTAAAATATTAATAAAATAATAATTTTATTATTTTTATATTAAAAATTAAGTTAAATTAAAATAATCCTAATTCCAAAACCCCTACTCATCCAGCTAGACTAAATGGGTACAAAATTCAAATCACCCCCTCCCCGAATGGGTGTCGAGTAAACCCACTACCTATAAGTGAACCCCAAAACAGAAAAACAAAGTTAGAAATCCCAAATAAAATAATGAAATCATGAATCATAATATATACATAAACAATCAAACACTATAAATTCACAAAAATAGTGAAGTACAAACTAATAACATAAAACTCATTCTCGTACTAACATACCTCAGTCCACATAAATCAGAAATAAGAAATCTCACTCTTACTTACATTGCAGTTTGCTAAAACGACATCTTTTTATATTGGGGGAGAATCCATCAGGTCGGGTAACGAGACATATACCTTTAAAATCGTCTCCACCAATTACCCGCTCGAACTGGAAACCAGGAGTTTGCATGTACTCGAGAAACTTTACCCGGGGAATTAGTCTTAGTAGCTAAACATTCACCATGATCCGCGTTTGCGATGATCCACCGTACGTTATGAAAAAAGAAAACATTAAGTGTATGTCGTTGGATCTTAGTACATGCAGTTAAGCATCTAACGTACACCTAGGCTAGGCATGCAGACTACAGCCGACTCTACATATAGAGGTGACGACATACTATTCAATAGCAAAACCGTGTTTCATAATATCAATTCATTAATTAAGTCATTTAACTACACGCGCATATACTATTACTATTATACACCTTATAGTACAGTCACAATATACTAATTCAGTTTCGTAAAAATACAGTACCCAGTGGTGGTCTATATAAAGAAGTGGGCCATTCTGTTGAGCTTCAACGAACACAAAAAACAAAGCTAAAGCAAATTTTCATCAGTTCAATTCAAAAGATGGAGAAACAAATGAGAGCAGTAGGCATTTGGGGAACAGTTGTAGCACTTCTAGTCTTCTGTCGTCCATCCTCGTTGGTCAACTGCTCCAGTACTGTCGTCGTCGATCCAGAGAGAAAGGTACTGATGATCAGAAATCGAAACCCCATCTCTTAATTAAATATTATACTAATGTTCTTCTATATAATTAATTATTTGCGTACGCAGTCCTACATTGTGTATATGGGAAGTGTACCGGAAGAAGAGACCAACAACCCTCTCCTTGCTGCCCATCGTCACCACGTCCTGCTTTCCTCACTGCTCGGAGAGTAAGTCTACCAGATAATATATATTCATGACTTGCTGTTATTTAATTAATTATATTAATTTATGTTCATGGTCAACAGCGAGGAGCTAGCTCGAGAAGTCAAACTCACCTCTTACGGCAAGAGTTTTGACGGGTTTGCTGCAAAGTTACTTCCCAATGAAGCCCATAAGTTGCGAGGAAATCCAAGCGTGGTGTCTGTCTTTCCAGATACAAAGCGCAAACTTACTACAACTAGAACGTGGGACTTCTTAGGAATGACATTAGACGTGAACAGGAACATTCCAGTTGAAACCGACATAATCGTTGGCATGCTCGATAACATAATATTGTTTTGGTTTTTTTTTTTTTTTTTTACTCGGTTAAAATATTAAAATTATGAAATTTATTTTGAGTTTATAATGTAATCATAATATTAATGAGAGTACTAATCAAACTTTCTTTGAGCGATAACCAATTAACCACTGTTAATATATATTAAATTATTCTTCATAAAAAAACATATATATTGAATTAATTGCACGCGCAGGGATCTACATGGATGCCCCGACGTTTAACGATGATGGATTCGGACCCCCACCCAAGAAATGGAAGGGCAGTTGCCAACCCGGAGCAAATTTTACCGGCTATAACAAGTAATTCGATCATGAAATTTTTTCAGAGTAACACAAATGAATAGAATAGGGGTGCATGTTGTGATTTATGGGTCATTGTTTCCCTTCATATCTATCTAAATTGCAGAAAGGTGATCGGTGCTCGAGCCTACGACGCGAACGCTAAAGGGCCACCACAGCCACGGCCACCGTTGACGCCATTGGACATGGAAGGGCACGGCACCCACACGGCATCCACAGTGGCAGGTGTCCCCGTTCGTGGGGCCAGCCTGTACGGCATTGGGGAGGGAACGGCTAGAGGTGGCGTCCCCTCTGCAAGGTTGGCAATCTACAAGGTTTGTGCCATTGGAGGCCAATGCTATGATTCAGACATCTTATTCGGTTTCGACGATGCGGTCAACGATGGTGTCGACATCATCTCCATATCCATTGGTCGGGGAATCGACGACTATTTTAAGGATTCTATTGCAATAGGAAGTTTTCACGCCATCCAACACGACATCCTCACTTGTGCCTCTGCTGGCAACGATGGTAAACTTATCGGTTCGGTTTCGAATGTGGCTCCGTGGATGCTGACTGTTGGTGCAACTGGGAGTGCCAAACAATACAAGACTATGGTTGGACTTGGAAACGGTCTTAACTACTCGGTATATCTACAAACATATATAAGCATTTTAGACTTTTTCTAATTGCCACCTAGGATTCTTCATACTTCTCCTTAATTGTAGGAAGGTAGCCAATCAATGAATTTTAATTTAATTTATTTTGAATAAAATGTTTATTTATTATAAAAGTGATAAATCTTAAGCAACTATGAGACTTGAACCCACAACCTCAAGGATCAAAGTATCATGATTTACCAGCTAAGCTACACAAACTAATTTATAATTATATTGAGACATTAAAACATATTGCTCCTCGACATTTTGTTGTACAAATTGAAACACATTTCACCCTTAATGATTTGCAAATTCATTAATTTTATGATAACCAACAATTTATTGTAGAAATACACTAACAAGTTAAATAAAGAGTATAGTGAAAAAATTGGTAATAATTCATTCATATAGTTTATTGACAGATGATGATGCTTTTGTTTAAATCGGGTTTTGTGTTGATATTTAATTAAGTGGGGACTAAAATAAAATAATTTATTTTTCTGCCACATATAATATCTTACATTATATACTAAAACACTTTACTTACCGCCCTATGTATGCATATATAGCACTAACATGTTTACACATGTGACGATAATTGTGAGAATGAGACATGTAAACTTGATATTGATCAAATCATTCATATATGTTTGTAGATGTATTTTCTCACATGAATTCTTGAAAGACATTGAAGGTAACTGCGAGTCGTAGATTACTTAAAAAATTAAAGCACATCATAATATATATATATGTTAAAGACATTCAAGCTAACTAAGTTTGTTCCAGCCTGGTCGCCTGGCCCAATAGTGGAAGCCCAAGCCTGTTGGTCTTCCGGGAGTGGAGTACCTCGTAAGTAACGTGGGGGGTGGTTAGTTCAAGGCAAAGGGGGAGGCGATCAGTTTAAGGAAGGGAAAAGGGAGGCGAGTGACGTACCGCGGAGCGTTTGTCCGCTGAGTAAAGTTGTTATCCCCTGGTTAATAGGGTGTACGGGGGTATTTATAGTACCTCTGCCTTGGTTGCCAAGGCTGAATCTTAGCCACTCGTTTATAGCTTTCGTAGGATGTTGACACGTGTCGGCTCTGTCTTGGAAACCTAAGTGTCGCCGAGTAACCCTAGGAGGCCGCCGAGCTGGGCCATCGCTTTGGGCCTCACTCCATTTCCTGGGCCTGCCTGTTCGGCCCACCTGATTTACCGCCTGAGTCCGGACCCCCTTGCCCTAGCCGTTGTGTTCGGGCTGCTATGTGGGTCGCCTCGTGGGCCGTCGTGTGGGCCTTTGGACTTCATCGGGCTGGGCCTATCAATTGCCCCCAAGCCCTTAGTCGAGCTTTGCTTGGCTGAGGGTTTACTTATAACTCGGATCGCTTGTCTCGTGATCGCCGTAAGAAGGCCCATCAATTGCCCCCGAGCCCTTAGTCGAGCTTCGCTTGGCTGAGGACTTTTGATCGCCTACGATGTGTCGCTTTATCGCTTTGTTGTCCTATCGCTTTGTTGCTCTGTCGCTTTGGTGTTTTGGTTCTTAACCTTCCGTTGAGTTCGCTCTTGTGTTCATGTTTTTTATTGCCTTGTCTCTTTTGTCGCTGCCTTCTGTCGCGTCCCTTCTTTCTAGTTTTTCATGCCCCCTCTATCGCTCGGGGTACTATGGTCTTTACTCTCTGGCTTGCTGGAGACGCTGGGGAAAGCGGGGCATGTCGGTAATTGCTCAAAGAGCCATCATTACCTTATCCTTTCAAACGTCCCTTCGACCGCGCGTGCCCC
Organism: Linum lewisii; assembly: GCA_034768395.1. Lineage (NCBI taxonomy): Eukaryota > Viridiplantae > Streptophyta > Magnoliopsida > Malpighiales > Linaceae > Linum > Linum lewisii. The sequence goes on along the minus strand of CM068296.1, from coordinate 11,579,092 downwards.
CAATGAAACGTCGCGACGGTTTGCCTTCCCACCAACACGTCCTTTTAGCCGCGCGTGCCCCCAATGAAACGTCGCGACGGTTTGCCTTCCCGCCAACACGTCCTTTTAGCCGCGCGTGTAACTCACACACTCACCGCGACGGTTCCATTCCCGCCTATTGCACTCCTATATAAACCCCCTTCTTACCGTCCTCCTCCTTTTTTTACTCCTTCTCTGCCACCTTGACTCCTTGCTTTTACTGTCCTCTTGCCTCCACTGCTTCCTTATTCTTTCCGGCGAGCCCTCCACTATCTTCTCCTTCTCCGTCGATCGGGAAACGTTCGTTTCTCCTTCTTCCGATCACCAGAAAACGTTCGTCTCTTCCTACCATTTTTCAGATGTCTGGAGCCCCCCGACGTCCACCTGGTACGTGACTCTTCCCCTCTTTCTCACTCCATTGCCGTCCTGCCGTGTGTTTCCCTCTCTTTTCTACTTCTTGTTATTTTCTTTGAACCATGGATTCTGACTCTGATAGCCAAAACCAAAGTCATTCCTACTCCGCTGGAACCGATTCTTCACCCTCTCCTTCATCTCCTCCTTCAACCTCTTCTTCCTCCTCCCGTCAGTCCCCTGAACGAGCACCCTTAGATCCTCCATCTATGGCGGAAACCTCGTCTGCCCAAATTTCCGACATAGCAGAGGAGAATTTTGATGAATCGTCTGCCCTGCCTTTTTGGGGTCCCCACCAAAAAGGATTCGAGCGGGCCCGCCATGGGTTTGAGATTGATCCTGAAGCGACTAGAGTCACCGGCTCCTACTCCATTGGCAACTGGCGGTCTATGTGGGGAGGAGCTACTTGTGACGAGCGAATGGTCATCGGCCCGGGCTACTTTCCTTCAGGGTCGGTGGAGATAATCGCCCGCGTTCTTCCATTTGCCATGCTGTCGTCTTCCTGGGAGTTCGCCGTGGCCTCTCGGCTTTCCACTATTGGCAATTGCCCGCCAGGGTGGCACGGCGTCTGGACCGAGGCCTTCACCAATGGCCTTCGCCTTCCGCCATCATCGTTCACGGTCGCCCTGCTTGGTTGCTTTGGCGCTTCACTTGGCGCCTTTAACGTCGGGTGTTGGGCTACCGCCTCTGCTTTTGAATGCAGCTGCAAGACTAAGAAGATCGCCCCCACTCTGAGGTTGTTTCAATTAATTCACTATGCCAAACACACCTCCAACGGCATTAGCTTCGTTCGCCGAGCCGATCTCACTCAAAAGGGCACTTACTCATCCCCGAAACCTCGCCCTACATGGTACCATTCGTTTTTCTACTTCCGCCCCAGCGACGCGGACCATCATTGGGCTTCGCTGCTCCCTTCGTCCTGGTCTTCTGGTGACGTGAGCTCCTTCAATGCCGAGCTTGATCCTACTCCTGACGAAATACTCTTACGTCGCCAGATCCTTCTTGATTGCCATCACTTATCGACCGCTTCTGGCCTGCGGACTGCCCAGACGGGAATACGAGGAGGTATACTTTATGTCTTAGGCGGTGCTGATTGTTTTCCTAGCCGCCGCCGTTCGTCTTGCGTAATTGAGTCGCCGTAGCCAAACCCTTAGGAACGTATAACCTTTATATTATCGCCTTATATTATCGCCTTTTTATGCTCCCTTCTCTTTCCTCCCCCCTTTTTTTTATACTAATCCTTGGATGTACTTTCTCTAGGCGCCGTAAGCCTCGCTGGGTGCCTCCTTAGCACCACTGCGCGTGGTCCTGTCGCCGAGACTCGTCCCGGCCGCTCTGAGACTGCCTCCGTCGCCCCTGCTTCTGCCCAACCTTCGCCTGACAAATCTAAGGGGAAGAGGAAGGCAGCTGAGACAGATGAAAGCTTCCTTTCAAAGAGGAAGAAAAAAGCTGGGGTTTCTAAGCCGAGGAGGAAGGCAGGTGAGGGCTCCAGCAATCCGTTGCCGCCGCCCCCACCAGTGATAGAGGTGGAGGATGTCGATGCTGAGCCTGAAACTCCCCTCCGCCGCTCTCGTCGCCAATCGCCCTTAGAGCGTGACAATCCTTCTGCGAGGGAGCCCTTGGAGCATCTTGTTGACGAGAACGTCATCTCGTATGATGACTCCTATCTTCCTGATGAACCCGTTCCTCTTCCCCGGGATCCGGAGCACCCGGAGTCTGTGCCGGCTGCGGAGCTTGACCTTCGCCCTACCGAGCCTGCTCGCGACCATTCTCGTCCGCCTCCTGTCAACACCGATCGTGCTCGCCGGGCCAGCTGGACAGAGCGGGCTAACGCTCTTTTCAATCGCCCTGCTCCCGCTGGTCGCGAGGGCGAGGGTCCCTTTCGTCTTCCCTACTTCGCTGTCGTTCATCCGGTGGCATCCCACATATCGCCCCGGATGGCGAGTGATATCGCAGAGGAGTTCTCTCGAGGCTTCTACGAGGGGGTGACCGCTCCTGGCGAGGGCTCTGAGATTTCGGACCTCCACGGGGCGACTTCCTGTCGCCTTCTCCAGGTACTTATGGAATGCGTCAGTTATTTGCTTTGTCCTGTTACTTTAGCTCTGCTCGCTGCTTCATACCCTTTACACTTGTTTTTGCTGCCTAGGCCGTGGCCGAGCTTGGCGATCTTTCCTTTGCATGTAAACACATGCAGGAGGAGAATCGGAAGCTGAGGGAGGATGTCGAGAATCTGCGTTCTTTGCGCATGGATCTTACTCGTTATCATAACGAGGAGAAGGTATTTACTCATTTGTCTCTGCTTTCATCACTTCTCGGCTTGTCGCCCTACGGTCCTTGCTAAACCCGCGGGTTGTTGTATGTTTTCTTTATCTTAGCGACGAGCGGATGCAGCGACCTCTGCTGCTGAGTCTCTGAAGGAAAGCCTGGCTGAGGCGACTGGGCGGATCTCCCAGATAGAGGGCGTCCAGGAGGACTTGCAATCTGCCAATAGGCACATTGTCGCCCTTGAAGCCGAGTTGGATGAGGCTCGTGCCAAGGTTGCTCAGGTGGAGGAGATAGCCGCCGAAAGGGACAGAGCTAAAGAGCTGCTTAATGACTCTCTGGCGGCTGAATCGGCGGCGGATCGTGACCTTGCTGCTGCCAAGGCTCAGCATGATGAGACTGTGGCTTACTATACTCATGCTCTCGGCGAGAGCATGCGTGTGGTAATGCGCAGCTGTCGTAACGAGTTCTACGAGCTGTTTCCCAACAAGGGCTGGCCGGGGCGAAAGATGGTTCGAGCCGTCCTCCGAGGTCTCAATCGCTACAACTTCGGGGTTCCCGACCTTCCCGATGCCGAGGAAGAGACTTATTTTCGGGATGCTGCTCGCCTGGAGCGGGAGATAGTGGCGGCCGATGCTGAATATGTAGCAGCCACTCGCCGCAGCCGCGGCTTGCCCGACCTGAATCTCGATGGATCAGAGGTTCAGCCGCCATCATCTGATCAAGCTCCCTCGACCAGCGGCAGAGATTTTAATTCCGCTGTTGACCCTTCCAAGGCTGGCGAGAAAGGTTCCGGCGCGAAAAACCTATGATTCCGCTCTCAACCTGTTGTTTATTATTGTTGTCTTTTCAGATAATTATTATTGCTGTTTTGCCTCTCTTTCTCCTTCTTCTTTTTGTATAGCTACTTTATTAAACTCTTCCTCGCGAATTTTCAGTCTTTGATCTTTTATCTTATTGCACCTCTCTGGACCGATTTGCTTCCTTTCATCATTAATTAGATGTTATACCGATAGCTTTGATGCCCTTAGGTCGTTCACAGCGATCGTCTGTCATGATAAATTTGATGCCTTTAGGTCTTACGCGGCGATTTGTTAATGCCCGTAGGTCTTACATAGCGATTTGTTAGCGCCCGTAGGTCTTACATAGCGATTTGTTAGTGCCCGTAGGTCTTACATAGCGATCCCAATGCCCTTAGGTCTTACATGATAAATTTGATGCCCTTAGGTCTTACATAGTGATTTGTTAATGCCCGTAGGTCTTACATAGCGATCCCAATGCCCTTAGGTCTTACATGATAAATTTGATGCCCTTAGGTCTTACACAGTGATTTGTTAATGCCCGTAGGTCTTACATAGCGATCCCAATGCCCTTAGGTCTTACATGATAAATTTGATGGCGCGGAGACATATATTGGACTCAACCCTTAGGGTCCTTAGTTGCCTTAAAAACTAGCCTCGGTTACAAGTGTCTTTTCAATCATAATATCGCCTGAGATGCATGGAGTTCCAAGTTTTAGGGATCTTTGCTCCATCCAGCTCTGCTAGTTTGAAGGTGTTGGCCCCTACCACCCGCCGTACTCTGTATGGGCCTTCCCATCCGGGGTTGAGCTTGGCCGCTCCGACCGCCGGCTTGAAGATCTTTCGCAGCACTAAATCATTGAGCGCGATGTGATGTGGTCGAAGCTTTAGATTATATCGCCTGGCTAGCTGTTCCTTTTAAGCGATCAGCCGCATCTGCGCCTTCTCTCTTCTTTCCTCAATCATGTCCACGTTAAGCATCAATTCTTGTTCGTTGACCTCGTCCCTGTACTCCTGTATCCGTATAGATGGGATTGAAATCTCCACCAGGAGGACCGCCTCAGTCCCGTATGTTAACGTATAGGGAGTCTCGCCTGTCGCCGTTTTATAAGCCGTACGATGAGCCCATAATACATGATCAAGCTCCTCGACCCATACGCCCTTACATCCATCCACTCTTTTCTTTAATCCTTGCAGGATAAGCTTGTTAGCCGCCTCCGCTTTTCCGTTGGCCTGTGGGTAGGCGACTGAGGCGAATCGTAGATTTATCTTTAAATCATCGCAAAATTCTTTGAAGACTTGTGAGTCGAATTGAGTACCATGATCACAGATAATACTTTCTGGTATGCCGAACCTGGTGACGATATTCTTAAATGCGAACTTCTGTATCTGTTTAGCGGTGATACTCGCCACTGCTTCTGCCTCAACCCACTTGGTGAAATAATCAACAGCCACGATGAGGAATTTCCTTTTCCCTGAAGCTTCCGGAAATGGGCCCAGGATATCCATCCCCCACCTCGCGAATGGCCATGGACTGACATTCGCCTGGAGTGCTGTTGCTGGTAACCTGTGGTAACTTGCAAATTCTTGACATTTGTGGCATTTCTTCACCAGGTCGCCAGCCTCCTTTCTCATTGTTGGCCAATAGAAGCCCTGGTAGATTAAGTTCTTTTCCAAACTTCTTGTTCCCAAGTGAGTGCCACACACTCCTGAATGTACTTCCTCCAGGGCCCAGGCTGCATCCTCCTCTCCCAGGCATCGCAAGTATGGACCCATGGCTGACTTTCGATATAGCTCTCCCCCTATTATAGTACACCTTCCTGCCTTTCGCCGGAGCTTAGTCGCCTCCAACGGATCGCTTGGTACAGTGTCGTCATCTAAATATTGAATGATAGGCGTTCGCCAGTCGCTTTTCCCAATTCCGTTAATCATGTGAAAACACTGCTTCATCCTTGTTTCCTTTTCCACTGTGACCATTCGCCCTTCTTCAAAGTCTGTCGCTGTTGCCAGTTTCGATAATGCATCCGCGTGGCAATTCTCCTCCCTGGCAATCTGGGATATATCCACCTTTTTGAATTCCGATATAAGCAGTTTTACCTCATCAAAATAAGGGAGGAGTGACTCCTCCTTTACCTCAAAGCTTCCATTAACTTGGTTGACTACTATCGCCGAGTCTGAGAAGACTTTGATGTTAGTAACCCCCATACTCTTGGCGATTCGTAGACCAGCCTCTAATGCCCCATACTCAGCTGCATTGTTGGTTCGATTAGTTGCGAATCGCAATGCAACCTCGTGGAGGATCCCACTAGGAGACCTGAGGACTATCCCTGCGCCTGATCCTCCTTTACTCGAGGCCCCATCTGTAAATAACGTCCACTCATCGCCTTCCTCATTATCTTCTTGTACCGCCCCTTCGACGACAAAGTCCGCAAGGACTTGAGCCTTGATCGCCGTTCGTGGTTGGTACCGAATGTCATACTCGCTTAGCTCGATCGCCCACTTGGCTAATCGCCCTGCCATGCTCATAGATCTTAGCGCATTCTTAATCGGAAGATTCATGAGCACATGTATTGTGTGTGCTTGAAAATATGGTCGCAACTTTCTGGCCGCACAGACCACAGCGTATGCCATTTTTTCTATCGCCGGGTATCTTGTTTCAGCATCGACCAAGGTTTTACTTGTATAAAAAACAGGGTGTTCGGCTTTGTCTTCTCTTCGAACTAAAACCGCACTAACTGCCTTTGGAGAGACCGCAATATAGAGAAATAAATCTTCATTCAACTTTGGGGATGTAAGTACAGGAGGTGTAATTAAAAATGCTTCAGCTCTTCAAAAGCTTTGTTACATTTGTCATTCCAGGCAAACTTTGATGCATTCTTTAAAGTTGCAAAGAACGGAGCGCAGCGATCGGCGATCCTGGGAATGAATCGATTGATTGCCGTCAGTCTTCCAGATAGAACCTGAACCTCCTTCACAGTCTTTGGAGGGGCCATCGCTGTAATCGCCGCGATCTGCGCTGGATTAGCTTCAATTCCTCTCCTGGTTATGAGATATCCCAGGAACTTTCCTGATGTCGCCCCGAACACACACTTCAAAGGGTTTAACCTGAGCGAATGCTCCTGCAGTGTATTGAAAGTTTCCCTTAAGTCGCCGAGATGGTCATCAGATCTCTTACTTTTGACCAGCAGGTCATCCACATATGCCTCCATGTTTCGGCTGAGCTGCTTGACGAAGACTTTGTCGATCATTCTTTGGTAAGTTGCGCCGGCATTCTTGAGCCCGAACGGCATTACTCGATAGCAGTAGTTCGCCGTGGACGTCATGAAAGCCGTTTTCTCTTTGATCTTGCCTGCTTAAAGGTATTTGATGATATCCTGAGAACATATCCAGAAAGGACAGCATTTCATTATTCGCCGTTGCGTCTACCAGTTGCTCTATGTTGGGCAAGGGGTACGGATCCTTGGGGCAAGCATCGTTAAGGTTGGTGAAGTCGACACACATTCGCCATGCTCCTGACGATTTCTTGACAAGAACTACATTAGCCAACCACTCAGGGTACTGTACCTCTTTGATAAACCCTGCCTTCAAAAGTTTTTTCCACTTCATTTGCCACCGCTTGCTGCCTTTCTCTGCAGATGTTCCGCCACTTTTGCTGGACTGGGCGACTCCCGGGTTCGATCGCTAGAGAGTGTTTGATGATGTCTGGAGCAATTCCTGGCATGTCACTTGGTGACCATGCGAACAGGTGCGAGAACTCTCGGAGCAACTTGACCAACTCCTGTTTCTTGTTATCGCTCAGGTAGGACGAAACTCGAACTGTCTTACTTTCATCTTCTTCAAACAGCGGTATTGGGACGTCCGATTCTGCTGGTACGACTCTTTCTCTCTCATTCTCCGCCTCCAAGCTTATGGTGAGGCACGTGCTTTTAGTCGCCGCCCTATAACACCTTCTGGCGATGTCCGGGTGTCCCCAGGCAAAACCTATCCCTTCGTTAGTGGCGAATTTTAGCACTTGGTGTACTGGGGAGGAGATTGCTTGAAAGGCGGCGAGTGCAGGCCGCCCTAGGATCATGTTGTACGTGGACTGACAATCCATAACATGGAAGTCGATGGATCGGGTGATCTGCACGTCTCCATCCCCAATGGTTATCGCCATCGTGGCTATACCCTTGATGGGAACTGTGTGTCCTGAAAATCCTGATATGGTAGTTTTTGTCTGTCTGAGCAAGCTAGCTGGCAGGTTCATCTTTTTGTACAGCTCCCAGAAAAATAATGTCCGCAGAGCTCCCTTCGTCAACCATCACTCGCTCCACTCGGCTATTGTGTGTGATTACTTGAATCACCATCGCTTCCAAACTTGGGCCTCCTACCCTGGCCATGTCTTCTTCCGAGAATCCCAACGTTGGGCGACTGACTTGGTCTATCATCATCACCTCCTTTGTTTCTTCCTTTTTGACTTTCTTTGTCGGGCAACTTTCCCCACCGAAAATGGTTTGATAAACGTGTTTTACCTCAGGTCGAAGCTTTTTCTTGCTATCTTCATTGCCCATGGGCTCCTTAAGTCGGGCGAAGACGTCACCCTTCTTGTCTTGTGATTCTCCTTGTTCACGGCGATTATCTTCTTGCGGCTTGTTTTTCCGCTTTGAGCTGACAATGAAATCCCTGAGACGTCCTTCGTTTATCCACCTTTCAATTTCATTTTTCAATTCCCTGCAGTCTTCAGTGGTATGCCCATGCGAGTCATGGAAATCGCAAAACTTTTGGCGACTTCGCTGATCCGGCGAGGTGAACATTGGCCCCGGCCAGTTGATGGGATGCCCCTTATGCTGCATATACAGCAGGATCTTTCTTCGCGATTCTGAGAGGGGTGTATAGTCAGCCCTTTCTTCTTGGTATCCTTTCTCCTGATAACCCCTTTGCTCCCCCGGGTATCCTCTCTCTTGGTAACGCCTTTGCTCCCCCGGGCGATACCTCCCGTATGGCCGTGTCTCAGAGGGCTGCCCTTTGGCCTGCTTGTTCCCTGTGACGGGCTTTTCTTCCATCTTTGCCGCTCCACATAAAGGTTCTGCTAACTGTTCCTCAATCAAAATAATTTTGTGTACTCTGGTTTCCAAGTCGGACAGCGACTTCGGAGCCACCTGCAGCAGCGACTCCCGCAGCCTGCTGTTGTGAGTCGACTGGAACAAACTTGCCGCAGCGATTTCATGATCTACCCTCTTGATGGATTGGACGACCCCAGTCCATTCATCAAAGAACTCCTTCAGCGACTGGTTCGGCTTTTGCCTCAGGCTCACCAGCGCTTGCAACGGGACCGTCCTTGTTTTCTTGCACTCATACTTCTGTGAGAAGATCCTAGCAGAGCCTTCCCACGACGTTATGATGCCCTCCGGTAGGTTCATGTACCACTCCCTGGCCCGCCCTCCCAGTGTCACCGGAAAAGCTCTGCAATATGCGGCGTCGCCAGCCTGCTGCATTTGCATAGCGATCTGGAAGGCTTGCAAGTGCTCGTCCGGGTCGCCAGTACCTACATATCTATCTAGGTTGGGAGGAACCAACCCCTTAGGTAGCGGCTCGGCGAGTATCGCCCTGGACAGAGGCTGGCGAACCGCCATCTGCGCGGGGGAGATTTGAGTAGCAGGGAGGAATTGTTGTAATACTTCCAGATGGGAGTCCTGTGGCGATTGCCTGTCCTGAGTGTTGGCCCTGAGAGCTTGAGCCTGTTGGGCGATCACAGTCTTCAACATCTGCGTAAGTTCAGCATTCTGTTGCTCAAGGGACCGAAATCGCTGCTCCAACAGTTCATAGGCGTCGCCCGCCGGGATAGTACTCTGGGATTCTGAGTCGCCTTCGAATTCGCGCTCCATGTTTCTGATGAGGTTTGGGCTTGCTCGTGAACCTGGGTTGACATGCTTGACAGGTGTTACTCCACCTCCTCTTTCGCCATCCTCGCCACTCGAAGGGGGAATCGCTGATGAAGCCATTCGCCTTAAAAAGTCGCCTGACCGTCCCCTATCTGGCGCGCCAATTGTTCCAGCCTGGTCGCCTGGCCCAATAGTGGAAGCCCAAGCCTGTTGGTCTTCCGGGAGTGGAGTACCTCGTAAGTAACGTGGGGGGTGGTTAGTTCAAGGCAAAGGGGGAGGCGATCAGTTTAAGGAAGGGAAAAGGGAGGCGAGTGACGTACCGCGGAGCGTTTGTCCGCTGAGTAAAGTTGTTGTCCCCTGGTTAATAGGGTGTACGGGGGTATTTATAGTACCTCTGCCTTGGTTGCCAAGGCTGAATCTTAGCCACTCGTTTATAGCTTTCGTAGGATGTTGACACGTGTCGGCTCTGTCTTGGAAACCTAAGTGTCGCCGAGTAACCCTAGGAGGCCGCCGAGCTGGGCCATCGCTTTGGGCCTCACTCCATTTCCTGGGCCTGCCTGTTCGGCCCACCTGATTTACCGCCTGAGTCTGGACCCCCTTGCCCTACGCCGCTGTGTTCGGGCTGCTATGTGGGTCGCCTCGTGGGCCGTCGTGTGGGCCTTTGGACTTCATCGGGCTGGGCCTATCAAAGTTATTGATTAATTTGGTCAAACATCAATTTGTATAAATTAAAAATTATGAATATTTAGGAGAAATATTTTTCAGATAAATATATCTATTGAGTTAGAGAAAATTGAAGAAATAAGGTTGTACCTTAATAAGGGTAATGGTAACTAAGGTCAAGAGTGTGTAATAATCCGAGTCATGAGATCTTAACTAAAGGAGGTTATAAGTCATTTACTATTAACAAATTTAGAGTGTTAATCGAGTTGAGTCAATTTGAATTGAGCATATTTGTCAAACCTAAATATATTCATAAAATGATCTTTACCATAGTCAACTAAGTTTTAACAAACCAATTTTATGGTTTCCTTTCTCAAAATTATTATTTTGGATAGTGTTGGTTTTTTGTAGTATCGACTTTATTTGTTTGAAAATATTTCAAGAGAATTACAATTTCCGTTTTCTATTTTTCTTAAATTATGAATATTTAAAAGAAGTATTTGTCAATTAATATATCTATTGAGCTAGAGAAAATTGGAGAAATAAGATTGTATCTTAATAAGAGCAATGACCAGTGAGGTCACGAGTGTGTAATATTATTAGTTATGGAAAGTACTTATTTTAAGTTTTAACGGGTCAATTGAAGTTTCATTTCTCAAAATGATTTTTATATACAGTGTTGGGTTTTAGTCTCCATTTTATCTGTTTGCAAATGTTTTAAGCAAGTTGCAATTTAATTTTCATTTTATCTCGAACTTACTTCTGTTGGTAAATCAAATATTTTGTTATATTTTTTTGAAGTTGTATTGGTTAAGGAGACATCATTAATTTAAAATATTTGTTTAAAAGAAGTATAAACTTAAAAAAAATTGAGTTACATAAATTTAAAAAATTATGAATATTTAAGAGATTTATTTGTCAATTAATATATCTATTGAGCTAGAGAAAATTGGAGAAATAAGATTATACGTTAATAAGAGCAATGGCCGGTGAGGTCACGAGTGTGTAATAGTATTAGTCATGGGAAAGTGGGTTACAAGTCAATTTCTATTAACAAATTCATAGTATTGATCGGGTTGAGAAAGGTTGAATTGAGCATATTTCACCAAACCTAAATATATCCATGTAACATGATTCTTATTTTCATATTCTTTTCAGTTTTAACGGGTCAGTTGATGTTTCATTACTCGAAATTATTTGTTTATACAATGTTGGGTATTTAGTCTCCTCTACTTTTTTTGGTTGCAAATGTTTTAAGAGAGTTGCAATTTCATTTTCTATTTGTCTCGAACTTACTTTTGTTGGTAAATCAAATATTTTGTTAATTTTTTAACGTATATTCGTTTTGAAGACATCATTCATTTGAAAAGTTTGTTTAAAAGAAGTATAAATTAAAAAAAATAGTTGCATAAATTAAAAAACTTATGAATATTTAAGAGAGGTATTTTCCAATTAATATATAATATATCTATTGAGCTAAGGATGTTTTTTATGAATTATTGAGCTAGAGAAAATTGGAGAACTAAGATTGTACTTTAGTAAGAGCAGACCAGTGAGGTAATGAGTGTGTGATCGTAAGTAAAGTGTGAGTTACAAATCATTTACTATTTAATAATTTAGAGTATTGATCGAATTCAGTCAAATTTAATTAGGCATCATCAAACCTAAATATATTAAAAGTTATCCTTATTTTCATATTATTCTAAGTTCTAACGGGCCAATTGAGGTTCCATTCCTCAAAATAATCATTTTATTAATAGTATTGGGTTTTTTAGTCTCTACTTTATTTGTTTGCGAATGCTTCGAGGGAGATGCATTTACATTTTCTATTTGTCTCGAACTTACTTTTGTTTGTAAATCAAATATTTTTTTACAAATATTTTGAAGTCATATTGGTTTAGAAGACATCATTCATTTGAAAAGTTTGTTATAATTTTTTATATTTTTTCTCCTTTGCAATGATCATAAAATTAATCACAATATTACATTTAAATATTATATGTATTTCGGTACTATATAAAACATTATCTAGATATTTTTATATTTTTTAATTTAAACTAAATAACTTCTCAATTAAGTAAGACGTTAATTATTTTGATTCATTGAGTTTTAGTTTAATTTCAATCCTGATATTTCAAAATTTTAGTTGGTTTACAGTTTTCTAAATATAATTTTAAATCTCTCAATATACAAGATTGTTCTTCATTTACTAATTATATTAAATAAACAACCGAAATATCACATATCGGCCAACGGGCCGAAAAAATGCTAGTATATATAAGTCACTCAAAATGAAAGTTATCCTTTTCCAGATGGGTAAGCAAATTAATTAAGGAGGTCAAATCATAATTATATTTATGGCCTATATAGTATTTTCATTTACGTATAATAATGTTAATTATATACGTATGTAGATATAATTGCGAGGCTGAGTCACTAAATCCAGACAAGGTGAATGGAAGCATTGTAATTTGCGGCAGTAGTATTGATCTCGATGGAGAAGAAATTATAAAAAAACAAGGGTGGAGTTGGGATGATCATTTCACAACCAGTGTTGGAAATAGATGCTAATGCATACATCATCCCGGCTTCATTGGTCACCCACGAATCAGCAAACTCCATTTTCCATTACATCATTGTCACCAAGTAAGTAACTAGCTAATATACATAACCATGGTAATTAATTAATTAATCGAGATAAAGTATAATGTATACGTACGTAAATGTAACTAATCATGTTTTGATTTGGCTGCAAGAAGAGCCCCAAAGGCAGTCATTTACAGAACAGAAACCATGACTGTTGATGATGCCCCGTTTGTGGCCGAATTTTCATCACGCGGACCCAACGTTATATCCCGGACCGTTCTCAAAGTATACTATACTTACTAACTAAATATAATATGGATTACCATCACTAATTAACAGCTAGCTTGTTGCAATGATTAACTTAATAATTATACATAATATGTTGTTAATTAATTATTTAATCAGCCGGACCTCGGAGCTCCTGGAGTCAACATACTGGCCAGCTACTCAAAGATTGCGGCGGTTACTGAGGCACCGAGTGACGACAGGCACCAACTTTACAATATCATGAGTGGGACATCAATGTCCGCTCCTCATGTGGCGGCGGCCGCGGGTTACGTCAAGTCCTTCCATCCGACGTGGTCTCCCGCGGCCATCAAGTCTGCCCTAATGACCACAGGTACGAGTTACGTTACACTAATCACTATATTATATACAATCAAATATTTCTATAAATATAAGTAATTATAGAACAACTTTGTTTCCAATTTCGTTCCAAATATATGTTTCAGCGTCAAGGATTAAAGTGGAGGACGCCATAGCAGAGTATGCATACGGAGCTGGACAAATAGACCCACTGAAAGCAATCCACCCAGGGCTGGTGTACGACTCCGTATCGCCCAAGGACTACATAAGCTTCCTTTGCAATGAAGGCTATACGGAGTCAATGTTGAGGAAGGTAGCGAGGCACGACGTCGTTTGTCCTTCACATGTGAGCCTCCGCGGACATGACGTTCTCAACTACCCATCCATGAACTTGCAAGTCAACTACTCAACACAACTAGTACTACTGAACAAGTCCAAATCCAATTATTCGGTGGAATTCCATAGGATGGTGACGAATGTGGGTCCTGCTGGGAATGCGACGTACACAGCTGTGGTGACTGAGCCTGAGGGAATTCATGTTAGTGTGATGCCAACAGCACTAAAGTTCATGAGCAAGTATGAGAAGAAATCTTTCAAGGTTGTCGTCACGATTACAAAGCTGAAGAAGATTGGTGATGGGGTAGTGCTTTCGGGAGCCTTGGGGTGGAAGGACACGGCGGGGCATGTCGTCACGACTCCTATTGTGGTTTCCTCAGCCATGGGATGACTTAAGTAAGAGTAATTAGTATGTTCCATAGTAGTACTATGATGCTTAAGTAAGATGTTTCTGCTCTAGCTATTAGTAATTAACGGTGGACGTAACTTAAACAAGTACCATCTATGTATATAGTCTACATAGTTTGGTTGGGTGCATCGTCGTTTTGAATATTTGTAATATGCAAACTCAGGCATCTACGTACGTACTATATATGTCAAGTTGTCTACTTGTCTTAGTCTCTTAGAGTACTCTTGGGTGTTTAATTATAATTTGAATGGAAAATATTATCATACCGTAACTTTAGATGCATGTGAATAAAGATTGAGTCAATCAACTTATGTACTCATTTTCATGATTCTCCTTAATTATCGTTGTTGGTAAGGTCTTCCCTTTTATGAATTGATCAATGTCGCATGATTTTAATATAATCAAATTATGTTAAATTAACTAATACATATGATAATTACATCTTCACAAATAATCCAACTAATTGGAATTGGTGCAAAACGAAGAAAACGTTTTTGCTATAAAGCTTACATATATACTAACGGAGATTCATATGTTTCTCCGTTGTAATCAAGAATGTGAAGATCGATTCTCTAATTATCATGCACTCACTCGGACACATTGATGCACAACCACCGCATTCATGTAGTTTTTATCTGCCATCTTGAGATATATTAGCATCGTTGTTATTGTCAAATTTAAAAGATATCATCGTCAGAAAACAAAAAAGAGGGTTGAAGTGATAACTTAAGCAATGGTGAAAATGATAGAACTGGTGAAAATAGCTAATATGTTAAATCTTAACACAAAGTTGTTGTAATATAGTGGTAAGTATTCGTAACTGTCACGCGATTACCCGCATTTTATCCCCAACCAAATCGTTTTAATGTTTTATCCGAGTACGGTCCATTTTATGTTCTTTACTAAAAGCTGGGTTTCAAAGTAATTCGGCCCATGGACTTCAGCCTACAAGGCAAGCTCAAAACCCTTCGGCCCACATTTTTTTTTAAACTATCTCGGATCCACTTAGGCCTGCAAATCTTCCTTTCCACCTACATTAGTGCACAATCCATGTCAAGTTGAAAGCAAGACAACGCTTACAACTTTAGAAAATGCACTAATAACTTGTAATTTATTATTAATAATCTTCATTCCTATGGATATTACCATTCTCAATTTACACTCACGAATTAAGTTCTTGTGTCTAGTACCGTTGAGTCATTCATGTCAACCAAATCAAATAAATAGAAGCTTGGATAATGTACTAGATTGATTGTTATTGATGATAAATAGAAACTCAGCTATCGGTAATCAAAATTTCAAATAAATGTATGTGATCAACAAGGTAAATAGCAGTTGCAGAACCAAAGAGCAACGCTATCGCATTGTCCACTAGCATCACGACCGAATCTCCCAAGACAACCTCCATAGCATCGAGATTTGAAGCAGTCTCCACGCATGCTATACCCACCATTCCGACAAAGCTGTTTGGGTGCTTCTGAAGCATCCACTCCAATTTTTATTAGTTGATTTCCTGCAATTCCCAAAAATAAAAATAAAAATTATAGAATCCACATGTGATCGAGTTAGCAATATTCATATTCACCATGTAATTTCAAAACACAAAAAAAAAAAAAAATTATAAATGTATCTTACCAACAACAATTATAAAGAGAAGCAACAAAAAGTGACTTGGATTAATCGACTGAGTCTTCATCTTCTACCGTATGTGGAGAAATAGTATTTTGATAGTTATGATGTTTATCTTAAAATGAGGGTATGAAATAACTATGTTGTATTAGTTCGAAGGATTACTATCTACATATATATATAAATGAAAATGAGTAACGTTGTGTTTTCAATTTTTTGGTGGATAAATGAATGAAGATATTTCTTCTGTTGAACTCTTCCTTCTATGGACAATTTATTACAGAATTGTATTTATTATTTACTTTGAGGATTTGAATGCTCATGAAGGATTAGTTATAAGAGTTAATTTTGTACAGTTAGCTTAGAACTTAATATGAAACCAGAAGAAAAAAAAAAGTAAAAAAAACAGCTTAGAGCTTAATTTTGTTTTTTATTTATTTATCTAGTTTCAATTTGTTCAATATTATGAGTTCGATGATTATGTTTTCAATCCTCTCTCGAGTGAATATTGAAAATCTAATTTAATACTTATTAGTTTTTTAGATGATCAATTGTGTTTTTTGACGACATTTTTTAGATGATCAATTAAGATATGAATAATTAATCCAAATCTTACTGGCACTATGTAAATAGGACTTTCAATCCTTATAATAAATGCAGTTAAAATTTAATCACATGGTCAACTATTTAGTCATAAAATTTTCTCATTACCGTTACAGTTTCATTAGTTTTTAGTGTATGCATAATAGCATATAGCTAACGTATATGGAGTAAATAGTGAGGTAGAAATAGTTTATAATTCTCATTAATCTGGACCTCTAAAAAACAATTGAAAATTTAATGTAAATCTAAGTGTATGTGTTTATGGATCTAATATTAATAGCTAATAAAAACCATCCAATTCAGTTGAAATATAGAAGTCTTTTAAACGGAAAATTTAACTAAGGTGAAATGCTCTGAAGTAAATGTTTACGTTGTTTGGAAACATTAACTGTTTAAGGTCACGATCCATCGTGACCGATATCAATCTTCTTATATATATAAATGATTCCATCGATCTACAAAACATTAACCTTTAAGACGCGACATGAAGATGAGTCAATCAACTTATGTACTCCTTTTCATGATTCTCCTTGTCGTCGCTGGTAAGGCTTTCTCTTTTATGAATTGATCAATGTTGCATGATTTGAATGTGTCAAATTTAACCAATACATATGATAATTACATATTTACAGATAATCACCTAACTGGAGTTGGTGCAAAACGAAGAGAACGCTTTTGCTATAAAGCTGACATATATACTAATGGAAATCCACATGACTTTCTCCGTTGTAATCAAGAATGTGTAGATCGGTTATCTAATTATCATGCACTCGGACACATTGATGCACAACCACCGCATTCATGTAGTTGTTACTTGCCTTGTTGAGATATATTAGCATCGTTGTTCTTGTCGAACTTATAGGATATATCACCGTAAAAAATAATATCTACAATAATTAGTGTGTATCGTTAGTATAACCTTTTTGTTGTGGATTTAATGGAAGAAAAATAGATTCTTTGCGGAAATAAAATGGGTGTATTGATTTTTTTTTTGTCGTGGAAGCTCTTATTAAGGAGGATCATAGATCGTGCACCATCCTAACTAAAAAAAAGAGGTTGGGGGTGGGGTGGGGTGTGGGTGGGGGTGGCTACATTGACGTTAAAGGATAAGCCTAAAGTTTTGGTTAAGCCCTAATTTTCATTTTGGACAACAAAACGAGTTAGATAATGCATAAAGAATCTATAAGTTTTGACGTTAAAGTATGGTCCTGTACCATTAGGCCAGGGCCCTTAAGTTTCATTTTGGACCGCAAAGTGAGTTAGATTATGCATAAAGAAATCATGCTGCATAAAATTAAGGCCTCTGCCAACAGGTGAGATTTAGTAGGATAAAAAATTCGACTATGTACCTGACATCACCTTCTATTATTAATAAATTCGGTAGATTTGAAGTTTTAAATTAATGACAGAAAACTTAAAAAAGACAGAATTGATTAAGCAATTAAGTATATAAATCAAATGGGTTTATTAATTCAAAAAAAAAACAAATGGGTGTATTATAATTTGCAAATGAGTATATAAATCAATGAAGGAAAAATAAACATACAATTAATTATTTAGTCGAAGGTTAATGAATTAGAAACACAAAATTGAGTGACAATATACATTTTTGAAAGACAAAAAGGTTATACAACAACTCTAATGATAACATGTATACGAGGATGAAGAATCACTTCACCACTGGGGCAATGCAACCAGGGTGAAGAATCTGACTACTGCAAGGAAGGCAAGCACTACACCACCTACAAGTGCTCGCCTCCTGTCACTGGCCGAACCAAGACAACTTTGACTTGGAACAGCTTCGAGAAGAAGGGAGCGGAGGTGGACCGTCTGAATGCGATAACAAGTACCACCCCGATGACAGTCCTGTCGTCACACTATCGATTGGATGGTTTAACAACAAGAGCAGATGTCTCAAGTTTATCAACATTTATGGGAATGGGAAGAGTGTTAGGGCTATGGTGGTTGACGAGTGTGACTCTACCATGGGGTGTGATTCTGACCATGATTATCAACCTCCTTGTCCTAACAACATTGTCGATGCGTCTAAAGTAGTGTGGAAAGCGTTGGGAGTTCCTGAGGATAACTGGGGTGATCTTGATATCTACTGGTCCTATGCTTAATGCATCTTTCATGGTCATGAACTTATGTAATGTATTATGTATATAGTACCGCAATACTTATTCTTGTAGTTTCGTTTTTGAATTGTGAACCATTATATATTATATTACATGACTATGCTTGTATACAGTCGTATTAAGTTGAACGTGAACACAAAATTTTACTAGTTTATAAAAAAAAAAAAATTGGGAACTTCTGCGTGTTTTCTCTCGAATGAGAGCTGTTTTCCCTTATGAGGGTTAGGGTTTTCGTTTCTTTTTCTCGTTCTTTGTGCTGCGCCGCCGTTGGGTTCTCCTTCGCCGATCTTCTTCTCTGCTTGCGTGCGAATAGATTCCTCCCTGCTCGCTATCTTTCCGCTTGCGGTTGGTAACGAGGCCCCTTGAATCTCTGTTACTGAGTAACGTGGGACTCCTGGGCTAGGGTAGAGGTTCGTTTTTTGCGCTCTTCAGAGTTCTGGCTTGGAAACCTGGCAGGTTATTACCATGACGGACAAAGCACAACAAACCCTAGAACGTGAACTCCAAGCGATTCGCGATCTCGCCATTGATGATGAGCCGCTGCTGTTTGATGAGGAGGAAGATGAGGTCGTAGCATGGGGCTACGAGCATTGTTTGGTGGGATTGTTGTTGACTAACAAGCATTATAACTTCAATGCTTTTAAGAATCGAATGGCTAGCATCTGGCAGCCGGGGCGCGGACTACAAATACAGGAACTTGGGGATAATCTAATCCTCTTTCGCTTCTTCCATGAGAAAGATGCACGATGGGTCATGATGAATGGTCCCTGGATTTTCGACTACCAACTCCTGCTTCTTCACGAGATGGTCAAGGAGAAAATTACCGGGACAGGTTGAGTTGCACACGGCGGAGTTCTGGATTCAGGTTTATAACTTACACTATGGTGCTTTTCACAGAGAGAGTTGATAAAGCATTGGGTGATTTCATCGGCACTTATGTTTCATATGACGAGAGGAGCTTTGCTAAGTCGGGTGGCATGTTTCTGCGTGTCCGTGTGTTGTTGGACGTTCGACAACCCTTGAAGCAAGAAAAAAAGATTCAAAAGGCCAAGAGTGAGATTATCATGGCAAAATTCCGGTATGAGAAGTTACCTAACTTCTGCTTTATTTGCTGCCGCATGGGACATATCGATCAACAGTGCGAAATTTATTTCCGTCTCTCGGATGATGAGATAGTCCGGGCGTGGGATATAACACTGCGTGCTCCCCCCAAGAACACAATGACGATGGGTGGAGAGAGATGGCTGGTCGAGGAAGGGAAGGAGGGTACAAATCACCCACTGAGTGACGTGACTAATGGCATGGGCATGCAACGTTCAAAGGCTGATTCTCTGAAGCTTAATTTGGGAGCTACTGTAGCTACTAAAACCCTAGCCTTGGAGAACGTCCCCTCAGAGTTGGCTAGTGTGAGTGATATTATCATCATCCCGGAGGACAGGAAAAGGCCACGTACGGGGCCGGCTCGACGTATTATGAACGATGGGATGGAGGTGGAGTACGGCCTTGGGGCAACAGTTGGTAGTATTGGGATCCAGGAACCCAGAAACCTGGCATCGACAGGACTGCGAGGGAGCAGTACCTGTCCGGGACAATGATTGTCTTGAGCTGGAACTGTCGGGGCCTCGACAACCCCCAAGCAGTTCGGGCATTAGGTGATCTCTTGAGAGATCACCGGCCGGATGTGGTGATGTTGATTGAAACGTTTGTTAATAAACAGAAAATGGAGGAGCTTCGTGTGAAGTTCAAGCTGGGAGGATGTTTTGCAGTTGACGCTAGAGGTCATAGTGGCGGCTTGGCGATTCTTTGGAAGGCGAATATTCAGGTTACTCTTTCCTCCTACAGTGACAACTTCATCAATTTTTTGGTGCATGATGGCGATGTTGGGGTGTCACAAATGACTTGTTTTTACGGGTACCCTGAGGGTATTAGGTGGAGGGAATCGTGGAATTTATTGCGATCTATTTGTGGGGAGCCGGAGGAGAGATGGTGTTGTATGGGAGACTATAATGATATTTTGTCACAAGGCGAGAAAAACGGTCTCCATGAGAGGCCTCAAGCATTTATTGATGGGTTCCGGGAGACTATCCTTGATTGTGGCTTGTTTGATATTGAGCTCCAGGGGTACCCTTTCACTTGGGCTCGGGCTAGAGGTCAACCCCACGGAGTGGAGTCAAGACTCGATAGGGCTATGGCGAATGACGAATGGAGAAGAGCTTACCCGGCTGCTAGCTTAACAAATCTAGTTGCCCCGACGTCTGACCACACACCAATTTTGCTGAATACGACAGGTTTGGAAGAGAGGGGGGGTCGTCGCTCTTTTCGGTTCGAAAATAAATGGTGTGAGAAGGCTGATTTTTTTGAGCTAGTCGAGCAAAGTTGGAGGAATTCAGCGGGTACTCTAGTTGATAAATTGAGAGCATGTGCAGCTGAGTTGAATAAATGGGGGAATGATATTGCCTTCCGCTTCAGACGTGACATCAAGAAGGGAAAAGAGGAGCTTGCCCGACTCCGTAATATTATGGAGAAGAGGCAGCTGCCGAGTATGAGACGTGCCAATCAGAGGTGTTACAACTTTTGCAGGCGGAGGAGACTCATTGGAGGCAACGAGCCAAACAATATTGGCTTCGTGATGGGGATCGAAATACTACCTATTTTCACTCTGTTGCCACTGCCAGAAGGAGCAGAAATTCCCTTAAATTTCTGGTTGATAATAACGGTACACGGGTGGAGGACGACGACGCAATGGGTGAGGTAGCACGTGGGTATTTTCATGAGCTGTTTACAAGCGAAATTTGCTACACTGACCCTGTCGTTAACACGATTGAAGCAAGGGTAGTGGCAGCTGATAACGTGATGTTGCTGGGGCCGATTTCTGACGAGGAGGTTCGTTTAGCTGTGTTTAGCATGGACCCGAACAAGGCTCCGGGACCCGACGGGTTTAACCCAGGTTTTTTTCAGAAGTGTTGGGCTATTGTCGGACGAGATGTTGGTACTGCCTGTCGTGCATGGTTCGATGCAAGCTCTCTTCCTAAGGATATCAATTTAACTAATATTGTCCTTATTCCAAAAGTTGATAGTCCGACTACCATGCGAGACTTTCGGCCGATCTCTCTGTGTAATGTGACGTATCGTATTATAGCAAAAGTCTTGGTTACCCGACTACGCAAGCTTATGCCCCGATTGGTGTCGGAGGAGCAATCAGCCTTTATTGGGGGCCGGTCGATCACTGATAATGTGATGTTAGCATGTGAAACTCTCCACAGCATGAAAAGACACTACAGGGCTAAGTGGGGTGAAGCTGCGTTGAAAATTGATATATCGAAGGCTTATGATCGTGTTGAATGGAAGTACGTGGAAAATGTTCTCTTACGAATGGGGTTTGCACCAAGATGGGTGAGATTGATGTTGATGTGCATTCAGAGGGGTGGAATATAAAGTGCTGGTGAATAACAATTTAACGGAGAGCATTGTACCGGAAAGAGGCACTACAAAAAACTGTGCATTTAGCGTCGGTCAAACCGGATTTTTCGCGTCGGTCAAAGCCGACGCTAAAAACATGTCGCGTCGGTCGAACCGACCGACGCGAATAACGGTGACGCTAAATTTTAGCGTCGGTCGAAACAGTAACCGACGCTAAATGTTCTGACCAACCGACGTAAAATTCGCCCAGCCACCCACTGGTTGGTTAGTCGGTTGGGTGGGTTTAGTTTTTTGTTTTCGTTTTTTATATTCGTTTTTAATTTTTGATTGTTATTTTCATTTTTTATCTTCGTTTTTTATATTCATTTTTTCCAAATCTGTGTTTTCCAAGATCTGGATTTTTCTAGATCTGTGTTTCTAGATCTATGAGGGAGGGGGTGGCGGCGGGGGTGGTTTTGTGAGGGAGGGGCGACGGCGGTGGTGGTTTTGTGAGGGAGGGGCAGCGGCGGTGGTGGATCTGTGAGGGAGGGGCGGCGGCGGTGGTGGTTTTGTGAGGGAGAGGCGGCGGCGGTGGTGGTTTTGTTAGGGAGAGGCGGCGGCGGCGGCGGTTTTGTGAGGGAGGGGCGGTGGCGGTGGTGGATCTGTGAGGGAGGGGCGGCGGCGGGGGTGGTTTTGTGAGGGAGGGGCGGCGGCGGTGGTGGTTTTATGAGGGAGGGCGGCGGCGGTGGTGGTTTTATGAGGGAGGGGCGGCGGTGGTGGTGGATCTGTGAGGGAGGGGCGGCGGCGGTGGTGGTTTTGTGAGGGAGGGGCGGCGGCGGTGGTGGATCTGTGAGGGAGGGGGCGGCGGTGGTGGTTTTGTTAGGGAGGGGCGGTGGCGGTGGTGGTTTTGTGAGGGAGAGGCGCGGCGGGGGTGGTTTTGTGAGGGAGGGGGGAGGGAGTTGAGAGGATGAGGGTTCGAGAGGTTTTTAAGAGAGGTGGGAAAGTTTCAGGAGAGAGAGGAAAGGATTTAGGGTTAGGGTGGTGACTGAGAGGTTTAAATAGGTGTGTGTATTTAGCGTCGGTCGATGACCGACGCTAAATTGAAAAAAATGCCTGACGCTAAATACAGATTTTTTTAGGGTTAGGGTGGAAATAGGTGTGTGTATTTAGCGTCGGTCGATGACCGACGCTAAATACAATAACGCCCGACGCTAAATACAGATTTTTTTTCTAACCGTAAACCAGATTTAGCGTCGGCCATTTAGCGTCGGTCGAACGGCGACCGACGCTAAATGTCGGTCAAACGCGAGTCAACATTTTAGCGTCGGTCGTTTGTCCAACCGACGCTAAATACTTTCGTGCCGACCGACGCTAAATACTCCTTTTTTTGTAGTGAGGATTGCGTGGGCTGCCCCTTGTCTCCGTTCCTCTTCGTTCTTTGTGCAGAGGGCTTGTCCTCGATGGTTAGAAAGGCGGCCTTGGATGGACTTATTCATGGGGTGAGGGTGTGTCGTGGGGCTCCTACAATCTCTCACCTTTTGTTTGCCAACGATAGCTATTTCTTTTTCCGAGCAGAGATTGAGGAAGCGAGCAGATGAGACGCCTTTTTGACATGTACGCATTGGCATCTGGCCAGCTTATTAATTATAGCAAATCATCTGTCTCATTTAATGCAAGTACTGATGGTATGATGAAGGAGGGGGTGTGGGCCTTGCTAGGAGTGGCGTACAGTAATGGGGATAATAAATACTTGGGCATGCCATCCATCATTGGAAGAAACAAGAAGCAGGCTTTTGCCTTTCTTAGGGATAGGGTGTGGGATCGGCTCCATCCCTATCTAGTGGCCGTATTTCGCAAGGTGGTCGGGAGGTTCTTCTTAAGAGCGTGGCCCAAGCGATTCCACAATATTGTATGAATGTCTATCTTATCTCTCCCTCGCTTCTTGACAGATTGAGAAGATGATGAACTCATTTTGGTGGGGTGTGAAGAGTGGAGCTAGGAGGGGGTTGTCGTGGATGCGGTGGGAGCGTCTTTGTGTACGTAAGGATCAAGGTGGTATGGGGTTCCGCGATATGCATGGGTTTAACCTAGCAATGCTTGGGAAGCAAGGATGGAGGTTACTCTCTAATCCAAATACTCTTGTTAGTCGAGTCTTCAAAGCTAGATATTTTCCCAAGGGGGTTTTTTGTCGGCACGAAAAGGTTTCGGTCCGAGTCCTATTTGGCAGAGTATTTACGCAGCTCAAGGAATTGTTCGAAGTGGGTATCGGCGGAACATAGGAGATGGTCGGTTGGTTGATGTATGGGACTCACCGTGGGT
This sequence comes from Linum lewisii, assembly GCA_034768395.1. Lineage (NCBI taxonomy): Eukaryota > Viridiplantae > Streptophyta > Magnoliopsida > Malpighiales > Linaceae > Linum > Linum lewisii. The sequence goes on along the minus strand of CM068296.1, from coordinate 11,555,073 downwards.
TCGTGATGATGACAACTTATTTATTGACACCCCTCGGGACCCCGAGCTACGTGGATTACGTGTCTGTGATCTGTTCATCCCTGGAGTACGAGAATGGGACGTGGAATTAATTCAAACTCTTTTTTCAGAAAGGGATGCGAACGCTATCCTAGGCATTCCTCTTATGGAGGGGGAGTTTGATGGTCGGAGGATTTGGCATTTTGGTAATAAGGGTGAATATACAGTCAGATCTTGTTACAGGCTTATTATGGATAGGATGGTGCCACGAGATCACCTTGATGTACCAGGACCGTGGAGGAGACTTTGGGATGCTTAGTGCCACCTCGGATGCGAGTATTCATTTGGCGAATTACACGAGGGATCCTGCCGACGAGAATGGCTTTGCAAAATAGGCACATGGGAGTTCCGCATGAGTGCGGGGTTTGTCGTACGACTATGGAGAATACTTGGCATCTCTTCCTTGCTTGTTCTTTTGCACGACGCTGTTGGGACGTTGCAGGTATTGGCCGGAAGATTGAGGAAAGCATGCTGGCGGCAGAATCCATGCAGGAGTGGGTGATGACACTCGATTTGACGTGATTATCAGCCTCATTTAAGCGACATTTCCTTACTTGAAACGTGGTTTTAGGGGTAAAATAGCGAATATTCACTCAACTACCCTATTTCCTACCGATTTGGTTACTTTGGCCCTTTTTGGGTCAATTTGATGGTTTTCTAGTGTTTTTGTGATAGCACAGATTTTTGCCATCATTTACGTAGCCATGGATGTATTCAAGACCTCAAGGAGTGAACCAGAAATCAAACCGGATTCAGAACCGAAGATCCAACTGCCCAACACAATATTTTCGCCGAATACTACACAGTTTTCGGCGAAAATACCTTCAGAAACTCACAGGCTGATTTACACTGAAATTTTCGGCGAAAACTACTTTAAGTTTTCGCCGAAAATCATAGAAGAAATCAAACAGGGGATTTTAACTAAAGTTTTCGGCGAAAATTACTTTATATTTTCGCCGAAAATATCTTCCAAATCCGGCACTGTATTGGAAACCCTAAGCGTGCCTATTTAAAGAGAAGCAGCCGGCAGCCAAAGGGGGAGAGGAATCATTATTCATATTTTCACAAATCATACTTTTGAGAGTCAGCCGACTCTAGGGTCAATAGATAGAGTTTAGAGAGTTCGAAGATCCGTGGAGAGATCGTGACGCCATCCTTCCACCTCGGAGAGCTCGGAGCTTAAAGTTGAAGATCCAGGAGATTGAAGCTTCGCGGGAGTCGTCAAAATTAGGTTTTTCAGTTTTTATCTGTTCCTCCTCTGTATGATGATCTTCATTGTTGCCTTTGATTCTCTTGTTTCTGATATGAGTAACTGAACTTGTAGAGCTTAGATTAGATGAACCCTAAGTGACCAGGGCTTTAAAGCGGTCACGGATCGGCGGTGATTAGATTCGAAGTTCAATCAGTTCTTTTTCATGTTTGATTCGTTCTTCATTGTTCATGTTTCTTGTCTGGATTGATCACCTAGATTAGATTCTGGTTAAGCTAAGGATAGAAGCGAACGCTCGCCTTACTTTAGAACATCGAATTAAACAATTAACCTTATAATTGGAGCGTGCCTTTCGTAGGAACCGGTTAGGGTTAATTCACTGCAAGAGTAACTCATTAATCACTAGTAATCACACCAATTAATTAAGTCGTTGCGAGAGGCGATCGTACCCGGGCGGCTAGTTAATCTTGGTAGTTAGAACGGATAGAGCGAACGTTCGCCGGTCTTAAACCTAAGGGTAAGGAGTTATGGTGGTGTATAGAAACCGATTGAATTGGAATTGAAAACCGCTGATCTTGTGATTGTCGTTGCTCTGGTGATCTAAGGGGGATTCGAAATCTAAGTTCGTCTATCTTCTCGTTAGTCAACCTTTTACTTTTCTGTCTTTTATTTTTCCTTTGTTCATTAGATTAGAAGTCGTGGAACTCACACCACGCACTAAGTGCTTAAACCTGAATAAATTGTCAGCTTCTTTGAGTAGTCAATTAGAAGAAACCCTGTGGAATACGATCTACCCTAGCTTCACAGCTTGGTAGTATTTGATACCGCTAAAACTGCAGCTATCAAATTGGCGCCGTTGCCGGGGACTCTTCTAATTGTTTGAAAGAAGAGTTGGCAAATTATTCTTCTACCTTTCCGCCTTACCATTTATTTTCCCTCCATATTTCCATGATTTACCTGGGTAGTGCTTTTGAGTTTTGATTATGCAGGATTACAGTTGGGATGACCGGTACCGAGAGTGGTACATCAATGAAGCACCATATCCCGAAGATTATCGAGAATTGCTACATCAACAACAACTACAGACGGCGAGATTTGACTCCCTCTTTGATAAGATCTCTTCAATGCTACAAGGTTACCAAGAGACACACCAACAAGAGCATCAAAGTAGCGCTAGAGATAACCAAGAAACGCTTCATGAACATCAACAATGCTCATTGAGAACCCAATCTGCCTTGGATAATATCTCTTCATTGCTACAAGCTCATCTCACGACGGACATCAAGCTCGAGCAACCAAAGCAGTTAATGACAGAAGACGCTCAAGAGCTGTTCGAAGAAGAAGATGATGATCCTATCCATGACTATTATGAGCTAGAAGAATCCTTGGTGGTGGTGGTTGATGAAGACATAGAGCCAATCCATCTTGAAGTTGAAGCTGAAGAGGAGCACATAGAGATTGAGGAGATACCCTCACCTACACTTCCACCGAGTCAACCTGTAGAGAAGATGGAGCTCATTGATCATGCCGCGCCGTACTACCTCTTTCCTCCTCTAGTAGGAGAATTCAAGAAGAACTGGTCATCCAACCAAGATCGCGATCTATTGGAGCACTACCGGTTACATCACCCTGCTGGAGTGCTACATGGCACTCAACCGCTGTCCTTGAAGAAGATGATTGACTTCAAGGAACTCCTAAGTTGGGGTCCCTAACAGGTATCGTCCGGCTCAAGGACGTTAAACAAGAGCGCTTCGTGGGAGGCAACCCACGGCTGGAGTCTGTTTTTAATTTTTTGTCAAACTTAGTATTTTAGAGTCGGTTCGGGGGAGCCAAAAGTGTCAGTTTGTTTGTTTCTTATTTTTTGTGTGTAGACTGCGTGTCGTAGTGTCAGTCGCAAGTTGATTGAGGTCGTTCCAATTTTTGTGGATTTAACTGTGATTTTCTGAAGTTTGCCGGATTTGCGAAAATATTTTCACCCGAGTAGTTCAAAATTTTCGGCGAATATTCAACCTCATTTTCGGCGAAATCGCCTTTTGGTTTTCACTGAACCTCCCTGTTTCATATTTTCGGTCCGAAATTTATAATGTTTTCGACGAAATTGAACTTGAAAACCAAGCAGTGATTTGAACTAAAGTTTTCGGCGAAACCATATGGTTATTTTCGGCGAAAACGCCTTCGAAAATCCGGCAGTGCATTTGAACTAAAATTTTCGGCGAAAACACCCTCTTATTTTCGCCGAAAACTCTTTTGAAAATCACCCAAAATATTCACTTTAAAATTCGGATTCACCCTCTCTCTCTTCCTTCTTTCATTTTCGAAACTTTTCTCTAAAAAAAAAAGAGTCAAAATATTTTCAAAAATTCCCCTGACCTTCTTTGTTCGACTTTTATTATGTGTGGATCCGGGACACTTGTCCCGGTATCCTTTTGATCTTTTTGTTGTTTTTGTTTTGTAGGATCTTGAGTAGCTACTCCGCTCCGCTCCGGACGCTCCGTGTTCATCCCCTACACCGACCATCTCGTCACAGGTTCTTCGTATCTCTCTACTCTAGTTTAGTCCTGTGAGGACACAGAACCGTTTAAGTGTGGGGTAGGAGTCTAGGATTATGCATGATCTTGCTTGCTATCTATGATTCTGTGGTTCAAATTTGAAAATTCTCTAGCATATAATTGCTCAATTCTTGACTTTTGATGTTAAATTGACTTCAATTTTGATCAATGACATCTAGACTGTTCCACTTAGAACCTGTAACCAACGTGTCAAAACTGATATTAAATGAGTCTAGGTCAGAACAGATCATAAATCACTTCTGTAGTTGAAACTGATAATTGAATTAATTGGTTTGTTAATCACGAAGCTCGATAACACTGTTCTAAGATGATAAATGCTAGCTTCTTCCATGTTTTTCACTCCATATTTGTTCACCTGTGATTGTGGCTAGAGATTAGACGGAAATCCAATTCGAAATCTTGTGTAAAAAGTTATAACTAGCTAGGACCAAGTGGCTAAATTGTTGAATCAAGTAATTGAGTTGTTCAAGTTAATGTTAAGTCTTTAAAGTGCTGAAAATAAAGCTAGGCAAGCCCGACACCTAAGTGAAGTGTTCGGGTTGAGCACTAGCAAAGACACAAATACTGTGAGCTAGGCAGGTCCAACACCTAAGTGAAGTGTTTGGTATCGAGCACTAGTATGCAGTAAATAAATTGAAGGAAGAAGTCGAAGCTTGAAATTAATTGTTGTTTAAATCGGTCCTAGCTAGAACATGTAACGCACAGATCTAGAAACGGATGAAGTTGAGTCGATAGCCACGTCACTTTTCCTACCTCCGCGTCCACATCATGGCTAGAGCTTAAAGTCTTTTTGATTAGAATTGGTGTTATCGTAGTCGGTTAATCATAATTAATTGTTTTGCCAAGAAACGAGCTTTGTTAAAACCACTACTTGAAGTGTGCAGAAATTAGTGAGATCGAAAACTTGTTTGGTTGATGTTCTTACATGTGTAGGTTAAGTTTCTACGTGGAACAGTCTAAACCAAATTGTTAGAATTGAATCTCAGTTTAATCTCGTGTCATTTGTGAATTTGAGTATGTTCTAGTTCAGTTTGCTTGAGGAAAAGCAAAAGCTTAAGTGTGGGGTATTAGGAGTCTAGGATTATGCATGATCTTGCTTGCTATCTATGATTCTGTGGTTCAAATTTGAAAATTCTCTAGCATAGAATTGCTCAATTCTTGACTTTTGATGTTAAATTGACTTCAATTTTGATCAATGACATCTAGACTGTTCCACTTAGAACCTGTAACCAACGTGTCAAAACTGATATTAAATGAGTCTAGGTCAGAACAGATCATAAATCACTTCTGTAGTTGAAACTTGAATTAATTGGTTTGTTAATCACGAAGCTCGATAACACTGTTCTAAGATGATAAATGCTAGCTTCTTCCAAGTTTTTCACTCCATATTTGTTCACCTGTGATTGTGGCTAGAGATTAGACGGAAATCCAATTCGAAATCTTGTGTAAAAAGTTATAACTAGCTAGGACCAAGTGGCTAAATTGTTGAATCAAGTAATTGAGTTGTTCAAGTTAATGTTAAGTCTTTAAAGTGCTGAAAATAAAGCTAGGCAAGCCCGACACCTAAGTGAAGTGTTCGGGTTGAGCACTAGCAAAGGCACAAATACTGTGAGCTAGGCAGGTCCAACACCTAAGTGAAGTGTTTGGTATCGAGCACTAGTATGCAGTAAATAAATTGAAGGAAGAAGTCGAAGCTTGAAATTAATTGTTGTTTAAATCGGTCCTAGCTAGAACATGTAACGCACAGATCTAGAAACGGATGAAGTTGAGTCGATAGCCACGTCACTTTTCCTACCTCCGCGTCCACATCATGGCTAGAGGTTAAAGTCTTTTTGATTAGAATTGGTGTTATCGTAGTCGGTTAATCATAATTAATTGTTTTGCCAAGAAACGAGCTTTGTTAAAATCACTACTTGAAGTGTGCAGAAATTAGAGAGATCGAAAACTTGTTTGGTTGATGTTCTTACATGTGTAGGTTAAGTTTCTACGTGGAACAGTCTAAACCAAATTGTTAGAATTGAATCTCAGTTTAATCTCGTGTCATTTGTGAATTTGAGTATGTTCTAGTTCAGTTTGCTTGAGGACAAGCAAAAGTTTAAGTGTGGGGTATTTGATGACACTCGATTTGACGTGATTATCAGCCTCATTTAAGCGACATTTCCTTACTTGAAACGTGGTTTTAGGGGTAAAATAGCGAATATTCACTCAACTACCCTATTTCCTACCGATTTGGTTACTTTGGCCCTTTTTGGGTCAATTTGATGGTTTTCTAGTGTTTTTGTGATAGCACAGATTTTTGCCATCATTTACGTAGCCATGGACGTATTCAAGACCTCAAGGAGTGAACTAGAAATCAAACCGGATTCAGAACCGAAGATCCAACTGCCCAGCACAATATTTTCGCCGAAAATACTACACAGTTTTCGGCGAAAATACCTTCAGAAACTCACAGGCTGATTTACACTGAAGTTTTCGGCGAAAACTACTTTGAGTTTTCGCCGAAAATCATAGAAGAAATCAAACAGGGGATTTTAACTAAAGTTTTCGGCGAAAATTACTTTATATTTTCGCCGAAAATATCTTCCAAATCCGGCGCTGTATTGGAAACCCTAAGCGTACCTATTTAAAGAGAAGCAGCCGGCAGCCAAAGGGGGGAGATGAATCATTATTCATATTTTCACAAATCAGACTTTTGAGAGTCAGCCGACTCTAGGGTCGATAGATAGAGTTTAGAGAGTTCGAAGATCCGTGGAGAGATCGTGACGCCATCCTTCCACCTCGGAGAGCTCGGAGCTTAAAGTTGAAGATCCAGGAGATTGAAGCTTCGCGGGAGTCGTCAGAATTAGGTTTTTCAGTTCTTATCTATTCTTCCTCTGTATGATGATCTTCATTGTTGCCTTTGATTCTCTTGTTTCTGATATGAGTAACTGAACTTGTAGAGCTTAGATTAGATGAACCCTAAGTGACCCAGGGCTTTAAAGCGGTCACGGATCGGCGATGATTAGATTCGAAGTTCAATCAGTTCTTTTTCATGTTTGATTCGTTCTTCATTGTTCATGTTTCTTGTCTGGATTGATCACCTAGATTAGATTCTGGTTAAGCTAAGGATAGAAGCGAACACTCGCCTTACTTTAGAACATCGAATTAAACAATTAACCTTATAATTGGAGCGTGCCTTTCGTAGGAACCGGTTAGGGTTAATTCACTGCAAGAGTAACTCATTAATCACTAGTAATCACACCAATTAATTAAGTCGTTGCGAGAGGCGACCGTACCCGGGCGGCTAGTTAATCTTGGTAGTTAGAACGGATAGGGCGAACGTTCGCCGGTCTTAAACCTAAGGGTACGGAGTTATGGTGGTGTATAGAAACCGATTGAATTAGAACTGAAAACCGCTGATCTTGTGATTGTCGTTGCTCTGGTGACCTAAGGGGGATTCGAAATCTAAGTTCGTCTATCTTCTCGTTAGTCAACCTTTTACTTTTCTGTCTTTTATTTTTCCTTTGTTCATTAGATTAGAAGTCGTGGAACTCACACCACGCACTAAGTGCTTAAACCTGAATAAATTGTCAGCTTCTTTGAGTAGTCAATTAGAAGAAACCATGTGGAATACGATCTACCCTAGCTTCACAGCTTGGTAGTATTTGATACCGCTAAAACTGCAGCTATCAGTGGGTGTTTAAACTTGTCGAGAACGGTGATACTGACTTCGTCGCTCAATCTATCGCAATCATGAGTGCGATCTGGAGGGAACGTAACAATCGTGTGTGGAGTAAGAAGACGTGTGAGCCCTTTGCGGTGGTTCGAGATGGCCTAGAAGGGCTGCATAATTGGGTGGCAGCGAAAGGAGGTCACGTGGTTGCAACTGCCCCATCCTCAACCTGTGCTAAGTGGCACCCTCCTCCCGTTGGCATGTTAAAATGTAATATCGATGCAGCTCTTTTCCGGGAGGACGGGCGAAGGGGTGTAGGTGCGGCCATTCAGAACAGTACAGGTGAGCTTCTTCATTATCGCATGGCGGCCGCTGATGGGTGTCCGAGTGCATCAGAGTGCGAGGCATTAGCTTTGGAGGATGCAGTTCGATGGGTTGGATCAATGAACCTTGCTAATGTGATTTTTGAGCTCGACTCTTTGAGTGTTGTCAACATCTTTTCGTCAGCAGATCAGGACTTCACCGAGCCTGGGAGACTTGTGCATGCGGTCCGCGGAGTGTTCCACCCGACATGGACTATCCAGTTTGTTCGGAGAGGTGGTAATTCGGTAGCTCACGCTCTTGCTAGGCAATCGAGATACCTTGCATCACCGGTTGTTGGTGATGTCTCTCTGTTTTGGCTTGTTGATGCTCTGAACGATCTTTGTACCTTGTGTGAGCATTAATAATATGTGATGATATTGATGTAAAAAAAAACAAGAAATAATGAAAAGAAAGAAAGGGAAAAAGGGAAAAATGGAAAAAAAAAAACTAAGAAATAATGAAAAAGGAAAAAAAGGAAAAACGAAAAAAAGAAAATAATGAGAAAAGAAAAAAAGGAAAAAAGGAAATAATCATATATCTTCATCGTCTCCTCCAATCCCACCGCGGCTCTCGCCGCCGCCGTTGACCGCGGCTTTTGATCGCGGGTCTCGCCATCTCCGTTGATCGCGGCTTCTGGTCGCGGCTCTCGTCGTCGCCGTGGTCGCGGCTTGTGGTCGACTCTTGATGTTGATCATCATCAGCAAACCAACACTGCGGATCCGATCACGTCATCGCCGCCGCCGTCTCAGATCCGCCAACGTCGCCATCACCTCAAACCACCATCGCCGTCCTCGCTTCAGATCCGCCTGGAGAAACGCCACGTCGTCGACTGGCTGGAGAAACGCCACCGCTGGAGAAACATCTCGGCGGCGACTGGCTGGAGAAAAATCGCGGTGGCGACGATTGAGAAACGCCACAGCGGTAGCTGGGCTGGAGAAACGCCGCGGCGGCGACGGTTGGGTGGAGGCTGGGTAGAGCAACACGACGATGGCGACGGTTGGGTGGAGGCTGGCTGGAGCAACACGACGACGGTGGTTGGGTGGAGTAAAGCGGCAGCGGCGGCGGCGGCGAGATGGAGCAAATAGGGTTGAGAGGGAGAGAGATTTTTTGGGTGATTGTAAAGAGAATTAGGGTTTGTGGTGAAACCCTAGTATGATTTACTATATATATTAGTTCGAAATTACTATTTTAGCCATTTTAATTTAGTCCATTAGATCTACTCTGTAATCCTACAGCTCTAAGAGGTGTTTTGATATCAAAACACTAAGGGGTGTTTTCATGGTAGTAGATCCCGGGATAAGTCTTCTTCTATGGCTCATGTAGTTGTAGTTGTAGATATTTTGATCACCCAATATTTTGTCTTGACAAATCAATTAAACAAAGTTATTTTCCTATCTGAATAAAAAAAAAAGTTATTTTCCTATCAAAACAAAGTTATTATTGCAATGGTGGGAAGCCCTGAGCCCAATAAAGAGGGACTTTGAATGTGAAATAGCCCATTGATCCGGACAACTGGGCTCCTGTATGAGAGCGAGTTGCGGAGGAAGACTAACCGCGGACACAAAAACCCTAGCTGAAGCACGCTATAAATTGAAGTTGGTATACCAGCAATCCCTAAGCGGCTTGCTTCAACTTCCTGATACTAATTGTAAATGATATGGGTTTGTGTTCTTGTTCCTTTCATCTCTGGTTGTTGATTTCAAAGTTTTAATTATTTTGCGTAGCTGATAGGAAGGATTTGAGAGTTGAAGCTTTGAATCGTCCGGAATTCCGGAATGCTGGCTTCTCTTTCTCCACCTAGAAGATGATTTTATTAATATTTGGAAGTTATCGGTAGATGATTACAATGATGATTCACTGCTCCCTCTTCTGAAATTAGTTGTGGAAAACAGCAGGCAGAATCGAACCAATTTATATAACGCCATCACTGAGTATTCTCTGCTGCTTCCCAGTTCTATATTTTTATTTATTCGAAATTTATTATGTGTTTTATTTTCTATTCGTTTATGAGTTGAGATGATGATGATGCATTATATCACAATCCAACACTTGATCTGATTGACAATTTGGTTGTCAAGTGAAGTTAAAGATATTGCTTTCTGAATCTCCTCGCTAAGATGTTTAGTTTTGCTTGTTTGCTGATGATGGGTTTTTGTTCCCATTAGTTTATTTTGTATACTAGAGAAGAGAGTAGATCGCAATGATGACTCATAATATTCAAGCTCAACAGACCGGATTACAGACTCTCTCTTTTATTGAGAGTAAGTTTGTATGGCGACAAACCCGCTGAACTGAGCGATCTGTTATTATTCTCTTCCACGCTTTTTAACTTTGTTTCGTATTCTTCATATTTGGGATTTTCTTCTGGGATTTTTCTGCACAAAGTTTTATGACTTATGTTTTCTGGCACAGTGATTGACAGTCTGCCATCGAAAATACATGTAATGACATTATTGATGATCAATCTTATCTGTTGACTGGTGATGTTTAAGGAAGACAATCGCTGTCAAACTGTTTTTAATGTTGAACAGCCTGAAGTATGCTTGGATTGCCTTGCACTACAGTTCACTGCAATGAGATGGAGTTCCTTGAGCTTAGTCATGAAGAACTAGCTAGTCATGAAGAACGAAGTAGACCCAGATTATAATGTGGCCACTAGGAAACCAGAGTCGTGATCATTCAACTTCTGATGACGAGACCAACAGGAACACCAAAAAGGGCTTGCAAGAGACCGAATTTGATACTGAAAACATATTATAGAATCATTTCCTTCTTCTGCAGAAGATGAACCTGTAGGACATGAATCAGTCTAAAAGAAAAGCTTTCTATTTACTTGTGCTATATGTCCTACTTACTGCTTATGTTAATTGGCACATTGTGCTTGGCATTCAAATTTGGCTATCAAGTAGCTTTAGCTCAGAGGGCACGTTTCATTCTAAGAGCTGTTTGTTGGTTATGGAACCATTGCATATGGTGGTTGAAGTAAATGTAAATGAAATTGAAATGAAGAAATCTGTCTCAACTTAACAGAGGTATAAGATTAGCGGTAGTCATCTGGTGGGAGCTGCAGCCTTTCCATTCTAGATCACTTAATTACTGTGATCTGTCGGAGAGTTGCAGATATGGAATCTAATAAATAATTTTGCTTGGCGCCAGCACTTGTGGATGTCTGCAATGACTTAGACGAGAAGTTTCTTTATTTTCATTGTGTTTCAGCTTAATTGATGGCTTATGATCTGGTTGGTTTTAGTTGTGATGAAGGTCGTTCTTGTAGTGTGAGATGAAGCTTGTCAATTAGGAGCAGTGGTTTATTCTGCAATATGCCATTTTTATTGATGGGCGAGGTTTGGGAAAATATGCTCAAGCTCATCTCAACTATTGTTGCTGAGAATTTTACTGTGTAGTATTCATTTAGTGGGAGATTCTTATTCTATTCTCAAGAAACGTTCTATCATCTATGACTTCACTGCTTGATCGTTGCTTGAAGTTAAAGAGATGTGTTCATGAACTCCTTGGAGTACACTGTACTTGCATTGTTTCTGTGAACTCTTTGCAGTGTTTTTGAAATAACAGAAGAGACTGGAAAAAGGTCATAATGAGACAGTATTGACTCTTAACTGGGTTTAGATACAAGCATCAGAAAATTGAAGGCAATAGCTAGCAATATAAGCAGTAAGGTAGTTGAAATGTTACACAGATGCATTGTTTGTTTCCCACATGAAGGAGCAAACAATGACGCAGCAACGAAACACAACAGGCAGAAGAACAACAAAAGATGAACAAACAAGGAGTCCCGTGGGCTGAAAATCGATTTGCAAACTGATTCTTATGCATCGTTCAAAACTTTTAGTCATGATTTGTTTAAAGGCCTTAAGTCGAGATCCAACTTCTACCGTACATGTGTTTTTCTTGCTTGTCTCCACCCCCCAAAAGACTTAAATACTGCGTGGATAGGATTCCGATTTCCGATGTTTCAACCTCATGAAGTCCTAGTCTCAACCACTTGCTTCGTGCCACTATACATTCTGGCTTGGAGAGCTTTGAACAGAATTGTAAATGTATGTAGTCCATGTTTCTAAAAAAATTACATCTTTGTACTTAACCGATGATAAGCTTCTAGCATCCTTTTGTTCTATGCTCAAACCTTCTATTTTCATCTGCGTTAATCTGTCTTACCGCTAAAATATATAATAATTCTTGCAACAGATTAAGTCAAGGGGCTGTAGCTCATATGGTAGAGCGCCCGCTTCGCATGCGGGAGGCACGGGGTTCGATTCCCCGCAGCTCCATTCATTTTTTTCTACTTTCTAAACTTTCCTACCTTCAAATTCCGACCCGTACTAGCCTCTCGTTCCTCATCCGTTCCCCCCTTTTCTTTCCATCTCCTTGTAGCCACTTCACTCTCTCCATTAACAATTTCTCAGAGTTCTCCAAAACCTGCAACTCCGCCATTCTCGCGACTCGCTACAGCTGCAGCTGATTCTCAGCCAAAATAAGTGATATGAATCTTAACATAGGCTCACCAACTCTACTTCGCTTCCTTCACCCTGCTGTTTCTCCTCAACTCTCGAAGCTCCGTGACGTCTCTCTCCCAACCAACGGCTGCACTAACACTCTCCTTTCTCTTCTTTTAGTCACCGCCGCCGACTTCAGAACCACAGCCTTCGTTGCCTCTTCAAGAATCTTCAGAGCCAGAGCATCGGTCGGTGATTCAGCTGCTGCCGACAACTTGTTTGATGACAATGCGCTGCTCGTCCGCGTCTCTGCTGCCAAACGCGCCGACGAGGCTTTGGACATAATCGCCGAGGTATCTCAGCGGAGTAGCGGCGTCGTAGGTGTGTCCGATTGTTGTTCGATTATTAATGCCGCTCTTGATCGGAACAATTCGGAGCTAGCCTTGTCTGTTTTCTACGCCATGCGTTCCAGTTTCGATCAAGGTATAATACTATAAATTGTTGTTGCTAGGGGGGGATAAGATTTTTCCCCTTCTTTCTAAGTGAAATTTATGCTGTAATGCAACTGACTCTAGGCTTATTCCTGCTTAGCTGTTGGTGAGAATGATGGTTCGATTCAGAGATGGAAATGGTCGAGGCCAAACGTTAGAATTTACACTTCGTTAGTACGAGGACTTGCGGCTTCGTTGAAGGTCTCGGATGCCCTTAAAACGATTGAATACATTTGTCGAGTAGGAGTCTCTCCTAGTGAAGAGGTAACGGATTTTCTTCAGTCTTTATTGCTTTACTTTGTTCTAGATTTTACTTGCGAGAATTGTTCTATTATGCTTTTCATCTCATGTGTTCTTGTTCATTTTGTTAGGTATCTCATATTAGCTGTGTAATCGAACTTGGTAAGGTTTTGCAGGTGCCTTTCGGAAAGGTTATTCGGTGTCCAACTTGTTTTGTTGCTGTTGCAGTTGCACAACCACAACACGGTGTCCAGGTATGGGATGTTTGAGTTGTAGCTATTCGGTTATTGTCAATGAGTCTTGGTGGTTTGGTTACAGTTGGCTTTCGTGGAAGAGCCTAATGGTTACAGTTTGCTATCTTTCCCATTTGCAGATAGCTTCTTGTTCAAAATGCCGCTATAAGTATGAACTTGTGTCCGGAGCTATAGCTAGTATCAACTCTGAAGAAATCAGGTTGGTGTAGATGTGTTACTATCAAGCACCTGATCTGGTGTGACTCTGTTATCAGTTTCCCTATCCAATTATCTTGAACTCATACATCCTAACATTCCAGCATTGCCAAGTTAATGCTTGTGTGTGTTGTTGATCCTGAGAATTCACTTCTCTAAGGAACTCCCTCCTGCCGAACGCAGCATGGATCTTCCTGTGTGGGAGAAGGGGCTAAGGTTTCTGCAAATCATGAAGCAAAGAACTCCTGCAGCTGTTCACTCAATTGTGGTAAAGTTTCTAATCTCAGAATGTATAGTCCAGAACACAGTTGCAAGGACAAAGAAATTTCATGTTCACTTAGTTCATTGTTGGTAAGGCTTAGGATGTGTGGACTTGAAGAATCTTTATGATAACTAGTGAAGATGCCACACATATGACCCGACCCCCCCCCCCCCCCCCCCCCCACACCCCACCCGTTAGTCTGTTTCATGACACTGAATCCTACAGTGGGCTTATATTGCAGGGGATATCAATTAACTGATTGGAATGCAATTTGTTTTTCTTTTTGCTGTTAAGGTTGAGTCGTCCAACTTGTTTATTGAGGTTTGTATTTATTTTCACTTCTCAGGTAGAGACACCTTCTGGTACAGCACGTACACAAAGGTTTGCTACTGAAACAGTCGATCTTCCAGCCCAAGAAGGAGAAAGGGTGACCATTGCTTCAGCTGCCCCATCCTATGTATACAGAAGCGTGGGACCCTTAAAGTTTACTCCAAAGTCCTCCAGCGTCTATCCTGGGGAGCCTTTGTGCTTGACTAACCACGAGAATGGTCGGGAAACACCACTGTTAAGACCTCCTGCAAAAGATGGGAGGCTATCCTTGCTTAGTCCCTCTGTCCTTGTTCCTCTTGCGGCGATTCTGGCAACTGGAGATGTTGCATCAGGAATGGTCGCCCCCAACTTACCTCAGCTACTTTCAATTGCCGCTTTTACGTCTATTAGTGCTGGAGCAGCCATAAATACTCTGGTTTTACCCCAGCTTAACCAAGTAAGCTGCCACCTTTCATGGTCTTGGTACTGGGCTTTTTAGCTGTTTCCTAAAAAAATTTCACAATGCGGATGAAGTTTCTTGCTTTTGTGCTCTTCTTCCTACCTAGAATCTTGAGTCATCTTACCAGACATTGAAAGTTAGCCAGTGGTTCTTCCTCTATTGAGGTCTCTGTGTGTTCAAACTTCAGTTTTTAGCTTTGACTAGAACCACAGTTTTTAAACTAGGAGTGAAAGATGAGTTCTACCTTAGATATATGTTCCTAAGATCTACTTGTACGTTCTTTTTATAACTTCTACTCTGTAAACCATGTGAAATTCTTCCTAGATTTTGCAAAATCTTTTTGTTATGAAGCTTTCATCCCACAATTTCTTTGATTTTCCATATGTGAATCTGATGCCTCGAATTTCTGCAATAGTTTAACCCTTCTTAAATTTTGTGAAGTTGCTGTAAGAGATCACTTATGCTTGTATGTGCAGCTTCCTCAGAAGTCAGCTGATGCAATATCTATTAAACAGAAACTATTAGCTCAATATGACGTCCTCCAGTCCCGCATCAAGGACCTTAAAGAATCTGCTGAAAAGGAGGTATACTTCTCAAAATTAGTCACAGCTTATAGTTTTTGGATGCCTAGGCAGCTCATCTTGCTTTTGTGATTGGAAATAACACTGTAACTAAAGTATTGATGATTCAGGCTGCTTAACATGTCCCTTCCTCAAGCCATTCAGTGTTTATGAATTATGCTGTGCCACTCTCTTCTCTACTTACCCTGTTACCCATACAACTCATGCATAACTAGACGGCTCATCTATGTAACTTTGTATCTTAATTAGTTGGTATGCCACTGGGAGGATAGAAAGTAAATGGACAAACTAGAATGTCCTTTTCCATGTTTATTTCATTGTTTCATGCAAGGTGTTATTCAGACTTCAGCAGTCATATGTGGTAACAGTTTGTTGGTTGTTTGTCTAGGTTTGGATGCTAGCACGCATGTGCCAGCTGGAGAACAAAATTTTTGCAGTAGGGGAACCTGCTTACCGGTGAAACTCCAATGTTGCCAAGTCCTTTCTTTTTTTTTAAAGTGAAAATTGAAGTGACATTTAGACAGAAACCCTGATGAGCTTCATGAATCTTCACAGAGCCAGGAGAACTAGAGTGAAAAAAGTCCGAGAAGGGTTGGAAGATTCCCTCAAAGGACGTATTGAACTCATAGACAGCTATGCTAGAGTATGTTATCATCATGTCTGACCGGCAGTAATCCCTTAAAGATTCCAATTTGTCCTTTATACTTTTGTGTGCGTTATTTTCTTTCAGATTTCATCAATGATTGAAATTGAGGTGGAACTGGACTCTGATGTTCTTGCTGCCGAAGCAGTAAGCAATGTGGTATGTGATAGTTGAGCGCTTACCTTTCCTCGTAAACAATGTTCTCGAATAGTACACTCAAGTATTCTTGGTCACAGGAAAACATTGCTGACCAAATACAACAGATCATGGAGCTGGAAGATCTTGAAGAGGTACGTATTGTCATAATTGCTTTCAGCTGTTTCTGCTGAAGTTATCATGTGAAAATGGTC
This sequence comes from Linum lewisii, assembly GCA_034768395.1. Classification (NCBI taxonomy): domain Eukaryota; kingdom Viridiplantae; phylum Streptophyta; class Magnoliopsida; order Malpighiales; family Linaceae; genus Linum; species Linum lewisii. The sequence goes on along the minus strand of CM068296.1, from coordinate 11,538,982 downwards.
CAATTTCTCTAGAATTTTACACGCTGGTCTCTCATCCTCTATAGAGTAGCGAACTAAAACTGATTTTAAATGTTGGCACATTCCAATTGTGAAACCTTAACTAAATGATTGATGGAGCAGTCTGGTTCCCCTTCTATTCCGTTTCCATGTTCATTTAGGTTCTGCTTAGTTTCGAACTGCTTAAATTTCTATATTTTCTGAAATCAGAGATGGAAGCTGCAAGCAGAAGCAAACGATGAAGCTGAAAGACTGCTGAGTTCTCAAACAGTGCCTACTGAATGGGGGGTTTAAACTTCAAAATGATCACCGAACTGAATTAATCCCAACATCTACATTCATGGTGGGACACACGCAGCACGCACTTTGCACCAGAAGTCATATCACATAAAATGAGTACCCAACGGTTGGTTCAAGAATTAGCAGTGGTCGGAGCTCAAGAAATGTATACTAACCTGCTCCCCACCGTACACGCTGGATCAGCCACTGAGGTACTATTTCTTTGTTTTCTGTATCATATACATCTGTTACTTATTGTAAAACTTGCTCTTGTGAAAGTATGCTATTGTACATGTTAAACTTCTGTGGAAATGTATTCGTTAAAGAAAAGGCGAGTCTCCTACTGGTAAGAGTAAGACTGCTTAATCTTATTGATAGTTTGGTTCGCAAGTGAACCTACGTTGAACTCATCTGGATTGCTTCTGTTTGAAGCAACATGTGCATTATATTTTGACATATCACAGAGCTAGCTGACCTAGAATGAATGGTTTACAAGCTAACCATATTATTATAAATGTAGATTAGTGTCTCTAAATTGGAGTGGTGCAGATAGAAGGACAGCAGTTCCATTGCAGTAGCAGCTGGGGCATGCAGCATGTGCATGCCTTAAAAAAAGCCGCCACTTTACTTGACTGCAGCTTCATCTTCACTTACTTCTCGTTTCAGCTTTAATGGGAAAATATATTAGTATATGCTATTTGTTTACATGATGGTAGATATAAATGAAAACAGATAAATTATAAGAATAGTAAAGTGCCCAAAAGTAGAACAGTTAAGTGTAGAATTAGTTAGGTTGGTTTTATGCGAGAAGAGGAAGCTGATGATGGGAGTTGAACCAGTTGTTGTGCGCTGTAAAGACCAAACTAACAACGTACAATCTAAGTCCCACCTAATTCTTATCTCTCTCTATATTATTAGAATGTGTTGCATTAGGGAGCTGGCCAGTGACTGATTCGCTGAAACGCACATTCCCTTCCTCGTTGGATGCCCTATTTAAAACAAAAGCACTTTGGAATCTTATTTCGGACATCTTCATGGGTTCCATGATCCCCAGTTAGGCTTTGTTACCCCTTGCGATTCATTGGTTATGCTGGTGTTTGTTTTATAACCTAATAACACTGAAATTTAATAGCTGCAACTTTCATAATACAGAAAGTTGGAAGCGAGTTCAAATTAATGGTGTTTTCAAATTTGTATAGGTGGAAATGGTTTGATCGGTTGGACTCTGAACCACTCGTCAAAACTGTACAATATAACGTTGATATATTGATGGTTCAAATGAGTGTATAACTACATTTTATAACGTTTTTTGTGGTTAAACTGCATACCGTTAGCTTCACCAGTTTAATGTGCCGTTACGGTTTTCAACTAATTAAGCAAAACCTTCTTCTATCAATCATACATGATACAAAATTTCATGATCTACATGAAAACCCCAAATTTACTTTCGTCGTTCGAACGAGTGTTGTCCACAAAATTTCTTACAGGCAATATATAACAATGGTTAGGTGAATAATCGTGACCATATAAATTAGTGTTAAAGTGAAAAACATGAATTCGAAAAAACTCATCGAACTTTATATGATATAATTATAATGGGATGAATCACATGGGTTTGGAGTTGTAGGTTGGCATAGTGACATCGGCCAGTGTATATGTTCCCAATAATAAATAAATAAAGGGTTTGATGTAATTAGTGATAGCCAATTTGGAGGCTTAAGGCTTTACTATTGACGTAGAAATTTCATACGGAGCTATTCTACTAATCCCGTGTGTTTCTTTATGAACTTGGAAAGGGAAAAGGAAATGAAGACTGGAAAAGAGAAACAGAAGGAAAGATAAGATAAGATTTGAATTGCACCGCCTGCCTGCTTACGTACCGTGTGTCCGTGACGACAGTTATGAATGGATAAGGTAGTTGAAGACTTTTGTTTTGAATATTTGGGAATAGTGGAAAGTGGGATACCGAAATTGAAGATCAGTCAACAGCATCATAGATTAGAGCCACGAGTACTACAGAATGGGAATGGAGCGTTGTTTTGTGTTGGGGATATGTCCCTCATTGGTTGGTCCATATGGATATGGTGGTATGGTTGAGAGCAGTTGAACATACTACTTACTGAATTAAATATCTTAACAAATAACCGACTCCATTGAATGCTCTCCTCTTATTAGTGAATTAAACTAGTCAGTGATTATATTCCAGAATGGTCTGTCCAATTACATTTCGGAATGTGGCTTCTTCTTACTCCATTTCCTAACTACACAGACTTCCTTTTTAGTTTTGACCCACTTTTCCCAACTAACTCTCTATAAATTTAATTTATACCCTACGAGATGAGCCGAGCCAAATTTTTTTTCCCAAAAGTGGTATCTTATCTGATTAAGGATCTCAGGGGTCGTTTTTCGCGTGGAATTTGATTCCCACAGGATTCGGTAGTTGCACTGGTATTCAATTCCCTTGGGGTATGACAATTCCACTGGAATTCAAATCCTTGTTTTCCGGTCTAAAAGCCTTCATGGAATTAAAGCCTTCCTGTCTAAAAGCCTTCAAACCTCCGAAATCCTTCCATTTTCGAATGGATTTGAAAACCTGTCCGGAGCGGAATTCGGGTTGGGCCCGGAATCTAATTCCGCCGCAATTGATGTGCCAAATTAGCCGGAAAACATGGAATTCGGATTTTCCAGGAATTGGGCCAATTCCCCCTCTCAAAACCTGTGCGGAAAACGACCCCTCAATCAAAGTAAATATTGGTTACAAAATATTCACATCCATCACGAGGTGTCTCCCCGTAGTAGGTTGACTAGTGAACCAAAGCGATGAGCTAGCTCATGCGCAAAACCGTTCCTAACTCTCCTAACCCAGGCAACCGTGTAACATGGTTGTGCTCTAACAATCAATCGGCATCTCTCCCTAACTCCGTGAGGTCCTGGCCGGTACTCTGGAAAATTGTTGCCACTTCTTCATTGTCGAGCTGAGCCAAATAATTATTTAGCTCATTTATATTTAAGTCACCTCAAGTTCAACTCGAGCACTGAAAAATCAAGCTCAAACTTAGCTCGTTTAAATTATGAGAGCCTTTACCCAAAACAAATCATGGGAGTCAATTCGAGCTTTATTAGTTTAAATTTTTTAACAATCCAATCTCGAGAATTCGAAGCACGTGAGATCAAAGCAATAAATAAAAAAAATCAGATTAACAAGTTCAGTTCAATTTTAAATACGGACTAAATAATTTTCAATGATGAGATGACAAGTTAATAAATGTCGTACAAAAAAATTGGTAAGATTAAAAAAAAAATAGAATTATATATGTGAATTACACTTTAAAAGATAAACATTAAGACATGCATTTTTCACTATTTCAACATAAACATTACAAATATATACTACTAATGATAATGCATGTGACTTACAGTCAAGTTTGTAATCAAGTTTACTAACAAGCCATAAACAAAAATGAGTTGGCTTGCGAGCTCCTGTACTAGCCGATTCATGAGCTTATATATGAATCATGTTCACAGACCACAAGTTGAGTCAGATCGTGAATCATGATCACGAGCTATAGACGAGCCGGCTTAACGAGCCATCAAACCAAGCTTGTTTGTGAACAAGTTGAGTCGAACCCCCCTTTGACTTGGGTTAGCTCATTTAGTTCTTGAACCAGCTCGTGAACATGCTCAACTCAAATCAAATTAAGCCACATAGGCAATTTTTTCAAGCCAAATGTAAAGCAAATCACTTCGATAATAGCCCTATGCATAGGCCATTACTTTTATATTTTCTAATAATTCATTTATATTTCAAAAGCTAACATAAGAATTATTTTTTTCTAAAATAATAAGTTCCTCATGTCTATTCTTCATTGAAATATATAATTCACTCTTTCGAGCCTATTTTAGATTACGACATTTGCATTCTTTCGTTACTTTTCCTTAAATTTTGTCTTTCTCCAACCCTAGTGATCATGGAGCATTTTGAGAGATTTGGAACTTGGATTTGATTCATTCCAAGGTGGAAGCTAAACTAATTGTGAAAAATTATAGAATTTCTCAAGAATTCAATTATGGTGTTCGTGGTGACCAGTCTTCTTGGCTTTCCCATTAGCCCATTGGTCATGCTTCGCTAATTCTGTGATGATGGAGGAGGCTTTGCATTAGACTTCTTAAATTGCTCTTAGTTGTACTTGGATGATCTCTGGGCTATGTAATTGTGATGTCATATTTAAGTTGCTCTTAGTTTATTAACTGATAAGGGCTGGTTTGTTTCATTATCATCAATTTAATTGAGTCAGTTTTAATTTATTACTATTATTTAGGTCTTCCATTCTACATGATGACCTTAGCTAGGAGTAGAAGAAGGATTAAGAAGTGGCTGTATAATAAAATATTTGGTTTGGTACTAATTTCATCTATGGGAATAACATTAATATATGATGTCTTCTATATTTTTGGAATTAAATGTGAAGATTACAAGTCAAGGGTACTATTAATACATAAACCATGGACAAAAAAAAAAAAGACATGTTGATTAAGATTAGGGCAAAGCATATGGGGACATGTGAGTGAAAGCTCTATACAAAAAGAATTGACAAGTTTGGGGGAGGAGATATGCTCACAACACAATAATGGTATGTCTCTACAAAAGAAATAAATAATTGGAAGGAGGATTGATGCAACTTCTTACCTCATTGTCTAATCATTTGACACATTAATAATGTTTTCTCAGGGAAAAAACTAATCATATCATTGATGGGTAGTAATTCGGCAAATATATTAAAGTGTCTCATCTAACCAACTCAGAGGTATCTCATCCAAGGTCAGTGAAAGTAAGGTACGAGACTGCCTAGCAAGTATATGAACAACAACGTTCATATCCCTCCTAACAAAAGAAAACTTTGTAACCTGGCCAGCCAAGCTTCGGATAATGTTAGTATCATAATTATGTTGACACATTAATAATGTTAATGTCGTAATTACTATTGGTGTGTTCCATTGTAATAATCAGCGGTTTTGTTGCCTTCCTAACATATAAACTTTGATCATCCAATCCTGACCCAACATCTTATGAAAACTAGCAACCTAAAAAAAGTTTTGGTGTGTAATCTCAGCTCCCTCAGTACTAGTTGAATCGCTATGTGTGAATCGAACTGCACATATACTCTCAAGTAACCTTTTTATAGGACTGCACCGTAACCAACAACCCAACACTAGTATGATATTGTCCATTTTGGGCCAACCCCACACGAATTTATTTTTGGTCCCCTCCCAAAAAACCTCATACTAGTGTAGTTGGTGGACTCATTTAAGCTGGACAAATTTACCCCAATTTTCCAATGTGGTACTTGGGATATTATCCCAACAATCCCTCTCTCGAACCAATGACCACCTAATTCAGTGTCTTTTTGCTCATGCGATACACCATTGTGTAGACATCTTGGTCACCGTTAACACCAACGGACCCGCTTAATTGTCTGACCTCCACCAACCATGAAAACATTCGACACAAGGGAACCACCACAAAACCCTTTCGCTAGCAACTTGAGGGCCTCCACATATCCAACTTCCGCGATCCATCTCCCTGTTTTCCAACCAAGACTCTAATACCACTTGTAGGACCGCAATGCCACCAACAACCCAACACTAGTATGATATTGTCCTCCTTGGGCCAAACCCGCACGAATTTATTTTGGGTTCCCTCCCAAAAGGCCTCATACTAGTGTAGTTGGTGGACTCATTTAAGTTGGGAAAATCTACCCCAATTTGCCAAGGTGGTACTTGGGATGTTACCCTAACACTTTCTTCCACAGAATATATAGACTTGTCACAACTCCTCTCAAATCGGTTCGGGTGATGGAGCAAATCCACATGCCAATGGTATAGGCTTACAAGGAGCAACCATAAATATCGTGGAACATGCCTCCTGCTATTGCTCATCCAATCTCAGGAATGGCAGAGATTAGACGACGTGTTGGCCTCTTTAGTTATTTAACGTCGTGTTGCACTTTTTTTGTACATGTCAATAATTTGACGACGTTGGGAGATCAAACGAAGGGTTGAGTGATGATCAGACAAACTTTTAGGACTTGAAGATCAATTTTGGGCTGGAAACAGAAGACCCATGTTATGGATCCTTCAACCCACAAGGCGTGGGCACCATTTAAGTTGAAACACTGAGTTTTGGGTGAAAAAAGGGTCACCCATGTCATGGGTCTGTCCCTGGCAGACAATTTTTTCATTTTCAATCAGGGAAAATGAGAAGTGAAGGTATCTTTTTATTCCCTTCGAGCTTGAAGATGAAAAATATTTTTGCAAAGCTAGGTTTTTTAGAGCATTTGGATCGAAATGGAGTGGAAGAAAGTAAAGGATTCAACAAGGATTCTCCAGACTTTGGATTTTAGTTGCAAGATTATATTATATCGGAGTAAGATGTCATCTTTTTCAGTTGTCTTCATCTTTTTCTCTGTTTTGGTTCTGAAAGAACATGGACACGAGTTAGAACTATTTTTTGAAATCAAGAATAAAAAAATTTGGATATCTCGATTCAGAGAGAATTCTCTATAAGATGTAAATGAGTGAAGGATGAAAATGAAACGAGACACTCGGTATGACAGTGATAAGCCGTAGACAGCAAGACTGAACCAGACCAACGGCTCTATCGATTGAGGCATCAATCCACCCATAGTAATACACTAAGCAATGGACTTAGGGGGTAATTGATAGGCTCTAGGCAGCGATCGTGGGCCTCACAAACCCTGCCTGAATGCATATTGGGCCCTACCAGTCGCCCCGGGAGTCAACGGTTCTAGCGATTGAGGCATCACCATGTCTTACTAAGAAACTAAGCAATGAACTTGGGGGTAATTGATAGGCCCTAGATAGCGATCGTGTGCCTCACAAGTCCTGCCTGAAGTCCAGCGAAATTGGGCCCTACCAGTCTCCCCATGAGTCAACGGGTATGGCGGTCTGTTGACCTTACCTTCATGATTGGATCGCCTCAAGCGGCAGCCCAACAACGAGCTTTTAAGGCCCACTGAAGCCTTAGAGTTTCAGAGTGACTCAATCAACGTGGCACCATCGCGGCGACTGGGATGGACAATCACGATTGCTACAGTAATATGGCCAATGCCTAGCGGACACGTCACCAAGGATGAGTGCTATAAATACCCACTAAGACCCCCTGCAAAAAAGGCAGACATTTGACATGGAATATTCCCTTGGTACGTACGTTATTCCTTACACACGATCAACCCCATTCCTTTCCTAGTCGACCACCAAGAACTACTACCCCCATTTCCACCCTTTACGAGGTACTCACACAAGATCAGGGGACTGGGCTTCCATAACTATTGGGTCAGGCCATCAATCTGGAACAAACAGTGTTGTTGCTTATAACCGATGGGCTCGATACTAAGCCCAACACAAATGAAACTTATGAACTGATCTCATCCCACTTAGGTTGAGTCCAACGCAGCTTCGTAGTTCTGTACTAAATCGAATTGTCACTGGTAACAATCGATATTACGGCAACTGGAGATGCACAGAGAAACAGCGTTGAAAGAGAGAGAAAAGGAGTTGAGAGAGAGAGAGAGAGACACGAGATTTTTAACGTGGTTCAACAAGCTAGGCTTGTCTACATCCACGTCACGGGCAATGCTCGAGATAGTCACTTGATTTCAAGAACACTCATAAACCAAGTTTTTATGTAAGCCGAAGAACTGAAACACTCAGTCAACAATCCTCACAACCACTAGTGAGTGACAATGATATACTTCCAGAGAATCACCCTGAAACTCTACCGATCCTCTCAATTTTCAGCTGTATATATTCACAGTTTGGTGTGAGCAATTTGTTAGTTAAATAGAGTTACAGTAGAAGAAATACACTCAGTGAACCCAGTAAGCAAGGAAGAAATCGAAGAACACGAATGACGAAGAACGAGAAAGAGCTGTGAGCGTGGCTGAAAAGTGCCACTGCCTTTGAAGCAAGATTTTCGGACTCTGGTGCCAATCCCTACTGAAAATCGCTCCCCAAGGATATCACACAGCAGCTCTCTTTGATTCGTGCACTCGAACCCAGAGAGTTGGAACTCTTGATTGTGTTGCCCAGATAATCAGTATAAGCTCTGTTATTGAATACAGAGAAATAGCTTGTACCTGGCTGATGAAACTCAGCTTCTATATATAATCTCTAAAGTAACAGTCACTTGCACTTATTGAGGGAATCAGTTCAACGCTCAGTTGGGAGAATCGGAGAAGATAGGTCTTCTGTTGTTGAAACAGTTATACCTCTAGTTGTCCACCTCCACCGATTCACCCACCGAGATTTCCGAAATGCCCATTGCATTTCCAACAAACCCCCACAAATGCAAAGAATGATTCTAAGAAGACTTGGATCTGGTCAACAACATGTAATTATACAATTGAATGCAAGCAGGTATCTAAAGATTTGAACCTGAACTTACTAAGTTATCTAACAGCAAAGTAGTTAAGTGAACTAGTCTTGAACTTACTACTTAAACTGACAGAACAAACACTCAATCATTATCAGGGGCGGATCTGGGGGTGGGGTTCCCCAGGCCACAGTCCACCCCACTCCTGGGTCTAGATCTAAGAAACTATAGATATTTTCGTATGTGTAAGTAGACTAGCCCAGTGATTTTGTAGATTGAGCCCAGTACATATGAAATGACCAAGTGTCTTGATCCATCCTAAATCCGCCACTGGTCATTATTACCTCAAATGAGTTCCACGATAAGACTTCACTACAAGAAAACGCTAGGCTAACGACGGTTTTTTATTCATTTTAACAACGGATAAGCCGTTGTTAAATAGTTTAACGGCGGTTCTATATCCGCTGTTAGGTTGAGTAACGTAAGCTCACCTAACAGCGGAGAACACAACCGCCATTAACTCTAAAAGCGGTTCAGTTTAACAGCGGTTCCAGCCGCTGTTATATTTAATAGCGGATTTTATCCGCTGTTACTTTAACAGCGGTTCGAAACCGCTGTTAAATATAACAGCAGCGGTTCGAAACCGCTGTTAAATATAGCAGCGGTTATATTGGTTTTAACAGCACATATTTTCCGCTGTTAAAAAGTACAGAATATTCAGAATTAGGGATCAGGAATCCAGAATTCTGGATTCATTTCCGGATTTTGAATCCAGATTTCTGAATTTCTGGATCCCCAATTCTGAATTTTTAGGATTTCTGGAGGACAAAACTAACGCTTAATGAACGATTTCATAAACACACAACTAACACTTAATTAATATGTTCTAGGTCCAATACATAATAATAGTGGCTATTCAAGGTTCAGTCACAAAAAGCGATTTCTTTCCAGAAGTGGAAGATTAAAATCATGCAATCCTAGCCTAATCGTCTCCGCCTTCCTCATCATCATCCTCATCTGGTGTAGTTTCTTCTGCGAAACCTTACCACTCCCACCAACATCGGAGCTACCAGACGTATGTCCTGGTACAATGCTACCTGCAAAAAGAGTTGCAAAGTTTTGCATATCCGGTGAGAGTTGGTTTCCACCAGAGAGCCGCTTCAACTCTTCAATCATTGCGAGACCAAATTGTCTCATCAGTGGGTCTTGGACTTGCAACGTTGGAGTAGCAGTAGAGGTAGAGCCTCGTTTGTTTTGGAATACCTGAAAGAAGAATAGAAAATATAAAAAATAAAAAATTTCGGCATGACCTATCTGCAAATTCAACATATACTCATACTCTTCAATCTGCAAAACTAACAAACCTCCAACACATTTCCACAAAACACCTAAACACAATAGATTCTGCATGACCTACATGCAGCATATATGACCCAACACTAACAAACCTCCAACACACATTTCTACAAAACACCTAAACACAAATAAGATTGACGTTGCACATATGAATCAATTTAATTCACAATCTAAGAGATTACAAACTCACCACGGAAGGCTTCTTTCCTGCTCCCATATGACGCACACGTACTGGCTTTTTTTTTTTGTACACTCTCCCCACAGCATCGTTCGGACCAATTGCAGGGTCAATATCCGGATTCGCAACATTCTCCTCGACTTCATGCTACAAAATAGTTAAGAAAAATACAACATAATTAGAATAACGTTGTGCACGTTCTACAATCCAAAACATAATACTGTGGATACTTACATACATATTCTTCGTCTCTTCGTTTGGCCATCCTTTCTTACCCGGTTTGTGAGTAGCTAGAAAGAGGTCCCCATAGATATCGGTCCACCCTTCTCTTTCTCCTAAACGAGTAATACATGCATATTAATCATGCTACTAATTTTAGAAGATTCTAACTATTACTAATGATAATGTAATGTGTACCTTTTCCTCTTGTGTTATGTTGAAAGGCTTTGACCCGTGCGTATGGTAAATCTTCTGAACCGCTCTGTTAGCCTTGTTGGTTGCAGATCGCTTTTGGCCTTTGGTTCCCATCTTGTACTTCACAAACCTCTCCCAATCTCTGTCATCATAGTTCTCATTCGGTTTGTGTTGTATGAGGTAGTCCTGGTCATATTGTCCTTCCCCGAACACTCCACTCCATACCCTGCCTTGATGTTCCCTCCACTTCTTCCCCGCGTCCTGGAGTACGTACTTCTTCATATCGTGCTCATCCTCAGGTACCCAGGTGAACCTTGGCTACACAAATTTTGACAAGAAACTGTTAATTACTAAAATGTTACATAAACATAAAATCATTCACAACGATTAGTAATGTAAACATTATACGTACCACTATGTATGAGTCCCAAATAGTAGCCTTGTCCAGGTCACTAACATACCTCCAATCATCTGGACCAATTGGTAAGTTGTCCATAGCGATAATCTTACCAAGCACCTGTCGTAGGCACTTACCTTCTCTCCCACACGGTACTCGCCCTGCATCAAGCGGCACCAAAATCCTCCGACCATCAAATCCGACCTCCATCCAATCACGAACTTGCCATTTCTCTGTTGTTACATTACCAAAAGCATCTATAAATTCAGCCCAATATAACATGCAGCCATTGCGACATGCATCTATCTTGTTATACGACAACCCCAAAGCTTTGACTGTTTTCTTTGCTTCATACACTACAAAAAAAATTACTTTTAGCTACTGCAAGCTATTGCAAAATTACAACGGCATGAAAATGCAGTAGCAAATAGTTGATATTTGCTACGACAATCACTATTTCATGTAGTAATTTGCAGTAGCAAATACTATTTGCCACACCACTATTTGCGACGGGAAGCTGGCAGTAGCAAATAGTGGTGTGGCAAATAGTATTTGCTACTACAAATTACTACATGAAATAGTGATTGTCGTAGCAAATATCAACTATTTGCTACTGCATTTTCATGCCGTTGCAATTTTGTAGTAGCTAAAGATCACTTTTTTTGTAGTGATACACAGACTTTGGAATATCTGCAAAGTCAAATGCTTCTCGTAACAATTCAAGTATGTTAGACATTGCCTTCTCGTTAATCTTGTACATGTACTTAATGTGATACAGTCTGAGTATAAAAGACAGCTTGGAGAACGTTTTGCATCCAGGGTACAATTCTTTTTCCCCGTCTTTCATGAGACGAACAAACTCCGAATTTTGAGGTTCTATTGATTCGGTATTTGAACCAGACGACCGTTCTCCCACAACTTCATTCTCGTTCATCATTTCAGAATTGACACCCCCCTCAAATTGGTCTTCTCTAACAACTCCAAAAGCATCGTGCAACAGATTCAGCATACGTGGTCATCATGCACAGAATTAATGTCTTCAGTAGACGAAGCTATATCAATATTCACCATTGTAGTATGATAACTTGAGGAGTCTCTATCACTTGGTTTCTCGCCATGAATACTCCAGAACTGATATTTGACTGGGAATGAACGGCGTAAGAAGTGTTCCAAGACCATGTCACGATTTAGTCGTTTATTACAACGACATTTGGTACAAGGGCAAGGGATGGTTTGCACCCCAGGACAGGTATGTGCAAAGGCGAAATCTAGAAACTTTTCAACCCCATCTACGTACTCCTGCGTATTTCGTGGCATGTGGATCCAAGACTTATCCATAATTTATACCTAATGTACCTAATATAGTTGAAATTCTAGTAATTAATAATTGATGCGTGTGCATAAAATTTACTAGGGTGAAACGTTCTGAAATATTAAAAAATTGGGCATGACCTATTTGTAATAACTCCTACTCACATACCCTTCAATCTGCAAGAAAACAAACTTTCTAATCTAATATATTCCTAGTTAACTACACATGCATAAAATATATGTACAAGCATATTATCATACATATTAACAAAAATTATAACTCTATATATATGGCTAATTCACTACACATGCACAAATATACAAGCATAACAACATTTATATTAACATACATTAACACTATATATGCCTAGTTCAGAAAACGTTAGTCAGCAAACCAACTTTCGAGTTTTGGTAAGGAAATGGAAATCGAAAAGAGAAGAGATTGAACAATTTAGGGTTTGATATAGGAAACCCTAAATCGAGTCTACTTATGTTCAGATGATGTACGAACAGCTTGAATCTCGGAACACGAATCGAAATAGAAGAATAAAACGATGAAGGAGCGACACACAATTTAACGTGGTTCGACAAGTTTGACCTTGCCTACATCCACGCTCGAGCAGAGCTCGAGAGAGTCAATTTTATTATTGATCTAACACTCCAGGGTTTACAACTCAACCCTGATGAACCACCGCCACATTGCAGTTACACCTTGATTACAAAACCTCACAAACACCTTGTGAGTGACAGACCAGAAAGGCACGATTCCCCCAATCATCTTTCCTCACCGTCTCTCATTTCTGGGCTGAGTATTTAATCACTTCTCCATCCTTCACGAGGACAAAATTTGTGGCTTGATTGTCGTTGATCCGTGGCTTGATTGTCGTTGATTCGTGGCTTGATTTCCGTCATGATTTTCTTCGATGATGGAATAGTTAAGACTTAATTTAAGCTCCTTTCTCTGTGTGTATGAAGGAAGAAAACGACCCTCTTCCACTGGTTTGTTTCCTGCGTAAAAGAGATTCCCTTCTTGGTTCGGCCAAGAGAATCAAACCGGTTAATTTGAACAAAACCAATTTAACTTAAGAGTTTCAACATTCTCCCCCTAAGTTGGATATCTCCAACCTCTTAGAGAACTCAGAACAAGCAAAAACAACCATAAGTTCAAAATCAAAGCAAGAGCGTCATGACAACAATTCAACAAGAACCACACAAACGTTCAAAACAAAGAGTTGTGTTTACAACACACTTATTCAATCAAAAACATATTCCTAGAAATCAATTTCAGGATCGCTCTCATAATCAGAGGCATTGTCTTTCTCCGGCCCCTTTTCATAGGTTTCCATGATAAGCTCCTTGACATCTTTACCAAGCTGGTTTTCTCCTAGTTCCAAAGCATGCAGGTCTTCAACCTCCCAATCGTCACGGAACTTGAGTGCTTAACGAATTTTAGAATTGCTTTGTGAAGAGAACATTCCAGCAGAGCTTTGGTCGGAATGGTCCAGTCATTTCGCTCCCTGATAGATGATGCAAATTTGAAGGAAATCTGTCCTTTGGGACAGCAGAAAGAGGAAAGTCCTTTGTCTCCCCCTTTGGAGATATCCGACTTGAGACGTTGAGGGGCAGTTGGAACATCAAGTTTGCGTAGGATATGCTGAGGGCGAATCGAGTAGACATGAGGGTCAAGTGTGGTGATTTGGAGATCCACGTTAAGCATCTGAAGCAGTGAAGTGACAAAAGGACCAAGAGGAAGGGCACCAGAGTAGGAGGCTGAAGCAGCATCATGAAGAATCTGAAGCTGAAGATGCGGAAGGCTAATAAGGTGTTTAGTAATGACAGCATTGTAGATAATCCAAATATCAAGAGGCAAAAGAGTGGAAAGATTGTGAGTTCTAGGCAGAAAGTGACGAGTAATGTAAAAGAATAGAACCCGGTACTTTGTGTTGAGATACCGAGTAGGGATCAGACGAACAGTTGGAGGCACGAAGATGAGAAGCTGAGAAAGTGCCATTTGAATAGAAAAGCCGGTTTGTGCTAGTTGAAATTCATTGTCAATCATCTGGCCATACAATTATCCACCATGAACTCGTGAAAGCAGCTGAGGTGTGAGGCGAATGAAATGCCCTAAAACCTGAGTTTCAAGCTCAAGAGGAGAGACAGAAGTAACACGAATATTGGCAAAGAACATACGGACAGGATCTGGATAACAGATAGGAGTAGAGGATGGTATGAAATTTGACCAACCGAGATGAAAAAGAGGTTCATAGACATTGATACCATATTTTTCAAAAGCATGAGGAAAGTGACGGAGAGATGGAAGGAGTGGACGTGTTCGGAACTTTCGGATGTACCACTGTCGATCTGCCTCCGTCCGAAACATGAGACCATTGACTTCAGAGAGAAGACGAGCCGCCATTTAGCAAGAGAGTGTTTGTGAGAGGGGGAAAAGTTTGAAGCTTAATAAAAAAGAAGAGACGAACTGTTATTAAATAGGGAGTAGAGAACACAGAAAAGGAAAGAAACGAAGAGACAGAGAATAGAATCAATTATGCAGAATTTGGAAGGTCAATCCCCGAAATTAATCCAAGATTCCTTCTAATTTGACAGAACTGATCTTCCTTGATAGGTTTTGTAAAGAGATCTGCAAGCTGGAGATTTGTGGGAATGAATTGAATATCAATTATTCCTTGAGAAACAATCTCGCGAAGAAAATGGAACTTGATGTCAATGTTTTTCGCCCGGGAGTGATGAACATGGTTTTTAGCAATGTTCACTGCACTGGTATTGTCACACAACAGAGGAGTAGTTTGAAGTTTAAGGCCATAATCAGTTAATTGAGAACGAATCCACAAAATTTGAGTAGAGCAACTGCCTGCGGCGACATACTCAGCTTCAGCAGTTGAAAGAGCAACCGAGCCTTGTTTCTTACTTGACCAAGAGACCAAGCAAGGACCTAAGAACTGACATACCCCAGTGGTACTCTTTCTGTCGAACGTAGAACCAGCGAAATCAGAGTCGCTATAACCAACTAGATCAAAAGATTCAGATGAGGGATACCACAGACCGTAATCTTTGGTGGAAAGTAGATAACGAAGTATTCTTTTGAGAACTGAGAGATGAGATGCCTTAGGGTTTGCCTGAAATCGGGCACAAAGACAGACAGCAAAAAGAATGTCTGGTCGGCTGGCAGTTAAATAAAGTAGAGAACCTAAGAGCTCTAAAATGTGTTGGATCAGTAGACTCAGCTGACTCGTCTTTGGTGAGTTTAGTTGTTGTTGCCATGGGAGTTGAAGCGGGTTTGGCTCTATCAAAGCTGAATTTTGTGAGAAGATTTTGGGTATAATTTGTCTGATGAATAAAGATCCCAGAAGACAGCTGCTGGACTTGAAGTCCAAGAAAGAACTTCATTTCCCCCCATCATGCTCATTTCAAAGACGTTGTCATAAGATCTGCAAATTCTTGACGAAGAGAAGAACTGGTTGATCCAAAAATGATATCGTCAACATAAATTTGAACGAGAAGAATCACTACAAGAAACAGGGTCTTTTGTAGGGGTTATGAAACGACACCGGTAGGGGTTATAACCCCTACAACGGCCGTTGTAGCAGTTTTCCGTAACCGCTGGCAAATCGTCCGGTTCAAACGGGCATTCAAGGTACAGAATAGACCACTAACTCAAAAACCACAAAAGTTTGACACAAAAATAAATAACTAACTTAAACACTCAAAACAGACTCCAGGCATGGGTTGCCTCCCATGAAGCGCTCTTTCTTTAACGTCTTTGAGCTAGATGGTACCTGATTATGGACCCCAACTCAAAAGTTCCTTGAAGTCAAACAACTTCTTCAAGGTTGGCGGTTTAGTGCCAAATAGCACGTCAGAAGGAACAAGATGTAGTCGGTGGTGCTCAAGTAGATCCTGGTTCTGCTCGGATGACTTTTTCTTCTCAAATTTTCCTACTGGAGGAGGAAAAAGATAGTATGGTGTGTTATAATCAATGGTTGCAGTCTACTCCACACCAATGTCATCCAAGTTGCTCTGGCAGTTGAGCACATACGCCTCATAATCATTGCCCACCTCAGTTTCGGTTGTCTGAATTACCAATGAGGATAACTCCTCAATCTCCAGATGCTCATCTTCAGCTTCAATCGAAAGATGGACAAGCTCCACATCTTCATCTACCACCATCGTCAAGGATTCTGCATCAGATACCTCTAGCTCACAAAAGTCATGGGCTAGGGTATCTTTTCCTTCTTCGACCAGCTCTCGAGCATCTTCTTCCATCAGTTGATTCTGTTGCTCAATCTCGACTCCCACACCATTAGGAGCTCGTAGAGTTGAAAGGATCTCATTCAAGAGAAAATCTGTATAAGACTCCTATTGTTGGTACTGGTGCGAATGTAGATATTCCTCTTCGTAATCTCGGTAGTAGTGTGTAGCTTGTGGCTCTGGCCAAGAAGGCAAGGGTGGTGGTTCCTCATTCCAGTTTGGCATACATGGTTGCCATGATGTACTCCACTCTTGGTTGTAATCATTAAGTGGCATTCCATTGTTGTACCATCCTTGGTTGCTATCGAACCTGTAGTCCTGCATCTCAAAACACAAGAGCACTACCCAGGTAAATCATGAAAAAGATGAAGAGAAAAAAGATGATAAAAAGAATGAATGGAAAGCTTAAACGCACAATGCCTTTCCTAGAAAAAGAAAAGTCCCCGGCAACGGCGCCAAAAAACTTGATGCGCAGATTAATGCACACTAGTTTTACTCAATGGATTTCTCCAAAGAGATCGTTATTTCCCAAGGGTCTCTCTTTCTCTATTACTCAACGGTTGTGGAATAAGCAATTCGGGTTTTCGTTTTGGGTTTTGAATTGGTTTAAGAATGAACTAAGTAAACTAAGAATGCAAATTAAACAAGCAAACAAGTAAAGCAGATTGGAGATTTGAATATAGACTAAGGCGTTTGTCCAGACTCGAATCCGCTCTAGCTCGATTAAGACGGATGATACAATGCAATTTCAGTTTATCAGACTTGAAGACTCGACACTTCCTTGGGTAATCTCTACTCCATGGTCAGGACGCAGAGAAACTATCCTATCAAACCTACAAGTTCCTATGGTCGAGATAACTCGCAAATCGTCAAGAATGCACGAAGAACAGTGAAATGCCACAAAGATATGCAAAGAGATTAGTTTCACCGGCCCTATGGTCAAGACACCGGCAACCCTAACGACCTCCTAAACTCTAGAATGATTTACGTCCATGGTCAGAACCGCAAATCAAAGATGAAGCAAAACCCTACGATATGGTCAATCAACGGATTCTTAGAGCTTCAAATTAGGGTTTAAGAGAAAACTCATCACATGCCTGAATAAACCTCAATTAACATTAACGGGTTAGAAACCAGACATCATCCATACAGAATCTTGCTAGAACTTCATCTAATCTGAACAAACTAAGAGTTTAGCTAGACATCGCCAGAGAAGAAATCACAGAAAAGAAAAAGAAAATTGGAGAAGAAGACATCTTACTCCGAGAAAACCTAATCTTGACGAATCAATGAAACTCCTGAGCTAATCCTCAATTTCCCTCCGGGAATTAATTCCCCTCCTGCTCGCTACCTCCAACTCTCTGTCTATTCAAATCAATCCCCCCCAGCTATTCGGCCGCCTGTTTTCCTTTTATAAAACAATGAGCTGATGACAATGTTTTTGATGATGATACGACATCGCTTCCCCAAAATAAATCTCCACGCTTCTGCATAATGGGCTCTCCACTATTATGAAACAAATCCAACGCCAAATGAAATGGCCCAAATAATTAACATCAAGCCACCACTAACAGCCTTCCATGTACTTAGTTCACAATGGAAATTATGTTTATGATAGTTGATGATTGGCGGCCCCATTCCATTTGCTTCCATGTAATGATAATCCCACCTCATTGCTTATAATAATAATAAGTTCTAGATAATTGTGAGCTGGTCAACTCATTCGTCTTCTGTATTATCATCAATTGGATCTTCAACATCGTATATACCTGAAATGTATCAAATATATACAAAACAACGTAAAATGGTCCAAAGGACAAAAGATAAAAAAAATGATCAAATAATCATCAATATCTCATCCAATCACAACTAAAACACAATGAATATATCGTCAAATGCGGGATTGAATACACCAATATTTGGGTGCATCAGTGATCAACTTCCCTTCTCTTTTCTTTACTCCCTTGGCCATGTGTGGCTAAATTCCTAGGTTCATCTTGGATGGGTAGATTAGTTGTGTTATGATAGAGAGATGATTGTAAAAACATTCTATGAATGATTGTGGTTTGATGCGCAAATTAATGCACACTAGTTTTACTCACTAGATCGCTCTAGCGAGATCGTTACTTCCCAAGGGTCTTTCTGTTTCTATTACTCAACTAATGTGGAATAAGCTATTCGGGTTTAAACGTTTGGTTTGGAAATGGTGGTGAATGAACTAAAAATCTAGAAATGCAAATTAAACCAATCAAGCAGGCAAACAAGATGGAGCTTCAAGAATTGACTAAGGCGCTTGTCCAGACTCGAATCCGCTCTAGCTCGACTAAGATGGATGATGCAATGCAACTAAGGTTTTAACAGACTCAATTCCTCGACGCTTCCTTTGGCAATCTCTACTCCATGGTCAGGACGCAGAGAAACTATCCTAGCAAACCTATGAGTTCCTATGGTCAAGATAACTCAAAAATCTCCAAGAATGCACGAAGAACAATGAAACGCCGCACAGAAATGCAAAGAGATTAATTTCACCGGCCCTATGGTCAAGACTCCGGGTAATCTTAATGACCTTCTAAACCCTAGAATGACTCACGTCCATGGTCAGAACCGCAAGACAAAGATGAAGCAAATTCTACGATATGGTCAATCTGCGAATTCAAGAGCTTCAAATTAGGGTTTTAGAAAAATCTCAATTAAGTCTGAATAAACCTCAATTAACATAAACGGGTTAGAAACCCGACATCATCCATACAAAGCTTTGCTAGAACTTCATCTAATCTGAACAAACTAAGAGTTTAGCTAGACATCACCATAGAAGAAATCACAGAAACAGAGAAAAAACTAACTGGAGAAGAAAACATCTTACTCCGATTAATCCTAATCTTCAAGAATCCTAGAATCTCCCGAGCTAATCCTGGCTTTCTCTTGCTCAATCGTCTCTTCAAAACTCCGTCTTCGTCTCCGAGAGTGTCTGGTTCGTCCGAGAGAAAGTAGAGAATTGTAGAATCGAAGTTATGTTTCCTCTCTCCTCGAAATTGGGTTAAAAACCCAATTTTCGTCAAAATCCGGATTTTAATCAAAAGTGCGCCTGGAAGGGTTGAAAAGTGCGCCGGCGCACTTTTCCCTTCAAAAGGCGCACTTTTTAATTATGTGAGAATTCCGCCAAAGCTTAATTGCAAAAGTTTCGAAAAGTGCGCCAGCGCACTTTTGGTCCGAAAACGCGCACTTTTGGAGCTGAGTTCAGTTCCAAGCTTCTTTCTGCAATTCCAACCTCATCTGTGCTCCGAATTGATCCCCGTTTGAATCGCCGAGCTCGTAGAAAGGTCCTCCATAAAATGGCAACCTGAAATCTCATCAAAACAACTCGAAAACACATCAAACGACCCAAAAGAGGGCCAATGGGGGATAAAGCACATTTTTCATAAAAAAAACCCTTTGAAATCATCACAATTCAGAGTCAAACAAGAGAAATTTTGCTCAAATGTGACGAGAGAAATGCGGTAAATCTTACGTCATCAAATCACCCCACACTTAAACGTTTGTTTGTCCTCAAACATGAACTTTACCACAACAATGCACCAACTTGAATGAGCAAACCGAAAACCTCTTGGTTCCTAGAAAGATGTATACGGTGCTTCTACCAAACAAGAGGATTACCCGACTGACCACACAATTAAGAACCAAACTTATGCCAGAGTAAAAGAGGAACAATACTTTAACGAGCTAGTGAACAACCTGACTTGATAAAGGCAAGACAATACTTACTTCCGCTACACTTACTCTAGGATGCAGCCCGACACTCGCTAGATAAGGGAACACGACTTGAACAAAATTAAAGAGCATTTCTTTCTTTCTTTCTTTCTTTTTTCTTTCTTTTTTTCTTTTTCTTTTTTTTGATTTTTTTTTCATTTACTTTTGGATGGTCGGTACAGTGTGGATACCACCGGGTATGGAGCAGCTGGAAACCTTTGGAATTCCGCGTTATCCTAGACCCCAGCCACGATCGGGAGTAGGTTAGAAGAAGAATGCCACATTGAGACTTCCCTTTGGGACTACAGCAATGGGCAGGCACGTATGCCAGCTCGTGAATCGACCCACAACTTCAATACCGAACCACTCATTTATCAGATTTTCTCTGATTGGGAACATTAACAACAATTAAAAACATGAAATTAAAAGATCCCTTATCTAGACTCGATCATGGCATTGAACTAGAGAATTCGAGCATCAGACAAACCAAGTCGTACACATTAACAAGTCAATTATTCACTAACACGATAAGGGCAAGTTCCTAGAATACTTCAAGCAAGAAGAGTGGGAGATGGTCATAATTCAGGTTCTCACACACACATTTGGTTAAAGCCAAAGCACCACATCAATTTCACCATATGGAAGACAGTAGGCAATCCAAGAAGTTATTAAGCAATGTGAAAAATTTCTTGCTACCGAGAATGGGAAGGTGTGAAAGAGCGACAAAACAAAGCACAACCACCGCCCATCAAAACATGCAAATAGACACCCCACCCCACACTTAAAATTTGGACATTGTCCTCAATGGACCACACAAAAAGGTGAAGAAGGGTGTAAGGGGTACCGAGAAGTAGATCATGAGGATGCAGTGGAGGCAAGAGTGAAGTACAGGCGGACAGTCATGGCGGGAGCTGAGGATAGCCTGAAACTGGAGAGAACCTCACAACACGATTAGAGCATTCAAAGTACAGAATAGACAACTGACTCAAGAACTACAACAGTTCGACACAAACTCAAAATTAAACAACTGATTCAAAAACTCAAAACCGACTCCAGACATGGTTTGCCTCCCATGAAGCGCTCTTTATTTTACGTCTTTGAGCTAGACGATACCTGGTCTAACGTGCGGCATCCCAGCTCAGAACTTCTTTCAGACTGGCATCCGTGTCCTGAAAGAATACCTTCATCGCTCCACTCTGAAGCACAAATTTCTTCCCGCTAGCATGGTAAAGCTCCAATGAACCGTCGCCACGCAATCCAACTACCTCAAAGGGTCCAAATAGCTCCACTTTGTCCAGGACCACATCTGGGGGTTTGGTAGGAGTACTTTCATGGGGCGGCGCCTTATCTTTCTTAGGAGGCTTGTTCTTCTTCTTAACTCCACCTGTATCCTTGGTAGATACTATCGCCGCTACCTGATCCTGCAAAGATGAAGATGAATAAGGAGTTTCCATATCGGTAAATACAGTATAAACTGAAGCATTTTCAAACACTAACGACATGGATTTCTTAGCGGAAGAGTGCACATTAGGATCAGGTGGAGGGATTTCGAATGTAATAACTTTTTCCTCATCCCGAAAGGTCAACCTCCCAGCCTTTGCATCTATGAGTGCACCAGAAGTGGCTAGGAAGGGTCGTCCCAAGATAAGGGGAATGTTAACACTCTCCATGCAATCAATAACCACAAAATCAGTCATGAAGTAGATATCATGCACCTTAACTACAACATTTTCAGCAATACCCCTAGGATGTCTAACAGTTTGATCAGCTAGGTTGATATTCATGGTGGTAGGAGTTAGTCTAGGCAGTCCTAGACGCTCAAACAATGAGTAAGGCATAACACTAATGCTAGCACCTAAATCCGCAAGAGCTCTATCAACCAAATATGTGCCAATAGAACAAGGAAAAGAAAAACTCCCTGGATCAGGTTGCTTTGGCACCACGTGGCTCTGCTTCGGATTAGACTCGCCAGCTCCATGGAGGGTAACTGAGGCTATCTCGTCTGCTTTCGTCTTTTGAGAGGATTTCTTTGGAAGAGGATGGACAACTTTGTCTTTCTTCTTGTCAGGAATCACGCTTCTCAGCTCCTCCACCACAGCAGCAGCTTCTGCATTTTTCAGCTTCTTCTTCTTGGAGAGAATTTCTTTCATATGCCTAGCATAATCCGGGTTTGCAAGAAGTTCTTCCAATAAAGCAACTCCCATCTTCTGGTTATTAATTGTTACCAGAGTCTTCCCCAAGTTCTCCTTGTTTAGCACAGGTCTATTCAAGGTGTAGCACCCGTCCCAAATCAACCCGGTTTACCCGAGATTGACTCGAGATAGAATGCTACGCAAGCACAGGTTTAACCAAAAGCGCGAAATAATAAAGGAAGAAAGAAACTTCTCATTAAAATCCACAATCCAACGGAGGCCTCCAATATAAAATCCAACATAAAACCGAAACTCAAACCAATCCAACCTCAAAGGTTTACAAAAGTCCCCAACCCAAATATCCTGGTCAACTGAAATATAATAAATACAGGCAAGGTCAACTTCAAGCAAGTCACCGATCTTCACCTCATGGCTCCAAACGACAACCTTCTCGAACTCAACTCTCAACTGCAACTCCAACCTAGCACTAGCCACGAGCACCTGAAAGAGAAACTGGGGGGGGATCAGCTTCCTAATGAAACTGAGTGAACCCACTGGGTCTACCTATGCGCCGAACCTAGCCTAGGAGTGATCCCAACTCCGCACACAAACAACACAACGGAATCTGACAAAGCCATTATCATTTTAATCCTAGCATGCTACTAGGTGATCACACGAGAACTTACCTCCACCAGTACACACAATTAATAAGATTCAGCAATGTACACAAGTCATCAATCCTCACTACAACATCACTATCAGGGTTAGAACATGCACACCGGTCAATCTCATACCGCAATATAATAGCATCAACGAAGTCTTCATACACACGATACAACACTTAATTACAATACATCTTCCAACACGAATAGCACCCACTTTCATACTTCAACCACACAACTCGCAATTCACAGTTTCACAGTTACTAACATCAACCAAGCACAACACTACCAACCCCTGTCCCACAGACTCCACACATCATACTGTCACAACACGACTTGACTCATTAAATTCTAGGTGAGTTATTAGGCGCCTAGGAGTTGCTCCACACCACCACTGCCGGCCAACAATCCCCGGTAATACAACCCAGGGTGATCTACTCAACGTAGACCGATACCACAACCATAATCCCAGGTACTAGACCCGGGTGATCCACTCAACGCAGACCGACTCAACAATAATCCCTGGTAGCTAACCAGAGTGATTCACTCAACGTGAACCGGACACAACTCAACACGTCTCAAGGTGGGCAGTGTGGACTCCTACCGGTTCTATCATTCAATCAACACAACCAATTACTCAACACTTGCAACCAACCGTCATACTCATCCCATAGCTTATTCGCATCATCCAATCCAACCATCAGAACTCACATCAATTCCCACCACCAACATCAACATCAATCGCATACTCAACCATATCCCAAACTACACCACTTGCACTCATTCACACACCTCGGCAACCACACACACACACACACACATATCATCATCACAATTCCACATCACACATAACCGCACATCACAAGTCATCCAACGCCTCCCACGGCACAAACAGTTTAAGGGTAAACGGCTAGCTCACCGGCCACCCCCACCTGCAAGTACAGGGGAAGCCATGTCATGAGTCGTAGGGTTACCCTCTTGTACGTCCTTCATTGGACGACCCCACATTGGTGGGACCATCCACCTGTTCGTCAATTAAGGGCGACCCCACATTGGCAGGACCACCCTCCTGCAACCACAGATTAACAATTCCAGGCAGAAATACACTTACAGCATCATACCCCTGCCCTCCTACACTCGTTACTACATCCAATCCATTAAGCATCAAGGTTAATCTTTCCCCCATTCATCGCACATAACAAACAGCCCGCTATCATCATGCAATTCATCATATCAACAAGCATACAACAACCAACAACAATCGCAAATACTCAACAATCAATCACATAACGAAATTCCCTTTTACTCTCTTTCGATTTCATGCAACGCCCTACACTCTTCTAAGTCAAGTTTCAACTCCTCATGTCGACCAATTGTACCTATCGTATGCTAAACCCTCACCTGACAAGATGACGAGGCTCTAAAACAACTCTCGGAACCCGAACGACCAAGCTCTACCACTCCAAAGTCGTAGCTCTTCTCCTCCTCACCGACAGCAGCCTACTCCGAACCACCCAGAACCACGATGTGCGATCTCTTCCTCTCGTCGCCACGAACGCGTAGCAACAAACGGATCACAAATCGGAGCTCTACAACTCCCGGAATCAAGGATTGAAACTTGGAGAATTTCAGTTCGTCAAAAACGAAGTTGGGGGAAAAAAGAGGAAGGAATTTATGAATTCCCGTGCTGGATCCGCCTTTTTATGCACGAAAAGTGCGCCTGGTATGTCCAAAAGTGCGCCGGCGCACTTTGACCCCAAAAAGGCGCACATTTTGAATATTCCGCCGAAAGTTTGCCTTTTTAATTGAAAAGTGCGCCTGGCACTTCTAAAAGTGCGCCTGCGCACTTCAGGGCCCAAAATCAGCACTTTTGGTACTGTACACTGTTCCCCTCTTTTGCAACTTCAACCCGGCACACACCCAAACGTCCCAGACCTCAAGAGACCCTCTTAAGTACCGTTTCCGGCACTCTAGTCACCCAGACTTGAGTTCTAACCCGTTCGGTTGGGCGGGGATGTTACACAAGGCTGCAGGATAAGGTGCTTTTGGTCGGTAAGGATCGACTGGTGGAGTAGCTTCTTTTCTTTGCTGCTCCTTCTGACACAACTGCTCCATTGGCTTCTCCAATTCATCCTTGCCATCCTGAAGAGAAACTGCTCCACAGAATTCTTCCTTAGTTTTGCCTTCTCCGGCATTGTTAGATGAAGAGGAGGGAGTTGTGCTAGGAAGAAGACCAACTACCTTCTCCTGCAAAAAGTTGGTTATTGCCGTCACCCGATCGTCTAGCTTCTTGACAGAGCCTCGGTAAGTGAAATGTCCTTCTTATTGGATTGAGTCTCAGCAAGAATCTTGTCCAACATGATATCGGAGTAGGACTTAGGCGCAGAAGAGCTCGAACCACCGTTATTGTTCTGATTTTGGTTCTGGTTCTGATTGTTATTCCAGCCTCCTCTGTTCTGCCATTGGGAATTCTGATTCTGATTCCCATTATTCCTCTGATAACCCCCTTGGTTCTGGTTATTGTTCCAGTTCCCTCTGTTCTGCCATTGGGAGTTTTGATTCTGATATCCTCCCTGGTTCTGGTTATTCCCTTGGTTTGGGCCACCAACATAAGCAATCTCCTCTTGTTGTTGGTCTTGGTTACTCTCAAACTTCCAAGTACAGCCCTCTGCTGAATGACCTGCACCACCACAATTCGAACATGGAGCGGATACAGCTGATACATTCTCTGTTCAAGTAAGCACCTTGAACCCTGGCGGTGGAGCTGTAGGAACACCCGGTGAAGGAGCTATCTTAGCCCTTTCCAGCTCATGCTTTAATCTTTGCACTTCCATCTCCAATTTTGAGTTATCCAACTCCAACTGACTTTGAACAAGGTCTACTGGTGCAGGAACTGTGGGAACGGGGTATTGGGCATCAGCAGAAAATCTCCTTTGCCCCAGACTCCTGTCGTCCACCATTAAGGGATTAGCTTGCAATAGAGACTTGATCCTCATGGCAAAGACCTTGCAAGCAGCCAAAGCCGCGACTGCGGTCATATCATCCAAGTCTGTATTCAGCTGTAAAGAGAAATCCTTCCTATTCTCATAATCCAAGCCTCGGAGGAATATAGAGAACTTGTTATAGTCATCCCATCCATGGTGAGGACAAGCTCGGAGAAGCCCTTGAAATCTTTGTCAAGCCTCATAGAAGTTCTCCTCCGGACCACTTGTGAAACCTGTTATCTGTGCCCTGAGTGCATCAATTCTGGAAGGGGAGAAGAACTCTTCTAGGAATGCTGTAGCCAGACCATCCCACGTAGTGAAGTGATTCGCAGGATGATCATACAACCACAGTTCTGCTTGACCCTTCAGAGTGAAAGGAAAAAGCTGAAGTTTGACTGCATTATGATCCGCTTCATTGTTGGAGACTGTATGAGCCAGCCTCAAGAAGTTCCTCACATGAGCATTCGGGTCCTCATTAACACCTCCAGAGAAAGTGTTCCCGTTTGCTTGAATCATGTTGATCAAGTGAGATGGAATGTGCAGATTCCGAGTTCCCGTGTTGGGAATCTGAATGCACGAAGCTGTCCCATTTATGGTTGGACGATCATAATCCTTCAATGTCCTTTCCGCTGCCATAATTTCTATCTCAGGTGGGATAGGAGGATCTGTGGGAGGATCAGTAGTAGCAATGGTGGATGGTGAAGGCGAAGATGTAGATGAAGATGTGAAGAGGTTCTTCCTTGCTTTAGGTGTCTTGGCGGGAGGAGGAGGTACAGGAGTAATGCCGAACTGAGTGTAGAAAATTCTGCCCTTGTCAGCTATGCGCTTACTCTGTCTTCTTTCTTCTGTACCTGCAATCTTGCCTGAAACAAACAAAACAAGAAATACCAAGTAGTATAAAAATGTGGGAGATAAGAAATGATGAAAGAGTGAATGAAAAGCTTAGACGCACAATGCCTTTCCTAGAAAAAGAAAAGGTCCCCGGCAACGGCGCCAAAAACTTGATGCGCAAATTAATGCACACTAGTTTTACTCACTAGATCGCTCTAGCAAGATCGTTACTTCCCAAGGGTCTTTCTGTTTCTATTACTCAACTAATGTGGAATAAGCTATTCGGGTTTAAACGTTTGGTTTGGAAATGGTGGTGAATGAACTAAAAATCTAGAAATGCAAATTAAACCAATCAAGCAGGCAAACAAGATGGAGCTTCAAGAATTGACTAAGGCGCTTGTCCAGACTCGAATCCGCTCTAGCTCGACTAAGATGGATGATGCAATGCAACTAAGGTTTTAACAGACTCAATTCCTCGACGCTTCCTTTGGCAATCTCTACTCCATGGTCAGGACGCAGAGAAACTATCCTAGCAAACCTATGAGTTCCTATGGTCAAGATAACTCAAAAATCTCCAAGAATGCACGAAGAACAATGAAACGCCGCACAGAAATGCAAAGAGATTAATTTCACCGGCCCTATGGTCAAGACTCCGGGTAATCTTAATGACCTTCTAAACCCTAGAATGACTCACGTCCATGGTCAGAACCGCAAGACAAAGATGAAGCAAATTCTACGATATGGTCAATCTGCGAATTCAAGAGCTTCAAATTAGGGTTTTAGAAAAATCTCAATTAAGTCTGAATAAACCTCAATTAACATAAACGGGTTAGAAACCAGACATCATCCATACAAAGCTTTGCTAGAACTTCATCTAATCTGAACAAACTAAGAGTTTAGCTAGACATCACCATAGAAGAAATCACAGAAACAGAGAAAAAACTAACTGGAGAAGAAAACATCTTACTCCGATTAATCCTAATCTTCAAGAATCCTAGAATCTCCCGAGCTAATCCTGGCTTTCTATTGCTCAATCGTCTCTTCAAAACTCCGTCTTCGTCTCCGAGAGTGTCTGGTTCGTCCGAGAGAAAGTAGAGAATTGTAGAATCGAAGTTATGTTTCCTCTCTCCTCGAAATTGGGTTAAAAACCCAATTTTCGTCAAAATCCGGATTTTTAATCAAAAGTGCGCCTGGAAGGGTTGAAAAGTGCGCCGGCGCACTTTTCCCTTCAAAAGGCGCACTTTTTAATTATGTGAGAATTCCGCCGAAGCTTAATTGCAAAAGTGCGCCTGACCCCTTCGAAAAATGCGCCAGCGCACTTTTGGTCCGAAAAGGCGCACTTTTGGAGCTGAGTTCAGTTCCAAGCTTCTTTCTGCAATTCCAACCTCATCTGTGCTCCGAATTGATCCCCGTTTGAATCGCCGAGCTCGTAGAAAGGTCCTCCATAAAATGGCAACCTGAAATCTCATCAAAACAACTCG
Source organism: Linum lewisii (assembly GCA_034768395.1). Taxonomy (NCBI): domain Eukaryota; kingdom Viridiplantae; phylum Streptophyta; class Magnoliopsida; order Malpighiales; family Linaceae; genus Linum; species Linum lewisii. The sequence goes on along the minus strand of CM068296.1, from coordinate 11,510,552 downwards.
AAAACACATCAAACGACCCAAAAGAGGGCCAATGGGGGATAAAGCACATTTTTCATAAAAAACCCTTTGAAATCATTACAATTCAGAGTCAAACAAGAGAAATTTCGCTCAAATGTGACGAGAGAAACGCGGTAAATCTTACGTCATCAAATCACCCCACACTTAAACGTTTGTTTGTCCTCAAACAAGAACTTTACCACAACAATGCACCAACTTGAATGAGCAAACCGAAAACCTCTTGGTTCCTAGAAAGATGTATACGGTGCTTCTACCAAACAAGAGGATTACCCGACTGACCACACAATTAAGAACCAAACTTATGCCAGAGTAAAAGAGGAACAAGACTTTAACGAGCTAGTGAACAACCTGACTTGATAAAGGCAAGACAATACTTACTTCCGCTACACTTACTCTAGGATGCAGCCCGACACTCGCTAGATAAGGGAACACGACTTGAACAAAATTAAAGAGCATTTCTTTCTTTCTTTTTTCTTTTTCTTTCTTTTTTCTTTTTCTTTTTTTGATTTTTTTTTCATTTACTTTTGGATGGTCGGTACAGTGTGGATACCACCGGGTATGGAGCAGCTGGAAACCTTTGGAATTTCGCGTTATCCTAGACCCCAGCCACGATCGGGAGTAGGTTAGAAGAAGAATGCCACATTGAGACTTCCCTTTGGGACTACAGCAATGGGCAGGCACGTATGCCAACTCGTGAATCAACCCACAACTTCAATACCGAACCACTCATTTATCAGATTTTCTCTGATTGGGAACATTAACAACAATTAAAAACATGAAATTAAAAGATCCCTTATCTAGACTCGATCATGGCATTGAACTAGAGAATTCGAGCATCAGACAAACCAAGTCGTACACATTAACAAGTCAATTATTCACTAACACGATAAGGGCAAGTTCCTAGAATACTTCAAGCAAGAAGAGTGGGAGATGATCATAATTCAGGTTCTCACACACACATTTGGTTAAAGCCAAAGCACCACATCAATCTCACCATATGGAAGACAGTAGGCAATCCAAGAAGTTATTAAGCAATGTGAAAAATTTCTTGCTACCGAGAATGGGAAGGTGTGAAAGAGCGACAAAACAAAGCACAAACACCGCCCATCAAAACATGCAAATAGACACCCCACCCCACACTTAAATCAGACTGTGTCCCTCAGGACTAAAAGAGGGTAGAGGAATCTGGGGAACCTGGAAGGTGAAGGTCGATGTCGTGGATGGTGGAGAGCTTGTTATAGTCATCCCATCCAAGGTGAGGACAAGCTCGGAGAAGCCCTTGAAATCTTTGCAAGCCTCATAGAAGTTCTCCTCCGGACCACTTGTGAAACCTGTTATCTGTGCCCTGCGTGCATCGTTCTGGAAGGGGAGAAGAACTCTTCTAGGAATGCTGTAGCCAGACCATCCCACGTAGTGAAGTGATTCGCGGATGATCATACAACCACAGTTCTGCTTGACCCTTCAGAGTGAAAGGAAAAAGCTGAAGTTTGACTGCATTATGATCCGCTTCATTGTTGGAGACTGTATGAGCCAGCCTCAAGAAGTTCCTCACATGAGCATTCGGGTCCTCATTAACACCTCCAGAGAAAGTGTTCCCGTTTGCTTGAATCATGTTGATCAAGTGAGATGGAATGTGCAGATTCCGAGTTCCCGTGTTGGGAATCTGAATGCACGAAGCTGTCCCATCTATGGTTGGACGATCATAATCCTTCAATGTCCTTTCCGCTGCCATAATTTCTATCTCAGGTGGGATAGGAGGATCTGTGGGAGGATCAGTAGTAGCAATGGTGGATGGTGAAGGCGAAGATGTAGATGAAGATGTGAAGAGGTTCTTCCTTGCTTTAGGTGTCTTGGCGGGAGGAGGAGGTACAGGAGTAATGCCGAACTGAGTGTAGAAAATTCTGCCCTTGTCAGCTATGCGCTTACTCTGTCTTCTTTCTTCTGTACCTGCAATCTTGCCTGAAACAACAAAACAAGAAATACCAAGTAGTATAAAAATGTGGGAGATAAGAAATGATGAAAGAGTGAATGAAAAGCTTAGACGCACAATGCCTTTCCTAGAAAAAGAAAAGGTCCCCGGCAACGGCGCCAAAAACTTGATGCGCAAATTAATGCACACTAGTTTTACTCACTAGATCGCTCTAGCAAGATCGTTACTTCCCAAGGGTCTTTCTGTTTCTATTACTCAACTAATGTGGAATAAGCTATTCGGGTTTAAACGTTTGGTTTGGAAATGGTGGTGAATGAACTAAAAATCTAGAAATGCAAATTAAACCAATCAAGCAGGCAAACAAGATGGAGCTTCAAGAATTGACTAAGGCGCTTGTCCAGACTCGAATCCGCTCTAGCTCGACTAAGATGGATGATGCAATGCAACTAAGGTTTTAACAGACTCAATTCCTCGACGCTTCCTTTGGTAATCTCTACTCCATGGTCAGGACGCAGAGAAACTATCCTAGCAAACCTATGAGTTCCTATGGTCAAGATAACTCAAAAATCTCCAAGAATGCACGAAGAACAATGAAACGCCGCACAGAAATGCAAAGAGATTAATTTCACCGGCCCTATGGTCAAGACTCCGGGTAATCTTAATGACCTTCTAAACCCTAGAATGACTCACGTCCATGGTCAGAACCGCAAGACAAAGATGAAGCAAATTCTACGATATGGTCAATCTGCGAATTCAAGAGCTTCAAATTAGGGTTTTAGAAAAATCTCAATTAAGTCTGAATAAACCTCAATTAACATAAACGGGTTAGAAACCCGACATCATCCATACAAAGCTTTGCTAGAACTTCATCTAATCTGAACAAACTAAGAGTTTAGCTAGACATCACCATAGAAGAAATCACAGAAACAGAGAAAAAACTAACTGGAGAAGAAAACATCTTACTCCGATTAATCCTAATCTTCAAGAATCCTAGAATCTCCCGAGCTAATCCTGGCTTTCTCTTGCTCAATCGTCTCTTCAAAACTCCGTCTTCGTCTCCGAGAGTGTCTGGTTCGTCCGAGAGAAAGTAGAGAATTGTAGAATCGAAGTTATGTTTCCTCTCTCCTCGAAATTGGGTTAAAAACCCAATTTTCGTCAAAATCCGGATTTTTAATCAAAAGTGCGCCTAGAAGGGTTGAAAAGTGCGCCGGCGCACTTTTCCCTTCAAAAGGCGCACTTTTTAATTATGTGAGAATTCCGCCGAAGCTTAATTGCAAAAGTGCGCCTGACCCCTTCGAAAAGTGCGCCAGCGCACTTTTGGTCCGAAAACGCGCACTTTTGGAGCTGAGTTCAGTTCCAAGCTTCTTTCTGCAAATCCAACCTCATCTGTGCTCCGAATTGATCCCCGTTTGAATCGCCGAGCTCGTAGAAAGGTCCTCCATAAAATGGCAACCTGAAATCTCATCAAAACAACTCGAAAACACATCAAACGACCCAAAAGAGGGCCAATGGGGGATAAAGCACATTTTTCATAAAAAAACCCTTTGAAATCATCACAATTCAGAGTCAAACAAGAGAAATTTCGCTCAAATGTGACGAGAGAAACGCGTTTTAGCGTCGGTCATGACCCACTACAAAAAAATGTTATTTGGCGTCAGTCATACACGCGTTTTAGCGTCGGTCATGACCGACGCCAAAATATATAGCGTCGGTCGGCAACACCGACGCCAGATTCGGTGACGCTATATTTTAGCGTCGGTCGTTTGGTCAACCGACGCTAAAATAAAGCACGACCGACGCTAAAATATGGGTTGACCGAATGGGTGGCTGACCAACCCAATTTTTTCGTTTTTTATTTTCAATTTTTATATTCGTTTTTTATATTCGATTTTTATTTTCGTTTTATACTTTCATTTTCGTTTTTCAATTTCAAGTAGATCTAGTTTTTTACATCCTCTACTCCAATTTGGATTTTTCTTGTCCTCGGCTACTAGATCTAGACATAGATCTATAGATCTGGGTTAAATTGTAGATCTGAGGAGGAGGAGGAGGAGGAGGAGCCTTGGAAGAGGTTCTAAGGAGGAGGAGGAGACGTCGGATGGCAGACGGTGGATGGCGGCGGCGGCTGGGTGGAGGTCAGCTGGAAGGCTGTCGGCGGCGGCTGGGTGGAGGCTCGGTGGTTCGACGCCGGCGGTCCAAGCTCCGCCGGCGGTAGGTGAAAGTGGTGGGGGGGGGGGAGTTGGGAGGTTTTTTGGGTGGGAGAGGAGAGGAGTTGGGAGAGGAGTTGGGTGGGAGAGGAGTTGAGAGGAGAGGATTGAGAGAAGAGGATTGAGAGAGGTGAGAATGTGATATTAGGGTTAGGATGTGGGTTTAAATACTTACGTGTTTTAGCGTCGGTCAATGACCGACGCTAAAACGCGTGTCAACCGACGCTATATAGACGCGTTTTAGCGTCGGTCACAACCGATGCTAAAGTGTTTCTGTTGACCGACGCTGATCTAATCGTCTGGTTAACCAAAAAATCGAACCAAGGAAGGCATATAGCGTCGGTTGCCACGCTAATTTTAGCGTCGGTCGACCATCAACCGACGCTAAAACGCGAAACGACCGACGCTAAATTGCTACGTTTCAACCGACGCCAAACAGCTATTTTTTGTAGTGATCGATTGTTGTTGTTTGTCACCATACATCATGCACATGGATGTGTGCTCGATTACCAAGGTTGAGTTGAGATGAGGTGTGATAGAGTTTGATATTGCATGAGAGAAAGGGTACATCATGAACATGATTTCTTTTTTACCATGTATATAATCATTTAGATTTAAAATTTAGCTACCTCCGTGTACCACTTTTGACTATGTCACTAATTGATATGTCTATTGGTGTTTATACTAATTATATTTCTCATTTTATGTTATTCCACTGTTTTTTTGTATCACCTGCTTAACTTTTTTGAGTTTCATTTAATTGGAAAAGGTTAATATACTTTTTTGCCCCTCTACTATGCAAAGTTAACAAACATATTTAACACTCTCTACTTTGAAAAGTTTAACAAATATGCATTTTCATTTATCTTTTCATCTATTTTTTGTCTAATGAGTTGATTATACGTGTTACTTCATATTATTTGTACACCTTATCGTTGATTGGAAGGTTCACAATCCAAAATTATTTAAATTAGAAATAAAAAGAAAAAGGAATACCACAAAAACACATATGTACATAATGGTGATTATAATGTTTTTTCTTTTATTAATTTAAATATTTTCAACTTGTGGACATCCCGATCGGTGATGTTGTGGACAAATAATATAACGTAGCACGTATAATCAACTCATTAGACAAAAAATATATCAAAACACAAATGGAGGGGCATATTTGTAAAAAATTTAAGGTTTAGGGTGTTAAATCGGTTAAAAAATAGTAAAAGGATATTTTTGTTAACTTTTTATAGTAGATGGCCAAAAAAGTATATTACATAAAAAAGATACGTACACGATTTTTACTCAATCAATAATAATGGCAAGAGTAATTTTCAAATCTAATATCATTGAATAAGTACACCCTCTAATTTTACGTAAAGTACTAAGTAAGGTCGTGTATGATATACTTAAAAAAGCTCGAGTATGAATTATGATACGAATTATAGTGCCTTTTTATTAATGTAAATATTTTTGGGTTGGTTTTTTTTTTTTTTTCTGTAATAATTGAATTAGAGAAGAAGGAAGTGCTCTACTTTTTTAACTTTATTTTGGGTTTCCCTCCAAAACCCGTCAAAGACACTCGTGAATCTGGATGAAACTTCTGGAGTCAGGCATTCAGCCTATCAATTTTCAACCACAAAAATTCAGATCCACTCTATAAAGGCCAAAAAGTTAAACAAGGTGCATTTTTATTATTATATGATGATGATGAATCTACATGACCATTACAGAAGCTGTGGAAAATTCCAGATATTGAATGCCGCCGCTAGCTCCTACTCAACACCAAGAATTTTTAACCTCACTAATACAAACAAACTACAAATCCGTTTGAGTTTAATAAATAGATATGATTTTTTATGTTGAGGAATCCGATTGAACCAACATTACAAAGTGTTTACTTTCAAAATTTAACTTGTTAAAAATTCAATCAAATTTCAGTTCTTTTTTTTTAAAATATAAACAAATTTGAATTTTGAATTGGATTAAATTTCACATTTATTAAAGAATTGAACTCCATTTTACAATTTGTGGTAATATATTACTATTTCACCGAGGTAAATAAATTTAAAGAACTATGTACCTAAATAAATATGTTTCAAAAAATTTAACGAAAAATGTTAATTTTCGCTCAGAAATCAGGTGAATTCACAAAAATAGTAGGAAAAAATGGTTGGTTCTTGGTCAAAAATATAGTGTTGGGGAGAATTCGTCCAGAAACCTCAATAAATGCTCATTTTCACCCCACACCCCACACCACTCATTTCCTCTCTTTCTAATTGCAAGGTAAGTTTCCATTTCTCTTCTTTGGTTGGTTGGATACAACCAGTAGTTCGACAAGGGGAGTCAGTCCTCGTTCGCTCCATCCACTACCACGTGGGGATTATGCAGATGATGTGTTCAAGGACTACGAGGTGGACCCACAACCCACATCGCTACCCAACGAACGATGTATGCGAGATCGTGCCACCTTATGTCGTCTCCGGCAATGTAGTCAAAATCTCGATTTTAATCTTAAAATCTTACGGTTTTACGATTTCACTAGTCTCTAGCGATCTTGATTCAACGCAAAATCTATGGGACGTAAAATCTAGTAAATTCTCGATCAAAATCTTAGAATCTTATAAAATCAACGATTTTTCTTGTATTTTACGATTTCACTTTCTAGGGGAAATTACCAGTTTGTACAACTACATATACGTCAGAACAAAGACAATTAAATTAAATTAATTTTTTTTAAAAAAAATTGATTAATTAAGTTAGAAGTTATTACTAAAAAGTGTCTAAAATATAATTATTACTTCCTCGAATGACCGCTTAAGAGCCGACGTTCTCTCTTTTTTCTTATCCTAGACTTTTCAAAGTTGGTTAATGGTCTTCTTATTCTTAATATGTTGTTGACTTAAATGTTTCGATAGTAGTTCATAAAATCTTATGATTTTACGATTAAAAACTACGATTCCGATTTCACCCATGTTTTCGATTTCACGTGGAATCACGATCTTGACTACATTAGTCTCTGGTGCCACACGAAGGAGCATCAAGAAAGACAGAGGGGTCGTCGGGGTTGATGTATTTGTGATTGTCAAGTTTGTATTGTATTTGTGATCATCAAGTCTATACGTTGGATTCTATCATGTTTTGTAGTTGACATTTCAGTTTCACATATTACTGATGTTTTATTGTTTGTATTTTTATTATTTTATGTGATGATTGTTTATATCAAATAATGGATGTCATTTTATTCCAAAAATGAAAAGGAACGTACATTGCAAACAACATATGAAACAAAACGATACAAATACAAATGAAATTAGTCGTCAACTTTAGGTAGTCCATTGGGGAGGTTTAACCGATGTTGGAAGTTATCGTGCAAGTAGTCCAGGCGGGCATTTGCATTCTCTAGTTCCATCTTCAGCTTGTCAATCCCATCCTGCTTCGCCACTATGATGTGGTCCTTCTAACGTATGTTCTGATCCTTCTCACGATTGTCAATTTTTTTACAAAACATAAATTAATAAATGTGCCACATGTTATTTTTTGTCTTCAGATAATTATTTATCATATATATTATTATTACTTATTATAATTCGATTATAAGTAGTTATTATGTTGAATTTGACCAAACATTTAACTAAACCAAAGAAGTGGGGAAGTCAAATTTTAAATACCCTGAAGTCAAACCTACAGAACTACCAAATTTTACATGGGATTTTGTGTTTGATACAACACGAGGGGAGTCCAACTAGATCCCCCCAATTCTGATACTGATGCACGACCACGATTGAACTGTGATGTTGTACATGTGAACAACAAATTCTAAACAATTTAATGCACTAGAACAAATTATATAGAACTTAAAATGCACTAGGATGCATATAAAAATATACTAAAAAGCATATTAACGGAGTCCTAGACTTGAGCACTAATTTGATTGTGTCCCAAAGAAGGCTCTCCTAGATTTACCACTAGTGTATATCCGACATTATCAAATAATTACTATGTATAAGACTGTGAATGCACTATAGATAGAGGAGTGTATATATGTCAAGTTGGAGAGAAAAAACTCTATAAAAATGTCATTGAAAATAGAGACTTGATGATCATAATTTTTTTCAAAATCGAAACTTTGATGAATGGAAAAAATCGTAAGAAATGTCTATGGTAGTCAAATGTCGCCAGAGCTCGGATTTTTTTCCTAATCTATGGTATCATGAAGTTTCAATTCTCAAAATAAATTGCTATAATGGCCAATTCCCATGTTAGGGTGATTTTTGCTGATTAGGGTAGATGTCGCCTATTGAATTGGTGATTATTATATTGAGTTAAAAGCTATTAATTTTATACGATAAAAATGATTTGGCCAAAACTCAATCGCTCAAAACAACAAGCCCTCAGTCACAGTTAATGTTTGGTTAACAAAAAAATTAGTTTTCAAGATTCAAAAAATTCGACAATGAGAAGTTCAACTTTTCCACATTCGACTTGTTGGAATATCTCTTTCAAAAAAAAACTTGTTGGGATAAAACCCAAGTACCACATCAGTAAATTGGGACAGATTTACCTACTTTAAAAGAGTACACCAAGTACACCAGTATGATGGCTTGCGGGAAGGAACCAAAAATAAATATGTGCGAGTGTGGCCCAATGTGGACAATATCATACTAGTGTTGGGAGGGAGATGGGTCACGAAAGTTTGACATGTGGAAACTCTCAAGTTGCTAGCGAATGAATTGTATGGTGGTTCCTTTCTTGATGGGTACGAAGGCTAGACAGTGTGTCCCATTGGTGTTAACGATGATCCAAGCGAAAGACACAAGATGTTGGTCCTTGGTTTGAGGGAGAAATTGTTGGGATGCAAATTAAGAAAGATTTGCCTAGTTCAAAAAGAGTCTCAACTACACTAGGGTCGGGATAATAATCCAAGTACCAAATTGACAAAGTATGTCTAGCATAAAAATGTCTACAACTACACTAGTATGAGGTATTTTGGAAAAGAATCCAAAAACAAATCCGCTTAACCCAAAACAAAAATACTATACTAGTATTAAGTTGATGGCGGTGCGATCCTAACAACTAGTTCATCTTCTCAAGGTCTCTTCCCTGAAATTTGACAATCTCTTGGGCCGAAAGGTTTTGCTCTTTGAATTGTGCAGAAGGAACCAAGTATGGGCGTATGGTGTTTCCGTGGTCGATTAGCAATCCCCAAATCGACTCGTACCTTTGTTAGGATGAGGACGAACTAAATAAGAGATTTGAGTTGCTTACAACTAGAAGATTTGAAGGGATGATTTGGTTGACGAAATTGGGTATGGGAATTCCGACCCACTGAAAATCGTAGTACAATTATTTGGACTAATTGCCAGTGGGTTTGGGAATTGGATTATCAACCAAACTAACCCTAAATACTCAACCTTGAAATTACACTACATCAGGTATTTTTTTTGGAGAAAAACGGGGACAAAGCCCCTACTCATTACTAGAAACAAGTCTAGGCAAGGCGACCCCAACGAGGTCATACCTTAACCATTGAGCAAAAGAAGAAATTGGGTAATCAAAGACATGGAACCCCAACCAAAAGGAATGACCCAAATTAGCCATGTAATCCGCACAACAATTAGCCTCGCGGAAAATATGGACTATAGACACCTCCCACTGCCTCGCACAAAGAGCTCGGAATTCTGTGACAAGGGCCAAATGTTTATGCACCGGATAGCCTCCCGCTTGCAACATCGTCACAGCCGCCGCCGAATCGGATTGAATTGCCACCTTCTTAATTCCCAACGACCAAGCCAGCTTGAGACCCTCGACAATTGCTCTCAGTTCGGCCCTAGTAATGGAACAGTTTCCCACGTTGGCGCAAAAAGCACGAACGAGATTACCCATACTATCTCTAATGATACCTCCGATGGTCGTAGCCCCTGACTGAGAAACCCTTGAGCCATCCGTATTGAGCGTGAACCAACCCTCATCTCCCGGCCGCCACGCAATCAATTGGGTCTGCCGAGCTAAACCCGACGCTTCTCGGCCCAATTGAAAGGTCTTCCAGCTCGAGAGTACAAGGTTGGTCCAATAATGACATTGCTCAATGATGACCGACGGTGGCCGATCTTGCTGTTCAAAATAAGTTTGTTCCGGGCCTGCCATAAAAGCCAGGCAATAATCCCAAACTTTGTGCCGAATTTCGCGTCCAACAGCATATGTTTCCACCACTGATCAAAACTCACCATCTCGCGTCGGACCGTCAACGCTTCAGGAAGGGCCTGACGCCAAACCTGTGAAGCAAAATTACAACCAAGGATCACATGTTCAATCGATTCCGGGCTATTAGAGCAACGGGAACAAATAACCTGATTTGTCAAATGCTGTCGACTCCTTTCCACGTTCGTCATCAGTCGCTTGTGGGAGGTAAGCCAAAGAAAATGCCTAATTTTATTGGGGTCATTCCAATTCCACAGGCGTGTCCAGAAATTGTCTTGGTTGCTCGAATCATTATCGGAAAGCATCAAGTACGCAGAGCGGACAGAGAAAGCACCATTAGCTTCCAAACCCCACATCAAAGAGTCTTGGCCGAGCCCTTCCGCCGGCGGGGACATCCCGATCACCTGCTGCACAACATCAAGAGGAAGAACGGATAAGAGAAGATCAGAATTCCAAGTACCATCATCTTTAGTAACCTGAGAGACCAAAAGGTTAGGGTTCACTCCCTGAAGATTAATCGCATGATCGACAAGGAGGATTCCGCTATCCAGCCACCTATCCGTCCAAAACTTTGTGAGCTTCCCATCCCTCACACTCCATTGAACACCATTTATGACATTCGGCCAAACCTTCATAAGCCCCCTCCAAACCGCTGAGAAACCAGTTTTCCTGGCAAGCACATAACCTCCACCCGACTCTTTAAGATACTTTGAGATAAGAACTTGAGCCCAGAGATCAGTTGGGCGATCAATCAAACCCCACACAATTTTCATAATAAAGGCTTTGTTCAGGTCACAGGCACTGCGAAGGCAAGGCCCCCAAGCTTCTTCGGCTGACAAACCGTCTCCCAGTTCACGTTATGAATCCGACGGGCCCCTTCGACCGACCCCCAAATGAAATCTCTGATCTTGCGATCAATCCCTTCACAAATGGAAGCTGGCAGCCACGCCGTTTGCATAATATACGACGGGATAGCATTTAAAACTGAAGAAGCAAGGGTAACTCTACCCGCGAGAGACAGATTATTAGCTTTCCACCCAGCCAGTTTAGAATCCAAACGAGATAGGATATAGTCATACGTCGAATGATTCACCCTCCCATGAAGAAGTGGAACCCCCAGATAGCGATCTAAATCTTGAGTTGCAGCAATGCCCAAGAGGGCAGACACCTCCCTGGACGTTCTCCTATCCATCTTAGCAGAGAAAAAAACTCTAGAATTTTCCTTATTAATGCTTTGACCTGAGGCTTCACAAAAACGGTTAAGGATATCAAGGATGACTTCAGCTTGACCACAACTAGCTTGACCCATAAACACCAGATCGTCGGCAAAGAAGACGTGTGAGAGGGGAGTACCATTTCTCACCAACCTGACCGGTTTCCAATCTCCAGCAGCCACAGCCGCCAGAATCATCTGACTCAGCCTCTCCATACAGAGCATGAAAAGAAAGGGAGAAAGAGGGCATCCCTGTCTCAAACCTCTTGACGGCAAGAAACTTTCAGAGCAACAACTGTTCCAAAAGACCTAGAACGACGGGGTAGAAACACACTGCATAATAACAGCAGTAAGATTTTGGGGCAATCCCGCCTGCTCCAACGTATCCTTCACAAACCTCCATTCAATCTTATCATAAGCCTTAGATAAATCCACTTTAATAATCATAGAAGACGATTTACCCTTTCCCTTGGAGAGCGAATAGACAGCTTCTTGAACAATGAGGATATTATTCGTAATATGACGTCCCAGGACAAAGCTTGTCTGGGAAGGATGGGTAAGGTCGCCCATAAATCTCTTAAGCTGATTAGCAATGCATTTGGTAAGGGCCCTATAGGACACATTGCACAAGCTTATAGGTCTGAAATCAGAGATCCTTATCGGGCACGGAGTCTTAGGAATCAGAGTAATGAGAGTCTCATTGATACCAGAAATTAACTCCGGCGCGCTAAAACATTTAGAGATGAACGAGCTAAAGTCCGGTCCCACAGTCTTCCAACATCTCTGAAAGAAAATTGGGCAAAACCCATCTTTGCCCGGGGCCTTTAAGGCTCCCATAGATTTGATGGCACAAGCCACCTCCTTCGTAGAGATCACCTCGCTGAGCTCCCTGCAGGCGTCGGGAGGAATCCTAGCCGAAAACCCCTGAAGAGTCGCCTCCAGATTACCCCCAGACATGTAAAAATCTTTAAAATAGCTCACCGCCAGAGACATCAACTCCTGCTGACTATCAATCCAAAAACTATCCGCATTCTTGAGTCTGTTAATTCTATTAAAAGCCCTCCTGCGCAGAGTAGAAAGATGGAACAATTTGGTGTTTCTATCTCCCTCCGTAACCCACTTCACTCTAGATTTTTGAAGGCAGAGAGACTCCTTCTGCCAAAGCACAGTTTCCAGCTAGTTCTAATTTTAGCTTCTTCAGAGATGTTGAGTTGGGAAGGAAAGAGGCTGCAAAGATCTTCAACTTTCTTAAGTTCTTCTGTAAGCCGCTTCTTCCTGCGAAAAATATTACCAAAGACAGATTTATTCCACTGGCTGAGGACCATAGATAAATCACCAAGAGCAATAGGTAAATCAGTCCCTGTCTTCCATTTATTCTTAATAACATGACTGAAGCTAGCATGTGAAAGCCAAGCAGAAAGAAAGCGGAAAGGTTTAGTATTGGGGGAAAACACCTGATTATGACTTCTGAGAACGATAGGCCGGTGGTCTGATTTGAGCTTATGGAGATGCAGCACTTTTGACTCAGGAAACCGGCTGAGCCAATGACCATTGACGATTGCTCTGTCGAGACGCACCAAAACGTTATTTCTGGCCTAGGTGAACCTAGGTCCTTGAAAGGGCAGATCAGAGAGACCACAAACATCAACCAAATCGATAAAAGACTTGTTGCGAGCTCTGTTAAAAGCCGCACCCCCCCTTTTATCCTCAGCGGAGAGAATAGAGTTAAAATCGCCCAGGATAACCCAAGGAGCATTCATAGTAGCTGATGACGTTAGATTTACCGCGTTTATATCGCCACATTTGAACGACATTCCCCTTATTTGACTCCGAATTGTGATGAACTTGAATGACTTTTATGAAAAATATGTTTTATCTCCCGTTGGCCCTCTTTTGGGCAATTTGATGTTGTTTTGAGTTGTTTTTGTTGAGATTTCAGGTTACCACGTTGTGGATGACTTTTCTACGAGCTCGGCACTTCAAACGGGGATCAATTTGGAGTTCAAACGGAGCGGGAATCATCAAAAGAGCTGAAGGTCATTTCCAGGGGCAAAAGTGCGCCTAAATCCATGAAAAGTGCGCCGGCGCACTTTTCTGGTGCTGCCAGGCGCACTTTATTTTTGGCGTCCTGTAAATTTTCCATCGGCCGCGAAAAGTGCGCCATTTTCAATGCAAAAGTGCGCCGGCGCACTTTTTCCCAGGACAGATTTCGGACAGTAAAACAGGGTTTTCAAGGGAGAGACAAAGAGACTTCATTCTTGATTCTGATTTCGACGAACCAGACACTCTCGGAGGAGGATTTTGAAGCTTTGAAGTGACGATTAAGCGAGGAGAAGCGAGGATTAGCTCAGGAGTTTCTAGGATTCGACAGGATTAGGTTTACTCGGAGTAAGATGTCTTCTTCTCCAGTTTTCTTCTTCTTTGTTTCTGTAATTGCTTCTGCGATGATGTCGAGCTAAACTCTTCTAGTTTGTTCAGATTAGATGAAACTCTAGTAAGATTTTATATGGATGATGTCGGGTTTCTAACCCGTTAATGTTAATTGAGGTTTATTCAGGCATGTGATGAGTTTTCTCTTAAACCCTAATTTGAAGCTCTAAGAATCCATTGATTGACCATATCGTAGGGTTTTGCTTCATCTTTGATTTGCGGTTCTGACCATGGACGTGGATCATTCTAGAGTTTAGGAGGTCGTTAGGGTTGCCGGTGTCTTGACCATAGGGCCGGTGAAACTAATCTCTTTGCATATCTTTGTGGCATTTCACTGTTCTTCGTGCATTCTTGACGATTTGCGAGTTATCTTGACCATAGGAACTTGTAGGTTTGATAGGATAGTTTCTCTGCGTCCTGACCATGGAGTAGAGATTACCCAAGGAAGTGTCGAGTCATCAAGTCTGATAAACTGAAATTGCATTGCATTATCCGTCTTAATCGAGCTAGAGCGGATTCGAGTCTGGACAAACGCCTTAGTTTATATTCAAATCTCCAATCTGCTTCACTTGTTTGCTTGTTCAATTTGCATTCTTCGTTTACTTAGTTCATTCTTAAGCCAATTCAAACCCGACACGAAAACCCGAATTGCTTATTCCACAATCGATGAGTAATAGAAAAAGAAAGACCCTAGGGAAAAACGATCTCTTTGGAGAAATCCATTGAGTTAAAACTAGTGTGCATTAATTTGCGCATCAAGTTTTTGGCGCCGTTGCCGGGGAGCTTTTCTTTTTCTAGGAAAGGCATTGTGCGTCTAAACTTTTCATTCACTCTTTCATCATTTCTTATCTCCCACATTTTTATATTACTTGGTATTTCTTGTTTTTGTTGTTTCAGGCAAGATTGCAGGTACGGAAGAAAGAAGACAGAGTAAGCGCATAGCTGACAAGGGCAGAATTTTCTACACTCAGTTCGGCACTACTCATGTACCTCCTCCTCCCGCCAAGACACCTAAAGCAAGGAAGAACTTCTTCACATCTTCATCTACATCTTCGCCTTCACCATCCACCATTGCTACTACTGATCCTCCCACAGATCCTCCTATCCCACCTGAGATTGAAGTTATGGCGGCGGAAAGGACATTGAAGGATTATGATCGTCCAACCATAGATGGGACAGCTTCGTGCATTCAGATTCCCAACACGGGAACTCAGAATCTGCACATTCCATCTCACTTGATCAACATGATTCAAGCAAACAGGAACACTTTCTCTGGAGGTGTTAATGAGGACCCGAATGCTCATGTGAGGAACTTCTTGAGGCTGGCTCATACAGTCTCCAACAATGAAGCGGATCATAATGCAGTCAAACTTCAGCTTTTTCCTTTCACTCTGAAGGGTCAAGCAGAACTGTGGTTGTATGATCATCCTGCGAATCACTTCACTACGTGGGATGGTCTGGCTACAGCATTCCTAGAAGAGTTCTTCTCCCCTTCCAGAACCGATGCACTCAGGGCACAGATAACAGGTTTCACAAGTGGTCCGGAGGAGAACTTCTATGAGGCTTGGCAAAGATTTCAAGGGCTTCTCCGAGCTTGTCCTCACCATGGATGGGATGACTATAAACAAGTTCTCTATATTCCTCCGAGGCTTGGATTATGAGAAGAGGAAGGATTTCTCTTTACAGCTGAATACAGACTTGGATGATATGACCGCAGTCACGGCTTTGGCTGCTTGCAAGGTCTTTGCCATGAGGATCAAGTCTCTAATGCAAGCTAATCCCTTAAAGGTGGACGACAGGAGTCTGGGGCAAAGGAGATTTTCTGCTGATGCCCAATACCCCGTTCCCACAGTTCCTGCACCAGTAGACCTTGTTCAAAGTCAGTTGGAGTTGGATAACTCGAAATTGGAGATGGAAGTGCAAAGATTAAAGCATGAGCTGGAAAGGGCTAAGATAGCTCCTTCACCGGGTGTTCCTTCAGCTCCACCGCCAGGGTTCAAGGTGCTTACTCGAACAGAGAATGTATCAGCTGTATCCGCTCCGTGTTCGAATTGTGGTGGTGCAGGTCATTCTGCAGAGGGCTGTACTTGGAAGTTTGAGAGTAACCAAGACCAACAACAAGAGGAGATTGCTTATGTTGGTGGCCCAAACCAAGGGAATAACCAGAACCAGGGAGGATATCAGAATCAGAACTCCCAATGGCAGAACAGAGGGAACTGGAACAATAACCAGAACCAAGGGGGTTATCAGAGGAATAATGGGAATCAGAATCAGAATTCCCAATGGCAGAACAGAGGAGGCTGGAATAACAATCAAAACCAGAACCAAAATCAGAACAATAACGGTGGTTCGAGCTCTTCTGCGCCTAAGTCCTACTCCGATATCATGTTGGACAAGATTCTTGCTGAGACTCAATCCAATAAGAAGGACATTTCACTCACCGAGGCCTCTGTCAAGAAGCTAGACGATCGGGTGACGGCAATAACCAACTTTTTGCAGGAGAAGGTAGTTGGTCTTCTTCCTAGCACAACTCCCTCCTCTTCATCTAACAATGCCGGAGGAGGCAAAACTAAGGAAGAATTCTGTGGAGCAGTTTCTCTTCAGGATGGCACGGATGAATTGGAGAAGCCAATGGAGCAGTTGTGTCAGAAGGAGCAGCAAAGAAAAGAAGCTACTCCACCAGTCGATCCTTACCGACCAAAAGCACCTTATCCTGCAGCCTTGAACAGACCTGTGCTAAACAAGGAGAACTTGGGGAAGACTCTGGTAACAATTAATAACCAGAAGATGGGAGTTGCTTTATTGGAAGAACTTCTTGCAAACCCGGATTATGCTAGGCATATGAAAGAAATTCTCTCCAAGAAGAAGAAGCTGAAAAATGCAGAAGCTGCTGCTGTGGTGGAGGAGCTGAGAAGCGTGATTCCTGATAAGAAGAAAGATAAAGTTGTCCATCCTCTTCCAAAGAACTCCTCTCAAAAGACGAAAGCAGACGAGATAGAGGAGATAGCCACAGTTACCCTCCATGGAGCTGGCGAGTCTAATCCGAAGCAGAGCCACGTGGTGCCAAAGCAACCTGATCCAGGGAGTTTTACTTTTCCTTGTTCTATTGGCACATATTTGGTTGATAGAGCTCTTGCGGATTTAGGTGCTAGCATTAGTGTTATGCCTTACTCATTGTTTGAGCGTCTAGGACTGCCTAGACTAACTCCTACCACCATGAATATCAACCTAGCTGATCAAACTGTTAGACATCCTAGGGGTATTGCTGAAAATGTTGTAGTTAAGGTGCATGATAGCTACTTCATGACTGATTTTGTGGTTATTGATTGCATGGAGAGTGTTAACATTCCCCTTATCTTGGGACGACCCTTCCTAGCCACTTCTGGTGCACTCATAGATGCAAAGGCTGGGAGGTTGACCTTTCGAGATGAGGAAAAAGTTATTACATTCGAAATCCCTCCACCTGATCCTAATGTGCACTCTTCCGCTAAGAAATCCATGTCGTTAGTGTTTGAAAATGCTTCAGTTTATACTGTATTTACCGATATGGATACTCCTTATTCATCTTCATCTTTGCAGGATCAGGTAGCGGCGATAGTATCTAC
Source organism: Linum lewisii (assembly GCA_034768395.1). Taxonomy (NCBI): domain Eukaryota; kingdom Viridiplantae; phylum Streptophyta; class Magnoliopsida; order Malpighiales; family Linaceae; genus Linum; species Linum lewisii. The sequence continues at coordinate 11,492,954 of CM068296.1, read as the reverse complement.
CAAGGATACAGGTGGAGTTAAGAAGAAGAACAAGCCTCCTAAGAAAGATAAGGCGCCGCCCCATGAAACTACTCCTACCAGACCCCCAGATGTGGTCCTGGACAAAGTGGAGCTATTTGGACCCTTTGAGGTAGCTGGATTGCGTGGCGACGGTTCATTGGAGCTTTACCATGCTAGCGGGAAGAAATTTGTGCTTCAGAGTGGAGCGATGAAGGTATTCTTTCAGGACACGGATGCCAGTCTGAAAGAAGTTCTGAGCTGGGATGCCGCACGTTAGACCAGGTATCGTCTAGCTCAAAGACGTAAAATAAAGAGCGCTTCATGGGAGGCAACCCATGTCTGGAGTCGGTTTTGAGTTTTTGAATCAGTTGTTTAATTTTGAGTTTGTGTCGAACTGTTGCAGTTCTTGAGTCAGTGGTCTATTCTGTACTTTGAATGCTCTAATCGTGTTGTGAGGTTCTCTCCAGTTTCAGGCTATCCTCAGCTCCCGCCATGACTGTCCGCCTGTACTTCACTCTTGCCTCCACTGCATCCTCATGATCTACTTCTCGGTACCCCTTACACCCTTCTTCACCTTTTTGTGTGGTCCATTGAGGACAATGTCCAAATTTTAAGTGTGGGGTGGGGTGTCTATTTGCATGTTTTGATGGGCGGTGGTTGTGCTTTGTTTTGTCGCTCTTTCACACCTTCCCATTCTCGGTAGCAAGAAATTTTTCACATTGCTTAATAACTTCTTGGATTGCCTACTGTCTTCCATATGGTGAGATTGATGTGGTGCTTCGGCTTTAACCAAATGTGTGTGTGAGAACCTGAATTATGACCATCTCCCATTCTTCTTGCTCTTAGTAGTCTAGGAACTTGCCCTTATCGTGTTAGTGAACAGTTGACTTGTTAATGTGTAAGACTTGGTCTGTCTGACGCTCGAATTCTCTAGTTCAATGCCTGGATCGAGTCTAGATAAGGGATCTGTTAATTTCGTGCTTTAAGTTGTTATTGATTTTTCCCAATCAAAGAAAATCTGAAAAATGAATGGTTTGGTATTGAAGTTGTGGGTCGATTCACGAGCTGGCATACGTGCCTGCCCATTGCTGTAGTCCCAAAGGGAAGTCTCAATGTGGCATTCTTCTTCTAACCTACTCCCGATCGTGGCTGGGGTCTAGGATAACGCGGAATTCCAAAGGTTTCCGACTGCTCCGTACCCGGTAGTATCCACACTGTACCGCCTATTCGGGAAAAAAAAAAAAAGAAAGGAAAAAAAAAAAGATGAAGAGAAAAATGAAATTCTCTTTAATTTTGTTCTAGTCGTGTTCCCTTATCTAGCAAGTGTCCGGTTGCGTCCTAGAGTAAGTGTAGCGGAAGTAAGCGTTGTCTTGCCTTTACCAAGTCAGGTTGTTCACTAGTTCGTTAAAGTCTTGTTCCTCTTTCACTCTGGCAAAAGTTTGGTTCCTAATTGTGTGGTTAGTTGGGTAATCCTCTTGTTTGGTTGAAGCACCGTATACATCTTTCTAGGAACCAAGAGGTTTTCGGTTTGCTCATTCAAGTTGGTGCATTGTTGTGGTAAAATTCTTGTTTGAGGACAAACAAACGTTTAAGTGTGGGGTGATTTGATGACGTTAGATTTACCGCGTTTATATCGCCACATTTGAACGACATTCCCCTTATTTGACTCCGAATTGTGATGAACTTGAATGACTTTTATGAAAAATATGTTTTATCTCCCGTTGGCCCTCTTTTGGGCAATTTGATGTTGTTTCGAGTTGTTTTTGTTGAGATTTCAGGTTACCACGTTGTGGATGACTTTTCTACGAGCTCGGCACTTCAAACGGGGATCAATTTGGAGTTCAAACGGAGCGGGAATCATCAAAAGAGCTGAAGGTCATTTCCAGGGGCAAAAGTGCGCCGGCGCACTTTTCTGGTGCTGCCAGGCGCACTTTATTTTTGGCGTCCTGTAAATTTTCCATCGGCCGCGAAAAGTGCGCCATTTTCATGAAAAAGTGCGCCGGCGCACTTTTTAAGTGCCGCCGGGCGCACTTTTTCCCAGGACAGATTTCGGAGAGTAAAACAGGGTTTTCAAGGGAGAGACAAAGAGACTTCATTCTTGATTCTGATTTCGACGAACCAGACACTCTCGGAGGAGGATTTTGAAGCTTTGAAGTGACGATTAAGCGAGGAGAAGCGAGGATTAGCTCAGGAGTTTCTAGGATTCGACAGGATTAGGTTTACTCGGAGTAAGATGTCTTCTTCTCCAGTTTTCTTCTTCTTTGTTTCTGTAATTGCTTCTGCGATGATGTCGAGCTAAACTCTTCTAGTTTGTTCAGATTAGATGAAACTCTAGTAAGATTTTATATGGATGATGTCGGGTTTCTAACCCGTTAATGTTAATTGAGGTTTATTCAGGCATGCGATGAGTTTTCTCTTAAACCCTAATTTGAAGCTCTAAGAATCCATTGATTGACCATATCGTAGGGTTTTGCTTCATCTTTGATTTGCGGTTCTGACCATGGACGTGGATCATTCTAGAGTTTAGGAGGTCGTTAGGGTTGCCGGTGTCTTGACCATAGGGCCGGTGAAACTAATCTCTTTGCATATCTTTGTGGCATTTCACTGTTCTTCGTGCATTCTTGACGATTTGCGAGTTATCTTGACCATAGGAACTTGTAGGTTTGATAGGATAGTTTCTCTGCGTCCTGACCATGGAGTAGAGATTACCCAAGGAAGTGTCGAGTCATCAAGTCTGATAAACTGAAATTGCATTGCATTATCCGTCTTAATCGAGCTAGAGCGGATTCGAGTCTGGACAAACGCCTTAGTTTATATTCAAATCTCCAATCTGCTTCACTTGTTTGCTTGTTCAATTTGCATTCTTCGTTTACTTAGTTCATTCTTAAGCCAATTCAAACCCGACACGAAAACCCGAATTGCTTATTCCACAATCGTTGAGTAATAGAAAAAGAAAGACCCTAGGGAAAAACGATCTCTTTGGAGAAATCCATTGAGTTAAAACTAGTGTGCATTAATTTGCGCATCAGTAGCCGACGTACGCCTAATAAAGTCCCACAGCAGAACTCTTTCAGTGGCTGTCGGGCAAGCATAGACAGCCGTCAGAAAGTAATCCGACCCATCTTGCAGCACACCCTTCACATGAAAACTGCTGCCCGGATTGAACAATATCAAACGACACCAAGGCCGGATTCCAAGCAATCCAGACACCTCCCTTGAACCCGATCGCATCCTCCCTGAAATGGGAAGAGAAACCCAACTTATCAATTACTTTATCCGCTTTATCCTTACTAATTTTTGGTTCCACGATGATCGCGGCCGCCAAATTAGAAGACTGAGTATACGACTTAAAGCAAGTAAAAAAGACTTGTGGCTAGCACCACAACAGTTCCAACAAAAGATATCACCAATCATAAGAAAAAGAGAGGAATAACACTCCCTGACGACGAAAAGCACCGGAGAGGCACTCCTACTGAACATCCATGGTGGATACACCATCTCTAGCACCACCTGAGGGCTGCGAATCTTTAATTTTCGTCCCCTCCGACGAGCTTCCTCCTCTAGCTTTGCCTCTGATATTTTTAACTGTTTTGGAAGCAGCACCATTTTTCTTTTGTGAGACGATCGGAGTCGCAACAGGTGGTATGACTGTCACTGGCGGGGGTACATTTCCAGCAACCGACTTTTTCATTGGGCCTTGGCTGGCCGGATCTGTTTGGGAAGGAAATGGGCCAACAGGGAGCTCATTACTAATTGTTGGGCCAGCCTGCGTCGGAATGAAAAGGCTTGGCAAGCCCGGAGCTGAGTTACCCGGCCCGACCGAGTGACCTAAAGATGAAGGCTCAGCCGAAATCTGGAGATTTGAATGTGCGCCGGCTAAAGGATCAAAATTTTCCTTTTCTCCATCAAGCAAATCCTCAATCAATGGCTCGTTCACATCAAACCCCAACAGTCAGGGCGTTGAAGAGGGAGGGATCAGAGCCTCCGCATCATCACCTTCCTTATCTGCAATAACCACGAATCTGTTACCATTTTTGGCTTCGTCGTCCTTATGTCCGGTAGACGTAGCCACCGCCGCCGGGATCTCCGTCGACTTCTGTTTCCTCCCATTTCTCTTCACTTGCATCCAAGGCCCAAAATCCTCCTCAACCTCCGGACGGACCTCTTGATCGGACGCAGCTTGGAAGACCGGGTTAACGAAGCTCGTCGTCTGATTTTCTGTGACCTCCTCCTCCGGAGCCTGCTTACACGACTCATCTTTGTGGCCGTAGCAGCCGCAATTGAAACAAATAGTGTGTAGCCCTTCATACTCAATGCGCCTAACTCTTCGTCGGAGTCGATACTTCGACAGCAGAGGTTTGGACAGATCAACCTCCACGCAGATTCTCGCAAAATTCCCTCGACTTCCCTCCAAGGTCGTATGATCAATGCGCACCGTCTTGCCGATAGACCCCAATAAGCTTCAGAATGGCACCATCAAAATACTCAAACAGAATACCCGGGAGGCGTACCCAGACACGAAGGGTAGAGAGAAACGTCTCCTCCGGCCTGAAATATGGTCTCCACTCCTGAATGACCACATAATGATCATTCACCATCCAGGGGCCTCCAAACATTGCTCTTTCATAGTCCACGATAGTCTCAAAGTTGACGATGTAGAACCCGAAACCCACATCCGACACGCGTATTGCACCCTTCTTAGCCCATAATTGGGGTAATTTCCTGCTCATGAAAGCAAAAGCAAAGCTACGACCCAAGGTGCTCACGATTATGGCGTGCTGGAATCTACGCCTGACACGAAGCTTATCCTCATTCGGGATCCGAATAGTGGGGCACTTTGGATCATCATCAGCTCCACATCCGATTCATCCGAATAGCACATCTCTGCCGTCTCCGATCCCCCACTCCAAAAACCAGTAACCCGATCCTTGAACGACGGACGCGGAACGACTGGGCTACTCGGCATATCATCCACAACCATATTCGAGGAGCTCTCCTCACTCATACGCGCTCTCTTGACAATCTTGGCCGGTGACACCATCCCGGCAACGCTGGGATCCGCCGGCGGGGGTTCCATTCAAACTCAAACGGCAAGGGGCAGACGATGGACAAAACAGAGAGAACCTTTTTTTTTTTTGGGAGAATTCGTGATGACAAAATACACTACATCAGGTATAACAGAAGTTAAGTTTCTTTGGTAATTAGTCATTAGTGTCTTTGGTAAATGCAGTTACGTACAAAGGCGCAGTTAAATTCCATATGATATGAGTTGCGTCCTATCATTAAAAAACGAAAGCGATTCCCTCCATCCTTCCACCCTCGCTGTCAGGAAATGACAAATCAGATTATTTAGTAAGAAATTATCAAATAATTTTTGAATTAAATTAATCTGGAAAGTTAATTAATTGCTTAGTAACCCACTCATCATATTCAGTTTATATATCTCGGTTTCCGCAGATTCCTCTCATCGTGTCACGCAATTCATTCCGTTTTCTCTCGAATCCCTATAAAATCCCTTTTCTCGCTTCTCTTCATCCTCTGTTTTCGGTTTCTCTACTCTACACAACAAATTCTCTTCTCCAAACAAGAAAAACTTGTCTTCTATTGACTCACGCTTCTTCTTCCTCACTTTTGCTTCTTTGCCTCTTCATAATTCCACTCTTCCTCATGGCCAAGAACGTTCTCGTTACCGGCGGTGCCGGTTACATTGGAAGCCACACCGTCCTTCAGTTGCTCTTAGGCGGTTACAGCGCCGTCGTCGTTGACAACTTGGACAACTCCAATCAACTCGCTCTTCACCGAGTCAAGGAACTCGCCGCTCACCATGCCAAGAAACTCTCCTTCCACAAGGTTAGTCACTTTCATTTCTACGTTTCCGCTTCCACCGCCGCCGCTGCCCGGCGGTTTCCTTGTGTCTGTGGAGTCTGTTTCTCGTTCCCGCTGTAATTCGCTTTCGCTTTGCCCGTTCCTTTCTTCGTTTTTTACTTTCTCTTCACACCTGTAATTAATTTTGAAATTGAATCCGGAATTTCGGTTTCTGTGGCTGCCTTTTGGCTTTCCTATGTTGATTTGCTTTCGTTTTTTTTAATTCCCTCCCGTTTACTTTTTACTTCGGCTTTGTGGTTTCTTTTTTCTTTTTTTCAATTTTGATAACCGTTTGTAATTTGCTATAATTGGCTCCTTTTGCAGATTTTGCTCTTTGTTTATTTTTGTTTAATTATGGATTGCACTGACAAGTGCTTTTTTGCCTTTGTTTGATTCGTTTATTTTGGCCATTCATGGGATTAAGAACACTGTATAAGATCTCTGTTCTAAATTCAGCGTTAAGATAATTCGTATAATTCGTCTTCCTGCTGTTAAGTAGTTGAAGCCTGTAGTTATTCCTTGGAAATTGCATATTGGTTGCTGATGTATGATTCAAACCGATAGCTTGGCCTTACGATTCTGAAGCTTACAAACTCTGGCCCTATACTTGCAGTTTGATCTAAGGGACAAACCTGCTCTGGAGAAACTTTTCGCCGGGACAAAGTAAGATGGGCTCTATCACTGATGTCTCCCCTGCTCTGAATTTTAAATGTTGGATTCGTTTTGTTGTATTGTTGGATTATTTAAATTGCTTCCCTTTGTGCCTTACAGATTTGATGCTGTCATCCACTTTGCTGGACTGAAAGCAGTTGGTGAGAGTGTTGAGAAGCCATTGATGTATTACAACAACAATCTCATTGGAACCATTACTTTGCTGGAAGTAATGGCTGCCCATGGATGCAAGAATGTGAGTTTTCTCATCTGTGCTATGTCAGGGGAATGTTTATTCTGATTCTTTCGGGTGGTCGTTTGATTCTTTCTTGTGGTTTCAGCTTGTGTTCTCATCGTCAGCCACTGTTTACGGCTGGCCTAAGGAGGTTCCATGTACAGAAGAATTCCCCATCGGTGCAATGAACCCATATGGGCGAACCAAGGTATCTACTACTTTGATTTTGACCTTACTGGACTGACTGTTGACTACAGCATATCAGTTCTTGAAACAACGTTGATTACTCATGACTTCAATTGCACAAATTCTAAACTTGAGTGCTGTCCTTTCAGCTTTTCATCGAAGAGATATGTCGTGATGTCTACAATTCAGACTCTAAATGGAGAGTCATTTTGCTGAGGTATTTTAATCCTGTTGGTGCACATCCAAGTGGGAAGATTGGTGAGGATCCATGTGGAATCCCGAACAATCTCATGCCGTATGTGCAGCAAGTTGCTGTTGGAAGAAGACCTCATCTAACAATCTTCGGAACTGACTACAAAACCAAGGATGGAACTGGGGTACGCTTTAAGCTTTTGCTGTTCATTTTCTCTGTGTTGCTCTGTGCATAAGCATTTCTGTATTTCTGGCTCCAACCATTTTAGAATGAGCGAAATGTCTTCTAAGGAACACTTTAAATTGGTTAGCCACTAGCCTGGGTACCATTTCATTCCAGAAAAAGTATTCCAACTTCTGTGGTTCGGTAAAGCTGGTGGGTGGTGGGATACACAGTCACTTAAAAATGAATGGTTGCCCTTGAATGACAATAATCTTGTTTGTAAATGAGTCGTGGCTTCATTTTGGTTTGTTCATCAAGTTTGGTTATGCAGCTGATGTTTAGTTTTCTCTTCCGGTGGTTAATTTAACAAGCTTTGTCTCACCCAGGTACGTGATTATATACACGTTGTTGATTTGGCTGATGGTCACATTGCTGCACTGCGTAAGCTCGATGAACCAAATATTGGTATGCACCCTAATCATCTTCCATTCTTTGACATTTCTTCTCTATGCTACGCCAATTGTGTTGAAACTTTACTACCTGGAATCTTTCTCCCCTCAAATGGGTTCATACTCCACCTGATTTCTCTATCATGACCAGTGCAAATGATTGTCTGACACTGATCTAAAATGTTCGAGCCATATAATATTTCAATAAAGCTATGATCAATATTCTGCTGCTCATACATGTATCCACTAGTGGTTTTTATTGTATTAACCCTTCTCAATTTCAATCGTCCACTGACAAGTTTTGGAATAGTTAAGTAACTTGAATGCTCTCCGTGATCTGGATGTTGCAATACAGGAATCAAAATGTTTGAAATGTTCGAAACAAGTTTATGATTTGATCAACATTATGTTTGGTGGATTCAGGTTGCGAGGTATACAACTTGGGAACAGGAAAGGGAACATCAGTATTGGAGATGGTTGCAGCGTTTGAGAAGGCATCCGGAAAGGTATATTCCAATTCCAGTTTATTGAACTACATATCCACCTCTTAGGTCTTATAAGTGAAGTCTGAATCCAGTCACTGACTGAATAACTCTGCGACTGTGACCAGAAAATTCCTCTAGTAATGGCTGGAAGGCGACCAGGAGATGTTGAAACAGTATACGCATCAACAAGCAAGGCAGAACGTGAATTGAATTGGAAGTAAGTTGTCAATATTCGTAGTTGATACTGAATCTTGTCAGCATCATTGGAATTCATAAATATTGGAATGTGCAGGGCGAAATACGGAATAGAGGAAATGTGCAGGGATCAATGGAACTGGGCAAGCAAGAACCCTTATGGTTATGAATCATCGCCTGAAGCCCCGAATGGAACCAGCAATGGAATCAGCAAGAAGTAAAGAAGTAAAGAAGTGTCGGTACCCAGCACCCTGCTTACAACACAGACAACAAATTAGGTACAAGAATCAGTGAACAGAAACAGTAAAAAGGAAAATGAACGAAGCTCACTCTAATATATATGGTGTAGATTAATGAGGTCCTCTGTTAGGTTGTGATGATTATTATTTATAACTAGTGTAGGGGAATATGGGTTTTCTGTTACTCTTACAGTACTATACATATATACCAGAATAAAAGCTGGCTGTTTGATTCCCTGCATGTCTAGCCAGTGGGGTGGCCGACATGGCTATACCTAAACGGGTGGGATTTGGGAAGCATTCAGTGTAACTGCCGTCGGGAGTGGAGATGATTCTTGGCCTCTTGCTCGACTCGTTGGCGGCTTTTGTCTTATTTTAGTTTGCTCCAACAATTGCGGATTTATGATTGTAAGGAACGTGGGGAAGTTCAAATTCCATAGATTATACAAAGGGAATGTCTAATAAAGTTTGTTTCCATTTACATATTTGGGGATAGGAATTAGGAATTGGTCTTCCGTGGTTAAATGATGGGTCCAATTCCAATGAAATTGAAATCTGGCCCAACTTGAATTCAGTCCCTAGGCTGCCCTCTATAGGGGTGGGAGGCCCGGCCTGGCTTGGACAGGTAAAACCAGGCCTCAACTACCCGGTTAAAATTGTTACGGGTTAGTGACCATGGGTCAATCTATAATGACTTAAATCCTAAAAAATCTTACATTTGACGGCGGCCTAATACCCTCAGATGTCACGAACTATTGGTCATTGTTTCGCGTATATATCACCTATTGCCTATGTTTATGGCGTCATCAACTATTGAATTCCGAGTTCCGCGTAACACGCCGTCTATTTTTGATGATTTTCTTGACAGCTGGCTAGACGGAGTTAGCTTACGGTACATAATACTCTAGTTGGCATCCTATGTAAGGCTGGCCAAATCGAGTCAGTTTTTTGGCTCAATAATTTGGTTTTGCAAATTTACGGTCATCAACTAATATCGATCAATTGGGTCCATTGATTGATTTTACCGTTTGACATACCCAACTGAGCAATTTTCCTCTCCTTTCCAGACGACAAGTTTTCATCATCTTAATCATCAATCATCATCATAAACAGTTCATTCACCAATCCTTTCCTCTTCTCACTTTCCGGCACACGCAAGTGGGCATGTGGGTTGCTCTCAATTGGAGCCAGTGGCTGGCTCCTGTACTGTTTTCCAATTTCTGGGGAAAGAAGTCAATCTGATTAGGTGGGGAAAAAAAAGAATAAATCTCAGATTTTTGAGGTTTCAAGATCCATCTTCTCTTATCTACTCATCTCAGCTCGAATTGAGTCAATTGTTTTCCCATCCTCTGTTTTGATGGTTCAATTGTGGATTGGGAATCTAGGATTTGGTACGGAATGAAGAACATGGAATAAGATTTGGAACGGAGCAATTCAATTTATGGCATGGGAGAAGGAGTATGGAATGGGATTGAATGACTGGAAGTGGGATGGAGATCTCTTCATAGCTACCAAACTGAACCCTGTTCCTTTTTCCATTTATGCGTGCTGTCGGTAGCAAGTAATTCTTCCCTTCATAAATTCACCAATAGCTCCTCGTTTTGCTCTGATGAAAGGGGGATTGGAGAAGGAGCATTGAAGGTCGGAGAAGTTCGGCGGCTTCGGCGGTGAGGAGAAGGATTGGAGGGCTGATGGGTGTGGATTGTGGGGTTTAACCCGCGCTGTTGACCGCCATCGCCAAGACCGTGCGGCGTGCTGCCTCTATCCTAATCTTAGGGTGGGAAAGAGGAGAGGAAGGAGGTTGAACGGTTTGGTTAGTTTGGTTAGGGGTTAGTTTAGGTTAGGTCAGATTTGATTTATAATAAAAATTAATTATATGTGGTGTGCCACAATGTGACAATCAAGCCACATTGGCATATTTGCAGCTCACATGGATGGATACGAACAGAAATCGTTTGAATAGACGGTGTTGTTACACGGGTAAACTCATATTCAAAAGTTTTGGCGTTGAAATCTATAGCATAGGTCGTATATGACGGTGAAACACTGACAATAATTGTGACCATCCTAGGTTTAGGCTTTGTTGACTTATTATGTTTCGTCTCTCTTCCATTATCCTGTAACTTAATTTTTTTTGGGTTTTTTTTTTTCTCAAATAGATGATGTCTCTTAAATTGCAATCGAAAATTAACCGCAGATTTACTCTTTTCCAATGATTGTTTCTTGATTTTTTTCATCATTTTTCGCCTTCTTTCACTTCCTTCATGATTGTTTGCTCTCGAAACAGAGTCATCAATGAAATCTAATCATCCATGTGAAACTGACGCAATTATCTGTTCAGAGCTCCTCTTGTCCTCCTCCCGCTTGGGTGGTCGAGATCTCGTCACCTACAACGAAAGTATGATTATGCAGTGGAGCTCCAACGGGTGTGTACGCTATGGTGAAAGCTCCGATGATCTACAAGTAGCTTTTCAGGCATTGTGTTTCGGAAAAAACTATCATTTGGACGAATCCAACGTTTTTTTTCTTCAGACCGTGGTTCGGTCATTTGAAAACGAGTTTGTGCCCAAATCTGCAAGTTTCAAACTTCGTAAAAAGTTGATTTTGTTGCGAATTGCTTTTTTGTGTTTGGGCAGTCGCTTTTACTTCTTTTTCCTCGTTCCGAAGTCGATATTTACAGCCCCTGCCCCCGTATTCAATGTCAGTCACCCAACAACACGCTTAGTGCCTTCTTGAACCTTGATAATCGTATTTATTATAATATAAAATGTGCATTTTTATTTTGATATACTTCAAATATATTTTTTCAAAATTTATAATAACTGGCCACATCTCGTTATATTACAAGGCCTCTGAAATTCAGGATGATCCTGTCAACAATTCATTTAATAATTTAACCACTTACTTTTAGCTTTTTACAAGTGGGTTTGGAGAATGCATTGATTTGCATTTTAACAATCACACAATTTAGCAAAAGGGGATGAAATTAGTCTTAAAAGAGTTGAGATGTGATCAACCCGTAGCCAAACTGTTCCAGTTCCAGGAAACTTATAGAGTTTGTCAACCTTTTTTTCTTTTGACAATAGATAACTCCCGTGGGAGACTGATAGATAATCATACATTTATCCAAAATATCCATTCGAGTCGAGTGATTCACCATTAATCGTCTTGGATTCCATAAGACATAAGCTAATCATCATTACTTTTAACTTTTTTTAAAAAAATAATAATTACTTTTTAAGTTTTAACATTAAGAGTAATGATGAAGTGAGGAAGGAGTTTAGTTTAAATGCAATTTTTAATTTTTATATATATATATTTTTTATTTCCTACCGTTGGGTTTCAAATAAGAATGGGAATTGGCCCAATTCCAAAAAGGAAGATAGTAGTGGCCTAGTGGGTCCTATTTTTGTTCCTTTAGCGTGGCTGAATTTGAATTCCTCACCTCAACAGCCCAATTTCCACACAACCCCCAATTTTTATGCCTCTCATAAATAAAATCATAATTAATCGGTCCTTTTAATTAGAGTTAAAGTTCTTATGCTAAAATAAAATACTTAAACATGATTTTTTAAAATTTGAGTGAAATTAGAGTTAAAGTTCAAGATATATAAAATAACAAAAGTTCTATAATTTTTTTAAGATATCCTTTCCTCGTTGGTACAACATAAACAATCACAAAGGATATTAAATTTGTTTAAAACAGAAAGTCAATAAACCAAAATAGGGTGAAGATATACCGAATTGGCAACTCAATCTGCCTTCAAATTGAGAGATTTGGGGATGAACTCCATCGATATCCACGAGAAATCAATATCGTTTCGACCATAGAAGCAATGATAGTCGAGTAGTCTCATGGTCAGGGTCAGAGGTTGTTCTTAACATGTTCGCTAAGAATAAAGAATATGCAAGCATGATAAGATAAGATTAGAGATCTAACGAGTGGATACTAACATGACTGTTTATCAACAATGAGATATGAACAAAAAATAATATCACTCATGCATCACACTCTTGATAATGATTATCTATAATGAATATATCATATAACACCTCACGAGTTCTTTGGAAAAGACCCATCACATTGAATTATCATAATAAAAAATTTGTATGATAAAAAAGATAGTGAATTAGGTGAAATAGAGTGGTAACACGAAGAAACCAGTAAAAAAACTTACAGAAAAAATTTGTAAATGTTATACAAACACTTGGAAAACAAGATCGTGATTGATCCTACCAAAATATAACTAGTCGAAGGGCTTAAACTCTTAAAAACGAACTTATTCAAGCTTTATAAATATTTGTAGGTGAAAAATATTTTGCTCCTTAAATCATTATGCTTATTAAAAATAGGGTTAATACACCTTTTTGCCCCTCTACTATGCAAAGTTAACAAACATACCCCTGTACTATTATCTAACCGATTTAACACCATCTACTTTGAAAAATTTAACAAATATGCCCCTACATTTATCTTTTCATCTATTTTTCGTCTAATGAGTTGATTATACGTGCTACTTCATATTATTTGTACACCTTATCGTTGATTTGAATGTTCACAATCCAAAATTATTTAAATCAAAAAGAAAAAGTAAAAGGAATACCACAAACACCCTCTGTACATAATGGTGATTATAATGCTTTTTCTTTTTCTTTTCCTTTTAATTTAAATATTTTCACCTTGTGGACATCCCGATTAATGATGTTGTGGACAAATAATATAACATAGCACGTATAATCAACTCATTAAACAAAAAATAGATGAAAAGATAAATGTAGGGGCATATTTGTTAAAATTTTCAAAGTAAAGGGTGTTAAATCGGTTAGAAAATAGTAAAATGATATGTTTGTTAACTTTGCATACTAGAGGGGCAAAAAAGGTGTATTAACCCTTAAAAATAATACACTTAATTTAGATGTAAGAACAAAATGATGGACAAATAAAATGTCATATAGTTTTTTAGGAATAACCAATAACCAATTCAGTACCCAAAGTTTTGTTGATTACACGCAAATACCCCAAACGTCAAATAACCAGCCGGCTAATCCAATGAATGACCAACGATATATATGCCGCTCCCGTTTTGCTGAAAGACCACCCCTTCTATCTCGCTGTTGAGTCAATTTGATTTCAAACGCACAACGCCCATTCTTTCTCTCAGTCTTTCCTCCATCCCATTTCGAGCTCATTCTTCATCTCTGCTACCAACTGACAGCTATTCCTTTCCAGATCTCCCGCTCTACTCCTCAGATCCAACGCGATCTACGATCCCACGGCTGTGCCGGCGGAAGTCTCTTCAGATTCCTACTGCTGCTTCATTCCTCCATTCTTCGTTTAGGTCGGAGTAATGGATAATTTGATTAGTCTTGTTAACAAGATTCAGAGAGCTTGTACGGCTCTTGGTGATCATGGCGAAGCTAGCGCGTTGCCTACTCTCTGGGATTCACTGCCGGCCATTGCCGTCGTCGGTGGCCAGGTATCTTCCCGGATCTCTCTTCTCTCTTTGTTTCCTAAGTTTTTGTTTGTGAAGCGTGGATTAGAAGTTCTAGACGATGTCATTGAGTTGTATTGTAATTCTTTCCTTTTTTTCATTTTCATATAGAGTTCCGGGAAGTCGTCCGTGTTGGAGAGCATAGTAGGGAAGGACTTTTTGCCTCGTGGATCTGGTACAGTTGCTTCCTCGATTTACTATTGGATGTATTACCGAGTTTCTATGTTTGAAGAATCCGCAATGAATCGTCATTTTGAAACTTCTTTTGTTATGTAGGGATTGTTACCAGAAGGCCACTCGTGTTGCAGCTTCATAAACTTGACGAAGGTAGCAGAGAGTACGCCGAGTTCCTTCACCTGCCGAGGAAAAGGTTCACTGACTTTGGTAAACTTCCTCACTCTCCGCTCGAAAATGCCAGTTAGATATGTGTTCTACAATGAAGTCTGTTGTTACGAAATTTGCTAGGTAGAGCTCCGTCAATGTCATAATTGTGCTTCGAGTGATTTCCTTATGCAATAATGCACGGATAGTGATTGTCATGTGCATAGACAATTTTCTGATTTCTATGCATTGTATTGGTCTTGGTCGGTGAATTGGGAGTGGACTGATTACTAGTGTGCACAATTCATTCAATTCACTTGTTCAATTCTTGCAGCTGCTGTGCGGAAAGAGATCGCAGACGAGACTGATAGAGAGACAGGCCGCTCAAAACAAATTTCTAGTGTTCCCATCCATCTCAGCATATATTCTCCCAATGGTGACGTCCAGTTTGGACTTTTAGTTATTTATTTTTCAGTTTTGTAATGATTATTCGTCATTCTGATGGCTCTTTGATATTGCAGTTGTCAACCTTACATTGATTGATCTCCCTGGGCTCACAAAAGTTGCAGTTGGTGAGTACAATATTCTCTCAATATTCTTCGCTAGCTAGTTTTCATTCTCCCTAGTTAATTTTTAGGCTGTTATTGGACATCTCGAGTATTGAAGACAACGATGTGAGATGGAAAATGAGTGGCAACCTTGTAACTGACAATGTTCAATGCATGCATTTGCCAAATAATTTGGTAGGACTGCTGCTGGACTTTTGTTCTTTGATTGAATCTGTTGCACACTAACAAGTTCTTGGTGATATAGCTGCATTTGTTTGAAATTGTACCCTTCTAAGATTTGTTAGAGCCCTTTGTGGGTTTATAATGTGATGTGTTTTGGTCAATGCAGAGGGTCAGTCTGACAATATTGTGCAAGATATTGAGAACATGGTGCGCTCCTTTATTGAAAAGGTACAACACACACACTTGTTTTTGAATTTGGTATTGTTAAACTTCTTCCATTTGAAATGGAAAGTATTATTTCAAGTTCTTTAGAACTGTTGATAGATAATGGACAAACCTTAGGTCTAGCTTTTCTTCTACAGGCTTGTGATGTCTCTCTGCTTATTGTTTTTTAAAGAGTTATTGAAATGCTCGAACCTTGACATTGCTACCATGTCATTGCTAATTCTACGCAGCCAAACTGTTTGATCTTGGCAATTTCTCCTGCAAATCAAGATCTTGCCACATCTGATGCAATTAAAATTTCCCGTGAGGTGGACCCATCCGGTTAGTTATCTTTTCATGAAATCTGCGGACACCTCTCCCCTTCACTTTAGCTCTTTTTTCACAAATTTAGATCGCTACAAGTGCTGACATGACTGTTTTCATATGATGAGTAATCAACAAAAAAAATCTTCATATAATGATGTTTTTTATGATTGCATTTGCAGGAGAGAGAACTTTTGGAGTTCTTACAAAGATTGACCTCATGGACAAGGGTACTGATGCAGTAGATGTAAGTTGCTTCAATTTTTATTTAGATGGCTGTGTCTAGATATTGAATTGAAGTACTGTTGAACATGCTGACCAACTTGTGCTGAAGTTATTGCTTTAATTAAGCCTTTTTGGCTAACTGTATTCTAAGCCTCTTTTCTTACTGGCTCAGACGTTGGAGGGAAAATCGTTCCGATTAAAATTTCCCTGGGTTGGTGTTGTGAACCGCTCACAAGCTGACATTAATAAGAATGTGGACATGATTGCTGCTCGACGGAGAGAGCGTGAGTATTTTGCTACCACTCCAGAGTACAAGCACCTTGCTAACAGAATGGGTTCTGAGCATCTAGCAAAAATGCTATCAAAAGTAGGCTGTTAGACATTATTCTCTTCTATTTCTTTTGAATTATGAGTTACATTGGATTGATAATAACTATGACCTTGTTGATGGCTCAGCATTTGGAAGTTGTAATCAAGTCTAGAATCCCAGGGATCCAGTCTCTTATTAACAAGACAATTGCTGAACTGGAATCTGAGCTTAGTCGACTGGGAAAGCCTATTGCTGCTGATGCAGGGGTAAGTGTGTTATTTCTGCCCAGTTGGATTTCATTTTATCCCTTCACTACCCACTTCAAATTTCATGTAGCCAGTATGTAGAATGTTTAAGTGATTATGATTTGTTAATTACAGGGGAAGCTATATTCAATCATGGAGATTTGTCGTCTTTTTGATCAAATATATAAGGAGCATCTTGATGGAGTGTAAGTATAATGCTTTTGTCCTTCCATTCTGGTTCCTTGGACCTGATTATTCTTGGTAGTTACAATGTACACTTTCACTAAACTGGATATACACAGACGACCAGGTGGTGAGAAGGTATACAATGTATTCGATAATCAGCTTCCTGCTGCTATGAAGAGGTTGCAATTTGACAAGCAACTTGCAATGGAGAATATCCGTAAACTGATTACTGAGGCTGATGGATACCAACCTCATTTGATAGCTCCAGAACAAGGATACCGTCGTCTAATTGAATCTTCATTGATTACCATCAGAGGTCCTACTGAGGCAGCTGTTGAAGCGGTATGCATGCTAATTGGACAATGATCAATTCGGGTGATAATTGATTTTTTCTGGCTATACAACTTCTTATTCTTTAGCTGATATTTTTGTCTTACTGCTCTAGGTTCATTCCATATTGAAGGAGCTTATTCACAAGGCCATCAGTGAGACTGTGGTATGCTTCTGTCAAAACACTGAATTTGATCTCTAGATAACCTCAAATGTGATGGGATATTTGATTCAATAATGTTCATTTTCATGTTCTGGAATATTGATTGATATCGGTTTCATTTGGATACCAGGAGTTGAGGCAGTATCCTGGCCTCAGAGTAGAACTTTCAAACGCAGCTGTTGAGTCACTTGACAGAATGAAAGAAGAAAGCAAGAAAGCAACGTTGAAGCTGGTTGACATGGAATGTAGCTACCTGACTGTTGATTTCTTCAGAAAGCTTCCCCAAGACATTGACAAGGGTGGCAACCCTACCCATTCAATCTTTGACAGATACAACGAATTATATCTAAGACGAATCGGTAGGTCTCATCAGTTCACTCGTGAACATCCTTCTCATAATATTTGATGTTAATATTTTCTGATGGGGTTTCTTGTTGAGAAGATCCCATTACTTAAATTGTCCTGTCACGTTTTCATAAACAGGGACTACCGTGCTTGCCTACGTGAATATGGTGTGTGCAACCCTGCGTAACTCAATTCCAAAGTCTATTGTCCACTGCCAAGTGCGCGAGGCCAAGCGAAGCCTACTCGATCATTTCTTTGCAGAGTTGGGCAAGATGGAGGTAAGAGTGTGTAGTAATGTAGTACTATTAACTTGCTGAACTGGTTGAGGAACTAAGTTGAGGGTAATGGTATTTGCAGCAAAAGAAACTGTCGCAACTGTTAAACGAAGACCCTGCAGTAATGGAGCGTCGTGGAGCCCTAGCAAAGAGGTTGGAGTTGTACAGGTCTGCTCAGGCCGAGATTGACGCAGTTGCTTGGGCAAAGTAAAGTTAAAAAGGCTAAAGCCTAAAGGGATGTGTGTACGAGTGGTTGGCGACAAAGGAAAGAGGTCAATTGAGATGGTATATGATGCTGTGTGGGCATCTGAGATGTCATGTAGTAAGGTTGATGCGATTTCGTTTGGGCAGGTGAAGGCAACTAGTTTAATTGGTTGGCACCGCAGAGATTCGGTTTTTATGTAGTTCTCGTCGCGTGAGCTATTAAGACTTTGAGTTAATAGCCTATGAGCAACAGATACGCAGAAAGAGACTACCTATAATGTGCTGTTTTGGTGAGAGCTTATATGCTGCGTTGTTACTTACTGCTGCATAGTTTTGTTGTGCCGTACTCTTTTGATGGACTTCTGATCTCTTGAGATTGGAATTACTGATGTATTGAAAAGACCAAGAATCAAGTGCAGTTTATGGACCCTCCACCTACATTACTGATGCATTAGTTGCAGTGCTATAGTACTGGTTCCCTTCAATCGAGCAAAGAATTTAAGGGTCTATGGTATTGACTATTGGATCAATCATCAGACTATCGTTCAGGGGTAATGCAAAAAGGTAGAGACAACTATAGGCTTAAGAACAAGAAGCAGTATGAAAAAATTGGGATTCTACCAACCTTCCATTTGTAGTAGAAGCGGGAATGACTATGCCTTAACAAGCAATAATGATGGATGTGAATATCCAAAATAATTAAAAAGTAACAATGAAAGGTATTCCGGCGCTTAGTTACCTCCCAAGTCAAGGCGTGGTTAACCTTTCGGTTTGAGTAGGTACTTAATATCTATTTTTGTATGGTTGATCCCTTTTCTCATGCGGGAGTTATCTTCGGAAAAAAAGAAGGTATTCCGGACTTAGTCTACTATGCTAAAGAGGGTGAGATGCCTTTCTTGGCGCCAGCAAGGTTACTATTTATGCCCTGCATAAATATTCACTATGACGTCATCAGAAGAACGCACGAAAAGAAAAAATATAAGAGACTTTTCTTATGATAGCCTTTCTTGTAGATGGTGAGTGTGGGATTGTAAGTCTCCTTAGAGAAGTTTTTTTGAAAATTCTCAATAAGCTAGACCCATACTTCATGTTGTTTCGTGCCATAAATATACTCGTTATCAAATAGCCCAAATCTCATGTGAAAGGTCAAGTAGGAAAGTATACTTTAATCCTAAAGAGAGAAGTGTAGATGAGGTGAAGAGAGAAGTAGTAGTTATTACATTAAATTTATAAGGGATAATGGTGTTTTGCCCCCCTCTACTTTGCCAAGTTAACAAACAGCCCCATATACTATGAAATGATCATTTTACCCCCTCCTATTATGCCAACTTAACAAAAAGCCCCTTCCATCCAAAACTCCATCCAAAATTCCGTTAAGTGATGACTCACCAATATGACTCATCCACAATTAATGACTGTACATTGCCACATCATTAATGACTGTACATTTTAAGTACAAAAGGCAATAAAAATATTAATTTTAAATTTATAAATTAAAAAGTATATATTCAATTTTTTTATGGATTTCTATTTTTAATGTTTTCAATTAAATAAATATTTTGGATTTAAAAATTTCAAAGTTATTTTAGAAAAAAATGTATATTTATTTTAGAAAAAATGTAATTTCATTTTTAATATTAAAATCCATAAGGGAAATATTTTTTAAAAAAATATTTTTTATTTTTTATTTATAAATTAAATTTAATTCTTTTTATATATATATTTTTTTAGTTCAGTTGTGATGGATGAAAGTCGTTGATGTGGCAATGTACAGTCATTAATTGTGGATGAGTCATATTGGTGAGTCATCACTTAACGGAATTTTGGATGGAAATTTGGATGGAAGGGGTTGTTTGTTAAGTTGGCATAGTAGGAGGGGGTAAATTGATCATTTCATAGTATAGGGGGCTATTTGTTAACTTGGCAAAGTATAGGAGGGCAAAACACCATTTTCCCAATTTATAAAGATTTCTTATTGTACGAAATTGGTAAACACATACTTAGTAACCCATTTTAAGGCAAACGTTGATGATGCTACCTAGCAGTGGCGAAGCCAGGATTGTAAAAGATCATGGGCCCGATACATAAAATACAATGTGCCGAATATATTTTTGTACGGAAAATATAGAAATTTTAGCTATGTGGGTCGAGGGGACCCTGGGCCCGGGCCCAGGGTAGACCCCCTTATCTTCGCCACTGCTACCTAGATTGGAGTTAGAGGAGCTATATGTCCTTCGGGACTCTCACATTCACCGGTTAGTTCTTCTGCCATTGATTGTTTGTGACATGCCAATATAAATCGGAGTATATGATATTCTTAAATTATTATTATTATTACTTTCAGTTTAGTTTATCGGCTTAGCATTATCGGCAGAGGGACTATAGTAGTATTTGGTTAGGAGTTAAACTCTTGGGGGAGGGTATTTAATTGTACGGAGAACCCTTGGTTGATTAAGCATTATTCTATTATCGTCATCTACGAATGACCTAGGGGAGTTGCCGTCCTATAAACGGCCAGGGGAGTAGCTTCCTTCAACAAGCTCGCTACCGTTGATCCTCATCATTCACCATTCCTCGCTTTACTTCCATTCATCAAGCTACGCACACCTCGATAACTCAATCGATACTCTTTGGGGAGCTCGTGTTTGGGGTCCTAGAAGCTCCTCCGTTACTCGCTCGAATTCGGCTCGTAACACGGTGGTATCAGAGCCCTCGATCACCATGGACGACCGCATCCGTAAGCTGGAACGAGATAGCGAGGCTCACACTGCGTCCATCCGTGCAATCCAAGAGGCGGTGACGACGATGAGCACTCAGAGTCAAGAAAATTTCGCGCAGCACACAGAGAATTTTGCGGCGATAAACACCCATCTTGCTCGTCTGAACCAAACCCTAGCTGCTTTGGCGGCAGATTGAAATCGGGGCTTGGGTAATCCTCAAGGGCGGCTGCCTCCGCCTCCCGACCCTCGAGTGAAGCTTCCGTTTCCACGCTTTACGCCAGGAACTGATCCGGTTGTTTGGATTTCACAGGCCGAGCAATTTTTTGAGTATTATCAAACTCCAGAGGCGGACAAAGCACTCTTGGCATCAATACATCTGGATGGAGAAGCCCAATTATGGCTCCAGGTCACTCAAGACGATGGACAACGTCTTTCTTGGCAAGGGTTGAAGGACGGGATTCATTCCCGATTTGGCGCGACCCCATATGAAAACAACTTTGGGCGTTATCTAAGCTCCAACAGACCGGAACGGTACGCGCTTACCAATCGGAGTTTGAACGACTCTTGGTGAGAATCGGACAATTAGCCGTCCCTCACCAGGTAGACTGTTTCATAAGTGGGTTACGGCCAGAGATAAGAACCGATGTCCAGGTTGCCGAACCGCAAACCTTGTCAGCCGCCATCGGTTTAGCTCGTCTGTATGAGGCTAAAGTCAATGCACCTGGTTTAGCTCTTCCTCCACCCACTAATCCAGGGCGTATAGTACCTGAACAAAATTGAAGGCTTCCACTAAAACGACTATCACCGGCCGAGATGAAAGAACGACGAGACAAGGGCCTTTGCTATAATTGTGACGAATTTTTTGGGCCGGGACATCGTTGTAAGAAGCTTTACACGTTGGAGATTATGAATGAGGAAGAACAGCAACCACTCATTGATTTAGCTGACGTGGAACCCAAGTGCATGGCAATATCCATGCATGCTTTAAATGGAGTCACAGGTTATGACACCATGAAGCTCTACGGAACTGTTAGGGGATGACGAGTGCTGGTTCTCGTCGACACGGGTAGCAGGCATAACTTTATGAGCTACAGGCTATCTGAACGAATAGCCCTAGTTCCGGAGTCAGGAACTCGGTTCACAGTACGAGTCGGGAATGGTGAGTTAGTTCACAGCAGTGGCCGATGTTCACAGATAAGCATCTCTTTGGACTCCATGTATTCTTTTTTGGACTTTCACTTGCTGCCATTGTCAGGTTATGATATTATATTGGGTATTGACTGGCTGAGGCAATTGGGGCCTATTACTTGGGATTTCATGAGCATGGCTATGAGATTCTATTGGCGAGGTCGGGCGGTCTACTTGTATGGGTTACAGACACCGGAGGATAGGGTGGTCGATGCATACTCGGTCGCTAGAGAAGTTCAACGCGTGGGAGAAGGAATGGTGCTATACATGGTTGAGTCTCTTCAACTTGAAACCACACAACGGACAGTATCGGACCCGGAGGTAGCCTTATTGTTGGATGAGTATGAGGATCTCTTTAAGGAGCCAACATCTCTACCACCACCACGAACTCATGATCACCACATTCCCTTAGCTGTCGGAAGCTCTCCTGTGAATTTGCGGCCCTACCGCTACCCGCAATATCTCAAGAAAGAAATTGAGAAACTCATTGATGGCCTACTATCGGCAGGAGTAATCAGACATAGTAATAGCCCGTTCTCATCTCCGGTGCTTATGGTAAAGAAACCGGATGGCTCATGGCGCATGTGTGTTGATTATCGAAGCCTAAACCACGTGACTATCAAAGACAAATTTCCGATTCCTGTGATCGACGAACTCCTCGATGAGCTTCATGGCGCCGTGATCTTCACTAAACTAGACATAAGGTCTGGGTACTATCAAATTCGGGTAAAGGCTGAAGATGTACCGAAGATAGCATTTAGAACTCACCAAGGCCATTACGAGTTCCTAGTCATGCCTTTTGGCTTGACAAATGCGCCATCTACCTTTCAAGCTTTAATGAATGATGTTTTTCGGCCTCTACTACGAAGGTGTGTTCTCGTTTTCTTTGATGATATTCTGATTTATAGTCGCTCTCGAGCCGACCAAATGAGACACCTCAAAGCTGTTTTTGAGATATTGCGACAGAACGAGCTATATGTCAAACAATCAAAGTGCTCTTTTTTCACCAATGAAGTTCACTACTTGGGTCACGTCATCAGTAGAGAAGGTGTGGCTGTTGATAATGATAAGGTATCGGCTATGCTAGTGTGGCCTACGCCACGCAACGTTAAGGCCTTAAGAGGATTTCTTGGCTTAACGAGATACTATCGAAAGTTTATAAAAAATTATGGAAAGATTGCGGGGCCACTATCCCGATTACTGAAGAAGGGAGAGTTCGCTTGGAACGAGGAGGCGCAACGGGCATTTGATCAACTCAAGGCCGCCATGACAGCAGCTCCCGTATTAGCTCTGCCAAATTTTGAGCAACCGTTCGAGATTGAATGTGATGCATGTGGGACGGGAATCGGGGCGGTTTTGATGCAGGCACGCCGACCAATTGCTTTCTTTAGTCAAGCTTTACAGGGGCGTTCCTTATTACTCTCGATCTATGAGAAAGAGATGCTAGCCTTGGTGCTTTCGGTTAAACGTTGGAGACCTTATCTACTGGGTCGAAAATTTGTGGTAAGAACTGACCAACGGAGTTTAAAATATTTATTGGAGCAGAAGATAACGACACCCATGCAAGAGCGGTGGTTAACTAAGTTGCTCGGTTATGACTTCGTCATCGAGTACAAGAAAGGGAGCGAGAACGTTGCAGCTGATGCATTATCCAGGCAGCAGGATTTTGCAACTTGTTTGGCAATTTCGACTCCCATATCTTCATGGATGAACACGGTGCTAGATGAAGTGAATGGGTCAGCTGAATTGTGTGCATTGAGGCAAAGGATTTTGGATGGGAAAATGAGTGAGGAATGGAGAGTGCAGCACGGGTTAGTGTATAAGAAAGGTAGAATTTACTTGTTGCCGAGTTCGACGCTGATTCCGGTCATCATGGGTGAATTTCATGGTTCCACGCATGAAGGTGGTCATAAAACTATGCAACGATTAAAGGCGGTGTTCGCTTGGCCGAAGATGAGGGAAAGTATACGAAATTATATCCGGGATTGTCAAGTGTGTCAGCAAAACAAAATTGAAAATCTCAAACCTGCTGGATTACTGAGTCCACTCCCAATTCCAAACGTTGTGTGGCAAGACATCTCATTGGATTTTGTGGAAGGCCTTCCCAAATCATTTGGGAAATCGGTCATTCTCGTCGTGGTGGATCGGCTATCTAAGATGGCCCATTTCATAGCCATCAGTCACCCCTACACAGCTGTTTCGGTAGCAGACATCATGTTCAAGGAAGTCTTCAAGCTCTACGGGTTACCCGCTTCGATCGTAAGTGATCGAGATGTTACCTTCACTAGCTTATATTGGCAAGAGCTATTCCGTTTGCAGGGAACAAGCTTCAACATGAGCTCCGCCTATCATCCGCAAACGGATGGCCAAACTGAAGCTGTCAATAAACAAATGGAGATGTACCTACGATGCTTTACGGGAGATCGACCAAAGGAGTGGGTGAAGTGGTTATCGTGGGCAGAATACTGTTATAACACTAGTGTTCATACCACAACAGGGAAAAGCCCGTATGAAGTCGTGTATGGAAGATCGCCGCCAACCTTGCTTTCCTATGTTCCTGGTACAGCCAACACAGCTACCGTCGACATGGCATTGCGAGATAGGGATGAGGTGCTTCGGGAGTTGAAAGACCGCACCAAGAAAGCTCAAGAGAGGATGGAGAAGTACTACAACGTGGGTCGCACCGAGAGGGAGTTTGACATTGGAAGTTGGGTGTACATCAAGGTCAACCCCTTCCGGCAAAACACTCTAGCCAAACAGCAACATCACAAGCTAGCACCTCGATTTTACGGACCCTATAAAGTTCTCGAACGGATTGGTAAGGTGGCTTACAAGTTGGACCTTCCTTCTACAGCGAAGGTACACCCCGTTTACCATGTGTCTTGCTTAAAGGCGGCTCGAGGAGATGCTTCAACTGTAGTGCCAGCTCCACCACCTGATGATGAAGGACAGGTACTAGTACGACCACGTGCATTGTTGGAGAAGCGACTTCGAGGAAGCAAGGAGGAGGTCTTGGTCCACTGGAGCAACACGACGCCGGCGGACGCCACTTGGGAGGACTGGAACTCCTTACAGCTGCAGTTCCCTAACTTTCGTGAGGACACGAATGTACTGAAGGGGGATGGTATGTGACGTGCCAATATAAATCGGAGTATATGATATTCTTATCGGCTTATTATTATTACTTTCAGTATAGTTTATCGGCTTAGCATTATCGGCAGAGGGACTATAGTAGTATTTGGTTAGGAGTTAAACTCTTGGGGGAGGGTATTTAATTGTACGGAGAACCCTTGGTTGATTAAGCATTATTCTATTATCGTCATCTACGAATGACCTAGGGGAGTTGCCGTCCTATAAACGGCCAGGGGAGTAACTTCCTTCAACAAGCTCGCTAACGTTGATCCTCATCATTCACCATTCCTCGCTTTACTTCCATTCATCAAGCTATGCACACCTCCGATAACTCAATCGATACTCTTTGGGGAGCTCGTGTTTGGGGTCCTAGAAGCTCCTCCGTTACTCGCTCGAATTCGGCTCGTAACATTGTTCATGTATTATGGATCCTTTCTCCTTGAGATACTTGTTTTTCTTGATGCATTTTGTTTGGTTTGTAGGCTTTGGGGAACCAATCCTTTCTTGTCTTTAGACAAAGTGTGTTACATACGCCATCTCCAAGAAAGATCGTAGTCCAAGAGCTTTCACAGCTTCTTCGCTGCTCTAGCCATTCAAGTCAATATTATATTAAACAGAGCCAGACGTAGACACATTTGCTCTCAGAGGTTCCTCATAGACTTTACTTCCTGAATTCATGCTTATGTCTCCTGACGGAGCCAAGCTATCTAAGTCGGGGAAAATACAAATATTTTCTAGACATTTAATTATAATTTACCACTTGCTAATAAAGAGGTGAGTTTTGAACTTGAGGTGTGAACTATCGAACCAGGCTAAGTTAAGCCCTTCGTGATGACCACCATCAAAGTTCAGTTCAAGTCGGGTATATATTCGAGTGTGGGAACCTAAATGTTCAATGCCCAGACTCCAAGGCTTAATATTTATTTTGGTCATCAACCTTACCCATTCGATATTCGAATGTGGGCTTAATATCCACGATGTTACAATCCCAATATGATCAACCCTACTCAGTTTTGATATTCGAATGTGGGCTTAATATCCACCGTGTTACAACTTACAATTCCAATAAGAGCAACCCTACCCATACGATATTCGAATCCGGGCTTAATATCCACCGTATTACAATCCCAATAATCTGATGACCAAAATGGATATTAAGTCTAGATTCGAAATTGTTTTTTTGTAAGCTACCTCTGTCCTCCGAGATGGACGTTTTAACTGATAATAATGAACTTGTAAACTCATTTTATAGGTACGAGATCTGCAAAAGAGAGGAAGAGATAGAAACAGAAATACAACTGCTGTCGGCCTTCGTCTCACCATCTGATCGGTCTCCCCTTTCTCCCGAATGCTAAATCAAAAGGTATAATCAATTCCATGGCCCTTCATCTCTCAACCTGTTCTTCTATTTTTCCATGTAGATCAACCAACCTCTGTTCATTGCTGCAATTGTTAGTCAGTCTGGGTTCACGAAAATTCGACACAAGGCAATGTTTGGTTCTCACTTGATGGGTCTGGCTGGGATCCTTGCAGATTGCGGGCAGCCCAGTTGTTCATTTCGAATCTGTGTTCAAAGATGAAAACTTTAGCTGGTGTTAGGATTCCCTGACCCTGTCTGCTTCTAAAAATTGATTGCATGTTTTATGTTCTTTGAAGGTAATGGGGAAGGCTGTTTGGTTGGTAGCTGAATAACATTATACGTCATATATGAATGCACATATACAAACAAGTCCCTTTCTTTATTGCAACCTCACTGGGAATTCTTAGGTATCAGGATTTCCAAACTCATCTAGGTCATGAGGGTGTACTGATGTTTCACCTTGAAGCTTAGAATGTGGCCTGTTAGAGCGTTTAGATGGTTGTTATCTAGAGACCAAAAAGCTGGTTTTCGATCATATCCTGCGTTAATAACCACGATTTCCTGATTCAAATGTATATGTGTTTTATTTCGGACAATCGTTTCCTTTTATCCATCCTGTTGTGATCATGAACTGCTAATGAAATGCTGCATTTTTTTTCAAAATCATTGCAGTGGTGACACTGTTGAGGATCAGGAAGGAGCAAAAAGCACATACTGTAGAATGGAATCTGAGAGGGAAGATTTTAACCTCTCAGGACCATTGCACTTAACTTTTGTTGATTGGTAAGTATTGACTTTCAGTTTTACCGACTGTTTTGCCTGTGAAATAAACCATGGGAAAGGAAAAGGTGAAGAATTTCGGATTTCCTGGGTACCGGTCATTTCGATTTGTTCAATGTGTTTGCAAAAATCTGGCTGATCAAATTACATTGTAAAGATTGCTCTCCTTGCGTGTCTTCTTCGTACTATGCTTTGATGTTAACCATTTGTGGTTTCTTGATTTCCATATGAACTATGAAGTGGTAGACATTGAGAAGAACCACTTAGTGTTTGAGTTCATTGGTAAATATACTGAGAGTTATTTTTTCAAGGCAACGTATTTATTTTGATACTGATGAAGGGACATACGCAGGTCCGACGCAAATCATAGAAGATCTGTTGCTGCTAGTTTAGTTCAGAGTGTCTATATCCTAGAGCGTGACCGCCAGCTTAAACGTGAACATCCAAATGCTCTAGCTCCTCCATGGTGGGAGTTTTTCCATTTCAAGCTGCTTCGTAACCTTGTAGATGATGTTGATCACTGCATCTTTGGTGCTGTGTTTGAATATAAACCTCCAACACCTCACGGTCATCAGTCCTTGAATGCAAGCCCCCGGTACGTGATTGCATTCCGTGGGACCTTAACCAAGCCAGGGTCCTTTGCACGAGACATTGAGCTAGACATCCACGTCATCAGGAACGGACTCCACGAGACATCCCGCTTCGAGATTGGAATGCAGGCTGTTCGGAACATGGTTGCTTCTGTAGGGGATTCAAATGTCTGGTTAGCAGGACACTCTCTTGGAGCATCCATGGCAATGCTTGCTGGAAAGACCATGGCCAAGTCAAACAGTTTCATCCAGGCATTCCTCTTCAATCCACCGTTCTTGTCACCACCAATCGAGAGAATCAAAGACGAGCGAGTCAAACACGGGATCAGGATAGCTGGCAGCGTGATTACAGCAGGGCTTGCCTTTGCTTCCAAGATGAAAAACAACAATCAGCAACAAGCAAGCCGCTCAGTGGATCCATTCGTGGCTCTCTCATCATGGATCCCATGCCTGTTTGTGAACCCAGCAGATCCCATCTGCTCGGAGTATGTTGCGTACTTCGAGCATAGGAAGAAGATGGATGACATTGGAATCGGAGCGATTGAGAAGTTGGCAACTCAGAACTCGCTTGGAGGTCTTCTGATGGGGAGGGAGTCAGAACCACTCCACCTTATTCCATCAGCCATTGTGGGAGTAAACTCGAGTCCTTCGCAGGATTTGAAGGAAGCCCATGGCATTCATCAGTGGTGGAAGCCAGAACTGCAGCTGCAGACCCAGCGCTACAAGTACAACTAGACTGTTGGTATCCAGTTTCACATTTGGGTATTGTCATTTCTGGTCTATGTTTAATCTAGTTATGTGCATATTGGTTTCCGATTTTCTGATTCTTTGTTTTAAATTTCGCATGGAGTTCGTAAATCCGCAATAGCTCTTGATTGATTATTGTTGACATTGTAATTTACATATGATGTCACGTGGATGTTGATTAATATAAATATTTGAAGTTATTTTTTTTGTTATTTTAAAATTACTGAAGCACCTCTTGATGGAGAACACTAATAGAGCGGATGGCGGAAACATTCAATTATAAACAATTATGTTACAATTCTAAATATATTTTTTCACAAAAGCATTTCTCAAATGGGGTCCAGGGACCCCGTTTGGAGCCCCTAGCGGTGGTGGGTTAGGTAGCGGATATGATTATCAGCCTGCTTCGGTGAATTTTCGTCACTGCCACCATCTCCACATGCGATTTCCTCATCAAAGGTGCCGCCAGCTTCAGCTTGAGACTTGAATCTGTTTGAGAGCTACAACAACTTCTATCCCTCAAGTCCTTTGAATCCTCCTCCGAATAGGGATTCAACACAAGAATGAAGTCTCCATCTATCTAAGAGATGAATTTTGAAATAACCTGACTGGATTCTCACTTCAGAGAAGCATGGTGGTGGCAGTGGGTTGAGGAAACAGGTTTTGTTTTTGTTTGGTTGAGTGATTAGATTGGTTAGTTGATAAATCGAGTAAGCTTTCGTATCAAATATAATATTAATTATTTGGATGACGTGACAAATTATACGGAATTTAACGGAAAAATGAATGGCATCCATCGAAGTTACACAGCGTAAACATGAGTGACGAAGATGTTAAATTTTAAAGAAGAGTGACCAAGCTATTACTACTCAAACTCTTGACACAGATGTATTTGACCCCTCTCTGATTTATGGTGGGTGATGAACAATGAAAGAAAAAAAAGGAGCACGAATACCGATAGAATGGGAATTGGGGGAACCCATTTTCATGATTTCCTGTCTATCTATCTGACATCCCGCGCCTGAAATTTCTAAATTTGTCAGAGACAGGTCCCCACCTTCCTCCTTCCTCAACATCAATGGAGGCCTACGAACAACACCAACAACTACTCTGTACTATCACTCACTTTCTTACTGCCCTCTTGTTTATATTTTGAAATCATAATTCAACAATTCACCTCTTCCATCTCAAATAATACATGTTCTTCAGCTTCAGTTTATCCTAATAATTCACATTCCAACCCACCATTTAAAAAATAATAACCAGTCTGCAATCTCTATGCTGTTGTTCGCCTGGAAAAAGCGAAGAACATCACCGGATTTTCCGCTCCTAAATATACTTTGAACAACACTCATTCATTTGCACTATTCAACTACTCTCTCACAAACCCAAAGCAACCTTTACTTACGCTACTACAATCAATTTAAAATCTCTTTTTTTTTTTTTTTAGCAGAAAAAAGCTACACCACCACAGCCCACAAAATCAGCCAAACTTTGACTACCAAACGTGATCACCCTTGTCTCTTTATACAATTTTCGGAACACCCATCAAAAAAAAAAAAAAAAAAACAAAAGAGAAGTCCTAGCTAAGCTAGCTAGCTATTTGAACACGACGAGATCCATCTCAGAAATTAGAGTACCACAGTCCACACAACACTATCCGCTACTGCTAGCAATGAAATCCAAGCACCGATCCATCTGTAACCGCAATGGCAACCCGGCATCCGCTCTTTGCCTCCACGTGGTGTGTGAAAAAGTGCAGAACCCGAACCCGACCCACCATCCGGATCCTCGACTCGATCTCCATCGTCGGCCCGACCCGACCCATACCACCACCACCAGGAATTAAGCCTGCTGCCGACCCGAACCCGGGCCCGACACCATTTCCCCCAGGAATTAATCCTGCCGACCCGAAGTTAACGGCGGGGCCAACGTTGACGGCGGCTTGGGGATTGTCCGAAAGAGGGAAAGACTGGACGGAGAAGCTAGCGGCCATGTACTTGGTCTGACCGGCGTCGATTTGGCCGGCGGGGATGAAGAGGAAGCCGACCTGGGAACCGGAGTAGATGAGCTGGAGAGTGCTGTCGTAGTGGGTGAAGGAGGCGCGGTTGGGGTTACGGAGGGAGACGTACTGGGAGAAGGTGAAGTTGACGGTATTGTTGAAGACGGAGAAGGAAGGGAGCTGGACGGCGTTGACGGAGATCTTGAGGTCTTTGGGTTTGAATACGGTGAAGAAGACGATTAGGACTATGATGACTAGGAAGATTAGGAAGATTGTGGCGACGATGCAGGAGGCCAGATTAGTTCGCCCTGATTTGGGCCGCGGAATCTGATGTTGTTGATGATGATGATGCGGTGGTTTGCTCATCGGATCCGTAACCTTTATGAAATTTACAGTCTACTGACTCTCTCCTTCTCTCACAGTGAGTGCAGACACTGGATCTCTGTGCTGCTGTGAGATGTGAGGGAAAGGAAAGGTAAGAAAGAAGGGGCAGAAGTTCTAAGGGAGTGTTTGGTTTGGGAGTGGAAAGTGAAAGTGTGAATGGGTGGGATGACCTTTCTTCTTTTCTTTTTGGTTATTTTATTATTATTTCAACTTTAGTAGTTATCCTTTATTTTAATAATAATAGAAAATAACACTTTGGTCCCTCTACTTTTCCAACTGAAGAGATAGCCCTTATACTATAAATTCCTATTTTTACCCTCTCCTACTTCAGTCACTTTGTTGTTTGAGTCATTTCGTTCCAACTTTCGTCTTCATAACGTTTATTGATGCGCATTCAGTACACTACGTTAGCTCCAATAGACATGCATTAGCTTACTAAATATTTTTGAATTGGGAATATAAATATATATAATTACATACGATGAAATCGACGAATAAAATATGCGATTTCAACATCTTTCATATTCCACCATACTTTTCGCAATACCTCCTTAACCTACTATTCATCTCCTACCTCCGATATGTTTCTCCGTCGGTGTGCAGATGTGTCCAGATTTGATGTTAAGAAGACAAAAGTTAGAACGGAAGGACCCAAACGGCCTAGTGACTAAAGTAGAAGAGGGTAAAAAAAGGAATTTATATTATAGTTGGCTATATGTTAAGTTGGCAAAGTAGAGGAGCCAAAAGTGCTAGTTTTCCTAACAATAAAAATTTCATTTTTTTTTCATTTTGTGTTGGGGTTTTGGTCTTCTTTTTTAATATTTGTTTTGTTTGGTGTGGGGATTTTCTCTTTTTTTTTTTTTTGTTTTGGCCTTGTTCGACCTTTCTTTTTACAAGGTTTTGGTGGGGTTTTGTTGTCTACATATTAATGTATGATGCCAAACTTGATGACGTGGGGCTCTTTCATTTTGTGAAGTGTCTATTTCTTTCAAAATATTTTTTTAAAAAAAATAATATGTAATTAATTTGATAAGAAAGTTGATATTATTGTTGATGATATGTTGTGAGTTGTGATTTGTGAGAAGTTAACTAAATAATGAATTGTTTAGGTATGAAGTCGGAAGTGGGAAGAAAGATGAAGGAGGGAGGGAGGAAATTCGTTTGGCGGGAAAATGAAGGCAGAGAGAGTGAGCTGGCAAAATGGTGTTGCTATTAAAATAATAATAATAATTGATGTAGACGACGACGGCTTCTTCTTATTAATTGTTGGGGGGCCTACTGTCCACTTGACTTGGGCCTAAAACAGGATCGGAGAGAAATTTTCTCATTACTTACTACAGTCAATCTACAGCAGAAAAGTGAGCTTATATAGTACATAGTTTAGGTAACCACATCGATGCTGCTAGGGCCTCTGGTTCATTTCCATATTTTGTCAACCCCACAGGCTGGCGAGTATATGTCTAATACTCCCAGCTTGAAGACAATCCAATTGAATCGCTGTTTTTCCAACTTCATGTAAGTGCATATGTACTATAAGTCCAACAAACCTGATTTCACTCTCTCACGAATCA
Organism: Linum lewisii; assembly: GCA_034768395.1. Classification (NCBI taxonomy): domain Eukaryota; kingdom Viridiplantae; phylum Streptophyta; class Magnoliopsida; order Malpighiales; family Linaceae; genus Linum; species Linum lewisii. Next base: position 11,460,465 of record CM068296.1, on the reverse strand, counting down.
CATGATAGTCTATCTTTATATGTTTGGTATGCTCGTGGAGCATAAGATTAGATGTCATATGAATCATGGATTTAATTTCTTGTCACAAAATGTAATGATAGGTTGAGGATGTAACACTCCCAGTTCTGTTAAAAGTTGGTTTAACCATTGTAGTTCACAAGAAAGTGGGATTGAGCCCTATATTGAGCCCTAAATAACCTCCCTACTAACCTACTATATACCTTGACATATATTAGTCCATCGTCACTATATTGTGATAGTCTAGTCTTCATATCAAACGGTGTAGATGTTGGTTTGATGTCAAGGTGTCTTATGTCTTTTAATAAGTCCAAACAGAATTTTCGTTGGCAAACAGATATGCCTGAGTTGTTGACTACAACTTCCAAGGTCAATTTGACAAACCATTGGCGAGTGGCTTGCTTAAGACCATAGAGGGGCTTTTATAAGAGGCAAAATTTTCCCTTCATATTACCATGACTTCCAGGGGGAGTTCCATGAAAACTTCTTCATTCAAATCACCATGTATAAAAGCGTGACTCACATTCATCTACTCCAAAATACCATCTTTTAACAGCAACTACAACTAAAAGGATTTTGAAAGTACTCATCTTCACTACAGGGGTTTTTGAAAGTATCCAACTCACAAATTGTTCATTAGCACAAAATGGGATTCAGCGAGATAGTACGAGCTCAACGCCAAGCCCCCTCATGGTCTGTTCTATTAATAGATTTAATAGAATATAACCAAAATCCTTTTCAATTTAATAAGAAACAATAATGAGACACAAACAACTCATTTGTTATTATCCTTTGATTAAGTTCATATACATATACTAACTTTAATTATATTTTGCATATTTTTTGGTTACATAAACATCAACATTTGGAGATTACAGCTTTTTTTCAGAGTGGCATTCCACCCATAATATAGCCTCCCCTCACAACAAGGGGCAATAATCCTCCTAAATAGATTCATTCCCTACCTCTCTCAATATTGTACAACAAATAAGTAATAATATCTACATAATTAATTTTAAGTTACAAACAGTCAACCACTTCCCTTGTGAGCCGATAAAAAAGAAAGAAACTCCTCATATTATTCTTTTTTTTCTTTTCTTTTTTCTCACTTCTATTCTTCAGCATCTCAACAGTACATATTATCTCCAAAGGAAATGGCTGACAAAACTGGATGGAACACAGACTTTTGTACGACACACTTCACATGATTATAATAAACCATCTAAAATATTTATATCTGGTAGTTACTCGCACATCCATATAAGTCCATCTCTAAAATGGACTTAAAAGGGAATATTTTCTCCTCCAATCATACAATAAACAAAACAGTTCATATATACCTGGTATGTTTGTTTGTGTGTTGTATTATTATTTGGTATTAAGCTTGTTAAGACGGGTGTCCATGATTTGGTAGACAGTTTCAAGGAATGCAACTTCACTCATGTCGGGAAGTAAGTTGTCCTGTGCTTCCCTGAGAATCTCCTCGATCATGGATTCTTTGTGTACCGTTTCTCTACACATTATGCTTCCGATGTCGAAAGGAGTGAGTCCTATCTGCACTCCTTTCTTAAGAAGCATGGTTGAGATTCGAAGAGTTCTAGCACATTGTGGAGGGATGTTCCAACCATGGAATTCCAGAAGTGCTATGTCGTATTCAGCATCCAATGTGTTTATGTAGTCAATCACCTTTGGAGAGTATGGCTGACGAGCTTGCGGCCAGTAAAGCCAATCAAATGTGCAGTCTTCAAACTGAATTTTTACCATATAAACCAAAGCATCAAGACATAAGTAATTTATGATGACTATTAAAAAAACTTGCTAAGAATTGATGCCATGTAAGTAAGACTTACTGTCTCGGGCAAGCAATAGCCATGATCAATAGGTATGAGCACAATTTGACCATCCTCCCCTTTGCTGATCAATATGTTTCCAGCATGTCTATCGGCATTCGCCATTCTTACATCAAGCACAGTGATCTTATGCACCTCATCTACAGGGAAACCACTAGGACCCACATCCTCACAACTCCCTTCATTATTCATGAACATCTGCAAAGACCCAATCTTCACATTCTTGGCTGAATACTCATACCCTTTGGGATGATTAAACCCTTTGTGGAGGCATTGAGCAATGATGGTAGGGGGTACACCAGAAAACCCCATAACTGTATTAGTCAATGCCCTTGGCCCACTCTTTGGATGATCAAGTATGTAAGCTGCAACTTCCCTCACTGCTCCTTCCCCTACCTTGGTTCCTCTCTTCAACCCTTCTCCATTAGAAGACATGGGCAGTCCTTGTGGGTTGTTCACAGCATTAGGCTCTTCATCACTTGGTTTGAACACAGAAACAAAGCCTTCCCCGGATGGGTTTCTCATGAAATAAGTCCCTCCTGTACCTTCTGAGGAACGGATTGGAGGATGACCCATTTCCAATCCAACAAAAGTTGAGTTCACCATGTTCCAAACAGATGAATCAAGTCTCACACTTGGATTCACTATCATTGGCTCCAACCAAAAATCTCTCCCAACTTGCTCCCTGCTAAGAACCTGAATTGACTCCTCTTGATTCTGATTCTGATTCTGATCTTGATCATCAATAGCTTCGAATGAATTGGCTGCCTCGACTGAGATCTCGAAATCCTTATCCAAAGGCTTAGCTCTGACTTTGGCAGTCTTTTGTACCAACAAATGAATTGATGCTGTTGTAGTAGCAGCAGCAGCAACAACATCATCTGTGCTGCTCCTTTTGTTGTCATCACAGATTTCATCAATCAGCCTTTGGTCATCGAGCTTTTGACCATTGTGGAAAATCTCCTGCTCATCAACATCCACAAACCAAGTCCCTTTACCTTGTTTGAAAATCCTCTGCTTCAAGTACCCAACATTTCTAAATCTATCCAATTGAAACTCGAATTCCTGACCACATGTTGTTCTTACAGTGATGAGTAAAAGGTCAGAGAGCTTGAGGACCAGCTGGAGGACGTTACCAGTGGTAATTCCATAGTCTTTCACTAGATCATTATTGCGGAAGAGCTCTCTCCCTTCGAACACCAGTTTTTGCTTCTTCACCACAAACCCTTTACAAGTTTGGATTCGAAGCTTCACTGATGCTATGGAATCAGACTCCAAAACCAACATTGGGATGAATGACCCACCAACGCTGAGGTAAATTAGGATCGATGAGTCGTCATCAGAATTTGGGACTTCAATTTGACTGCACCGGGAAAATTGAATAGGCCTGGAGCTCAATGCGACGTCAACTGCCGACATTATATATTATGTGCAGACAGACTTCTAAAACTATTCACAAATAAGGAAGGAAAAAAATGGGGGGACGACGAAGAAAAAAAAAAAAAACGAGAACTAAAAAAAGGGAATAGAAGTTTCCAACATTGGAGAAACGACCAAACCCAGAAGTTGAATCTTCACGTCTGAAAGGTTCAAAACTTCTGGGTCCGTCACCCTTGACACATTTACTCAATAAAAAAAAATGATAAAAAAAGGAATTTAAACGAATAAGATTGTTGTTATTCTGGGTGGGTTTTTTTTGCCGCCTTTTCCTTTTCCGTTTTTGTTTAGTGGAATGAGAAGGGAATTATGATTTGAAGCTCGGTTTTAGTTTTTTTTCCAGAAAATGGAATCGAAAAAAGAAGTTAGTAGCAAAAATAGATAGTGGATTCTTACCGAAGGGGAAGAACCAAAGGCCAATGTGGGGAAGAAGATGAGTTTAAATAAAAAAAAAAAAAAAAAAAAAACAAAAAGGGAGAAAGGAGGAATGGCTAAAATGTTGAGATTAAGTTTTCCGATGTTTTAGGTAAGAGGTTTTTGTAACTGATTTTTGTTGGTAAAGGTAAAGGAAGAAAAGGGAAGCGCTTTGAGTAGGAGTCGCTAGCTAATTATAGGAAGAGTTTGACCACACAAAAAAACTAAAACAAAATACAAAACGATAAACAAATTTAATTGTTAATTAATGCCTATTTCTAAATGTTTTTTTTTTGTTAACTATCATTAGTTATGACAGTCGAGTTTAAGTTTTTTGGTATTTTACCCATCTATTTTGCCAAGTTAACAAACGGCCTTTTCCTACTATGTCAACCTAACAAACAGCCCCTTCCATCCAAATTTTCATTCAAAATTCCGTTAAGTGACGACTTACCAATATGACTCATCCACAATTAATGACAGTACATTACCACATCATCAACTTAGAGTAAAAATTATATGTTTCTTAGTGGTGATCTCTTTCTTTTTAGCTCTATTTGGTTTCTCTCTTTACATCAAGGTTAGCTCAACAAATATATGTTTTCATCATTATTATTATTATTTTGGTCATTTTTTAAACGAGAGAAAAGCACAAATGTAATTTTTTATTAAAAATATTAACTTTGAAAAATACGATAAATAATTTTGTGAAATGAACATTAAATAAATTGGTCTAATCGAGTTTTTCGCTTCTTCTTTGCTATAATTTTTTTTGCTCTCCTTTTGTTAGAGTGATTGTAAGGTATTGTGAATAAATTTGGGGTGAGATTAATTGTTTTTCACCACTAATCTCCACCTTCATTTATTTATTTTAATTTTCCTTTAATCTAATGGAATAAATCAAAAAAATATTAAAGTAATTTTATTTTTTCATTAGTTCTCAATTAATTATATGCCTATTACTTGTTTCTAATTATGGTTGTTAACCGACTTGAGATCAGACTCCAACCTTTTCAAGGGTTGGAAGCCTTCCAACCTTTTCTCAGTCATTAGATCACACTTTGACCCTTTAATCAATTCAATGGTCTAGATTGATATGGGTATTTAGGACTTTAAACATACCATTTAATTTTTATATTTAGATTAAATATATTAATATTTTAGTCACTAGCTGGTGAATCTTCGGCGACCGGCCAACGTCGCCGGCGATTTTTCCGGTGACCGGCCGCCGTCACCGGTGACTTTTCCGGCAAGACTCCGGCGAATTTTTTTTTTTTTTTACTTTCTAAATTTTTTTTTTCCAAAAAAACTTGTTAACACCTTTTTTCTGCTAACTAGTTAACAGTGATTTTTTAACTGATAACTAGTTAACATGATTTTTAACTGATAACTAGTTAACATTTTTTTTTGTTTGATAACTTGTTACCAGATTTTAACCTGATAACTAGTTAACAATGTTTTTTATTGATAACTAGTTAACATGATTTTTTATTGATAACTAGTTAACATGGTTTTTAAACTAATAACTAGGTAACAATGTTTTTTATTGATAACTAGATAACATCTTTTTTACAAAAATTAGTTAACTAGATAACACCTTTTTTTGCTGGTAACTAGTTAACAATGTTTTTTTAACTGATAACTAGTTAACATGGTTTTTATTTGATAACTAGTTAACAACGTTTTTTGTTTGATAACTTGTTAACAGATTGAGGTGATAACTTGTTAACTAGTTAACTAGATAACTTATCGAGTCAACTAGTTAACATTTTTTAAGATGATAACTAGTTAACTAGTTAACATTTTTTAAGATGATAACTAGTTAACTAGTTAACATCATTACTAAGATAACTATTTTTTTTTTTTTTGAAGTCAAGGTCATCTTGTCAATTAATAATGGTCAACGTTTGGGCACATACAATGCAAAGTATTGACCAACCAACTTGGAGGTACACTACCCTCTGTGGGTGTGATTAGGTTACGTGACTGCCTAGCTAGCACGTGAGCTGCCTCGTTACCGCTCCTCCTAGTATGCCTCACTCTCCGATTCGGTCCTAGCCGGCTCTGACATCGCCTAATGATATCGCCAAACTCCGTGATGTCGGTTACCTCCTCCTCCAAGGCTATGCAGACCACCTGGCTGTCCGTTTCAATACAAACGTTGTGAATATTTAACCTCTCCAGCCAGGTTACAGCTTCGTATACCGCCATTGCTTCAGCTACCCTCGGGTCTGGAAGTCCTCTCTTCGTCATGGTGCGGAAAGCAATCATCTCCCCACCAGTATTTCGGATCAGCATACCCATTCCAAACCTATTATGATCCTCGAAAATTGCCCCGTCAACGTTGCATTTAAACTCATCTGGTGTCGGTGGGTGCCACTTGTCGCACACTATATTGTTGGCCCGTTGACTGGCATTGGCTCTTTGATTTGCCTCCTTCCATTCTCTTGCGAAGTCATTGCTGTTTCTGACGGACACCGACGCGGGGGTTTGTTTTGAGTTCCATACTCTTTGATTCCTCTCATATTCCATTCAAGATTGCTGCCCAGCTCTGAACCTGTGCATCCGAAAGTTTGGTTATAGCACCAAAAATCCAGTCCATGAAAGACTCAGACTCTTCACGTAGCCTTTCCACTTCGTCCCTAAGCACCCCTCGGTCCCAGCATTCCTTTGCATACCCACAGTCAATGAACACGTGCCACGGGCTTTCCATCATGGAATTACACACCCCACACTCATCCACCACCTGAATGCCTAGCTCCAGTAGCACTCCTCTCGTTGGAATAAATTGTCGCGCCATACGCCATAGCATCACCTTTACTCGCGGTGGTATTGGCAACGGCCATAGCTTCAACCAATTCCCTTCTACGTGGAGATTCGATCGATCAACGAGCCTTTCCATCACCCATCTATAACCCGATTTAACTGAGTACTGACCATCTTTTGTAAAACTCCAAATTCTTCTATCCGGCTCCGAGCTTGGCGTGAGAGGAATAGATAGGATTGCTTGTGCGTCTCTTGCATTGAACACTTCTTCAATCAGCTCCTCATCCCATTCCTTAACTCCCGGTAAAAACAAATCACTAACTTTTAGCCCCCTTAAGCTCTCGTCCCGGGCATTTTCAATGTGCATATCCTCTTCTTTCGCCAGCCAAGCTTCTCCCCACACATCAATCTTTGTACCGTCTCCGATCTTCCACATGGATCCTCCTTAAAAAAAATAAAAAACTAATTAGGGTTTCGGTCATTGAAATCCTTCTTCTCCAACCTCTACTCCGACGAGCCGCCGCTGGCAGCGGTGAAGCTCCACCGTTCCACCGCCACTTCCCATTTACTTGGATCTAGTTGTCCCCCTTCTGTTCCTCTCCGCTTGGTCTGGTAGTTGTCGAAGGTGACAAAGTCGAAATAGAGGACGGCGTAGCGGTTGTCGTCGTCGGGCAAGGAGGCTGCGAGATCGTCGTAACTCTCGTCGGGGCTGCCGACCTTGTTGACAGCGACGAGGCTAGTCTTCTCGCTCTTCGCCTTCGATTTTAACTATCTTCTAATCGTCGCTCACCACATCCCGCTCGCCACCTGCAATAAAAATTGAAGTCGAATTGACCTCATGTGAAATTGAAATTGAAGGAATCTGATTGATCGAACAATATGAAACAGCTGGATTACTACCATTGTTGATTGATGAACACAGGGAAGAGGAGAATGGAGAACGATTATTTTTTACTGTGAAGTCTTTTCGGTGAGAAGATGGCAAAGAAAAGAGAAGAAGGGAGAGAGATTATATTCTTGGAGATTTGATTCTGATTTTTACATAGTGGCTGTTTTGTTTTCGATTGTGGAGGTTATAACCGCCACAATGGTAAAAAGTTACATTGGAGGTTAAAACCGCCACTATGCAACCGCCACAATGGTAATTAAATAGTGGCAGTTCCAGAACCGCCAATAATATATCCGCGATTTTTTTCATTTTTTATTGTAGTGTCAGCTGCCCCTCATTTGTTCCCTACATTAGCTTTTGCCCCACCCAAAGGGCCCATAGGGGGCTCTTGGGCCGAGAGTTGGGCGGCTGGCCCGTTATCAATACCCTGAGCAGCAGGTTCCCCATGACCGTTAGGCATTCCCTGATTCGGATCAAGATTTTCCTTTTCCTGTGCTGCCTTTCATGTGCTCGTCTAGATCGAACGTCGCCCAAAACTCCTGTAGAGCGACCTCTGGGAAGTTGGCGGCTAGTGTGGTCAGCTCCAGGAGTCCAGCATGCGTCAGTGCATCAAGCACGTTCCGGTGCCAGTCCTCATCGTGATCGAATAGGGACTCCATGGAAAGGGGGCGAACAGCGGTTCCAGGGATATTCTCGAGCTTCTGGTAGCACTCGAAGTAGTACGGGGGCAGGCGAGCAACGGTGTGGTGGTACCCAACACGGCCAGGGAAAGCTGGGGGAGGTCCATTGATGGCAAGTGTGACAGGAGTGGGAGCTCGGGAGCTGGAGGCGGTGTCAAGTCTCTGCTTGGTCCTGCGCTCATGAGTTACGTTCCTAAGCAAGAAAACAAACCCTATTAGTCAAACTAAAACCCTACCCCACACTTAGTCGAAAAACTCAATTTCACAAAGAAATGAGGAAAACCGAGTGGGGGTAAGCAAAGCAGAGTAACCGGTAATCCCAAATAATTAAAATACACGCTTAGGACACAGCCAGAATGGAATTATCTCAATCAGAGTTCAGAAGTCAAAACGACATTCAAAAAGTCAACATAATCGAACATTGAACCCTAATCATGACAAGACTATCACAAAGCGGGAAATGATGGCATAATATGATCTCAGATGGCAAGCACAAGAATATGAACGGAAATGAGCACATAAGGCGACCAACTGATCATAAACAGTTCATGGTCAAACCGACATTTCTCAAAAGTCAACATCACAAAGAATAGGTCTTAGGCAAAGCAACACATGATCAAACGATATTAAAATTAAGTACGATACTCCCTAATCATGCTAGATCAGTCCAACAAGTTCAGCTAACCTAGTTCACACGAAATCAGTCGGCACGCAAATCGAGGTAAACCGAAAAGTCAACCAAAAGTCAACCCCGACGAAATTCAGCATTCAATATGTCAAAATATTCGTAATGAAAAGTTCTACAACTCACCTTGAAGCCATGGGTGCTGAAAACGAACGGAGAAAGAGAAATCGGAGAAAAACCGAAAATCTTAGGGTTTGGCTGAACGGGAGCTCTAGAGCTCCGATTCACTGTTCTAGGGCTTGGGTTGATCGGAAATGGAAGGGGAGTCGAGCGGCGGCGGCGGTGACGGCGGCGGGGCGGCGGCGGCGGTTGAAATAAGGCGGCGGCGGTCGGCGATTTATTTTAAACAGAGGGGGGTTTTTTGGGCTTGGTTTCGAAAATAGAAAGTGAGGAGAGAGAGGGTGAATCGGATTTTTAAAACGAAAAATTGGTTGATTTCCAAATAAATTTTTGGCGAAAATAAGTGCAAGTTTTCGCCGAAAATGTTAGTTAAAAAGTACTGCCGGTTTTCAAAAGGATTTTCGCCGAAAACATTAATACATTTTCGCCGAAAAGTTTAGTTAAAAACGTCTGGAAAACTCAGTGGGATTTCAAAGGGAATTTTTGCTGAAAATTTTGAACTCTACGATTGAAAATATTTTCGCAATCCCGGCAAACTTCAGAAAATCACAGTTAAATCCAAAAAAATCGGAAAAACCTCAAACGACTTGCAATTGACACTACGACACACAGACTACACACGAAAAATAAGAAATCAAACAAACTGACACTTTTGGCTCCCCCGAACCGACTCTAAAACACTAAGGTTGACACAAATGAAAAACTGACTCCAACCGTGGGTTGCCTCCCACGAAGCGCTCTAGATTAACGTCCTTGAGCTGGACGATACCTGGACGGTATTAGGAGACATCCCAACTCAGGTTCTCCTTAACGCTAGCATCGGAGTTCATGAAATAGAGCTTCAGGGTATCTCCGGTGAGCGTGAATTTCTTCCCGTTAGCGTGTGTAAGCTTGGTACGTCCGTCGGGAAGGTGCTCAGTGATCTTGAACGGACCAAAGAGCTCTGTCAAGGGATCATCTTCTACAAGGAAGACGGTGGAAGGAATGAGAATGATTGGCTTCGTCTTCTCTTTAACCTCCGGCTTTGTATCACCAGGATCGGTGATCGTAGGTATTTCCTTAGGAGATACTTTAGGCTCCTCCTTCAATACTTGTTCCGGTGCCGGTATCTCGGGACGAATTGGTGGTGCAGCTGGCTCGGTAGAAGGCGGCGGCACAACTGGTCTCCAGACCATTTGAGTCTTCGTCTTCTTGTTCTTCCCCGGGATCTACTAGGTTCTTTTCTCGGTGGCTTAGAAGAGGCTTGCAGTTCCTTCTTCTTTGGCGGCTTATGAGGAACAGATTTCGGTTTCTGCTTGGTAATCTGTCCAGCACCTGCAACAGCAATTGATCTAGGAACACTAGAAGAGACATCAGTGACGGAGTTGACCGGAGTCAACTCCACAGTTTCAACAGCTAGACAATGAAATTCTTCACTCTTAGGATTATATTTCATTCCGTCTTTAAGGCGGAATGTTATCGTTTCTTTACCAACCCTCAAAGTTAAAGAACCATTTGGAACGTTAATTTGCATTTCAGTAGTAGCCATGAAAGGTCGTCTTACGAGAATGGTAGAATCATCTTTACTAGTATCAATGATAACAAAGTCAGCTAAGAACGTGAAAGGACCACATTTAGTAACAACGTCTTTTATCTCTCCCCTAGGGGTTTTAAGTGATCTATCAACAAAGACAAGTTGCATGCTAGGCGGTTCAAGTTCTCCTAGGTTCAATTTTTCATACAGACCCATAGGCATAACATTAACAAAACCAAGATCAACCAAACAACGTTCTATCTTAACATCATTAATGACAAGAGGTTGAGTGAAAGAACCAGGATCAGAACACTTAGCTTGATATGGAGAGGAGGGTTTCGTGCTACGAGCATCATGATATCCTTCTTTATTCCCCTTCATGCCAGTCTCGATCCTTGCATTTGGCAGCAATGCTCTCGGAAACGGAGGCTTCACATAGTACGGTGCAAGAGGAGGATCATCTGATGACGTTAGATTTACCGCGTTTATATCGCCACATTTGAACGACATTCCCCTTATTTGTCTCCGAATTGTGATGAACTTGAATGACTTTTATGAAAAATATGTTTTATCTCCCGTTGGCCCTCTTTTGGGCAATTTGATGTTGTTTCGAGTTGTTTTTGTTGAGATTTCAGGTTACCACGTTGTGGATGACTTTTCTACGAGCTCGGCACTTCAAACGGGATCAATTTGGAGTTCAAACGGAGCGGGAATCATCAAAAGAGCTGAAGGTCATTTCCAGGGGCAAAAGTGCGCCTAAATCCATTAAAAGTGCGCCGGCGCACTTTTCTGGTGCTGCCAGGCGCACTTTATTTTTAGTCTCCTGGAATTTTTTCCATCGGCCACAAAAGTGCGCCATTTTCATGGAAAAGTGCGCCGGCGCACTTTTTAAGTGCCGTCGGGCGCACTTTTTCCCAGGACGGATTTCGGAGAATAAAACAGGGTTTTCGAGGGAGAGACAGACAGACTTCATGCTTCATTCTGATTTCGAACGAACCAGACACTCTCGGAGGAGGATTTTGAAGCTTTGAAGTGACGATTAAGCGAGGAGAAGCGAGGATTAGCTCAGGAGTTTCTAGGATTCGACAGGATTAGGTTTACTCGGAGTAAGATGTCTTCTTCTCCAGTTCTCTTCTTCTTTGTTTCTGCGATTTCTTCTGTAGCGATGTCGAGCTAAACTCTTTAGTTTGTTCAGATTAGATGAAACTCTAGTGAGATTTTGTATGGATGATGTCGGGTTTCTAACCCGTTAATGTTAATTGAAGTTTATTCAGACATGTGATGAGTTTTCTCTTAAACCCTAATTTGAAGCTCTAAGAATCCGTTGATTGACCATATCGTAGGATTTTGTTTCATCTTTGATTTGCGGTTCTGACCATGGACGTAGATCATTCTAGAGTTTAGGAGGTCGTTAGGGTTGCCGGTGTCTTGACCATAGGGCCGGTGAAACTAATCTCTTTACATATCTTTGTGGCATTTCACTGTTCTTCGTGCGTTCTTGAGGATTTGCGAGTTATCTTGACCATAGGAGCTTGTAGGTTTGATAGGATAGTTTCTCTGCGTCCTGACCATGGAGTAGAGATTACCCAAGGAAGTGTCGAGTCATCAAGTCTGATAAACTGAAATTGCATTGCATCATCCGTCTTAATCGAGCTAGAGCGGATTCGAGTCTGGACAAACGCCTTAGTCTATATTCAAATCTCCAATCTGCTTCACTTGTTTGCTTGTTCAATTTGCATTCTTAGTTTACTTAGTTCATTTTTAAACCATTTCAAACCCAGCACGAAAACCCGAATTGCTTATTCCACAACTGTTGAGTAATAGAAAAAGAAAGACCCTAGGGAAAAACGATCTCTTTGGAGAAATCCATTGAGTTAAAACTAGTGTGCATTAATTTGCGCATCAAGTTTTTGGCGCCGTTGCCGGGGAGTTTTCTTTTTCTAGGAAAGGCATTGTGCGTCTAAGCTTTTCATTCACTCTCTTTTCATCTCTTATCTCCCACATTTTTGTATTACTTGGTATTTCTTGTTTTTGGCGTTTCAGGCAAGATTGCAAGGTACGGAGGAAAAGCGGGCTAGTAAGCGCATAGCTGAAAAGGGTAGAGTCTTCTACACTCATTTCGGCACTACTCCGGTACCTCCTCCTCCAGCCAGGACACCTAAAGCAAGGAAGAACCTCTTCCCATCTACATCTACATCCTCGCCTACGCCCTCGCCTTCACCATCCACCATTGCTACTATTGATCCTCTCACAGATCCTCCTATTCCACCTGAGATAGAAGTTATGGCGGCGGAAAGGACATTGAAGGATTACGACCGACCGACCATAGATGGGACATCTTCGAGCATCCAGATTCCCAACACGGGAACTCGGAATCTGCACATTCCATCTCACTTGATCAATATGATTCAAGCGAACGGGAACACTTTCTCTGGAGGTGTTAATGAGGACCCGAATGCTCATGTGAGGAACTTTTTGAGGCTGGCTCATACAGTTTCCAATAATGAAGCGGATCATAGTGCAGTCAAGCTTCAACTTTTTCCCTTCACTCTGAAGGGTCAAGCAGAATTGTGGTTGTATGATCATCCTGCGAATCACTTCACTACGTGGGATGGTCTGGCTAAAGCATTCCTAGAAGAGTTCTTCTCCCCTTCTAGAACAGATGCACTCAGAGCACAAATTGCAGGATTCGAGAGTGGATCGGAGGAGAACTTCTATGAGGCTTGGCAGAGATACTTAGGGCTTCTCCGGGCTTGTCCTCACCATGGATGGGATGACTATAACAAGTTCTCTACATTCTTCCGTGGCCTGGACTATGGGAAGAAAAAGGAGTTCTCTCTACAGCTGACTATGGATTTGAACGACATGACCGCAACCGCGGCCTTGGATGCTTGCAAGAGTTTTGCCGCGAAAATCAAATCTCTCATGCACGTTAACCCAATGAAGATGGACAGCAGACATTCAGAGAAAAATAGGTTCTCTATTGATTCATCATACCCTGTACCCACAGTTCCTGCACCAGTGGATATTGTTAGAAGTCAGTTGGAGTTGGATAACTCGACTTTGGAGATGGAAGTGCAGAGATTAAAACATGAGTTGGAAAGGGCTAAGATAGCTCCTTCACCGGGTGTTCCTACAGCTCCACCGCCAGGGTTCAAGATGCTTTCTAGAATCACTCCTTCATCTGCTTCTACGGCGGCGACTGTAGCGGCTGTCACCGCCCCGTGTTCAAACTGTGGTGGTCCAGATCATACAGCAGAGAGTTGTAATTGGAAGATTGAGGGTAACCCAGACCAACAACAAGAGGAGGTTGATTATGTTGGTGGACAGAACCAGAGGAATTACCAGAACCAGAACAACAATTACAGAAATTCCAATGGTTACCAGAATCAAAACTCCCAATGGCAGAGCAGAGGGAACTGGAACAACAACCAAAATCAGAATCAGTTTCAGGAAGGAAATCAAGGGGGTTACCAAAGAAATTATGGGAATCAAAATCAGAATTCCCAATGGCAAAACAGAGGTGGCTGGTATAACAATCAGAATCAGAATCAGAATCAGAACCAGAACCAGCACCAGAATCAGAATCAGAACAACAACGGTGGTGCAAGCTCTTCTGCGCCTAAGTCCTATTCCGATCTCATGATGGATAAGATGGATAAGATTTTGGCTGAAACTCAGGCAAACAAGAAGGACATCTCACACCACGACTCTTCTCTCCAGAAGCTGGCAAATCAAATGGCAGGAATCACAAATCTTCTTAAGGAGAAGGGTATTGGATCTCTACCTACCACCACTCTCCCTAATCCGAACCAGAATGAACATGTGGGAGCTGTGGAAACAAGAAGTGGAAAGAAGCTGGCAGATATTCCCATGAAGCAGGTGCCGACTTTAATTCCTCCTCCTCATCTCATTGAAGAAGAGGACGTGGAGGAAGAGGAACAAATTCAGCAGCCAGAAGAGGAAAAGACACCGGTTATTCCCTCATCTCCAATACCGGTGGCCAACCCTTACAAGCCGCGGGCACCTTATCCTGCCAGGCTTAATAAGGATCTCTACGATGCTCAGTACCAGCTATTCCTGAAGATGCTGAACAGGGTTCACGTTGATATGTCGATGAAGGAGATGATTGTGACGATGCCGAAGTTTGCCAAGTACATGAAGATGCTAGCCACCAACAAGTTGAAGTTGCAAGAACTTTTAGCTCTCACGGAGGAAGAACAAGCGAACTTCCCGGAGCTCTTTGAAGACTTGGAGCTTAATGAGGAGGTATCGACCATTGTGCTAAACAAGCTTCCCATTAAGCGCCGCGATCCAGGTTCGTTCACTTTACCTTGTCGTATTGGTACCTTCCGTGTTGGACGTGGTTTAGCAGATCTAGGAGCTAGCATCAATGTCATGTCATATAGCTTAGCTTCTGATATGGGAATGCTTGATTTTAAACCAACTCGCATGAACGTAAAATTAGCTGATAAATCTTCTGCTGTGCCTAGGGGTATTTTAGAAGATGTTATTCTTGAAGTTGGTCCATTCAAGTTTCCTACTGATTTTGTCGTGATTGATGCTCATGCTGATATGCCGTTGATTCTTGGTCGTCCATTCTTGTATTCAGCCGGTTCTCTCATAGATGTGCTAGGAGGTACTATAACTCTTAGGGTAGGAAAAGATCATGCTACATTTCGTTTAGATAATAGCATTCAATTTCCTCACCACTACGATGACTTGTGTGCTGTTGAAGAAACTGTTACTGTGCTTTCTACCTCTGTGTTTACTAACCTAGTGAGTGAAGACTCGTTAGAGAAGTGTATTGTTTCTGGTCAGTTTGTTGATGCAGGAGCAATTCGGGATGAACAGGTAGCATCTATGAGCATGTATGAAGAAGAGGAATATGTTGACCAGGTTCCACAAACTGCTTTTACACCGCCACCGGAGCGTCGACTTTTGACTTCATATGAAGAAGCTCCGGAACTTGAGTTGAAGGATCTGCCTCCAAACTTAGAGTATGCATATCTGGGAGAGGACTCTAAGCTTCCGGTCATAATTAATTCGACCCTCACTCAACCGCAGAAGGATGAGCTCATACGGTTGCTTAGGAGGCATGTGCGTGCTATTGCTTGGAGGGTGACAGATATTAAGGGAATTCATCCTTCCCACTGTATGCATCACATCTTCCTCGAGGAGAACCAGAGACCTGTTAGACAACCTCAACGACGTCTTAATCCAAACATGATGGAGGTTGTAAAGAAGGAGGTGATCAAGCTTCTGGATGCTGGGATTATTTATCCCATTTCTGATAGTAACTGGGTGAGCCCGGTTCATTGTGTGCCTAAGAAGGGAGGCATCACCGTGGTACCTAATGCAGCGGGGGAGCTCATCCCTACGAGGACAGTTAACGGATGGAGAGTCTGTATTGATTACAGACGATTAAATGATGCTACAAGAAAAGACCATTTTCCCCTTCCTTTCATTGATCAGATGTTGGAGCGCTTGGCGGGTCATGAGTATTACTGCTTCCTGGATGGGATGTCCGGGTATTTTCAGATTCCCATCGCACCGAAGGATCAAGAAAAGACCACTTTCACATGCCCGTTTGGTACTTTTGCCTACCGCAGAATTCCCTTCGGACTCTGTAACGCGCCAGCTACGTTTCAGAGATGCATGATGGGTATCTTTGATGAGCTCATTGGAGATGCTGTGGAGGTATTTATGGATGATTTCTCGGTTTATGGACATTCTTTTGAACATGGCTTGAAAAACCTTGAGAGAGTCCTTAAGAGATGTGAAGCCACAAATTTAGCTCTTAGCTGGGAGAAGAGCTATTTCATGGTGACGGAGGGCATTGTGCTTGGGCACAAAGTTTCGAAGAAGGGTATTGAGGTTGATCCGGCGAAGATCGACACCATTGCCAAGCTACCGCCTCCCTCTTCCGTCAAAGCAGTAAGAAGCTTTCTAGGTCATGCAGGGTTTTATAGGCGGTTTATCAAGGATTTTTCTAAAATCACCTTGCCTATGACTCGATTACTAGAGAAAGAGGTTCCTTTCCTCTTTGACGAAAAGTGCATGACAGCTTTCGAGACTTTGAGGAATAAGCTTGTTTCAGCACCTGTAGTTGTAGCTCCGAATTGGAAACTGCCCTTCGAGCTTATGTGTGATGCGAGCAATTATGCCGTTGGAGCGGTCTTGGGGCAGCGGATTGAGAAGCGGTTCAGGCCAATCTACTATGCCAGCAAGACAATGAATGAAGCTCAACGGAATTACACAACTACCGAGAAGGAGATGTTAGCGGTAGTCTTTGCCTTTGATAAGTTCCGCTCCTATCTTCTTTTTGCTAAAATTATTGTCTTCACAGATCACGCAGCTATCCGATATCTTATGAGCAAGGCGGATGCTAAGCCAAGGTTAATCCGCTGGATTCTCCTCTTGCAAGAGTTTGATTTTGAGATCCAAGACAAGAAGGGGTCGGAGAATGTGGCTGCGGATCATTTGTCACGATTGGAGGAGCATGAGCAGAGTTCTGGTGATAATCTACCGATCCGGGAAACTTTCCCGGAAGAACACCTATTTGCTATAATGATAAAGGAGGCAGAGGGTCCTTGGTTTGCAGACCTCGCTAATTATCTGGCCACGGGTGAAGTAAGGACGGACTTCTCCCGTCAAGAAAGGAGGAAGTTCTTTACAGAGGTTAAGAAGTACTTCTGGGATGATCCTTATTTGTTCCGGATTGGCTCTGATGACATCATCCGGAGGTGCGTAACTCTAGCGGAGGCTGGAGATATAATGGAACACTGCCATTCTGGACCTGTCGGTGGCCACCATGGAGCAAACCGAACTGCTCGGAAGATCTTGGCTTCTGGATTTTTCTGGCCTACTATCTTCAAGGATTGCCAAAATTTCATCAAGGCATGCGATGCGTGCCAACGAGCAGGTAAGATTTCTAAACGAGATGAAATGCCTCAACAAATTTCTGTGGTTGTTGAAATTTTTGATGTGTGGGGGATCGATTTTATGGGTCCTTTCACTCCTTCTTTTGGTAACAAGTACATACTCGTGGCTGTGGATTATGTATCGAAGTGGGTGGAAGCGCAAGCTCTCCCCACTAACGATGCCCGAGTTGTTGGAAAGTTCCTCAAGAAGCTGTTTTCTCGTTTTGGTGCACCTAGGACAATCATTAGCGACCGTGGAACTCATTTTCAGGGTCAATTTGATAAAGTGTGCCAGAAGTTTGGTGTTACTCATCGTTTGTCCACGGCTTACCACCCTCAAACGAGTGGTCAAGTCGAGGTGTCAAACCGGGAATTGAAACGGATTCTTGAGAAAACCGTCGATCAATCCTCTAAGGATTGGTCCACCAAGCTTGATGATGCGCTTTGGGCATATAGGACGGCGTTTAAAACGCCTATAGGAACCTCCCCATATTTTCTGGTATATGGGAAAGCGTGTCATCTGCCAGTAGAGCTCGAGCATAGAGCCTACTGGGCCCTTAAGCTACTGAACTTGGATGCTAGTCTTGCAGGTGAAGAGAGGAAATTGCAGGTTCTAGAGCTTGAGGAATGGAGGAACCGAGCTTATGAGAGCTCGAAGATTTACAAGGAGCGTACCAAGAAGCTCCACGATTCACGCTTGAAGGGAAGCAAGGAGTTTAAAGAAGGGGATCAAGTGCTCCTTTACAATTCACGGCTGCATCTCTTCCCGGGCAAGCTTAAGTCTCGTTGGATGGGTCCGTTCACGGTCTCTAACGTCCTCTCTCATGGCGCTGTGGAAATTTTCAAGGCCGGAGAAGAGCCCTTTAAGGTGAATGGACATCGTCTGAAGCTTTATGTAGCGGGAGCGTTCATTGGTGTGACGGAGAAGGCTAGTCTCGAGGCACCATAAACCAGGTATCGTCTAGCTCAAAGACGTTAAACGAGAGCGCTTCTCGGGAGGCAACCCGAGTTTGGAGTCTTTTTTATTTTATTTTATTTTATTTTTTATTTTCTTTTGAGTCGAGTCTGTGGTAGAGTCGTGCGTCAGTCTTGGTGTTTTTGTGGGAATTTTCTGCGTCTCCGTCGTCAAATTTGAGATCCTGGTCTTTAAAACGAATTCTGGATTTTAAAGAAAATTTTTGTCTCGTAGCAGGTCAAATGTGCGCCTTTTTACCCCAAAAAGTGCGCTGGCGCACTTTTACAGTGCCGCCGGGCGCACTTTATTTTCAACCCCTGGAATTTTTTGCCATCTTCGAAAAAGTGCGCCTTTTCCGAACAAAAGTGCGCTGGCGCACTTTTTAAAATTCCAGGCGCACTTTTTGTGCGCACAAACACAAATCCCTTCTTTCCATCAGCCTTTTCGGATCAAACCCCTTTTTCCTTCTTCTTCTTCATTCAACCGAAGCAAGTAGAGGAAGCTTTAGTTTTTCAAATTTCGGACCCAAACCTCCGATTTTAGCTCGATTTTCACCGGTCCGCACTTACCCATTCACCAAATCGAGTTCCCTACTGATTTCCGACCGTCCTCAACCGATTTTCTCCTGATTTGGTCAAGATTTGAGCTAGGATCGAGCCAAAACCTAGTTTTTGGTATTTTCGGGTCGTTCGTCGATTTTCTTGAGGATTTAGCCATCACTCATTTGAGGTAAGTTGCTCTACACATCACCTCGAATCTATTGCACTATTCCTTGCCGATTTTTGATGAGATTTTTCGGATTTGTGAAATTTGAGCTATGAACCCTAATTTCTGAAGTTTGTGATTTCGTCAAATTGAACTTGGATTATTGCAATTGACCATCTAGTATAGTTCCATTTTGAATCGTGGGTTGTTTGGACTTCATTTGCTTGGTGAATTGCATGATTTAGGTGACTTTCCTATACCGATTTTCTGCAAATTGGGGAAATTTTGATTGTGAACGGATCTTGATGATTGAAGGTGTTTTGCATGATGTTAGAATGTGATTTGGCATTATAGAGAGATTGATTTGGATTGATTGTAGCTTGAGGACGTTTGATTGAGAATTTTACCTCTCTTTGTGCATTTGTGCCGGTTCTTTGGGTTTGATGCTCCATGCTTGATATCGTGGCTATTTGTCTAAACCGTTGTAAGCATGAATAGATTCCAATGATTGGGTGGACTTATGTGCTATGATTGAATTGTGGCTTGAATTTTTCAGCATGTTTGCTTTGTCTTCGCCCCATCGCCCTTACTTCAAGCTTTTAAGTGTGGGGTGGGGCTTTCACGTGTCTAACTGAGTTGTTGCTAAGTTGCAGATTATGGACAGGGGAAAGACAGCGATGCAATCACATTATAAAGAAGGGGATTCGTCTTCTGCACCACCACACACTAACACTCAGCCAGCTGCTAATGAGCGAGATTCCGATAGGGAGGAAGCTATGCCTATACAGCCATTTATTCCTGCTGCTGGCGGCAGACCGGATAACCTTCACCGGTTCATTCTCCAGCTTTCTGAGGAGCATTGGATGCGCTTTCAGAAGATTCACCATCTTTCCCCCACTGTTGGAGCCCTCATCGACTTTCAAGGAATTCAGGAAGCTTTTCCAGAGTTTTACAACAGGTTAATTTACAGGTTGCGACGGGGACGCCTACTCGTTATTGCCCAGGTTACAGATGCTGCACCTCTTCTTCCACTTCAAGAGTTTTGGTCTACTTTCAGTTGGGACGCTAGGATCGTAAATCTCACTAAGCAGCATATTCGTTTCTCGTTGGGGGGGCAGTGGTTTACCGAGTCGTACAATTCATTTGGACATCTTCTCGGGTTTCCCCTCAGAGCAATGTGGGACTAGCGGGACTTCAGGAGTCACCAGAGTACAGATTGGAATCCTCTGCTAAAATGTGGTTTGAGTTAACTGGGATTGAAGGTGGGTTGACTACCAGTTCGTCTACCTATCGCTCCATTAGGTGCCCGGTGTGGAAGTTCTTGCATATGGTGCTCCGGCGAACATTTTGTCACAGGAGTACGGGGGGGCACCATTTTTATAATGAAGAGCTGCAGTTATTCAGATCTATGAGCACTGGCATGGGACTCCATCCAGGTTACGTGATCGCTTCTTTCTTTGGGAAACGAGTTGGGAGAGCTACCATTCCACGCTCTCTTCCTGGTGGGTGGTATGTTTCGAGGATCGTTGCATCAGCTGGATTAGCTGATCGCTGGCCAGCTGAGGTTTTTATAGATGCCGTTCCACCCAGGGATTTCGGCACTCACTACTTGATCTCACATGGTTTAGTTCCGAGACCACTGATCCCCAGGAGAGCTAGACATGCCCGTCCGGTTGATGGAGCTTTGCCCGGCCCCCAGGCCACCGAGCCACCTCACTCGCCAGCTGCCGATCCACCTCAGACTCCTGTCTTTGGCGATTCCACGCAGCCTTTTGACTTGCAGAGATCTGTCTTGCGGTTAGAGCAGTGGCAGGCCACATTCAACGAGGGAGGGCACCCATGGCAGCAACGCATCGATGACCGGTTGGCGAGCTGGGACGCGTGGCGTGCAGATTTTGGTCAGGGATCCCTGGCTTGGCAGCAGGAGGTCATCCGCAATCAGGATGAGCAGCGTACCTGGCACACTAGGGAGACTGCGTGGAGAGCGCAGCAGGATGCTCGTCATAACTTGTACCAGGAGCAGCACGAGGAGCAGATGGCGTTACTACAGCAGCTCCTGGATCGCCAGCCACCACTTACGGCTCGACAGGGGACTCAGCGGAGCCGCGGACGACGGGGCTAGGGATTCGGATTCGACTTCAGGATTTCTTTATTTTCCACTTTCAGACTTGTATTTTCTATTCACTTGTGTCGGATTTTGAGTGGTTTGTGTTTGAGTCTTTGTTCAACTGTTATGTGGGTCGAGTCAGTTCAACCCGTGTATTCTGAATGATCTAATCGTGTTATGTTTCTTCTCTTTCCCTGTTCCTCAGGTTTATTGTTCCACTTCCTGTGACCCCGGCTCTGATCAAGACATGCGCTCTGGTTGTTCATTCATGCCATCTCTTGCACCCTCATGGTCTGTTTCCCGGTACCCCTTTACACTTTTCTTCACTGTTGTGCAGTCCATTGAGGACAATGTCCAAATTTAAGTGTGGGGTGGGGTTTTTGTTTGCACGTTTTGCCAAGTAATGGGCGGTGATTGTGCCTTGTTTTGTCACTCTTTCACAGCTTCCCATTCTCGGTAGCAAGTAATTTTCCACATTGCTTAATAACTTCTTGGATTGCCTACTGTCTTCCATATGGTGAGATTGATGTGGTGTTTCGGCTTTAACCAAATGTGTGTGTGAGAACCTGAATTATGACCATCTCCCATTCTTCTTGCTCTTAGTAGTCTAGGAGCTTGTCCTTATCGTGTTAGTGAACAGTTGACTTGTTAATGTGTAAGACTTGGTTTGTCTGACGCTCGAATTCTCTAGTTCAATGCCTGGATCGAGTCTAGATAAGGGATCTGTTAATTTCGTGCTTTAAGTTGTTATTGATTTTTCCCGATCAAAAAAAAAAAAAAATCTGAAAAATAAATGGTTTGGTATTGAAGTTGTGGGTCGATTCACGAGCTGGCATACATGCCTGCCCATTGCTGTAGTCCCAAAGGGAAGTCTCAATGTGGCATTCTTCTTCTAACCTACTCCCGATCGTGGCTGGGGTCTAGGATAACGCGGAATTCCAAAGGTTTCCGGCTGCTCCGTACCCGGTAGTATCCACACTGTACCGCCCATTCGAAAAAAAAAAAAAGAAAAAAAAGAGATGAAGAGAAAAAATGAAATTCTCTTTAATTTTGTTCTAGTCGTGTTCCCTTATCTAGCTAGTGTCCGGTGGCGTCCTAGAGTAAGTGTAGCGGAAGTAAGCGTTGTCTTGCCTTTACCAAGTCAGGTTGTTCACTAGTTCGTTAAAGTCTTGTTCCTCTTTCACTCTGGCAAAAGTTTGGTTCCTAATTGTGTGGTTAGTTGGGTAATCCTCTTGTTTGGTTGAAGCACCGTATACATCTTTCTAGGAACCAAGAGGTTTTCGGTTTGCTCATTCAAGTTGGTGCATTGTTGTGGTAAAATTCTTGTTTGAGGACAAACAAACGTTTAAGTGTGGGGTGATTTGATGACGTTAGATTTACCGCGTTTATATCGCCACATTTGAACGACATTCCCCTTATTTGTCTCCGAATTGTGATGAACTTGAATGACTTTTATGAAAAATATGTTTTATCTCCCGTTGGCCCTCTTTTGGGCAATTTGATGTTGTTTCGAGTTGTTTTTGTTGAGATTTCAGGTTACCACGTTGTGGATGACTTTTCTACGAGCTCGGCACTTCAAACGGGGATCAATTTGGAGTTCAAACGGAGCGGGAATCATCAAAAGAGCTGAAGGTCATTTCCAGGGGCAAAAGTGCGCCTAAATCCATTAAAAGTGCGCCGGCGCACTTTTCTGGTGCTGCCAGACGCACTTTATTTTTAGTCTCCTGGAATTTTTTCCATCGGCCACAAAAGTGCGCCATTTTCATGGAAAAGTGCGCCGGCGCACTTTTTAAGTGCCGTCGGGCGCACTTTTTCCCAGGACGGATTTCGGAGAATAAAACAGGGTTTTCGAGGGAGAGACAGACAGACTTCATGCTTCATTCTGATTTCGACGAACCAGACACTCTCGGAGGAGGATTTTGAAGCTTTGAAGTGACGATTAAGCGAGGAGAAGCGAGGATTAGCTCAGGAGTTTCTAGGATTCGACAGGATTAGGTTTACTCGGAGTAAGATGTCTTCTTCTCCAGTTCTCTTCTTCTTTGTTTCTGCGATTTCTTCTGTAGCGATGTCGAGCTAAACTCTTTAGTTTGTTCAGATTAGATGAAACTCTAGTGAGATTTTGTATGGATGATGTCGGGTTTCTAACCCGTTAATGTTAATTGAAGTTTATTCAGACATGTGATGAGTTTTCTCTTAAACCCTAATTTGAAGCTCTAAGAATCCGTTGATTGACCATATCGTAGGATTTTGTTTCATCTTTGATTTGCGGTTCTGACCATGGACGTAGATCATTCTAGAGTTTAGGAGGTCGTTAGGGTTGCCGGTGTCTTGACCATAGGGCCGGTGAAACTAATCTCTTTACATATCTTTGTGGCATTTCACTGTTCTTCGTGCGTTCTTGAGGATTTGCGAGTTATCTTGACCATAGGAGCTTGTAGGTTTGATAGGATAGTTTCTCTGCGTCCTGACCATGGAGTAGAGATTACCCAAGGAAGTGTCGAGTCATCAAGTCTGATAAACTGAAATTGCATTGCATCATCCGTCTTAATCGAGCTAGAGCGGATTCGAGTCTGGACAAACGCCTTAGTCTATATTCAAATCTCCAATCTGCTTCACTTGTTTGCTTGTTCAATTTGCATTCTTAGTTTACTTAGTTCATTTTTAAACCATTTCAAACCCAGCACGAAAACCCGAATTGCTTATTCCACAACTGTTGAGTAATAGAAAAAGAAAGACCCTAGGGAAAAACGATCTCTTTGGAGAAATCCATTGAGTTAAAACTAGTGTGCATTAATTTGCGCATCAATCCTCCTTAGGCGCCACTTTCAATGCTTCCTTCTTCTCTGGAGTTTCAGCGATCCTGCGTAAAACAGAACAAGCGTCAGCAGATAAGCTTGTAAACTTTTTAACAGATACCATCTTAGCTTGTTCCTTTCTCGGATTCGGCTCTGTCTGGCTCGGAAGTTGGCCAAATGGTTGACCAGATGCTAGCATGCTCGAGATGTTGTTCACAGCCTGCTCAATTCTTTGACCGACTGCTATCTGTTCTTGATTGAGAAGAACTTGAGCTTTAAACTGACTGTCATGATCATCGAGTCTGGTGATGATCTGACTAAGCTTCTTGTCCAGGTCACTGACGTTGTTTTCCTTCTGGTACTGCTGACCTGTATAGGTGTTATTCAAATATTGATTCTGGCGATTGCCAGGAGCAGTTCCATAGTTACCCGGATTACGGTGTGGCGGCTGATAGACACCTCCCGGTGGATGGTTAGGCTTCTGATCCTGAGCTGGACCAGTTGGGCGGTTATTCTGGTTCTGGTTATGGTTGGCGCCATTATTGTAGGGAGGTCTGTCTTGGTAGTTCCCTTGCTGTCTGAAGTTGCGGTAGCCAGCATAACCATTCTGATTGTTAATGAAGCCTTGTTGAACGAAATTTACCTCTTCGGCGGACCAGACTTCTGTCTTACCAAAATTCTGGCAACGGCCTCCATTATGCGCACAAGCTCCACACCATTCGCAATCAGCAACATAGACAGAAGCTGTCGGTGGTTTGATTGGTGTAGAAGAATTCTTCAGATTCTTCTCTACTTCTGCCTTGATAGTAGCTTCGAGATCGAGCTTTCTCCTTGAACCTTCTGATTATCGCTCACAGTTCCTTGACTTGGAAGCACAGTTTGCAAAATGAAGAAGAGCAGCTTCAGGTGTAAGTGTAGTGCAATCCCCTTCAGCTAGAGAATTTACCCACTTGGCAGATTCTTCTCGAAGACCTCGAGCAAAGATTTCAGCTAACTGCCTCTGCTCGAATCCGTGATGAGGACAGTTGTAGAGAAGTTCTTGGAATCGATTCCAAGTATCTTATAAGCTTTCGCCTTCTTTTTGGGAGAATCTGGCGATGCTGTCCTTGACGGCTGTTGTTATGGCAGGAGGGACGTATTCTTCAACGAAGTCCTGAGCCAGAGTATCCCAATCAGTGTAATATCCAGGTGGTTTGCCAGTAAGCCACCTCTTGGTTGTGCCTTCAGAGAGAACGGGAAAGCTCTCAAGCAAAGAGTGTTCTTGTCGAGGTTTCCGTTCTTAAAAGTGCTGCAGAGATCAAGGAAATCTGCCAGATGTTTGCACGAATTGTCTAGTGGCCTGCCTTCAAACTGTAGATCCCTAGAGATCATAGTCAAGAATGGAATCTTGATCTCATAGTCATGATCTCCTTCAATGGGCGGCACGGCAATGGCAGATCGAACGCAAGTCGCGCTCGGCTTGTTGTAGTCAGCTAGACTCTTCTGTGCAGGTGGTGGTGGTGGATTTCCGCCCGGTGGTGGTGGTGGTAACTGATCAGTCATGGTAGGAGATGGAGGAGGTGAAAGTGACTCGGTGTATGAAACAGATGAAGGTGACGGTAATGGTGAAGATGAGGAACTCTCCTTCAGTTCCTCGATCTTAATCGGAGTGACGGATGGAGGTGGATTGGTTCTGCTTCTCCTTGGAATCTGTGATTGTCGAGGTGGAGCAGAACTGTTTGGTCTCTCTATACTCTTAGCCTTGTCGGTTTGGGAGCGAGTCCAAGGGCGGTGATGCATACACCTGTGAACAACCTACAAATAACAAAAACAAACAAAAACCAGTGTAAAATCGAAGTGGGTGGAAAAGTGAAAGATGGAAAGTAGAAGAATAAATTGCCAGTTCTTCTTTCAACCAATCAAAAGAAGTCCCCAACAACGGCGCCAATTTGATGAACGTGTCGTTGTGCATGCGTTCAATCAAATAACTAACAAAGCTAACAAAAGCTAGGGCAGATCGTATTCCACGGGCCTTCTAATGATTGACTACTCAAATAAGCTAGCAAATTACTCAGATTAAACACTTTGTGCGTGGTGTGAGTTCCACGACTTCTACTTCTAAGAAATGCAGAGAAATTAAAAATTGAAACTAAAAACAGATTGGAAATTAGGGTTGAAAACAGAGATGACAGACGAACTTAGACTTCGAATCCCCCTTCGTTCACCAGAGCATAGGCAATCAACAGATCAGCGGATTTCAATTCTCATTCAATCAGCTCTAAGACACCACCATAACTCCTAACCCTTAGGTTTAAGACCGGCTAACGTTCGCTCTATCCGTTCTAGCTACCAAGATTAATGAGCCGCCCGGGTACGGTCGCCTCTCGCAACGACTTAACTTAACTGGTGGAATTACTAACGATTTATGAGTTACTCTTGCAGTGGATTAACCCTAACTGGTTCCTACGAAAGGCACACTCCAATTATAAGGTTAATTGTTCAGTTTGATATTTTAAAGTAAGGCGAGCGTTCGCTTCTATCCTTAGCTTAACAAGAATCTAATCTAGGTGATCAATCCAGACAAGAAACATAAACAACGAAGAACAAACCAAACATGAAAGAGAAACTGATTGAACTTTGAATCTAATCACCGCCGATCCGTGACCGCTTTAAAGCACTGGGTCACTTAGGGTTCATCTAGTCTAAACTCTAAGAGTTTAGCTACTCATGTTCATCACAAAAGAATCAAAGATAAAGAAAGAGTTCATCATACAAAGGAAGAACAGAAAAGTATCTGAAAAACCTAATTAAGACGACTCCGGCAGAACTTCGATCTTCCGGTAGACTGCAATCCTAGCTCCGAGTCCTCGAGATGGAAGGGATGGTGTCACGATCTCTTTCCGGCTCTTCGAACTCTAAACTCTCCTTCAGAACTCTTGAGAATCCTTGAAGTATTTGGTATTAGTTGGAAAATTCTGATTATGAAAAGTATATTTGATTTGGGCCGCCGGTTAAGTATTTATACTTAACCCTAACACCGCCGGATTTTAACTAGGATTTTTGGGGAAAATATGAAGGAATTTTCGCCGAAAATTCCTTTGCAAAAGTGGATGACCGCCGACTGTGGTTTTCGGTCCAACGGTTCTCGGTGAAAACTTGGTGTTTTTGCCGAAAACATCCTTCAGTTGACATCAGTGGATTTGTTCATGCATTTTCGCCGAAAACACTAAGGGATTTTCGGCGAAAACTCCTTTGTAAACTGGGGCAGGGATTTGTTTGACTTGGTTGGCTCCTTGGATCGATTTCGGTGCGATTCCTCGAGGTTCCAACGCCTTAGACACGTCCTTGGCTACTTTATTTGACGGCAAAAACCTGTGCTAACATGAAAACACTAGAAAATCATCAAATAGACCCGAAACGGGCCGAAGTAACACAAATGGCACGAGATAGGGCAATTGATTGAATATTCGTTATTCTACCCTAAAAACCATGTCTTAAACAAGGAAATGTCGCTTAAATGAGGCTGATAATCACGTCAAATCGAGTGTCATCACTTGTCTCTAAACGATTGTCCAGTCACCGGAGCTGGCGATTCCACCGTTTCCTTAGTCACCATATGGATTCCAGCATCTCCCTCAGACGTACGAGCCCTCTTGACAGTCTTGACGGACGGATTCCCCAGCCCCGTGTCCGGAGCAGGCTGCGGGCCCTCCATCGGCGGCACTAGAAAAATCCCCCGACGAAATAGAGAGCGATTGGGAATTTTTTATTTTTTTACTTCGCAATGACATAGACATATATGTTCAACCATTAATTGAAGAATTAAAAATTTTGTAGGAAGGAGTTGAAACTTATGATGCAACAACTTTGGAAATGTTCACTATGCGAGCAACATATGTGGACAATGGTTTATTGTCAGGATGGAATGTACATTTGCATGCCCCTCTTGCCACTTTGATAGGGGTGGAAGTTTGGGATTGGGATTAGGGAATTCCCATTCCCAAATTATTTAGGGAATTGGGAAACCCATGTACCAAAATTAAAACTGAAGTTTGGGTTTGGGCTCAAGAAATGGGAATGAGAAATTAAGTTTGGGTCTAGGAAAGCCCAAATACCAAACTAACCCATCAAACAGAGTCTAACCCGTAAGAACTTTTTGCTGATAAAGTTTGAATAAAAAAATATGTCGCCATAAATTATACTTCAATAATTCAATTGTTAGGATTATACCGCCAAAATTCTTTTAACATTTGGGATTCTGCCATCAAAATTTTGCTATTGAATTCCACCAATTAGGGTTTAGGGTATTATCGCTAAATTTTTTGTCGATATCGACCAAAATCTGGCGGCGAAGAAATTCTGGTGACATAGATGGAAGTTCGGCGACATCTACGAAAGTTCAACGATAAAAATCTGGCAGCGGAGAAAGTCCGGCAATGTAGATGGAATTTGATGGCGGAATTCTAGCGACATCGATGAAAATTATTCGGCCGAAGTTCGGTGATATTTGTGGAAGTTTGGCGGCGAAGTTTAGCGGTGGTGACGAAAATCTGGCGGCGGAGAAAGTTCGGTGACATCAATGGAAATTTGGCGGAAAAATTCCAGCGATGTCAATGAAAATTCGTCAGCAAAATTTTGGCGTCATCTACGGAAGTCCAATGACAAAAATCCGCAGCGAAATTTTGGTGGTAGTGACAAAATTCCAACAGTAGAAATTCGGTGACGTCGACAAAAATCCGGCGGCGGATGTTCGGCGACATTGCTAAATTCTAACGAAGGAAATTCGGCAGCGAAACTTTGGCGGTCGTGATGGAAATATGGCGGCGAAGAAAGTACGACGACATCAATGAAAATTTTGTGGCGAAATTTTGGCGACAATACATTCATGAAAATTTTGGCGGCAGAAGTTCGACGGCATCTGCGAATGTTCGACGACAAAAATCCGGCGATGAAAGTTTGGTGGTGTTGACGGAAATCCGGCGGCAGAAGTTTGGCGACATTTTGGAAAGTACGACAATAGAAATTTGTTGGCAAAAGTTTGGCGGTGGTGACAGTAATCTGGCGGCAGAGAAATTCTAGCGACGTAGATGAAAATTCGTCGACGAAAGTTCGGCGACATATGTAGAAGTCCGATGATGAAAATTCGGTGACAAAATTTTGGCCAAATTTGGGAAATATTCCATGTGTTAATTTGAATTTGGGAATTTGGGATCCCGATTCCCAAATTAGAATTCCCGTTCCCGAATAAAAATTCTCAAATTAAATTCGGGATTGGGAATGGGAGCCATAATTTGGGAATTGGGAATTGAGATTTTGGAAATATATGGGAATAGACCTCTCATTCCCTCCCAATTTCCACCCCTACACTTTGAGGCAATTCCTCATATGTTGATAACAGTTGGGAAGTTTGTTTTCACTTGGAGTCTTTGACTTTTACTAGCTAGCCATTAATTTCGTGAGTGGAAAATTAGATTCAGTGGTCATACTGAATAAAACAGGGACTGAGCTTTTACATAAACTAAAAGACGTGAACAGCATTTTTGGTAAACGTGACGGGAAGAAGAAAGGTCAGCGATGAGGACGACAGAAAGATAAAAATATGGAAAAAGAAGAGCATTCCATATTGGGAGTTCAATCTTATGCGACATAACCTTGATGTTATGCATATCAAGAACAATTTATGAGATAATATTGTTGGTACCTTGCTCAATATATGATAGACAATATTGCAGTAAAGATAACCTGAAAGCGAGACTAGAATTGAAGGCTATGCAATTTAAAAAGGAATTGTAGTCAAAGGCAGCTGAAAAAACTTGTCCCGCCGCATTGCTTACTCTTGGGAAGGATGAGAAAACTACAATGCTAGAAACACTACAAATATATATCTTTTCTTGATGGATATGCTAGTAACATTTCTAGGTGTGTTGACTTCAAAAGTCAAAAGATATTCGGGTTGAAGACCCAAAATTGTCATGTATTGTTGCATGACTTGCTGTCACTTGCAATTCAAAATGTGTTATCATTAACAGTGTCAAGAGTGGCTATAGAACTGTGTGCTTGCTTCAAAGAGTTGAGTTCAAGAATTCACTCGATGGCAAAACTTGACAAATTGTATGAACGGATCATGTTGACGTTATGTCATATAGAAATGGTACACCTGTCGTTCTTCACTGGTCAAGTTCACCCTGTGCTTCATCTAGTCAAAGAAGTAAAACACAGGGGAGGGGTTGTTCAATATGTAAAACACGTTGAATGTACTCGGTTGAAAGGTACATGTAACATCCCGTTACCGGTTAGCCGTTTGAATCGTGACTGGTTTGAGTTGATTTGGTGGATTGTTGGATAAAAGTTTAAGTTAATTATATTCACTTTATTTATGTTAATTATAATTTAGATAATCTTAAATTAAGAACCCCAATAACACAATCTTTCTAGATAACTCAACACTATGTTTCTTCAAAAACTTTCAGCGATAATCGTATGAACGAAGGATGGTTGAATGACGCGTTAGTAATGTATATTAAACAAGATTTTGTGTTATAATTTTAATAATGAATTTCTACAATGCTTTTAAAATATGAAATGCTGTCAATTTGCCATAGTTCATCGTAAACCGCATGCGCTAAATTATTATTCAATTACCGTATGAATCTTAAGTATTAAGTTATTGACTTTTACTTTCGTTTAAGATAGAATTTTTTTATTTAATCGACTTTTTTTATATTTACGAACGAGACACTCTTTGAACCCATTTTCTTATTCCAGAACTACCTAGAATCCCAATAAATAGGTCAGCAAGTTGGACATGAAATCAAATCCTTTCATAACTAAATCCACTTTTAAGGAACTAGCATTTTTTCGGCCCGTTGGCCGATGTGTTATATTTTAGTTTTTTATTTAGTAAAATTAGTCAAAAATAAATTTTTATAATTATAGATATAATATTATTTTTAGTAAATTGTAAATCAAATAAATTTTTAATTAAATTATTAACACTCAATGAGTCAAATTAATTAACATGATACATAATTGAGAACTTAGTAGTTTAAAGTACAAAATATAAAAATAAACTAAAATAAAAAGAGTTTCACATTAAAATATACATTAATAATTTGGATTAAACTAAGTTAAATAGAGAAGTTTACCTTTTCCTAAACTTCATCATGTTTTAAAAGTATATGGAGCTATATTTAATAATTACTAATTTTAATGAATATTTTTTTTGGTGGAATGACAAAGCGAAACAATTACACCGGATTAATTAGACGGGGCTCCGTACCCCCTACTCTAATGAATAATTTAAAATAAGAAGAAACCAAATAATGTAATAGGTAGTATTCTATTATTAAGGAGAGGGTTTTAAATTGTATCTCTCTAATTTTAAATGCTCATATAATAGGTATATAATTTTTTTATATAATACCAAAAAAATTATAATATTTGAATTGAATATTATGATTAATTATATGATATATTGGACATAATTAATTTTAATTACAAAATAATATAAATTATGTCCATTTTATGATCATTGAAAAGGAAAAAAATACATAAAACTTGTATATCGGGGAATGCTTAAATTATAATTTATTCAAATGAACTTTTTAAAGGTCCTCTAAAATAATATGAATTCAAATAGTTTACTAAAGAAATTTAGTTCAAGACAAATGAAAAATAAAATTATAACTCACTCGCAGAATTTGCAAACAAATAAAGTCTAGACTAAAGAAACCACCACTGTAAAAAAGTTGGAGAATAGTTAAACATAAAGAAAAATGAAACCTCAATAGGCCCGTTAAAACTTAAAAGAATTAGGATATATATATATATTTAATGAATATGTCCAATTCAAACTGACTCAACCCGATCAAAACTCCGAATTCGTTAATAGTTAATGACATGTAATATGTTTTACTTACGATCTCATGACTCATACTCTTATACACTAATAACCTCACTCACCATTGATCTTACTAAGGAACAACCTTATATTTCTACAAATTGCTCTATACCATTGAATATATTAATTAGAAAATAAATCTCTTAAATATTCATAAATTTTAATTTAATACAATCCTTGATTAAATTAATGACTTACCAAACTTGGATTCCTTCAAATAATTTATCAACAAAAGTAGTTCAAGACAAATGGAAAACAAAACTTCAACTCTCTCGAAGCATTTATAAGCAAATAAAGTTGAGACTAAAGTAAACAAACCATAACTGTAAAAAGAATTACTTTGAGTAATAGTTAAACATAATGAAAAATGAAACCTCAATGGACCATTATAACTTAATAGAAATATTCATAAAAAATAAAACTTAATATAAAAATATTCATAAAATAATAAAATTTAATATAATTTAAAAATAAAGGTTCGTGTTATATCAATGTATTTAGATTTAATGAATATGCTTAATTCAAATGGACTCAACTCAATCAAAAGTTTGATTTTTTTAATAGTTAATGGCATGTAGCTCAATTTACTTATCTCATGACCATACTCTTATAGTCTGATGATCTCGCTCATCATTGATCTTACTAAGGTACAACCTTATTTCTATAGTTTCTCTTTACCAATAAATATATTAATTGAAAAATAATTCTCTTAAATATTCATTAATTTTTATAATTTATGCAGCTTGATCTTTGATCAAATTAAGTAATGACTTACTAAACTTGGAGTCCTTCAAATAATTCACCAACAAAAGTTAGTTCAAGATAAATGAATAACAAACTTGCAACTCTCTTGAAGCATTTGTGTAACACCCTCTCTTTTAAAATAAGGGAAATTACCAAATTACCCTCTAAGACAGCGGCAATCATAAAAACCAAATGAAGGCGCTACGCTTAATTACCATAATTCAATGAAATGCCTTGGCCAAGGACCTTGAAAATAAACTTAAATAAAACTCGTAAAACTTTTATATAAAACTTATAATTCATAATAGCATAACTCAATACTGAGCCCTAAATACTTGAGCCAAAATAACTGAAAACAAGTCTCGAGGAATACGTAAAAACATTTGTCTCAAGTCAAGGTCTTACATTACTGTAGGCACCACTCCACATACCGAATCAGCTCCTCAAGGCTCAAGCTACCGTCTAAGTATTCTCTGCAAAACTGGTGGGTGGCTCGGGGTCAGTCCTTTATCATGAGAATTCCGTTAAAACAAGAATAAACGATATTCAAGAATTTAACTAAGCAAACCCATGATTCCAAATCGGCATAAATCGACAGTTCCGGAAAGATGGATCTTTCCGTAGAAACGACACCTTGTTGTCAAAACCAAGACTTTACGTCTTAATTTCCAGGTAAGTAGGGGAGTCACTGGGACTACTTAAATCCCTCAAACCTTAGGTATCATAACTTTATAAACCGTGTAAAAAGGGAAATCCGTGTCACATAATAGTTCTGGACAATCAACAAACAACTGTTAGTCGTACATATCACATATTCACTTCATAGACATCATCCAAGTCACAATCACAAACAACACGCAACATCCATGTTCAAGTTCTCTAGGTGAGTTATTAGGCGCCAAGGAGTTATCCACACCACCACCGCCGGCCATCACATCAACCAGACGCATCCACTAGGGATCCTTCCACGAAGGAGAATACATTCCGACGCATCCATATAGGATCCTTCCACGAAGGAGAACAACAACCATCCTTGGTATCCAACCAAGGGATTCACCCTAGTGAATCAGACTCAACACAACCAGTATCTCGGGTGGGGTAGTGTGGCCTCCTTCCAGTTCTATATTCATATTCGTATCACAACACATACAATTCAGATTACTAATCAATCCGTCCACATCATCTCATCATCCCATAATTCCAACACAATCCGAATCATTCAGTAATCCCACATCACGTCAATCAACAACGACAATTCACCATGGCAATCATACACAACCAAACACAGAATAACTAAGGACTGATTTTAAATAAATTCGTAAATACAACCAACAAGGCATGACATAAAAAAAAAATAACTAGCAACGACAAGATTTTACCCCCTTTAACCAACCCACCTATAAACCGAGTCGGATGATCTGTCGATCGGTTTCCGGGACTTGAATCGTACGGAAAGAGGAGTTTAACGGACGTTCGTAACCTCCGGACCAATTTGTACTAACTGGAAAGTTAATTTGGGCCAAAACTGTCAAAGACTGGAAGTTAAGTGACTTAATTGTCACACGGGAAAAGCTACTGGGCAAAAATACCAAAGGAAAGGAAGGGATGACCGATTTGCAACTTACAGTCGGGATAGGGACCAAATTGGCATATTTTCCAATCGTATGAACCCTAATTTCCACCGATTGGTTTTTCCTTCGATTCTCCCTAACCAGGGATCCAAACTTGAAATTGAAAGAGGGGAAATGATCGTGAGGATGAGGCAAATGGAATGGTACCAACCATTTGGTTCGATTCATCCTAAATAGCTCCAACACTTAGCTCGCCGGAGTCTCGTCGGACAAAAGGGGAATTTTGATTCTGGGAATTCCCGTTCAGTTCTTGCACGGTGGAAGGCTTTATATAGCCTCCACGAATCGATTCGTGCCAAAATTAATGGCCGACACAAGATAATTTTGTTAAATCGATCCTTTAAACCTTTGAAATAATCGGCCGGAGTTGGTGGATTCCAGCTCGATTTCTTAGACGCTTCTCGATCACATCCTATTCGGATTTCCATCACGAATCTTTTCCCACGTTTTGGTGGGGAAAAGGTGTCCGGCTGCTGAAGACAGCTGGCCATTGGCCTTTCGGAGCTGCCGCCGGCCAAAACAGAGACGCGGCGGAGCAAAGCAGGGGAGCCGCCGGAGATGGTGGATGCCAAAACGACGCCGTTTCATGGGCGCGGGTTGAAAAATTTTAAAAAAAATGAAATAAATGTGTTGCGAATGCTGGGGATCAAACCGAA
This sequence comes from Linum lewisii, assembly GCA_034768395.1. Taxonomy (NCBI): domain Eukaryota; kingdom Viridiplantae; phylum Streptophyta; class Magnoliopsida; order Malpighiales; family Linaceae; genus Linum; species Linum lewisii. Next base: position 11,425,698 of record CM068296.1, on the reverse strand, counting down.
GACCTTCGGGTCTCTGGTTTGGTTTCTTAACCATTCGATCTGCTGGTTACTCGTGAATAGTTTTGCTCAGCAACTATTTAACCCGGTTTGCTGGGTTTGATTCATTTCCTCAAATCGATTCTTCCAACGACCAATCGAATTATCCCTTAACCCGATTAATTTAATCGTGAATCTACGATCAAATTTCCGCTGATAAGGATTGACCTTATTAATTTTAAAAATTTTAATTCCCTAAATTCGGGATGTTACAATTTGCAAACAAATAAAGTCGAGACTAAAGAAACCATCAGTGAAAAATTTTCATTTTGAGGAATAGGTAAACACAATGAAAATTGAAACATCAATTGGTCCGTTATAACTTAAAAAATTGAAAAACATGTTATATAAATGTATTTAGGTGTAATAAATATGCGCAATTCAAACTGACTCAACTCGATCAATACTCTGAATTTGTTAATAGTTAATGACATATAACCCGTTTTACTTAAGATTTCATGACTTATACCCTTATACACTCATGACCTGACTCACCATTGATCTTACTAAGGTACGACCTTATTTCTTCACATTTCTCTAGATCCATAAATATATCAATTGACAAATAATTCTCTTAAATATTCATAAATTTTAAAATTTATGTAGTTTGATCTTTGATCAAATGAATTAATGACTTACCGAACTTGGAGTCCTTCAAATTAATAATTTACCAACAAAATTTAGTTCAATACAAATGGATGTCAAAATTGCAACTCGCTCAAAGCATTTGCAAACAAATAAAGTTGAGACTAAATCAAAAATCACTATAAAAAAATAATTTGAGGAATAGTTAAACATAATGAAATCAATTGGCCCGTTAAAACTTGGTAACTAATTTCAGTTGGATTTTTCCTGCCCTATTTAGTAGGGATTTCTTGAGATCCTATCCTCAACGTTCCCATCTTTGCAAGTGCTTCTTCCTTTCCCTCTGCTTTCTTCTTTTCTCGCTCTGATACTTCTAACAATGCACTACAAAAAATTGACCTTTAGCTACTGCAAAATTACAACGGCATGAAAATGTAGTAGCAAATAGTTAGTATTTGCTACGACAATCACTATTTCATGTAGTAATTTGCAGTAGCAAATATTATTTGCCTCTCCACTATTTTAAGTTATATTAATTTAGTAATATAAAAATATTCTAGTTGTTCACTTGTTCATTTAGATATTGGTTGCGGCAATTTTTATCTGAATAAAGAGAGAGAGATTTGATTCATTCAGAAAAGGAGAGGAGATTGTTTGTATTTTTCATTCTTTTAGAAGAGAGGTTTGGCAACAGTGGAATATAGTGAAGGAAAAATAAATAGTAAATAATTTTTTTTGGGAGGACAGAAACGTGGGAGAGATAATAAAGGAAGAGGTTAAAAAATGAATAATAAATAAATTTAATCCGAGACTCACGGGGAATTCAGCAAAGGTTGATGTGGCAAGGTCCTTAAATCCAAAATGCTTATTTATATGTTTAGATGTCATGTAGGAATATAATAAAATAAAAAAGAAGAAGCATGGAGCTAACTACTCCTTTCCCTTTCTTACAAGACGTAAGCACAAGCTTTAAGCGCCCGCGGGAGTTCAATTACTGACTGAATTGAAGCTTTTCTACAACCTATCGTTCCATTTCTGAACGCACGGACCAAAATCAATTAACTACTTGATTCTGATCACCAATCATAGTATTCACAGTGAGGGGGGGGAAGACAACAATGGCATGTTTCCTTTTTGTTATCATCCTTTATTAAAATGCATTCTCTTTGCCTGGAGAATGGCAGTGTCTTTTCTTCAGTCTGGAACTTCAGTGTTCAGGACAAAGCTTGGAAATGTAACAGTCAAGTCCCTGCAGAAAAAATGAGGGATTATCAAAGTTTAGATGCATTCATATTAGTGGGGAGTCCAGGAGATCGATGATTAGGTTAGTTAGAAATAGAAACCTTAGGTAGGGAATGGTCATGTTTTTAATGAGAGATGGATGCTTTGCTACCAGCTCTTTCCACTCTTCCTGATCAATCTTTCCATCTCCATTCAAATCTGCCTCTGCAAGTGTCTGGGACAAAATGTAGAAGCAACAACTCAGTCCATCATGAGTTACATAAGAATCAACAGATTATATGAGATTATGAGCCAATTTGGTTTACATTTTGCTCACCTTATCAACCATGGACTCAATGGTGTCTTCAGAAAGTGTCAGGTCAGATTCTCTCAGGATAGCCAGCACCATCTCCTTCAACTTTTCCAATTTCAAAAGGAAGGGTAAATAATGTTGTAGAAAATGAAGGAAGGGTTGAACTTAGTATTGTTTCAGGGCCAGCTTATATGTTACCTCATCGCGTTCTATGAAACCAGTTTCATGCAGATCGTACAGCCTAAATGCAACTGAAAATAAACATGTCTTCCACTTGTTAGTGTTTGTTTAGTGTTAAGTATGGTTTATCAGACTGCAGAGAGCAAAAGGGTGTTGGTTGTGTAGTGATAACCATAAGCCATACATGAGATTTTGTCAGCTACAGGAGCTCGAGGATGGAAGATGCTTAACGAATGAACGAATTCACTAAACTCTATTACTCCATTGTGCTTTGTATCAAACAGGGCAAATACCTACAGCGTTTCGAACAATGATGAGTGATGAATTTCTGTGGAGTATGGAATAACCGGATAGTTTTTGTAATCAAGAAAAGAGTGCTCTCACCCTCTCAGCAAAAAGGTTGTTAGCCTTTGTACTTCTGAACAGTGCAAATAAGAATTCTTCCTGAGAAATCACCGAACAGAGGAAAAAACTCGATCAGGATGCGATTCCAGAAGCCTCAACAGTCCATTTTGTTAAGGAGGGATACAAAAAGAAGAAGAAGAAGAAGAAGAAAGAAAAAGGTACCTTGTGAATAAGGTCATCATCAATAACGGTGCTGCTTAGCTTCTTGAATAGGTTGTACAATGCCTCTATTTCATTAATTGAGACTGTTTCAAAAGGCAAGTTCAAACCATAAACTTTCACAAAAAGCATAATGTTAATGTGGCCCTCTTCAATAAATGCAGTATTTTGTATTAAGGTCCAAATTAACTGAGGAAGATGTGTATACTTACATGGTGTCTTGGATGCAAGAAGAACGTAGGCTTCATACCGCGTCTGCTTCTTCATCTTCTGCTTGAAAAAACAGCCACGAAATGCAAGCATGATTCTGGCACGAGAATACTACAAGATGTGATTTCCGAGCTGAAACGATACACAAAGGTCAGTACTGAGTAATCCACAAGAGATCAGAATTTTCAGATGATAAAAAAAATGTTCATTAGTTTCCATGAACAGCAGACTTTAATAGCATTAAATTTGCAGAGTTTCTTAAGTACCAAGTTGTTTCAAATGGTCATCATTAGTTACCCACTTACAACTATCTTTCAATTCGATCAAGTTTATTTGACGATCCAATAGTGACAGTAAAATAATATTTAAATTAGTATTCTGATCATCCAGATTTGTGATGAACTCTCAAGATCAGAAGTATTACTACCAACGAAAACGAAAAGTAATTTTACTATTTAGATCCAACCATCATCATGAAATATCTACTCCTGATTTGTCAATACACTAAGAAAGTGAATTGTTTACTGAGTGGGGATTGGAGGTTTTTCATCCGCTTTTATATTTTAACTGACTTTTTATTCTTTCTGTTATGTGCTGCAGCAAACTGTTAAGACAAAATACTGTGTCTTGCAGTTTTTCTAGCTTAGGACCCAGATTCAGCCAATGAAGTTTACTTTGTTTCCTTCGTGAAAACATTCTACACCAGATACAACAACCAAAAAAGTTAAAAGTAGTAAAACAGGAAACAAAAAGGAAAAGAGAAGAGAAGAGGCTATCAAAACTAGATCTAATCTTCACTCCAATTCAGATTTCATCTGTATAACCAAAATAAAGCTCCTTTCATATTACTAGTAATCTTTTGATCAACCTAAATAAGTAGATGTCAGAAGCAAAAAGAAAAAAAAAAAGTGTGCTTCTCCATTCAAATTCTTCATATATTTGGAAATGAGAGTCTGAAAATGTTATTAGTTCCATCAAGTATACCTGGATTGGGAACTGTTCTTAAAAGTCTGTTTATTCAGAATTTCAATAAACTCATCACTTCTCCAATATTGAGCCAATTGCTTTCCATCCCCTGTTCCTTGCTGCTTCTGTTCTGCTATGATGAGTTGATTACCTCTCCTTTTAAGTAGATAAAGTCAAGCATAAAGGATGCTAACCTTCTCAAATCACAGAAAACGAAAGAATCATAAACAAGAAGAGGTCCAGATAAGCAATCACTAATCAGGAGGAGAATTAATTACACATATAGGGGCAGCTTTCTGTTCCTTTTTCGCCATTAAAATAAATGGACCGTCCAACCTTGAATTTCGGATTAAACAAATATAAAGATTCTTCTGAAATCGTGAAAACTAGGGTTCATGCACCAATCCGATGCATTGGCTTAACGAATATAAGTATATTCTACAATCTACACACATGTATTGCCAACAGACATAATTAAGAATACATCACATTTGTTATATCATAAAATGATTTAGTAATACAAAAAGAGTTGAATTTCTAAGGCAGACTACAATAGTGGCATTGAATAAGAACAGCTGAGAATATTCCATTATCCAATCATGGACTTACATTTGGGCATTTTAAAATCTGATCATCAGTTAGGTTACCAAGTCAAAAAAAAAAAAACATGGCAGATTGCAGTCAACCCTCTCATAACTAATAAAATCTCTCACACACCATTCACATTCAAACGAAATCCGAATGGCGTAACCCTACCCCACAACAACAAACACTTATCCAAAAAGATGATAAATCCAGAAGCTGAATATCCATTTTGCTTTTTGTGAAAATGAAAGGACATAGCAATAACAATAGGAGACTCACCATTTTGTAGGCGGGTTCTAAAACAGAGACGGAATTTCCCCCGATTGTAATGTATGAATGCTGATCAGAATGAACTGTGACCCTGCGTACTCTTGTGAAGATCCGGCGGACGGTGGTGGATGCGACGGAGACGATGACCAGCAAAACTGAGATAGTTGAGATCCGACTCGAGACGAGTCGGAAAGAAAGGGGATCGGAGAACAATGACAGGATTAGCTCTTTTTTAAGCTTTTATTTATTTGGTGGCTTTTTTCCGATCCTTGTTTCTCGTTTTTGAAAGAAGCTTTGTTTTCCTTTTCCTTTAATTGTTTGGTCGCAACTCGGTACTCAGTCATAATAAGGTGTAAAAATTCTTAATTTAGCAATTCGTTTCTTAGTTTAGAGTTAGCCACATTGTCAATTCTCACTTCTCAGGGGCTAGTTTCTTTCTAATATGAGGATCCTCAAACTTAAAGTGTCTTTATATAAGAATACTTAATTTCTACAAATACATTAAAGTTAAACAAGAAATTGATTTTTTCTGCTGACAACTCAACATTTTGAGATTTTTGGAGTCTCTCCGGCTTTTAAGTTATTTTCCAAAATAAAAAACAATCAAAACATTTCAACGTGGCCGTGGGCATGACATTTTAACGAAATTGATTTTTCCATTTTTTTTATTACTTCAGTTTAAATGCATGTTTAATTTATTTTTTTACTAGTTTTGAACCCGACCTGTTGGTCGGGGATTTTATGTAACAATGGTAGTCATATAATATTTTTATTTCTTGAAAAATATTATATTTAGGTGTGAGGAATGGTACAGATACTTATTTAAATTTAAACGGAAATAAATATATACATATTTAAATAAAAATTCATAGTTGTGTCGTGGACCCAAAAATCAGTGTGGGATGAGAATCATATAACCATATTCAAAATCATATATGTGTCTTAAACCACATAGCTTCTTGTCGCTATACCATGAAAATCTCCAACATTTTTGCAGTCACATTTTTTTCCCTTTGTCAGACACCATTGATCGCTTTAAGCAATCAATACACATGTCATCAAAATCATAGGTTGGAACATCAAGCACGACCAAATTGATGATATGCATGTTTTCCCAAGTATTACGGGTTACTCAAGGCATTCATTCCAATTAACTCTAATTTTCTACAGTTTTAATATAATTTTCTTAAATATATCCATAATTATTAATCAAATCTTACTCGAGGTGATTAAAATTTATTGTCAATCAACCCTTATAAACTTGCAATATGATGAATTCATAATTTAAATTACATGTGACACGACTAACATGCACCTTATTAAACTCAACTCGAGACTAATTAGCTTGTGTAACTCCTCAATATCCAACCACAACCATGAAAAAAGTAAACAATATATTTAAGTACATGATAATGATCGTCCAATCTATTGATAATTCAATTGACTCGTTAATCTTATTAACTCGTTATCTAGTGGACCCTACTTCTCATAAATAAAAATACTCCAATTCTATAAATATACTTCTTTCATAAATTTCAAAAATATTTCTTACTAATATTCAACATGATCGAACTTGATTCATGACCAAAATCCCTAAACCCATAATATAAACAAATGAAATTTTTTAATGATGATTTATCAATAGAATAATTGGAGATACATAGATTTATTTAAATAATTTAAAATTGGGAAAGTATGCACCACTAATACATCCAAAGTGTCGGTTGACTCACCTTGCATTTGCAGATGATATGATGATATTCTCTAACGGAAGCTTCTATGGTTTAGAGGTGATTATTTCTACTTTGAGAAAATTTGCTTCCTGGTCGGGCCTAAAAGTTAATCCGGAGAAGTGTGATATATTCAGTGCAGGGATACCCGTCAGTACTCTTACTCATATGAGCTCTTATTCTGGATTCAGGATTGGTACGCTTCCTGTGAGATATCTGGGTCTTCCTCTTGTCTCTAGTAAGCTTACTATTCAAGACTGTGCTACTTTGATTAATAAGATCACGAGTAGGATCAGAGGATGGAGTCAAAAAGTCTGAGTTTTGCAGGAAGGCTTCAGTTGGTGAATTCGGTCTTGTTAAGCCTCTCACAGTTTTGGATGAGTGTTTTCCCCCTCCCCATGAGTATCATTAAGAAGATTCAGCAGCTATGTGCCTCTTATCTTTGGGGGGGAGATGAAGATTCTGGGAGGAAGGCGAAAGTGGCTTGGACGGAAATTATTTATCCTAAGAAGGAGGGAGGATTAGGTCTGAGGGACATGAAGAAGTGGAATCAGGCCCTGATCTTTCGCCTTTTATGGGATGTCTTTGCGAGTCAAGGCTCCATTTGGGTTGCGTGACTCAATCTTTACAGAGTCAAAGGGAGGGAGCTCTCTACCCTTTCAACGGGGACGGGATCTTGGGTTTGGAGACGTTTGCTCAAGCATAGGGCAGCTTTCCTAAGCCTTATCTCTTATGACACTACAAAAATCCGCTTGTTTAGCGTCGGTCAGAAACGCTGGATAGCGTCGGTTGCTGACCGACGCTAAAGGATTTAGCGTCGCTCAAAAAAAGCGACGCCAAATCTACCGACGCTAAATTTTAGCGTCGGTCGCCACGCGACCGACGCTAAATCCGTATAACGAGCGACGCTAAATCCTTGACCGAATAGGTCGCTAACCAACCCAATTTTTTTTTTGTTTTCGTTTTTTATTCGTTTTTTATTTTCATTTTCTATTTTGTCACTCCTTTTTCCATTTATACAATTTGGTCACTTAAATTTATTAGGTCACCCTTTTGGTCACTACTTGTCCAATCAGTCAATCCTTGATGATGACGGCGACGATGATGGCGACGGCGGCGGCGGCAACGATGACGGCGACGGATGACTGGAAACAGATGGCTGGGGAGAAATGGAGAAAATGAGAAGAAGAGGAGAAGAAGAGGAAGGCTGGATCTGGAGATCTGGAAAAGGAAGAAGAGGAAGAGGAAGAAGAAGGTGGAGGAGGAAGAAGAAAGGAAGAAGAAGAAAGATGGAGGAGATCTGGAAAAGGAAGAAGAAAAAGAGGAAGAAGAAGAAAGAGGAAGAAGAAGGTGGAGGAGGAAGAAGAAAGGAAGAAGAAGAAAGATGGAGGAGATATGGAAAAGGAAGAAGAAGAAGAGGAAGAAGAAGAAGAATTTAATAAAAAGTTTCAGAAAAAGAGAAGAGGAAGAAGAAGAAGGCTGAAGGAGGAAAGATGGAGGAGAGAGATGTGATTAGGGTTAGGGTGGCGGCTTAAATATATATGTGTTTTAGCGTCGGTCGCCGACCGACGCTAAAACATGTCGGTAACCGACGCCAAAGCTGGTTGGCTTCGTTTCTGACCCAAAATCAAATTTAGCGTCGGTTTTGGTCAGAATTTAGCGTCGGTCGCCTTTCGACCGACGCTAAACCCTCGGTCAAACGCGAGTCAAGGGTTTTGCGTCGGTTCCTAACTGACCGACGCTAAATACTTCCCCTCCGAGCGACGCTAAAGGCCTTTTTTTGTGTAGTGTGATTCTGGGGTCGCTAAATGGGATGATATGGTCCAAGCTAACATGAGGGTTTCAGTCATTTGGGACTCAATCCGAGTTCCTCGTGCTCGTGTTCCATGGTACTATTTGATCTGGGGATTCGGCAGCCGTCCTCGTAATAGTTTTTTGTCGTGGTTATCGGTACTTGGTAGGTTGGCAACGAAAGATAGGCTGCTGCGATGGGGAATGATGGTGGATCCTGCTTGTGTATTGTGTGGCAGTGGTACTCCTAAGTCTCATAAGCACCTATTTTTTGATTGTGTTTATTCCTCCAGGTTGATTGATTTACTCCTTGGAAGGTTTGAAGGATTAGTTTCTACTGATGGAGCTGTATTGTTGTCACACTTCAGCAACATAGCAAAATCAAAAAATGCCAAAGGGGTTGTTGTTCGAGCTGTTTGGACGGAAACAGTATCCCGCATATGGAAGGAAAGGTGTGCTCGATTACATGGACAAAAGCACACGAAGGTTGAGGATTTAGCGAAGTTTATACTAAAAGATTTAGCTTTTCAAGCTTTGGGTTGTACAGTTTTCTCTACTTCTGTTGCTTCGTTAGGCTTTCGATTAAGCTTATAGTTTTGTTGGGTTTTGTTTGTAAGCTGAACTTAAGATTGATCTAATTGATCATCTCATACTTTTTTGGAATGAAATGAAATCTACTATTCATCCAAAAAAAAATACATCCAAAGTGTGTATGATGATTTATTATCAAGTATTTAATACTTATTTTTCATATTATCATCATTTAACCTAGTTGATTTACATTTTATTGAATAATTATTTGTATTTAAATTTTCAAGATTTAAAAAATATTATTTTTATTATTTTTCATGTCTATAATTTATAAATATATGTATATAGCTATATCAAAATGAACGATTATTGTTGAAGTGATTAAGAAAGTGTTTAGTAAAATTTATGTATTTAGAAAAAATGTAACAATTTTTTATAAAATATTATAATTTAAAATTATTTTTTCATATATTAATTATGTTAAGATAATATAGTTGAACATCAAATTACTTAAAATTTCATTCATAGGGTGTTTAATTACATTCAACATTTAATGAAAAGAAAGAGAAATAATTGAATTTTTATTTAAAAATTGAGTGATGATGTGGAAATTTGTGAGAAGGGTTCTATCCTGTGTGTCAAAACCAATTATACCATACTACCATTAAGATTAGGGGTGGGCAATGGTGTGGTTAACACCGCACCGAACCGCGTAAAATATTAAACTGCACCGCATTAGTTTCATATGCGGTTCGGTTTAAACCGCTAAATTGCTATTGCGGTTTGGTTGAACCGCAACCGCAATTTAGCGGTTCAAACCGCAAACCGCAAAAAAATCACAAATTTTATTTTATGATCATTATCAACCCTTCCTCTTGGGCTTTCTTCTTTTTGTTGACAAACCCTAAGTAATTACTAAACTTATACTAGGGTACCGATAAGTTCAAAAACTACATTATAGACTCAAAACTCTAAATTGAACATTTGACGATAAGTCCAAATTAAAAGATCATAAACCCAAAAAATAAACTCGAAACCCCTAACACTGTATTCTAACACCTAAATATTAAACTAAATCCCTCAAATTCGAAAGTTAAATCACAAGTACGAAAAAATTTGATGTTAGGATACCGATACTCCGAGGTACCAAAGTGTTACCCATGTGTATATATATATATATATATATATATATATATATATATATATATATAAAGCGTCACAAATGTAACAATGAAATATATTTGCAGACTAATTGTTAATTTTATTAACTACAAGGATTCTTCTGCAATCTACAGTACTGCACCTTAACATTTAATTCCGATTACTTACCTTATAATATTAACCATTTAATTAGGTTTGGGTTTGGACGTCTTTTAATGAAATATTCAAATATATTTCTTTCCAATTTTCCCTTTATAATGTACATATTATACTAAGTTGACGAGATGTTGAATTATATTTTGGCCTAATTCCAACTAGAGGTCAGTATTATACAAAAATGAAAACTTGTAGTACCTTATTATATATTTATGCGGTTTTGCGGCTTCAACCGCACCAAACCGTAAATTATGCGGTGCGGTTTACGGTTTACTATATGCGGTGCGGTTTAATGCGATTTTCAAATAATCTGGTGCGGTTCGGTTTGAATCGCACCAATGCCCACCCCTAATTAAGATTATTAAGATAGTAAAATAGAATCAAAATCTTATCTTATCTTCGGTTTTCGTTTTTAAATATATATATATTTTGTAAGTATACTCTCTATATATTAATTACAAATTAGAAAATTTGTAACACGACTCATGAGTACATTTATAATCAATTATATTTAAATTATAAAGATTGTTACACCTATGAGTATTAATACTCTTATTTAAGAAAATAAATCCTATAAAAAAATTCATTTGAAAACTCATATTATTTTTAATGCAACTCTTCCTTAATATTTTAATAAAAAATTAACAGTAATATGATAATTGGGAATTTTTTTCAGTGACAAAGTCCTTACTTTGTCACCTGTACAAAGTTTGATCTCCACCCTTGATCTCATCTTAACTACCTAATTAGTTATTTAATTTAATTTAAAACTGTTAATTAAATTTCCCCATCGGCTGCCACATTATAACCGGCGGTTTTGATTAATGGGCAATTATTATAATAATTTTTTAAATATCACCTCCTCAAAATATGCAACAATATATTTTCTTAACTAATTTACTAATCATATCTTCTTCCTCCTCTTATATTTACGCCATAGGTACTAAAATGCTTTCATATTCATTTTCTTAATTGGCAGTCACCATTAAAATTAGATACCAAGTTGAAGTTCGAGTTTTGTAATGGATGAACCCGGTTTGAGTTCCCAAGTCAACGAACCTTCTTCCGCCTTTTTTCGATCTAAATAATTCACCGAGTGATCATAGCCCCGATATTGATGCTATATCTGATCTCGATGAGAATGCAATCCACACTCTAAGAACAACAAGGAATCTTGCGTGGCTACGATGCTTTTCAACCAAAGTTTTATATAGAAATTATATATCTTTCTTTATACTTAATTTTTTTCATGAAATCACTTTTTTTAAGATTCAGATTTTGACTTTGAATCTTGTATCTTTGTTTTTTTGTTACTAGAGCTTTTTAAAGCTTGACAATGGATTAGCACTATATTTTCATTTTTTGTTACTGAGTCGTTAAAAATACTAGCATTACGAATATGGTCGAGAGAAATCAGAACATGCATGTGTGTGAAACGCATACTAGTACTACGAATATACAAGTATTATACACATACTAGTACTGATTCTACCACAATACACAATAATCTCAATCTCAAATATACTATTACTGTACTTAAATCATAGTAGTACACTGATAAAAGTTCTAAAAACATGGTTAAATGCCTTCAATTGATTGGTGTGAACTGTTAAGGATGTTCAACTGAAATAAAAAATGAAGACCAATGGTTAGAACCTTAGATACCAAATACAGGGGAGTGCTAATATATACAGAAGATATAAAACCATCAGGTATAAACAAGCAAACTATTAAGACTTGCAAATGAAGGCAACAAACGGGAATGGAACAATTTGATGAAATTCGTACAAAAATTTAATTAAACTATCTGAGAGAAATCAGAACATGCATGTGTGTGAAACACATACTAGTACTACGAATATACAAGTATTGTACATATACTAGTACTGATTCTACCATAATACACAATAATCTCAATCTCAAAGCTATTCACAATCCCTCACAGAAACGGCCAAGCAAGTAGTAATCAAACAATTGCAGTCGTTATGATCAAAATCATAGTCTAACACTTCTCAATTCTTTGAAAACTGACCTCGATTGCAAATCAATAGCAGGAGCAGAGTAATATAATCATAATTTTTGAGTTTAAAATCCTGTGACTGCAGCAGAGATCAAATCGGAGAAATCCGAGAAATCAGTCTGAGAGATAGTCATGCAAGCGCAAAAAAAGGGAGGACCGGTGTGAATGGCTTACCGTGTGTCTTGGTCGACAAAGGAGCTTGGCTGCTTTCCCTCGTTGATCGACAACAAAGGAACCAACTACGGCTGTTAGAATCGAACGGATGGGCGGCTGCGAGGGAACAGATGAGCGGCGGCGACTGTTAGGCTGATTGGAAAATGACTGACGGTTCCGCCAACAGCTCCGGGAGAGGGTCGTGGAGATGGGGGGCGGCGGTTGAAATTTAATTAGGTTAGTGGGGCGGCTGTGTGATGGTAAAAAAAGGGCCAGCAATAAACCCCCTTAAATACTAATAATATGCACCATTGGATTAGATTGAAGTAGATCTAAAGGCTAGGAATGAAGTTTGTATAGGGGACAAAGTCTTCCCTTTGTCACCCACCAAGCTCCGTGATAATTGGCATATTTTCGAAAAGAAAAAAATCATAATCAGCCAATGGGACGATCACTATCTAGTATTTAATAAAGATCTAATGATTAATACAGTGTTGTTAAAACCGGACCGGCCCGGCCGGTTCGACCGGCAAAACCGGGAACCGGTACTCAAGCCGGTCCGATTGAAGAGAAAAACAGCAACGGTTCAATTACATCATTTTTTTGGGTCGACCCGGTAAAACCGTTTGAACCGATCGACCCGAAAAAAACGGTTTTCCCCGAGTCAAGCGATAAAGTCATTGGCTGCTGAACAAATCAAAACCCTGGCTAATCGCTTCACCGCCGTCATCACCCGGCCATCTTCCATCATCAACACCAAACTATCTTCTTCTTCTCTACTGTAGGATCAACCCTCGCTAGTCCCACGATCGAACCATTACGTATCAGTAACTATAATCGCCGATCCCAGACTCCAGGCTTCTCCGGCTTGAACCCCAACCCTGACACCCTCGCAGTTGGCTTCTCCCCCCTATTGGCGTTGATTATTGCTTCGGTCAAGCTTAATTGGTTGTGTTCGAAAATGATAGAAGAAAGAGATTTTTTTGCATAAGTTTTGATAGATTAGATTGGAATTTGATTTAGAAAGAAGGGGATAAGAAGAGATTGGTCTAAGAATTGAAGAAGAATAAGAACAGAGAGAAAAAGAGATAATGAGAAAGTAGATGTAGGCGGCTAGGGTTTGCTCACACCTAAAAGATCTTATATAAATTAATTATTGCATTTTGATACCTAAAATATAAGTAATCACTAAACAATACATAGCTATTTTAAAGTAATAGAGTGACCGGTTTTTGTTCCGGTTTTTACGGTTTGATCCCGGTCGAACCTTTAACCCTTGAACCTCTTGCTAGACCGGTTCAACGACCAGTCCGGTCCTGACAACATTGGATTAATATGATGTGGGTGTTAGAGTAAATTGCTTAATTGGTAACTACTTCTCTCTTCTTAGTTGAGGGTTCCACTTTTAATTAATTATATCATTTTTTCCTTTGCCCATACCTGGTTCCCCACCGTCAGATTAGGATCATTATCCAACGGCTGTAAGGAATGTCCTCATGTAAGGACTCTTAATGGGGTCCTCACAGTAGTAGATCCCTCTAAGTGTCCTTATATAAGGACACTAATCTACACCATTAATTTACTTGATAGAGATTTAATGGTTGATATGAAGTGGGTATTAGGGTACATTGTTTAATTGATAACAGCTTTTCTAATTCTCAATTTGGTTCCACTTTTAATTAGTTACCCTATTTTCACATACATGATTCTCCATCGTTAGATTAGGATCATCATCTAACGACTATAAAGAGTATCTTCATATAAGGACTCTTAATGGAGATCTTGAGGGCTAAGCTCCCCAACATACATCAAAATATGCAGAGTTTTCCACCTCTTCTAACAAACAACATCCAAACAAAACCTACTTGACAGTTGGAGAGCGTCAGTCTTATATTTGATATCAGATTTTAATCAATAAACATTTCGGTAGAAAAAGGGCAAAAAGGTTCTATGGTCTAGTGGTAAGGACATTGGACTCTGAATCCAATAACCCGAGTTCAAATCTCGGTAGAACCTTGTCTTTTTTCCTTTATTTTTATGCCAATCTCCCGTTGCTCTGGCTTCTGGTGTTTGATATATTGGCCTTTGTCCTCTGGGTGTTTGATGTTTGGATGAGCTATTCCAAACCGTGGAAAATGGAAATCTGCCCAACTGAAAAATGAATCCACCGAACCCACATCAATCTTAACATGATTGAATGAACTGTGCTGTACAGAATCAGTGAAGCTGAACTAATTCATATGAACCGGAGAAAAAAACTACCGACCGAAACAAAACAGAGGAAGACAGGCAATAGCGTGAAATGAATCAGTTAGGAAGGCCGAGCAGCACCCTTCCAATTCCAATAACGACTGCTCCTCCGAGGCGTCAAACTCTCGACGGCGGCGGCCATCCTCATCTTCTGAATGAAGGCCTCCACATTCTCCTTGTCAGACAAAATCTTCTCCAGCCGCTTCGGGTCGATCATCATCTTCACCTTCCAAACCCCTTCCCTGTACGAAGGCAACACTTGCAGCGCCGCTGAATTAGGTAATGCTTCAGCTGGTCCAGCTGCCGCCGCCTTGACTGGGGCAAGGTAGTAAATCCGGCCGGCGATCAAGTATTGGGAGTCAGGAACAGGTGTGGAAGACCCGCCTTGAGTAGTAGTGTTTTGAGCATGTGTGTAAAGGTGGAAGCCAGGGTATTGAGTGAGGACATGTTTCGCCAACTTAGGAGGCTTGAACTCAAGTATGTCGCCGGAATGAGTCCGAATTAGGACTGGATTTGAACTTTCTTCTCTCGTGGTGGCGGTTCCTTTAGGACTACAGTTACCCATTGGCTGACTTGCTCTTTCTTTTTAACACACTAATTAGTCTATTTAAAAGGTCTGGTCTTTTTAACACACTCAAACGTGTGTGCTAACTGGGTAACGAAAGAAAGCATTGCACTCTGTTTTTTAAAATCTCCCCGACATAACCCCTCATCTCTATGATTCACGGGATGAACAATACATCATTTTTATATGATTTCTTTTTACCGATACCCTAGTGACTGTTACTGTGAATGTGAGTATAAAATAAAGATTTAGGTAACCAATGATCTTGGTAGTTTAATTTGTTTGATTGCTTCACTAGCAGAAAATTGTTCACCTGATAGGAAGCAGGTAGATATAGAAGCGTTAATTGTGGAAGATGTTGTCTGTCTCTGCTATTATAAACTTTGAGACTTGATGCATCCGATGATATGTTGAAATTGACGAGTTTGTGGCCTATTGCGTTTGGAAGCAAATGACAACAAGGAGAGGAAGATATATATATATCAAATATACTGTTGAGGTAAACTATGCGGCGCTCCTATAAACATGCAGGTTTGTGTTTACAAATTTAGTGCCCTAATCCAAAAGTTAATTTGGATACTTTTTTGTGCCAAAAATAGTATTATTTATAAGATCAGAGTTCTTTTTTAATCTAGAAATCTCATCAATATATTAATGCTTAACCTCCGTACACATACAAGAAAGGGAGATTAAGCAGTCATTCCGGAGAAGACTTATCCTCTATAAGTGATGAAAAAAAAGTGACCGCCTAACTAATAAATGAGCGACCTCGTTCATATTTCTCCTAAAATGGTGTACCTCAAATGTGGTATGAAGTAGAGTCTTGCACGATTTAACAATGTCTCCAAACTCAGTCTCATCCTCCTCCAACATAGGTTAGTGCTTGGTGACCTTCCAACGCATCAATCTCCAGGATAAACAGCGTGCAATGATTATTGCTCGTTTATGGTAAAAACCTTAAGTATTATGTTATCCACTTTTAGTTCTATTTTAAATTGACTTTCCACTTACTTATAAGTTGACTATTTAAATGCTAAGAACTTCAACCCCCTTGAATATTATCAAAGAGATCCTTCACATGAAGACTATTCCTCCTACATGGTGCCTTAAAACCATAGAACGTCTATTACGTGACACATATGACCTTAAATAAACTCCCAGAAATTTTGACGATAGACTTAACCACAAACTTGAACACCATCCATTATCTCGGGAAAAAACCCGGAAATAATAACCTTATCGTGAACATTTATCTTTTTAACTTGGGGAAGACTATAACTACGTAGTTAACCCTTAACTAACACCAGCCCAATGCACCGGTGTTGTTGTCAAACAAACATGGCGATTGTCCGCCCCACAAATGAAACTCCTCCTAATTGGTTCGGTGAGCTCACAAAATTCATGTGGCATTCGTTGCCCCCATCTATCATCCTTCCTCACCACATAAGAAAATGTTCATCCTCTGATAATGATACCTTACCCAGACTCACACCACACCACACCACACCACTTCCATCCATCTACTCTCATTTTTGTCCCCTTTCTGATTATTATAATCATGTCTTCTTCCCTTATATTCCTATCTTCTTCTCCAATTACTACTACCCATTTCCATACACTCATAACCCAATTACTCATTCATGGGGTGTGCCTCTTCCAAACGCATCGAGGCCACCGTCGACGTCTACCGTCCTCCACCTTCCAGCTTCGCCGTCTTCGACGTCGCCTCCATCCAAGAACCATGGCTCTCTTCCTCCGACGACCACCACGACCCCAAATTAGACAAGCCTTCCACCGATAACAACGTCCCCCCTCATCTCCTCGACAAGCTCCACAAACTCGATTCCGCCGCTGATGTCGCTCCTCGTTCCTGGGATGAGGTCAGCAAGGACCTCGAAGATCTCAAGCCTGCAATCAAACCTATTCCCGCCGCCTCCACCGCCGTCAATCCTCCGTCTAAATCCCCCGTCCCTCCGCCTCCTATGAAGCGCGAACCACGGAGGAGCTTCTCCTTCCACACACTCGAGGAACTCGACTCCAAATCCACCGCTCCTAAATCCAAGATGAGGAAATCCGAATCCGCTCGAAGTCTCGTCGATTTGAAGAAGAAATTAGTCTCCACCGCCACCGAGTCGAGACTCGCCGCTGAGTCTCCGTCGCAGTCGACGGCGGCGACTGTCGTCATTAAGCCGGTGAGGGAGAACATCTTCGTTTTGAGAGATAGAATGGAGAGGGAGAAGGAAGGGAAGGTGGAATCTGTGATAAAGCGGGGCCCGCTCGACGATTATCCGGAGAAGTGCCCTCCAGGTGGAGCCGATGCCGTGGTTGTTTATACGACGTCGTTGAGGGGTGTGAGGAAGACGTACGACGCGTGCAGCCGAGTGCTGAGCCTGATGGAGCTGCAGCGCGTGGCAACGGACGAGCGTGACGTGTCGCTTCACGCCGAGTTCCTGACCGAGTTGAGGGAGCTGGTGGGGGAATCGGAGTCGACGGCGGCGAGTTTGAGCCTGCCGAGGGTTTTTATAAAAGGGAGGTATGTGGGAGGAGTGGAGGAAGTGGAGGCTCTGAACGAGTCGGGGAGATTGGGGAGGATACTGAGTTGGGCACGTGTGGAGAGAGGCTCAGGTAGGCACAGGTGCGAAGGGTGTGGTGGGGCCAGGTTTGTGCCTTGTTTGGAATGTGGCGGGAGCTGCAAGGTTTTTGTGGACGGAGTTAATAAGGGGAGGTGTGGGAAATGTAATGAGAATGGGCTTGCTCATTGCCCGGTTTGTCATTAGACTTAAGTGGGCTTGTTGTATCAATGGGCTTCCAAATGTCATTTTCGAATACTTTGGACAGTGTTACACGTCACAAGATAAGGGAAAGGCTTGTAACTTGTAAGACATATTAAATGTAAATGTTTTAAATGGGCAATTTCTAGGCTTGGCAAAGATGGTAGTACATAATGAAGTCGGCACGGGGATGAAATTCTGATATCCGCCCAATCCAATCCTCAAACTCAACACAATCACTAAAATGACGTCTTAACAAAAAAAGAAAGTAAAATGACGTTGTTTTTATATGATGTTGGAAACCCTACTTGTGAGTTTTTATTGTCATACGACAACACTAATGAGTTTTGTCACCATAGCAATACTAATTTGGAACTCCTTTTAAAGCCTCATCAATGAGTGTCTCTCAAAATCCAATATTTGCTCCTCCTACGAGTTATGAACCACTTGGATCTCCTAAGGCTTTAACAACATCACCACCACCGACTACTTCAAAATTTTAGCTTCCAAAACCTTGTTTGACAACCTTACTTCGAATTATAATTAGTCTCTTGAAAACATACACCCTTGTGCAGTTTGTATATATAACCACTAGAAAATTGATGAAGACGATGATTTTGGATCTAAGGCGACGACGCAACATATATGGAATCTTGATTACCACAGTAGGCTTGTCGGACTGGATTTGCTCCACCACATCTAAACCTTCGTCGGTGGCAATCATGATCGAAGGTAACAAAGCCTACTATGCTGAGACGAGCCAAGTTGTTCTTGAAGGTATAGACGACTGAGAAATAGTTCATTGACTTTGCTAACAAAGTCTTTGGTACTGGAAATGGAGAATACGTCTTCGACTTTCATTAGAGGAGAATCCGCGATAGAAAATATTTTTTTTGCTGATGAATTCGAGAGAGAGAAAATAAACATGAAAGATAAAATGAAGGAGAAAATATGATGATTGATTGATTTTAAGTAGTTTTTTTTTATGTAGGGTTGGAATTAATTAATTAAGTGTCAAATTAATTGGCTAAAATTCAATTAATAAGAAGTTGGGATAATAGGCTGGGAGGTTCATGTACTATTGAAAGATAACAAACTGGCCCATCTACTTAGAACATAAAACAAATAAGTCCCTTTGTTACAAATGTGACAAATGGCGTTACTGAATTGTTGACACAGTTGACACGTCACTGGCCCGTAGGTTGTTAGAGTTTACACGTCAGCCTATTGGAATGTCAGCAACCTAAACGACGCCGTTTTTTTTACTATTTAGATTATATGTTGCTAATAATCCTAAGTCAAAGCGGAGCCGTTTAGGGTCGCTGACATTCCAATCAGCTGACGTGTAAACTCTAACAACCTACGGATCAATGACGTGTTAACACTGTGTCAGCAATTCAATAACGTCGTTTGTCATATTTGTAACAAAAAGGCTTGTTTGTTATATGTTATAAGTAGAGGGGCCTGTTTGATACAATTAATAGTAAATGAGCCTGTTTATTATCTTTCAATAGTATAAGAGCCTCCGACCTATTATCCTAAAAAAATATTAAAGAAGTATTTAGTCACCATAAGAATTAGCCTCATAAAGGCTTGAATTAGATGCATAGTGGTTGGACCGTTGGGAGAGACACAAACACTGGTGAGGACCGACATTATGGGAAATGTTTATGGAATGAAAAATATGGAGCCTTTCAATAAACTCTTTGTACTTATTCTATGTATTATTTAGGGATAATAGCACTTTAGGACCCTCTACTTTGTCAACTTAACAGATAACCCCCTATACTATAAATCACTCTTTTTACCTCTCCTACTTCGACTACTTTACCGTTTGGTTCCTTTCCGTCAAACTTTCATCTTCGTGTCTCTAATTGATACGCATTCAGTACACAAGGTTATCTCCAATAGCCATGTATTAGGTTACTAAGCGTGTTTTAATTGGTAATATAAGTATATATATTTAGATATGATGATATTGACGAATAAAATGTGCGATTTTAAAAACCTTCGTATTTCACCATACTTTTCGTGATACCTCCCCAGTTTACCTCCCTAACCAACTCTTCATATTCTATCTCCGACATCTCTCTTTGTCGGTGTGTGGATGTGTCCAGATTTAATGTTAAGAAGATAAAAGTTGGAACGAAAGGACCAAAACGGAAAAATAGTCAAAGTAGAAGGAGGTAAAAAGAGCAATTTATCGTATAGGAGGCTATCTATTAAGTTGGAAAAGTAGAGGGAGCCAAAATGATATTTTCCATATTTTATATTATTTATATGTTGAAGAAATTAAATCCCCACAACAAGACTCACCGTCAGGAAACAGTTGGGAGTAGTTAAGCGGCTTAAACCAAATGATGACAAAACACACTACTCTCTGTTTTTCCTTTAGCTTCCCCACACAATTAAACCCAGAGAGAGACAGTCCTTATATCATCATTTATCAATATCATATTCATCGCCGCCAGCTTTTTTCTGCGGATTCTTCAATGTTGCCAGACCCACAATCTCCATTCCCCTCTTTGTTCTTTACTTCTTCTTCGGCAACTCCCATGTTCCTTCTCTGTTAACCTCAAACATTTCACCCTCCAAATATATATACCTTTCTTCTCGCCCAAAGAGGACGCACCCATCCAGCAAGAGCTAAAATCCTACTAGATTCCAAAATGGCGAGCACTGCTTTTGGTTCTTGTTCTTCTTCCGGCCTTCGGTCACAGATCAGCACCAGAGATGTTGGAGCAGCTTCTCCTGTCTCTGTTTCCCCTGCTTTCCTCTCTTCTTCAGGTACTTTTTAGCCCAATTTTTTATTTTGTCTTTTTCTACTTGATTGCGCATTTGACAAGGATTGCAAATAAAAAAAAAAACGATCAGCTAAAAGGTGGAGGAGATCAGCGGTGAGAGCGATGGCGGTTTCAGCTCCGGAAAGAGAGAAAGACCCGGAGAAGAGAGTGGTGATAACTGGAATGGGATTGGTCTCTGTTTTCGGCAACGACGTCGACACATTCTACAACAAGCTTCTTGAAGGAGAGAGCGGGATCACCCTTATTGACAGGTTTGACGCCTCCTCTTTCTCCGTCCGTTTCGCCGGTCAGATTCGCGATTTCTCCTCTACGGGATACATTGATGGCAAGAACGACCGCCGTTTAGATGATTGTTGGCGTTACTGCCTCGTCGCCGGCAAGCGCGCCCTCGAAGACGCCAGCCTCGGTCCCCAAGCACTCGAAAATGTAAGTCTTATAATTCTCTATGATTGGTACCATTCCATTACACATTTTATGTCGCTAAATCACTAGTATTGATTTAGCATTCTGTCATGAATCGTTACATTCCAATAAATCGAGTTGTTTTATTTTTTAATAAATAACTCGAGTTGTTGGAAGAGATTTTGAATGTATGTTATATTGTTTAATAACACACCTTCAAACAGAATCTCTTAGAAAAGCTGAAATCTTGAAATCTTGAATTCTTATTGATCAAAAGCTTTGGTCGAAAGCTCTGATACCATGTAATGAACCATTATATTCTAATAACTTGAGTGGTTGAGCGAGAGTTCTAAATGAATTTTATATTGTTTATTAACATATTCATGAATGGTGGTGCAGATGGACAAGACGAGGATTGGGGTGCTAGTTGGAACAGGAATGGGAGGATTAACAGCATTTAGCGGAGGAGTCGAATCACTTCTCACAAAGGGTTACAAGAAAATCTCCCCATTCTTCATCCCTTACTCAATTACCAACATGGGTTCAGCTCTGCTAGCAATTGACACTGGCCTAATGGGTCCTAATTACTCCATCTCAACCGCCTGCGCAACTGCCAACTACTGCTTCTACGCAGCCGCCAACCATATCAGAAGAGGCGAGGCCGACATCATGGTTGCCGGTGGCACGGAGGCTGCCGTCATGCCAACTGGCGTCGGTGGGTTCATAGCCTGTAGGGCACTCTCCCAAAGGAACGAAGACCCCACTAAAGCTTCCAGGCCTTGGGACAAGGACCGTGACGGGTTTGTCATGGGAGAAGGCTCTGGCGTCCTGGTAAATCAACATGTCTAAAGTGATTAAATGATTACTCAACTCATCGCACATCAATTCTTTTGTCAAATTTTGATCGATTTCAGATAATGGAGAGCTTGGATCATGCGATGAAGAGAGGAGCCAATATAGTAGCAGAGTACTTGGGTGGGGCGGTGACATGTGATGCTCATCATATGACTGACCCGAGGAAAGATGGGCTTGGTGTTTCTTCTTGCATTATCAAGAGCTTGGAGGATGCTAAAGTTTCACCTGAAGAGGTGAACTATGTGAATGCTCATGCAACATCTACACTTGCTGGGGATTTGGCTGAGGTCAATGCTATCAAGAAAGTGTTCAAGGACACTTCTGAGATCAAGATGAATGGAACTAAGGTAACTTACTAGCTTCTGCAACACTTGTATGCTAACAAATTGGCTTATTGTGTGGGGTAAATGGGTTTGTGTCAGTCGATGATCGGACATGGGCTTGGAGCTGCGGGAGGATTGGAAGCTATTGCAACCATTAAAGCAATCACAACTGGATGGTTACATCCAACAATCAACCAAGATGTAAGTGCACAAAAGAAGGAATTCCTTGTTCATTTTATGTTTACAAAGATTGATTAAGCTGCCTAACAAACTTGACTAATTGTGTGTTACAGAACTTGGAGCCTAATGTTACAATCGACACAGTGCCGAATGTGAAGAAACAACATGAAGTCAATGTTGGTAATGACCTACCTCTCTCTGGGTTGTGTTGGGCATTTGATTAAGGAATAATACACAAATCTAACGGAACCTTTCACAAATATGTCAAATTTAGTCATTATTATTTAAAATCCAAAATCAGCTAATTAAGTGATTTTTGTTAATTTTGTCATCCAAGTTAACGGAAATACAAATTTCAAATTTGACGTGACAAACATTGTCATCTTACATGTTGCCACATCAATTATTTTACCACATATTTTATTTAAAAAGTAAAGAAAAAATGAAAATTATGTGGTAGTTGACGTGACATCTGTTTGACCGATAAAATGAGTATCGCGTTAGCTTCGTTACCACTGTTATTAACGGTGTCAAATTCTTAGAATTCCTTTGTTAGATTTGTTATTACTGGTATGAAAATAGTATTTTGATTAATTGAATATCTGGTTTTCATTATATTTGTGGTGTGCAGGTATTTCTAATTCATTTGGGTTTGGTGGGCACAATTCTGTGGTGGTATTTGCTCCTTTCTCTCCCTAATATACTATACTATATTACCGAGAGTGAGAAGGAAGGAAGTCTCATGGGCCATGAGAAATATGTAACTCATTTGAATTTGGGGTTTTAATTCTTTTTCCCATAGATTTTTATCCAATTTTTATGCACAACCTTTTTCCTTCAGTTTACCCTTTACAATCTATCTGCATTATCATTATTTTTAATGTACTTTGGAGGATAAAATCAATAAAACTTTTGCGGACATACCCTTCTTTGAATTCCTTATCATAAAAATTGATGGAACTGGTAAAATTTGTTAATTATAGTGATCAAAATGTAAAAAAAAATATTATATTATTGGACTACCTTAACAATTCTCCAATTATATAAATACTAATAGGGATAGAGTTCCTGAGTTGCAGATTAACTCTCCTTTTTTTCCTTCTCCTTTTCTCCCTAATAATATATGTCGTCTTTTGTTCGTGGATTAGCCGACTCATTATCAATGAACCACATTAATCTTGTTATGTTTATCGTATTTAATCTCATGGTATCAAAGTCTCAAGCGATCTCAGCATGACTCCTCCTTGTTAGTCCTCTTTCTCGATAATCATGACTTTTGATTTATTCGATTTGTTGGTTGTGAAATTCAACGACAAGAACTATGATCATTGGGCATTCCTCTTTCGTTTGCTGGTTAGGAAAACCACTAATGTCATATCTGGATGGCACAATCGCAAAGCCCTCACCATCCTCAAAATGTATTGTCATTATAGAAGGTGAGACGGATGCTACTACCAAAAAAAATCGGTTCGATTGATCTCGACACGTGTGAATCCAACAATGCTAGGGTTTTCTCCTAGATTTTTAGCTCGGTTGATCCTACGATTGTGATGACCCTACGCACCTACATTAGTGTCGCTGTCGTAGATGCTTGGTTTCACCTTTAGAAGAATTATTCACAAATCAGTGTCTCTCGTGTTTTTGAGGTTGAGTATGAAATTACTCGTTTGAAATAGGGTGATCTGAACGTTTGATTGTTCTTCTTGGCCGCCCAAACGTTGAGCAAGATTTGCTGAACTCCTCTCATCTTACCTTGGCTGCAAGCATGAAGATTTGTCAGGATCGTCATCGAGGTCGGGTTCTTCAGTTCCTCATGAATCTCAAACCGAAGTTTGAGTCTGTGCGGCAACAACTCATTCAATCTAATACCATTGATATGGACTCGCCTTAAAACCCAAGCTGTCATGGATGGAAATTCTTTAGACGGAGGTTTTGTGTTTGCTGCCCATTCTGGTCGTCAACATTCTTGTCCCTCTTTCGGTTATACTAATGGGTCTCCACATCCTCAATCCAAATATCAATCAAGTTATCATTCTTATGTCGAGCTCAAGTGTCATCACTGTGGAGGACTCGGATATGCTGTAGCTACTTGCCATAAACGCAATTTTTGCAACTACCGCAAAAAAGCCGAGACACATTATCACTGTGTGTCGCAAGCGATCCTTCCGTAAAAATGGTAATCTTGGTCAACATGGATTTTCACTTGGTCGTCTTTCTCCTCGGATTTTTGAGGGGCAACCTATTCTATTGGATCGACCACACCACCTGAGGCCTCATATATTGACTTCTCTATGGGTATTCAAGCTTTGGATATTCAAAACATGGTTCAATAGGCTATTCAGAAGGTTTTCCTAGTTGCTTTAAATACTGCTTTCGCCATGTTTGATACATCATGTATGACTCATCCTTGGAATATTGACTCTACCTGTTTTAATCATATGACAGGTTGGGATTAGAGATTTAAAGATATACCAATTGACCCTTCGTGACACTTTACATGTTCCATCGTTGGTTTTGAATCCTGTTTCGACTAAGCAGTTATCCGGTAATGGATGTATGGTTACATTCTCTCCATCTGGATGTGTTGTGCATGATCAGAGGTGCGGGAAACTGAGAGGTCAGGGTAATAAAATCGGGGAATATTCTACTTGGGATCGTTGCCAGTTAATGTTCAGAAAGCAACGTCGAGTAGAAGTCGATATGAGCATGGTGCTGCTTCGAATGCTTTTGGAGCCTTTAGGCCGTTGGATTATAGTTTTTCTTTGGGTTAATACATGTTTTTGCCCCTCTACTATGCAAAGTTAACAAACATACCTTTTACTATTTTCTAACCGATTTATCACCCTCTACTTTGAAAAATTTAACAAATATGCCCCTCCATTTATCTTTTCATCTATTTTTCGTCTAATGAGTTGATTTTATGTGCTACGTCATACTATTTGTCCACAACATCACTGATCGGGACGTCCACAAGGTTTAAAATATGCAAATTAAAAAGAAAATAAAATGGAAATGCATTATAATCACCATTATGTACCGAGGTGTTTTTGTGGTATTTCTTTTTCTTTTTCTTTCTAATTTAAATAATTTTGGACTGTGAACATTCCAATCAACGATAAGGTGTACAAATAATATGAAGTAGCACATAAAATCAACGGGTCAAATACCTTAATAGTCCCGAAACTATGGGCTGGGTTACAATTCAGTCCCGAAACTTCAATTTGTTTCTGACTCGTCCCGTTAGTATGGACTCCGTTACGCAATGACACTATTCACATCGACGGCGACCTTTTCCGGTGGTTTTGCCACATCAGCGCTCCACATCAATTAAATTAATAATTAAATAATGTTCTACCCAAACCGATTTAGCCCATTGAAATTAACCTCCCTACCCATCCCAACCTTCTAAACAGTACCCAAAAATCTTCCTTACTAACCTAATCAAATCAAAATCAAAATCCAAAATCTCTGCAAATCCATACTACCCTTTCTCTTCGTTCCTCCTTCTCTTGACTACCCTTTCTCTTCGTTCCTCCTTCAAATCAATATCTCTTCAAATTTTCTCTGCAACTCAAATCCGAACGCAACTTCTAGTGGAAATCAAACTCGAATCTGAAGCTGGGAGTAATTCTCTGCAAATCTGATATGCTACTCAAATCCGCAAACTCGAATCCGGTGCTGGGAGATACTTCTCTGGAAATCCGACCTGCTACTCAAATCTGCAAACCCGAATCCGAGCGTCGGCAGGAAGGTAAAGCAGCATTTGGGACTGATTTAGTCCCTTCTCCTGCTTTTCCCTTGACTAATAAAGCTCTGCTGCCTGTAGTTTGATGTATTACTTTCCCCTGCAACTCCATTTTGTCATTATCTTCTATCGTATAACCTTAAATTGTTATCCTCTACAGCTAGTTCATAACCTAAGTTATCCCCTGCAGCTGTTAATTTCATTATGTCCTCGTCATTATCTATCTTCATAATTTTCAACAAGTTCTTTTCTTTCTATCTTATAGCCATGGATTGTATTGCGAGTTTCGGAGGTGTGAGTTTGGTTAAAATGTGGTATTATTGACGTTTGGACGGGGGATAATCCAGGAAGACGATTTTGGAGGGGTTGAAGCTGCAAAGGGGTAAGTTGGAATCAGATGTTCGGTCTAGGTTTTACGTTCAAAGTTTTTAACTAATTTGCTTGTGTATGCAGACAAATATGAGAGGATTTCGATACTACTTCGAGTGGCATGACCCCCCATTGAAGAGAGGTCGAAACACATAATTAATGGTCTAATTCGTCGATTGAACAAGAGACGAGGGAAGACTTAGATTCAGCCACCTCTTGGTCATCTACGGGAAGACGAGGTTCAGTTGATACACGTGTTGTTGGAGTTGATGATGGGGTGGTTCGAAAGTATGCTATTTTGGTTAGAGTAATGAAATGCTTGTTGGTTATTTGTATGATTCTAGTTGGTATTGGAAGAATTGGTATGATTCTGTAAAGTGGAATACATTCCTTTATATGAAATGAAATGAGAAAGAAAGCAGCTTCAACATGTTAATTCATTCATTGTCTGCAATTTTTATTTTTCTGTAGCCACTCTCATCTTGCAGTATGTAATTCAGGGTCTCAGCTTGTGTACAAACTAGCTTTTACCTTGCAGCATTTTCAGCTACTGCTTGTTACTTCACCTGGTTTCACAATGTACAGCAGGTTAATGAAACTTGCCACAATGTTGAAACAACATCAGCAGACAAGGGAGAAAAGAGGAGTGTTGGCTTTTTTCCGTCAAGAGAACGGAGTTGCAGAGAGGATTGTTGGCTTAATCTTCCTGCCGGTGCTGGAATTGAAATTGCAAAGAGGAGTGTTGGCTTTTTCCGTCAAGAGAAGGGAGAAAAAGGAAATATAGAGAGAAAGGGGTAGTCGGAGAGTCTCTCTGTGTTTTAATCTCCGATTAGGTTAGTAAGGAAGATTTTCGGGTAGGGTTTAGGAGGTTGGGTCGGGCAGTGGGGATAATTCGAATGGGTTAAATCGGTTTGGGTAGATCATTATTTAATTATTAATTTGACTAACGTGGAGCGCTGATGTGGCAAAACCACCAGAAAAGGTCGCCGTTGGCGTGAATAGTACCACTGCGTAACAGAGTACATACTAACGGGACGAGTCGGTAACAAATTAAAGTTTCAGGACTGAATTGTAACCCGACCCAAAGTTTCGGGACTACTAAGGTATTTGACCCTATAATCAACTCATTAGATGAAAAATAGATGAAAAGATAAATGGAGGGGCATATTTGTTAAACTTTTCAAATAGAGGGTGTTAAATCGGTTAGAAAATAGTAAATGAGTATGTTTGTTAACTTTGCATGGTAGAGGGGCAAAAAGGTGTATTGACGTGCAAGAATTAACTCACAACAATCAATGTCGTATTTCCACTAGGGCTCTCTCAATTGCCACTACTCACACGGTTCATGGACGGTCTATTCATTTAAAAGGAGTTTGGTTTAAAAGCAACGAAATAAAAAACATAAACGAAACTAAAGCAAGAAAGTAAAGCGGTGCAAATCAAAGATAAAGGAGGTTCACTTGGAAAGATAGCTTCATCATGCTAAAGAGGAACAAATCCACAAACAAGCCAAACATGATCGAGGTTGCAATCGAATGACCACGCAAATCCCTTCTATAGACTCAATGCACTCTCGTAGTACTAAGTTCCTATCCTAGCACCACTCAACCTAGACTCTCGCTCTCAAGCTAAGTGACTAAGGATGCACTAAAGGTGTTTGATGAAATGCCAAGCTACAAAACCCTCTCCTATGACTCTATGACCACAAGGCTAGACATCACACTCTCATGTCAATGTTTTAACACTAAGTCACTACAAAAAAAGAGCAGTTTAGCGTCGCTAGTTGGGAAGGAGTTTAGCGTCGGTCGATTAATAACCGACGCTAAACCATTGACTCGCGTTTGGCCAAGGGTTTAGCGTCGGTCATTAGCTGACCGACGCTAAATTTTGCCCAAAAAGCGACGCTAAAATCAATTCCGGGTCAACCCAAGGGCGCAAAGCGATTCTTTTTTGGCGTCGGTTCAACGAATGCGTTTAGCGTCGGTCACGACCGACGCTAAATTCCCGGGATTTTAGCGTTGGCTGCTTGTCCAATTTAGCGTCGGTCATTGACCGACGCTAAATTCCCAAGCTATATAAACCCTGACCGGACAGAAGGAATCATTTGTGCACTTGCAAACTCCTCTCAACTCTCTCAACGCTCTCAACTCTCTCAACTCTCTCCTAAGTTATGTATTTTCTTATTTCATATTGTGTTGTATTTAGTTAGTGAATTAGTTAGTTATAGGGTCTTAGGGTTAGTAGTTAGTTTGTTAGGTTGTGAACTAATAAAGTAGGGTTTTGATATTATTAGCTAGTTAGTCAAATAATCTATTTAAGAATTAGTGTGCATTATTAGTTAAGGATTTAAATTTTGTGGTTATCTTGGTAGGTGTAATTCCATTTGAGCTAGGAGCAGCGGGTGACGCCGTCTCATCGTTATTTTCTCTTCTTTGGTTGTAGGTATGTATATATTAATTTTGCAATTGTGTCGTCTCATTGTATTTTTTTTGTTTGAGGATTATTATGCTTATTGATTACTAATTGTGTCGTACATTTATCTGTGACCGTCTTCCTTCTATCCTCATTTCTCCTTGTTTCGCGTCTCATCCCAGGTGTACGGTATGCATTCTTTTAACTATGTTATTAGCTAATTGCTATGTTAATTTGTTATTTGGAATTGCTATATATGTTAAATTGCTATATTAATTTGTTATTTGAAATTGCTATGTTAAATTGGTATGTTAAATTGCTATTAAATTGTTATGTTATTAATCTTGCAATTAAAATGATATGTTATTAAATTGTTGTGTTATTAATCTTGCAATTAAAGTGCTATTGCATGAGTTAGTTTTCTATGTAATTTGCTATGTTATTAACTAATTGTTACTTTATTATGAGTCAACATAATTATAATTATATTGCATGTCGCATTGTAACCTAATATAATCTTTAATGTAGATATCTAATAGATATTCCAATATAGCTATATAGTTAACTGATAGATATTACGATTAAACCTTCTAATTAATTCCATCACCTACACTAAATCAGGCATCTTCCAATGGATAAGTCTTGGATAACCAAACATCGGTTGTCACAGGAGTATAGGGATGGTTTAGAAATCTTTTTGAATTTCGCTTTCGCGAATAATCATGAAGGAGAGCAAATAATTTGTCCATGTCCAAAATGTGGATTCAAGAAATGGCTGTATAGGGATGATGTGTACGAGCACTTGCTTCGCAAGCCATTTCCCACAACCTACACTGTTTGGTATCGACATGGAGAGCGCCTCATTGCTGAATCTTCTCAGAGTGCAAATGCAGTAGTGCAGAACTATGATCATACAAGAGCATTTCGAGATCTGGTTAATGATGCTTTTGGTGTTTGGTGAACGCGCAGTCGTTGTGATGCGTTTCACACAAATAACTAACAAAGCTAACAAAAGCTAGGGTAGATCGTATTCCAAGGGTCTTCTAAGATTGACTACTTCAAAACTGGCAGAATACTCGAATGCAGACAAGTTGTGCGTGGTGTGAGTTCCACGACTTCTAATTCTAAGAAATGCAGAGAAAATTAAAAATTAAACTAAAGCAGATTGGAAATTAGGGTTTGAAAACAAGGATGACAGACGAACTTAGACTTTGAATCCCCTTCGTTCCCCAGAGCATTGGCAATCAACAGATCAGCGGATTTCGATTCTCATTCAATCAATTACTAAGACACCACCATAACTCCTTACCCTTAGGTTTAAGACCGGCGAACGTTCGCTCTATCCGTTCTAACTACCAAGATTAACTAGCCGCCCAGGTACGGTCGCCTCTCGCAACGACTTAATTAACTGGTGCAATTACTAATGATTTATGAGTTACTCTTGCAGTGGATTAACCCTAACCGGTTCCAACGAAAGGCACGCTCCAATTATAAGGTTAATTGTTCAATTCGATGTTCTAAAGTAAGGCGAGCGTTCGCTTCTATCCTTAGCTTAACAAGAATCTAATCTAGGTGATCAATCTAGACAAGAAACATGAACAAGGAAGAACAAATCAAACATGAAAGAGAACTGATTGAACTTCGAATCTAATCACCGTTGATCCGTGACCGCTTTAAAGCCCTGGGTCACCTAGGGTTCATCTCGTCTAAGCTCTAACGAGTTTAGCTACGCATATTCATCACAAAAGAATCAAAGACAATGAAAGAGTTCATCATACAAAGGAAGAACAGAAAAGAATCAGAAAAACCTAATTAAGACGACTCCGGCAGAACTTCGATCTTCCGGCAGACTGCAATCCTAGCTCCGAGTCTTCGAGATGGAAGGGATGGCGTCACGATCTCTTTCCGGCTCTTCGAACTCTAACTCTTTGCTTCAGAACTTGAGAGGGTTCTCTAAATTCTGATTATGGAAAAGTATTATTATGATCTGATTATGTTCGTCCCTTTATTGGGCCGCCGGGTTAAGTATTTATACTTAACCCTAATCAGCCGGATTTCTTCTAATATTTTCACCGAAAATATTGAAGGATTTTTGGCGAAAATTCCTTTGCAAATGAGGGGTTCCACCGGCTGATTCTCCTGGACTTCATTCTCGGTCGAAGACTTGATCGATTTCGCCGAAAATTCCTTCAGTTGCCAACAGCCGATTTGTGATGATATTTTCGCCGAAAATACAAGGGTATTTTTGGCGAAAATTCCTTTGTATCCAGGGCAGGAATTTTCTTGAACTTGATTGGCTCATTTGATTGATTCCGGTTCAGTTCCTCGATGTTCCAATGCCTTAGACACGTCCTTGGTTACTTATTCGACGGCAAAAACCTGTGCTAACATAAAAACACTAGAAAACCATCAAATAGACCCGAAACGGGCCAAGGTAACACAAATGGCACGAGATAGGGCAATCGATTGAATATTTGTTATTCTACCCTAAAAACCATGTCTTAAGCAAAGAAATGTCGCTTAATGAGGCTGATAATCACGTCAAATCGAGTGTCATCAAATACCCCACACTTAAGCTTTTGCTTGTCCTCAAGCAAACTGAATAGAAACGCTCATGTTCACAAATGATAAGATCGATTAAATTGGAGCTCAATCAAACACAATGAATTATTAGACAGATCGATCCTAGAACAAGAAACCTAACATGCATACAGATCAGCCAAACTACCTGGTCTCACTAATAAACTGCACACGACAAGTAGTTAGCAACCAATTATACACGAATTTGACCTGACCGACCAGACTCCTCACACAGGATATATATAGTACAATGGGAACTCTCACTCTCTGTGTTTAAGGACGTGTTTCTGCTCTCGATCATTTTCTGTTACCGAATTCTGTCATAGGTTTGCATTTCGACCACATCTCCACCACTGTGACAACACGAGTATCTAGTCAAGAAGGACTTCCCTGCTAGGACCGTAATGAATTCTACACTACTCGGGTTTATTTAAAGAGATGGATGATGGGAATGTATGATGATGGCTTTGTGCGGTGTGGCTTTCGACTAACTTCCCTCGAATCTAATCTATGGCTTCCTACCGTCTAACCAAACACGGGTGGAATGATGAACGCTCGTCCTATGATACCCTCAAGCAACCTAGCACTTATTCTTTTTCTTTACACGATTTTTCTTTCTTTTCAACTTTCCTTTTGACTTCGTTCTTCCATTTGTAGGGAGAAGAACGTTTTATTGAACTAGAAACTTTGAAACTTTTCTGATTTTTCTTTTCTTCACTGAATTTTCAAAATTTTCTTTCTTTTCTTACTTTACTTTACTTTTTCTTTGTGCCGATTTTCTTTTAGTTGCTAGAGGGATTTACACG
The DNA here is from genome assembly GCA_034768395.1 of Linum lewisii. Classification (NCBI taxonomy): domain Eukaryota; kingdom Viridiplantae; phylum Streptophyta; class Magnoliopsida; order Malpighiales; family Linaceae; genus Linum; species Linum lewisii. Next base: position 11,393,164 of record CM068296.1, on the reverse strand, counting down.
TCTGGACATATTAGCTAAGACCACATGTTTAATGGCTATAGGCAGGTTACCACAAACCGACTTCCGGTAGGTCAATCTAGAACTACAACCACAGGGGATCAACGGGGAATGAAAGAAATGGGAAATGGCTGTAATGTATTATCGAACCGAAAGAACAGGCCAAGCTCAAGGGTCTAAACCTAATGGATTTATCGTTTGGTAGGCTATCTGGCTTAGTAGCTGAATCTAGGTGCCCCTATCCTTCTAGAACTCGTGTCATCGTGTGGTCTCGAGTAGGTCTCATGCAAATTCTAACTCATTCAGGCAGACAAAAAACCACTCAGAAAGAATTAAAATTGCAAGTTACGTGCAATGGATCAAAAGCTCACAGTTGGTTTGCTAGTCAGATTCAGTCATTTTCATGCAATCAAGGCTACAAACTACAAGTGTGATTTCAAAATTCTGTTCTGACTAGGCAATTTAGCATCAAAGTATACAAGTTGGTTCTCAAGTTCTAGGTTAAGCAGTCTAAGCATCATTATGAAGGGTTGAACAACAACTTAACATCAAAAATCAAGAACTGAGCCATTCTAATGCTAGAGAGACTGGAATGGAATCACGAGGCACACAAAAACACAATTCAAGGGCAATCAAGTTCATGCAAGGTTCTCTAGCATCCTACCCCACACTTAAATCGGACTGTGTCCTCACAGGACTAATTCTAGAGTTCAGAGTGAAGTAGAAGAACCTGGACCGAGATGATTGGTGTAGGGGATGAGCACGGGTCCTCGGAGCGGAGGGAATCTACCGAAACGAAGCAAAGGGAATCTCCCTACTGCCTACAAAACAAAAACAAATGAAACATAAAAAGGAAACCGGGACAAGTGTCCCGGATCCACACAGAAAAAAGTTGGATCGAAATCCGAAAAGAATAAATAAAAAGAAAGGACAAGGAAAAGGACACCACCTGATCATGGCTGGTCAGGGGCGTCGGGGGGTGGAAAGTGGAGGTGCTCACCGAGCTGACGTTGCCACACCAGCTGTGCCTCATACCGCCTGTCGGCGCGGCGCATATGCTGCTGCATAATAGTCCATCTCGCCTCTTGAGTGGCGTTGTCAGTGATGCGCCACTCCTGCAGTCGCTCATACAACTCACCAACATCTGCGGGGTGGTGTCGGGGCTGATGGGTCGGCGCCTGGTATGGATCGGGAATGTGTGGCGGCGAGTGGTGTGCATACCCCGCCTGATGGTGTGGCGAGGGTATATAATCTTAGAATTCTGGCGGCGGCTGGGGCTGTTGCTGCTCAGCATCATCTTCTTCCTCCGACTCGACCACAGGCTAGAGTGGAGGATCGCTGCTACATGGGGACTGAGGTCCAGCTCTAAGTCGTATTCGACTGCCAAATCTCCTCCAACGGTCCTAACTTGGCGTCGTGGAATGTTCGGGCCATATTCATGGCTGATGCCAAAGGAGATGATGAGCTGACCTATGAAGTTACCCCCCAGGAGTCTGCGAGGTGGCGTCCACCTCCTGGTCTTCTGGCGGAAGATGCGTGCCAGCACCCAGCCGGGGTGGAGAGGGTAGCTCTCTCGGATGGCTCGAAGAAGCATAAGCTCCTCCTTGAGGATATGGTGGCGATCCTTGTCTGGAACATACAAAAGCGATCTACGCCAAACCACATGAATAAATTTAAAGAGTGGGTGAGAGAGGGACTTAACAGAGTCATGGCCCATGAGGTGATCACCAGACACTCCAGTCATATGGCTCCAGAGGGCGTGGTACTCCTCGTCGTCATCATCGTCGCCCCAGCCTAGGTGATGATCGTGATAATGCTCGTAGGGGATGCCTAGATGAGCAGCAAACTCATCGTAGGTGAGCTGCCTGTACACCCCACCAAGATAGAAGGTCACAACCTTCTGGCGCTGCTTCCTCTTGTGCTCATCTAGATCAAAGGCCGCCCAGAACTCCTGGAGAGCAATGTCTGGGAAATCGGCAGCTATGGTGGTCAGCTCTAGGAGGCCGGCCGGTGCTAGGGCGTCATGCACATTCGGTGGTAGTCCTCGTCGTGCTCGGAGAGGGACTCCATGGAAAGAGGGCGCACGTCAGCTCCACGAATGTGCTGGATCTTCTGGAAGCACTCGAAGTAGAAGTCAGGAAGACGAGCTAGAGTGCGTTGGTATCCAGCCCGGCGAGGTAGTGCGGGTGGAGGACTCAGAATGACGGGTGTGACGGGGTGGCAGCTCCAGAGCTCGAGGCGCCATCAAGTCGCGCCTTAGTCCTGCGCTCATAAGTGGTGTTCCTAAAACCAGAGCGAAACCAGATTAGTCAACTAAAACCCTACCCCACACTTAGTAGAAAAACTCAATTTCACAAAGAAATGAGGAAAACTAAGTGGGGTAAGCAAAGCAGAGTAACCGGTAATCATAGATAGTAAAATACATGCTTAGGAACAGCCAGAATCGGATAAGCACAATCAGAGTTCAAAAAGTCAAACCGACATTCAAAAAGTCAACACTATAGCATAATGAACCCTAATCATGGCAAGACTACCACAAAGCGGGGAACGACGGTGAAATAGGATCTCAGATGGAAAACACAATAATCTGAACGAGAATGAACACATACGGCAACCAAATGATCAAAAACAGTTCATGGTCAAACCGACATTTCTCACAAGTCAACATAACAAAGAATCAATCGTATGCATAGCAACACATGATCAAATGATATGGAAATTAAGCACGAAACTCCCTAAACATGCTAGAACAGTTCAACAAGTTCAACTAACCTAGTTCACACGAAATCAGTCGGTACGCAAATCGAGGCAAACCGAAAAGTCAACCGAAAGTCAACCCCGATGAAATTCAGCAATCCATATGTCAAAAGATTCGTATTGAAAAGTTCTACAACTTACCTTGAAGCCATGGATGCTAAAAACGAATGGTTTGGGAGAAATCGGTGAAAAACTCTGAAAACAAGGGTTTCGGTGAACTGGAGCTATAGAGCTCCGATTCGAACGTTCTAGGGCTCAAAATGATCGGAAGGAAGAGGGTAGTTGAGCGGCGGCGGCGGCAAACGGTGGCGGCGGTGAGAAATAGTGGTGGCGGTCGGTGATTTTGAAAAACAAAGGGGATTGGTTTATTTTTTCGGGTGAAATTTTCGAAAAAAGGGAAAGTGGGGAGAGAGAGAGGGTAGACCGGAATTTAAGTGGAGGATTGGGTGATTTTCAAAAGGATTTTCGGCGAAAATAAGAGGGTGTTTTCGCCGAAAACAAACGTTCAAATGCATTGCCGGCTGTCAAATAGATTTTCGCCGAAAACACTCAACTTTTCAAACCGAATATATGGAACAGGAGATCGGGTTCGAAAAATTCAAAAGGCGATTTCGCCGAAAATAGGGGTGATTTCGCCGAAAATTTTGAACTACTCGGGTGAAAATATTTTCGCAAATCCGACCAACTTCAGAAAATCACAGTTAAATCCACAAAAATCGGAACGACCTCAATCAACTTGCGACTGACACTACGACACGCAGTCTACACACGAAAAATAAGAAAACAAAGAAACTGCCCACTATTGGCTCCCCGAACCGACTCTAAAACACTAAGGTTGACACAAATAAAAAACGGACTCCACCGTGGGTTGCCTCCCACGAAGTGTTCTTTTATTAACGTCCTTGAGCTGGACGATACCTGGACAGTATTAGGAGATATCCCAACTCAGATTCTCTTTACGCTCGCGTCGGAGTCCATGAAGTATAGCTTCAGGACTTCTCCGGTAAGCGTGAATCTCTTCCCGTTCGCATGCAAGGCTTGGTACGTCCATGGGGAAGATGATCAATGATCTTGAACGGTCCGAACAGCTCTCTGGAGAGGTCATCCTTTTTGAGTGTTACGATGGAAGGAATGAGGACTGTCGGCTTCTTCTTTTCTTTTATCTCCGGCTTGGTATCACCAGGGATCGGTGATCGTCAGTATTTCTTTAGGAGATGCTTTCGGCTTCTCCCTCCATACTTGTTCTGGCACCGGTTTCTCAGAATGATTTAAATGGTGCAGCTGGCTCGGTTGAAGACGGCGGACTTTTTGGCCTCCAGACCATTTGGGTCTTCGTCTTTTGTTCTTTCCCCGAGGTCTGCTCGGTTTTGTGCCGGTGGTTAGAAGAGGTTTTGCAGTTCCTTCTTCTTCTTCTTGAGCGGCTTTTGAACCGAAGTTTCTGGCTTCTTCTTAATAACCTGTTCAATATCTGTAGCAACAACTGATCTAGAGACACTGGAAGAAGCATTGTAACGGAGTTGATCGGAGTCAACTCCACAGTTTCGACAGCTAGGCAGTGAGATTCTTCATTCTTAGAGTCATATTTCATGCTATCTTTAAGACGGAACGTTTTCGTTTCTTTACCGACCCTTAGAGTTAAAGAACCATTTGGAACGTTAATATTCATTTCAGTAGTAGCCATGAAAGGTCGACCTATGAGAATGGTTAGAATCATCCGTACTAGTATCCATAATCACATAGTCAGCTAAGAACGTGAACGGACCACATTTAGTAACAACGTCTTTAATGTAAACATCCCAGTTCTGATTAATCGGGTTGATCTGAATTGTTGGTCGGTTCCTTGTTGATTAAAGCTAGGTAGAATTTAAGTCGAATTAAATTATTTAGTTTCTCTAATTTATTTTACCCCAATTAATGAGAATCAGACCTTTCGAGTTAGGTAGTTTCGAGTTAACCGTCAAGTCGGGGTCCCGAACCAATTGGTCGAACCAATTTGATCCGACCCAAGCTTGGGTCAGCTGCCCATTAAATTGGCCAAGTGGGAGAGATGGGCTCAGCCCGTTTCTTGCTGTAAATGGGAGAAAGAGGGCTGTCGGGTTAATCAAATGGGAAGGGAATTTGGGTTTCGGCTTGGTTATTAAGGAAGAAAGGGAAAGGGCTTCGAGCCCGTTCAGCCAATGGGAAGAAGGGTTTTGGCTGGGAAAAAAAAAATAGAAAGGGGAGAGAGGGGGGCGGTTATGTTTTGGGCTGCACGAGAATTGAGGATGAACGGGAGAAGGTTTGGCGGCTTGAGTCGGGGGAACTGAAGAAGGAGCTTGGCTCCGATGCGGACGTTGGAGAAAGGGGGGATCATCGGCGGCGGCACTCAAGCTTGGACGTCGAGGTGTGTGACGAGAGTCGGAAAGCGCAGCTCCGGCCGGCGATCTGGAAGACGAGAGAGAGAAAAGGCGTCGGCGGTGGTTCTAATAAGAAACCGGGGAAGTGGCGATGATGACAGCGTTAGTTCTTGGGTTTGGGGGCTCGGATCTCTGGTTGCGATGGCGGCGGGATTAGAAGGCGGGCGGCGGCTAAATCTGAAGGTGGCGGCGACGTTTTTCACAGATTCCAAGGTAGAGGGAGCGGCGGCGACGGTGGCCGGAGTCTTCACCGGCGGCGAATGGTTCGTCGGAGAAGAAGCGTGACCAAAGGTCAACCCTGAACAAGTTCAGGGATTAAAGAGCATTTACTGAAAGATAAGTGGCTGTTTGGTGATTTCTGTTAACCTGTGGTCCTTTTGGAAGTTTGACACTAAGGGTCCGTTTGGCAGATCAGCTTTTGGAACGAGTTGGCAGTCCAGAGTTTTGGGCGTAACTCCTTCGTTAGAGTCTCGATTGACGAACCGTCAGGACCAGTGGAATCAGGACAGCGAGACGAACGTTCTAGGACAGAAGTCAGGGGCTGTATTTAGGCTAAGGTGAGGGCTTAGCGTTGTGTAAGTAGTTTGGGGCAGCGTGAGGAGTTTCAATTGGACCTAGAACAAAACCTAGGTTATGCATGAAAATTATGAGCGTAAAAGGGGATAAACTGTTCTGTGAATGTGCTTGATTGCTATTGTTGATTGCCGTGATTGATTGTTGTTGTTGATTGATATGATTTGTGGTTGGGTGTGAACTGAAGTGAATTAAGTAATGGATTGACTTAGGAATGAGAATTAGGATGGTGGGGAAATGAGTGCGGGTGCTATGATATTATGTATTGTCGGTTGTGGATGCAGGAGAGTTGCCCTGCCAATGGGGGTCGCTCTGAATAAGAGGAACAGGTGGGTGCCCCCTAGACTATGACATGGCCTCCCCTTGTACTTGCGGGGTGGGGGTGGCCGGTGAGCTAGCCGGTTACCTTTGTTGATTGTTGTTGAGATGTGACGGGGGCGGGGGATTGGATGGAATACGTGTGCGTGGTAAATTGGTGTTGTAATGTGAACGGTTGTGTGGTTGTGGTTGTGGTTGTGGATGGATTGTGAGGGGTTTGGGAAAAGTTCTATGTTAAAACTTGTATGTGAAAGTAGAACCTGAAGGAGCCCACACTGCCCCACCGAAATACCGATGGTTTGAGTCTGATTCACTGGGGTGAATCCCTTGGTTGGGTATCAAGGGATGGTTGTCGTTCTCCTTAGTGGAAGGATCCCTTGAGGATGCGTCGGATGTCGTTCTCCTTCGTGGAAGGATCCCTAGTGGATGCGTTGGTTGTGTGATGGCCGGCGGGGGGTGGTGTGGTTTAACTCCTTGGCGCTAATAACTCACCTAGATAATATGAATGTGTATGTTCGTGTTTACTTGGGGTCGTGGTAGTGGCTTGATTGATGGATGTGATGTGATGATGCTGTGTGTGCTGTGGATTGATGTATTACTTCGGTGTTGATTCTATCGTTATGAATTGTGCTTGAGAACGAGAACTGACCAACGTGATCACCTAGACTGCTTTTAGGGAATTAAAATATGGAAAGGGGGGTGGGATGGTTCCATTGTTGAATGTCTTGTGCGGGTTGGGACCGCTCCATAGGGGTAGGACAACGTCTAGGTAGGCCCAGTGGGTTCACTCAGTTTCATTAGGAAACTGATCCCCTCTTAGTCTTTTCTTTTCAGTTGGAAGTAGGGGGTGAGTTTGGGAGCAGCAGTTGTTGGGTTGTTAGCAGTGGAGCTTGGAGTGAGCTAGAAGACTGAAGGATGGTGACCGAGGACTTGGACGGTGTTTTTGGTGTTTTAATCAGTTGACGTTTTGGGGATTTTGGGGAACCATTTATGTTGAGAAATGAGTTTGGGAAATTGTTATTCGGGGTTTTGGGTTTTGGTTTTGAACTATGGAAGCTTCCACTTAGCGTTGTTTTATTTTATTTTATTGTGATTTAATGAGATTCTTTAGATTTGATTTTGTACTTTAATCCCGTGACACCTTATTCCCGGTCTAACCAATGGGTTCGACCCGGGCGATTCGGGTTGGGGTGTTACAAGGGTATCAGAGCCTGGTTTGTTTTCTACTGCATAGGTGAACTGTTATTTTGTTAGAGGATTAGCTACCCTCTAATGGAAAGGATAGAACATCGATACAGTACTGACATTCCAGGAGTCTTTCAAATGATTTTTTTTATTGGGGTTGGGGATTTTGAAATGGAAGTGAGTTCGGATTTTGGAAATGGAAGTGGGTTTTAAGAAAGAGAGATGATTTGAAAATTTGGTCAAATGGGAGCGTTTTGGTCCTCGGTCCTCCTAAGTCCGAAGAAACCAAAGAGACGAAGTGTCGTAGCTCTGAGAAGGTGGATTAGTGGAATGGGGTGTTGGACATGGAGAAGTGAATGGCAGTAGAAATGGAAACAATAATTAATTGGGGGTGTTAATTACCATGAGATTCAAGGAAAGAGTTAGTAGTACTAGATTTAGTCAATGGTCGTATCCTAGGTGTTGAAGCTTAAAGGAAAGTTCCTATAGTTTTGAGTGTTAATGCAATTAGATGGAAGTTGTTGAAGTGGTTTCAGAAGTATGGTGTGGAGGGTAGACGACGTTTCGCGAGGCTTGAAGTTGTGGAGTAAGGCTAATGATAAGAAGCGGAAGTTTGCACGCTACGTGGCTAAGTGCTGAGTGGAGGTTTGTGATTTCGGGACGAAATCCTTTGAAGTTGTGGAGAGTTGTAAACATCCCAGTTCTGATTAATCGGGTTGATCTGAATAGTTGGTCGGTTCCTTGTTGATTAAAGCTAGGTAGAATTTAAGTCGAATTAAATTATTTAGTTTCTCTAATTTATTTTACCCCAATTAATGAGAAAACAGGGCCTTTCGAGTTAGGTAGTTTCGAGGTTAACCGTCAAGTCGGGGTCCCGAACCAATTGGTCGAACCCAATTTGATCCGACCCAAGCTTGGGTCAGCTGCCCATTAAATTGGCCAAGTGGGAGAGATGGGCTCAGCCCGTTTCTTGCTGTAAAATGGGAGAAGGAGGGGCTGGTCGGGTTAATCAAATGGGAAGGGAATTTGGGTTTCGGCTTGGTTATTAAGGAAGAAAGGGAAAGGGGTTCGAGCCGTTCAGCAATGGGAAGAAGGGTTTGGCTGGGAAAAAAAAAAATAGAAAGGGGAGAGAGGGGGGCGGTTTTTGTTTTGGGCTGCACGAGAATTGAGGATGAACGGGAGAAGGTTTTGGCGGCTTGAGTCGGGGAACTGAAGAAGGAGCTTGGCTCCGATGCGGACGTTGGAGAAAGGGGGGATCATCGGTGGCGGCACTCAAGCTTGGACGTCGAGGTGTTGACGAGAGTCGGAAGCGCAGCTCCGGCCGGCGATCTGGAAGACGGGTGAGAGAAAAAGGCGTCGGCGGTGGTTCTAAATAAGAAAACGGGGAGTGGCGATGATGACAGCGTTAGTTCTTGGGTTTGGGGGCTCGGATCTTGGTTGCGATGGCGGCGGGATTAGAAGGCTGGGCGGCGGCTAAATCTGAAGGTGGCGGGGGGGACGTTTTCACAGATTCCAAGGTAGAGGGGAGCGGCGGCGACGGGTGGCCGGAGTCTTCACCGGCGGGCGAATGGTTCGTCGGAGAAGAAGCGGGGACCAAAGGTCAACCCTGAACAAGTTCGGGATTAAAGAGATTTACTGAAAGATAAGGGTTTGTTTGGTGATTTCGGGTTTAACCTGTGGTCCTTTTGGAAGTTTGACATAAGGGTCGTTTTGGCAGATCCGCTTTTGGAAGAAGTTGGCAGTCCGAGTTTTGGGCGTAACTCCTTCGTTAGAGCTCCGATTGACGAACGTCAGGACCAGTGGAATCAGGACAGCGAGACGAACGTTCTAGGACAGAAGTCAGGGGCTGTTTGATTTTAGGCTAAGGTGAGGGCTTAGCGTTGTGTAAGTAGTTTGGGCAGCGTGAGGAGTTTCAATTGGGACCTAGAACAAAACCTAGGTTATGCATGAAAATTATGAGCGTAAAAAGGGGATAAACTGTTCTGTGAATGTGCTTGATTGCTATTGTTGATTGCCGTGATGATTGTTGTTGTTGATTGATATGATTTGTGGTTGGGTGTGAAACTGAAAGTGAATTAAGTAATGGATTTGACTTAGGAATGAGAATTAGGATGGTGGGGAAATGAGTGCGGGTGCTATGTATTATGTATTGTCGGTTGTGGATGCAGGAGAGTTGCCCTGCCAATGTGGGGGTCGCTCTGAATAAGAGGAACGGGGTGGGTGGACCCCTAGACTCATGACAGGGGCCTCCCCTGTTACTTGCAGGTGGGGGTGGCCGGTGAGCTAGCCGGTTACCTTTGTTGATTGTTGTTGAGATGTGACAGGGGCGTGGATTGGATGGAATACGGTGGTGCGTGGTAAATGGTGTTGTAATGTGAAACGGTTGTGTGGTTGTGGTTGTGGTTGTGGATGGATTGTGATGGGTTTGGAAGTTCTTGTTAAAACTTGTATGTGAAAGTAGAACCTGAAGGAGCCCACACTGCCCCACCCGAAAATACGATGGTTTGAGTCTGATTCACTGGGGTGAATCCCTTGGTTGGGTATCAAGGATGGTTGTCGTTCTCCTTAGTGGAAGGATCCCTTGAGGATGCGTCGGATGTCGTTCTCCTTCGTGGAAGGATCCCTAGTGGATGCGTCTGGTTGTGTGATGGCCGGCGGTGGTGGTGTGGATAACTCCTTGGCGCCTAATACTCACCTAGATAATATGAATGTGTATGTTCGTTTTACTTGTGGTCGTTGGTGGTAGTGGCTTGATTGATGGATGTGATGTGATGATGCTGTGTGTTGTGTGGATTGATGTATTTACTCGGTGTGATTCTATCGTTATGAATTGTGCTTGAGAACGAGAACTGACAACGTGATCACCTAGACTGCTTTTAGGGAATTAAAATATGGAAAGGGGGGTGGGGATGGTTCCATTGTTGAATGTCTTGTGCGGAGTTGGGGGACCGCTCCATAGAGTATGGACAACGTTCTAGGTAGGCCCCAGTGGTTTCACTCAGTTTCATTAGGAAACTGATCCCCTCTTAGTCTCTCTTTTCAGTTGGAAGTAGGAGTTGGCTTGGAGCAGCAGTTGTTGGGGTTGTTAGCAGTTGGAGCTTGGAGGGCTAGAAGACTGAAGGATGGTGACCGAGGACTTGGACGGTGTTTTTGGTGTTTTAAAACAGTTGACGTTTTGGGGATTTTGGAACCATTTTGTTGGAAATGAGTTTTGAAATTGTTTCTGTTTTGGTTTTGTTTTTGAACTATGGAAGCTTCCACTTCTTGTTTTTTTTATTTTTTGGTTTAATGGTTCTTATGATTTGATTTTGTACTTTAATCCGTGACACCTTATTCCCGGTCTAACCAAAAGGGTTCGGACCGGGCGATTCGGGTTGGGGTGTTCATTTCTCTCCTTAGGGGTTTTAAGTGATCTACCAAAGACAAGTTGTATACTAGGCTTCAAGTTCTCCTAGGTTTAACTTTTCAAAAGGCTCATGGCATGACATTAAAGACGCCCAGATCAACCAAGCAACGTCAACCTCAACATCGTTAATGACCAAAGGTAAAGTAAAAGAACTAGGATCAGATAACTTTTGCTGGATATGGAGAGCAGGTTTTTAAACAAGTCAGGTATCCTTCCTTGTTTCCTTCATGCCAGGCTCGATCCTTGCATTTGGCAGCAATGCTCTTGGAAAAAAGGGGGCTTCACACGTACGGTGCAAGAGGGGGGTCACTCCCCTTAGGCGCCGGTTCCTGTTCTCCTTCTTCCTCCGGAGTTTCAGCGATCCTGCGTAAAACAGAACAAGCATCAACAATTAAGTTTGGGAGTTTTCGAGCAGTTACCATCTTGGCTTGCTCCTTTCTCGGATTTGGCTCTGTCTGGCTTGGAAGTTGGCCAAATGGTCGACCAGATGCTTGCATGCTTGAGATGTTGTTCACGGCTTGCTCAATTCTTTGTCCAGATGCTATCTGTTCTTGATTGAGAAGAGCTTGAGCCTTGAACTGACTGTCATGATCATCGAGTCTGGTGATGATTTGGCTGAGATTCTATCCAGGTCACTGACATTGTTCTCTCTTTGATGTTGCTGCCCTGGATAGGTATTATTAAGATATTGATTCTGGCGATTGCCAGGAGCAGTTCCATAATTACCCGGATTGCGATGCGGCGGCTGGTAGACACCTGCCGGCAGATGGTTAGGCTTCTGATCCTAAGCTGGACCAGCCGGGCGGTTATTCTGGTTCTGGTTATGGTTGGCGCCGGCATTGTAGGGAGGTCTGTCTTGATAGTTCCCTTGCTGTCTGAAGTTACGGTAGCCAGCATAACCATTCTGATTATTAACGAAGCCTTGTTGAATGAAATTTACCTCTTCGGCAGACCAGACTTCTGCCTTACCAAAATTCTGACAACGGCCTCCGTTATGTGCGCTAGCTCCACACCACTCGCAATCGGCAACGTAGACAGAGGCTGCCGGCGGCTTGATCGGTGTGGTAGACTTCTTCAAATGCTTCTCTACTTCTGCTTTGATTGTAGCTTCGAGATCGAGCTTGCTCCTTGATCCTTCAGATTGTCGTTCCCAGTTCCTTGACTTGGAAGCACAGTTTGCGAAGTGAAGAAGAGCAACTTCAGGTGTTAGTGTAGTGCAATCCCCTTCAGCTAGAGAATTGACCTACTTGGCAGATTCTTCTCGAAGTCCTCGAGAAAAAATTTCAGCTAACTGCCTCTGCTCGAATCCATGATGAGGGCAGGTGTAGAGAAGTTCTTGGAATCGATTCCAAGTATCATACAAGCTTTCTCCTTCTTTCTGGGAGAATCTGGCGATGCTGTCCTTGATAGCAGTTGTTCTGGCCGGAGGGAAGTATTCTTCAACGAAGTCCTGAGCCAGAGTATCCTAATCAGTGTAATAGCCAGGTGGTTTGCCAGTAAGCCACCTCTTAGCAGGTCCTTTCAGAGAGAACGGGAAAGCTCTCAGACAAAGAGTGTTTTTGTCGAGGTTTCCGCTCTTGAAAGTGTTGTAGAGATCAAGGAAGTCTGCAAGATGAGTGCACGGATTGTCTAGGGGCCTGCCTTCAAACTGTAAATCCCTAGAGATCATAGTCAAGAATGGAATCTTGATCTCATAGTCAGGATCTCCTTCAATGCGCGGAACGGCAATGGCAGATCGAACACTAGTCGCGCTCAGCTTGTTGTAGTCTGCTAGACTCTTCTGTGCAGGTGGTGGCGGCGGCGGTGGATCGCCATTCAGTGGTGGTGGTGGTAATCTATCGTCCATGGCAGGAGATGGAGGAGGTGAGAGTGACTCGGTTATGAAGCGGATGAAGATGACGGTACAGGTGAAGATGGAGATGAGGAACTCTCCTTCAGTTCCTCGATCTTGATCGGAGTGATGAATGGATTGGATCTGCCTTTCTTCAGAATCTGTGATCGTAGAGGTGGAGCAGAACTGCCTGGTCTCTCTGCACTCTTAGCCTGTTCGGTTTGAGAGCGAGTCCAAGGACGGTGAGGCATACACCTGTAAACCTACAGATAACAAAGACAAACAAAACCAGTGTAAAATCGAAGTGGATGGAAAGGTGAAAGATGGAAAGTAGAAGAATAAATTGCCAGTTCTTCTTTCGAACAATCAAAAGAAGTCCCCGGCAACGGTGCCAATTTGGTGAACGTGCAGTCGTTGTGATGCGTTTCACACAAATAACTAACAAAGCTAACAAAAGCTAGGGTAGATCGTATTCCAAGGGTCTTCTAAGATTGACTACTTCAAAACTGGCAGAATACTCGAATGCAGACAAGTTGTGCGTGGTGTGAGTTCCACGACTTCTAATTCTAAGAAATGCAGAGAAAATTAAAAATTAAACTAAAGCAGATTGGAAATTAGGGTTTGAAAACAAGGATGACAGACGAACTTAGACTTTGAATCCCCCTTCGTTCCCCAGAGCATTGGCAATCAACAGATCAGCGGATTTCGATTCTCATTCAATCAATTACTAAGACACCACCATAACTCCTTACCCTTAGGTTTAAGACCGGCGAACGTTCGCTCTATCCGTTCTAACTACCAAGATTAACTAGCCGCCCGGGTACGGTCGCCTCTCGCAACGACTTAATTAACTGGTGCAATTACTAACAATTTATGAGTTACTCTTGCAGTGGATTAACCCTAACCGGTTCCTACGAAAGGCACGCTCCAATTATAAGGTTAATTGTTCAATTCGATGTTCTAAAGTAAGGCGAGCGTTCGCTTCTATCCTTAGCTTAACAAGAATCTAATCTAGGTGATCAATCCAGACAAGAAACATGAACAAGGAAGAACAAATCAAACATGAAAGAGAACTGATTGAACTTCGAATCTAATCACCGCCGATCCGTGACCGCTTTAAAGCCCTGGGTCACTTAGGGTTCATCTCGTCTAAGCTCTAACGAGTTTAGCTACGCATATTCATCACAAAAGAATCAAAGACAATCGATTGAATATTCGTTATTCTACCCTAAAAACCATGTCTTAAGCAAAGAAATGTCGCTTAAATGAGGCTGATAATCACGTCAAATCGAGTGTCATCAGTGTTATTCTAGAGGAGGTCACTACTGCAATACAAGCCTATGAAGATATTGTTATTGGTAATGAAGTAGAAAATGTTCTAGAAGATGATGATCACATGATTGCAGAGGATAACATGAGCTACCAGAATGACACAGAGGAGCCTGATGAGACCAATGTCAACTTTAGGGATTTAATGAAAGATGGAGAAGCACCCTTATATGAAGGATGTACAAAATTCTCAAAATTATCTTTCATCTTGAGGCTTTATCATATTAAGGGAATGCACAACATCAACGATAAAGCAATGTCGTTGATCGTTGAGTTGTTGCATGATGCTTTTGAGTTTGCCAACATACCGAAATCGGGATATGGTGCAAAGAAAATGATCTCAAAATTTGGAATGGGGTACACGAACATTGATGCATGTGAGAATGACTGTATGTTGTTCTAGGGGAATGATATAGAAGAGAGTGTTTGTAAGATTTGCAAGCAGTCCAAATACAAAGATGATGGGCCTGAGGATGTAATTCTAGAACATAAGAAAAAACGAAAAGCGATGAAAACATATCGCTACTTTCCCCTGATTCCGAGGTTGAGATGGTTATTTATGTGTCCTACAACAGCTAAGAGTATGGTGTGGCATTCTACAGAAAAAGTTAGTGACGGAATGGCAAGGCATCCACGAGATGGAGAAGCGTGGATAGACTTTGACAATAGATACCTTGAGTTTGCATCTGATCCTAGAAATATACGCCTTGGTCTTGCTACTGATGGCTTCAATCCGTTTGGGAATATGAGTCTTAGTCATAGTACGTGGCCTATTATTCTTATGCCATATAACACGCCTCCATGGGAATGCATGAAATCAACAGGTATGATTTTGTCAAGTATCATCCCTGGAAAGAAAGCCCCTGGCAATGATATTGATATCTACCTACAACCTTTAATCAATGAGCTCAAAATTTTGTGGGAAGGTGTAGAAGCATACGATGCAGCCAAAAAAGAGGTATTTCAATTGAGAGCTTCCCTAATGTGGACTATTAGTGATTTTTCCGGACTGTCCGTATTATCTGGTTGGAACACTTACACAGGGCAAGCTTGTCCAACTTGTAATTTCGACCAAGAATCGTTACCATTGGGAGGCAGTTTGAAAAACTGTTTCATAGGAAGTCGAAGTTTTTTGCCTGCAAATCATCCTTTCCGACAACAAAAGTCTAAATTCAATGGTGATGTCGATTTCAGAGAGCCAACCAAACTATTATCTGGCTCTAAAATACTCAAACAGGTGGAGAATGTCACTTTTGGGAAGACGAGTGAGAGTGAGAAGGGTGCACGCCAAAGAAGAAGTCCAGAAGTGATGGAGGAAACAAAAGGCAGACAGAACAATGGAAGAAGAAAAGTTGTTTCTTTCAATTGCCTTATTGGGAGTTCAATAAATTGCGACACAATCTCGATGTTATGCACATAGAGAAGAATGTGTGTGACAATATTCTTTACACTTTGATAAATGACAAAGATCGAAGTAAGGATCATCTGAAAGCAAGGATGGATTTGAAAATCATGAAAATTAGAAGAGAGTTATGGCTAAGACCAGATGGAAGAACTTGTCCAGCAGCTATATACACAGTGGGTAAACGAGAAATTCAAACAATGCTCGATACCTTGAAAGATATTTCCGTACCAGACGGATACTCGAGAAACATATCTCGGTGCGTTGATGTGGAACACCAGAAGATATTGGGTTTGAAAACTCATGATTGTCATATCTTAATGCATGAGTTATTACCTTTGTCCATTCGGAATGTATTGCCATCGCAAGTCTCTTCGGTATTGGTCAAATTTTGTTCTTGCATGAAGCAATTATGCTCAAAAGTGGTCCATGTTGAGGGTTTGGATACGCTACAACAACGAATTGCTGTAGCTCTGTGTCGTTTGGAAATGATATTTCCACCATCATTCTTTAAAGTGATGGTTCATCTAGTGGTTCATTTAGTCGAGGAAGTGAGACTTGGGGGACCATGCTATTATCGTTGGATGTACCCTATAGAAAGGTACAACTATCAATTTCAGTCTTCTGTATTATGCTGTCAATTCCAATAATCTATTACTACTGAACTTGTTTTCTTAATCAGATTTCTTGGGAAGTTAAAATCTTTTGTACGAAATCGGTCACAACCAGAAGGTTCAATTGCTGAACGATGGATTTCTGAAGAAATCACGAATTTCGCATCCCTATACTATGATGCTGGAGTCGAGACTAGATTCAACCGCGGATCTCGACTTCATGATCAAGTATTAGAAGATGATTCACGTGATTTGTCCATTCTTCCATCTATTGGGACAATTTTGGTAGTATAAATCACTTCCGATAGACAAATACAGAGTTGTTACAAGCGCATCGACATGTCCTTATGGGGTCCCAACTAGTCGGTCCATTTCTCAAGTAAGTATAATTCTTATTTGGAATTGTGACATGGTTAGTAATTCAACATGTTTAACGTATGTGAGTTTCAATAAAAACCATTCATTGTCACTTAGGGAGTTCCAAACTATTACAACACGACGACTTCGAGGAAAATCAACAGCAGAAATTGAGAAAGTTGTTCATAGAGACTTCGTACAATGGTTTCGGAGTCGGGTACGTGCTCTTCTATGTAATTCAACTGTTATTTGGTCGTAATAAAAATATGACATATAATAATCTTGTCAAACACTATTATTTATGTCAATTTAACAGATTCTTGACGATAACCAAGTAGTCCATTCCAAGGATCTAAGAGTGTTAGCTCGCGGTCCTCAACGACAATCAAAAA
Organism: Linum lewisii; assembly: GCA_034768395.1. NCBI lineage: Eukaryota > Viridiplantae > Streptophyta > Magnoliopsida > Malpighiales > Linaceae > Linum > Linum lewisii. Next base: position 11,376,607 of record CM068296.1, on the reverse strand, counting down.
GATATGTTGCTTATGATGTTAATGGTTATCGGTTTCGCATAGTTGCTCATGACAATCCCCTCAAAACTCAGAATAGTGGGGTATACGGCAACTATGAAACTCATAGTTACGCTAGTTCAGTGGACAATCGACCTCAAACAAGTGAACTGGCGTATTATGGCAAGTTGGAAGACATCATTGAGTTGAATTACTATGGAGAAATCTTCATGGTGTTATTCAAGTGCAAATGGGCTAATACGCACAATCCTAGATATGTGAAGAAAGATGGATTGGGGTTCACATCCATTAATTTCTCACATTTGCTATATACTGGAACTCGTTTAGACGATGAACCATAAATTGAAGCAAAAGATGCTCGAATGGTCTACTACATTCAAGATAAAGTGGACAAAGGATGGTGCATTCCCGTACATATCAAACCCAGAGATGTCTATGACATGGGTGATGAGGAAGGAAGCAATGTACATGAGTGTGAGATGTTTGGAAATCAAGAGTTGTCGGCTTTTGATGATTCCAATATTCTACCCCTAGTTAGGCCCGAAATAATCGCAGAGTTTGATTAGGGTTTGGTAATATATTCATTTAACTTATTTTAGTAAAAGTCAATCTATTTGGTACGTTTTACACATCTAATCCAATTAAATGTTTTTTGTTATACAGACATGTCTCCTTCAGGAAAGCATGAGGTGGAGCTCATCGATGGACGTGGAGTGAAGACTCTGGTCGCCATTCCTAGTAATCAGATGATGAGTCTTCCCCATGGGAAGAAGGTTGTCATTCCTTGGGGTGTTACAGGTAGGTATTGGTCCAGCTACGATCCTCGGACAGTTCCATGGTCAGCTCTCCAGAGACACCAACCTTCTCCCGATCACATACGTCGGGTGGCCGAATGTGTCTTATGGTGAGAAGGAAGCATTGGTCGCCGCTATATGGGTATGTATAAAACACTATTACTCTCAAACGACCTAGGTTATATAAATACTAATGTTTATAAAATTTGTTGTTGCAGAAAAGTATTGTCATTGAACCCGAGGAGGCAAAGGATAGAGCTCTTGACTATATCGTGAGTGATATAGGAAAGAAGTGGAGGGATTACAAAACGAAGTTGTGGGCGAATATAGTGACCCGGCCGTACAAAAGTTTTTTAAAGGCTGAAGCTACAAAGAACAACCAAGATTTCGACCCAAAAGCGTTTGTGGTGCCGCCGAGAGCGTGGGCACTAGAGAGGAGACCTCCTAATGTTCCTGCGCCTATGCGGACGCAATATGTGGACTTGAGGTTGAGCGAGCATATGGTGGTATGTAACGAAATATATGAATGATTTTCATTGAAGTAAATTTATTTCGTGATACAAATTGTGTTACTGAAAAAATCTTAATTTGTAGGAGCTTGTCTCGGCTTAACTCTTTGAGGAGGGCGAAATACCAATCACCCCACACTGGAGGGTCAAAGAAGTTGAGAGTGAGAGGATCAGAATTGGTAAGAGTTCATCCTAAAATCACCTTATTTAGTTAAATTATTTTTAAAAAAGGCCTAATACACAAATCTAGCCAAACCTTTTCAGAAGATGTCAAATCTAGCCAAGCCTTTTATCGTGACACATATCCGGCCAAACCTAAAATAAATGAGTCAAATCTAGCCATTTGACTAGTTTGACCACTAACGGTGACAGACCGTTTGCGTGAAGACGTTAGTTTTTCCAGGTCGGATGCCACCTATTCACGTTCGGATTATTTGTCCGTCCACGTCGGATGCCACGTTTCTAAGCCAATACACTAGGGTTTAATATAAATGGTTCTAAGCGCAGCCGTCGACGCTGCCTTATTGTCTCCGCTGAAAAAAAAATATCCTCCTTCTACGGCGTGCTACGACCAGCGGCAGAAATCAGACCTCTACAATCGAAAGAGAGGTTGCCGCAGTTGGCACTTCTTGTTCACCGATAGGCCCTCTTCAGTTCTTTCGAGCTGACCTATCTTCGAATCGTTCGTCGATGCCGCAGTCGGCACTTCTTGTTAACCGAGAGGCCCTCTCCACGTTCCTTCGAGCTGACCTATCTTCGGATCGTTCGTCGATGCCGCATGGAACTGAAGTTTCTATATTTCCCCAAATTCGTATTTTGGTGAACAAGGCTTAGCGTTCGATGGAAACGCAAGGTGGATCGAGTTCGGGAAGTACGTCAACGACGGTAGTATCCTACAAGCACAACCATCCGTGTGCAATCAACACTTCGTGGACAGGGAGAAACCCGTGGATTTTTTCCAAAAATAGGCTTGGGCCAAAATTCAATTCCCAAAATAGGCTCCATGTACGGTCAATTCCCAAAGTAGGCTTGTGTGTGCTGACTGGGCGCGTACATCGCCAAATTAAATGGCGATCATTGTTTATCGCCAATATAAATGGCGATTTAGCACCATCTGACACAACAGCACCAAAAATCGCCATTTATATTGGCGATTTCAGCACTGAAAATCGCCAATATAAATGGCGATTTTCCATGTCTGAAAGTCGCCATTTATATTGGCGATTTTTAGAGCAAAATCACCAATATAAATGGCGATTTTCAGCTGCTGAAACAGCAATTCAAAATCTGACACTTTACTTTCAAATAGAGTGAAATAGCACTTTGGCCTCTCTACTTTGTAAACTTAACAAATAGCCCCCTATTGTATAAACTGCTCTTTTTATCTTTCATTTTTTGATCAATTTGTATTTTGGGTCCTTCCATTTCAACTAACGCTTCATGACGTTAAATATGTGCACAATAGGCCGAATATATTTTCGTACGAAAAAATACATATATTTTAGCTATTTGGGTCAAGGGGACCCTGGGCCCGGGCCCAGGGTAGCCACCCCCTATCTTCGTCAGTGTTTCAAAAGGTGTTTATAATTGACTAATGTTACTCGTATAGTACTCATTAATTTAATTGGTGCGCATTACTATACGAGTAACATTAGTCAATTATAAACACCTTTCGAAATACGAACATAAAAATCTCAAAAAAGAATCTATGTGCACATATTTAACATCATGAAGCGTTAGTTGAAATGGAAGGACCCAAAATACAAATTGGTCAAAAAATGAAAGATAAAAAGAGCAGTTTATACAATAGGGGGCTATTTGTTAAGTTTACAAAGTAGAGAGGCCAAAGTGCTATTTCACTCTATTTGAAAGTAAAGTGTCAGACAAACTTTCCACTGTTTCAGCAGCTGAAAATCGCCATTTATATTGGCGATTTTGCTCTAAAAATCGCCAATATAAATGGCGACTTTCAGACATGGAAATCGCCATTTATATTGGCGATTTTCAGTGCTGAAATCGCCAATATAAATGGCGATTTTTGGTGCTGTTGTGTCAGATGGTGTAAATCGCCATTTATATTGGCGATAAACAATGATCGCCATTTAATTTGGCGATGTACGCGCCCAGTCAGCACACACAAGCCTACTTTGGGAATTGACCGTACATGGAGCCTATTTTGGGAATTGAATTTTGGCCCAAGCCTATTTTTGGAAAAAATCCGAAACCCGTGCCGTAAATTTTACTGTTGTCGGCATTGGAAGGTAGGTTCCATCTGGATTCATCTTAACAGATTTCGCTTCGGGACGTTTATTGGGGTTGTAAACTCATTGCAGGAGAAGAAGAATGATTGCGGGTTCTTCCAGTGGGTTGACGCTGTGAGCAGCGGAGAGGACGAAATCATAACCCAGTTGAAGATGGATAAGTGGAGTTTGGAGAAAAAGGTGGATGAGCTAGAGAACAAGGTTGGTGCTTTGAAGGCGAAATCAAGACGGAGGAAGGAACAACTGAACATCAACCACCAACGGATGGCAAATGTGATAGACGAATGTGTAGAGCTGGTGGCTGAAGTCCGAAAAGTCCGAGGGGTGCTGTCATCGCTGGAGCACTATGTCGCTAATGGCATTCGTCTGTTGATCGTTCTGATTGCTTGTTTTATGTACTATTTCATCGCGGCTAGATAACAACTTTGTGTAACACGTACAAGGACGGAACCCACGACATGTTGTCTGAACAACATCGTTCATTACATGAATATATTGTTTAGACCTACAACTCCATTGTTCAAGACAAGCTACATACATGTGAAGGTCGACTACCTCCGACTTCGGCTAGTACAAAAGCATGGTCGTTACTACCGACCAATATTGTCAAACACAGTTAAACCAACGGGTCTCATACCCCCTGTGTCCTACTGGGTGAGTACATGGAATCCCTGAGAGTGTAAAATACCCACAGCTGCATGTGTTGTTGCGCATGTCAACAACGTACCCATCCCCGTACTCGTTCACTTCACAAATGGAGTTGAGGGTGGCTGTAGTTATGCAGTTACGTGCTCTTATTTTACCATTCTCAATGACGGTGCGGATCCGTGGACAAATTGTATCCTTGCATCTGGAGAACATCTTATTCTTCTTCACAACACGCTTCATAGCGTTGATGACACTCGATTTGACGTGATTATCAGCCTCATTTAAGCGACATTTCTTTGCTTAAGACATTGTTTTTAGGGTAGAATAACGAATATTCAATCGATTGCCCTATCTCGTGCCATTTGTGTTACCTTGGCCCGTTTCGGGTCTATTTGATGGTTTTCTAGTGTTTTTGTGTTAGCACAGGTTTTTGCCGTCAAATAGCGTAGCCATGGACGTGTCTAAGGCGTAGGAACCTCGAGGAATCAAACCGGAATCGATCAAAGGAGTCAATCAAGTCAAACCGAAAATCTGCCATTCACACTTACAGTTTCGGCGAAACCAAGCTCCCAGATTCGGCGAAACCAGCAGTTCAAATCAGCCAGTGCCAAGTGAAGAATACCTTCGGCGAAAATGATCTCACAGTTTCGGCGAAATCAACAATGCAAATCAGCTGATGCCAAGTGAAGACTGATTTCGGCGAAACCATCAAGCTCTTCGGACCGAAAATGCAAGGCAGAGGAAACTGGCCATTTACACAAGCCAGTTTTTCCGAAACTACTCCTATGGTTTCGGCGAAAATAACAGCTCAGCCCGGCCCAACTAGGGTTAAGTATTTATACTTAACCCGGCGGCCGAATAAGGAAAATTTTGGATATCACACAATTCATAATTCTAAAAACACAATTTTTCGAGATCATTTTCTCTGAAAGTTCGGGAGCGAAGAGTTGGAGTTCAAAGAGCCGGATAGAGATCGTGACGCCATCCCTTCCATCTCGGAGAAACGGAGCTAGGAGTGCAACTTACCGAAGATCGGAGTCTGTCAAAGTCATCTGAATTAGGTTTTTCAGATCCTTTTCTGTTCTTCCTCTGAATGATGAACTCTTTCCTTGTCTTTGTGTCTTTTGTAATGATCATGAGTAGCTAAACTCGTTAGAGCTTAGACTAGATGAACCCTAAGTGACCCAGGGCTTTAAAGCGGTCACGGATCGGCGGTGATTAGATTCGAAGTTCAATCATTTTCTCTTTTCATGTTTGATTCGTTCTTCATTGTTCATGTTTCTTGTCTGGATTGATCACCTAGATTAGATTCTGGTTAAGCTAAGGATAGAAGCGAACGCTCGCCTTACTTTAGAACATCGAATTGAACAATTAACCTTATAATTGGAGTGTGCCTTTCGTAGGAACCGGTTAGGGTTAATCCACTGCAAGAGTAACTCATTAATCATTAGTAATTACACCAATTAATTAAGTCGTTGCGAGAGGCGACCGTACCCGGGCGGCTAGTTAATCTTGGTAGTTAGAACGGATAGAGCGAACGTTCGCCGGTCTTAAACCTAAGGGTAAGGAGTTATGGTGGTGTCTTAGTAATTGATTGAATAAGAATCGAAATTCGCTGATCTGTTGATTGCCAATGCTCTGGGGAACGAAGGGGGATTCAAAGTCTAAGTTCGTCTGTCATTCTTGTTTTCAAACCCTAATTCTCAATCTGCTTTAGCTTAATTTGTTTTAATTCTTCTGCATTCCTTAGAATTAGAAGTCGTGGAACTCACACCACGCACAACGTGTTTTCCTTGAGTAATTTGTTAGTTCTGAAGTAGCCAATCAATTGAAGGCCCGTGGAATACGATCTATCCTAGCTCTTGAGCTTGATAGTTATTTGATAGAACCAGCTCAGCACAACGACGGTTCCATCAAATTGGCGCCGTTGCCGGGGACTTCTTTTGATTGTTGAAAGAAGAACTGGCAATTTATTCTTCTATTTTCCATCTTTCATTTTTTCCATCCACTTCGATTTTACACTGGTTTTGTTTGTCTTTGTTATCTGTAGGTTTACAGGTGTATGCCTCACCGTCCTTGGACTCGCTCTCAGACCGAACAGGCTAAGACTGTAGGGAATCCAGGCAGTTCTGCTACACCTCTACGATCACAGATTCTGAAGGAAGGCAGATCCAATCCATTCATCACTCCGATCAAGATCGAGGAACTGAAGGAGAGTTCCTCATCTCCGTCTTCACCACACTCGTCATCCGCTTCATACACCGAGTCACTTTCACCGCCTCCATCTCCCACCATGACCGATAGATTACCACCAAACGGCGATCAACCGCCGCCACCCCCACCTGCACAGAAGAGTCTAGCAGACTATAACAAGCCGAGCGCGACTAGCGTTCGATCTGCCATTGCCGTTCCGCGCATTGAAGGAGATCCTGACTATGAGATCAAAATTCCATTCTTGACCATGATCTCTAGGGATTTACAGTTTGAAGGCATGCCCCTAGACAATCCGTGCACTCATCTTGCAGACTTCCTTGATCTCTGCAATACTTTTAAAAACGGAAACCTCGACAAAAACACTCTATTGTCTGAGGGCATTCCCGTTCTCTTTGAAAGGCGCTGCTAAGAGGTGGCTTACTGGCAAACCACCTGGCTACTACACTAACTGGGATACTCTGGCTCAGGACTTTATTGAAGAATACTTCCCTCCGGCCAGAACAATCGCCATCAAGGACAGCATCGCCAGATTCTCCCAGAAAGAAGGAGAAAGTTTATATGATACTTGGAATCGTTTCCAAGAACTTCTCTACACCTGCCCTCATCATGGATTCGAGCAGAGGCAGTTAGCTGAAATCTTCTCTCGAGGACTTCGAGAAGAATCTGCCAAGTGGGTCAATTCTCTAGCTGAAGGGGATTGCACTACACTCACTCCTGAAGCTGCTCTTCTGCACTTCGCAAACTGTGCCTCTAAGTCAAGGAACTGGGAGCGACAATATGAAGGATCGAGGAGCAAGCTAGATTTTTGAAGCAGCTATCAAGGCAGAGGTAGAGAAGCATTTGAAGAAGTCTACCACACCAATCAAGCCACCGGCAGCTTCTGTCTATGTTGCCGATTGCGAGTGGTGTGGAGCTTGCTCACATAACGGAGGCCGTTGTCAGAATTTTGGTAAGGCAGAAGTCTGGTCTGCCGAAGAGGTAAATTTCATCCAACAAGGCTTTGTTAATAATCAGAATGGTTATGCTGGTTATCGTAACTTCAGACAGCAAGGGAACTATCAAGACAGACCTCCCTATAATACTGGCACCAATCATAACCAGAACCAGAATAACCGCCCGGCTGGTCAAGTTCAGGATCAGAAGCCTAACCATCCGCCGACAGGTGTCTACCAGCCGCCGCATCGCAATCCGGGTAATTATGGAACTGCTCCTGGCAATCGCCAGAATCAATATCTTAACAATACCTATCCAGGACAGCAGTATCAAAGAGATAATAATGTCAGTGACCTGGATAAGAAGCTCAGCCAGATCATCACAAGACTCGATGATCATGACAGTCAGTTCAAGGCTCAAGCTCTTCTCAATCAAGAACAAATAGCATCTGGACAACGGATTGAGCAAGTCGTGAACAACATCTCGAGCATGCTAGCGTCTGGTCGACCATTTGGCCAGCTTCCAAGCCAGACAGAGCCAAACCCGAGAAAAGAACAGGCTCAAATGGTAACTGCTCGAAAACTTCCGAACTTAATTGCTGATGCCTTTTCTGTTTTACGTAGGATCGCTGAAACTCCGGAAGAAGAAGAAGAAAGAAGAAGAGGAACAGAAACCAGCACCTAAGGATGATCCTCCTCTTGCACCATACGTCGTGAAGCCTCCTTTTCCTAGAGCACTGCTACCAAACGCAAAGATCGAGACTGGCATGAAGGGGAACAAGGAAGGATACCCTGACATTCGTATTAAGAAACCTGTCTCTCCATATCCAGCTAAGTTATCTGATCCTGGCTCTTTTACTTTGCCTTTGGTCATCAATGATGTTGAAATTGAACGTTGCTTAGTTGATCTAGGAGCATCTGTTAATGTCATGCCTGTGAGTCTATATGAAAAGTTAAACCTAGGGGAACTTGAACCGCCCAGTATGCAACTCGTCTTTGCTGATAGATCGCTTAAAACCCCTAAGGGAGAGATTAAAGACGTTGTTACTAAATGTGGTCCGTTCACGTTTTTAGCTGACTATGTGATCATGGATACTAGTACCGATGATTCTACAATCCTCATAGGTCGACCTTTCATGGCTACTACTGGAATGAATATTAATGTTCCTAATGGTTCTTTGACTTTAAGAGTTGGCAAAGAAACGAAAACGTTCCGTCTTAAAGATGACATGAAACATGACTCTAGGAATGAAGAATCTCACTGCTTAGCTGTTGAAACTGTGGAGTTGACTCCGGTCAACTCCGTTACTAATGCTTCTTCCAGTGTCTCTAGATCAGTGTTGTTGTAGTATTAACAGTATAAGAAGAAGCCAGAAGCTTCAGTTCAGAAGCCACCTAAGAAGAAGAAGGAACTGCAAGCCTCTTCTAAACTACCGAACAGACCTCAAGGAAAGAACAAGAAGGCAAAGACCCAAATGGTTTGGAGACCAAAAGCTCTACCATCTTCCACCGAGCCAGCTGCACCACCAATTCGTTCCGAGAAACCGGCGCCGGAACAAGTATGGAGGGAGAGGCCGAAAGCATCTCCTAAGGAAGTACTAACGATCACCGATCCTGGTGATAACAAGCCGAAAAAGACAGAAAAAGAGAAGCCGACAGTCCTCATTCCTTCCATCGTCACATTAAAGAAGGATGACCTCTCCAGAGAGCTGTTCGGACCTTTCAAGTTCGTTGATCATCTTCCCGACGGACGTACCAAACAACTACATGCGAACGGGAAGAGATTCACGCTTACCGGAGAAGTCCCGAAGCTGTACTTCATGAACTCCGATGCTAGCGTGAAGGAGAATCTTAGTTGGGATGTCTCCTAATACCGTCCAGGTATCATCCAACTCAAGGACGTTAATAAAAGAGCGCTTCGTGGGAGGCAACCCACGGCTGGAGTCAGTTTTGTTTTGTTTCAACCTTGGTATTTTAGAGTCGGTTCGGGAGAGCCAAAAGTGTCAGGTTGTTTGTGTTCTTATTTTTCGTATAGAGTCTGCATGTCATAGAGTCAGTTGCAAGTTGATTGAGGTCGTTCCGATTTTTCTGGATTTAACTGTGATTTTCTGAAGTTGGTCGGAATTACGAAAATATTTTAAACCCGAACAGTTCAAAATTTTCGGCGAAACCACCTGTTGGAACGACTTTTGATTTTCGACCCATCCTTCCTGTTCATCATTTTCGGTTCGAAAAATAACTGATTTCGGCGAAACCATCCCAACCAAAATTTTCGGCGAAACCGTGCTTCATTTTCGGCGAAACCGCCTGTTCAAATCGGTCAGTCCATTTTAACTAGTAGTTTCGGCGAAATCACCCCCCTACTTTCGCCGCAACTGATTTGAAAAATCATCCAAAAATCCCCTTTAAAAATTCGGACCACCCCCTCTCTCATCCACTCTCATTTTTGCTCAGCCACCCGAAACCCCCTTATCTATTTAAAATCGCCGCCGACCTTCCACTAAAACCCGCCGTCGCCGCCGTTTCACCCGCCGCCGCCGTCGCCGACCACCGCCGCTCACTCCCCCTCCTCATTCCGATCCCTACGAGCCCTAGAACAACCAAATCGGAGCTTTGCAGCTCCAGTTCACCAAAAACCTAGTTTTCAACGTTTTTCACCGATTCCTCCCAACCCGTTCAGTTTTTACTTCCATGGCTTCAAGGTAAAGTGTACAACTTTTCAATACGAATCTTTTGACATTTGGATTGCTGAATTTCGTCGGGGTTGACTTTCGGTTGACTTTTCGGTTTACCTCGTTTTGAGTGCCGACTGTTTCGTGTGAACTAGGACTGACTGAACTTATAGAACTATTCTAGGATGCTTAGGGAGTTCCTGTGCTTAATTTCCATATCATTTGGTCATGTGTTGCTATGCATACGATTGATTCTTTGTTTTGGTGACTTGTGAGAAATGTCGGTTTGACTTTGAACTGTGTTGATCATTTGGCTGTCATAAGTGTCCATTCTCGTTCATATTATCGTGTTTGCCAATTAATACTATTTTACCTTCATTCTCCGAGTTGTGATAGTCTTGCCATGATTAGGGTTCAATATGACTTAATGTTGACTTTCTAAAATGTCGGTTTGACTTTTTGAACTCTGATTGCGCTTACCTGATTATAGCTGTTCTTAAGACATGTGTTCTAATGTCTATGATTACCGGTTGCTCCGCTTTGCTTACCCCACTTAGTTTCCCTCATTTCTTTGTGAAATTGAGTTTTTCTACTAAGTGTGGGGTAGGATCTTAGTTGACTATCTGGTTTCACTTATGGTTTTAGGAACACTTTTGAGCGCAGGACTAAGGCACGACTCGATGGCGCCTCGAGCTCAGGAGCTGCCGCTTCGGTCACACCCGCCATTCTGGGTCCTCCACCTGCACTCCCTCGCCATGCTGGATACCATCCCACCATCGCCCGTCTACCGGACTTCTACTTTGAGAACTTCCAGAAGATCGCGCACATCCGGGGAGCTGACGTGCGTCCTTTATCCATGGAGTCTCTCCAGGAGCATAACGAGGATTCCTACCGGAACGTGCATGACGCCTTAGCACCGGCCGATCTCCTAGAGCTGACCACCATAGCCGCCGAGTTCCCAGACATTGCTCTCCAGGAGTTCTGGGCGACATTTGACTTGGACGAGCATAAGAGGAGACGGGGCCAGAAGGTGATCACTTTCTTTCTTGGTGGGGTGTACAGGCAGCTCACCTACGATGAGTTTGCCGCTCATCTGGGCATCCCCTACGAGCACTATCACGATCACCACCTCGGTTGGGGCGAGGATGATGATGACGAGGAGTTGCACGCCCTCTGGAGCCACATGACAGGCGTGCCTGGCGATCGCCTCAGGAAGAGCAACTCAGTTAAGTCTCTCTCTCACCCGCTCTATAAGTTTATTCATATGGTTTGGCGGAGGTCACTTTTATATGTCAGAGACAAGGATCGCCACCATATCCTTAAGGAGGAGCTCATGCTTCATCGAGCCATCCAAGAGAGCTACCCTCTCCACCCCGGCTGGGTGCTCGCTCACATCTTCAGCCAGCGGACCAAGAGGAAGAAGCTACCACGCAAACTCTTGGGAGGCAACTTCATAGGTCAGCTCATCCTCTCCTTCGGCATCGGCCATGAATATGGCCCTCACATTCCACGACATCCAGTTCGGACCGTTGGAGGAGACTTGGCGGTCGAGTACGACTTAGAACTCGACCTCAGTCCCCAGGTAGCAGCAGATCCTCCACTCCAACCTGCGGTCGAGTCGGAGGACGAAGATGATGCTGAGGAGCAGCAGCCGCAGCCGCCGCCTGAGTTTCACGATTATATACCCTCGCCACACCATCAAGCAGGGTACATTCACCAGTCACCGCCGCGCATTCCAGATCCATTTCCGGCGCATACTCACCAGCCGCAACACCACCCCGCGGACATTGGTGAGTTGTACGAGCGACTACAGGAGTGGCGCATCACCGACAACGCCACTCAAGAGGCTAGGTGGACTATTATGCAACAACACATGCGCCGCGCCGACCAGCTATATGAGCGACAGCTGGAGTGGCAACGACAGCTCGGCGATTACTTCCACTTCCCCCACCCCGACACCTCTGACCAGTGATGATCAGGTGGTGTCCTTTTCCTTATCCTTTCTTTTTATTTATTCTTTTTCGGACTTCGGTCCAACTTTTTTCTGTGTGGATCCGGGGCACTTGTCCCGGTTTCCTTTTTATGTTTCATTTGTTTTTGTTTTGTAGGGAAATTCCCTTTGCTTCGCTTGGGTAGATTCCCTCCGCTCCGAGGACCCGTGCTCATCCCCTACACCAATCATCTCGGTCCAGGTTCTTCCATTCCACTCTGAACTCTAGAATTAGTCCTGTGAGGACACAGCCCGATTTAAGTGTGGGGTAGGATGCTAGAGAACCTTGCATGAACTTGATTGCCCTTGATTGTGTTTTGTGTGCCTCGTGATTCCATTTCAGTCTCTCTAGCATTAGAATGGCTCAGTTCTTGATTTTTGATGTTAAGTTGTTGTTCAAACTTTCATAATGATGCTTAGACTGCTTAACCTAGAACTTGAGAACCAACTTGTATGCTTTGATGCTAAATTGCCTGGTCAGAACAGAATTTTAAAACACAACTTGTAGTTGTAGCCTTGATTGCATGAAAATGACCGAATCCGACTAGCGAACCAACTGTGAGCTTTTGATCCATTGCACGTAACTTGCAATCTAAATTCTTTTTGAGTGGTTTTCTGTTTACTTGAATAAGTTAGAATTTGCATGAGACCTACTCGAGACCACACGATGACACGAGTTCTAGAAGGATAGGGGCACCTAGATTCAGCTACTAAGCCAGATAGCCTACCTTAACGATAAAATCCACTAGGTTTAGACCCTTGAGCTTGGCCCGTTCTTTCGGTTCGATAATACATTACAACCATTTCCCATTTCTTTCATTCCCCGTTGATCCCCTGTGGTTGTAGTTCTAGATTGACCTACCGGAAGTCGGTTTGTGGTAACCTGCCTATAGCCATTAAACAGGTGGTCTTAGCTAATAGGTCCAGACGTGTAAACCCCTTTAGTAACTAAAAGAAAAATCGGCACAAAAGAAAAAAAAATATAGAAAAGAAAAAAAAAGAGAAAAATTTCAAAAAAAAATGAAGAAAGAAGAAAATCAGAAAAAGTTCAAAGTTTAGTTCAAATAAAACGTTCTTCTCCCTACAAATGGAAGAACGAAGTCGTAAGAAAAGTTGAAAAGAAAAAAATGTGTATGCAAAAGAAAAAGAATAAGTGCTAGGTTGCTTGAGGGTATCATAGGACGAGCGTTCATCATTCCACCAGTGTTTGGTTAGACGGTAGGAAGCCATGGATTAGATTCGAGGGAAGTTAGTCGAAAGCTACACCGCACCAAGCCATCATCATTCATTCCCATCATCCATCTCATTATAAACCCAAGTAGTGTAGATTTCATTAGGTCCTAGCAGGGAAGTCCTTCTTGACTAGATATTCGTGTTGTCACAGTGGTGGAGATGTGGTCGAAATGCAAACCTATGACAGAATTCGGTAACAGAAAACGATCGAGAGCAGAAACACGTCCTTAAACACAGAGAGTGAGAGTCCCATTGTACTAAGTATATCCTGTGTGAGAAGTCTGGTCGGTCAAGTCAAATTCGTGCATGATTGATTGCTAATTACTTGTTGTGTGCAGTTTATTAGTGAGACCAGGTAGTTTGGCTGATCAGTATGCATGTTAGGTTTCTTGTTCTAGGATCGATCTGTCTAATAACTCATTGTGTTTGATTGAGCTCCAATTTAATCTATCTTATCATTTATGAACACGAGCGTTTCTATTCAGTTTGCTTGAGGACAAGCAAAAGCTTAAGTGTGGGGTATTTGATGACACTCGATTTGACGTGATTATCAGCCTCATTTAAGCGACATTTCTTTGCTTAAGACATTGTTTTTAGGGTAGAATAACAAATATTCAATCGATTGCCCTATCTCGTGCCATTTGTGTTACCTTGGCCCGTTTCGGGTCTATTTGATGGTTTTCTAGTGTTTTTGTGTTAGCACAGGTTTTTGCCGTCAAATAGCGTAGCCATGGACGTGTCTAAGGCATAGGAACCTCGAGGAATCAAACCGGAATCGATCAAAGGAGTCAATCAAGTCAAACCGAAAATCTGCCATTCACACTTACAGTTTCGGCGAAACCAAGCTCCCAGATTCGGCGAAACCAGCAGTTCAAATCAGCCAGTGCCAAGTGAAGAATACCTTCGGCGAAAATGATCTCACAGTTTCGGCGAAATCAACAATGCAAATCAGCTGATGCCAAGTGAAGACTGATTTCGGCGAAACCATCAAGCTCTTCGGACCGAAAATGCAAGGCAGAGGAAACTGGCCATTTACACAAGCCAGTTTCGCCGAAACTACTCCTATGGTTTCGGCGAAAATAACAGCTCAGCCCGGCCCAACTAGGGTTAAGTATTTATACTTAACCCGGCGGCCGAATAAGGAAAATTTTGGATATCACACAATTCATAATTCTAAAAACACAATTTTTCGAGATCAGTTTTCTCTGAAAGTTCGGGAGCGAAGAGTTGGAGTTCGAAGAGCCGGATAGAGATCGTGATGCCATCCCTTCCATCTCAGAGAAACGGAGCTAGGAGTGCAACTTACTGAAGATCGGAGTCTGTCAGAGTCATCTGAATTAGGTTTTTCAGATCCTTTTCTGTTCTTCCTCTGAATGATGAACTCTTTCCTTGTCTTTGTGTCTTTTGTAATGATCATGAGTAGCTAAACTCGTTAGAGCTTAGACTAGATGAACCCTAAGTGACCCAGGGCTTTAAAGCGGTCACGGATCGGCGGTGATTAGATTCGAAGTTCAATCAGTTTCTCTTTTCATGTTTGATTCGTTCTTCATTGTTCATGTTTCTTGTCTGGATTGATCACCTAGATTAGATTCTGGTTAAGCTAAGGATAGAAGCGAACGCTCGCCTTACTTTAGAACATCGAATTGAACAATTAACCTTATAATTGGAGTGTGCCTTTCGTAGGAACCGGTTAGGGTTAATCCACTGCAAGAGTAACTCATTAATCATTAGTAATTACACCAATTAATTAAGTCGTTGCGAGAGGCGACCGTACCCGGGCGGCTAGTTAATCTTGGTAGTTAGAACGGATAGAGCGAACGTTCGCCGGTCTTAAACCTAAGGGTAAGGAGTTATGGTGGTGTCTTAGTAATTGATTGAATAAGAATCGAAATCCGCTGATCTGTTGATTGCCAATGCTCTGGGGAACGAAGGGGGATTCAAAGTCTAAGTTCGTCTGTCACTCTTGTTTTCAAACCCTAATTCTCAATCTGCTTTAGCTTAATTTGTTTTAATTATTCTGCATTCCTTAGAATTAGAAGTCG